>CM057340.1:680661421-682001830 GCA_030015575.1 Agapanthus africanus
AAAAACTGGTAGCTCTAGTTCTTGCTTTGCATAGCGGTATTCCTTATAGAATATCCAGCACGTTATTCGATAAGGAAAGAGCCGGGATCCCTTCACCAGGAGTGACCTCTTGAGAGTAACTAGCAGATACTACAACCCACAAGGTTTGTCTTTTGATTTCTTCTACAGTTTTTGCTTTGTATAGTGGTATTTGTGAAATATCCTGCACCTTATTCGATAAGGAAAGAGCCAAGATCCCTTCACCAGGAGTGACCTCTTTAGCAAAACTAGTAAAATCCTCAAAAGCACTCATTCTAAAATTCACTTTATTCTACAACGATATCAAGTTCATTACGCAAAAGGCTTTCTTAAAAACCTGTCGTAGCCCTCCGTCATTTCAGATAAGTAATTCTTAGTATTCGTGCTGCGTTTGTTGACCTTAGCCAAGACGTAGTGTGCGGTAGCTAATTAGTGCTTATTTGCAGCATATGATGCGAATGAGTTAGGGTAGTCGTGCGGCTTTGTTGACCTTAGCCAAGGGTCATGCGGGTTGGTTTAATTCAATCAAGAAATGACGGGCTGAACTTGGCTAGCGCTTATACTTTGTTGACCTTAGCCAAGGTCATAAGTTGCTAAGGGCAAAATATTATTGGGAATTTCATGTTTTGAAACTTGCATAGAGATTGCATACCTTCTATGAGATAGTTAGATCCCGATACCCACTGCGAGTAAGAGTCGCTACTAAAATAGGAGGTTGCCTCTACGGATTACGAAATCCGTAGGGGCAGATTTCGTTAGGCCCTACGGACTAATCCGTAGGGCCTAAAGGTTGCCCCTACAGTTCTTACATATTAATTTAATATTATTAAATCATAAATTGTTGTTTGCCCCTACGGAACTGCAAACCAAGAACCTACGGACTTATCCGTAGGGGCATGTAAATATGGATTTAATTAAAAAGGCACAGATCGATCCCTACGCTGATTATCTTAAGTTTCGCGCGCGAACCCAAAATCCCCAAATCCTCATTCCCGCCGATCGCCAAATCTCTCTCCGTCGTTCTCGTCGTCGCCACCGCCTGGTTCTTCCTCATCCCCGTTTTCGTCGTCGCCTCCGTTTCGTCGTTGCCACCGATCGATCGTCTCCTCCACTGCACAGGTTAGGAAATCTTCAATTAAACAAATTTTTGATTATTTTAGGGCTAGGGTTCATGGTGGGTACCGATGAGGCATCGGTTGGGGTTAGCGTTAGGGTTAGGGTTGGGGTTGCGATTGGGGCTGGGGTTTGGCAGGGGGTTGCGGTTGGGGTTGGGGTTAGGGTTAGGGTTATGGTTGGGGTTCGGCTGGGGCTGGGGTTGGGGCTGGGGCTCGGATTAGGGTTAGGGTTGGGGTTGGGGTTTGGCTGGGGCTAGGGCTAGGGTTAGGGTTGGGGTTGGGGTTCTTAAATTTTAGAGTATGATAGGTGTGGTACTAATTTTCCTGGGGAAAAGTGTGTAAGAGCATGGATTGCAGATCAGTTCAAATTAGAGCTGAAAATTGAAAATGTTGCTTGCATTTTCCTCAGGCGTATCTCTTGAACGAATAGATTCTGATGGTGCAGTGCATGTTAAGATACAGACTGTTTTTTATAGGAAAACTAGTCTCAGGGGACAGAGATTTTATTTATGATCTACTGAGTGCAACTGCATATACAACAGAGACAGCAAAGCTGAATACACTTTCATTTTTAGCAAAAGTAATTAAAAATTTAGAGCTTGGAATTGAATTTCCTTGAATGTAACTCTGATGTATGGTAAATTTGTTATACTTGATTTTGCACCATCTACATTCAATTCGTGCCTATCTTTGTGAGGTTTTACCCAGCGGGTATATCCGATTAGGTTAAATTTGTTAACTCGACAGATAATATTCAGTATGCAGGCTAGTTGAGGATAAAGGTTGCTTCCTGTGTATCAGGACCGGGTTTCTGATACCAGTTATATTTTATTTAAATACTTCGTATAGTCTATATGACGAGAATATTCAATCGTATGATAACCGATAGAAGCCTTACCCCCAACAGCTGAAACACACTCACACAATAAGAATACACAACAAACGCATCATTAGAGAGTGATTCAAGATGTTCAAGTTAAAACCAATATATGATACTCGATGATAATATGAAACTTTCATATTCTCATCGATACTCATATATGAAACTAAAAGCGCCACTTAGTCCCTGTCTTTCGGTTAACATACGTTCGATGTTCGTCGTGATATAGAACTATACGAAGGTTGTTAAATATCGGATGGTATAACTCGATACTAACAACCGTCGTATAGTCTATGTGACGAGAAGATTCAATCGTATGATAACCGATAGATTCATCCCGTGTGGACAAGTTAGGAATGTATGAAGCAAATACCTTCATTCACTTGTGTTTTCATCCGTTTCGAGATATTTCATCGGTACCTTTCCGCTGGTTCTCCGTGTACAAAGATAGATTAGATGTTCATTTCAACGTTTTTTCACAGCTTTGAAATGATTATCTATTCTATTACAGTATACTCGGAGAACAGCGGGGAGGTGCTGCCGAAATTTACTCGAAATGGTTGAAAGCACAAGTGAATGGGTGTTCGCTCTATACATTCTTAATAGGATAGAAGCCTTACCCCCGACAGTCGAAACACAGACATACAAAAAGAATACACAACAAACGCATCATTAGAGAGTGATTCAAGATGTTCAAGTTAAAACAAATATATGATACTCGATAATAATATGAAACTTTCATATTCTCATCGATACTCATATATGAAACTAAAAGCTCTACTTAGTCCCCGTCTATCGATTAACATACGTTCGATAATTTATTCTTTTCAACGACAAACGCACACACAAAGCATATACATGGATTTTCTCCTTTGTCAGTAACTATCTCGTTCTTAGATTTCTCAATATAGTTACCATAACCTACAATTTATAAGTTATACAGTCTAACATGGCCCATGAGTACGTCAGAGTTAAGGACTGGATGTATGTGGATTGGCAACAACGTATGCAGCCTAAGTTTGTCGCAAAAGTTGCTGCTTTTATTGAATTTGCACGGCCACATAATAAGATCGTGATAGAGAAGATTTTCTGCCCGTGCGATAGATGTGGCAATAAGTACTGGCAGAAGGTAGAATTGGCAGAGCTTCATATCGTAAAATATGGGTTTACTGGACTTTATACAACTTGGAAATATCACGGGGAAGGAGAAGAACGCGGTAATGCGGCAGAAGAAGAAGGAGAACACGATAATGCGGCAGGAGAAGAAGGAGAAGACGGTGATGCGGCAGAAGAAGAAGACGGTAATTTATTTCCATCAGAAGAAATGGAGGATATGGTAGAGGCTGCCCTAGCTGAATCTATTCGTACCGAAGATGACATTCCTTCCGATCAAGGACCGCATACGGATAAATATGAAAATTTCATGAATGATGCTAGAAAACCAATTTATGAGAATGCTAAGTATTCCACTTTCTCATGGTTCGTCCAACTTTTCCAGATTAAGTGCCTAAATGGATGGAGTAACAAGTCATTCATAATGCTTCTTTCGTTCTTGAAAGATTCTATGCCCCCGGGAAATAACATGCCCGACAGCTGGTATGGAGCCCAGAAGATGATGTCTGATTTGGGTCTAAAGTGCGAGAAGATTCAAGCATGTCCTAAAAATTGCGTGTTGTACCGGAAAGAGAATTCAGTTTTGAAAGAGTGTCCAACATGCGGAGAGGCCAGGTATAAACCGAAAGATTCTGATAAGAAGCCTGATATACCTGTCAAGATAGCACGATACTTTCCCATAACACAGAGGCTACAGAGGCTATTCAGGTGCAAGAAAACAGCTGAGGCAATGATTTGGCATCACCATGCTCCTCCAAGTGAAGATGGAAAATGAGCCATCCAAGAGATTCACCGGCATGGAAGGATTTCGATAGGAGGCACGGAATATTCAGTAGCGATCTTCGCAATGTCCGGCTCGGACTGGCTAGTGATGGCTTCTGCCCATTCAACTATATGGCTGGAAGTCACAACACATGGCTCATTGTAATGATAATTTATAATCTGTCGCCTTGGTTGGCTATGGACCAATCATACTTTATGATACTTCTTCTTATCGACGGACCAAACTCACCGGGAAACAATATCGACGTTTATCTCCGACCTCTGATCGAGGAGTTAAAATCTTTGTTCATTGATGGTGTAGAGACATACGATGCAAACACAAATACAACCTTCATACTGCGTGCGACTTTAATGTGGACAATTAATGACTTTCCTGCGTATAGAATGCTATCAGGTTGGTCCATACATGGTCACAAAGCATGTCCTCATTGCCATCAACACACAATATCGAAATTGTTGAATTTTAGTAGGAAGGTTTGTTATTGCGGCCATCGATGTTTCCTGCCTCTAGACCACCCCTACAGGTTAGACACTGTTCACTTTGATGGTCATCAGGAGCTTCTTGGACCTCCAGCCCCATTGTCTGGAGAGGACGTGACTGCTCAGTGGGATGGTTACAATAATGTGACCTTCGGGATGGATCCGACAAAACAGGTCAAACCACCATTTTGGAACAAATTAAGCATTTTCTTCGAGCTTCCGTACTGGTCAACAAATTTAGTGCGTCATTGTCTGGACGTCATGCATATAGAGAAGGGAGTATCAGAGCACATACTCAACTTGCTTCTTTATAAAGACGGGAAATCGAAAGACAACCTGAATTCTCGGATGGATCTACAAGAGTGGGGAATAAGAAGTGAATTGCACCGTAGACCGGTAGCGGGTAAACCATGCAAGTTTGTACTTCCCAATGTCGCTTATCATATGTCACAACCGGAGAAGAAAAGATTTCTACAGGTGTTGCATGATTTGAAAGTTCCCACAGGTTTCTCAGGATCATTCAGCAAGAAAATAAAAATTGTGAAAGGCAAGATCGATGGGCTGAAAAGTCATGATCACTATGTTATCGTGGAGCACCTTCTTCCATTAGCCCTCAGGACTTCTCTCCCCGAATCGGTTGGTCTAGTAACCAACGACCTATGTTGTTTTTTCAGAGAGTTGTGTGCTAAAACACTGGAGGTTGTGACGCTGGATAAAGTAGAAAATTCTATTGCGTTGATACTTTGCAAATTTGAGCGTATTTTCCCACCGTCATTCTTCGATATCATAATACACTTAACGGTTCATCTTGCAATTGAGGCTAAGTTAGCCGGACCAGTACAATATCGATGGATGTATCCCGTCGAGAGGTACGTGGAATTTTTCGTTTCGCGCAATTTTTAAAATTATAGTTGTCCTGTATGCCCGTATTTATTTATTCAACATATTTTCTTTTGGTACCTCTACACTCTTAAAAAGTACATACGCAATAAAAATCGATTAGAGGGTTCTATTATGCAAGGTTATCTTCTTGATGAAGCAACCACATTTTGGTCCCACTATCTGGATGAGAACATTGAGACGAGACTTAACCGGCCTCGAAGAATTCAAAACGGGCCATATGGTAAAGCCGATTATAAGAGGGTGACACTATGTTTATCAACAAGATATACCGGTTTATCTTGCTTAATTGCGCATGTCTTGAAAAAATTAAAGAGTAAGTTTTTTTGGATTAATTGTTATATTTGTGTTTGTGTGTGTATGAAATGATATAATATTAATGTCACCATTATTTGTCGAAAACAGAATTTATTTTAACGAGGTACGTGAGGGGCATCCTGATTGGAACGAAGAACGATTGGAAAAATATCATCAGGATAATTTTTGTGATTGGGTCACAGATCATGTAAGTTATTCGAATAACATGTTATTGCTATCAGTTTTAATCTAAACTTATATCGTTATGTATTTTTCGTAAATTTTTTTTTGTTAGATCCACGATCCGAACTTGTCTGCATCATTTGAGAGTGATTCAAGATGTTTAGCTCAATTTCCTAGTATGGAGGTTGCATATTATAAAGGATTCGGTGTCCTTGGATACAAATTCGAAGTTAATGACATAGAAACATCTAGAACCACTCAGAATAGTGGGATTGCGACGGTAGGATCGGACGGAGTGATTTATTATGGGTACTTAAATTGTATACTCGGCATCCACTATCCCGGACGATCAGAACCCTTTTATATATTCCAGTGTACTTGGTACGATATGCGAACCGATACGGATAAGTGGAGAAGCAATCTTGGGACTTGGAAAGATGAATATGGATTGACCAGTGTGAACACACTTCGATTTTACGGTCAGGAAGATCCGTTTATCTTTCCGAACCAAGCGTTCCAAGTATACTACTCACAGTGTTTGAAGCATCCGGGATGGAGTGTCGTATGCCGTTGGAAACCCAGGGATGTCTACGATGTCCCAGAATTCGAGGACAGCGATGAAGATGAAGAAGAGAGAAGGCTTAGAGTGCTCCGACCGTCTGTTTCGAAGGACGGGTTGTCTTCGGCCGATCATGAAGTTACGTGGGTTAGAAATGATATCGATGATGAAATCCAAGTAGATATGTTTAATGCGCCCACGAAACGAAAAAGGTTATCAGTAATGTTATATTATTACTTCACATTTTACGATCTATACATATATAGTCAATACTTGTAATGATTGTCTAATGCGTCCACGAACCGTTTATCTAGATTTGATGACGACGACGGGAGCAGCAAGGGGCGGCAGGAGCTCCAGCCGTGGCACCGGCAGAGGCAGAGCGGTTCTGCCGTCCGGAGAGCTGCGTAGGGAGCTTCAGAGGGCCGGTCTTGCACCCAGATCGGAGACCCCTTCGGATGCCTCCTTCCGTATGGACTTTGACACACCTCCAGGTATATTGCACGCATATCCATTTTGAATGTAATATTATAGATATTTATGCCTGTTCATGTACTTATATTGTCAATGTTTGATTATCTAGTTGTTAGTGATGCGTCCACATCAGGGACAGAGGCCACTCCCGCACCTCCAGGTATGTTTATATATCATATAGTGCATGTATATTGATTTATAATGCTATATCATAAATATACACACATTCCTTTTGCTCTTACTTAGATAGTAATTTTTTTTATTGTCTAGTTGTAGGTGGTGACACCACCGCACCTGCGGGTATGTTTATATATCCTATAGTGCATGCATATTGATTTAGAATGTTACATTATTGATCTACACATTCTTTTTGCAATTACTTATATAATCTATTTTTAATTGTCTAATTATAGGTGGTGCGTCCACATCTGACGCAGGGGCCACTCCTGCCACTTCCGTACCCTCCACATCGTCTGTAGGTTAGTATGAATAAATATAAAATATTTATTCATTTTACATATCCTCTATAAAATAAATATGAACTTCATGAACTCCTGACACTTCAATGTTTATTTTCTAGTTAGAGGGGAAGCGTCCGCATCCGGGACACTGGCTGTTCCTCACCGGAGGAACTATCGTCCCGCTCGTGCTGCTGCCCGGGCCCAGGCTCGTGCTTTGGTCACCGAAGGTATATATCACACTTCAATTTTCGTTTAACCTTGATTTCTTAATACAACTTTGTCTTAATATTGATTGTCTTGATATTTCTTGCAGACGCAGGGCCTCCCCATCCCCAGAGGGGGACTCGAGGCCCGAATCAGTCCCACAGGCTGAGGACAGACAAAGCTAGGGGGGAGGCATCATTCCACCTCTTTTTTACCCCTGATTATCGCTATACCGGAGATCATGCCGAGAGGTTCAGCTGGTATATGGGGGATGAGAGCCGGCTCGTAAAGAACTATCCACTTCACGTTGAGTGGGGCGACCAGCACCGGCGCTCATTCGCCTTCTTCTTTGATCAAGCTCGGGTATTAATATATATTTTCATTTGATTTATCCAATATATTTATTATTAACACTTGCAATCTAATAACAATGTTTTTTTTTGTATTTTCAGTTGGATTACGATTTTCAGCCTGTACCCGACCCTGATCACCGTGGGAGGGTGCTCGACCTTCATGCTCTGTACAATGGCCTGATGAAGAACATGCATACCAAGGTCCGATACAACGGGAATGAGCTGAAGGCCGACAGCTACTCCCTGTGGATGGTGACCCCGGAGGCAGAGAGAGCGGCCCTCCTATCTACACCTGTAAGGTTCCTAGGCACACTCAAGAGGTTCCACAAGGTATCGACCATGCCAAATTCAAAATTTTCCGGTGCCGAGAAACCCTAATATAGATCGTTAACTAGAGTAAAGGCGAAAAGGGAAACTAGCAAACTACTTTGCTACTAAGTGAATGGAAATACAACCTTTATAGATACGGTCCTCCACTTCTTTAGCTCCATGATGACGTCCCTTCGCTGCGATCACCGGGATCCCGGAATCTAGCAATGGTTTCGTCGGAGAAATGAGCGGGCTAGGTCGTTGACTTCGGTGCCGAAGATGATCTACGTCGAGACAACTCTAACTCAAGCTCCATCTTCACTAGCTCATGAAACTTGTGAAGAAAACACCCTATACAACATGGCAAGTGGTAGAGGATGAAGAAATAGGAAGTGGGTTCACTTTGGATTTGGATTTCTCACTTGATTTCATCACTTGGAATTTTCAAGAATGGTTTTCTTCTCTTCATGAAGAAGATGAAGAAGAAGAAAAGAAAAAGAATTCTCATTAAAATAATAATTCAAGTGAATACTTATCATAATGCAACCATGGGTGAAGTTTACTCATGTAGAGAATAAACTAGGGTTTAGGTGAATGGTTAGGTTAAGGAAAGAAACAAAATGGTCAAGACTTTCAAAGCTTCATGAAACTTCAAGAATAAAACAAAGTTAGACACCATTTTATTCTTGCCAAAATGAATAAAGAAAATAAATAAAACAATTTAAAACCTAACCATTAACCTAAATATGGTTTAAAGCAAATATACACCCAAGTTTGCATGTATCATCAAACATGATACAATCAAGTGCACAAAAATATATCATATATACAATGTGCACATCAAGTGAGAAAATAATTTTAAGTGAACCAATACTAGTTAATGTAAAGTAATATATCAAATATATAATTATACATTAAATCATTAAATCGATACTTGATTTAATGATCCGGATATATCACATATAACCGACTAATATCAATAGTAACAACTTATCGAATCAACACATGATCCGATAACCCGGCTATATCGAATACAACCGATCAATGTCACAAATCATGAGAATAGAATACAGTATCACATACTGGTATTATTCTCGGTCCCGCACATATATCATATGCTCTCCTATTTCGTTTCGCTTGAGCCAGGAAACCTCTGTGTAGGACTCTAAAGACTCGTCAATATGCCGGCAGCAGGTGATGATCATATCAAGCACCCACAAGCCGCAAGCGGTCTGCTAAACGTAACGGCCACCCGGGTATTGAGCGATCAGAAGATCAACGAGCAAGCCTGCTCACACTCCTGTGAATCCAACCAGTAACACTTACCGTACAGTCCGGTCTGATCGTCTGATATGTCGCATATCTTGCTTAGGGGTGGTAAACGTCAGACCCCAATAGCTCGATAAGTCGTGTCGATATGAGGTCTATAACAGTTCGAGATACTACTGATAACACTTACCAGTAAATCTTAGCAACCCTGGCCAGGGATTTCCGGTTATAGCCAATCGAACACAGCGCAACATCAACTCCCTATACCGGGAGAGACGAATCCCCTCCCATCGCTCATTGCCTCTATGTGATTCGGGACTGTACCCAAAAACCACCGTTTTGCACGCCCTTTTGGACGTGGTAAGGTGGAAATCAAAGCACAGTGGGAATCACACAAGAGTCTATGACGATCTCGGGTCTACAGACTAACATGTACCAGTGTCACCAGAGAACTGCCATCTGACGTAAGGTATAATACCATCTGGGAGTTCTCGGCGAGTTCGTCCAGTGTACCCAGTCTCCACTGAGCACCCGTATATCATCTCTGATGTCAAACACCAATGGATATGGGATCATCCATCGCCCATCTGTATGGGTCGAGAAGGTATACGCCAGTCTACTCTGGTATATCGATGCCCCATCTCGATACACCCATGACTAGGGACCTTGAAGGATGTACTTATGGACTACCATGTCCCCACTAGTATGATCCGCATCATAGTCCAGGTAGTCAAGTACACATCCTAAGGGCTTTACCGACATGTAACAGAGAGACAATCAGTATACACGTTAAGGTATAGAGTAACCAGATAGCATACTATCATATCGAGAAAGAAAGTCCTCCCTATATATGTCCCAGCATCCACTACAATATACATCCTATGTACAGTAATGGCCTCTAGGACATACATATAACTAACAATCTCCCACTTGCACTAGGGCCATCTGTAGCAGTGGTTGTAGTATCTCATACTCAACCATCCCATAAAAGTCCCTCTCTGGGAAAAGGCCTTTGTGAGTGGATTCGCCGTGTTGTCCTCTGAGTCTACTCTCCTAACCTCGATCCCCTGGAGATCAACCTTCTCCATGATCAGGTGATACTGCCTTAGAATATGTCTGGATCACTGACGGGATGGGCGTTCCTTGGCATAAGCCACAACTCCATTGTCACACAATGGGAGGAACGAAATTCATCTCATGAACTAATATACATCCAGACTGCCTCTTTGGTAGCATCTTTGGTAGCGATGTATCCAGCCTTTATCGTCTAGTATGCCACGGTATCTAGCTTGGAACTCTTCCAACATACCGTCCCTTTACTAAGGGTAAAGACAATACTTGTGACCGACATTCAGTCGTCCTTATCACCGTGGAACCTTTCTAGTGATTCTCCCCAGGATCATTTGATACCATCTCACTACAACTAGTGAGAATCCTAACATCCATTTAGATCTATCTCATAGATCCAAAATACAGGATTCAGGAGGTATTATTATGATCCTATATGGAGAATCCTTGTGATAAGCGGAGATTGACCGAGCGTAGCATAGGAAACTTTTTCCCTATCAAGAGTATGTCATCCACGTACTCTACGAGGATCACCACCATACTCCCTACTACCTTTTTGTATATACAAGGTTCATCTACCATTTTGATGATGTCAAACTCTTTGACTAACACATCAAAACAGATGTTCCAACTCCGCGATGCCTGCTTTATCACATAAAACAACTTGCACACGTTTCCACTGCTCCCACTTGCTACGAAACCCTCTGGCTGTGTACTTATAGACGGTCTCTTCTAAAACATCATTTAGAAAAACAGTCATGACACCCAACCGCCAGATATCGTAGTCGTGGTATGTAGCCGTGGCAAGTAGGATCCGGATGGACTTAAGCATAGGCCCCAGAAAAAGGTTTCATCATTAGCCACAACTGGTCTATGATGCAAACCTTTAACAAGTCTAGCTTTGAAAGTCTCAACTTTTCCATGTGCACCAAGTAATCTTCTCAAGATATACTTGCTCCTGATGAGGATTTAACCCTTCAGATAAAGCAACCAAAGTCCATACTTTGTTGGTGTATAAGGATTCCATCTCAAATCGCTAAGCATCCAGCCATTCTTATAAAGTCCCACTCCTGATGGCCAGTTCGAAATTAGTTGGGTCATCATCTCATGATGCAATCCTCGCTCCCACTGTCATAGAGAAACAGAAGTATCTCTCAGGTGGGTGAGGAACCCTAATAGATCGGCGGAGAGGCTGAGGTTCGTTGGTAACTATTGAATCCTTTGGTTCTTCCAAATCATCAGCTGCAGTTTGTATAGCTGGAACATTTCTTGTTCTACATAACTGATCTTGCCTCGAGCTTGTCCGGATTTTGCTTTTTAGACATAGGCTGGACAACCCCAAATCTTAACTAACTTAAGATATGGGCTCTTCCCTTTCCATATCACATATGAAGTGGTAGGCAACTGATTTGATTTGAACCCTATTCAATAGGTATGCAGCTTCTCAAGTGCATAACTCCAAAAAGGAAATAGGTAACTCAGTAGTACTCATCATAGAGCACACCATATCATATAGGGTGTGACTGCTCCGCCCCGATACACCGACGTGTTGTGATGTATAGGGAGGAGTAATGCTGAGAGAGAATCTCATTCTCCTTTAGAAAAGTCCAAGAATTCCGTGCTCAAGTATTCTCCACCTTGATCACATCAAAGGACATAATACTTATACCCATTTTGGTTCTCTACTTCTAACTTATATTCTGTGAATATCTCAAAATGTTCGGACTTATGTTTCAACAGGAACATATGTCTGAATCGAAAGAGATCATCAGAGAATGTAATGAAGTACAAAGAACCGGTCTTGGCATGTGTAGACAGGGGACCTTCATACATCAACATGTATCATCCCAAGAGTACACTAACTCTTTCTCTGCTTTGAATAAACAGAGCTGTGGTCATCTAATCTTTGGGACATGACTGGCAAGTTTCACAAGATGTAAATTCAAACTAATTTAAATATACATTTAAATGTAACTTCAGCTAGTCGGGTCGCATTGATATGACCCAGTCTACAATGCCTCAAGCAGGATCCGTTCATTTCTGTAACATTTCAAAAAATAAAATATTATTTTTAGGAATTTTCATAATTTAATATTAATTTTAAATGAATATTTTATAGTCGGTATAATTAAGTACCGATAAATGGTGAAAATTCCGGAGAAAATTATAGAAATTCTAAAATAGCTTATTTTGTGGAGATATGCCATTTTGCAGTTTTTATGTTGGATTATATGTTATTTTGGTGTTCATCGCGATAAAAAAATCACTGATTGGATTTCTGGCTTTTGTGCAAAGATGTGCACATAACATTTCTACACTGGTTTCTTGTTTTGGACTCATGTTAAGCCTAGGGTTGAACCATGTTAGCTGACCTTGGTGACTTGAACCATTGGTTAGGTTAGTGGGGTTACTTAAGGGTTGTTAGCTTTGTGTTAGGGTGATTAGGATTAGGGTGACTTGTGTAGGAGAGAGTGTGAGCCATGATGGCTTGTGGATGCTAACATGTTTCAAGAGTGAGAGAGAGGTGGATAGAATGTGCCATGATCCATATCATCCCATAACCCCTTGTGTTCTTTTTACCCCCTCTCACACATCAGCCCCAAATGCAACAACTTCAGCCCATAGCAACACTTCAGCTGATACATCAGCCAACATCAGCAGCTGAAGCAATATTCAGCCAACCCTACACCTGCTCCTAACACCTTAGCCCAACACCTACACATCCTACATCAGCCACAGCAGCAACCTCAGCCAAACAAAAGCATCAGCCACATCAAACTGCTGCAAACAGCAGCTGATGTAACAGCTTCAGCCCCCCCCATTATCAAACTTCAGCCCCCAATCTTGCATCAGCACACTCCAGCAACAGCTACATCAACTGCTGAAAACATGCATCAATTCAACACCTTTCAGCCCCAATATCTGACCCATCAGAAATCACTTCAGCCACCAGAACAGCCCCCCCACACCTACAGCTTTAATATCTGCTGAAATTAGGCATTTCAGCCATTGTATCAGCAAGACTGCAGCACCATCATTGCATCAGTCTAATTCCTGCCAACTTTAGCCACAAGGTTAGCAATAGTTGCTACAATACACCACCCCATAGTAGCCACAATGTTAAGCAATAGCCCAACACTTCTGCTGCTGCAATACACACAGAAACACAAAGGCAAAAGGAAATTGCAGCAGCAGCAGCTGCAGAACCAGCCCAGCAACACCATAAACCCCTGCAGCAACATACAACACCACCACACCACCACAACCTTTCCCACAACGCCAAAACCACAACAACAGCAACCAAAACCATAATTCTTACAGCAACAGTTTTGCAATTCAGCCAGAACACCAACTTGAATCTGCTACAGAGCACTTCAGCAGGCCTTCCTTTCTCTGGATCTTCCCTTCTCCTTCATTCTAGGATTTTCGTGAGGTATAATCTTGCAACCCAACTCCTATCTTGTTAAGACTTGGATAATTAGCTGGAATTACTTTTATATCTATAATCTAGTGCTAGTTTAGGGATTTTGAGTGAGATTTGGCCAAGAGATGGTTTTGATTGTTAGGGTGACCTTATGAGGTGTGTTTGAGACCATTGTAACCAAGATTACCCCAGATTTCCAGTAAATACCAGATTTGTTATACTTGGCGTAATTCAGCATTTTGTCGATTTTGTGGCCTTTCTGGAACCTGCTGCAACCCGGGACCTCCTAAAATGATATTGACTTGGCAGTAGGATATGCAGGAAGATATGAACCAACACCCAAAACCCTAGCCCAAACCACCATACCCCGGCCGTAGATTTAATTCCCCTGGCCGCAATTTGCGGCCAGACCTGGGTGGAACCTCCTCGTTTTGCGTGCACAGCTCTATTTCATGTAAACTTGACTCCATGTATGTCTAGTTTTGACTGTTTCCAGTTAGGGTAAAATCTGGGTTGTTTTTCATGAGTTGGCGTATGATTTACGACTCGTTTTCATATGATTTTTGGTATTTGGTGATTCGTTTCGGTCGGGTGGCGTTTGAACGCCAACGACCAGTGAGAATTGGCTGTGTTTGCACGCGAGGCCACAGGTTTTTACCTATGGGCGTAGTGTGCACCATTTTGGTTTCCGACATGGTTTTCATGAGTTTTAGCATGTGATATCCTTGTAGGTACCCCACGTGGCGTCGAAGCTTTGGAGATGCGAATGGCGATATCGGCACCGGCACACATAAGCAAGGTGAGTAGATTTATATCTACGGGGAGAAGTCGGGTGGATGGCGTATAGCACCCCCGCAGTCCGTGGTGATGTATACGAATACGTATACACACCTATAATCATTTTATGTTGTTGGAATTAATTATTGAAGTTTTAATGGATATTGGTATATTGGATTGATGAAAGGTTACGAAACCTTAGGGTAGTGGGCGCACTACACATACATACACACATATACATACTTGCATACATTCTTATTTCATATGTGATTATGGGATTCTATATAGATATATGTTCACATGGGTATGGGACTATGTGTTCACCTATGGATTTGAGGATGATACTTAGGACTTAAATGTGTCGATGAGAGTTGATCTGAGATTTTGATATCTGTGATATGATAAAATTCATGTTTGAGATACATCTTGATACTTTAGAGGATTTTGGAGATGATGATGCCATAGGAAGGGTGACATATATATTAAGTGATCGACATGTGATTATGTTATGAGATACGATATAACGTGTTATTACATGATACTCATGATAGGCCGCCTTGGGCGATGTATACTCTTTGTGATGATATATGATGATTATATCGATTTATACTAGACTGTCGATCAGTAGTCAGATCTTCATTATAGTGATGATGTTAGCGCGGTACTAGACGTAGGTCAGTACCCCATATTATGATAATTGATAAAGAGAATACCTGATGAGTAATATAATGATTGTGATATTGACCTGTACCCAAACTTGGGGATGCCGTACGACTGATTTACGTACGAGCTATATTTTGATGTTTGATCCGCCTACTTGACTTGGGAATAACCGATTATAGAGATATGGTATCGGATGTGATATGACTGAGGCGGGATCACCGACTATATATGTGTATATATATGTATCGACTCAGAGGTTAGGCGGTTTCCCTTTACCTACTGTTAGCTTTAGCCCAGCCTTTTAGTGGTGTAGCTATATGACTCTTATGACATTAGATGCAGTTAGTGATCGTGGTGTCCAGTATTTCAGGTCCCGCATATTATTGTTGTTTCTCTACATCGCATACTGTCGTGATTCATATTCTATTATTGATATCTTGCTGCTAGGACACCAGCACCATTACCGATGATGCGTATGTACCACGTACACTTAATTGCTGTCGCGCACACATCTTCATCGGTAATTGCCATGTCACGTACACTTAGAGAATATTATTGCCTGATTTAGCTTGTTAGCTAGTAGTGATATGATATTAATGCATTGCCTTATATGCCAGCTTGACATTGTAGCTATTGCTTGTCACATCATGCATACTGTTGCTCATTATATGCTGCATTCATGGATTCTCATGCTTATATTCATGGTTTACATACTATTGATGATTCGGATTTCCATGATGTTTTCTGGATTTGGAGGAAAACCGCAAAACATATATAAACTGTTTCCTCTCTTTTTAAATAATTATGGTTTTTCCATGATGTTTGAGTCGTCTACCATGAGTTTTGCTGATGGATTTCGAGACCCGATTCGAGGAGGCGGATGAACTATTTCGGGTACATGGTGGGCCCTGTGCGGTACCCCGGGGCAAGAAGATCGCAGGAGATGGCGTTGAGCCTGGCAGGGGAGCACGACCGACCGGTGATATTACCCGACACGTCGAATATCCGGAGGATACCGTCGTAGTCATGAGATGGATGGTAGGGGCCGATCTGGACTGACGGCACCCTGGATATTATAATTGAGACATTGAGATTTGAGATATTGAGGTACAGAGATTGTGATACAGAGATATCGAGATATTGAGATTTATGTTTTGTGCCGATGCTAGGCACTGTTTTATGCTGATTTCATTATGATACCTCATTTTAAAAATACAGAAATCTCACAAAGTTACAAAAGCAGTTTTCTTCAGTACATGCATTCTGTTTCATGCATTCATACATCATTCATATGATATATTGCCACCTGATGCACTGACACAGGCGCATGGGTTTACACTTGGGTTAGATATTTACCCTAGACATGGTTAGAGATTGCTGGTTATATATTTGAGGATTATATATTATGATCGTATGACCTAGGATTGCGTCATACATGCGATTTTCTGTTCGTAGATCTTTTTCTACTCACGAGTTGGCAACTCACCCCCGTTATGCCCCAGTTTCTTGCAGGTTTGCCGTACAGGTTCCATTACGGCTTTGCGGGCACGGTTACTTTTTCGGGTGACTTGCTATCTGCTAGTAAGTGGGTTATTGTATCGTACCCATCATTATACATTGTATATTGTATTTCAGTTGTATCTAGAAGTTCCATCAACCAAACTTGTACTTATTTGAGATAGAGACCAGTGATGATTATTCTTCGACCTTAGAGTCGCGCATTATATTTCTTTGGATTTCAGGCTGGTTGAGTTTCCTTTTCTGTTGTAATCCTCGCCTTTAGGCGTTGTATATTTTGTTGCATACAGGTTGATTTGATATAGTTCTTCCTACTCTCTACTATTTTTCTTGGTTTAGATTTCTGGGTTCGGCTTACTTAGAGTACGTACGCCTCGGGACGTTCGTAGTCTAAGTGCCGGTCATGTTCCGTACTTTCGGGTCGTGACAAAGTTGGTATCAGAGCATTAGGTTTTACATTCGGAGCATAGGATGACCCTTGGTTGATGGAATAGGTGACTAAAGTAGAGTGAAGTACCGTGGTATGTCCGCGGCATATTTACGATACGCCACTCCACTTAAGGAGCCTTAGGATGTACATTTCCTTGTTCAGTATCATATTCATTCCTGATCTAGCTTCATCGGTACCAGTTATGGTTTAGCTGCCACGATTACGGGCCGGGAGAGCTACGGCTAGAGTTGCGGTCAGCATGAGCTCGTCACGAACGAGGACTGACCAGGCGTGATTTTGGCGACACACGATTGCAGAGATGTGTCTTGATTGTGTTTTATGCCATGAGCGTTGGGTAGATCGCTGTATGAGATTACTCGGACGTGCAGATCAGCACCAGAAGATTGAGCCACTGACAGAGGCCAGCCAGAGGTTGATGACCGTTGGTGTATTGCTCATTCATGATGATTGAGACACTGTTCACCGTGCAGACGAGTGAGCCAGTTGTTTTTGCGAACGACGAGATATCGCCCCAGATGATTGGAGATATGGCAGTACGAGATCGTACTAAGAGATAATAGAAGGTTGCTAGTCACCAAGGATGAATGACTAGGACATGTGGATCGTTCGCTACCCCAATGCGAGGTCATCAGATAGATCGATTCCAGCTAGAGACGACTTCACGCGGACGCGTTGAAAGTCGACAGGGACGATCGAATGTCAGAAACCTATTATTCCAAGTTTAAAATATTCGGAAAAACATGCAGGCAATTCTATGGTCCCTCTAGAAGAATGAAACCCTAACTCGACTTAATGACCGTGTGAAAGCCTTTGAACCTTAGGGTTTACGGCAGTTCTGCGGCGCCATTAATGAGACTTGGGTTTGCCCTTCTACGGCTGGACCACCGATGCTGTGGTATGTACTCGATACTCTTATACTGTACCCAAGATGTTGAGCTCTTGGGGGATTATGAGGTTTTGACGGATCGATCGGATGGCTCGACTTAATTCGGATGCTAGGTGGCAAGATGCATTTCTTGGGAGACTCCAGATACGAGGATAGCCGTTAAAGCTCAGTCCATGCAGCCACGACGAGATGAGTCCAGGAGCAGTTGACATTAGAGAAAAGTGGAGTAAGAGATTCGTACGAGGTCTTGACGAGACGACGTTCCACTCCACCGACACCAAAGATGCGATGCGCATGCTGAGGCAGAGTACTGGATATACCTTCCAGAAGGAGTCGCGATGAGTATGCAGCCGTTTCGAAGCAAGAAGCATATACGGTAAAGGACGATGACTTCCGGACAGATGGCAGAGTTGAGGATTGAAGAGAGCTTGAGCAGGATTCCTTCCAGAACACTGCTGCTATGATACTTGGTCCCAGGATCAGATGTGCCACGTACCTTCAGAGAACCAGAGGCCGACTCCAGTGACATGCTGCTTTACAAGTGGTCGCGATAACTGACCGAGAAATGACCAGAGAAGTGCCAAAATGGAATCGACCCCGTTAGCACACCTGAAAGGGCCGATGAGCTGATGGATCATGAGATTGATAACCTACAGGGAAGACGAGGACCTTTCTGGAATGAATTACGAGAAGACTTAGACCCAGGAGTGGTCATGATACGCACCCCAGCAGGCCAGAGTTCAGATCGTCAACGAGACGTCCTACGAGTGACCGCGACAGTTGGCCTGAGATTCTTGGAGGATGCGCTTGAGCGGGACTATTCCGCCATACTTGATTTCGATGTTTTGGGTGATTTATTCGCATGATGTGATTTTGATGATTGAGAATTTACGATTTTTGCACAGTTGTTGCACTTGATATCGTTTTCGTGCCTTGGTTTCACATGTTTATGATTTATGGGGTTTAGACATTTGAGTTGATTTTGTGCGTATGCACACACACGATTTGGTTCCTACACTCTGTATAGTTTATATATGCTTGCAGTGCAGTGACACGTATTTTGTGCACTTGGATGCACTGGACATCGATTTTGATGGTGATGCTCGGTATTTGTTTGTGCACTTTATGCACCTGATTGGATTTTGCGCGTGTTCGGCGCTTGATATTGGATTTCATGATTTCAAGCATGATGGATACACCGGATTTGGATTTTTAGCGCATGTTGGTAACCTGTTATGAGATGCGATTTGGTGCACACCAGATGCACTAATTCGAGATTTTTCGTGCATGTCAGATGCACCTGATTTTGCGGTCAGGCACACACGATACCTATGACCAAAGTTGTGTGCACAACCGTTGCACCTTGATGTTGTTTTGTGCACATTCATGGATTTTGATTTCCGTGTGCACCGGACGCACAGGGCTTTCCTATGCACTCTTTGGGATTGATTCTTATGGAGCGGTACATTTTTATGATATTGCGATTGATTTTCGTACTGAGCAGGACTGATCAGATGACAGTGCCTGGATGTATCTTGCATGCACTGATAGATTTCAAAGGGATTTCCAAAAGAGAGCTATAGTCTCATTATTTACATACGTGTCTGATATGACACGAAACGTTTAAAACAGGAAACCCTTCAAAGTTATTTTTAAAACGGCGGAACGTGCATATTAAACAAAAGATATATAAGTATATGGCTATTTTCTTATAGAGACGTCCGCCACTGTGCAGTGTTATGTGTATTGCACAGCGATTTTTAAAGAGATTTGGCATGCACTCCCTTCAGATATTTACATGTACGGATTGGTATTTACATACATAGTTCCGATTTATAGCATATCGGCTTTGCCTTGGATTTGGCATTCGTGTTTTACCATGACTCCGATGATTGCGAGATGCTTGACGGAGTTTTGTTTTCGAGTTATCTGCTCGTTGCTCATGCGCACGTATTGCGCTATGATGCCTTTTATGCATTGATGATTTCGGAGCCCCGTTGACTTGGACATTTTATTGAAATGTTTTGGAATTTGGAGGTTAAAATTTAAATTCGGGGACCGAATTTCCTTAAGGGGGGAAGACTGTAACATTTCAAAAAATAAAATATTATTTTTAGGAATTTTCATAATTTAATATTAATTTTAAATGAATATTTTATAGTCGGTATAATTAAGTACCGATAAATGGTGAAAATTCCGGAGAAAATTATAGAAATTCTAAAATAGTTTATTTTGTGGAGATATGCCATTTTGCAGTTTTTATGTTGAATTATATGTTATTTTGGTGTTAATCGCGATAAAAAAATCACTAATTGGATTTTTGGCTTTCGTGCAAAGATGTGCACATAACATTTCTACACTGGTTTCTTGTTTTGGACTCATGTTAAGCCTAGGGTTGAACCATGTTAGCTGACCTTGGTGACTTGAACCATTGGTTAGGTTAGTGAGGTTACTTAAGGGTTGTTAGCTTTGTGTTAGGGTGATTAGGATTAGGGTGACTTGTGTAGGAGAGAGTGTGAGCCATGATGGCTTGTGGATGCTAACATGTTTCAAGAGTGAGAGAGAGGTGGCTAGAATGTGCCATGATCCATATCATCCCATAACCCCTTGTGTTCTTTTTACCCCCTCTCACACATCAGCCCCAAATGCAACAACTTCAGCCCATAGCAACACTTCAGCTGCAACATCAGCCAACATCAGCAGCTGAAGCAATATTCAGCCAACCTTACACCTGCTCCTAACACCTTAGCCCAACACCTACACATCCTACATCAGCCACAGCAGCAACCTAAGCCAAACAAAAGCATCAGCCACATCAAACTGCTGCAAACAGCAGCTGATGTAACAGCTTCAGCCCCCAATCTTGCATCAGCACACTCCAACAACAGCTACATCAACTGCTGAAAACATGCATCAATTCAACACCTTTCAGCCCCAATATCTGACCCATCAGAAATCACTTCAGCCACCAGAACAGCCCCCCTACACCTACAGCTTTATTAGCTGCTAAAATCAGGCATTTCAGCCATTGTATCAGCAAGACAGCAGCACCATCATTGCATCAGTCTAATTCCTGCCAACTTCAGCCATAAGGTCAGCAATAGTTGCTACAATACACCACCCCATAGCAGCCACAATGTTAAGCAATAGCCCAACACTTCTGCAGCTGCAATACAAACAGAAACACAAAGGCAAAGGAAATTGCAGCAGCTGCAGAACCATCCCAGCAACACCATAAACCCCTGCAGCAACATACAACACCACCACACCACCACAACCTTTCCCACAACACCAAAACCACAACAACAGCAACCAAAACCACAATTCTTACAGCAACAGTTTTGCAGTTCAGCCAGAACACCAACTTGAAGCTGCTACAGAGCACTTCAGCAAGCCTTCCTTCCTCTGGATCTTCCCTTCTCCTTCATTCTAGGATTTTCGTGAGGTATAATCTTGCAACCCAACTCCTATCTTGTTAAGACTTGGATAATTAGCTGGAATTACTGTTATATCTATAATCTAGTGCTAGTTTAGGGATTTTGATTGAGATTTGGCCAAGAGATGGTTTTGATTGTTAGGGTGACCTTATGAGGTGTGTTTGAGACCATTGTAACCAAGATTACCCCAGATTTCCAGTAAATACCAGATTTGTTATACTTGGCGTAATTCAGCATTTTGTCGATTTTGTGGCCTTTCTGGAACCTGCTACAACCCGAGACCTCCTAAAATGATATTGACTTAGCAATAGGATATGCAGGCAGATATGAACCAACACCCAAAACCCTAGCCCAAACCACCATACCCCGGCCGCAGATTTAATCCTCATGGCCGCAATTTGCGGCCAGACCAGGGTGGAACCTCCTCGTTTTGCGTGCACAGCTCTATTTCATGTAAACTTGACTCGTTTTGCGTATGATTTACGACTCGTTTTCATATGATTTTTGGTATTTGGTGATTCGTTTCCGTCGGGTGGAGTTTGAACGCCAACGACCAGTGAGAATTGGCTGTGTTTGCACGCGAGGCCACAGGTTTTTACCTATGGGCGTAGTGTGCACCATTTTGGTTTCCGACATGGTTTTCATGAGTTTTAGCGTGTGATATCCTTGTAGGTACCCCACGTGGCGTCGAAGCTTTGGAGATGCGAATGGCGATATCGGCACCGGCACATATAAGCAAGGTGTGTAGATTTATATTTACGGGGAGAAGTCGGGTGGATGGCGTATAGCACCCCCGCAGTCCGTGGTGATGTATACGAATACGTATACACACCTATAATCATTTTATGTTGTTGGAATTAATTATTGATGTTTTAATGGATATTGGTATATTGGATTGATGAAAGGTTACGAAACCTTAGGGTTGTGGGCACACTACACATACATACACACATATACATACTTGCATACATTCTTATTTCATATATGATTATGGGATTCTATATAGATATGTGTTCACATGGGTATGGGACTATGTGTTCACCTACGGATTTGATGATGATACTTGGGACTTAAATGAGTCGATGAGAGTTAATATGAGATTATGATATCTGTGATATGATAAAATTCATGTTTGAGATGCATCTTGATACTTTAGAGGATTTTGGAGATGATGATGCCATAGGAAGGGTGACATATATATTAAGTGATCGATATGTGATTATGTTATGAGATATGATATAACGTGTTATGACATGATACTCATGATAGGCCGCCTTGGGCGATGTATACTCTTTGTGATGATATATGATGATTATATTGATTTATACTAGATTGTCGATCAGTGGTCAGATCTTCATTATAGTGATGATGTTAGCGCGGTACTAGACGTAGGTCAGTACCCCAGATTATGATAATTGATAAAGAGAATACATGATGAGTAATATAATGATTGTGATATTGACCCGTACCCAGACTTGGGGATGCCGTACGACGGATTTACGTACGAGCTATAATTTGATGTTTGGCCCGCCTACTTGACTTAGGAATAACCGATTATAGAGATATGGTATCGGATGTGATATGATTGAGGCGGGATCACCGACTATATATATGTATATATATGTATCGACTCAGAGGTTAGGCGGTTTCCCTTTACCTACTGTTAGCTTTAGCCCAGCCTTTTAGTGGTGTAGCTATATGACTCTTATGACATTAGATGCAGTTAGTGATCGTGGTGTCCAGTATTTCAGCTCCCGCATATTATTATTGTTGCTCTGCATCGCATACTGTCGTGATTCATATTCTATTATTGATATCCTCCTGCTAGGACACCAGCACCATTACCGATGATGCGTATGTACCGCGTACACTTAATTGCTGTCGCGCACACATCTTCATCGGTAATTGCCATGTCACGTACACTTAGAGAATATTATTGCCTGATTTAGCTTGTTAGCTAGTAGTGATATGATATTAGTGCATTGCCTTATATGCCAGCTTGACATTGTAGCTATTGCTTGTCACATCATGCATACTGTTGCTCATTATATGCTGCATTCATGGATTCTCATGCTTATATTCATGGTTTACATACTATTGATGATTCGGATTTCCATGATGTTTTCTGGATTTGGAGGAAAACCGCAAAACATATATAAACTGTTTCCTCTCTTTTTAAATAATTGCGGTTTTTCCATGATGTTTGAGTCGTCCACCATGAGTTTTGCTGATGGATTTCGAGACCCGATTCGAGGAGGCGGATGAACCGTTTCGGGTATATGGTAGGCCCGGTGCGGTACCCCAGGGCAAGAAGATCGCAGGAGATGGCGTTGAGCCTGGCAGGGGAGCACGACCGACCGGTGATATTACCCGACACGTCGAATATCCTGACGATACCGTCGTAGTCATGAGATGGATGGTAGGGGCTGATCTGGACTGACGGTGCCCTGGATATTATGATTGAGACATTGAGATTTGAGATATTGAGATACAGAGATTGTGATACAGAGATATCGAGATTTATGTTTTGTGCCGATGCTAGGCACTGTTTTATGCTAATTTCATTATGATACCTCATTTTAAAAATACAGAAATCTCACAAAGTTACGAAAACAGTTTTCTTCAGTACATGCATTCTGTTTCATGTATTCATACATCATTCATATGATATATTGCCACCTGATGCACTGACACAGGCACAGGGGTTTACACTTGGGTTAGATATTTACCATAAACATGGTTAGGGATTGCTGGTTATATATTTGAGGATTATATATTATGATCGTATGACCTAGGATTGCGTCATACATGCGATTTTCTGTTCGTAGATCTTTTTCTACTCACGAGTTGGCAACTCACCCCCGTTGTGCCCCAGTTTCTTACAGGTTTGCCGTACAGGTTCCATTACGGCTTTGCGGGCACGGTTACTTTTTCGGGTGACTTGCTATCTGCTAGTAGGTGGGTTATTGTATCGTACCCATCATTATATATTGTATATTGTATTTCAGTTGTATCTAGAAGTTCTATCAACCAAACTTGTACTTATTTGAGATAGAGACCAGTGATGATTATTCTTCGACCTTAAAGTCGCGCATTATATTTCTTTGGGTTTCAGGCTGGTTGAGTTTCCTTTTCTGTTGTGATTCTCGCCTTTAGGCGTTGTATATTTTGTTGCATACAGGTTGATTTGATATAGTTCTTCCTACTCTCTACTATTTTTCTTGGTTTAGATTTCTGGGTTCGGCTTACTTAGAGTACGTACGTCTCGGGACGTTCGTAGTCTAAGTGCCGGTCATGTTCCGTACTTTCGGGTCGTGACAATTTCTGAACACTTCCTCTTGTGTGTGTTCCGTATACTAAGAACTGTAGTTTGATTTAGAATATCAATGCTTTTAGATAACGTGCCTGAACCGATCAACTTTTGATATAGGAAATGTTCAAAACATTATCCAACAATACAAAATTTTATCATTTCTTTACTAATAAAGAGACTGATATGATTTTGTATATCAGGTTCGGTATCTAATAACATTCGTTCAGAATCAATGTACTGGTCATGCAGGGTGACAGTGACCAACAGACTTGGCTGCAACACTTGCACCATTTTCTGTCTCATGAAACTTATCACCCGTTCTCAGTTCTTTACCTATCTGTAACCCATGTAATAGATTACATATGCGGGATCCTGATCCGGTATCATATACCCAGGACGTAAAGGATACTGAGAAACAGTTCTATGTAACGAACACACCCGAAGATGATGCATCATATGCACTTTCTTCATTTGGGCGGCACGGGAAATCTGGTATTCCCCAATTTCCTGCTCTGTCTTATAACAATTAAAAGTTGGAGCGGGACCAACGTTCCCCAGCTCAGTATAACAAGCGGGTTCGGTCAATGCATCCGTATTATTATCTTGATTAAGGCATGACATGATCGCTACCTGGAGAGAGAGAGAAGAAAACACTCTGCGTACGCTCTTGCAAGATCAGATTGGTTATTATTTTATCTAATCAGGATGGCTCCCACTGTTTTTATCAAATCTTCCTTCAAACCGTAAAAGGAAAGACTTGCCATGATTAATTACACGCTACAAGTTCGCCAATTTTTCAGCCAGGCCAGTGTCGGTACTTTGAGGGAGGTTCCCCGTGCTTTCGCACGGACCTAATTAAAGTAAATCTCGTTTTTCCAGAGGCGTAACCCCGTTGACACCTTTCTAGACACCTACTTGATCGGCTAATTGTAATGTGTAAAACTCTCCCAGGAGTAACAATTACTCGCAGTGGGTATCGGGATCCAACTATCTCATAGAAGGTATGCAATCTCATTGCAAATTTCAACACTTGAAATTCCCGATATTTTGCCCCTAACGTGCTATGACCTTGACGAAAGCCAACAAACCATAGCCCGGTAGTCAAGTTCAACCCGTCATTTCCTGATTGAATTAAACCCACCCGCACGACCCTTGACGAAAGCCAACAAAACCGCACGACTACCCTAATCCAATCGCATCATATGCAGCAGATAAGCAGCATATAGCTGCCGCACACTACACCTTGATGAAAGGCAACAAATGTAGCACGAATACTATATACAACTTATCTGAAATGATGGAGGGCTACGACAGGTTTTTATGAAAAACCTTTGTGTAATGAACTTGATATCGTTGTAGAATCGAATGAATTTTGAAATGGTGTTTTTGAGGCTTTTCTAGTTTTGCTAAAGAGGTCACTCCCGGTGAAGGGATCGTCGGCCCTTTCCTCATCGAATAAGGTGCAGGATATATCATATATACCGCTGTACAAAGCAAAAACTATAGAAGCAGTCAAAAGACAAACCGTGGTTTGTAGCATCTGCCAGTTATTGCTAAAGGAGTCACTCCCGGTGAAGGGATCTCGGCCCTTTCCTTATCGAATAAGGTGCAGGATGTTCTACAAAGAACACCGTGATGCAAAGTAAGAACTGTAGCTACCTGTTTTTCAAAATTCGATTCCACAACATCTTTTAGGTTTCTATTCTTTCATTAATCATATTAATGAAGTCCCATCATTTAAGTTACCTAAACATCACAGATAAATACGACGTACACTTATGCCATCCGCATTCGTCTCGATGTCCCCTCGTGCACCATTAGGTTAGGTAACTAACGGCAGAGCGGGGCAAGGCTAACGCAGGTCTAAAACATAAGTAACGTCTATATAATATATCATATATACTATATACAGTATCCATCACAGCATATCAAATGATAACATCACAGATATCGCAGCAGAAGAAACATATGAAACATTGGATATACTAGGACGTCCGTGTTTTCAATACGAGCCAGTATAAAACAAAGATTCCACGGCCGCGATGAATAGCCAAACCCACACCCCTAGACCCCTACGAGAGCGGCAAGCAACCCTACCAATTCTAGAGTTAGGTGACCCGGACTCGACTCCTCGAGTTGGTCTCCCACTGGACTCCAGAACCCGGTTACTTATGCTCCCTTCCTTGGGTCTATCCTAGTGCGAAAAAGTAAATAATATACAATGGGTGACATCTTCTGCAATCTGGAAGTGCCCCAATAAAAGAATATTACATACAAGTTTTTACATGAATAAAAATGAAAAACACTCATCTCACATAAAAATTCCCGGCTATTCAAACACGACGATCCAATATAACATATCCAGCAATATATAACATCACATGTCATCAACGTAAGTAAACATGCGTATCCCAATTGTCGTTGACATATAGCAACGAAACCGGCGATATCACATATTACACTTACGGTCACAGAAAAGAAAGTGTAAAACTACAACAGTTGGAATCCGCAATCTCCTCAGACATCGCATGCCTGACCAAATGAATTCCTTAGACATCACATGCCTAACAATTATAAACCCCGCATTTTAATCTCATTATCGAAAACTCTTTTCAAAATCAAGTCGGGCAATTCAACAAGATTCTCGACATCCTGATCGAATGCTCGTCGCAAACTTTAGTAGGCGGCCGCACCCCTGATGCCGTCGACGAAGTGCACTAAGGCGGAACACTGCTGCCGCGAGCACCCGAACGGATGCTTTCGGCGACGGGGTTCTCCTACAGTCACTTGGTCGGGGCTATGGGGCGCGGTTGTCTATTAAGTTTACCCGGCGAGTATCCGCGTACGCTACGTGATTGCGACGGACTTTTGATCGCATCAAAATTCCGTGGCAACCGATCATTTGAGACTAAAGTGCTATGTTTATAACATTCATATTAGTTATCACATAACTACTTGTGAATTCCAAATATTGTATCACATTCCAGATAAACAGAAAATGTTAAACTTTCCGATCGAACGGTCAAACACCCAAGTTTTCCCGAAATAGCTCAACACATGAAATAAGTTTAAAAACATTCACTTCATGCCTCAGTACCAACGGTCCAGCCGTACAAGGGTCAAGCCAACGCCTCACATGTGGCACGCCGTACTGCCCCAAACCCTAAGGTTCTAAGGGGCAGTTCAAGACGGTCACTTAATCGAGTTAAGGTTTTTTGTCTTCTAGAGGGACCATCGCGTTACTTGCACTACTTAGAACGTCATTAAACTACGGAAAAATCCAACAATTGGAAATTTTCCGGCAGGGGAAAAATTGGGTTATTTATATCCGGTCGAACTTTTTAACATATTCAAAAATTATCCGGAAAAACACATAGACGAAATTAGACTTCCCGATCGAAACACCGAGTCCCCAATACAACCCAGAAAACTCAACTCTTGAGTGAAAATTAAAAATTCCCAGAAAAGTCAGGAAACTAAAATGGACATTACTGTGCAAAATTTGATGAAAGAGGCGACCGTACGGCCGCGGAACCGCCGCACGAGCCATGCTCGTGCCGCGGTTCCGCGGCGACTTGATCGATTTAGAAGTTCATTTTGCACAGTAACTCCTAGAAAACCCTGCTTATTTTTCTGCATATTTTTAATTCACAAAATTCCCAGTTTTGAAAAATTGTACAGAGAAGGGTTTTGGATTAGGGTTTCGGGTTCGATCGGACTTCTAATATCGTCTACACTTCGCCTAAAGCTCTAGCTAGGCTCTGATACCACTGTAGGGTTCCTAGGCACACTCAAGAGGTTCCACAAGGCATCGACCATGCCAAATTCAAAATTTTCCGGTGCCGAGAAACCCTAATATAGATCGTTAACTAAAGTAAAGGCGAAAAGGGAAACTAGCAAACTACTTTGCTACTAAGTGAATGGAAATACAACCTTTGTAGATCCGGTCCTCCACTTCTTTAGCTCCGTGATGACGTCCCTTCGCTGCGATCACCGGGATCCCGGACTCTAGCGATGGTTTCGTCGGAGAAATGAGCGGGCTAGGTCGTTGACTTCGGTGCCGAAGATGATCTACGTCGAGACAACTCTAACTCAAGCTCCATCTTCACTAGCTCATGAAACTTGTGAAGAAAACACCCTATACAACATGGCAAGTGGTAGAGGATGAAGAAATAGGAAGTGGGTTCACTTTGGATTTGGATTTCTCACTTGATTTCATCACTTGGAATTTTCAAGAATGGTTTTCTTCTCTTCATGAAGAAGATGAAGAAGAAGAAAAGAAAAAGAATTCTCATTAAAATAATAATTCAAGTGAATACTTATCATAATGCAACCATGGGTGAAGTTTACTCATGTAGAGAATAAACTAGGGTTTAGGTGAATGGTTAGGTTAAGGAAAGAAACAAAATGGCCAAGACTTTCAAAGCTTCATGAAGCTTCAAGAATAAAACAAAGTTAGCCACCATTTTATTCTTGCCAAAATGAATAAAGAAAATAAATAAAACAATTTAAAACCTAACCATTAACCTAAATATGGTTTAAAGCAAATATACACCCAAGTTTGCATGTATCATTAAACATGATACAATCAAGTGCACAAAAATATATCATATATACAATGTGCACATCAAGTGAGAAAATAATCTTAAGTGAACCAATACTGTTAATGTAAAGAATATATCAAATATATAATTATACATTAAATCATTAAATCGATACTTAATTTAATGATCCGGTCATATCGCATATAACCGACTAATATCAATAGTAACAACTTATCGAATCAACACTTGATCCGATAACCCGGCTATATCGCATACAACCGATCAATATCACAAATCGCGAGAATAGAATACAGTATCACATACTGGTATTATTCTCGGTCCCGCACATATATCATATGCGCTCCTATTTCGTTTCGCTTGAGCCAGGAAAGCTCTGTGTAGGACTCTAAAGACTCGTCAATACGCCGGCAGCAGGTGATGATCATATCAAGCACCCACAAGCCGCAAGCGGTCTTCTAAACGTAACGGCCACCCGGGTATTGAGCGATCAGAAGATCAACGAGCAAGCCCGCTCACAGTCCTGTGAATCCAACCAGTAACACATACCGTACAGTCTGGTCTGATCGTCTGATATGTCGCATATCTTGCCTAGGGGTGGTAAACGTCAGACCCCAATAGCTCGATAAGTCGTGTCGATATGAGGTCTATAACAGTTCGAGATACTACCGATAACACTTATCAGTAAATCTCAGCAACCCTGGCCAGGGTTTTCCGGTTATAGCCAATCGAACACAGCGCAACATCAACTCTCTATACCGGGAGAGACGAATCCCCTCCTATCGCTCATTGCCTCCATGTGATTCGGGACCGTACCCAAAAACCACCGTTTTGCATGCCCTCTTGGACGTGGTAAGGTGGATATCAAAGCACAGTGGGAATCACACGAGACTCTATGACGATCTCGGGTCTACAGACTAACATGTACCAGTGTCACCAGAGAACTGCCATCTGACGTAAGGTATAATACCATCTGGGAGTTCTCGGCGAGTTCGTCCAGTGTACCCAGTCTCCACTGAGCACCCGTATATCATCTCTGATGTCAAACACCAATGGATATGGGATTATCCATCGCCCATCTGTATGGGTCGAGAAGGTATACGCCAGTCTACTCTGGTATATCGATGCCCCATCTCGATACACCCACGACTAGGGAACTTGAAGGATGTACTTATGGACTACCATGTCCCCACTAGTATGATCCGCATCATATTCCAGGTAGTCAAGTACATATCCTAAGCGCTTTACCAACATGTAACAGAGAGACAATCAGTATACACGTTAAGGTAAAGAGTAACCAGATAGCATACTATCATGTCGAGCAAGAAAGTCCTCCCTATATATGTCCCAGCATCCACTACAATATACATCCTATGTACAGTAATAGCCTCTAGGGCATACATATAACTAACAACTCCGGCCTTTGCGAGGGTCGACGTAGAGACATGGCCTTTATTGTGCGAATGTTTTGACTCTCAACGCAAACAGGTATGTATTTTAAATGTAATTCATTGTTTAGTATATAATTTATTTTTTGTGTTCCTTAATTAGAAAACTAAATATGAATGTGTTGTTCAGAAACAGGCCGCTCAAAATATAGAGAATAGAAAGTTGGCGAAGAGGGGTCGCCCCACTTATACAGGTGGCTCGAGGAATATTACTCGAGCCATGAAGTTATCGGTAAATTACAATAGACCGGCCTTTGTGATATAATGCAATATTAAGAGTTATTTTCTAATATATCTAATATTAAGAGTTTTTTTCTAATATTGCAGAGAGCTCAGACCCTGACGTAAGGTGGTACACCGAGCGTGCTGTCCGCATATCTTGCCGTCCACGGCACCTAGACAGATCCCGCCACGGGCGAGCTTCGATACCCCGACATCGCTACCCAGGAGTATTGCGTAAGTGTCAATACTTATTCAACCCCTATTTGAAATTTTAGTTTTGAAAGGTTCAAATTTAAATGATATACTTATATTTTACTGGTTAATATGGGTGTAGGAGCGGGTGGTTGAGCAGGCCGAAGCATCGGGGATCGATTTTACCGGACAGAGCAATCCGATGCTGCTGACCCCAGTCCTGGACGCCGCACATAGAGGGCACAACGGAGGTTGGGAGAGAGGCCAGGGACTGGGCCCTAGCAGGGCCCATATGAGGTTGGACTCCACCCCAGCGGTTACTTCCTCCGTCTCCAGTAAGCGACGTTTCCAGCAGGAACTGGAGAGCTTGAAGGCTACCGTTCAGGAGTTGAAGGAGATGCTGGTATGTATACTACTTAATAGTAAAATATTATATCATATTATAGATAGCAACATATCCAATATTAGTACGTAGTCTGAGCTTATTTGCTTGTAGACTTAGCTTTGATTAATCATACATACATATCAAATTAAAATAGACTATGGTTTTCCAAACTAGATATCCAAACGAGGCCTAAGTCCTTAAGTATACATAGATTGGAGTTTCGAAATAACTTGATAATGATATGAATTCGAATAATACACAGTTCTTACTCGCTTATTACACACGTAGGTCCAGAAGCGACAGGGTACATCGGCTGAGCCTCCACATGCATCTCCTTTGGCTGCGGCTCCGCAAGCCACTACATCGGCTGCGGTTCCGCAGACAGCTCCTATAGCTCCACCGCCCGCTCAGACTCTCACAACCGCGGCTCCGCAAGCCGTTACCTCGACGGTGGCTGCGCAGACCACATCGCCAGCTCCACAGCCCGCTCAGACTCCTGCACGCTCCGCATTGCATGATTTATTGACCGAGGAGCAGGCGTGCCAGATTCTGGCGTTTATCAGAGGTGGAGCTGGACCGAGATAGGTTAGATTTTTTATTCTTATATTTTAAACATGTATTTATTTATATGATACATATTGTACTACATTTTGGACGATATTGATATTAGTGGTGTTTGCGTGTTTATATTGATATCATATTTTGCTTGTTGGTTTCTTTTATATATTATGCGTGAGATGTGATTATGAATACTGCGATATATATTCTGCGTGATGATTAATTTTATATATGATCATGTATATATTATTGTGCACAGAGCGAGAAAAAAATAGGCAGCCCTTTTTTTTAAAAAACCTGATAATATGTACCTACGGATTTAACCGTAGGGCCCACCATTGCCCCTACGGATTAATCCGTAGGGCCCAACAATGTACCTACAGATTTATCCGTAGGGGCAAAATATCAGGATACCTGATATTTTGCCCCTATGATCTCAGTATTAGGGGTTACGAATGCTCCTACGGATATATCCATAGGGGCAAACATATGCCCCTACACAGGTATCCGTAGGGGCAAAATATCAGGATACCTGATATTTTGTCCCTACGGATATATACCTACGCATCTATCCGTAGGGGCAACTACTTGGCCCTACGGATAAGTCCATAGGTATACCTAATCTATTTTATAAAACTGTAAATAAAATAAATTTTTTGTCCCTACGGCGTAATCCGTAGGGAAAACCGGACCTACACATAACTCCGTAGGGGCAATTTTTAGTCCGTAGGGGCATGTTCAAGGCTTCGACTTGCACCTATGGCGTTTGTACCTACAGGGTAAGTGGTTTGCTCTTATGGATAACTCCGTAGGGGCAACCCTTATTTGTAGTAGTGAGTTACTCCTGAGAGAGTTTTACACATTACAATTAGCTGATCAAGTAGGTGTCTAGAAAGTTGTTAACGGGGTTACACCCCTGGGAAAACGAGGTTTATTTTAATTAGGTCCGTACGAAAGCACGGGAAACCTCCCTCAAAGTACCGACACTGGCCTGGCCGAAAGATTGGCGAACTTGTAGGGTGTAATTAATCCCGGCTAGTCTTACCTTTTAGGGTTTGAAGGTAGATTTGACTAAAACAGTGGGAGCCATCCTGATTCGATAAACTAATAACCAATCTAATCCTGCAAGAGCGCACGCAGAGTGTTTTCTTCTTTCTCTCTCCTGGTAGCAACCATGTCACGCCTTAATCAAGATAATAACATGGATGCATTGACCGAACCTGCTTATTATACTGAGCTAGGGAACGTTGGTTCTGCTCTATCTTATAATTGTTATAAGTCCAAGCAGGAAATAGAGGAATATCCAGATTCCCATACCACCCAATTGAAGAAAGTGCATGTTGATGCATCTTCTTCGGGTGTGTTCATTACCAAGAACTGTTTCTCAGTATCCTCTACGTCCTGGGTATGTGATACCGGATCAGGATCCCGCATATGTAATATGTTACATGGGCTAAAGATAGGTAGAGAACTGAGAATTGGTGATATGTCTTTAAGTGTTAGAGAATGGTGCAATTGTTGCAGCCAAGTCAGTTGGTAGATATCACCTTGTATTAAATATAATGATTCTGAACAAATGTCATTAGATACCGAACCTGATATACAATATTACATCAGATTCTTTATTAAGTTAAAGAAGGATATAATTCTGTATAGGGGATAATGTTGTAAACATTTTCCTGAATCAAGAGTTGATTGGATTAGGCACGTTATATAATAGCATTTACGTTCTAAATCAAACCACGGTTCAAAATATAGAACACACACAAGAGAAATAGTTCACAAATGAATGAATCTTTCTTGTGGCATTGTAGACTAGGTCATATCAATGCGACACGACCAGCTAAGATACATAAGGATGAATATGAGAATCTGTTCGAATTTTCATCTTATGATACTTGCCAGTCTTGTCTCAAAGGTAAAATGACCAATACTCCGTTTACTGGAAACAGAGAAAGAGTTAGTGAACTCTTGGGATAGATACATGATGATGTATACGGTCCTATGTCTACAAATGCCTTGGTTGGTTCTTAGTACTTCATTACATTCATCGACTATCTCTTAAGATGCGGAGATATGTTCCTGTTGAAACACGAGTCTGAAACTTTTGAGAAATTCAAGGATTATAAGCTTGAAGTTAAGAACGAGAAGGGTAGAAGTATTAAGTCCTTCGATGTGATCGAGGAATGGAATACTTGGGCAAGGAGTTCCTAGAGTTTCTAAAAGGAGAATAAGATTCTCTCTCAGCTTACTCCTTCGTATACACCACAGCAAAACGGTGTGTCGGGACGGAGGTATCGCACCCTATGAGATATGGCACGCTCTATGATGAGTACTGCTGAGTTACCCGTTTTCTTTTGGTGTTATGCACTTGAGAAGCTACATACCTATTAAATGGGGTTCCATCCAAATCAGGGCCTACCACTACATATGAGATATGGAATGGGAAGAGAGTCTTAAACGAGTTAAGATATGGGGTTGTCCGGCCTATGTTGAAAGAGAGAATCCGGACAAGCTCGAGGCAAGGTCAGTTGTGTAAGTTTGTTAGGATATCCCAAACATTTGTGAGGGAATATCTTCTACCACTCTGAGGAGAAAAAGGTGTTTTGTTTCTCAGCATGCCACCTTTTTGAGAAATGGTATTTCTTGTGAAGAAATTAGTGGTCATGAGGTAGAACTGGAAGGTGTTCCAGCTAGACAAACTAACAGCTGATGATTTGGTAAAACCAAAAGATTCAATAGTCTCCAATGAAGCTCAGCCTCTCCACGAATCTGGTAGGATTCCTCATCCACTTAAAAGATACTATGGTCTTCTCAGTGATAGTGGGAACGAGAATTGCATCATGGTTGATGATGGCCCAACTAGGTTCAGGCAGGCCATCACAAGTGGCAACTCTGTGAGAAGGCTGGATGCTATATTATCAAAAGATAGAATCTATGTACACCAACAAAGTATGACTTTGCATGTTTCACCTGAAGGGGTAAAACCAATTTGGAGCAAATGGATCTTGAGAAGATTCTTGGTGTAGATGGAAAAGTTGAGACTTTCAAATCTATGCTTAAGTCCATCAGGATCAATGCAAGCATCGCGGAGTTGGAACATCTGTTTTGATGTGACAGTCAAAGAGTTTGACATCATCAAAATGATAGATGAACCTTGTATATACAAGAAAGTTGTAAAGAGTAAGGTTGTCTTCCACGTATTGTATATAGATAACACACTCTTGATAGGAAATAGTTTCCTATGGTATACTCGGTCAAGCTCCTCTTATCACGACGATTCTCCATAGAAGATCTATATGATACCTACTACATCTTGTGGATTATGAACTATAATAATAGATCTAAGTGGATAGTGGGAGTGTCCCAAATCCAGATACATTGACACCATACTAAAGGGTTTAGTATGGAAGATTCTAAGGAGATGGTTTGCCCACTTACTCAGGAATCACTCTCTCCAGAAAGATGTCTTCTAAGACTGATTTGGAGAGAGCTCGCATGCACGGGATAACCTATGCTTCGGCAGTAGGCTCTATCATGTATGTGATGTTATGTACCAGACCCGATGTAGATGACTCATTAGGTGTAGTGATCAGGAATCAATCGGATCTTGGGAGAATCACTGGACAGCTGTAGAGGACATTCTTAAGTACTTGAGAAGCACTAAAAGAAAGTTCTTGGTTCCAGCTTCGAGAGTGATAAGTCCGACTAAGAGTTAGTCACAGGCATTGTCTTTACCCTCAGTGGATGGATGGTATGTTGGAAGAGTTCCAAGCTAGATACCGTGACATACTAGAGGATAAAGGCCGAATACATTGCTACCAATGATGCTGCCAAAGTGGATGCCTGAGCATTTCTTGTTCATAAGATGAACATGGTTCCTTCCATTGAGCGTCCAATAACTGTTATTATGACAACAATGGAGTTATAGCTTTGGCCTAGGAACACCGGTCCCATCAGCGTTCCAGAGATATTCTAAGGCAAGTATCACCTAATCAGGGAGATGGTTGATCTCCAAGGGATCGAGGTTAGGAGAGTTGACACGGAGGTTAACACGGCGGATCCACTCACCAAGGCCTGCTTCTCCAAATACTATTTGAGAGATTTTGGGATGGTTAAGTATGGGATACTACAACCACTGCTAAATTGTTGGGTATTGGATACTACAACAGATGGTCTTAGTGCAAGTGGGAGATTGTTAGTTATATGTATGCCCTGGAGGCCATTAATGTACATGGGATGTATATTGTAGTGGATGCTTGGACATATATAGGGAGGACTTTCTTGCTCGATATCATAGTATGCTATCTGGTTGCTTTTTGTCTTAACATGTTGACTTGTATACATGATACCGTCTTGCTCTCACATGTTGACAAAGCTCTTAGGATGTGTACCTGACTACCAGGACTATGATGGAGATCATACTAGTGGGGCCAAGGGTAGTCCATAAGTACACCCTATAATTGTTCCTAGTCGTGAGAGTATCGAGACAGGGCATCGATACTCCAGAGTAGGCTAGCGTATACGCTTCTCGACCCATGTGATGGGCGATGGATGATCCCATATCCATTGGTGTTTGACATCAGAGAAGGTATACGGATGCTAAGAGGAGACTAGGTACACTGGACGGACACGCCGAGAACTCCTAGATGGTATTATACCTATCGTCGGATAGCAGTTCTCTGGTGACGCTGGTACAGATTAGTCTGTAGACCCGAGATCGTCATAGAGTCTTGTGTGATTCCCACTGTGCTTTGATTTCCACCTTACCACGGTCAAGAGATCATGCAAAAAGGTTGTTTTTGGGTACAGCCCAGAGTCACATGGAGACGATCAGCGATAGGAGGGGTTTCGTCTCTCCCGGTATTGGGAGTTGATGTTGCGCTATGCTCGATTGGCCATAACATGAAATCCCTGGCCAGGGTTGCTGAGATCTACTAGTAAGTGTTATCAGTAGTTTCTCGAACCGTTATGGACCTTACATCAGCATGACTTATCAGGCTATTGGGGTCTGACGTTATACCACCCCAGGCTGTGATATACGACATATCATACGAAGAGACCGAAATGTACGATAGTGTTACTGATTGGATTCGCAGGAGTAGGAGCATGCTTACTGTTGATCTTCTGATCGCTCAATACCTGGGTGGCCGTTGCGTTTGGTAGACCGCTTGCGGCTTGTGGGTATTTAATATGATCATTACCTACTGCTGGCGTATTGACGAGTCTTTAGAGTCCTACACAGAGCTTTCCTGGTTCATGCGAAACGGGGTAGGAGCAAATATGTGATATCTGCGGGATCGAGATTAATGTGTGTATGTGATACCGCATTCTATTCTCACGATATATGTATCGATTGGTTATATGTGATATAGCCGGGTTATCGGATCAAGTGATGATTCGATAAAAGGATACATTTGATATTATTCGGTTATATATGATATAGCCGGATTATTAAATCAAGTGTTGATTTAATAATTTAATATAGAATTATATATTTGATATATTAAATTACATTAACTGATATTATCTCACTTAAGTATCCATTTTTCTCACTTATGATACATTGATATATATGTGATATATGTTAAATTTATTGTTTTCTTTTTGTACACAAAATATATATGTGATATATATTGTTGTGTCATGCTAGGTTACACTTGCAACATGTATGTATGAGACTCACACCATGCTAGGTTAAAGTTATGGTTTTATTTGTTTTTGTAGGGTTCCTAGACACACTAATGAGGTCTCACAAGGCATCAACCATGCCAATTTTAAATTTTTACAAGTGCCGAGAAACTCTAATACGGATTCGTTGACCAGAGTTTAGGTGAAAAGTGAAACTAGTTAACAACTTAACTAAAAGTAAGAGGCTACAACCTTTGTAGATCCGGTTTTCCACTTCCTTAGCTCCACGTAGACGTCCCCTCGCTGTTCATATCGGATCCCGGACTCTAGCATCGGCTTCATGGGTGAAATAGGCGGGTTGGTCGTCGACTTCGATGCCGAAGATGATCTACGTCGAGGCATCACAAGATCAAGCTCCAACATCACCAAGTTATGAAACTTGTGAAGAAAACACCCTATACTACTTGGCAAGAGGTAGAGGATGAAGAAATAGGAGGTGGGTTCACTTTAGAATTGGATTTCTCACTCTTTTTAACAAGATGCCATTAATGGTGGCAAGTTTTCTTCTTGAAGAAGAAGAAGAAGAAGAAGATAGATTATGATAAGTCTCACTTTTAAAATGAAAATAATATGAATACTTATCATATACTAACCATGGTCAAGTGTAGAGAGTAAACTAAGGTTAGGTGAATGGTTAGGTTAAGGGAATAAAACAAAAATGGTCAAGCTTTCAACTCTTCATGAAGCTTCATGAAAGAGACAAAGAAAGCCACCATTTCCATTTTCTTTTCCAAAATAAATAATCAAAATAAATAAATAAATGAATAAGTAAACAAAACCCTAACCATTCATATAACCATGGTTTAATCTTTACACAAACACAAGTTAGCATGTATCATCAAACATGATACAATCAAGTGCACACAAAAATATATCACATATACAATGTGCACATCAAGTGAGAAAATCCTTTTAAAGTGAACCAAAACTAGTTAATGCAAAGTAATATATCAAATATATAATTATACATTAAATCATTAAATCAACACTTGATTCAATGATCCGGTCATGTCGCACATAACCGACTAGTATACAATGTATCGACGTATCGAATTAATCTTTGATTCGATAACTAGGTTATATCACATACAACCAATCGAAACATTCATCGCGAGAATGAAATACGGTATCACATACACGCATCATTCTCGGTCCTGCACATATCTCATATGCGCTCCTATTTCGTTTCGCTTGAGCCAGGAAACCTCTGTGTAGGACTCTAAAGACTCGTCAATACGCCGGCAGCAGATGATGATCATATCAAGCACCCACAAGTCGCAAGCGGTCTGCTAAACATAACGACCACCCGGGTATTGAGCGATCAGAAGATCGACGAGCAAGCCCGCTCACACTCCTGTGAATCCAACCAGTAACACTTACCGTACAGTCCGGTCTGTTCGTCTGATATATCGCATATCAAGTCTAGGGGTGGTAAATGTCAGACCCCAATAACTGATAAGTCGTGCCGATGTGAGGCTCATAATGGGTCGAGAAACTACTGGTAACACTTACCAGCAAATCTCTAATCAGCCCTGGCCAGGGACTTCCCTGTTACGGCCAATCGAGCACAGTGCAATATCAACCCCCAATACCGGGAGAGACGAAACCCCTCCTATCGCTCATTGCCTCCATGTGACTTGGGACTATACCCAAAAACCACCGTTTTGCACACCCTCATGGACGTGGTAAGGTGGAGGTCAAAGCACGGTGGGAATCACACAAGACTCTTTGACGATCTCGGGTCTACAGACTAACCTGCACAACTGTCACCTGAGAACTGCCATCTGACGTGAGGTATAATACCATCTGGGAGTTCTCGGCGAGTCCGTCCAGTGTACCCAGTCTCCACTGAGCACCCGTGTACCATCTCTGATGTCAAACACCAATGGATATGGGATCATCCATCGCCCATCTCATGGGTCGAGAAGCGTATACGCTAGTCTACACTGGTATATCGATACCCCGTCTCGATACACCCACGACTAGGGACCTTGAAGGATGTACCTATGGACTACCATGTCCCCTCTAGTATGATCTGCATCATAGTCCAGGTAGTCAAGTACACATCCTAAGGGCTTTACCAACATGTAACTATAAGACCGTTTAAAGAGACCTGTATACATGTTAAGATAAAGTGCAACCAGATAGCATACTATCATATCGAGCAAGAAAGTCATCTCTATATATGTCCAAGCATCCAATATAATATACATCATCTGTACAATACTGGCCTCTAGGGCATACATACAACTAACAATCTCCCACTTGCACTAGGACCAGCTGCTGTAGTATCGCATACCGAGCATCCCAAAGAGTCTCTCAAACTGTATCTGGGGAATGGCCTTCGTGAGTGGATCTGCCGTGTTGTTCTTCGTGTCAACCCTCCTGACCTCAATCTCCCGGCGATCAACTATCTCCCGGATGAGGTGATACCGCCTCAGAATATGCTTGGATCGCTGATGGGACCTGGGTTCCTTGGCCAATGCCACCGCTCCATTGTTATCACAATACAAAGGTATTGGATGCTCAATGGATGGAACCACTCCAAGTTCATTAAAGAACTTGTTGATCCAGACAGCCTCTTTGGCAGCATCGTTGGCAGCGATGTATTCAGCCTCCATCGTCGAGTCTGCCACGGTTTCCTGCTTGGAACTGGTTTCCTGCTTGGAACTCTTCCAGCTAACCGCCCCTCCGTAAAGGGTAAAGACAAATCCCGACTGCGACTTAGAGTCGTCCTTATCACTCTGGAAGCTCGAATCGGTAAAGGACTCCACTTGGAGTTCTCCGTTACCATACACCAAGAGCATCTCTTTAGTCCTTCGCAAGTACTTGAGAATGCTCTTCACAGCTGTCCAGTGACTCTCTCCAGGATCATCTTGATACCTGCTCACTACACTTAGTGAGTATGTTACATCGGGTCTGGTACATAGCATCACGTACATGATAGAGCCTACAGCCGAAGCATAGGGTATCCCTTGCATGCGAGCTCTCTCTAAATCAGTCTTGGGAGACATCTCTTTGGAGAGAGTGACTCCAGAGATCGTGGGCAAGTTCCTACACTTGGATTCTTCCATACTAAACCTCTTTAGTATGGTGTCAATGTACCTGGATTGGGACAATCCCAAAATCCGTTTGGATCTATCTCTATGATCCTAATTCCCAATATGCAGGAGGCATCACCAAGATCTTTCATTGAGAATCTTTGTGATAAGAAGAGCTTGACCGCTTGCAGCATAGGAATATCATTTCCTATCAAGAGTATGTCGTCCAGGTATAATACGAGGAAGACAACCTTACTCTCTGCCACCTTCTTGTAGATACAAGGTTCATCTGGGTTTTTGACGAAATCAAACTCTTTAATAACGACGTCAAAGCAGATGTTCCAACTCCGCGATGCTTGCTTTAATCCATAAATGGATTTAAGCAGCTTGCACACCTTTCCGCTGCTCCCATTGTCTACGAAGCCCTCTGGCTGAGTCATGTATACGCACTCTTCTGAATCACTGTTTAGAAAGGCGGTCTGAACATCCATTTGCCAGATTTCGTAGTCATGATATGCAGCGATGGCAAGCATGATCCGGATGGATTTAAGCATAGCCACTAGAGAAAAGGTTTCGTCATAGTCCACACCTGGTCTTTGACGAAAACCCTTTGCAACAAGTCTAGCTTTGAAAGTCTCCACTTTCCCATCTACACCAAGTTTTTTCTTGAAGATCCACTTGCTCTCAATGGGTTTTACCCCTTCAGGAGCAACTTCCAAAGTCCATACTTTGTTGGTGTACATGGATTCTATCTCGGACCGCATAGCATCCAGCAATTTCACTGAGTCCCCACTCGTGATGGCCTGCTCGAAGCTAGTTGGGTCATCATCCTCCATGATGCAATCCTCGCTCCCATCATCCATGAGAAAACCGTAGTATCTCTCAGGTTAGCGAGGAACCCTACTATATCGGCGGAGAGGCTGAGGTTCATTGGGAGCTACTGAATCCTCTGGTTCAACCAAATCTTCTATCGTAGTCTATATTGCTGGAACCTCTTCCAGTTCTACCTCCTTGCCACTAATCTCTTTTTCAAGAAATTCCTTTTCTAAAAAGGTGGCATGTCGAGAAACAAACACCTTTTGTTCCTCGGTGTGGTAGAAGATATATCCGCGTGAATGTTTGGGATATCCAATAAACTTACACAGAATGGACCTTGCCGCGAGTTTGTCCGGATTTTGCGTTTTTACATATGCCGGACAACCCCATATCTTAACATAATTAAGACATGGTCTCTTTCCTTTCCATATCTCATATGGAGTGGTTGGCACGGATTTGGTGGGAACCATATTCAATAGGTCTGCAGTTGTTTCCAGTGCATATCCCCAGAAGGAAATAGCTAACTCAGCTGTGCTCATCATAGAGCGCACCATATCTAATAGCGGTTCCTCCGTTCTGATACACCGTTGTGCTGTGGTGTATATGGAGGAGTCAGCTGAGAGAGAATCCCATTCTCTTTTAGGAAGTCTAGGAATTCATTGCTCAAGTATTCACCTCCTCGATCAGATCGAAAGATTTTAATACTTTTTCCGGTTTGGTTTTCGACTTCTTGTTTATATTCTCTAAATTTCTCAAAAGCTTCTGATTTGTGTTTCATCAGGAACACATATCCGAATCTAGAGAGATCGTCAGTGAATGTAATGAAGTACAAAGAACCATCCCTGGCATGTGTAGACATTGGACCGCATACATCACTATGCACTAGTCCCAAGAGTTCCGTAACTCTTTCTCCGTGTCCCGTAAACGGAGTTTTGGTCATCTTTCCTTTGAAACATGATTGGCAAGTGTCATAAGATGAAAATTCAAACGGATTCAAATATCCATCCTTATGCAACTTAGCCAGTCGTGTCGCATTAATGTGACCCAGTCTACAATGCCACAAGAAGGATTAGTTCAGTTCTGAACTCTTCCTCTTGTGTGTGTTTGTTATGCTCAGAACTGTTGATTGATTTAGAACATAAATGCCATTGCACAACGTGCCTGATCCAACCAACTTTTGGTTACGGAAAATGTTCATAACATTGTCCTGTAATACAAAATTATATCCTTCTTTACTCAACAAAGAAACCGATATAATGTTGCATATCAGGTTCGGCATGTAATAGCATTCGTTCAGAACCAATGTATTACCAGTTGGTAATACAAGGTGATATTCCCCGATAGTCTTAGCTGCAACAATTGCACCATTTCCAACTCTAATGTCTTTATCACCCTCTCCAAGTTCTCTACCTTTCCTGAGCCCATGTAACTGATTACATATATGGGATCCTGACCCGGTATCTAATACCCAGGACGTAGGGCAAATGGAGAAACAGTTCTCTGTAACGAACACACCCGAAGAAAATGCATCAACACGTACTTTCTTCAATCGGGTGGCATGGGAATCCTGGCATTCCCCTATATCCTGTTCAGTCCTATAACTCTTATAAGAAAGAACGGAACCAACGTTCCCCAGCACAGTATAACAGGCGGGTTCGGTCAATACATCCATATTATTATCTTGATTAGGGCATGACATGGTCGCTACCTGGAGAGAGAGAGAAGAAAACACTTTAGCGTATGCTCTTGCAAGATCAAATTGGTTATTATCTTATCTAATCAGGATGGCTCCCACTGGTTTTTATCAAATCTTCCTTCAAACCCTAAAAGGAAAGACTAGCCAGGATTAATTACACCCTATAACTTCACCAATCTTTCAGCCAGGCCAGTGTCGGTACTTTGAGGGAGGTTCCCCATGCTTTCGCACGGACCTAATTAAAGTAAACCTCGTTTTCCCAGAGGCGTAACCCCGTTGACACCTTTCTAGACACCTACTTGATCGGTTAATTGTAATGTGTAAAACTCTCCCAGGAGTAACTCTTACTCACAGTGGGTATCGGGATCCAACTATCTCATAGAAGGTATGCAATCTCATTGCAAATTTCAACACTTGAAATTCCCGATAATATTTTGCCCCTAGCGTCCTATGACCTTGACGCAGGCCAACAAACCATAGTGCGCTAGTCAAGTTCAACCCGTCATTTCTTGATTGAATTAAACCCACCCGTACAACCCTTGACGCAGGCCAACAAAGTCGCACGACTACCCTAATCCAATCTGCATCACATGCATTAACAGATAAATACTAGTTAGCTACCGCACACTACGCCTTGACGCAGGCCAACAAACGTAGCACGAATACTAAGTAGGATTTATCTGAAATGACGGAGGGCTACGACAGGTTTTTCTGAAAACCTATTGCGTAATGAACTCGATATTGTTGTAGAATCATGAAGTTTTGAAATGGAGTGATTTTGAGGCTTTTCTAGTTTTGCTAAAGGGGTCACTCCCGGTGAAGGGATCGTCGGCCCTTTCCTCGTCGAACGAGGTGCGGGATATATCATATATATCACTGTGCAAAGCAAAAACTATAGAAGTAATCAAAAGTCAAACCGAGTGTGTAGCATCTACCAGTTATTGCTAAAGGGGTCACTCCCGGTGAAGGGATCTCGGCCCTTTCCTCATCGAATAAGATGCAGGGTATATCATATATACCACTATGCAAAGCAAAACTGTAGCTACCCTTTTTATTTAAAAGTTGATTCTACAACATCTTTTAGGTTTATTTTCTTTCGTTAATCACATTAATGAAGTCCCATCATTTAAGTCATCTAAACATCACAGATAAATACGACGTACACTTATGCCATCCGTATTCGCCTCGATATCCCCCCGTGCACCGTTAGGTTAGGTAACTAACGACAGTGCAGGGCAGGGCTAGTGCGGGTGCAAAACATAAGTAACGTCTATATAATATATCATATATACTATATACTGTATCCATCAAAACATATCACATGATCATAACACAGATATCGCAGCAGAAAATATCATATGAAATATTGGATATACTAGGACGTTCGTGTTTTTAATACGAGCCAGTATAAAACACGGATTCCACGGTCGTGATGAATAGCCAATCCCACAACCCTAGACCCCTACGAGAGCGGCAAGCAACCCTACCAATTCTAGGGTTAGGAGGACCGGACTCGACTCCTCGAGATGGTCTTCCACTGGACCCTAGAACCCGGTTACTTGTGCTCCCCTCTTTGGGTCTATCCTAATGCGGAAAATTAAATAATATACATCAACGGTGACATCTTCCGCAACCTGGAAGTGCCCAATAAAAGAATATTACATACAAGTTTTTACATGAATGAAAAAGAAAAACACTCATCTCACATAAAAAAAAACCCGGCTATTCAAACACGACGATCCAATATAACATATCCAGCAACACATAACATCATATGTCATCAACATAAGTAAGTATGCATTCACCGATTGTCGTCGACGTATAGCAACGACAATCGGCAATACCACTACATACTACACTTACGGTCACAGAAAAGAAAGTGTAAAACTACAACAGTTGGAATCCGCAACCTCTTTAGACATCGCATGCCTCAACAAATGAAATACTTAGACATTACATGCCTAACAATTATAAACCCCGTATTTTAGTCTCATTATCGAAAACTCTTTTCAATATCAAGTGAGACTAAACCGCTAGATTTATAACATTCATTCAGTTATCTCATAACTGTTTGTGAATTCCAATTATTGTATCCCATTCCGGATAAATAGAAAATATTAAAATTTCCGATCGAACATTCAAACACCCAAGTTTTCCCGAAACCGTTCAACACATGAAATAAGTTCAAAGACATTCACTTCATGCCTCAGTACCAACGGTCCAGCCGTAGAAGGGTCAAGCCAACGCCTCACATGTGGCACGCCGTACTGCCCCAAACCCTAAAGTTCAAAGGGCAGTTCAAGATGGTCACATAATCGAGTTAAGGTTTGTTGTCTTCTAGAGGGACCATCGCGTTACTTGCACTACTTAGAACGTCATTAAACTACGGAAAAGTCCAACAATTGGAAATTTCCCGGCAGGGGAAAGATTGGGTATTTACATCCGGTTGAACTTTTTAACATATTCTAAAATTATCCAGAAAAACACATAGACGAAGTCTGATAATTCGATCGAATCTACGAACTCCCAATACAACCCAAAATACTCAACTCTTGAGTGCAAATTAAAAATTCCCAGAAAACTCAGTACCTGAAAACACGAATTACTGTGCAAAAATTGAAGGCAAATCCCATCATTTGGCCGCGGAACCGCCGCAGAAGCCAGGCTTCTGCCGCGGTTCCGTCGCGCATTAGACACATCATGAGGTAATTTTTGCACCGTAATTCTTAGAATTCCCTGCTAAATTTTTTAAGCATTTTTAATATGGAAAAAACCCAGTTTTTGAAAAAAGTCCAGAGAGCAATTTGGGTTAGGGTTTCGATGTTCGTTCGGATTTCAAACGTCGTCTACACTTCTCCTAAGGCTCTAGCTAGGCTCTGATACCACTGTAAGGTTCCTAGGCACACTAATGAGGTCTCACAAGGCATCAACCATGCCAATTTTAAATTTTTACAAGTGCCGAGAAACTCTAAAACGGATTCGTTGACTAGAGTTTAGGCGAAAAGTGAAACTAGTTAACAACTTAACTAAAAGTAAGAGGCTATGACCTCTGTAGATCCGGTTCTCCACTTCCTTAGCTCCACGTAGACGTCCCCTCGCTGTCCATATCGGATCCCGGACTCTAGCATCGGCTTCATGGAAGAAATGGGCGGGTTGGTCGTCGACTTCGATGCCGAAGATGATCTACGTCGAGGCATCACAAGATCAAGCTCCAACTTCACCAAGTTGTGAAACTTGTGAAGAAAACACCCTATACTACTTGGCAAGAGGTAGAGGATGAAGAAATAGAAGGTGGGTTCACTTTAGAATTAGATTTCTCACTCTTTTAAACAAGATGCCATTAATGGTGGCAAGTTTTCTTCTTGAAGAAGAAGAAGAAGAAGAAGATAGATTATGATAAGTCTCACTTTTAAAATGAAAATAATATGAATACTTATCATATACTAACAATGGTCAAGTGTAGAGAGTAAACTAGGGTTAGGTGAATGGTTAGGTTAAGTGAATAAAACAAAAATGGTCAAGCTTTCAACTCTTCATGAAGCTTCATGAAAGAGACAAAGAAAGCCACCATTTCCATTTTCTTTTCCAAAATAAATAATCAAAATAAATAAATAAATGAATAAGTAAACAAAACCCTAACCATGGTTTAATCTTTATACAAACACAAGTTAGCATGTATCATCAAACATGATACAATCAAGTGCACACAAAAATATATCACATATACAATGTGCACATCAAGTGAGAAAATCCTTTTAAAGTGAACCAACACTAGTTAATGCAAAGTAATATATCAAATATATAATTATACATTAAATCATTAAATCAACACTTGATTCAATGATCCGGTCATGTCGCACATAACCGACTAGTATACAATGTATCGACTTATCGAATCAATCTTTGATTCGATAACTAGGTTATATCGCATACAACCAATCGAAACATTCATCGTGAGAATGAAATACGGTATCTTATACACGCATCATTCTCGGTCCCGCACATATCTCATATGCGCTCCTATTTCGTTTCGCTTGAGCCAGGAAACCTCTGTGTAGGACTCTAAAGACTCGTCAATACGCCGGCAGCAGATGATGATCATATCAAGCACCCACAAGCCGCAAGCGGTCTGCTAAACGTAACGGCCACCCGGGTATTGAGCGATCAGAAGATCGACGAGCAAGCCCGCTCACACTCCTGTGAATCCAACCAGTAACACTTACCGTACAGTCCGGTCTGTTCGTCTGATATATCGTATATCAAGTCTAGAGGTGGTAAACGTCAGACCCCAATAACCGATAAGTCATGCCGATGTGAGGCTCATAACGGGTCGAGAAACTACTGGTAACACTTACCAGCAAATCTCTGATCAGCCCTGGCCAGGGACTTCCCTGTTACGGCCAATCGTGCACAGCGCAATATCAACCTCCAATACCGGGAGAGACGAAACCCCTCCTATCACTCATTGCCTCCATGTGACTCGGGACTGTACCCAAAAACAACCGTTTTGCACGCCCTCATGGACGTGGTAAGGTGGAGATCAAAGCACATTGGGAACCACACAAGACTCTATGATGATCTCGGGTCTACAGACTAACCTGCACAAGTGTCACCTGAGAACTGCCATCTGACGTGAGGTATAATACCATCTGGGAGTTCTCGGCGAGTCCGTCCAGTGTACCCAGTCTCCACTGAGCACCCGTGTACCATCTCTGATGTCAAACACCAATGGATATGGGATCATCCATCGCCCATCTCATGGGTCGAGAAGCGTATACGCTAGTCTACACAGGTATATCGATGCCCCGTCTCGATACACCCACGACTAGGGACCTTGAAGGATGTACCTATGGATTACCATGTCCCCACTAGTATGATCTGCATCATAGTCCAGGTAGTCAAGTACACATCCTAAGGGTTTTACCAACATGTAACTATAAGACAGTTTAAAGAGACTAGTATACATGTTAAGATAAAGTGCAACCAGATAGCATACTATCATATCGAGCAAGAAAGTCATCTCTATATATGTCCAAGCATCCAATATAATATACATCATCTGTACAATACTGGCCTCTAGGGCATACATACAACTAACAGTTTTAAGTAATTCAAACAACTTGGATAATGAGTCATGGCAAAGCTTGTAGAAGATTGTAGTTAACATTGACTTAGTCCACTTGTTTGTCTAGCTTAAGATATTTTTTAACCCAACTCTTAACTCATAGCTATGGTTTATTCTCTACATGAGTTAGACATGAAACTAACTCACCCATGGTCGCAATTATAATCTCACTCTCTCATTCATTTTCTTCATCACTTCTTCTTCCTCCTCAAAAGAAAAAGCTTGCTAGTTTTTTCTAAGTGATGAAACCTTGTGAGAAAAATAAAACTAATGTGAGCCCACTTTCTACTTCATCATCCTCTAATATTATCCATTTAGTTTAGGGTGTTTGCTTCACTAATTTCAAACATTAGTGAAGAGGTAGCATGAGCTCTAGTCTACTCGACGTAGATCATCTTCGGCTTCGAAGGCATTGAGCAAGCTTGTTCGTTTCCTCAAGTGTACCCTCTATAGAGTCTGGGAGTTCATCATTCGCAGCGAAGGGACTACAACATGGAGCATTTGAAGTGAAGGACCGGTCTACAAAGGTTTTATTCCGCATTCACTTAGTTGTAAAGTGTTTACATATCGTTTCGTCGGATTTTCTAGTAGCGATTCTAGGGTTAGAGTTAGCTAATACGGCAAAAATTTAAAAATGGCATGGACGATACCTCCCAAAACCTTGCTGCCATGCTAGACAACCCTGTAGAGTGCACGAGCGTTGCACGTGGTGTACGCACGACGTGGGAACACGTGCGTCACACGTGGTGTGCACGTGGCGGGTGCACGTGTGCCGCTCGTGGCGCTTGCACATCATGGGGGCAGCTAAGGCCCTAACTTGGAGAACTAAGTTCCTATGGAGAACTAAGCTCTTTCGAGAATTGAATCCTCACACCTGGTGCGCACGTACGCTTGCACATATGCACATTATGGAGAGCAGCTAAGGTCCTAATTTGGAGAACTAAGCTCCTTTAAGGATTGAATCATGGGTACGTGGCGGGCACACGTGCATTGCACGTGATGCGCACATGGCGGGTGCACATGCGCTGCACATGGCGGGCGCACGTGCGTTGCACATTGCGCACATAGCGCTTGCGCATATGCACATTATGGGGGGCAGCTAAGGCCCTTATTGGAGGCTTTACCCGCGCGCGCAAACGCGTATGTTTTGAAAATAGAATCATTTTAAGGAAATGGAAGTGCACGCGAGCTCGGTCTCATTTTTAAAATTTATAAACCGCAAGTGCACATCACGTTATAGTGAGCCGGCAAGTACGGATCGATCCGCAAAGAATTGTGTATTAGGTTTTGTTGCTTAAGGTTCAACAAATAATGAATTGGTTGGCTTGTCACAAAAATATAAAACACGAAAACAAAGAAAACAAATTAAGAAAGAAATGGGCATGGCTTTGGCTCGGATGGTCAAATCGCGATGATTCTTTCGACGCTCCCTTGCTCATGAGTTGTCGATCCTTGTGTCGATCCCGGTGTGAAGCATGTCTTGTCAAGGCGGTTGCGAAGCACAAATCTTCAAAATACCGATATTTGACACAAAATACGAAACGCGTCCGTATTGGTCACTTACCGTCTGTATGTCCAAGCTTGAGGTATCAACACTAAGCACAAGGGTTAGCAAGCATACAACAACATCAAAAACACAAATTAGTGAGTGAGAGCAATTAGTTTTAGTGTTAACTTTGCTAAGTGCTTGTGATAGTATAGGGTATATGAAAACCGAGGGTTTGTCAAGTACTTGGTCACAAAATGTCGTATCTAAACTTAGCAAACTTAACACCAAATTGATTTTAGCTTAAACTTTGTGAAATGGGGGAAGGGAGTGAATATGGTATATGAAGAGGTTACAAAGTAACCATGGTTTCAAAATACCATATCACATCAATACATAAACAATCTTTAAGTTAGAATCATATTAAGCATATAAACACAAACAAGTGGAGGAGGAAGGCAAAGCCTTTCATTTCATTCCTTCACCATCACCACAACCAAAGAAAATTAGTTACACATAATGATAGCAAAAGAAAGCAAGTGAGAAAAAGAATTAAAGAAATAAAACAAAAGAAATATTATTTAACACTTGATGAAATTGAGGTACATGATATTGGTAACTTGTTCAACCTCTATAATGAAGCTCTCAAAAGAAAGTTTCAAGAGGGAAGAAGAAGAAGAAACTAAGTTAAAGCCCACACAACTCTCAAGCCTAAACCAAAAACTAAAACAAAACTAAAGAATATGTACATCTACATATGGTCCCCTTGGCTCTAATCTGTTCTGGTATTTATAGGCATCAAAATAGAATAAACAAACAATATAGATGGGATGATGTGATGCCTATAAAGTTCCAAAAGAAAAATGAGGAGATTTGGAGACAAGGGACCCGGTGGTGCCGGTCTTATTGGGAGGCTCGCCATTCTAAACTTGGGCTTTTGTGCTCGTGTTGGCATGGTGAACTCGAGTGCACTCAATAAGTCTACTGGTATTGTTTGTTTTCTTTAAATAAACCTAGTTTGTACTCAGTAGAAATGGAGGGAAAATGAGTTATATATCACATCATAACTTTTCGCATTAACTCATGTCACTATCCCACTTGTGTCCACTTGCATAAATTGTGGAAAGGCAGCCCCCACCATGGTCCATGTCAAAGAGCCAGTGTCACATATGTATTGTGTTGGACCAAAATGTGTGTACACTTGTTTATTTGCAAAAGAGCTCTTTGAATATCAGTCGGTTTCCTGTTCTGATTGCAGTGTCGGCTCCCACATGTTATATCTGTGATTTTGAGTGTGTGTCCAATATTATGTCGTGAATATCTGTAATATGTATTTACTGAGCATGCACTGATTAATAGTACCGATATAAACAAAAATAGATAATGAATGAGTGGTATTAACATGCAGTTTTCTGTGATGAACAAATACCCCCAAACTTATCTTTTGCTCGTCCCGAGCAAAATAAAAAATCCTAGCCTCACTTTCGTAGGGAACGCGATTGCACTGAGTACGTGCAACAAACTGTTAAATCTCTAGGTGTCCCAAGTAGGAGGAGTGTTGTCTCCTGAGGGTTTCGGCGGACTACACCCACAAAATCCAGTCAAGTTAGCGTCGTGGAGAAACTGTTGATTCTAATCTTAAGTTAGAGATCAAAATTAGAAGTTCTATTATCCAAGTTAGAAATATCAAACCCTAATTTTCACTTCTCACAAATTATTTAACTTAAGTTAATACACACCTTTACGTGATTGTGCGGATAGTGTCCATAAGTTTTTAAGTACTTGATTAGGGTCATCATGTCATAAATACGGACAAGGATAAACTTCTAAACGATCACACGAGTTTTGAAAGGAGTTAAGATTTTCTCAAGTTTCGTTCTCCAGTTGAGTTTCAAGTCAGAATTTATATCATTTTTAACAGAGAACCTAAGTCTTATTTTTCACTCATATCTTTTCACCTGTTGTTGTTCATACACACCTTCGTGATAGTGCACCACGTTTTTATAAGTATAAACCTTCAAATTTCCGCTAAAAACCGTTTTAATAGAAAACTCATCTTCGCAAAGATTATTCTCCCACAAAGAACCGTGAGGACTTTTAACTTGGGGAGAACACCTGCTTAGTTTGTTTTATTTGAAGATTGGAAACTTACCGAGTTTTGGGTCAATGACTCCCAAACCAGATGGTTTTAGGTGTGGAGACACTCTAAGGACTTAATTACCCAAGTTACCAAGGCCATAAAACAAAAGACTCATTTTATTTAAAATATTCTGAACTCAGTGAAAACGGAGATATAGCCGGCTTTTCTTTTAAATCTGAAGATGTTACATGTGGATAAGGTGTGTACTTACTCCAACAAGGTTTCAGATGGGTTATTTTTCAGACTATAAGCTTTTAATAAAACCTCAATAATATCCTTCATATTCACTTCGCTTTATAAATTAATCTTGATATTACGTAATTCAGAACAAACCTGTCTGATCCTAAATATGTTTATCAATTTTTAAAAGTTTCATAGACATGTCAGATTTTCATCTAATTCTCAAAAACATACGACACATGTATAAGTGTTATAAAAGACGTATATTGGCTACGGTTAAACTCAAAGGAGGGTTACCTTTCGGGTCGTCAATCTCTCGAAAAAGAATTTAATTATCTCAATCTTATCACCCGAACCATCAGACTTTGAATCTAAGTTCCCCCGCTAGCTAACATGACGAACAAGTTTTTATGTGTTTGGAAAAAATTTCAATTTTTATAGGTTTTTCAATAAAAAAACAGAATGCAATACGAAAGCAGATAAGAAATGCAACTACATGCAAAATAAAAAGAAAACGGTGCTGAAATGCAGGAAATATACAAATGCAAAGCTATATGCAGATACAATGATAATCCAACCAGATCCACCCCCAAACTGAAGATGACGATGTCCTCAACGTCGCTTGGCCTTGCTCTTCTCCTTTTTCTAACTGCTCCCGCTCGCTTCATCACGGTTCGCTAAGATCTGGCTCAGTTGTTCTTTTATCTCTTTATTTTGTCGGATCAAAGTCTTGATGCCACAGACCTCCATCCTGCTTGTATGGATCAGTCGGAACATCCTCTCATAAGTAAATCTCAGAGGAAGTCTTTGGTGCCGCATGCTCGCTGAGGTCAGTGGGTGACCATTTCTGCTGCTCACTCCTGTTGTTAGTATAACCCGGTGAGATCCTCTCAATCTCGACTGGGATGGTGTCGTACATAGTGATGCAGGCCGCGAAATCCTCCTCCTCCATATAGTAGTAATAAATCTGGGTGATGAGGACGGGAAGTAACGATTTGTGCGCCGCGACACCCTCCTTGATTATGGTAAATAGCATGCCTTCCATGCAAAACTGATAGTCTTTGGTCATCAAACAGTGGACAATATGTCCCACAATCGCTGGAAACGAGGAAACTCGAATGATCCCCCTGACATTACGGCAAGACGTATAGACGTTTTGGTAAATCTGCTGGGCATTTAGCCCAGCATCTCGTAACTTGCATCGTGACCCCATGATCGTCCTATACTGGGCAAGTTCTAACGGTCTCTGGAAACCAGGTCGGCTAGGGATGTTGGTGACATTTGAAATCGTCTCAGCAGAAAACACCCTCCGTCTATTCTGAAAATGAAAACGAATACAGTCCTGGAGTATTTCACCCTTACGCAGAGCGTCGTAGAACTCATCTACCAATTGCTCACAAGAACACAACCCCTCATCCCCATACAACAAAATCTCCTAACCCAACTGTCGGATAGCGTCATGAAAATAACTCCCAAACACCTCGTGGGTGAACCTATCGACAAAACTTTTCTCTAATTCCCAGGGATCCATGATCTGTGGGTTTTCTAAATTTTCTGGAAATTTAAACAACGCTGAAGAAGGGGGAAGGAAAATTCTTACAGAGTTGACGAAGGCAAACGATGAACGGATGCGACAAGACCGGCGGCGCCGGATTTTCTGAGAGTTTCGCCGGTCGGATCAGAGGCGATGGATTTAAGGTTTTTGAGGAAAGTTTAGGGAGAGCATAGAAGGGAGATGGTGTTGTTTGAGTAAAACAATAAAGGGTCAGGTTTGATGTGGCTGCTTTTAGAGGAAGATTTACAAAAAAAACCCATCAAAAAGAAACACCACCTTTTACATATTTACTCAAACCAGAAGTTTAATCAATATGCTATCCCCAAAAATTCAGCACGCTCCCCCAAACGGGTGAGATCTTATTTTCAAAAAACAAAAAAATAAGATTAATTACAGTATTAACAATTTAAAAGACAGTGTTAGTTCAGAAATTAATTTCAGCCATTCAAAAATTTTATCGATATAATGCAAGGGCTGGTAAAAGAATACGTATAAAAAAAGAAAAAGAATGTGTTAGTTGTTACTGAAGGGCATGGGTGTGTGTAAGTAGAGATCGGAAGATGTTGAAGGTGAAGATGAAGTTTTGAAGAGGTAAAAGAATTGTTGCCCGAATGAATTGAATTTTCAAGAAGCACGTGTTGAGTTTCGGAGTCAAGTTCATTTAAAAACTGGAGTTCATCCGCAAAAAAATTAGAAAAGGAAAGGTTCATGGGATGTTCCCAAATTGATCCTGACACAAACTCACCTAGAATATCAAGTTCATCCGCAAATAATTCCTCAAAACTTTGCATGAAAGAATATTTATAAAGGTTGTCTTCCTCCCTATAATCCTGCACAATCTTATTCTGATCGTTACAGCCCCTAACTCTCCCAATACGAGTTCTCCTTCATCACATTCATAACTGGATTGGTTCATGTCATCTAGAAAAGTAGAGGTTCGCATACTAACGTTTCTTCCAAAACAATATCACTAGGTGATACAAAAATTATGGGTTCCTGATCATTGATCTACTCTAACAATCTATCCCAACCGTACCCGTCATATTCACAAGCTCCCTCTTTTAAGACTGGAGTGTAAAAATCAGTCGGTTCAAGAATTTCCTCTTCAAGTAGGATATCTGTTAATTTAATCTCTAAATCACAAGTGACAAGAGTTTTAGTTGGTACCTAAAGGCTAATTGTGGACTGACTTAGAGGGTTTTCTTGTGTGTCCTGATAACACTTAGTCAGTTCATTCGCATCACCATCTATGAAATCATCAAAATTCATTTGATCATTTATCTCACTCGGGTGACTTTCTAGATGACAGATATTGACACTATGTGGTTCTAATTGACTGTGTTCACTCTCTAAAATCCTTACAGCTACATGCTCTTCGATTCTAGCCAAAGATTATTTTGAGCATGAAACAATTGCTCAGACTGCTGTATAAACAGGGTTAGCGTCGCAGCTGTTTGATTCTCGACTGCAATCATCACTTTAATACCCTTCTCTAATAGCATTCATCTCACTATGATTCCCTAATGATGGGGTCAATTGTTTCAGGTTAGGAGGATTATGACGGTGGTGATGCTAAAGCAGTTACCCTGTCGACCTCTTTCTCTAAATTTTCAATCATTTGATCTAGGTTTGAAGTGGGACTGGGTTCGAGAGTATTAGGTGGGTGACCGTTATCAAAAATCTGGGACGGTTGGTCACCCCCTGGAAAAGGACAGTTTTCATGAATGTGGGAAGAATTGTGGCAATTTGTACAAACGAACTGGGACTAGGTGTAAACAAAAGAATATGAATCGTGAAAAATTGAATTGAATTGTGTGTCGCCCATATCAAAAAGAATTCACAAATATCACAAAAACAAAGAATATCACACCCCCAGCAATCTATGTTATGCTAAGTCAACTAGACCTGGTCAAGAACCTGATTGTCGAAGTAAAACTGTGTCGAGAAACGGGCTCAAGATATACAGATCATAGAGCGGGTAAGTATAGAGATAAGGGAAGGTTTTCCAACGCTTTCGCAAAGTTCCTTAATTAGAATAACCATTTTTCATTTACACTTGCCTAGACACCCCGTGAACGATATACCGTTAAGCGGTATTCTAAACACAGTTAACTTCTCCTAATGAGCACGAAGTCCTTAAAGTCAGAGTTCTAATTGATTTTAAAATTACTGGGAGTATCCAAGAATGCAGTTTTATGATTTGTGGGCTACGGAGAAAGGTGATGAAATCTTTTACCGTATCTTTTTTAGTCTCTTGCCCTTATATCCATATTAAGATGCAAATGCGCAATTAATAAAAGAATTTAAGAATTAAGCAATTTAAACAATTCTTTTTCGTTTAGGCTTAAGCGCTGCAATAAATACGGGTTAGTTCTCTGTGCAATTGGTGGCAAGTTTGTGCGAAAAATCCTGCAAGAGATAGAGTATTGGAATGCATCGGATTTGAGCAAAGGTGTTAGAAAATACGTACCGATGCGATTTTGGAGTTAGAAACCACTTTGAAGTGATTACGGGTATTTGAATGTTCGCTTGCACGGGTCAAACTACCCGGATCATTGGCACTATACTTCACTAACGTCTTGTACTGGAGTTTGAAGCTTGCTCCGCACGATCACTGGTTGTAATTCCATTAAAACCTGAAAATGTCGGAAAATACGATATTTAGTGCCAAAGGCGATATATCTTCCCCAATTCCTGCATACACAAAATTGTAAAAATCAAACAATACTACTAGAATACTAACAAGCCACTGGACACACCATAAAAGAAAAAATCCCAAACATCACCTTGGACCCCGTGGCGCCGGATATTTGAGAAATGTCACCGGTCTGTTTTAGGAGTTGGGTGCTCGAATTTTTGGTGGGTTCTCTAGGCTAGTTAGGTGTTCTTATAGTATACTTTCATTTTTAAAATAAATTTCAAGGTGTTAGCAGGTTGTAAAGACAGAGAACAAAGTGTTAGAATTTTTGTGTTATGTTAGTTTTGAAAAAAAATTGAGTTAATAATTAGTGAGTTAGTACGAACCAGAAATAACGATTCCTACATGTTGGAGGCTTTACCCATGCTCGCAAACGCGTATGTTTTGAAAATGGAATCGTTTTAGGGAAATGGATGCGCACGCTAGCTCGGTCTCGTTTTTAAAATTAATAAACTGCAAGTGCATTACGCGTTGTAGTGAGCCGGCAAGTACTGGTCGATCCGCAGGGAATTGTGTATTAGGTTTTGTTGTTTAAGGTTCAACAAATAATGAATTGGTTGGTTTGTCACAATAATATAAAACACGAAAACAAGTTAAGAAAGAAATGGCCGTGGCTTTGGATCGGATGGTCGAATCGCGACGATTTCTTCGACGCTCCCTTACTCATGAGTTGTCCGTTCTTGTGTCGATCCCGGCGTGAAGCATGACTTGTCAAGACGGTTGCGAAGCACAAATCATCAAAATACCGATATTTGACGCAAAACACGAAACGAGTCCGTATTATTCACTTACCGTTTGTATGTCCAAACTTGAGGTATCAACACTAAGCACAAGGATTAGTAAGCATACGACAACATCAGAAACACAAATTAGCGAGTGTGAGCAATTAGGTTTAGTGTTAACTTTGCTAAGTACTTGTGATAGTATAGGGTATATGAAAACCGAGGGTATGTCAAGCACTTGGTCATAAAATACTGTATCTAAACTTAGCAAACTTAACACTAAATTGATTTTAGCTTAAACATTATGAAATGGGGAAAGGGGTGACTATGGTATATGAAGAGGTTATAAAGTAACCATGGTTTCAAAATACCATATATCAATACATAAATAATTTTTAAGTTAGAATCATATTAAGCATATTAAACACAAACAAGTGGAGGAGGAAGGCAAAGCCTTTCATCTCATTCCCTCACCATCACCACAACCAAAGCAGATTAGTTACACATAATGATAGCAAAAGAAAGCAAGTGTGAAAAAAAATTAAAGAAACAAAACAAAAGAAATATTATTTAACACTTGATGAAATTGAGGTACATGATATTGGTAACTTGTTCAACCTCCATAATGAAGCTCTCGAAAGAAAGTTTAAAGAGGGAAGAAAAAGAAGAAACCAAGTTAAAGCTCATACAACTCTCAAGCCTAAAACAAAAACTAAAACAAAACTATAGAATATGTGCATCTACATATGGTCCCTTTGGCTCTAATCTGTTCTGGTATTTATAGGAATCAAAATAGAATAAACAAACAATATAGATGGGATGATGTAATACCTATAAAATCCAGAAGAAAAATAGGGAGATTTGGAGACAAGAGACCCGGTGGTGCTAGTCTTATTAGGGGGGCCCGCCGATCCAAACTTGGGCTTTTGTGCTCGTGTTGGCATGGTGAACTCGAGTGCACTCAACAAGTCTACTGGTATTGTTTATTTTCTCTAAATAAACCCGGTTTGTACTCAGTAGAAATGGAGGGAAAATAAGCTATATATCACATCACAACTTTTAGCATTAACTCATGTCACCATCCCACATGTTCCCACTTGAATAAATTGTGCAAAGGCAGCCCCCACTACGGTCCATGTCAAATAGCAAGTGTCACACATGTATTGTGCTGGACCAAAATGTGTGTACACTTGTTTATTTGCAAAAGAGCTCTTTGAATATCGGTCGGTTTCCTGTTCTGAATGCAGTGTCGGCTCCCAAATGTTATATCCGTGATTTTGAGTGTGTTTCCAGTATTATGTCACGAATACCTGCAATCTGTATTTACTGAGCAGACACTGGTTAATAGTGCCGATAAAAATAAAAATAGATAATGAATTAGTGGTATTAACATGCAGTTTTCTGTGATGAACAGCCCTAGCTTGGAGAGCTAAGCTCCTTTGAGGATTGAATCCTATTTTTTTAAAAGAGGTATCCCTTCTTATTTATAGGGGAGTGGTAGAGAAGGGATCTCTCTTTTTCCCGACGTGGGACTAAAAATGTATCCCCCATGTGGTAGAGCATTACTTAAACTATATGTGCATAACACATTTGCTCATAATTTTTTATTCTAGAAGAGTTATGAGGTCCGTAATATATAAAATCGAAGGATTTTTCGAGACGCTTTCGATGCCATCAGAATTTATCTGATTTTCATTCTGGAGTTTCGTAAAACACAGCCAGCAAAATACTAGTTTGCATTTTCTTAAGCGCATTGATGCCATTTGATACCTTAGGCTTTTTTGCGCAGAAATTTTGGCGGGAACATCACACGACTTAGCTATTATACTAGTAGCCACCCTTCCTGCACTCGTACTTTTTGACACTGGAGCTTCACACTGCTTCATGTCACAACGATTCCTGAGAACGCATGCGATTCCCGTGAAGTTAATCATTTTAAGCTGGAATGTCAGTTCCGGGAATGGAGTCTTGAAAGCAACTTTGGGGTATGATTAGTGCCCAGTTGTAGTTTGCGGTCGAGAATTCTATGCAAATTTTAAAGTACTAGACATACCAAATTTCAATGTTGTGTTGGGAATGGATTGGCTAGGACTATTCTATGCTACTATTGACAGCCGTCAAATGAGGGTAGTATTTAAGATACCAGATCATCCAGTCTTTTATTTCAAAAGTGGAGATAGAACTTTAGAACCAGAAAGCTACCGTGCTAAACCAAAAAATGCAGAAGTGTTCTCTCTATCGGCGGAAGAAGGAAAGCCCGAAGTAGTTCGAGAGTTCAAGGATGTGTTCCTTGAAGACATATCAGGTTTGCTTCCCTATCGAGCTCTTGAGTTTAGTATTGATTTACAGCCTGGTGCGCAATCTTTAATCAAAGCACCATGCCGGTTAAGTCCAGAGGGATTGATGGAGATCTGTATTCAGTCGAACGAATTGCTGAAGAAAGGTTGGATCCTACCCAGTACTTTAAGTTGGAGATCTCCGGTGTTACTTGTAAGTCTTTATAGCACACCCCACGTATTCGCGGGGAGGCGGAATACATCAAAAACGATTTTTCTCACATCAAAAGATCTTGTTTGGCTTTGCAACATAGACTTTTTCCACTTTTAGGATCTTTATTAAATCTTAGCTAAAAAAAACTAAACTACAAGAGGGCGTTAACTACTCGGTTAAAGTATTATACCCTCATGTCAAGTCATTCGGGTCTTCAAGTGGTTCTTGGCTTCTTGGTTCAAGCTTCTTCTTGATCTCCTTTCTTTGGCTCCTCCAAAGCTTCAAAAGAACTCGGTTGCCGGTCTCCTTTGTGCAGAAGAAAGATCCACCCGAGGGCCTATGGTCAAGATCCAACCTCAAAAGCGGTAACTTAGTGATCCAACTTGCTAAGGAAGATTACTAAGTAGAAGTAGAGAAGGTGTATTTGATTAGTTTGTCTCTAAGCTCATTGATTCACAACTCATGTGATGGCATGAGCTTGAGGGAGGAGGAGAGAGAATGATATCATAAGAATGAACTTGAGAAATGAGTGTGAGAATCATTAAGTCTTTTTCCAATAATTCAAACATAGAATAAAATAGTCACTAAAAAATGCAACCATGCTTGAATAGGAAACCCAAATGAATAAACAATTTACAAAGCCATGCTTGCAACCCATTCCTCAAATATCTCCTAATTTCCACCTCATTAATCCTTTATCAAAAAAGGATAAATCAATAATGAGGTGTCTCCTTCTAGAAGCTCATTCTTGTGAAATTACAAGAATGCCCTCACCGTATATACATAACCGTATCCGTATTCCGAAAAATACGGATACACAGAGACAAGTATAATCCAATAGTATAATACTAGAATCCGGTTTAAACCATAGCCCACTAGTATTATCTGTCTGAACATCATTCATGAAGCCAGTACACGTATGCGATCGAAACCCTACCGTAAGACCATACAGCCTCTATATCGTCTCGCCTGATCCAGGAAAACCCTCCCCTCTGTGTGGGACTCTAAAGACTCGACAGTACGCTGGCAGTGGGTTTAACCACAAGTTCGTCAGTGACATTAGCTGTACGTAACGGAAACCCAGGTACATGTCGAAAAGGAGGCCGACGAGCGAACTCGTCTGAAACCCCTACTGAGCCTGTCCGTGACAATATCCATGCAGTCCGGTCTGTTCGTCTGAGAGTATCGCATGTAAGGTCTAGGGGCTGGAAAATGTCAGACCCTCAATAACCGTACAAGTCGTGTCAGTATGGCTCACAACCATCCGAGAATCTACCGGTCCGCCCACCAGTAATTCTCTATCAACCCTGGCCAGGGACTTATGGTAATGACCAGCCGATCACTGTGCGATATCGACTCTCTATACCGGGAGAGATGAATCCCCAACAGTCGCTCACTGCCTTCATGTGGCTCGGGACTGTACCCAACTAAAACATGTTTTCATGACTCCTTTGAGCCGTAGTAGGGTATGTTGGGATTCCGGAAGCGCCCCGGCCATCAATCCATAACCAAACGCGGAACAAAAATTTATAAAATTTGGCGCTACCACAACCAATTACCCAGATCTACCCATAAGCCCTAGATAACAAAACCTGCAAAGGAGTTAGAATGGTTATACCGAATAGATCCGTGTCCTTCAGTCTTCAACCATTATCCCAAGATCCTCGTGGCTTCCTTGATCAAGCTTGATCTCCGGTCTCCCTCCATCGAAGACGATCCACCCGAGAGTCTATGCAACGAGCTCTAACTTCATATCCAAGGAAACTAGGACACCTAGATCGCTACTCTAGATACCGTAGATGAAGTAGAGAGTGGTGAAGGATTAATTTATCTCAAGACACCCAAGAATTCTCAACTCATGAAAGGGTTTGGGTAGAGCTAGAGGAAGAAGAAGATGCCATGAGAATTAGGTGTTGAGAGCAAACTCAAGAGAGAGAGAAAGAAATGAATAATGTCATAATTGTTTTGTATGTTGTGAGAGTGATTAGAAATAATAGAGCCATCACAATAAATGTCCTTGTCTCTAAAATATCTAAGTCAACAAAAAATATCTCAAGTCAACATAATCTCACAGCAAACAAAACCCTAAGCATGCTTAAATAGTAACCATGGGTCACTAATTAGCCATGCCACCAAAAATGCAATAAAAACCTCATCCTACACCTCAATAATCTTTTAATCCAAAAAGGTCTAAACCATGATGAGGTGTAATCTTCTAAAAGTAATCTTGTAATAAATTACAAGAATACCCAACTGTATATACATACCCGCATCCGTATTCCGAAGAATACGAATTCAATGAGACAAAAATAATCTAACAATATAATACTGGGATACGGCTTAAACCAAAGCCCACTAGTATTATCCGTCCGAACATCATCTGTGCACAAGTACACGTATGTGATCGAACCCTGCCATAAAACCATACGGCCTCTACATCGTTTCGCTCGAAGCAGGAAAACCCTCTGTGTGGGACTCTAAAGACTCGTCAATACACTGGCAGTAGTGTCACGACCCGAAAGGTACGGAACGTGACTGGCGCTTAAATTATGAACGTCTCAAGGCGGACGTAATCTAAGTAAGCCAAAGCCCAGAAATCAAAACCAAATAAGTAGTAGAGTGAAGGAAAAACCAATCAATTGAAAGCGAATTTATCAAATAAGTCATATCAAGCCTTTTTAAAAGCAATGTCCATTTTTCCGAAAATTTCGGCAGAGTCTCCTTTGTAAATATTAGCCCCCAAAATGGGTACAACAAGAATATATATGTTACAAAAAAATAGGGCATCCCCAAGCGGGAGCTAGCTCTTCGCCACAAGGCGGTCACAAATCCCACGCAATATAAATCAGCAATGTGGAAAATAAGCATAAAAAGGCATAAGTAAGAAGCAACATGTCGGCTCAAGTGAGCAAGACCTAAAGAAACAATATACATGCCCACAAATCTCACTGTCTCGCCTCTAAGTCAATATACAATAGTACTGATAGATGATATAGTAGATGGAGTACACTAGATACAATGAATGTATAAGGTGGAAGACAAAATAAACATATAACCCACCTACGAGCAAAATCCTCAATCCACGCAAAAGGAGGAAGTGCGTCCGCCGCAACAGTACTGACGAATCGGACCTGCAAAAAGTCTGTGGCACAACGGGGGTGAGTTGTCAACTCATGAGTAATATGTATCATCTATAAAGACTATCGTAAGCATGTACGCAAAGTGTCACAGTTCTACAATATTGCTATAATATAAAGTACTAGCATGTATGCGACAAGAGTGCAATGTAACACAAGATCTGAATATGCTGATATGAGGACATCATTATTTTCATCTTAGGAAAATTTCTGTGAAATATCTGAGGAAATATCATATGAAATCAACAGAAATCCGTACCCAGTATCGGCACCTCAAATACATATCTCAATGTCCCAAAGTATATGTATCCAATACCCCGGCCCCAGCCGTCCGGCTGGTCTATCTCAAAATATCAATACCTCGACATCTCACGGCCACGTTCCTCTGGATATCCGTCGCGCCAACAATCACCGGTAGGTAGTCCGCCCCCTGCCAGGCTCATCGTCTACTACTCGAACTTCTTGCCCCGGGTACCTTACCGGGCCCACCATGTACCCAAGACGGTTCATCCAACTCCTCGAAACGGGTCTCGAAAACCAACAGAAAACTCATGGTGGACGACATAAATATCATGTTCCGAGAAAACCGTAACTTGCCACATTTAAAACGATATCAGTTTTATTAAATCTTTGCGGTTTCTCCAAAATCTCATAAATCTCAAATACTGAAATCCTCAGAAGAAAGTACCATAAGTATGCATGTCAATGATGATGAATGCCTATGCTATCAATAGTGCGAACTGCAATATATGACATAAAGACTATGTATGATCGAATGATGTAATGAGATACATGCAAATGAATAGCGATTCTACATGTTCATCTTGAGGAATTTACTATATTAGCACTGGTTTATGTGTACTATATGGTGAAATTATTCTAAATTCCATTTTAAACAAGTTATCTAGTGTTTGTGGCATAGCAATTACCAAGGTGTGTGTGTTCGCATGAATAGTACTCGTGCCGCATAAAACCCTGGTAATGGTGCAAATGTCCTATGAAGTGAAGTTAAACAAATAAATATAATGAATTAAGAAGCCAATTAATTACTGTGTCGCATATCTCATTTAATGATTTCAATGGTTTTTATATGATGAAATTAGCACAATAAGGATAAACATGTCATGTAGTGCAATAAAATAGGTAACTAAAACTACATGCAATAAGCTGGTATTACTAAAATTCTAAATTATCGGGCGCCTCGCGCCATCCAAACGATTCTCCCCGTAGATGTATACATCTACTCACCGGAAATCCCCAGCTAGCTATGTCCAATCATCGCTTTCCCTTTTCGTGCCGCGTCCGAAGTTTCCGCGACCGATCCTGGAATTTGCACAACACAAAACATAAGGTTACATATCATGAAACGACGCAAATCCCAAACAAAAAATATCAACGTTCACAATCTAGGCACAACGTGCACAAGGTGCGCGGAACACACACGAAAATCGAAAAAACTAACTAGAATCGTCGTTTTGGGGCGCCCGGCAAAACTAAAACCCGATCATGCAAAATTCCGTACTCACACATCCTAAATGTCGTGGGATATGCTAAAAATATAATCAAGATATCACAATAATTCATCATATAATTTTTATAAAAACCTAGTAAGCACTAGAAATTCCAAATTCGTGCAAATATCGCGGATTTGCGATAAAGTGCACACATCATCGCGCAAACACCTAAGTTAACCATTAGAAAGCCACTATAATTAAATTAACCCAATTATCATGCTTCAAAAACCATTTTCCATACACAACCTTTTTCTTGATTTTTATAACTAACAATTTAAATCCAATTTCACACTTAAAAAACCTAAATTAACACAAATCGAAGCCCACTTAAGCAAAGTAACCTCTTAAATTTGGTTTGTATAATAACTAGATAATAAAATAACTTAATTAACCTAATAATGGTTTTCCAAACCCTAATTCAACTCAAGCCATAAACTTTAAAAAAACTAGTATGCAAATAGCACTAAAATTAACACTAAAACAACTAAATTAAAGGAATTTAACCATAAGAATTTAAATGGGTAGAAATTAAACCTCAAAATCTAGAGATCTAGCAAGAAGAATTTGCCTCCAATGATGGCTTCATAGCACCATGACCCATGCAAGAAAACCTAAAGAGAATGGGATGAAGGATGGGGATTAATTTGTGAGGTTTAATTTGGATTTTGGAGCAATTTTGATAAAATTTTGATGATGAAAAGAGATGGGACAAGGAGGGGGAGGGGGCTGCTGTTTCGGCTAGAGGAGGGAGGGGAAAATGGTGTGGGTGTTGTGGGAAAAATCAAGGTGAAAGCCCATACCAATCAATCAAAACCCATACTCAAATTACTATATTTTATTCCAATTCAAAACAATTCATACACAAGAGTTAAAGTTAAAAGAGGGGGGAGAAATGGGCTGCTGCACTTGTGGGGCCGGCCAACATGGAGTGAGGATGAGTGTGAGTGATTACAACAAAGTTCTATGCAAAAAAAGACCCCCCACTAGTTCATATTGCAAGCTTTAGTTCAAATAATTAAAAATTTTGTTTTCCATAAATAAAACCAATTAGAACATGAAATAAAATACTAAAAAATTATATTACTAACTAGATTTTAGTTGTCATGGTTCTATTGATTAAAATTAGCCCATTCAATTTTGTATTTATCTCAAAAATAATGTATTTTTAACAGCTTAAAATAATATTAAAAATAGTAAAATAGGGAAAAAATTTTAAATGACCAGAAATTTATAAGTAACTTATTAGCTACTAAAAACTAGCAATTACCTATCCAAATTTGGTATAATTAGGCCTAAACTGCAAAATAACTATAATGACGATTTACGGAAAAATACCAAATTTTCACCGATTTTCGGGAAAACACCAAAACGACTTTTCAAGGCGTTACAATCTTCCCCACTTAAAGAAATTCGGTCCCCGAATTTAAAATATATAGCTACATGTACCTTCAAAGAGATGAGGGAATTTCTTCCGCATCTCTCCATCAGCCTCCCAAGTGATCTCCTCACCATTCGGGCTGCGCCAAAGAACCTTCACAGATGGCAGGACATTTGATCGAAGTTTCTTCACCTGCCAATCCAATATCACTACTGGATACACGGTGAACGAAAGGTCGCGCTCAAGCTGAACGGTCTGATGCTGAATCGTGTGAGAAGGGTCATGGAGATATCTACGTAGCATCGACACGTGGAAGACGGGGTGAACATCTGGAAAGCTGGGTGGAAGAGCCAAACGATATGCAACTGCGCCGACCCGCTCGAGAATCTCGAAGGGACCCACAAATCTGGGACTAAGCTTTCCTTTTTGCCCAAATCTCATTACGCCCTTCATCGGAAAGACCCTCAGAAAAACGTGATCGCCAACTACGAACTCTAGTCTGCGACGGCGTCTGTCTGCATACGATTTCTGCCTGCTCTGAGCCGCTCTCATCCGATCTTGAATCAACTGTACTTTCTCGGTCGTCTCCAGCATGACCTGCGGCCCCAAAATATTGCTCTCGCTAAGCTCAGTCCAACAGATGGGCGATCAACATCTCCTCCCATACAAGGCCTCGAAAGGTGCCATCTGAATAGTATCCTGGAAGCTGTTGTTGTAGGAGAACTCCACTAAAGGTAAATGATGATCCCATCTACCACTAAAGTCCAAAACGCACGCTCGGAGCATGTCCTCGAGAGTCTGAATAGTCTGCTCTGATTGGCCGTCGGTCTGCGGATGAAATGCTGTGCTGAAACTCAAACGGGTGCCCAATGCCTCCTTAAGTCTCTGCCATAGTCGGCTGGTAAACTGGGTGCCTCGGTCTGACACGATACAAGTCGGTACGCCATGCAACCGTATGATCTCGTCGATGTAAATCTGGGCATACTGAGCAAAACTGAAAGTGGTCTTCACTGGCAGGAAGTGAGCCGATTTCGTCAATCGATCCATGATCACCCAAATGGATCCGTACCCTCTCCTGGTCCTGGGTAGACCCACAATGAAGTCCATAGAAATCTGCTCCCATTTCCACTCCGAAATAGGCAAAGGCTGCAACTCTCCTGCTGACCTCTGATACTTGGCCTTGACTTGCTGACAAATCAGGCATCTTGACACGAAGTCTGTGACGCCCCTCTTCATCCCGTCCCACCAATAAACATCTCTCAAATCGCGGTATATCTTGGTGGAACCCAGATGAACGCTGTATATCGATCTATGCGCTTCCTCAAGAATCTCACGCCGCAGTCCCTCCGAATCTGGTACGCACAATCGAGTCCCAAATCGCAGTACTCCCTGATCATCGATCACGAACTCGGAATCTCTACCCTGCCTAATCTGCTCCATGATCTCTGGAAGACGGTCATCACTGGGCTGTGCCTCTCGAATACAGTCAAGTAACTGCGGACATGCACGAACATGCGCAAGCTGTCCTCCTGTCGGAGTGAACTCGAACTCAACTCGGCTGTCGCATAAAATCTGCCAATCTGCTGACGACTGCCTCTATACTGCGCTCAACCATGATAGACTACCCCCGGGCCTCCTGCTCAAAGCATCCGCCACCATATTAGCCTTGCCCGGGTGATACAAGATCTCGCAATCATAGTCTTTCACCAGCTCCATCCAACGGCGCTGTCTGAGATTCAGGTCTCACTGCTGAAATATGTACTTCAAGCTCTTGTGATCAGTGAATATCTGGCACGACTCGCCGTATAGGTAATGTCGCCAGATCTTAAGTGCAAAAACCACTGCAGCCATTTCCAAATCATTAGTGGGGTAGTTCTTTTCATGTTTCTTCAACTGCCGTGAGGCATACGCGATCACCCTGTCATGCTGCATCAATACGCACCCTAGCCCCACTCATGAAGCGTCACAATAGACCATAAATCCGCCTGATCCTGAAGGCAAAGATAACACCGGTGCCGTAGTCAAACAAGTCCGTAACTGCTAAAAACTGTGCTCGCACTCCTCCGTCCAAACTAAAGGAACTCCCTTCCGGGTCAATCCAGTCAAAGGTGCAGCAATGCGGGAGAAATCCTGTACAAATCGCCTGTAGTAGCCAGCCAGGCTTAGGAAACTGCGGATCTCCGTAACTGATGTCGGTCTGGGCCACTGCTGAACGGCTCGATCTTCTTCGGGCCCACACATATACCATCTCTCGTAATCACGTGACCCAAGAAACCAACGTTGTCCAGCCTGAATGCACACTTAGAAAATTTTGCGAAAAGCTGGTGCTCCCTCAAAGTCTGCAACGTAATCCGCAAGTGCTGCTCGTGCTCCTCTCGGCTCCGGGAATACACCAAAATATCATCAATAAACACGATGATGAACAAGTCAAGGTACGGCCTGAATATACGGTTCATCAAATCCATGAATGCTGCTGGGGCGTTGGTGAGTCCGAACGACATCACCAAAAACTCATAGTGGCCGTAGCGCGTGCGGAAAGCTGTCTTCGGTATATCCTCCTGTCGAACGAGCAGCTGATGGTATCCTGATCGCAAGTCGATCCTCGAAAAATATCCTGCCCCCTGAAGCTGGTCGAACAAATCATCGATACGTGGTAAGGGATACCTGTTCCGTACGGTAACTTTGTTCAGCTGGCGGTAGTCGATACACAAACGCAGACTGCCGTCTTTCTTCTTGACAAACAGGACCGGAGCACCCCACGGAGAAACGCTAGGTCAAAAAATCCCCTTATCCAACAAATCCTGCAACTGATCCTTCAGCTCTCTAAGCTCCGCCGGGGCCATCCGATAGGGCGGTATGGAAATAGGCCCCGAGCCGGGAATCAAGTCAATGCAGAACTCAACGTCGCGCTCAGGCGGTAGCCCAGGCAGCTCATCAGGAAAAACATCAGGAACTCACTAACAATCGGGACCTGGTCCAAAAGAACCTCTGCAGCTCGAGTATCAAAATATACGCTAAGAATCCCTGACATCCCTTCCGCAAGAGCTGACCAGCGCGAAGAGACGAAATCAAGCTGGGAAGGGTGACGCTGCGGTCTCCCTGAATAACAAGGACTGGCTCTCTCGGAAAGCTAAATCTGACTACCTTCTCACGGCAGTCCACCGAAGCATAACAAGTGACCAGCCAGTCCATGCCTAGAAGCACATCAAAGTCCAACATATCGAGGAGAATCAAATCAACCGACGAATCCCTCTCCCCGATACGAACGAAACACAATCGAAACACAAAACGAGTGACAAACGACTCGCCTACCGGAGTAATAACAACAAGCGGCTGATCTAACGACGACGACTCACGGCCCAACATCGGTGCAAAGTGTGTAGATACGTACGAATGTGTGGAACCTGGGTCGAATAATACTCGCGCGTCGAAAGAACATACTGGCAAGGCACCTGTCACAACAGCATTGGATGCCTGCGCATCCTGCGGTGTCAAGGCGAAAACTTAGGCCTGTCCCCCACCAATAGCTGGCTAGCCCCTGCCTCGGCCTCTGCCTCCTCGTTCTCTCTGAACAGGACCGCCGCATCCACGGCCTCTGGGTGCACCTAACTGACGTGGAGCATCGCCTGGGGTAGGAAGTAGAGATCTCTGAGGAGGAGGTGGTGATGGTGGTAAGGTCACATATGGAACTATCGCCGCTCCCTGCCGTCTCGCCGGACAGTCTCTGATAAGATGGTGCGGACTCCCGCACCCATAACATCCTGGCGCCACCCACTGTCCCTGCGGATATGAACCATATAGCTGACCCCGCCCAACTCCTCTGCTGGCACCATCTCTCGGGAAGAATCCGGTACGATACCTCGGAGCTGGCACGTTGGTACGAATCCTCTTCGGCCCAGAAACGGCCGAAGTCACTGAAATGCGTGCCTCCATCTGTAATGCCATGTCCATAGCAGCTGAATAAGTGTCGAAGTGCTGGGCGCCAATAGCAAGAAATAGCTGGGTGTCAGGTCCCTGCACGAACCTCTTCACTCTCTTTTCTTCAGTATCCACCAAATACGGAGCATATCTGGACAACTGCATGAACTGGACATCGTACTCAGACACCGCCATCCCGGGAGTCTTGATCAAAGCTTCAAAACTACGAGCTCTAGCGTCACGAACGCTCTCTGGAAAGAAGCGAGCTAGAAATACTGTCGTGAACTCGGCCCAAGTCATAGGAGGTAAACCTGCAACTCGACCTCTCTCGACGGATGATCACCACGTCTGCGTAAGGACCTCTAGATGGAAACTCGGGAGCTCCACCCATCGATCGTCAGAACATCTGAGCGAACGGCAAATCCTGGCTAGTCTGTCAAGGAATGTCTATGGGTCCTCCGCCGCATCGGTGCCGGTGAAGACTGGAGGTCTCAGCCTCTTGAAATCCTGTAGCGATACTGGGATAGCCACGGTAGTAGTAGTAGGGGCGACTATCTGGGCAGCAGGTACTATGGTATTCTGTGATGTGGTGGGTACGTCCTCCGATATCAGTGCACGACTGGCCGCTACTAAGGATCCCACCATCTGTCATAACACCTGCATACCTCCCATCATCTGTCGTAGCTCTTCCATACCAGACTCTAGCCTATCCATGCGGCCTGGGGAATGCGAATCAGTCTGTCCCTGAGGCGTAGGTACGCCACCCTGCTCGGTCCTCATCTCGGACGAGCTTGCCCTGATCTCGTCTCGGGCGGCAGCCCTCTGCGCTCTTATAGCCTTCGGCGGCATAGTGGCTGGTACAGGAAACAGAATAATAAGAACAGTGCAATAGAATCATAGGATACATGGAATTGAAGAAGGAATATTTCAAGCGTGTATATCCTAAAGTCAACTAGGCGGAGTACCGTATCGCAAGTATGCCACGGACATACGCACGCTATGTTACCCTGCTTAAGTCACTTACTCCATCTACCAAGGGTCATCCTACACTCGGAAAGGTAAAACCTATCATTTTGATACCAACTTTGTCACGGCCCGAAAGGTACGGAACGTGACTGGCACTTAAATTACGAACGTCTCAAGGCAGACGTAATCTAAGTAAGCCAAAGTCCAGAAATCAAAACTAAATAAGCAGTATAGTGAAGGAAAAACCAATCAATTGAAAGCGAATTTATCAAATAAGTCATATCAAGCCTTTTTAAAAGCAATGTCCATTTTTCCGAAAATTTCGGCAGAGTCTCCTTTGTAAATACTGGCCCCCAAAATGGGTACAACAAGAATATATATAAATACAAAAAATAGGGCATCCCCAAGCGGGAGCTAGCTCTTCGCCATAATGCGGTCATAAATCACACGCAATATAAATCAGCAATGTGCAAAATAAGCATAAAAAGGCATAAGTAAGAAGCAACATGTCGGCTCAAGTGAGCACGAACCAAAGAAACAATATACATGCCCACAAATCTCACTGTCTCGCCTCTAAGTCAATATACAATAGTACTGGTAGATGATACAGTAGATGGAGTACACTAGATACAATGAATGTATAATGTGGAAGACAAAATAAACATATAACCCACCTACGAGCAAAATCCGCAATCCACGCAAAAGGAGGAAGTGCGTCCGCCGGAAAGTACTGACGGATCAGACATGCAAAAAGTCTGTGGCACAACGGGGGTGAGTTGCCAACTCGTGAGTAATATGTATCATCTATAAAAACTATCGTAAGCATGTACGCAAAGTGTCACAGTTCTACAATATTGCTATAGCATGAAGTACTAGCATGTATGCGACATGAGTGCAATGTAACACAAGATCTGAATATGCAGATATGAGGAAATCATTATTTTCATCTTAGGAAAATTTCTATCAAATATCTGAGGAAATATCATATGAAATCAACAGAAATCCATACCCAGCATCGGCACCTCAAATACATATCTCAATGTCCCAAAGTATCTGTATCCAATATCCCGGCCCCAGCCGTCCGGCTGGTCTATCTCAAAATATCAATACCTCAACATCTCACGGCCACGATCGGTGTCCTCTGGATATCCGTCACGCCAACAATCACCGGTAGGTAGTCCGCCCCCTGCCAGGCTCATCATCTACTACTCGAACTTCTTGCCCCGGATACCTTACCGGGCCCACCATGTACCCGAGACGGTTCATCCAACTCCTCGAAACGGGTCTCGAAAACCAACAGAAAACTCATGGTGGATGACACAAATATCATGTTCCGAGAAAACCGCAACTTGCCACATTTAAAATGATATCAGTTTTATTAAATCTTTGCGGTTTCTCCAAAATCTCATAAATCTCAAATACTGAAATCCTCCAGAAGAAAGTACCATAAGTATGCATGTCAATGATGATGAATGCATATGCTATCAACAGTGCGAACTGCAATATATGACATAAAGACTATGTATGATCGAATAATGTAATGAGATACATGCAAATGAATAGCGATTCTACATGTTCATCTTGAGGAATTTACTATATTAGCACTGGTTTATGTGTACTATATGGTGAAATTATTCTAGATTCCGTTTTAAACAAGTTATCTAGTGTTTATGGCATAGCAATTACCAAGGCGTGTGTGTTCGCATGAATAGTGCACGTGCCGCATAAAACCCCGGTAATGGTACATGTGTCCTATGAAGTGAAGTTGCATAAATAAATATAATGAATTAAGCAGCCAATTAATTACTGTGTCGCATATCTCATTTAATGATTTCAATGGTTTTTATACGATGAAATTAGCACAATAATGATATACATGTCATGAAGTGCAGTAAAATAGGTAACTAAAACTACATGCAATAAGCTGGTATTACTAAAATTCTAAATTATCGGGCGCCTCGTGCTATCCAAACGATTCTCCCCATAGATGTATACATCTACTCACCGGAAATCCCCAGCTAGCTATGTCCAATCACCGCTTTCCCTTTTCGTGCCGCGTCCGAAGTCTCCGCGACCAATCCTGGAATTTGCACAACACAAAACATAAGGTTACATATCATGAAACGACGCAAATCCCAAACGAAAAATATCAACGTTCACAAGCTAGGCACAACGTGCACAAGGTGCGCGGAACACACACGAAAATCGCAAAAACTAACTAGAATAGTCGTTTTGGGGCGCCCGGCAAAACTAAAACCCGATCAAGCAAAATTCCGTACTCACACATCCTAAATGTCGTAGGATATGCTAAAAATATAATCAAGATATCACAATAATTCATCACATAATTTTTATAAAAACCTAGTAAGCACTAGAAATTCCAAATTCGTGCAAACATCGCGGATTTGCGATAAAGTGCACACATCATCGCGCAAACACCCAAGTTAACCATTAGAAAGCCACTACAATTAAATTAACCCAATTACCATGCTTCAAAACCCATTTTCCATACACAACCCCTTTCTTGATTTTTATAACTAACAATTTAAATCCAATTTCACACTTGAAAAACCTAAATTAACACAAATCGAAGCCCACTTAAGCAAAGTAACCTCTTAAATTTGGTTTGTATAATAACTAGATAACAAAATAACTTAATTAACCTAATAATGGTTTTCCAAACCCTAATTCAACTTAAGCCATAAACTTTAAAAAAGCTAGTATGCAAATAGCACTAAAATTAACACTAAAACAACTAAATTAAAGGAATTTAACCATAAGAATTTAAATGGGTAGAAATTAAACCTCAAAATCTAGAGATCTAGAAAGAATAATTTGCCTCCAATGATGGCTTCATAGCACCATGACCCATGCAAGAAAGGCTAAGGAGAATGGGATGAAAGATGGGGATTAATTTGTGAGGTTTAATTTGGATTTTTGGAGCAATTTTGATGAAATTCTGATGATGAAAAGAGATCGGACAAGGAGGGGGAGGGGGCTGCTATTTCGGCCAGAGGAGGGAAGGGAAAATGGTGTGGATGTTGTGGGAAAAGTCAAGCTCAAAGCCCATACCAATCAACCAAAACCCATACTCAAATTACTATATTTTATTCCAATTCAAAACAATTCATACACAAGAGTTAAAGTCAAAAGAGGGGGGCGAGAAATGGACTGCTGCACTTGTGGGGCCGGCCAACATGGAGTGAGGATGAGTGTGAGTGATTACAACAAAGTTCTATGCAAAAAAAGAACCCCCCCCCCAGTTCATATTGCAAGCTTTAGTTCAAATTATTAAAATTTTTGTTTTCCATAAATAAAATCATTTAGAACTTGAAATAAAATACTAAAAAATTATATTACTACCTAGATTTTAGTTGTCATGGTTCTATTGATTAAAATTAGCCCATTCAATTTTGTATTTATCGCTAAAATAATGTATTTTTAACAGCTTAAAATAATATTAAAAATAGTAAAATAGGGAAAAAAATTTAAATGACCCGAAATTTATAAGTAACTCATTAGCTACTAAAAACTAGCAATTACCTATCCAAATTAGGTATAATTAGGCCTAAATTGCAAAATAACTATAATGACGATTTACGGAAAAATACCAAATTTTCACCGATTTTCGGGAAAACACCTAAACGACTTTTCAAGGCGTTACAAGTAGGTTTAACCACAAGCACGTCAGCGGCACTAGCTGTACGTAACGGCTACCCAGGTATTGAGTGAAAGAGAGGCTGACAAGCAAAGTCATCCTGAAACCCCTACTGAGCTTGACAGTGACAAGATCCGTACAGTCCGGTCCGTTCGTCTATGAGTATCGCATATCGAGTCTAGAGGGGTGGATAAAGTCAGACCCCTAATAACGCGATATTTAGTGTCGGTATGAAACCCATCACCACCTGAGAAACTATTGATCCGAATCAGTAATTCTCAACTACCTTGGCTAAGGATTTCTGGTGATGGTCACCCGTCCACACCGCGACATCAACCCCCAATATCTGGAGAGATGAATCCCCTAATGATCCGCTTACTGCCTCCATGTGGTTCGGGACTGTATCCAACTAAAACTTGTTTGCACGACTCCTTCGAGCCGTGGTAGGGTAGTAATCAAAGCACAGTGGCAACTCACACGAGAAAAATGACGATCTCAGGTCGATAGACTAACCTGTACACATATCACCAGGGAACTGCTATCTGACAATATGTATAATACCCAATAGCATGTTCTCGGCGAGTCCGTCCGGTGTACTCATGGCCCAATGAGCACCTGTATACATCATAGGTGAACAAACTGACACCAATGGCTTGTGAAACCGGCCACTGCCCCTCATCGGGGTCTCGATCAGTATATACTAGTCTACTCTGGAGTATCGATACCCAGTCTCGAAACTCTCTTGACTAGGGACATTTAAAGATGTGCCTATAGACCACCCAGCTCCCACGTATATGATCACCATCATACAGCTGGTAATCAAGCAAAAATCCTAAGGGCTCTATCAACATGTAATAGTGATCTGTAGTGTCACCTGAAGCATGTACACGATGATAAAGATAAAGCAGATAGCATACTATCATCTCGAGTAAGACTGTGCTACCAGTATAGGTCCTCCCTCAATCATTGCAATCTGTAACAACCTTAAATTTCCTATACAAGTTTTTACAAAAAAAATTCAAAAATCCATAAAGGGATATTTATTGCTTGAGCACAAGACTTAAGTAATTAATTAGCAATTTAATTACAAGAAGGAGCTTGTGGCTCATTGGTAATACCTTGCACTGCTGAACCAAACCACAAGAGTTCAAATCCCCCGTCCCACATTATTTTTAATAATTATTTTGTTTAAATTTCGTAGAAGCCCAACAGTCCACCTGAGATAACTCCCAAATTTTGAACTGAACCTGAAAAACTAAATGCACCAGAGCCTTACTCAGGCGAACCCCCATCTCCCCAGCCTCCGACTCGGCCTGACTCGGCCAAGTCACCAACATGAATAATCTGGCTTTTTGTATTCTCAACTTCCCTGCACACTCCAATTTATGAGATCGGTTCAAGAGAGCACATTAACACCCATTTACTTCAATTTTTAATGATTTTTATACCTTTTTACATTTTTTTTAAATTAAAAACCCTACACCTATCCTAACTGTAACAACCCTAATTTTCCTATACACTTTTCCATACAAATTTTTTTAAAATTTTTAAAAATCCATAAAGGGGTATTTTAACCTGAGCACAATATATATATAATTAATTATTTTGTTTTTAAATAACTTCATTTTTAATGTACAAAGAATTGATTTAAATTCAATGTATACTTAGAGTATTTATTGTAGCTGATATCTCTTTAAGTATTTATTTCACTCCATAATTACAAGAAGGAGCTTGTAGCTCATTGGTAATACTTTGCACTGCTGAACCAAGCCACCAGAGTTTAAATCACACGCCCCACATTATTTTTGTATTTATTTTGTTTTAATTTCTTTTGGAAGTCAACAGTCAAAATGCCATAACTCACAAAACTTAAACTGAAGACCAAAAAGTAAATATACCAAAATCTTCCCCAGGAAAACCCCCGACCCCTGACACCCTTACTCGGCCTGACTCGGCGCCGCCGGCCGGCGAACCGGCCGACTCGGTCCGGCACCGCCGGCCGGACTTGGCCGGACGGCCGAGTCACCAACAGAGAAAAGTTAGCGCTTGACCTGGTCCACCCTCCTGCACACTCTAAATGTTTGGATCGGTTATCATTTGGCCAATAAATCCCTTTTAATCCTAGGTTTAATGAGTTTTAATGAATTTTTATATAATTTTTTATATATTTTTTTTATTAAAACCCTAACCCTAGGCTAACCCTATATAAACACCCCTACCCTCTACCCTCTCATCACTTTTTCTAAGTCCACTCTCCCAAAATTCCAAGAGAACTTGGTACGTGAGAAAACGAGCGAAAGGCGAAGCGCTGACGAAATCGACGGCGGAATCCCGGCGATCGTGCTAGGACTTCTCAACGACGATTCGACGCACCGGCAAACCCACTATCTCCCTCTCACTCTCTAGCGTTGTTCAAAACCGTAAGTCACTCTTTTCTACCTTTCTACTCTTTCATAAAAATATGACTTTTCAAACCCGACGGAAATCGGAACAAACCGATTTCCGATTCAGTTTTCTATCAAATCTCACTTATCACTAATTCGATAATGCTTAAACATCTTCATGTTGACTACTAATCACTTAAAAATTAATTTGAACAAGTTTTCACACATGAAATGATAACTTTTGTAATATATCGTATTCTTTCACTTAAATACCACCATGTTTAGTTTATCACATTTAACCCTTTAACATTGCTATACCTTAAAATAGATCACGAGGTAATGACCTACCTCCACATAAACTCATATGCAATCATAACACGCTACCTTGAAAACTTAGAATAAGATAAAATAAGATTTTACATTAAAATACCATTTTCTTAATAAAACCTTTCCTAAAAGTTCTAAGTTCTAAACAATTTTAAAACAATATCTTTTAAAAGGAAAATACGATATGTCGTGGACATCGATCATTTATCTAAACCTGATTTTGTGGTGTCTAGGCTAGGCAAGTGAGAAAAAGGTAAATTTAAAAGGCTCGTCTCACGATTCGTGAGCGGATCCCTCCTTTCTCATTTGTACTTACCTGGCCACAATTGGCGGTGAAGAGGAGATTTGAGGTTTCTAACGACTTGTCGTTTAGACCATTTAGAAATAAGCTAGTTAGCTTAGGAAACCCTAAAATCTAAAATACGGAAATTTACACCTTTTACAAATAAATACCTTATCTTTATAAAACCGTTTTCTAAATGATTAGTATTTATTAAATCTTTGCAAAGCGCTACTACAACCCATATTTGGGGAACTCGTCAGGGATAGTACGGTTTATCGTGCACTCTCGGGCTTAGTAGTGCGAGATTCAGACCTCCGCAAGGAGCATTCGGTCTCGAAAGGTTTAAAATACGACATTTAAGAAAAATGAGATTTTTGGAAAATAAAATATTTATTAAAAAAATTATTCTTGTATAAAAATATGTATATTTATCATTTAAACACCTATTTTATTATAAGATAAAGTTTCCACATTTTCCTAAAAATTACAAGATAAAAAGTTACATTAAAATACCATGAATTTCAAATAAATCAATATTACAAATTAATACCTTTATTTATGTAATTAGGATATTTTCATTAGAAATAAGACAAAATAAAATCACACTGATTATAACTATAAAGACGAATAATAAATACTTGAGGTGAATCTTGAAAACTATACAAAAGTATTTTTTACATAAAACCCCTCAAGTTTTATAAATTACAATAAGGACCCTAACAATTATAGAACTTCGACTTACATTTCTTTTAGTCTGACTCGGGTTTGAGTCTGATTATTTCTGACTTGAATATGATTCAAGTCAATCTATATTCTTTAGTATTCCAACTCAATATGAACACATAAATCCCAGAATCCAGTTAACAATCTATACAACTTGACTAAACCAAACCATGGATATACATCCATTATTCCGTTATTCCATTTACCTGATTATGCAGTTACAATCTGTTACTGATATCATGGTTTTGGTCGGTCATCCAAGTTACACAATACAATATTACAATACAATCAAAACACTACGGGGTTTAAGAGGTAGATTGGTATAGAAGATGTTAAAAGTGGCACGAGACGGTCAGACTTAAGATACCTAACATGAATCCAATTGCCGTTGTTCCGGACCTTCTAACGGAGCCTTGTACTCTATTTTCCGTTTGCCCTGGTCTCTAGCATATAGAGACCCCTCTCGTATACACTGGCATTTTTCTGTACCAAGCTACAAACAACAGCGTTAATACAACATTACAACAAATAGTATACAACTTTAGAAGATACCTCTTATTCTATCTTTCTGATTCCTCCTTATCTTTAGGACTTACCGAGCGACCTGTTCGCTGACGACATTCTATTTCTTTCTTCTTTGAATGTCGTCAGGTGCTTTGGACCCAGCTGAGATCGAGCCTACCGGTGAAGACTTGGATCAGTTTCAGGAAAACCCCGAGCTCTAAACATTGTACCTTGTTCTATTCAGTATTTTCATTTCCTGTTATGCCATTGTTTAGGTATTGCTTTTCATTCCAGTTGTATTTACTTTTCATGTATTGTACAAAAGAATGTTATTAATAAAGTTGCTCTTATTTCTATATCTCTTGTCTCTTGTGATTTACTTTTATATTGCTCAGATACGCTTAGCGTATGTACTTCTAAGTATATACGTAGCGGACCTCGTCGCGTCCCCTTCGCCGTACACCGGGAAGCGGGGCGTGACACTAACCCTGCCTAACCCTATAAATACACCCCTACCCCCTACCCTCTCATCCCAAAATTCTGAGCCCATTATCTTAAAATTTCAAGAATCATGTGTACTTTGAAAACGAGCGAAAGGCGAAGCTCAGGCGAAAGCTATGGAGAACTTCCGGCGATCGTTTTAGGAACTACCGGCGACGACGCAACACATTGGTGATTCTCCTACTTCCATTTCACTCTCTTGTGTGACCTAAAACCCATAAGTCCCAATTTCTACCTATCTCTTCTATCTAAAAATACGAATTTACAAAACCCGACGGAATCGGAACAAATCCGATTTCCGATTCGGTTTCTTATAAAATTCTACTTCTCGCTAATACAATCATACTTAAACTTCCTCGTGTTGACTATTAAATACTAATCAAACAAATTAATCAAATTTCATTACATAAAATGATGGCTATTTCAATTTATCGTATTTTTCACTTAAATACACATTGTTTCAGTTCTACATTTAACTCCATTAAACTTATTATACATTTAAAGTAGATCATGAGGTAACGACCTACCTCCTCACACACTCATATGTAACATAACACGATACCATCAAAAACTTAGAATACGGGAAAACAAACATTTTCATTTAAATACCCTTTACTTAATAAAACCATTTCTAAAAGATTTAGTATTGATACACTTTTTAAATAAATACCACTTATTATGAAAATATGATAAGTTGTGGACATCAGTCGTTTATCTAAACTTGACTTTGTAGTGTCTAGGCTAGGTAAGTGAGAAAAATAACTTTAAAAGGCCCGTCTCACGGTGACTCGTGAGCGGATCCCTCCTTTCTTCACTTGTACTTACCTGGCCACAATTGGCGGTGAAGAGGCGATGTGAGGTATCTCACAACTTGTCCTTTGGACCGGTTAGGAATAGTCTAGTTGACTTAGGAGACCCTAGAACATAGAATACGGAAAATTGACATCTTTATAAATAAATACCATTTACTTAATAAAACCGTTTTCTAAAGGATTTAGTATTTATACAAATGTTTGCAAAGCGCCGCTACAACCCATTTTGGGGAACCCGTTCAGGATAGTGCGGATTATCGCACATCCTCAGGCTTAGTAGTGCGAGATTCAGACCTCTGCAAGGAGCATTCGGTCTCGAAAGATTTAAAATACGACATCTTAAGAAAATGAGATTTTTAGAATATAAAAAAAAGATTAAAATTATTTTGGTATAAATATATGTATATTTAACATTAAAATACCTATTTTGTTATGATATAAATATTCCACTTTTTCTAAAAATCACAAGAATCAATTTTACACTAAAATACCATGAATTCCACATAATTCAATATTACAAATAAATACCTTTATTTCTGAAATTAGAATATTTCCACTAGAAATATCACAATATAAAATCTACATTCATTACAACTCTAAAGACGAATAATAAATACTTGAGATGTATTTTGAAAGTATATAAAAGTATTTTTACATAAAACCACTCATGTTCTATAAATTACCCTAAGGGCCCTAGTAAATATAGGTTTAAGCGGGACCAATCTCTTGAGCCTCAGTGAGCAGGAGAAATGGGTGCTTGCCTATCTAAGGTAGACAAACTAATAAAAACAATCAGGACTTCAATTTACTTTGCTAATTGTCTGACTCAGTTTGAGTCTCAGTATAATCTGACTTGAATATGATTCAAATACAATCTACAATTTACAAGCTACAGTCTACAATCTACAATCTAAAATCTTCAATATTACAATTCAACATAAATCTATGAATCCAATTATCAATCTATACAACTTGACTGAACCGAACCATGGATATACATTCCATTTACATGGTTCTCCAGTTATTCCATTTATATGATTCTACAGTTACACGCGCTTACTGATATCATGGTTTCGGTCAGTCAATCAATCATACAATCAATACAATTTACAATACAAACCAGACATCGCAGGGTTGAGGGGTAGATTGGTACGGAAGGTGTTAATAGTGGCACGAGATGGTAAGATTAAGACACCTAACCTATATTCTGTTGTTGTTGTACCGTGACATAACGGTTCCTTGAGTTCCTAATACCTTAGTCTCCGGCAAAAGTGAGAATCATCTCGTATACACTGGCATCCTTCTGTACCAAGCTACAAACAACAGCGTTAACATAACATTACAACAACATAATACAACTTTAAAAGATACCTTCTTATTCTGTCAATTCTACTTTCCTCTTATCTTTGGGACTTACCGAGCGACCTGTTCGCTGACGACATTCTATTTCTTTCTTCTATGAATGTCGTCAGGTGATTTGGACCCGTCAGAGATCGAGCTAACTGCAGAAGACTTAGATCAGTACAGCGAAGACCCTGAGCTCTAGACATTGTACATTTTCTATTCAATACCTTTACATTCCTGTCATGCCATTGTTTAGGCATCGCCTTTATTTCAGTTGTATTTACTTTCTATGTATTATACAAAAGAATGTTAATAAATAAAGTTTCTGTCCAGTTTATATCTCTTATCTCTTGTGCTTATTTTTATATTGCTTAGTTACGCTTAGCGTATTTGCTTCTGAGTAAATACGTAGTGGACCAGTCATGTCCCTTTCACCGTATACCGGGAAGCGGGGCGTGACAGGTTTTGTTGGTGGCCCATGCAAGTCGAGCTGTATAGAACTATACTATGCAATTATGTTCTGCGTGAACAACCTAAGCAATATAACATAAGAACCAGCAACTAAAACATTCTTTACAATTCATGTTCCTTGAATCTTACAATTCATGTTCCTTGTATCTTATCATTTCATGTACTTTGAATCTGTCCTAACCTAAATTTTTCTTCAAGGTTATGGATTCCCCGAACAACATCAACACCAATGTCACCAACACACCTCCACCACTACCACTCACACTTTCCGTCCCTGCTCCGATCAACGAGCAGACGGTTCTACTTGAGGCAGTCTGAAGCCTCCTAGAGGAACAGCAGCAGCTCTTGAACCATCCCGAGGCTGAAGCACTTGGGGTGAAGCAATTCAGAGCTTTACATCCCAAACAGTTCTCAGGAAAGGGGAGCCCACTGGAAGCTGAGGAATGGGCACAAAGTATCGAGGATGATCTGGCAGCAACACAAGTGCCAGAAATAGCTTGGGTCCAAGTTGCAAAGCTGCAGCTCACAGACAATGCATGGAACTGGTGGAAGGCGGAAGAAAGCCATCATGATCAACCCATTGAATGGAAGACTTTTTGCGATAAGTTCGACGCGAAGTACTTCCCTGTGACTGCCAGGTTTGCCATGGAACAGCAGTTCATTCATCTACAACAAGGTTTGATGTGGGACAAGTCAGTAGATGAGTATGACGCTGAATTCACCATGCTCAGTCGGTAAGATATATCACAGTATTTCAAATATTTAATATCACATACTGCACAGCTAACACAAGACCGTAACAGATTTGCGGCACACCTGATACCGACGGATGAGATCAGAGCCCGTCGATTTCAACAAGGTTTGGACACGGAAATTCAGGCTCCACTAGCCACAGGAAAATTTACGACTCATGAAGATGCTCTGGAAGCTCCCCGCAGTTATGGGGCAGTGATAAAGCCAAAGGGAAGACCTCAATCTGCAGGAGTGAAACACCCTACCACTCAAATGGCAGGAGAAGCCTCTTCAAGGCCAGCTGTTGAACTCAGAAGACTGGAAGAAGCCAAGGATCAGCTAAGACCCGATTTTTTCTTTTATTGCAAGAGGGATGGACATTTGATAAAGAACTGTAGGCGCGCAAAAGGCTTGTGCCTAGTTTGTGGCGTGTCCAATCACAGAATTGAGACCTGTCCATATAGATACAACTCAGCTCACACACCTACCAACCACCCGCAGCGGCCAGCTATCCAGGCTCCTGCAACTCATCCTGCACTACCTGCTCCACCACCTGCACAGCCTACTCGCCAATTCCAACAAGCAATGAGGGACATGCCTAGAGGGCAGAGAAACAGGCCCCAAAGGCACAATGTGCCTCCAGCTAGAAGGAATGTACCACGGCGACAGACATTCACATTAGAAGACGTAGAAGCCGAGACTGTAGGTCAAGGTAACACCGGTAAGCCTATTTCACCATTGTATCACTTTGTTATTTTTATACACAATCAAGTGCTCCAGACACCAAACTTTCCTTGAAATTGTTACACTTTACTTTTACAAATTTCGAGGACGAAATTTTTTTTAAGGAGGGTAGAATGTAACTATTGGAGATAGTGCCCTCAGAGTCAATTATTGGATCACAGGCACGCGATTCCAATGATTGAGGGAGGACCTATCCCAGTAGGACAGTCTTACTGAAGATGATAGTATGCTATCTGGTTTATCTTTATCATCGTATACTGTTTTAGGTGACCTTACGAGTCTCTATTACACGTTGATAGAGCCCTTAGGATTCTTGCTTGACTACCAGCAGTATGAGGGCGATCATATACGTGGGAGCTGGGGTCTATAAGCACATCCTTAAAAGGTCCCTAGTCATGGGAGTTTCGAGACTGGGCATCGATACTCCATTAGTAGACTAGTGTATACAGTCGAGACCCCGACGAAGGGCGGTGGCCGGTCTCACAAGCCACTGGTGTCGGTTGGTTCACCTAATATGTATACAGGTGCTCATTGGGTTATGAGTACACCGGACAGGACTCGCCGGGAACATACTAGTTGGTCTAATACCAGACGTCAGATGGCAGTTCCTTGGTGACATGTGTACAGGTTAGTTCATCGACCTGAGATCGTCATTTGTCTCATGTGAGTTCCCACTGTGCTTTGATTACTACCCTACCACGGCTCAAAGAAGTCATGCAAACAGGTTTTAGTTTGGTACAGTCCTGAGCCACATGGAGGTAGTGAGCGGATCTGCAGGGTTCGTCTCTCCCGGTATTGGGGGTGAGGTCGCGCTGTGACTAGGAGAGCCATTACACAAAACCCTCGGCCGAGGCAGGAGATTTACTGGTAGGTATTCTAGTAGTATCTCAGGGTGTTCTAGGCTACACTCTGACACGACTTGTACCGCTTTTGGGGGTCTGACTTTTACCAACCCCCAAGGCCCGCCATGCGATACTCATAGACGAACGGACCGGACTGTACGGATATTGTCACTGACAGGCTCAGTAGGGTGTCAGGATGAGTTCTCTCATCGACGTCCCTTTTGGTCAATAGCTGGTAGCCCGTTACGTATGGCTAATACCTCTGACGTGCTAGTGGTTAAATCTACAGCTATAGTATTGACGAGTCTTTAGAGTCCCCCACACAGACTGTTACTCAAGTTTCGGGCGAAAAGCTGTAGAGGCCGTATGGAGATATGGCAGGGTTCGATCAGATACGTGCGGTATTGCACGGATCGTGATCGGACGATTTTTACTAGTCGGCCTTGGTTTAAGCCGGATCCTAGTATTAGACAATGTAGATTTTGTCTCTTTGCATTTGTCTTCAGTGGGAATACAAATGCGGGCATGTATATGCAGTAGTGGGGTTTTCCTCTAATTTATTACGGGATCAGTTTTCTGAAGTTGCCAGTTTGCATTCCGTTCCGGCCAGTTTTCCTTTATTCCTTCACGGCCGGACTTTCCGTTGGAGGGGGTTATTTGCAAGTTTGCAAATAACTTGTTGTGGAGGGGTTTCTTGCTTATTGATGGCATCATGATGGTTACTAGTATCATTAGATTCTATTTCCATCTCCTTCTTGATTTGAATGGATTAAGAGTTGATGTGAGGTTTACTTTGGATGTGGTCACCCTCTACTTTTCCTACCATCACCTCCCTTGATGTGGTTATTCATTCCTCCACTATTTCTCATTAGAGGGGCCGGCCACTTTTGATGTGAGGATGATAGGAGTTCATTTTTCATGAGGGAATTATTGATATCTCATTTTGCATGCTTGCCACAAAGAAATCCCTCTCCTCTCCAAAGTTCATATTGATTCCTCCATCAAAGGCAACTTCACCCCATTGAGACAAAGGTTCTACACTACAACCTACAGTACCCTTGGATGCGTCGACTAGCCAACTTCGCGCCCGAGTTGCCTCGGTCCAGAGGTGGGAGCCCATAAAAGAATCCGGCTACGTGGTGCCCCTTTCGACGAGGAGGTGACGGACGGAGATTTCGCGGAAGATCGGAGTAGAGACGAAGACCGAAGGACACGGATCGCTTGGTATAGCTCTCTTCCCTTCTCTTGTTAGCTAGCATTAGGTTAATGGTCACGATCCGGGCATATTGTCCGCGGTAGCGCCGGTTAAAGTTAAGAAAAAAAATTTGATTCCGCATTTTGGCCTCGAGTAGAAGGCCGGGGCGCTGCTGTGGCGCAACATGGTATCATAGCCATGCCATTAACCTAGTCTAGCTTAGTCTAGTGTGTTTAAAACTTTGATCGAACATTTATCCCAAAACCGCATTTTCATTCCATGTGTTTTCTGTCGAAATTTTTTTAGCTTAAAAATTTTTTCAGGTTGTTGCAGAATGATGTACATGGAATTATAAGAACACTGTGAAAATTTGGTAGGGTGATCGCTCCATACGACCGCGGAACCACGGCCATAACCCCTATTTGGCCGCGGTTCCGCCGCAGTATTGAGTCTTCACTTCACCAATTTTTTGCAGTGGGCTTTTGGGCTGAAAATAGGGGTTTTGGTATATTCTTTTTGGGCCCAGAATTTCTTTATGTGCTACAGTAGTGCTTGGGGCCCACTTGGTAATTTTTGATCGATCGGATATTTTAAACATGCTAGTTCGCATTGTATACATTATATCTGCGACCGTGAATGTCACTTGATCGGTAAATCATGTCTAACTGCTATAGCCCGGTTAGACGGATTTGCGAACATGACATTCACGTTGATGTTCTGTGTTGTGCTGTGATATTGCGGATCGGTCGTGGGGGATAGCCTGGTTGCAGTGGTAGTACAGTTTTGTTTTATATGTATATTTGATATTGCGGGGCGAGCGTCCGACATGTGGACTGCCGTCACTGCCTGTTTGTATTATTCTTTTAGGGCACGACCTGGTCGAGGTCGATGTACCCGTTGTATGTATATTTTACTTTCTGTACTAGGATTACCCCGCGGAGGGGTGCACGGATAGCCGGGTTCTAGAGGGCAACAAGCCCGCATCTCATAGCGTTGAGACGGAGGGGGCTTTACTCTAGAATTGGCGGGCTATTCACCGCACTCGTAGGGGGTATAGGTTGACCCACGAGGGGTGCCCAAGTTACCGGATTCCGTGAAGTGCTGGGTGGTCCATTCACGTTGTTGAAGGGGGCAGCCTTACTTCAGGTTTTGGCGGGTGACTTGCCGCGCCCGTAGGGGTCTAGGATTTTCATTGCACAGGCTATCCACACAACCAGGGGAACGTCGGGTTTCAGCAGCGGCTCTGTGAAACTCATGGATCCCAGATATCTGTATTGTTCTGTGATACTGTACATTTCTGTGATGTTGCATTTTATCACGCCTTGAGCGAAAATTATATATTATATATATACTAGTAGATGTTGTATATGTTTTGCATCCGCGCTAGTCCAGTCCCCGCTCTGTCGTTAGTTAAGTAACCTAACGGGTGATGACGGGACTCAGAGGCGAATGCGGATGGCATATACGTACATCATTATTTTCGTTCTTTATTGGTGTGATCAATTGATGGGACTGCGTTGATTCAGATCAATGCAAGCTAAACAAACCTATTCTGATGTTGTTGGAACATTTTTCAAAAAGCTGTTATTGCAAGGGCGTTCTCTTTTGTTTTGCACAGTGGTATTCGGTTATGAATATCCAGCACCTCAGTCGACGAGGCAAGGGCCGAGATCCCTTCATCGGGAGTGACCCCTTGGTCAGAAGTTTGCGTCAGGGCAATAACTTCACTATAGCCGATTGCCTTTTGCTTTGCATCGTGGTATTCAGTTGGAATATCCTGCACCTCATTCTACGGGGAAAGAGCCGAGATCCCTTCACCGGGAGTGACCTCTTTAGCAAAGGTTTTCGTCACTATATTTTTATAAAAAGTTATCCGGTTCCTTCAACGATATCAAGTTCATTACGTTAAAGGTTTTTCGCCAAAAACCAGCCGTAGCCCTCCGTCATTTCAGATTAGTATTGCTTAGTATTCGTGCTACGTATGTCGTGCTCAGCCGAGGCGTCGTGTGCGGTAGCTCTGTAATGCTTTTCTGTCTTATGGATATGTGATTGGTTAGGACAGTCGTACGGTCATTTTGGCTCAGTCAAGGACTCGTGCGGGTGGGTCTAATGCAATTAAGATAATGACGGGTTGAACTTAACTAGGATCCTTTGATATGTTGGCTCAGTCAAGGTCACTTGGGTCCTAGGGGTAAAAACATACATCGGGAGTTTCTAAAGAAACTGAAACTTGCCAGGCATGCGCATACCTTCTGGAGTGTGGTGACGTGAGTGGATTCCGTCACGTTATCATGTGATGATAGTTGAATCCCGATTCCCACTGATGAGTTGATTTACTCCTCGGGCGATCCCGACTAATTCTTCTTTCAGGTTTGGAGAAGAATTTGATGTTACAGTGGGAGGTTTCCTGATTAGATAAATTGATAACCATTCTGATCTAGGATAGAGTACACACTGAGTGTTTCTTTTCTCTCTCTCTTTGGCAGCGACCATTGACCCGACCCTAGACTATGACTCAGTGACCAAAATTAACTGAACCTTCTTACAAGACTGGCTTTTGGATTGTCAGAGTTGCAAACCTCATTGCCACTCCTACTTTTACCATTTTCTCCAGAACACCCCGTATTACTACAAACGTCCACTTCCATTGGACAAAACCATCGTATGGTTATATACGAACTCGAAGGAATTTATTCGAGGATGGTTTCCGGTTATGGAGAAAACGAATAGGACTATTCAGTTGTCTTTTCCTTTTACCTTCTCTCAGGTTGCGAGTACTCCTTGGTTTAGGAGATAGTACACCTATTACGCAAATTGGACAGTTTTCTTCCAAACCATAGGCAGGTGCCGACCGGTAGGGAATGAAGAAAACCAATTAGCCTAAACGGTGTACAGAAGGTATTAAGTTAAGACAAAGAAAGGGATTAGTAAGAGGGTAACGTAAATTGCGACTGCTGTTCACGTCCAAACCAAGTACTTCTTCGCCAATCCTAAATCACCTTTGTATTTCTCCAGGACACTCCGTATCACTACGAAGATCCACAGTTTATTGGATACTCCATCGTATGGTTATATACGAACTCGAAAGGAACTTGTTCCAGTTCGAGGATGGATTCTGGTTCAGGAGAAATAGGAATAAGGTTTATTCGGTTGTCTTTTATCTTCACCTTCTTTCGCATTGCGAGTGCTCCTGGGATTAGGACAGTACACCCATTATGCTTATTGGATAGTCTTCTTCCAAACCATAGGCTGGTGCCGAATGGTAGGGAAGGAAGAAAACCATTTGGCCTAAAGGGGTGTGCAGAAGGTAAAGACTAAAGACAAATAAAGGGATTTGGAGAGGTGGCAAAGAAACATACGGTTACAGTTGTGAATCTGGATAATGGAAAAGGCATTACTAGGAATACCAGGATACCCCATCGAAACATTTCAATGTTTCAGTTTCACTGTGTACTGTTAAAAGAAAACTGATTTCCCAATTAGACACTTGCTCCAGGGTATGTATTTACCAGGTTTGATTCTCACATCTGTATGGTTTTACAGATGATGAGTGGGAGTAAGTTATTGGGAATTAGGTGATTATCCTCATTATATCGGAATTCGTTGTAATTGGTGATATTTGAGGAAATTGCCTGGGCTGTTTGCTGGTCGGCAAATATTTGGTTTTAAATATCCGTTGCTATGAAACAATTTCAAATTGATATATCTGTACGTCTATTTTTATAGATTGAGATATAACTTTTTGAAATTATGTCTATGACATTTACCTATATCGGTGGATGGTTAGGTAAGGAGCATTGAACGGCGGTGTAATTCTTCTTAACCATAAGTACAGTTTTCGACCTACAACACACAGGGAATGAGTTATTACACTTAGGGGACTTATACAGAGTATTGTATGTTGTCCAGTGTCCATTAGTACAGAGGGGTTGGTACTCGTACTATATTCGGTTTACTTATGACTTCTCTAGTTCTTAGACAGGTGTTTCGTAGAAACACAGGGTCTAAGTTTTGAGAAGTTATAGGTGTATGAATAAAGTAGAGAATCAAGAGTTGCAAGTATCGAGATTCTTCAAGGTGATCGAAGATGTAGATACTTGTGAATTGTATTCAGTTGATAGTAATGATTAAGAGGACTTGCTTCTTTTTCAGGTTACTCATAATTGGAAGTACTCCTAAGTTGAGTAATGCTGATCGGCCTCTTTCCATTTAGTTGACATGCACTGGAGACAGCTGCATGATTTGAATCTGGTTCAATTAAATCAGTGCCTTTGTTTCTATATTGGATATAGAACAGTTCATATTTTGACATTGTTAAGGTACGGGAAGTTGTCCGGCTTATGCTTAAAACCAGACTCCGGATTACTCAAGGCACGTTTCTGTAATGGCTGTTTTTGGGTTGACCCAGGCTATGACGAGGGTTGACTTTCTACCATCTGGAAGATCAATAGTGATATTGTTCTTGACTCGCCACAATTTTAATAAAATTGGATTTTTTTTTTCAGAAAAAAGTAGTGAGAGTATGGTAGAACTGGAAGCGATTCCAGAACCGCAAACGATTATTGAAGATTTGATAAGAACCTAAAGATTCAATCTGATTTGACATTCCATTAGCCACTCCACAGATATGGTGGGTAACCTCAGGCACTCGAGAGGTACTCCGGTAGCCTCAAGGACGGTGACAGGGAGGTTCTTGTTTACCCAGACTTGCCATTGCTGTTGATTCCAGACTGTGAGACCCGGCAGGAGGATAAGTATAGCGTCGTTCTAAACTTGCTTTAGAAGTGTACATGTATATGACTCTGCCAGAGGGTTGTCATGGTCAGTGGGAGCAGCGGAAGCATTGGTGGACAGGTGGCTTATGTCTATTTATAGACTAAAGCAGATATAGCGGAGATAGATAATCTATTTCTGATGTGACAGTCATAGGTTTGACTTCATCAGAATAGGGGATGGATCTGTTAAAAAGGTAGTAGGGTGTGATGTCCTGGTATTTGAGGACATACACAGAGTAGGAAGTGATATTCCTATACTACGATCGGTTATACTTTGGTTATCACACGGTATTTTCTCCACATAGGACGTGGATATTATATCAGGCATTCTGGTTACTGGATATATGGTTTTAGATCTAGATTTGGGTGGTTTCCCAATCTGGGTACTTTGACAGCATTCTATGAGTATTTAGAATGGACAACTCCTGGCACGGTAGTGTACCTGCAGGTGATGAAGTCACCCTCTCTAAAGGTGTCTTATAAACTAAAGTAGAGAGGGATGTGCATGATTGGCAGATCACTTGCTTAGGCAATTGAGTCAATCATGAGATGTCAAGTACCACACCAGATGTTGTTCTTGCAGTAGATGCGATAAGTTGATATTAATCCAATCCTGGAGAAAAGATTAGAAACAGTTATAGGACATAAGTGCGTGTTCTAGGGATTTGGTAACGGCAGCCTCCTTTAGGAGACGGTTATCATTCCAGGCTTCCAACGTGACCTGGACGACAGGGTGGCCGTCAGAGTTATAGTTCTCCCTCTGACGAGGGGCAGTATTTTGGACAGGTGGTCCAGAAGGATACTGAGGGAAGGATGGCGCAGGATACTGATTAAGTTCAGTTGACGATACAGTCTAAGAAGTTTGGATTTGGAGTTCATTTATGAACTAGGTCCCATCAGACATCCAGAAATTCCAAGACAGGTATTGCTCATTTCGGGAAATAGCTTTCTCCGCGAACTTAAGATATAGAAAGACATAGAAAGAAACATCACAGCGGATCCACTCACTGAGGCTATTCCTCGAACGCAATAGTTTTACAAACGAGCTTTGTAAGACTGACTAGTAGAGAAGTTGAGTGTTCAGCATCACACGGGTTGTGAGTATATGACATCGCAATAATAAGCCTTGAGTGCAAGTGGGAGATTGTTGGAGATAGTGCCCTCAGAGTCAATTATTGAATCACAGGCACGTGATTGCAATGATTGAGGGAGGACCTATCCTAGTAGGACAGTCTTACTCAAGATGATAGTATGCTATCTGGTTTATCTTTATCATCGTGTACTGTTTTAGGTGGCCTTACGAGTCTCTATTACACGTTGATAGAGCCCCTAGGATTCTTGCTTGACTACCAGCAGTATGAGGGCGATCATATACGTGGGAGCTGGGGTCTATAAGCACATCCTTAAAAGGTCCCTAGTCGTGGGAGTTTCGAGACTGGGCATCGATACTCCATTAGTAGACTAGTGTATACAGTCGAGACCCCGACGAGGGGCGGTGGCTAATCTTACAAGCCGCTGGTGTCAGTTGGTTCACCTAAGATGTATACAGGTGCTCATTGGGTTATGAGTACACCGGACAGGACACGCCGGGAACATGCTAGTTGGTCTAATACCAGATGTCAGATGGCAGTTCCCTGGTGACATATGTACAGGTTAGTTCATCGATCTGAGATCGTCATTTGTCTCATGTGAGTTCCCACTGTGCTTTGATTACTACCCTACCACGGCTCAAAGGAGTCGTGCAAACAGGTTTTAGTTGGGTACAGTCCCGAGCCACATGGAGGCAGTGAGCGGATCTGCAGGGGTTCGTCTTTCCCGGTATTGGGGGTAAGGTCACGCTATGTCTAGGAGAGCCATTACACAAAGCCCTCGGCCGAGGCAGGAGATTTACTGGTAGGTATTCCAGTAGTATTTCAGGGTGTTATGGGCTACACTCCGACACGACTTGTACCGCTTTTGGCGGTCTGACTTTTACCAACCCCCTAGGCCCGCAATATGATACTCATAGATGAACGGACCGGACTGTACAAATATTGTCACTGACAGGCTCAGTAGGGTGTCAGGATGAGTTCGCTCATCGACGTCCCTTTTAGTCAATAGCTGGTAGCCCGTTACGTATGGCTAATACCTCTGACGTGCTAGTGGTTAAATCCACAGCTATAGTATTGACGAGTCTTTAGAGTCCCCCACACAGACTGTTACTCAAGTTTCGGGCGAAAAGCTGTAGAGGCCGTATGGAGATATGGCAGGGTTCGATCAGATACGTGCGGTATTGCACGGATCGTGATCGGACGATTTTTACTAGTCGGCCTTGGTTTAAGCCGAATCCTAGTATTAGACAATGTAGATTTTGTCTCTTTGCATTTGTCTTCAGTGGGAATACAAATGCGGGCATGTATATGCAGTAGTGGGGTTTTCCTCTAATTTATTACGGGATCAGTTTTCTGAAGTTGCCAGTTTGCATTCCGTTCCGGCCAGTTTTCCTTTATTCCTTCACGGCCGGACTTTCCGTTGGAGGGGGTTATTTGCAAGTTTGCAAATAACTTGTTGTGGAGGGGTTTCTTGGTTATTGATGGCATCATGATGGTTACTAGTATCATTAGATTCTATTTCCATCTCCTTCTTGATTTGAATGGATTAAGAGTTGATGTGAGGTTTACTTTGGATGTGGTCACCCTCTACTTTTCCTACCATCACCTCCCTTGATGTGGTTATTCATTCCTCCACTATTTCTCATTAGAGGGGCCGGCCACTTTTGATGTGAGGATGATAGGAGTTCATTTTTCATGAGGGAATTATTGATATCTCATTTTGCATGCTTGCCATAAAGAAATCCCTCTCCTCTCCAAAGTTCATATTGATTCCTCCATCAAAGGCAACTTCACCCCATTAAGACAAAGGTTCTACACTACAACCTACAGTACCCTTGGACGCGTCGGTTAGCCAACTTCGCGCCCGAGTTGCCTCGGTCCAGAGGTGGGAGCCTGTAAAAGAATCCGGCTAGGTGGTGCCCCTTTCGACGAGGAGGTGACGGACGGAGATTTCGCGGGAGATCGGAGTAGAGACGAAGACCGAAGGACACGGATCGCTTGGTATAGCTCTCTTCCCTTCTATTGTTAGCTAGCATTAGGTTAATGGTCACGATCCGGGTATATTGTCCGCGGTAGCGCCGGTTAAAGTTAAGAAAAAAATTTTGATTCCGCATTTTGGCCTCGAGTAGAAGGCCGGGGCGCTGCCGGGGCGCAACAGTAACAACCCTAAATTTCCTATACAAGTTTTTACAAAACAATTTCAAAAATCCATAAAGGGGTATTTATTGCCTGAGCACAAGACTTAAGTAATTAATTAGCAATTTAATTACAAGAAGAAGCTTATGGCTCATTGGTGATACCTTGCACTGCTGAACCAAGCCACCAGAGTTCAAATCCCCTGCCCCACATTATTTTTAATATTTATTTTGTTTAAATTTTATAGAATCCCAACCGTTCACCTGAGATAACTCCCAAAATTTGAACTGAACCTGAAAAACTAAATGCACCAGAGCCTTACTCAGGCGACCCCCCCATTTCCCCAGCCCCCGACTCGGCCTGACTCGGCCGAGTCGGCAGGCGGACCGGCCGACTCCGGCCGGAGCCGTGATTGAATGATCTAGCGTGCTTGTGCTTTTTAAAAGATAGATCAAAAATATTTGTAACCGCAATCAAGAACGGCGTCGCTTTGCAGCTAGCCGGTGAGCACGGGTCGGTCCACAGGGATATTGTGAATTTCCTATTCGCTCAAACGAGTTAATTCCGATGGGAGCCGGATTGATTATTAAATCTAAAAATTGAAGTTGTATGATACTTGGATTAGAAACTTGCTAGGATTAGGTTTAGGGAAAATTTGGTAAACAAAGATCTACATCTCTTTCCATTACCTTTAATTAAAGATATCATATTAGTGTTATGGTAAATCTTAACAAAGGGGATTAGGATGATTGGGAAGATTGATTCTTCCTCTAGATCCTTGTCCTTCCTTTCTTAATTTTTACCCTAACCTCCATGGAAAACCTTAAAATCCAGGCCTTTAGACTACGGAATCACCATTACCTCGAGAGTAGAGTGCCGTAGGGAGCGGAATAAGAAGGTATGCATGGAGTTCTAATTTTCATAAAAGATTGGCAAAGAAAAGAGATGAGAGATCTTCGTCTCTCAAATCTTTCCCCATTCCTAACCCTAACAAGCGAGGAGACTACTCGCTCATTAGGGAATTAAAATACATTTATCTAGGGCAGAGAATAAAAGATTAACTAGGGCAAGGAATTAATTTTATCTAGGGCAAGAATAGAAAATTAACCTAGGGCAGAAAATAAAGAACTTACAAAAAATGATGCTCTCCAAAACAATGCTGAAATTTATTATTGAAGGGAGGCATGAAAAGAATACAATGATTTGGGCTTCTATTTATAGGAGATAGAAACCCTAGGTTACAATTGATTTGCATGTCTACATTTACCAAAATATCCTTAGGAAGACCTAGTCAAAGTAGACTTCAAGCTTTGGTAAAATTTTATGTCTCTTTAAAAGAAAGTATTGGGCCTTGGATCTTTAGGCTTCCTTATTATTTGGTTCTTTATTAAAATAGCTTCTATGTTTCTTCCAGATCTCCAGTGAATAATTGCGGTGGGCTTTTAACCGTTCGCTTTGTAATCTTGGACCTTGCATTGCCTTGTACTTTATGAATTTTATCTTTGATGTCGGCTTGATCAAGAGTCTTCTATTTGTTGGTCAAAGTCCATTTTTTCATCGTCTTTACATCATTTTCACTGTTTTCTGTCTAAGAACCTGCAACCTGTAACATGTAGCAGACATGCGTCAAAAGCACCTGTTTATTTATAAAAAGAATAAGAATGAGGAATATAATAATGCAATATTATGGTGTGAACAAATACCCCCAAACTTATCTTTTGCTCGTCCTCGAGTAAACTTATTTTTATTCACTAAAATCCTAACCGCACTTTCGCAGGGAAACGCGATTGCACTGAGCACGTGCAACAAGCCGTTAAACCTCTAGGTGTCCCTAGTAGGAGGAGTGTTGTCTTCTGAGGGTTTTCAGCGGATACTACCCACAAAATCCTATCAATTCAGCCCATTAACTTTTGTTCTCCAATTAGGTCTTCTAACTAAGAATTCTATTATCTTTTACTTGTAAATTATCCACCCATATTCTTCACACTTCCTCATCATTTAACTTAAGATTATATATATCCTATAGACTTACTTAGCTTTCGGCATTTCCTAAGTTTTCCTTCTAGGGTTCCATCTCTACTTAGGAATTTCTATCAACTCTACTAAAGATACAAGTTCTATTCTTCATTCCTTTCTCTCATCTAAACTCCAATCACATATCCCCACGTGTGTGTAAATATCACCCCTACACTTGGAAATTCAAATCAAGCAATCGTACTCTTGTCCATTGTCCAAAGCACTTATTAATTGTTGAATTTCGCTTACACATCCTTCATGTGACCGTTAATACTTCTTGAGGTACCAACAACCGATTACAAGATATGTTTGCACTTTAAAGCGTACTTCCTAGTTCTGCAACACCCAAGGCTTTTAGCAGTGGCTCCCAAACCAGTTGGTCTAAGGCACTAGGTGATGAAGCACCCTCGCTAAATATTTTTCTATTTTTACAGCCTTAAGTAATCACAAAAACCAGTGTCCATTTTTTTCATTACTCACTTTTTTTCGTTTTATTTTCATTGTGCTAAGGACGTTAGACAAGAGTATTTCAAGGTCTCTTCTACTAATCCAAGTTTCAAGGTGCGTGTTTGTGCATTTTGTAGGGTACATGTTTTCAGAATCTAGACTTAAGCTAGGAATTATTTTTCAAACTTATACTCTAATAAGAACATCAATACTTTTCCTTTGTTTCAACTTAGCCCAAGAACTGAACACAAAAATTGCCTATTTCTAAATAAACTACAAGGCATATACTTTCTACCGCTAAACTTTAAGGAATGTTATCTTTAGGGTTTTTAATTCACTAAGTCTAAGATCTAGTTGTTTCTAGCCAGTTAACTTATTTGTCAAACTCAAGTCAATTAGCCAAAATTGAATACAATAATTTTTATAATTTTTGAATTTTTATAATTTTTATGGGCTTTCAAATAAATATGCAAATGCAAAAATATATACAAATGAATGCGAAGGAAGAAGACGTACCGAGCATGCCCCTAAACTTGAACTTGACAGTGTCCTCACTGTCATGCTAAACCAAGAGGGTCAAAATACCGATACTCCCCTGTTTATTTATTTATAATTTATTTATATTTTTATTGTTTTGAATTTTTTTATTTATTTTTTTATAGAAAAAGAAAACAAAAAATATATATATATACATATATACAAAAAGGTTCCCCCCAAACTTGAGCTTGGCCTTGCACAAGCCAAAAGTTCGCACCAACCATTCAAAAATCTTATCGTGGAAATGGTATAGTTGGTGCAAAAAACTGAGAAGCACGCGAGACCGTGTGGAAAGAAGAATGGTAGAATATGGTCTCGGTGGGGGAGAAGAATGGCGAAAAGAAGAAGGAAGTGGAGTACGATCTTGAGGGTGTAAATTGAGTGAATAAATTAGCGCAATATGTGATGACCGATATGTTATAAGCGATTGCGCTAACCTATCTACTCGTCGAGAAATGGGATCAAATCCCTCATGATTCGCAAGAAAACATGGGTACGCCGAACTTGGTATAGGAGATGAAAGCGTAACGGTCATTTGTTCGGTCGGAACAATGGGAAAGACGAAAGGGAGTGAATTAGGGATAGTCTCATTCTCACTGTAGTAACATGTGTCGAACTGGAAAGATTCCATCAATGGTTCGAAACGACTGTAAGCAACCGAGTCTGATGGATTAACTAACTCATCTGAATGTGCAAAGGAATCAAACTCGGGTGGTGAGACTTCAACATCGTCCGAAAAAGTGAAACACTCGTAAGTGTCATCGGCTGTGAGAACTGTGTCAGATTCAAAGGAAAAGTTTTCAAGCTCACAGTCGTCAAGCATGAAATGAGGCGTGGTCGGAACGATGGAAAAGAGGGAGGGTGATTTAGGTAAAGATTCAAGAGGATGAATTGAAAAATCCGACACATCAAAGAAAAATGGTTCAACCTCAATATGATCCTCACCACTCTCCTCAATATTATCCTCATAATTCTCCTCAATATTCAACTCATCCATGCCATTATCATCAAAATCAAGACGCATATGCGATTCGGGAGAAACATTTAATAACTCGGGATGATGATTTGAACATAAAATTTCAATTAAATCGACAGGTTCATCATCCGAAATATTCCCGGCGTCTATATCCTCAATCAAGTGAAAGTCAATTTCTTTAGACACCTCCTCAAAAGCATGGATGTTTATCAATGTAGGTTCTAAAGTGGAAGTGTAAAGGTCAAACGGATTAGGTATTGTTTCACTCGAAGGGGGTTCCTCACAATTTGGCAAATCAAACACTACAAAGTCGCACAACTCGTTTTTATTTTGAACTTATGAATCATTTAGGACATTTGATGGAAAACTGGAGTTGTGGACTTCAATTGGGTAAGTGTAGGTTTGATTTGGAAATCCTCTCACATTCTCATTCTGTCCAACCGCCTCCTCATACATTGAAAAATTTGGGGCTAGCGGGAAACTAGCTACCGGTTCAGCAGGTTGTATAAGGGCGGCCACGGACGCTTCCACATTCTTAACCATTTTGTTTGTTGCTGTGATATACGCCTCCAACGCCTCTTCCAAACTAGACTTTGGTGGTAAAGGGGTTTCGGCAAAAGATTCGAAATTGTTTGGATATGTGAAACTCCTAAAAGGCTGTGCAGAAGCAGTGTCTAGTGAAGGTGGGAAGGTCGGGTAGGACTGGTAGGAAGTGGGTGATTGGACAGGGGTAGGGTCAACATATGGATAAAAAGATGAATAGTCTTGTGGATCCCTAGAACTAGATGAGTGGAGAGGGATGAAAGATCGGCTGCGAGATTGAGCAATGTGCTCAGCAATGGACATCGGCCTAGGAGTGTTAGAAGGACTCGAAAGAGTGGTATTAACATATGGAAGTGGTGAAGGTTGACTTGGTTGACACAAAGTAGGTTGAAAAGTCAAACTGTTTCTCCTAGACTCCTCTATGTGATCTTTCAACGATTTTTTAGGCATGGAAGGATCGTCTTTAAATTGACCGAACACATTGACATATGACGCAAAATTAGGTTCGGGATACCAAAGTTCGGCTAATGATTTATTGTGTGGGGTACCCATGTTAGAAGAAGAAAAGTGACAAAAAGGAAGGTTGGGTGGTGCAAGGATTTATTTGGGGCTAAAAAATTTTTGCAAGTTCTATAAAATATTTGTCCGTTTTATTTTCATTTTTCATTGATTTTTTTTTCTCTTTATTTGGAAGAATTTTGTTGCAAAAAGATTTTAGAGAAAAGATATGCAACAGCAAAATATTTTATAGAAAAGATATGCAACAACAAAATATTACTTGCAATTGGTTATTATTTGAAGCATATCACAAGAATCTTTATTTGGAAAAAATTGTTGCAAAAATATATTCGAGAAAAGATATGCAATAAAAAGATTACTTGCAATCAATTTCAATTTTGAGCGGGACCCAAAAATCCTGCACAAGATCGTTATTTGGAAGGGAATATATTTTTTAATGTGCACAAAATCCTGCAGGAATTTTCAGAAAAGATATTTCAAAATGTACAGAGAAGAAACAGTGGGGCTTACAGAAATTTTTTTCCAAGATGAAGCCTCGAGATAGCCGCGATTCCGCGGCAAATGCGCTCTAACACCGCGGTTCCGCGGTCCCCTGAACTGTTTGGATCCCCAGAAAAATTTTGGTGCGGCGATTCGACAGTAAGGCCGCGGTTCCGCGGCCTAAGATGGGTTTTGGCCGCGGAATTGCGGCTTGGTGGTGGAATTAGGTCTGCAGAAAAATTGCTCTGTTCTGTTATTTAATTCCCCTTCTGTTTCGATCTTCTGATTTCTGTTTCGCCTTCTGGAATTTTCCAGATCCGATTCTGTATATCCTGCAAAAATTCAAACAACACAGTATCCATTCCAAAAATAACAGATTATATATATTTTTAGATTTTTTTGATTTTTCAGATTTTTATGATTTTTTTTTATGATTAACCCGAAATTGCGAAAAGAAAATTCTACGCCATCCCCGGCAACGGCGCCATTTGATTGAGTGATCTAGCATGCTTGCGCTTTTTAAAAGATAGATCAAAAATATTTGTAACCGCAATCAAGAACGGCGTCGCTTTGCAGCTAGCCGGTGAGCACGGGTCGGTCCACAGGGATATTGTGAATTTCCTATTCGCTCAAACGAGTTAATTCCGATGGGAGCCGGATTGATTATTAAATCTAAAAATTGAAGTTGTATGATACTAGGATTAGAAACTTGCTAGGATTAGGTTTAGGGAAAATTTGGTAAACAAAGATCTACATCTCTTTCCATTGCCTTTAATTAAAGATATCATATTAGTGTTATGGTAAATCTTAACAAAGGGGATTAGGATGATTGGGAAGATTGATTCTTCCTCTAGATCCTTGTCCTTCCTTTCTTAATTTTTACCCTAACCTCCATGGAAAACCTTAAAATCCGGGCCTTTAGACTACGGAATCACCATTACCTCGAGAGTAGAGTGCCGTAGGGAGCGGAATAAGAAGGTATGCATGGAGTTCTAATTTTCATAAAAGATTGGCAAAGAAAAGAGATGAGAGATCTTCGTCTCTCAAATCTTTCCCCATTCCTAACCCTAACAAGCGAGGAGACTCCTCGCTCATTAGGGAATTAAAATACATTTATCTAGGGCAGAGAATAAAAGATTAACTAGGGCAAGGAATTAATTTTATCTAGGGCAAGAATAGAAAATTAACCTAGGGCAGAAAATAAAGAACTTACAAAAAATGATGCTCTCCAAAACAATGCTGAAATTTATTATTGAAGGGAGGCATGAAAAGAATACAATGATTTGGGCTTCTATTTACAGGAGATAGAAACCCTAGGTTACAATTGATTTGCATGTCTACATTTACCAAAATATCCTTAGGAAGACCTAGTCAAAGTAGACTTCAAGTTTTGGTAAAATTTTATGTCTCTTTAAAAGAAAGTATTGGGCCTTGGATCTTTAGGCTTCCTTATTATTTGGTTCTTTATTAAAATAGCTTCTATGTTTCTTCCAGATCTCCAGTGAATAATTGCGGTGGGCTTTTAACCGTTCGCTTTGTAATCTTGGACCTTGCATTGCCTTGTACTTTGTGAATTTTATCTTTGATGTCGGCTTGATCAAGAGTCTTCTATTTGTTGGTCAAAGTCCATTTTTTCATCGTCTTTACATCGTTTTCACTGTTTTCTGTCTAAGAACCTGTAACCTGTAACATGTAGCAGACATGCGTCAAAAGCACCTGTTTATTTATAAAAAGAATAAGAATGAGGAATATAATAATGCAATATTATGGTGTGAACAAGCCGCCGGCTGGACTCGGCCGGTCGGCCGAGTCACCAACATGAAAAATATGCCTTTTTGTATTCTCAACTTCTCTGCACACTCCAATTTATGAGATAGGTTCCAGAGAGCACATTAACACCCTTTTACCTCAATTTTTAATGATTTTTACACATTTTTACATTTTTTTAATTAAAAACACTACACCTACCCTAACCCTAACCTAACCCTATAAATACACCCCTACCCCCTACCCTCTCATCCCAAAATTCTGAGCCCACTCTCTTAAAATTTCAAGAATCGTGTGTACTTTGAAAACGAACGAAAGGCGAAGCTCCGGCGAAAGCTACGACGAACTTCCGGCGATCGTTTTAGGAACTACCGGCGACGACGCAACATATCGGCGATTCCCCTACTTCTATTTCACTGTCTTGTGTGATCTAAAACCCGTAGATCTCAATTTCTACCCATCTCTTCTATCTAAAAATAGGAATTTACAAAACCCGACGAAATCGGAACAAATCCGATTTCCGATTTGGTTTCTTAAAAAATTCCACTTCTCGCTAATACAATCATACTTAAACTTCCTCATGTTGACTATTAAACACTAATCAAACAAATTGATCAAGTTTCATTACATAAAATGATGGTTATTTCAATTTATCGTATTTTTCACTTAAATACGACATTGTTTCAATTCTACATTTAACTCCATTAAACTTGTTATACATTTAAAGTAGATCACGAGATAACGACCTACCTCCTCATACACTGATATGCAACATAACATGATACCATCGAAAACTTAGAATACGGGAAAACAAACATTTTCATTTAATTACTTAATAAAACCATTTCTAAAAGATTTAGTATTGATACACTTTTTAAATAAATAACAATTATTATGAAAATAAGATAAGTTGTGGACATCAGTCGTTTATCTAAACCTGATTTTGTGGTGTCTAGACTAGACAAGTGAGAAAGGTAACTTTAAAAGGCCCGTCTCACGGTGATTCGTGAGCGGATCACTCCTTTCTTCACTTGTACTTACCTGGCCATAATTGGCAGTGAAGAGGCGATGTGAGGTATCTCACAACTTGTCGTTTTGGACCAGTTAGGAATAGTCTAGTTGACTTAGGAGACCCTAGAACATAGAATACAGAAAATTAACATCTTTACAAATAAATACCACTTACTTAATAAAACCATTTTCTAAAAGATTTAGTATTTATACAAATCTTTGCAAAGCGTCGCTACAACCCATTTTGGGGAACCCGTTTGGGATAGTGCGGATTATCGTACATTCTCGGGCTTAGTAGTGCGAGATTCAGACCTCCGCAAGAAGCATTCGGTCTCGAAAGATTTAAAATACGACATCTTAAGAAAATGAGATTTTTAGAATATAAAAAATATATATTAAAATTATTTTGGTATAAATATATGTATATTAACATTAAAATACCTATTTTGTTATGATATAAATATTCCACTTTTTCTAAAAATCACAAGAATCAATTTTACACTAAAATACCATGAATTCTACACAATTCAATATTACAAATAATTACCTTTATTTCTAAAATTAGGATATTTCCACTAGAAATATCACAATATAAAATCTACATTCATTACAACTCTAAAGACGAATAATAAATACTTGAGGTGTATTTTGAAAAGTATATAAAAGTATTTTTACATAAAACCCCCTCAAGTTCTATAAATTACCCTGAGGACCCTAGTAAATATAGGTTTAAGCGGGACCAGTCTCTTGAGCCTCAAGGAGCCGAAGAAGTGGGTGATTGCCTATCTAAGGTAGACAAACTAATAAAAACAATCAGAACTTCAATTTACTTTGCTAATTTTCTGACTCAGTTTGAGTCTCAGTATAATCTGACTTGAATATGATTCAAGTACAATCTACAATTTACAATCTACAGTCTACAATCTACAATCTACAATCTACAATCTTCAATATTACAATTCAACATTAATTCATGAATCCAATTATCAATCTATACAACTTGACTGAACCGAACCATGGACATGCATTCCATTTACATGGTTCTCCGGTTATTCTATTTACATGATTCTAAAGTTACATCCGCTTACTGATATCATGGTTTCGGTCAGTCAATCAATTATACAATCAATACAATTTACAATACAAAGCAGACATCGCGGGGTTGAGGGGTAGATTGGTACGGAAGGTGTTAAAAGTGACACGAGACGGTAAGATTAAGACACCTAACCTATATTCCGTTGCTGTTGTACCGTGGCACAAAGGTTCCTTGAGTTCCTGATACCTTAGTCTCCGGGGCAAGTGAGACTCCTCTCGTATACACTGGCATCCTTTTGTACCAAGCTACAAACAACAGTGTTAACATAACATTACAATAACATAATACAACTTTAAAAGATACCTTCTTATTCTGTCTATTCTACTTTCCTTTTATCTTTCGGACTTACCGAGCGACCTGTTCGCTGACGACATTCTATTTCTTTCTTCTTTGAATGTCATCAGGTGATTTGGACCCGTCAGAGATCGAGCCAACTGCAGAAGACTTGGATCAGTACAGCAAAGACCCTGAGCTCTAGACATTGTACATTTTCTATTCAGTACCTTTACTTTCCTGTCATGCCATTGTTTAGGCATCGCCTTTATTTCAATTGTATTTACTTTCCATGCATTGTACAAAAGAATATTAATAAATAAAGTTGATGTCCAGTTTATATCTCTTATCTCTTGTGCTTATTTTTATATTGCTTAGTTACGCTTAGCGTATTTTCTTCTGAGTAAATACGTAGCGGACCAGTCGTGTCCCCTTCGCCGTATACCGGGAAGCGGGGCGTGACATAATCACGTGCCTGCGATCCAATAATTGACTTGAGGGCACTATAGCCAACAGGGTAGTAATCAAAGCACAGTGGGAACTCACATGAGACAAATAACGATCTCAACTCAACAGACTATCTACACACATGTCACTAAAGAACTGCTATCTGACGCTAGGTACAATACCATCTAGTCAGTCCTCGGCGAGTCCTATCCGGTGAACTCACTAACATTGAGCAACTGTATACAATCTTAGGTGTACATTACCAATGGCTGCGGGACCAATCCATCGCCCCTCGTCAGGGTCTAGATATGTATACACTTGTCTACTCTGAAGTATCGATGCCCAGTCTCAATACTCCTACGACCAGGGACATTTAAGGATATGCATATTAACCACCCAGCTCCCACAAGTATGACTGCCATCACAACACTGGTGGTCAGGCAAATATCCTATGGGCTTTATCAATATGTATACAATATATGAAATACCAAGTAAAATATATCACATGTTATGATAAAGACAAACCAAATAGCGTACTATCATATCGAGTAAGATTGTCCTGTACATACATACCCCTAGCATCATATACAATGAAGGCCTCTAGGGCATATATATCCAACATTACTCATGAAGAAGAAGGAAGGTTCTTACAGGATGTGTATGGATTATTGAGCTCTGGACGAAGTGACGATTAAGTACAAGTATTCACTACCACGCATCGATGACCTTTTCGATCAGTTAAGTGGGTCTTGTGTCTTTTCAAAGCTAGATCTTCGTTCAGGTTATTATCAGGTGATGGTCAAAGAGTTCGACATTCCGAAGACGGCGTTTAGGACTCGTTATGGTCATTATGAATACCTCGTAATGCCATTTGGAGTGACCAATGCACCTGCCATCTTTATAAACCTGATGAACCAAGTTTTCTGAGAGTACTTAGACAGGTTCGTTGTCATCTTCATCGACGACATCCTGATGTACTCAAATAGTCGGAAGGAACACGCCGAGTACTTACGGATTGTCCTGGAGACATTACGACAACATCAGCTCCACGCCAAATACAGCAAGTGTGAATTTTGGCTAGATCGAGTCGGATTTCTCGGACATATTGTTTCAGGCGAAGGAATCTCTGTAGATCCAGCTAAGGTGTAAGCTGTCAGTAAGTGGCCGACACCAAAGACGGTGAAAGATATATGAAGTTTCTTAGGATTAGCAGGATACTACCGACGATTCATCGAAGTATTTTCAAAGATCGCAGCACCCCTGATCAAGCTCACACGTAAAGACGAAGCATTCGTGTGGTTAGAAGCATGTGAAAAGGATTTTGTAGAACTCAAAACGAGATTTACCTCTGCTCTTATCCTCGTAATACCGGATCAATTTGGCGGATTCATCGTGCATTGTGATGCATCCGGTAAAGGATTAGGATGTGTTCTACACCAGCATGGAAAAGTTGTGGCTTTTGAATCAAGATAACTAAAGGTTCATGAGCGCAACTATCCAACACATGATCAGGAATTGGCAGCCGTCATCTTCATACTCAAGATTTGGCGCGCCACTATCTCTTGGGAGAACGAGTGGATATATACACTGCCCAAAAAAGTCTGAAGTATGTATTTACTCAGAAGGAACTCAACATGCGGCAGAGAAGATGGCTAGAACTCATGACGGATTTCGACATCAACCTACAGTATCATCCTGGGAAGGTGAACGTAGTTCTTGATGCACTTATTCACCAGCCATTAGCAATGAACCTCACCGCTAAGTGGAGACTACAACAAGAATTGCAAGGATTGGAGATTGAAGTAGTTGTGCAAGGTAACACTTCATATTTGATGAACTTATAAGTCCAGTCCACTCATGTAAATCAGATCAAGGCAGCTCAAGAAAATGATGCCAAGCTACAAAAGATCCGAGAACAAGTAGAAAGTGGACTACGAACCGACTTCATCGTCCACAAAGATGGATCCTTGTGATATGGAAGCCGTTTAGGTATACCAGCCGGCTTTTTTCGAGAAGAGTTGATGAAAGAAGCTCATAACTCTCCGTATTCGGTACACCCCGGTGGTATGAAGATGTCTAAGGATCTACGGCAACACTACCGGTGGTATGAAATGAAGCGCAAAATAGCTAGAATCATAGCAAAGTGTTTGGTGTGTCAGCAAGTGAAGGTTGAGTATCACAGAACTGCTGGTCTAGTTCAGCCATTACCAATCCCAGAATGGAAATGACAGCACATTACCATAGACTTCATGGATGACCTCCCTCGCAGCATGAAGGGTAACGACGCAATTTGGGTTATTGTGGATCGATTCACCAAGTAAGCTCACTTTATTCCATTTCGAGTTAGCTGGTCAACCGAGACGTTAGCAAAGAAGTACATGGAGGTGAGTGAGCATAAATCTAAAGTAAGATTTAAACCTTCAAGAAGTACTATCTTTGATACCCATAAACTCATGCAGGAGATCGTGAGATTACATGGAGTACCTGTTTGCATCATCTCCGATCGTGATATAAGATTCTGATCACAATTTTGGCAGAGTCTGCAAGCTAGCCTGGGAACGTGTCTGAATTTCAGCACGGCATATCATCCATAAACGGATGGACGGTCCGAGCGAACAATTCAGATACTAGAAGATATGCTAAGAGCCTGTATGTTAGACTTCGGAGGTTCGTGGGAAGATCACCTGCACCTTGTGGAGTTTTCATACAACAATAGCTATCAGGCAAGTATCAGAATGTCACCATTCTCAGCACTCTATGGACGGAAGTGTCGTTCACCGCTAAGTTGGGATGATGTTGGAGATCATGAACTCCTAGGACCAGAGATGATCGTGGCAACTGTGGACGTGGTTCGCACGATCAGGGAAAGGATGTGCATAGCCTAAGATCGACAGAAGTATTGGGCAAATGCAAAGCGCCGATATTTGGAGTACCAACCTGGAGACCATGTATTCATGAAGATCTCTCCAAACAGAGAAGTGATACGATTTGGCAAAAGGGATAAATTAATTCCAAGATACATAGGACCGTTCAACATACTCGAACAAGTTGGAGAAGTGGCATACCGTTTAGAACTACCACCCTCATTGGAAAGAGTGCACAACGTGTTCCACATATCCTAGTTATGACGATATATGAGCGACCCCATCCACATACTTGATCACTCAGAGCTCATAGTACAAACTGACTTAATCTGGGAGCAACAACCAGTTGAGATCCTGGACCGAAAGGTGAAGATATTGCGGAACAAGGAAGTAAGTTTGGTCCGAGTGATGTGGAGAAAGGATTCGCCAGGAGAATCAACTTGGGAAAGAGAAGTGGATATGCATACATAATACCCTTACCTTTTTGAAAATTAGTCCCTATGTAATTGTAAATTTTGAGAACAAAATTTTTATAAGTAAGGTAGTATGTAATGACTCTGAAATCACTGTACAAAATTTTCCTGTTATTGTACAGAAAAGAGTATTACATCCTGTGTAAGAGTTAAAAGTTATTTTTGTTAAATAAAAGTAAGAAGCAACTTGTAGCTCACTGGTAAAACCCCTACACTGCTGTGACATAGCCTATGTGTTTGATTCCCATCAGACACAATTATTCTTTCAGATTTTTCTTCTTAATTTTTGGAGGTTTAAGAGTTGCACGTGCAATACAAGGGAAATGAAAAGTTTCAGAAAAATAAAACAGGTGCAATGAGGTGTACACACCCAAATATCCATATGGCACAAATCTCGAGGGAAGAGCTCGAGATCCGACCGCCCATTCTCCCCGTTGGGCCGACGCCGACGGTCCAGAATGCCCCAATTTTCTCCGTGCTTTTCATACACACCCCTTCAACCCCCTTAACTCTCCTGCACTATTTGATTTCACTGCAATCAAACAGAGACCCTTCAATTCACCATTTAACACATTTTTAATGCTTTTTAATCCAAAATTTTAATTCCTAAACCCTAATTCTTCACTATAAATACCACCCTATGCCTTAGCTCTTCACCATTCTAAAATTCTAGCAAAAATTCTCTTAAAAAGGTCATAAGTGCAAGTGGAGTCAAGTGGAGTTAACGACCAAGCTTGTTCCGTCGAAGATCAAACCCGTTTACGGAGCTCCCGCGACGCCACGAAACCCCCTCCCTTCTTCCTTAACCTTTTCTCAATTTTACCAAACCGTAAGTCTCCCTCATCTCTTCTTCTTTTCATCTCAATTTATCTCCTAAAAAGATATCGGTAAAGTGGAGTTATTTCCGATACTTTTCTTTTTAAACTTGAAACTCCATTTTCCTTTATATTTTGGTCAAACTAATGTTACCACTCTACTTGTAACTTTAATTATAAACGTTTAGCTTCAATTTTAACCAAAATTCTCATGTGAAACAAATATAAACGAACTTTTTCATTATAATATCTTGAACTTTATTATCACCTCTTTTCGATATTGGTTAAAACAACACCTTTAGGAAAATTTCATGGGGTAACGACCTACCCCACATGCACAGTTTGGTTTCATAGCACGATATCTACATATATGTATGGTTAGTTCAAAGAAATGTTTTTCATTAAAATACCAAAGCTTTTAAAAACCCGGGTTTCTTTTAAAACGGTATTTTGTAATCCTTGGTAAATACGCCTCAACAACCCTTGTTAGGGGACCCGTTAATGGATGGTGCAGATTATCGCACATCCTTGGGATAGTACAGTGAGATATAGAATTCCTCACGGAATATTCGATCTCGAAAGGAAATAAAATACGGTTTTTAAGAAATGTGACTTCTCTAAATAAAACTAATTTTTAAAATATTATAAAAATTATAAATTCGTATTTTCAATATATGATGAAACTATATTTTCTAAAATGAAAGATTTAACTTTTAATAAAATATCATCAAGTTACCAAAAAGGGATAGTTTTCGATAAAATACTATAAACTTTTAAAAGCTAAGTTTTTATCATTAAAATACCCAATAATTAAAGCACATGCTCATGAAAACCCTAAATGTTATAAATCACCCTTGAGGTTTATTTTTAAACTATATTAAAATATTTTTTATAAAACATTCTCGAGATATGCAAAACAATATTTTAAGGACCTAGTTTAATATAGGTTTATACGGGATCAATTCTCTTGAGCCTTAGGAAGCCGGAGAAAGTGAATGCTTGTTTATTTAGGTTAGACAACTTAATGGAGTTATCAATGAAAACTGTCTTAGAAAAATACACAAATCTTATCGTCCATATGCAACAGTTACCGATTACTTCCGAACCTAAGAAAGTCAAGAGTTAAATTCGTTCAGAAGTATTTGACTCAATCTGAATCCAAACTCAAACCAGAATCCAAAATCAAATACGAACTTGAATAGTTGATCATGAACCTGAAAACTCAAATTCAAAATCAAACTCAAACTTGTATACTTGACTCGACTTGACCGATCCATGGTTATAACGTGACATGAACTCGACATGACAACCTAAACACATGATTACATCCTGAACATGAACCTGATATTTTATATCCATGGATTCGGCCAAGACCTATAATCTTAATCTATGCAATACCATACACGGGTTTAAAGGGGTAGATTGGTACGGAACGTATATTGTGGCACGAGAGGTCACTTAAAAGATACCTACATAAATTCATGTGCCGTTGTCCCATGGGTTATGACGGGGCCTTGTACTACATGTTACCATATTCCATATGGTAAGATGGACTCCTCTCGTATACATGAATACCTTCCTTATCAAACTATAAATAACTACATCAGAATATTGATAATATATCTGTGGATGATCATATACAATTTTACCCGTCATTTGTTCTTTTAGTTCATATTCACATGATATACTATTCTCTCTTGTTTCTTTTAGGACTTACCGAGCATTAGTTCACGGATGAAATTCCTCTCTATTTTTCTTTTCTTGGAATGTTCGTCAGGAGGACCGGACTCTAAGGAGATAGAGCCGAGCCAGAAGGACTTGGACCAGCTTACGGCTCAACCTAACTACTAGTTCTTCCTGCACTTACTTTCTATATGCCATTATTTAGGCATTTTTTTGTTTATTGTATCTTTAATTTTCAGACAGTTGTATGTAAAGTTGAATGTAAATAAAGTTGTTGTTTCATTTTATTACTCTTGTCATTATTGTTCATTGTTATATTTCTTAATTACGCTTAACGTATTTATTCATAGTAAATACGTTGTGGGCTTGCTACGTCACTGTTTACGTCTGCTGGGAAGCGGGACGTGACGGGTTGGATCATCATCCCAACCATATCTTGGAACAGAAGAGCCATCTGCTTTATATTAGCAGCCTACTCCACAGTTTCCTTATCTTTCTTTTCCAGCACCCATCGCAGGAATTCTGTATCGGTTTCATGTTCCAGGCATTGTTCGGTTTCTTTGTCCGGGCTTTCTTTAGGTCCGGTAAGTGTTTCCATCTTGGCAAGCATTTCTTAGAGCTACTACTGATCCTGAACTTTCGTCAACGATCGGATACGCGGTCTGTGACTCACAGAAATATGGCTCTCTTCTTTACCATTGGTCATATAGACCGTATGTATGGTTATGCCCCCATACTTAGGGCGTTTGGAGATTTCGCCTTTGGATTTTGCCGCTGGCGATAAAATTTTCTCCCGCCTTTCTCTTTTATAAGAAGTTGGAGCAGGAGGAACCGCTATGACAGGCACCTCTTTGTGAGAAGTCTCCCCTTGTATGGCGAAGAAGCACTCGTTTTCTCGTCGTACCTTGGATTGTTTTGTTCGATGAGAACAACTTTCATCAAGCATTAAGTCTTGGACTTTCCACCAAATTCTATGAATTTGCGAGGAGAGTCACTGATACGGCTGCTCCGGATTTGCTTGCACTGCAGTTTCTGCAGGAGGAGGTGATTTATTAAGCACCGCCATCGGGGAGTCTGTTTACCGCCGAAATCAGAGACGAACTGGGATTGAATATCTTGCCTGAATTTGGGGGCAGATACTATTTGGACATATCCATCCACTTCTCCGATGATACCAAGTTGGTTTATGGCACCGTATATCGGATGTTTGGACAGATGCGACCGATGTAGCAGAATTTATCAGATTCCACCTCATTTGTGAGGGGTTTTTGATTATAGGGACACTCTTCCCTGTAGGCACAACCCTCTGTAGTTAATTACGTTATCACGTTGCGATAACCACTTTCTCCTGTTCCGGTAGTTCACTTTGTGTCGTGTGTTATTTTGTTTATTATGGTTGCTCGTGGATTGTATACGGAGACTAGTTTATGTCGTCACCCGTAGGGCGTGGATTAATCCAAATCCGTATATCTTAGATTTGGGTTTGGGTCAAGAATTTGCTTGACGGGGTCTACGTCGGTAGCTTGGTTTGCCAACGGAATGAACTTAGGACGTATATCTCATATAAAAGAGATCCATCAGTTCATGCGATATTTAGGTTTGATCTAAGAATCGTTAGTCTTATTTGAGACTAAGATCAACTTAGAAACAAATGAGCGTATGGGCCCAATTATATTAGTTTAAGGACATCACAGCCCGGCATTCCTATATTTGGGGACGAATGTTAGTTTAAGGACATCTCGGTCCATTATTGCCATGTTTAAGACGACAAAAGTGGAGTTGTTGGTTGTTGGGACCCGCCACTTCTCTGAAGAGGTTGAGAAATTACAATGACATATATCATAGGTGTGGAAATATGTACCATTGAATCAAATCCTGTATTTGAGAGAAAAGATCACGGTGGATCTAAGAATCGTTAGCCTTATATGAGACTAAGATTAACTTAGAAAATATGAGATGAATATCATTTTGGATATCATCGATGAAAGATCACTTGTCGTATATGGGACTAAGATAAGTTTGGAAATCCTGAGCATATGGGCTAGGTAGATTTAAGAGAAAACTTAAGCTTCACAGACTTAGCCAATTTAGGACTAAGATTGGGTTTCTGTACTACTCAGCAGTGCTAAGCACTTCAGATATATAGCGCTCACGTGTGTTTCACATGAGGCGTTGAAATAGTGCTAAGCACTAGTTTTTTGTGGCGCTCACGTGTGTTTCACATGAGGCGCTGAGCTTTTAGTTTCTTTTAAGCGCTCACGTGTATTTTACGTGAAGCATTGAGTTTTGGCGCTTATGTGTGTTTTACGTGAGGCGCTGCACTAGTGCTAAGCACTAAACTTTCTGTTTTTTGGCGCTCACTTGTGTTTCACGTGAGGCGCTGCACTAGTGATAAGCACTAAACTTTCTTTTTTCTGGTGCTTACGTGTGTTTCACGTTTCACATGAGGCGCTATATAACTTAACCTTGAGTGCTCACGTGCTTTTCAAGTGAGACGCTATATAACTTAGCCTTGGGTGCTCACGTGCTTTTCACGTGAGGCGCTGAGTTCTTTTAGAGATTTAATCCTTGTTAATATTTTAAGAGAACTTAAACTTCTATTGATAGTATTTTGGCCATTAACGATCACCAAGATCACTATTTTGAGCATCTGAGATCAGGTTCTTTAAGAACTAAGTTCTTGATTTTGAAGGAACTAAGTTCTTGGAGTATTATCGACTCCATATTCTCCATATTTTTTTATCCATATTTTTCTGTTCATGTTTTCAGAGAGGTTAAACCTCTGTTAATGGTATTTTAACCATTAACGATCACCAAGATCACTATTTTGAGGATCTTGGATCGGGCTTTTAAATAACTAAGTTCTTGATTTGAAGGAACTACGTTCCTAGAGTATTATGGACTTTATCTTTTTTGTTTTCAACTTTTTTCTTCCCTAAATCTTTGATTCTCAAGAACAAACTCTTCCCGATGAGAATTAAATTGTCAACTTGTAGGAAACTTGTCTTGTGGATCTCAGATCTAGAGAAAAAACTAAGTTCGTGAGAAGGCTTAAACCCTTAAATAGGTAAAGGAGATATTTTGATCTCAGCTTTTTACCTAAGGATTTGAGAAGGAAGACGATCTTTGAGAATTAAATTCTCTTTTATTTTATGGAACTTTTTGAAGAGCCTTCTGTATATTTACAGAAACTTATGGGGGGGTTTCTCTCCTTTTTATATCCCGTCCCCCCTCCTTATCTCTTTACTCTTATTTATACGAGAAGGAAAATGAATCAATTTGTTAAGAAAATCTCTCATTGAGAGATCATGATTGATTTCGTAACCAATCAAATTGATCTTTTAGATCAACCGGTAAATTTTATTCGCCGTTGGATTTTTAATTCAAAGGCTCTCTATTTAACATAGAAGATTTCTTATTTGTTTTAGAAAGATTGGAAAAATATTTTCTTAAGATAGAATTTAATTCTATCAGATGAATATATTGTTAGAAAGATATTTTCCTAACCATAGGATTTTATTCTATCATATGAATATCTTGTTAATTTAAAAAGATTAGGAAGATATTTTCCTAACATAGAATTTTATTCTATTTAACAGAGAAAAGCTTTCTTATTTTAGAAAGATCAGGAAAATATTTCCCACATAGAATTTAATTCTATCAGATGGTTTAATTGATGATTTTATCACCATTGGATTTTAAATCCAAGATTCTCTGTTAGAAGAAGATCTTTCCATATTAGAAAGATCAAGGAAAATATTTCCGAAATAAAATTTAATTCTATCACATAGAATTTAATTTTATCAGTAGTTTAATTGGTGATATTTTATCACCATTGGATTTTAAATCCAAAGATTCTTTTTTTTTAACAGAGAAAAATCTTTTTCGTTTTGGAAAGATCGGAGGATATCTTCCTAAATAGAATTTAATTCTATATAGAATTTAATTCTATCTGAAACTAGCGCTTCGAATGATGTGCTCACGTATTTACCACGTGACCCCTAGTATGGGTTTTAGCTTGTCTATATTCAGTGCTCATATGCTTTGAATATGAGCACTCACGTGTTTAACACGTGAGGCATGTTATTTACTTTCAGCACTCATATGTTTTACATATGAGCACTCACGCGTTTAACACGTGAGACCTGTTTAGCCTTTTTGGTTATTTCTGTTCAGCACTTATATACTTTGTATATGAACACTCACGTGTTTTACACGCGAGTCGAAACTGTAGGTTTTTAATTCTCCTCAAATCCAGAATGTTCACGTGCTTTGCATATGGGAGGAATTTGTTTTTTCTTTCTTTTCTCCCCTTTTTTATAAGGAAGCTACAAGCTCTAGGCCAAAAATTTTGGCGGGAACAAATGCCTCCCACTACTTTGCCCACGTAGGTATGTGTGTGGGTTAAGTAGTGCAAAGTTATGCAACTTCATAGAATTGATGTCTTAGGAGACGGGTTTAGGATCTTTGTCGCCTAAAACATTTTCATCTTCATGAGACGTAAAGGTCTCGAGAAGGTTTTTTCTCCCTATGGGTCGAGAGGATCTCACAAGTGCGTATTCTCCTTAGGAATCATAGGGATTCCTAAGTGTCTTTCACTTTCGTGAGTCGTAAGGACCTCACGCGGGTATTTTCTCCTTAGGGGTCGAGAGGAACCGTAAGTGGCTTCTTCACTTCATCGATATACAACTTTTGGCGAACGTGGCCCATGGATAGTATACAAGAGTCGGTCTTGACCTCCTTGTAAAGGAGCTATGTTTAGGAAACAAGTTTAGATCCGTCGCCTAAACCTTTTCAACTTTATAAGCCGTAAGGGTCTCATAAAGATGTTTCTCCCTACGATTCGAGAGGATCTCATCGATGTATTTTCTCCTTAGAAGTCGTGAGGACTCCTAGGTGTATTTTCCCTTACGAGTCGTAAGGATTTCACAAGAGTATTTTCCCCTTATGAGTCGAGAGGACCCGTAAATGGATATTTCTCCTCATTGGATGCAACTTTGGAGAATGTGGCTTATGAATGGTATACAAGAGTCAATCTTGACCTCCTTATAGAGCAACAGTGCTTAGGAAACAGGTTGATATCCCTGTCGCCTAAGACTTTTCACCTTTATGAGCCGTGTGGGTTTCATAAAGATGTTTCTTCCTACGAGTCGAGACGAGTCGAGAGGATCTCGCAGGTGTATCCTAACGTAAAATGTAGATAACCCCAACTCTTTTATGATAGGGGTCCGTTAGGTTTGTGATACTGGTTTAAGTCAATCGTACCGTCGCGTTGGATAATATATTTCTCGATATGCAGTCCATTAGATTGTTGCTCGAGTAGCCCCACTACTGTCGTATCTCTGATCCCTTCTGAGGGTGGACAAGACGTCTTCAAGCAATCTTCTTAGGTTGGAATATCCATATTACCGTTGGAATAACAAGCATTAGGTATTTGCCGTGGCACTTTTTCTTGAGGTTAGGCTTAATTTGAAGCCCCGATGAGTCATAACCACACCCTTCTGGGGTAGGATGATCTTTAGGTTTTGTATGTATTGCCGTCAAGACATGAAGTTAGGAATATGACGTTACTTCATTTTTGTTTGAATGATGTCGTGCCGATTCTTCATTGAAATCAGGTAGACATCTATATGATCTCTAGGCCGTATATATCTCCATCAAGGTCTAGAGCTAGGATTTTGCCGTCACTCCACTTTTATTTGACCACTATGTCCGCACCATGCTGGAATGAGAGGCACATTGAGTTAGCCTCTATGCTGTATATGTACCGTCAAGACTTGGAGCTAGGATTTTGCTACTGCTTCACTTTTATTTGACTCTTGGGTCTTTGTTGATGTCGCGTATACATTGAGCAGGAATGTCGAGCTGGAGCTAAGATTTTGCCATTGCTCCAGTTTGATTTGGCTCCTTGGAGCCTTATCGACACCACGTCTGTACTCCGCCGAAGTAAGTAGGACTTAGAATTGGTCTTTAGGCCGCATATATTTCCATTAAGACTTGGAGTTAGGAATATGCTGTCACTCGACTTTTGTTTGACCCTTGGGTCGCTGTTGACGTCGCATCTGCACCCTACTGGAATGAGAAAGAATACCGGGATGATCTCAAAGCTGTAGATATTGCCATTGAGATTTGGAGCTAGGATTTTGCCATTGCCCCACTTTTATTTGGTGATGTCGTGCCAGTTCTTCACTGAAGAGGGGTAGAAATCCATAAGACCTCTATGCTATATGTATTGCAATCGAGATCTGGAGCTAGGATTTTGCCATCACTCGTCTTTTATTTGACCCTTGAGTCTTTTGTTGACGTCATTTCTGCACCGAGAAGGAACATCGAATTTGATCTCTAGTTTGTAGATGCCGCCTTCAAGATCTGGAGCTGGGAATATGCCATTACTCCACTTTTGTTTTGGTTCCTTGGAGTTTTGTTGATGTCGCATCTGCATCCTGTCGGAATGAGAAGAACGTGGATATGATCTCTAGGCTGTAGATGTTGCCATTAAGATCTGGAGCTAGAATTTTGCCATTGCTTGACTTTTATTTAACCCTTGGGTCCTTTGTTGACATCGCGTCTGCACCCTGTCAGAGTAAGAAAGACGTCGAATTGAGCTAGGATTTTGCCATTACTCTTCTTTGATTTGGCTCATTAGAGCTTTGTTGACACCACGTCTGCACTCTGCTAGAGTAAAAGGGACGTCGAATTGGTTTTTAGGTCGCATATATTTCCATCAAGACTTGGAGTTAGGATTATGTCGTAACTCCACTTTTGTTTGACCCTTGGGTCGTTGTTGATGTCATGTCTGCACCTTGCTGGAATTAAAAGGACATCGAGTTGATCTATAGGCTGTAGATGTCGCCGTCATGATCTGGGGCTAGGAATATGCCATTACCACACCTTTATTTGACCCTTGGGTTTTTATTAACGTCGTGTCTGCACTGAGAAGGAACGTCGAGCTGGAGCTAGGATATTGCCATTACTTCGTTTCGATTTGGCTCCTTGAAGCCTTGTTGACACTACGTCTGTACTCTGCAGGAGTAAGAGATATGTCGAATTAGTCTCTAGGCTATATATGTGCCATCAAGACTTAGTTCTTCTTTTGACGAAGCATGGCGGGAAAATGTGGTTCCCCTTTCTTTCATTTGTGCCCATGCATTGTATACAGGGGCGGTTGAACCTACCTGCAGGGAATTTTTTTTATTTCTTTCTCTTTTTTGTATTTCCACGATGCTCTATCATTTCAGGTTTTCATATCGCGAAAGTCGCGATTGCCCAATCATTTTGGCTATTTATTTGCAGTGCCCAATCATTTCGGCTGTTTTATATGCATATATTTTTTGCTCACTGAATTTGTTGCGGGTCGAGGACTTAGGTCCTGATCCCAATCTTGGCATCAGTATCGCTACAACTGGAATATTGCCATGAGCGAATTATCATTTTCTATGAGAGGATTTGGAATTTGACACCTGTTTAGACATCAATATCGCTACAACTGGGATATTGCCAGGTGCGAATAATCATTTGCCTTTGTCGATTTGAACAAAGGTGGCTTAGCAAATAGGGTTAGGATCCTATAGGCTAAGGATTTTAGACTTTATGAGATGTAAGGGTCTCATAAAGGTATTTCTCCATATGAGTCGTGAGGATCTCGTAGGTGTATTTTCTCTTTAAGAGTCATGAGAATTCCTAAGTGACATTTTCTATTGTAAATCGTAAGAATCTTATAAGAGTATTTTCTCCTTGTAAGTCGAGAGGACCTACAAATGTCGTTCACCATATGCGGATATTTCTTGTCATTGGTGGAACTCGGTTGGAACATATTTTGTTCGTGCCCGTGAATTGTATATAAGAGTTGATATCGAACTACTTGTTGGGAATCTTCGGGAATAGGAAGGCTTAAGAATAGGTTTAGATCCCTATAACCCAAGACGTTTGAATTCTATGTGCCGTGAGGGCCTCGTAGGGAGGAATTCTCCTTACGAATCGTGAGGATCTCATAAGTGTAATTTCTTCTTAGAAATCGTATGGATCCCTAAGTGTGTTGCTCCTTTGTGAGTCGTAAGGATCTCACACGGGTGTATTCTCCTTATGATGTCATGAGGAATTTGAAAGTACATGTAAATTATTTTATATTACGAGTTTGTGCCATTTTTGGGTTTTCACAAATTCGCCGACAGTCCTGCTGTTTTTACTCACGGCACCCATTCGGGTTTTCATCCGTACCTATTTCGCTTGTAGACATACTGTCTCTCTCTTTTTTCTCTTTTTTCTCTTTTTTAACGAGATTGCGCCCTTTCGGGTTTTCACAAACTCGCCAGCAGCTGTTTTTACTCACGGCGCCCTTTCGGGTTTTCATCCATGCCCATTTCACTCGTGGACATACCATTTTTTGTACGAACGGTGAATCTCTCGAAAGTAGCTTCGTCGCAGGTGACCCATCTGTTTTCCTGTGGGTCTTGGGGATGGCATCATCATTGGAGTAGCTGTGTAGCCAATGGGACTTGAGTTGCAATTTTCGCCGGTGGGACTTCAATTCCAATATAGATCTCAAGGCGCGTATTAGTTTTAGGGACGTTGCGGTCCATTATCACCGTGTTTGGGGCGAAATGCTAGTTTAGGGACGTTTCAGTCCACTACCACCATGTTTAAGGCGATGCAATAGTTTAAGGACATTTCAGTCCACTACCGCCGTATTTAGGGGAATGCGATAGTTTAAGGACATTTCGGTCCAATATTGTTTGGTCGGGGAGTTGCATAACTCATTCCTTCCAATGCTTGTTTGCTTAGGCGTTGATACTTGTCCTTTGTATGTATGGACACTTCACACCATAAGCTATTTTCATCCTCTTGGACTGTTTCGTTTATTATCGTACCAATCGGGTTGTTTTTGCAGGAAATACAGGGCACTTTATACGGCACATGCCCCATGTTCATCAATGTCGCTTTCTGACGTTGAAGAAACATCTTCACATACAAAGGAAAGGGATATTACGTCACTCCTTCTGCTGAGTTTTTTCTTCCTTGAAAGAATGAACTTGACTTGGGGGCTTTTCCCATCATCATCTAATTCGGAGTGGGACATGGATTTCACATCCCTCCCATGATTTTTGGTTCAAGTGGGATATTCCACTTGATTGCAGGACCCTCTTGTAGGCCCCTTGATATCCTTTCTATTCTTTGAAGAAAGGACCATCTCACGTAGAGATTCTTTCGCCAGTGAGGAATATGCCTCTCGTGCATATTTTGGGGGGGAGCGAGTACCTACGCCGTCGCTATTTTGGCGACAAATTGCTTCAAAGACGATCAATTTTATTGAGCGTTGGCGATAAATGCCACCATTCCTTTGCTTTTCATTCATCTTCATCGAGTGAGGAAAGATCTTGACCCATCTGATCCAATCGAGTTATTTTATCCATGAGCTCTTGAAAGGTCGTCGGCTTGAAGGGGGCTATATATGGAAACACCTTTGAATTTGGGTCAGGGGTGGCTATGAACATTCCCACGGCTGCAGCTTCGTCGATGCATTGCTCGCATTTTGACCAGAGATTTCGCCATCGGGTAACATATTGAACCCAGGTCTCATTCGGTCCAACCCTTTCACTGACCAACGCCGCTATGGTAGTGTGTTTATTCACACCCGTGAATCTCTGACAGAAGAGCATATCCATTTTATCGAAGGTCTTTACGGAATCATTTGGGAGTTCCGCGTACCATTCGAAGGCGATACCCGCCAAACTGCTGATGAACTGTTAGAGGAGCAGTATATCATTTCCTCCAGTATTGCCGCACATGGATTTAAATCGCGCGATGTGCTGGCGAGAATTCTCGGTTCTTGTATACATGTGGAACGTCGGAAGTATGTATTCTGGCGGATACTGTATTTGATCGTACCATACCGGATACGGTCGACCATTCTTGATTGGCTTATTTGCAGCTTCACGGGCATAGCAATATATGTGTCTAGCTTTGCTTTTGGGATCATTTCCTCTTCATCCGTTGATGAGGTTTGTAGAGGATTTGAAATGTCACTCTTATCTTTAAGAGCGACTACCGGTGGTTCATCTGCCAGTGGTTTCGATTGGACCATTATTCCAGCTATATTTTGGATCAGAAGGGCCATCTGGTTCATTTTAACGGACATCCTTGCCGCTTCCTCATCTTTCTTTTTGATAGCGCGCTTTAAGAAATTAATATCTGACTCCTTCCCTACTCTTTCTTCATGTGCATCCTCAGGATTTTCCTTAGTCGATGGATTAGCGAGTGCTTCCGCCTGACATCTCCTGCAGCTTTTTACATTGCAGTTGAGCCTTAGTTAGGGACCGGGTATGCGATCCGTGGCTAGTATAAGTGTGACCTTCATCTTTAGAGTTCACTATGTAGACTGTGTGAACTACTAAACCTCCATGCTTGGGGCATTTGGAGCTTTGACTCTTGGAGTTTGCTTCGGGCACTTGGGCTTTATCAGGCCTCTTTTTTTATGAGAAGTTGCCTTAGGAGGAACCATTGTATCAAGAACCGTCTTGGGATGAGTTCCCTTGTATTTGAAAGGAGATTTGTCAGAATTTGGATGACGTTTAGGGAAAGCGCCGTGGTTAACGACTGAGTCCTTCACCTGCTTCCACACTTTATATATAGATGAAGAAAGTTATTTTAGAGAGCGAGCTGGTTTCTGCTCTTGTTGGATTTCCACCTGCCGCGGAGTTTTCTTCAATACTGCGGTGGGAGAATTTTGTCTGACCACGGTTCGAAGCTGTTTTCGGTTGGAATAGCAGCATTCATCATTAGGGTTGAAGCAGGTGGAATCAACGCTGATGGAGAACTGCCCCCAGCTCGTTTTGTATGATCCCGATATCGACGTTGACCATTTCTTACGGCCGGAATTTGATTAGTCTCGGGATTTTGCTGAGCCTGCCCCCAGTTTCTTTTGAGAGCTTGAATATTCTGCCCCCTACGTCGACCTTGGTCTTTTGCAGGTGCCGGTTGTTTGAGGACCGATTCCGTCAGCAAAGGTGAAGTTGGAGGATCCGGTGTGTGGAAGACAGACTTCTTCTGGGCTTCTACCTTTGGCGTTGAGGCACCGAGGGTAAGAGATAGGAGCATAGACCCAAAGATAAGCCCATTGATTTCTTAGAGAGCTGGATTGTAGAGATTTGAGGTTGCAAGTGGCCCATATTTGACTCCGCCAGATGTGACAGAGCCTGAGTCGCTGTGAGTGGAAGCAAACGCCATTCTGCATAGAAACGAATCACCAGCTTCAATATCCCATCACCCAATGGAAACTACAAACATATATACCGTGATTATTTGATCGCAGAAAAACACGACACACGATGTGTGGAGTGGAAAGAGGAAGAGGTCCTATCAGGCGTGCTAGAATCTGTTTACCGCCGAAAACAGAGATGAACTGGGATTGAACGTCTTGCCTGAATTTAGAGGCAGATACTATTTAGACTTATCCATCCACCTCTCCGAGGATACCAAGTTGATTTATGGCACCGTATATCGGAGGTTTGGACAGATATGACCGATATAGCAGACTTTGTCAGATTCCCCCTCATTTGTGAGGGGTTTTTGATTGTGGGGACACTCTTCCCTGCAGACGCAAGCCGCTACAGTTATACGTTATCGCGTTGCGATAACCACTTTCTTCTACTCTGGTAGTTCACTTCGTGTCGTGTGTTATTTTGTTAATTATAGTTGCCCGTGGATTGTATACGGAGACTAATTTATGTCGTCGCCTGTAGGATGCGGATTAGTCCAAATCCTTATATCTTAGATTTGGGTTTGGGTCAAGGATTTGCTTGACGGAGTCCATGTTGGTTATAACAACTATGTTTTAATGTACAATTTTTTTTTAAAGTTAATGTACAAATGGAGTATTTGTAAATCCTGAGCATAAGTTATAAATTTGATTTGTTTTTAAACAGCAAGAAATAACTTGTAGCTCATTGGTAAAGCCTTGCACTGCTGTGACATAGCCCCTGTGTTCAAATCCCCCCATCTACATATTACTTTTGCTGATTTTTCTTTTAAACTTTTTGGAAGCCCAAAAGTTACACGTGCAATACACGTAAAATGAAAAGTCACTAAAAATCAAACATGTGCAAAATACTATAAACTACGACTAGGACATGTGGCATTCATCCAAGCCCCAACCCAACCCAAGTAGCCGGCGAAGATTGAATTTGGACCGGCACCGCCGGTGGAAACCATGGCAAATGTTACAAATTTTTTCCCTAGCACCCCTTGGACTCCCCCACTAATCCTAGTCTGTTTTTTCCCTGCACATTAATAGAGAATTAAAATAAGGTAATAATCCAAAATGTTAATGCATTTTAATTTCATTCTTCAATTCTCAAAACCCTAATTTCTCTTATAAATACCACCTTACACCCTAGCCCTCCTCATTCTGAAATCTCTTGTTAAAACTCTCAAAATTTTCTAAGTCCAAAAAGTTGTACAAGTGGAGTTAGCCCAAGGTCAAGTTCCGACGACGTTTCGGGACAAATCCGGCGACACCGCGACTCCACAACGCTTTCAAAATCTTCCTCCATCTCTTCTCTTTACCCTAATCTTATGAGTTCCCTCTACTCTCTTCTTTTCACCTTTCAAAACTTCTTCTTTTCAATAATGCCGGTAAGTGGAGTTATACCGACATCCATCTTTAAAACTTTTTAAACTAACAATTTTTCTTAAGAACTATTTATCTAAATCATCGTACTTAGTTTGTTAAACATTAAACTATAATTAGAAACAAATTTCAATTCAAAACTCCATATAAAAAACGCTTTTATTACACTTTTATTGTTAAATACCACAAACTTTCTATTCGACATTACTTCATCATATAGCTCAAATCACCTTTAGAAAACTCACGAGTTAATGACCTACCTCATCACAACACTCATCATGACATAACACGATTGCCTCTTATAATATATTTGGGACTAATACAATTTTACGATAAAATACACTAAACTATTAAAAACCATATTCTTTAAAATTGTTTTAATTAATTCCATACAATTATGTCCTTACAACCCATTTTGGGGAATCTGATTTGGTTGGTGCGGGTTATTGCATACGGAACATACGATCTCGATGGAATTTTTATTACAATTTTTAATAAAACGTGATTTCTATTTAATAAATAAATTCTATTTTTAATATATATATATATATATTATCAAAATATCTATTTTAATATATTTAATAATTCCATGTTTTCTAATCAAAAGAAAAGAATCACAAAAGTTCATGAAAATACCCTCGAAATCAATACAAGTCAAATTACATGAAAATACCATATACTATTCAATTTAGATTTATATCCACTAGAATATCCTATCACTTTTAAAATTACATCTATGAAAACCCTAAAGACGATAATTAAATACTTGAGATTTATTTTAAAAATATATCAAAACTATTTTTCATAAAAACCCCTCAAGTTTATTAATTTACAATAAGAACCCTAGTAAATATAGGTTTAAACGGGACCAATTCTCTTGAGCCTGAGGGAGCCGGAGAATTAGGGTGCTTGCCTATTTAAGGCAGAAAACTAAAATAGGGTTATCAATGGTAATTAGTTTGGATAAAGTCACAAATCCTGTCGTTCATGTGCATCAGTTACCAATAACTCCAAAACTAATTCAACACTTCAATTCTGTTTAAGTGTCTGACTCAGTCGGAGTCTCAGTCTAATCTGAAATCAATCCATCCATGTATACAATTCAATATAACTCCAATGCAACACGAATCCTTTTATACCAGAATATAATCTATATCAACATGACTTGGTTTGACCGAACCATGGATATACATTGACTTGTCTACATGACTATCTATTTAAATTCTCATCCGTTTACATGAACAATTGATATCATGGTTTTGGCAAGTCTTATATTTACAAATCACTACAAAACAATACAATAATGCATTGCGGGGTTTGAAGGGGTAGATTGGTACGGAATGTGTTTAAAGTGGCATGAGACAGTCACTTTAATGCACCTAACCTGAATAATCATTGCCGTTGTCCCATGAGTTTTGACGGGGCTTTGTAGTCCTTATACCATGGTCCACGGGGTAAGCTGGACTTCTCTCGTATACACTGGCATATTCTGTACCAAACTACAAACAATTGTGTTAACATAATTATCAACATTATACCAGTTATATTCTCATTACCTATTCAGTCTATTTCCATCTCTCTTTGGGACTTACCGAGAGATTGTTCGCTGACAACATTCCTTTTTTTATTCTTTCTTAGGAATGTTGGCAGGAGGACCCGACTCTCTGAAAATCGAACCCATCTCAGAAGACTTGGAGCAGTTCGCCGATGACCCAGAGCTCTAGCCACCTGTATATACTTTTATTTTCAGTTTCATGCCATTGTTTAGGCATTGCTTTCCATTCTTATATTTACTTTCCAGCATTGTATTGTAAAGAATGTTTAATAAATAAAAATTTGTTGTTCATTTACATCTCATGTATTTCTTGTGTACATTTATATTATATTACTTATATACGCTTTGTGTATTTACTTCTGAGTAAATGCGTTGCGTGACTCGTCACGTCTCCTTACCGTACTCTGGGAAGCGGGGCGTGACATTGGTAGCTTAGTTTGCCAACGGGAATGAACTTAGGACGCAGATCTCATATAAATGAGGTCCATCAGTTCTGATTTGATTTAAGGATCGTTAGTCATATTTGAGACTAAGATCAACTTAGAAACAAATGAGCGTATGGGCCCAATTATATTAGTTTAAGGACATCACGGTCCGACATTCCCGTATTTGGGGATGAATGTTAGTTTAAGGACATTTCGATCCATTATCGCCATGTTTGAGACGACAAAAGAGGAGTTGTTGGTTGTTAGGACCCGCCACCTCTCTGAAGACGTTGAGAAATTACAACGACATATAACAAAGGTGTGGAAAGATGTACCCTTGAACTAAATCCTGTATTTAAGAGAAAAGATCATGATGGATTTAAGAATCATTAGTCTTATACGAGACTAAGATTAACTTAGAAGATATAAGATGAATATCATTTTGGATATCTGTAACATTTCAGAAAATAAAATATTATTTTTGGGAATTTAAATAATTAAAATAATAAATATTATGAATATTTTGAAGTATAGAGATTAGTTTTAATGATATGGTATAACTATATACCGATAGTTTGGGAAATTTATAAGAATTATTATTTTTGAAAGAAATGATGTGAATTGAGCAATTATAGATTTTCAAATAATTAATTGTATTCCATTTTAATACTAAACTTGAATAATATTTATTAATTATGCATTATGCTTGTTTATGTACATGGCATGCAATAAATCATATTGCAAAACAATTGTTACATTTTTTGTTTGTTTTGAACCATGCTACATTCCATTAAACTTGGTTTAGTTTTCATTTTTTAAAAAAAAGAAAAAGAAAAGAAAATAGGTGAGAGAGAGTGATGGGACAAGTATCATGGATGAGGGTGAGAGGGAGGGAGAAGTTTCCACAATCTTCTTGGCTTTGACCATGGCTCATTTCTTTCTTCACCTCATATCTTCATCTCCTTCATCTCATTTCTCTACCTCCTACCACCTCCTCTACCTTCTTACAACACCCCTCAAAACCATCACAAAAACCTCACACCCCTTCACAAAAATTGATCATAACCTCACCACAAACCATTTGGATCAATCAAGTCAAAACTTTGAGGACTTTGGGCAATCCTAGAATTTTCCTTAGTTGCCAAATGAGATATTTCCTACACCCCAAGTTAAGTTATGAGTTTTCCTTATATCCTATAGTGTTTTAGAGTTGAACTAAGATAGTTTTGTGATCTTTGAAAATTTCAAGTTGAGATTTAAGTGATATTGTGAATTGAAAAGGTGCAATTGAGATTTAGTTGTGATCACAAACCCCTATGGTGTTATTATTCTGGACAAAACAGAGACTTAACCCTGAAAACTTTGAATTGGCCGATATCGGAAATTATGGTAGTTGTGATGATATTTAGGGATCTGCTATTACCCGGAGGACTTAAAAATTATATAGCTATTACTGTGAGTCGTGCAGGTGACCTAAAAGCTACCCTAGAAACTCGAGACCCCATCTTCTATTCAAGGCTGCAATTTTAATGCTTGTGGCCTCAATTTGCGTCCACAATGGGGAATCTGGGGTTGGGTTTTGGTATATGGTTCATTTATCTGATAATTAGACCTTCTATATATGCAAAATTGGATAATTTCACATAGGGCAAAATCTGGAGGTGTTTTTCTCGAGTTTCTGATTTCGGTTTGCAACTTTTAATGACTTAGGTTTTGGTATTTTTGTTTTATCTCGGTCGATTGATGTTCGTACGTCGATGTCGAGAGTTGTTGGTTATTCTTGCATGTGCAGGCTGTAGGATTTAACCTATGTGCACTCCACGTGCCATATTAGTTTTCATGTTGGATTCTGTTTACGATACTATATATTGTAAAATGTAGGTACCTCCGTGTGAACTTCGGGACGACGAGGATAGCATGGCGTCATCGACTTCAGCAAGCGAGGATCGAGATGAGTAGATATATATCTACGAGGAAAGTCGGGTGGATGGCGTATAGCATCCCCACAACCGTAGAATAGGGTATTACTATATTAGTAAGTTTGGATGCGATATTTGGATACTTAGCGAATAGGGTATTTAAAAGACTTTAGATTAGATTAGGTTGATTTAAGAAGACCTATCCAAAGGATGATTACCTTGGTGGCGAATCGCAGGTTATATGTAGTCACACACACGCACACTTGATTTTGTGTGTATATGTGTGTGTGTGTGTGTGTGTATGTATGTATGTGTGTGTGTGTGTGTGTGTATACATATACACGGGTGATAAGGATAGTATGTGATATGTGGAGATGAGTCGATATGATCGGGCATGATGCCGTGAGATTTTGATATGTGATTGAGTCGTGATATGGTATATGATATGATATTATACTGGATCGTTGGGTGATATGCATTCATACATACGATAATATGCGAGTTGATAATATTTGAATGTACGAGACTTTAGAACCGCACCCACGATCATGATATTGTACGATGATGATACCGTACGAATTATGATATTATGTATGATTTTGACCCGTACCCTCGATTTTGAGGATGTTGAACGATAGATATTATCGTATGAGATATATAAGATGATTAAACCACACTCTTGACTCGAGAATTCCTTACTATGTATTATACAGTACGTGACGCTATGAGGCTGGATCGCCGACTACTAGGTATATCGACTCAGAATATATGTAGATTTTCCTATCCTTCTGACTAGGTTCTTAGTTTAGTCTTTTAGTTGTTTAGGTAGATGCTAGACTTGACTTGAGTCATACCTATTTTCAAAACTAACGAATCATGAGTATTTTCAAAAGACAACCTGAGAGATGCTACGGATTTTTCAAAGGACATATCTTTTCTCAAAAACACCGTAGCCCCTATTTTTCTAAAAACCACGATTCGTGCTATTTCAAAACACTAAACTCGTATGACTCGTACACTGATATGTATATTTTATAATGTTACGTTTACTATTCATTTTTCTGTTATATTATGTTGTTCTTGTTGTATTGCATATTTATTACATGTGTTTCTTTAGCTATTATAAATCCTGTCTGTTAGGACACCAGCACCATTACCGATGATGTGTATGTTCCATGTACACTTGCTTGCCGGCTCACACTCATCATTATCGGTAATTGCCATGTCACGTACACTTTAGAAAACGTTACTTCATTGGTATAACCTACTAGCGGGTAGTTTCAACACATTATTAGTGTGCTTGCTCTCATATGCTAGTTTAGATATTGCATTCTTTATTTAGATACCCCATGCATTTATATATTCATTCTGTTATGCAATATTATGGGGCTTTATGCCGATATCACTGTTTATTGACTCATGATTTTGAGAATTTGGATTTTCCATGAGATTTCTGGATTTGGGGGAAAACCGCAAGAATTTTATAAACTTATTATCATTTTAAAAATGCAATTTGCAGTTTTCTCGTGATATGATGTATATGGAGTCCACCATGAGTTTTCCTAATTGAGTTGGTTTTCGAGACCCGATTCGAGGAGTCGGATGAACCGTCTCGGTTACATGGTGGATACGGTAAGGTACCCCGGGGCAAGAAGCTCGAGTTGTAGACGATGAGCCTGGCAGGGGAGGACTACCTATCGGTGATATTTGACGCGGCGGAGATCCGGAGAATACCGACTATAGTCATGTGATCATATGATTTGGGCCGATCCGGATTGACAGAGCCCAAGATACGAGGATGATGTGTCGCTGATGGACACGGTTTTCATGATGTTTCGAGTGTCGATGTTGGGTATTCAGATTTTCTGATGATTTTGTGTGTCGATGCTAGACACACCCATTTGATAATGCATTCATACATACTATACATGATATATAGTTACCTTGTGACACGGATGCGAGTTCTGACATTTCACATATGCTTATAGTACTAGCTTTACCGCTACTCAATGTTATCGTATCATTATTATTCTAATATTATAGTACTGTATGACCTAGGAAATCGTCATACATGCGATTTCTACTCAGTGATGTCTTCTACTCATGAGTTGGCAACTCACCCCCGTTGTGCCACAGTTTCTTGCAGGTTTAGCCGTACATGTTCCGTAGCGGTTTCGCTGGCACACCAATTTCTTTCGGGTGATTGCTTTGGTAGGTGGGTTACATTGCATCATGACCACCGTCGCTATTGTACTTTATATTTCTGTTGTACTTGTTATTTATTTCAGTTGTATCTAGTTAAAAGCTCCATCAACCAGACTTGTATATTTAGTAGACTTAGATGACCACAGTTTGTATATTCTTTCAGCTTTAGAGTCGCGCTTATGTATTTCATTATTGTTTCTGGTTTTCTTTATGATGTTTAGTTTTCTAGCTTTCTTTGTGAGCTTTGATCCTCGCCTTCGGCGTTGTATACTTATATTATCTTGCGTGGTTGTTTCCGCCGATTGGCGAAGAGCTAGCTCCCGCTTGGAGATTCCTTATATATTATTGCTTGTATTCGTTTTTGGGTTAAAAATTACAAAGGAGGTGCTTCCTAAATTTCAAATGACAAAAAGGGTTTTCAAGTTAAATACAAATATAGCGTTTTCATATATTACTACTTATGTATATATAAGAATAAGTTTGATTTCAGTAAACCTTATTTCAAAACTGCACCTCCATTATTTTTCCCTTAAAAAGGTTTAGATTTCTGGGCTTTTTGACTTACTTGAATTAGGTGGGGTCCTATAGACTTCACATTATTGAAGTGCCAGTAACGTGCCTTTTTCAGGTCGTGACAAAATTGGTATCAGAGCGTTAAGTTTAACCTTGGTTCGAGTCTAGGTTTGACTATGTGGAGTCTGGAAAGTATATTTATATTCGGAATCTAGGCTTGACCTTATGGAACTTAGACTTGGCCAAGGGGGTATTAGACCCGAACTTTTGTCGTGTAAGTTGACCTTGGTTGATGGAGTAGGTGACTTAAGTAGAGTGATATACCGTGTGTATGTTCCACGGCATACTTACAATATGCTACTCCGCTTAAGAAGCCTTAGGATGTACATTTCTTAGGCACTGTATATCTATTCGTTCCTATGATATATCATCATCGATGTCGGATTGTGGTTTCTGTTAACACGACTACATGAGCAGAGAAAACTGCGGCTAGAGGTTCGGTCAGCACGAGCTCATCATGAACGAGGACTGGCCAAGGCATATTCCGGTGATACACGATTGCATTGATATATCGTTTCACTATGTTTTCCGTTGATGTGAGCGTTTCAATATGTTGTTTTGCAAAGATTTCTCATTGACGCACGAGCAGATCTGTACTAGAGGATCGGACCATTGCTAGAATCCAGTTAGTTTGCAATGACTATTAAGGTATCGTCCACTCCATATGATCGGACTATTGCTACAGGCCAGCCAGAATGCGAAGACGGTTGATGTACCGTCTACTTCAGATGATTGAGGCATTATCTACCGTGCGGATAGAGGAGCCAGCTGTTGCTAAATTTAATAAAATTTCGCCCCCAGATTTTCGAAAGCTATCGCAGCATGAGTTTATACATAGAGATATGATAGAAGATCGCTAGTCACTCATGGATGAATGACTAGGACATATAGTTTGTTTGGATACCCCGATGCGAGATCACTAGATTGGCTAGCTTCAACTAGAAGAAGATCTCACACAAACGTGTTGTGGGTTAATCAAGGACAGACGAATGAAGCGTATCACTCCGATGATTTGGAAGAGTTTCCAAGGACGTAATTAGTCAGATGCCTCCTACAGGATATTGGAGATGCCGTGTTCGTAGCTTCGAAAGAGACTCCAAATATGACTATAGTCAATTGGAATGCACTCTACACAGCTACGAAGAGATAATTCCGAATTGGACTATACCGAAGGGAAGTGGAGTAAGATGTTCGTACGAGATTTTGATGAAATAACGTTCTACTCCATTGATGTTAGAGACTTGTTACGTGCGCAGAGACGTTGGATACGGACGTACTTCCAGAGAAAAGTTATGAAGAGAATGCAGTTGTCCTAGAATAAGAAATGGATTAAGTAAGGGCATGTTCCCTTATAAAAAATAAAAAATAAGTAAAAAAGCAATGGGAAAATTCCCCAAATGGAGCATCACGTACCCACACATGATGCGCTTTGAAGCTGAGATTATAGGCATTGCGCTTAACAAATAAGGCTGAAACTGAGCCTCACGTGCAAGCACGTGAGCATCTGTATATAAGGTATATAAACGCCTTCTTAAAAAACAAATAATTGGTAAAAATGAAACTCACGTGTCAGCACGTGATACTCATTGTTGGGCTTGACTTCGTGGAGTCGCGTGCTACACGTGAGGGTTTCTAAATGCCTTCTGAGCCGATAGAATTAAATTCTAAATAAAAGGATCAGAACCCTATTTTGGAAATATTTCCCCCAATCTTTCTAAATAAGAAAGATTATACTCTGTAAATTAGAGCACCGTTGGATCAAAGATCCAATGGTGATTAAAAATCACCAAGATACAGAATAAGCTCTGTATGGGAAAATATTTTCCCAATCTTGTTAAAAACAAGAAAATGTTTTCTGTAAAACAAGAGTCTCTGGATCAAAGATCCAACGGTGGATAAAATCCCTGAATCAATCAAAAATCTCTCAATGAGAGATTTCCCTAACAAAAATCAACAAACTTGCCTCTGCTATATAAAGGACTCGAGACTGAAGAGCTGAGATAAAGAGAAACAGAGAGAGAAAAAACCCCTGATAAGTTAAAAAAAAGAGAGAATTTAATTCTCTATAAAGAAGAAGATCTCCTCAAAGAAGAGAAGAAACCCTAGATAAGAAGAAACAAAATACAGAGAGTATCTTACTTCTTCTTCGCCTCCACAAGAATTTAACTCTTCTAAAAAGAACTTAGTTCTTCCTCTGGTTGAGATTTGCAGAAGCATATCTCCCCACAAGTTGAGAATTTAATTCTCATCGGGGAGATTCTGTCATGTAGATTCAAACTTAGGGGAAAGAACTAAATTCAAAAAATTTAATTCTTATAAGAACATATAGGAATTTAATTCCTCTAATAAAAATAGGGTTTAACCATATAAAAGAATTTAATTCTTATTAAACAATAGGCTTGAAAGTCTCAAAACTCAAGATCTCCATGTACGTAGAAAGATTAGCACCCAACATGATAATGGCCGATCACGTGCTCCCACGTGAGCACCCTTGATGAATGAAAGAGAACAACTAAGATCAGGTCATGTGTCCCCACGTGACCCCCCCAAAAAGTGCTTAGCACTTTCAAAAGGAAAAGTGTATAAAACCAAAGACAGTTATCATTTTTGGGGCGCCTCACAAGATCCCATGTGACCCCCCTAAAAATGCTTACCACTTTTAAAAGGAAAAAAGGAATAAACCCAAGATAGTTCTCATTTTGGGGGCGCCTCATGTGAGAGCACGTGATCCCCAATAGAGCTTAGCATTTATAAAAAGAACAAGGGAATAAAGCCAAAGAAGCAGCGCCAACTTTCAAGTGCCTCACATGCCATACGTGAGCGCACCAAATTTCAGTGTTTAACACTGATTCAAGGCCGCACGTGGGAGCACGTAAGCGCTGAGCATATATAAGTGTTAACCCTATGAGAGGCCAACATTAGCCAACCTTAGACCATATCTCCCGAGGCCAATCAATTGAGCCCCTCACACTCAGGGTCCCCCAAACCGATTTCTGTCCCAAAGATAGCTAATGAGCTCCTAACAGATGGCATCTAAAATGATGTTCATCCTATCCCCCCTCAGTCGGGACATTGGTTCAAGGGTACATCTCTCCATAGCTCTGATACATATCGTTGTAATTCTTCAACGTCTTCAGGAGAGGTAGACGGATAAACCCAAATAGCATCTGCCCCCAAATTCAGGCAAGACGTCTGTCTTTCCCGGCTTTCGACGGTAAACAGATTCTGGCACGCCTGGTGGGATCTTTTCCTCTTTCCACTCCACACTTCATGTGTCGTGTTTTGCGAACAAATCGCGGTCTTCTATGGTTGCCTGTGGATTCGAGATACTAAGATTTGGTGTCTTGCTCCCGTGCAGAGAAAAGAAGATCAATGGCTTCCAACTGCACCAATTGCAACAACAACTCCCACGCCGTCCCTGTAGGAGGAGTAACTTATGGGCCCCCAAGAGGCCTCCATCTTCACAATGCCGGTAGAACAGGTGACACAGACCACCATTGGGTTGTTCTTAGGCACCATGATCCCTCTAAAAAGGTTTAGCGTCTCGCTGCCGTCACAAGAAGCTCCAAAGAAGTCGGTATTTGATCGGCTTACAACTATCGCGGCCCCTCTCAACGGGTCATCCAAGCCTACTACCTCAATCTACGACAGTCTAAGCCTAAGCTTAAATGGGCCCGTAAAGAAGCAATACCGGAAAAGGTTATCCCAACTCTTCCTGCAGGTGAAGTCATCCAAACTACTTCCCCTACTCAAAAGTCGGCTTTCGACAGGTTGACCATTCCTTCCCAGCGGATGTCAGTCTTTGATAGGCTGGCGCCAATAACAGCCTCTCCTCAAAGCAAGGGGCATGACGAAGCTACTCCGACGATAGAGGTGATCTCGGCTACACGACATACTCGATGTCGTCACTGGCTCCGAGTGAGGAAAGCTGGGGGCAGTTCCCCTTCTGTACTTACCCCACCAGCTCCGATGGTGGAAGTTGATGTGGTTGTTCCAACTAGGAACAGTTTTGAGCCGCTCAACAGGGTGCGCAAGAACTCTCCAACTACCATGCCGAAAAATTCTCCTCCACCTGCTGAAAATGTTACAAAGGCGAAGCCGGAGCAGCCCCCTCAACGGCTGTCCTCCAAAATCCGCAGGGTCTGGCGAAAAGTCCAAAACTCTGTAATCGATAAAGACTACTCCCGCCGACAGAAGAAAATGAAGGTTCGACAAGAGGAAGACCATACCGTCACCATGCTACAGAAGGCGTCGTCTGCAAGGGTTCCTGTTGCAGCATCCTTAACTTTGACCGTTCATAAAAAGTGAAGACCGGAGAAGATCCCTATGCCTACGACAAATCTCAAGGGCACTGAATCCAAACGCCCCAAGTCTGGGGGCATGGTAGTGCACACTATTTACATGGCTTCCGGAAAGAGGAAAGCTGTGGTTCTGGGGGTCATTAACCACTCACGCGGTCTGTAACTAAGGCTTAAGAGAAACAACAAAAACTCCAGGAGATGCTGACAAAGATGGATACACTTTCTGGGCAAAAAGGAAGCCCAGAATCATCGTCGGAGCAATGCCAGGAACAGGAAACCGACGTCGAGTTCCTCCGAAGAATGCTTGAAAAGAAAGATAAAGAAGCCGCGGAACAAGCGGCTAACATAAAACAAATGGCGCTCATGTTCCAAGATATGGTAGGGATGATGATCCAGTCAGACCCTCCAGCCGAAGATCCCCCAATAATCATTGAAGAAGACAAAAGAGAGACATCAAACCCTCTTCCGGCTTTATCAGCAGCCAGGGAGGAGACGATTTCGAAAGCTGGGCTTGATGACTACATAGCTCAACAAATACAAGCTCATCAGGAAAGCGAAGCCGCTGGCCAAGTCGTCAGAACTGGACGACCCTATCCAAGCTGGTACGATCAAATTAAGTACCCGCCGGGATATACGATCCCTAAATTTCATGTGTATAAGGGGACAGGCAACCCCCATCAGCACATCGCTCAGTTCAGGGCTCTCTGCAGCAATGCTGGAGGTGACGACAAATTGATATATCACCAGTTCGTCGGCAACTTAGCAGAGACGGCATTTGAATGGTACTCGGAGCCTCCGAATGAATCCATCAAAACATTCACGGAAATGGAGTTGCTATTCACCCAGCGTTTCGCAAGCGCTGGCAAACGCACCCCGGTCACGGCATTGATCAATGCCAGGGTGAAGCCAGGAAAGACATAGGTTCAATATGCAATTCGGTGGCGGAACCTATAGTCGAAATGCGAACAACGCATTGAAGAAGCTCCTGCTCTGGGCATGTTCGTAAGGACCCTTAACCCACAAGCAACTATATCCCAATTTATGATGTTCTTCAAGCCGACCACTTTCCAAGCCTTAATCGACAAGCTCGCCCAAATGGACCAGATAGGCCATAGACCGCCCTCCTCAAAAACGAAGCTTCGAAATGAAAAGGGCAAAGGGAAAGCGACCTTCGTCGCCAACGCTCAGCAACAGCCGAGTGATCCGAAACTAGATACTCGCCAAAACGATAAACAGAAATCACTCGGAGAAAAGCTGAGACGTCCTTACTCATTCCCTCGGGATAAAACGAGAAGATTGTTCGAACTGGCGGTGCACAACAGGCTTATCACTCTACCAGATCCGAGACGCCCACTGCAACCGGGCGACGTCAACAATCCCAGTTACTGCCCCTACCACCAAATAGTGGTCCACCTAATTGAAGATTGCTTCGTCTTCAAAAACTGGATTGAGGACCAGTACCAACAAGGTAAATTCGCGCTGTCTGAAAACTGGAGGGTAAACTTGCCACAACCGCATGCTCCTAAAAAGATATACACGCCGGGGGCATCATGTTCATTTATAGAGGAAGCTCCATGGAAAGTTGTTCTGTCGGCTAAACCTAAAAGAATGCTGAAAGATCTTCAAGTATGTCCGGCGATTAGATGGAAAAACCCGCTGGAGCCAGAGATCATTGAGGGGATGTTGAAACACACCGAGAGTTGGTAGCAATGGGCAAAATACCCAGGCCCAGCCATCAAAGTCTTCAAAGAAAAAGAAGAAAACCAAGAAGCCCACGCATCCTGATGACAAGCGCACGGACCTGCAAAAGCATATTGATGTGCTGGAAGAATATAACCAGAAGGCGTGAACCCCGGTCACACTCCAAGAGTTTCTCAACCATATCCTTGAGAGCGGAGATAATGACAATGACGATAGAAACGACTCGTCAGAGGATTATGTGGCAAGTTGCCACATGATCTCTCATTCACCAATAAATGATGAAGAAGCTCACTCGGCATCAGAAGATAATATAGAGAAGCTGGGGGTAGGATCGGTGCCAACATCCTTGGAACCGTTAGACGAGATGATTGACATGTTGCTGAACGAAGCCCGTCAGAAATGGCCATATTTGAAAAGGCCAGGCATCGGTGTCAAGTTGAAGAAGTCATGGTGGGGATGAGTTGCAAAGTGCTCCAACCAGATCGAAGCACGACTGTGGCAGACAAAAACAGGCTTAAAACGAAGAAACGGTTCCCTAAAGCCCTGTCCAAGGGAATGAAGCTACCATCTTTCAAAGAAAATACTCCTGGCAGTGTACACTTTGACGAAGCGGATGCACATCCTAACCACTTCTTATACCATCAAAGGATTGCGCATCCTACCGAAGGGTGCAATGCCTTCAAGAAGTGGTGGAAGGGATACGTTGCCCATCGACAACAATTCAGGCGAATAAAGAGCAAAGCCCGTCGGGAGCAGAGAAGCACGACAGATGAGCATAAAGGAACAGCCGGTAACTGTCATATGGTTGATGCCATCCCAACAAAAGTGAAGTCTCAAGTTCTTACCTTCGGAAGCGATTCTGAAGAAGAAATAGCCCTTGGCCCTCTCTTCAAAGAATCTACCTCAGGAAAAAAGGAAGAGATGAAGAACTGTGAGAATATTCAGCTGCGCAACCGTACGTTGCCCGAAAAGAATCTCAGACCTATAAACAAGGGATCGAACAAAAAATATAAGGGGAAGGAAAAAGTCCATGAGTATATCTCCCTCGATGATCGAGTCGTCGAAGAGCTGGCAGCCAAGGACCCGCCCAAGAAGAACAAGGTGGATTACAATGTCCTGGCACATCTGAGAAAGATACCCTCACAATTGAGTATCTTGGATGCCCTTCTCCTATCTAAAGAAGTATGAGATTCCCTGATCAAGGCATTACAAGAGCCCGAGCAGTTCCAAGCTTTTCTTGCCGAAGAAAAGATGAAGGACCAGCTGGAAGAAGTGCACACAGCTAACATCACTTTCAACGACAAAGATCTCCTCCTCGGAACGTGTGAGCACAACCGTCTCCTGTATGTCACCGGGTATTGCCATGACATCAAGATAGGGAAAATCTTAGTTGACAGGGGGTCCTCTGTCAACCTCCTAAATATGAGGGTACTAAAAGAAATTCACATGAACGTTCAGCAGCTCGCTCGGGATAAAATCATCATCTCCGGGTTCCACTCCCAGTCATCACGGACGCTCGGGTCTGTAATACAGACGTTACGCTTTGGGCTACTCATCACTGACATCAAATTTCATGTTATTGACGCCAAGGCCTGCTACAACGCTTTGCTCGGAAAGCCTTGGTTACACGAGTACAACATCATCCCTTCTATACAATATCAGTGTATGAAGTATTTCAAAGATGGCCTCGAGTACACAGTTACAGGGGAGCTAAACCCATTCTCCGTAAATGAAGTCCGCAAGTATGAAGACGCTAAGTATTTCCTACCAGACATCGAAGACACTGAAAGATGTCATAAACCGGAGAATAAACAAAAAGCTATCACCACTATCCCGGTCTTCGGGAGCGATACTGAGGAGGAAGAATAGATAGTCTATTCAGGGCTGCCCCAATGCAACAGGTCGGGACCATCTACCCCTATTCTGGTATTTGGCAGTGACTCTGAAGACGAAGCCAACGGAGTGTTCTCGGTCCGTCCATCAATTCAGGCCCTCACTGGAGATGATCAGAGTTTGCGAATCGCCATAGTTCCGCAGCAGCACTATAGAGAGCTTGATGCACTCGAGACATATAGTGTGCAAGAGCTGCAAACATTCTACGTCCCTCTCAGGCGAAGAGGTGAAAAGGCAATCATATTCTATCGATCCACAGAGATTAAAGTCGAAAAAGAAGTCTTGCATGGTGCCGATTTTGCGCTCGACAGGCTCCAACCCATCCGTCCGCCCAGATACTACACGGAGGGATTGAGAAAGTTATTAAGATGCCAAGGCATATCTTTCAAATAGACAGATTGGCAAGCTCAGTTGTACAACAGGATTTGGAATGTCCTGGGACTCAGCGAAAATTGCCCAACGGAAAAATGGAAGTGATTGGGCTCGGATATGTCCAGTCCAAGAAACGGGAGCAATTCCATGGCTGCCATGTCATAAATGACCTCGATGAAGAAGGGGATGCTCTTTTAAAAGACGCTGACGTTGAACCAGAACGAGGTCCCGCCATAAAAATGCCGAGTCCATCGTTTGAAGAACAAATAGACAAGCTAGTAAGGGAAGAGGGTCAAAAGGTTCGGAACGACCACAGCCGCAAAATGGCCATTTATGAGAAAGCCAAGATGCAATGCCTCCTTCAGCAGGCTACGAAGGATGACAATGCCCTTCACCGTCAGCCCGCCATGCATTCCTAAGACAAGAAAAAGGCCCGACGCGAAGGCAAAAACAATTTAAAGAACGGAAAAAACGTTTGACAGCGGCAAAACGAATCCAAAAGGCCACGCGATCGAGAAAAGGTCAGCCGGAATCCATCTCTTATGAAAAAGATGGGCCGAGCATATTCTTTCCCTCGAGACAAGACAAGGAGAATCTTTGACCTTGTCATGAAATATCAAATGATGACACTCCTGGAGTCTCGGCACCCCGATCAAGCAAACGAGATTCATCATCCGGATTATTGCTCCTATCACCGAGCGATAGGACATCCTCTTAAAGACTGCTTCACCTTCAAAAACTGGGTCGAACACCAATATCAACTCGGTAGATTCGCTCTATCCAACAGTTGGAGGGTAGCCCCACCACAAAAGCATGTACCAAAAGCAGTATATATAGCAAGAGTAGGACCAGATCAACATTGGTCTTGGAAACGATCTTGTACTTGTCATGTGATAACGCTGTCGGAAGAAAGAGTGCACGAGGATATGGATGACCTCTCCCGGTGCTTTGAAAACGAGGATGAAGAGGAGTTGATCTCAGAATTTCCACCGGCACCAAAAGAGTTGGAAGATAGAATAGATACTACTGCGGACAACCTAAGGAAAATCGACTTGGGAACGGAAAACGACCCGCGGCCTACGTTAGTCAGTGAGCTGCTGTCTAAAGAACGTGTGGCTATGCTAAAAGACGTGCTCATGCAGTATAAAGACTGCTTCGTATGGAACTATTCCGAGATGCCAGGGCTAGATCCAGAAATAGCTGTGCACAAATTGGCAATATCTCCGGACGTCAAGCCAGTCAAACAAGCACCAAGAAGAATGCGGCTCGAACTTGAAATAAGTATCAACGCCGAGGTCAAGAAGCTGATCGACTCTGGCTTCATCCAAGAAGTTCAATACCCTGACTGGATTGCTAACATTGTCCCGGTGATGAAGAAAAATGGGACGGTGCGCATCTGCGTGGACTTTCGGGACCTCAACAAAGCTTGTCCGAAGGATGATTTCCCCGTACCGGTTACCGAGCCGATGATAGACAACACGTCCACTCATTAAGTCTTCTCCTTCATGGATGGCTCATCAGGGTACAATCAAATAAAGATGCATCCCGAAGACCAGAAGCATACCGCTTTCCGGACTCCTCTGGGCGTATTCTGCTACAAAGTGATGCATTTCGGTATGAAGAACGCCAGCGCCACCTACCAGAGGGCCATGACAAAGATTTTCGATGACCTCATACATGGAATCGTCGAATGCTATATCGATGAACTCGTAGTGAAAAGCAAATCGTACGAGGAACACTAAGAGCATTTGAAAACAGTGTTCCAACGTCTTCGTAAGTATAACCTGAAGATGAACTCTCTGAAATGCGCATTTGGAGTCTCCTCAGGAAAATTTCTGAGGTTCATTATAAGACACTGGGGCATCGAAATAGATCCATCGAAGATCAAGGCGATTATGGAAATGCCCATTCTAAGAACTTTAAAACAATTGCAGTCTCTACAAGGGAGGATCGTGTATATCCGACGATTCATAGCCAAGCTTTCCGGAAAAAGCCGTCCCTACAGTCACCTGATGAAGAAGGGGACCTTTTTCGTTTGGGATTGTAAATTCCAGAGTGCCCTGGATGAAATCAAGCAATACCTGCAGAATCCTCCAGTACTAACCGCTCCGGTCAAGGGAAATCCCTTCATCCTGTACACAACCGCCCTTGAAGGCTCTTTGGGCGTGCTATGGGCACAGGAGAACGACCAAGGGAAAGAGAGAGCCCTCTACTATTTGAGTCGAGTTCTCCTGGGGGAAGAAAACAACTACTCCCCTATCGAAAAACACTGCCTGGCGTTAATCTTCGCGATAACAAAGCTCAGATACTATGCTTTGGCGCATGAGGTCCATCTCATATCAAAGGTGGATCCTCTCAAGTATTTGATGTAAAGAGCCATACTAACAAGAAGACTCGCTAAATAAGCCCTACTCTTAATGGAATTCTCTATAACATACCGACCTCTCAAGGCAGTGAAAGGCCAGGCCATCACCGACTTCCTTGCTGAGCACCCGATACCTGCTGATTCACCCCTAAATTGTGAACTGCCAGACGAACACGCGTTTGACACGATCCACAAGGAGAAACGAGGGAGTGATACCCGATGGGAACTCTATTTCGACGGAGCATCTTCAGTGAAGAAGCGACAGCACAACAGCCCTATAATCAGATCTGGGGTAAGCCTCATCTTCGTGACTCCGCAAGGAGGGATAATGCGCTTTGTCTTTTCCTAAACAGAGCCAAGAACAAACAACGAAGCGGAATATGAGGCTTTGATAGCGGGTCTTGAGATCACTGTTGGTATGGGAATCAAAAACCTCCTCATTTACGGAGATTCCCAGCTGCTTGTTAGCCAAGTAAATGGTGACTATCAGACGTGCAAACCAGAGTTGGTAAAATACGGCGAAAGAGTACAACAGTTGCTAACTCAAATTCCCTCCTACGTCCTGGAAAGCATACCGCGTACAGAAAATAGCAAAGCGGACGCATTAGCCAAACTCGCTAAAGAACTAGCTGACAAAAAACTCGATGATGTAAAGATCATTGTACAAAGCCGTCGGGTTCTTGCACCAGCAAAAATATCTCTGGAGTCATCTGAAGAAAAGGAAGCGACCAAGAAAATAGCCCTACAAATAGAAGACCAAGAAAAGGCTAAGTATTGGAGAGAAGTCTTCATAGACTACTTCAAATCGCGTCAAACACTGGAAGATGCATCCTCAAGATATCAGCTCATGAAACGAGCCATTCGCCTTTGTCAATAATACTCTGTATAAGAGATCGTTCGACTCTCTGTGACTAAGATACCTGGGACCGAAAGAAGCAAGAAGAGTCATCCAAGAGACTCACGATAGACTCTGCGGTTCTCATCAAGCTGGGCTAAAGATGAAACTGAAGATCAAAAGAATGTGCTACTATTGGCCCACAATAATTCAGGACTGCCTCGAATATGCGAAGCAGTGTCATTCATGCCAAATTCATGGGAACTTCATCCACCAGCATCCAAATCCGCTACACACAATAGTGGCTAGCTGGCCGTTCGAAATGTGGGGAACCGACATAATTGGGCTTATCGAACTAGCGTTATCCAAGGCACATCGGTTCATATTAGCGACAACTGATTACTTCTCTAAGTGGGCAGAAGCCATACCGCTAAGAGAAGTGAAGACAGATAACATCCTCCATTTCTTCAAGACGCACTTCATCTATCGGTTCGACACTCCACGACGGATTATCTCCGATAACGGGCCGGCCTACAGAAGTCACAAATCAGCCGCTTCGCACAGCAGCATAATATAGACTGGAGATACTCTTCGGTCTACAATCCCCAAGCTAACGGTCTACCTGAGGCTTTCGACAAAACTTTGACCTCATAAAGAAGACGGTGTCCAAAAATAAAAAGGACTGCCATGAGAGACTGCATGAAGCTCTCTGGGCATATCGAACTACGTTCAAAACGGCTACGAACACAACGCCGTATGGATTGGTATTCGGCGCGGAAGCAGTACTCCCCTTGGAGATAGAGCTACCCTCTCTACGAGTGGTGGTTCATTACGAACTAACAGATGAAGAGAATGCACATCTTCGGCTTGAGGAGATCGACGCCCTTGATGAAACTCGTCTCATGGTGCAGCAAAACCTAGAAGTTTACAAAGCAAGGATGACGCGCTAATATGAAAGATTGACTAGGCCAAGAATATTCCGCCAAGGCGAACTCGTGCTAGTCGTAAAAAGACCTATGATCCCTAATCGTGCCAAATAAGGGAAATTCGAGATAAACTATGAGGGCCCGTACATCATAGACAAAGTCTACCAAGGTAGGGCTTACTTGCTCATGGATATGCATGGCGAAAGACCTTTCCGGCCAATAAACGGCCAATTCCTTAAGAAATACTACGCCTAACGAGTCACAGCCCAGGTTAATGATAGATGACGACGCTTGTGTCCGCTCGCTGCCTTCCTGAGTACCAAACTCTGTAAGTGCTATCCAGCAAAACTTCGCCGCAAAAACTAACATGGACCGAAACATCCCTAAACTAACAATGGACCGCAATGTCCTGAAACTAGCTACGGACCGAAACGTCCCTAAACTAACAACAGACCGAAACGTCCTTAAATTAAAAGTGGACTGCAATGTCCTGAAACTAGCTATGGACCGAAATTTCCCTAAACTAACAACGGACCGAAACGTCCATAAACTAACAATGGACCGCAATGTCCTGAAACTAACTACGGACCGAAACGTCCCTAAACTAACGACGGACCGAAATGTCCTGAAACTAGCTACGGACCGAAACGTCTTTAAACTACTACGAACCGCAGCATCCTTAGGCTAACGCGGCAAAAAACGATGCGTCCATAAGCGAAATGGGCACAGATGAAAACCCGAAAGGGCTCCGTGAGTAAAAACGGCAGGGCTACCGGTGAGTTTGTGAAAACCCGAAAGGGCGCAGACTCGTAAAAGAAATTCATGCACACTTGCAAGATCCTCTCGACCTTATAAGGAGAAAACACCTGCGTGAGATCCTTACGACTCAATGGGGAGCAACACACTTAGGAATCCTCAAGATCCATAAGGGGAAATTACACTTACAAGATCCTCATAACATGTATGGAGAATGTCCCCCGTATAAGACCCTCACGGCTCATATGATTCAAAAACCTTAAGCTACAGGGATCTGAACCTGTTCTTAAGTCATCGCATTCCCCAGATTGCCCTGCAAACGGTTCAATATTGACCCTTGTATATAATCCATGGGCACAAATAAACGTCTTCACCAAGTTCCACCAATGGCGCGAAATGTCCTCATGTGGTGAACGACACTTGTAAGTCCTCTCGACTTATAAGGAGAAAACACTCTTATAAGATCCTTACGACTTATAAGAGAACACACACTTAAGAATCCTCACGATTCCTAAGGAGAAAACGCACCTATGAGATCCTCATGACTCGTAGGGAGAAACACCTTTATGAGATCCTTACGGCTCATAATGTCAAAAGCCTTAGTTGACAGGATCCTAACCTTGTTCGCTAAGCCACCTTTGCTGGAATCGACAAAGGAAAATAATGATTCGCTCCTGGAAATATCCCAGTTGTAGCGATGCTGATGCCTAAATCGGTAACAAATTCCAAATCCTTTCACGGCAAGTGATGATTCGCTCCTGGCAATATTCCAGTCTCAGCGATGTTGATGCTAAGATTGGTATCAGATCTCAAGTCCATACTCGCAACAAAATCAGCGAGCCAAAAATACAAAAATAAATAAATAAAAATAGCCGAAATGATTGGGCACTGCGAAAAATAGCCAAAATGATTGAGCAATCGCAACTTTCGCGATATAAAAAGATGAATGAAAATAAAAAAAATGAAAGAATGAAACTTTTGCCCTACAGGCGAGTCCGTACTGACCCCTGTATACAATCCATGGGCATAAACGAAAAAGGAACCACATTTCCTAACAAACTCTGTCAAAGGGAAAGTCAGATCTCGACGGCAACATCTGCATCCCAGAAGATCAACACAGCGTTCCTTCTCGATACTGCAGAAAGCATAAACAAGTCAGCCAGTGACCTCCCCGCCGGAACAACGCTCCGTCTCAGAAACAAGTCATCCAATAACCTCCCCGTCAGAACAACGCTCCATCTCGGAAACAAGTTAGCCAATGACCTCCCCGCCGGTACAACGCTCCATCTCGGAAATAAGTCAGCCAATGACCTCCCCGCCGGTACAATGCTCCATCTCGGAAATAAGTCAGCCAATGACCTCCCCGCCGGAACAACGCTCTGTCTCAGAAACAAGTCAGCCAATGACCTCCCCGACGGAACAACGACCGTCTCGGAATCAAGTCAACCAATAATCCCTCGGTTCATCTCGACTCGTAGGGGAAAACCTTAAGCAATGGGAATAAGGACCTGTTTTCTAAGCACTGGGGCCCTGCAAGTCGGTCCAAGAGGGGCCATTGCATACTATTCACGGGCCACATTCTCCAAAGTCGAATCTCGACAAGGTGGGAAACAACCATTTACAAGTCCTCTTGACTTGTAAAGGGGGAAAATTCTCTTGTGAGATCCTTACGACTCTTAAGAGAAAATAAACACTTAGGAATCCTCACGATTCTTAAGGAGAAAATACACCTACGGGATCCTCTCGACTCGTAGGGAGAAAAGTCTTTATGAGATCCTTATGGCTCATGAAGTTGAAAAGTCTTAGGCGGCAGATCTGAACCTGTTTCCTAAGCCGTCACTGCCGTGCAAAGAGATCAAGATAGACTATCTACAAAATACATTTGCTAAATGGGACACGCTAATATGAAATAAAATATGTCTTTTATTCATGAATCCAGATGAATATAAGGTACATTTCGTAAAAGAATCAAAACACTCTCATTCAGGAGTAAATACAAAAAAGAGAATAAAAATATATATATATCTTCAAGTCGGCAGACCGTGCAATAAGTTCGTCAATTCATCATTCTTCTGCTGGGCCTCGGCTTCAGGCTTTGTTATTGCCACAAGACGGGTCTCCGCCTGAGATTGTTGAACCTGATACGAGGCGAGCCGACTCTCAAGCTCCTTTTCAGCAACTTTATGAGTTTCAACCATCTCGCGGGTAAAGATAAGGTCTTTATCAAGAGCTACCACCTCCGTGATAGGTTCTTGAAGCACCCGCCAAAGTTCGTACGCACGGATGGTCTTAGCAGTAAGTTGAGCTTAGAGTTCTCCCAAAGCATTTGAAGCTAGTTCCCTCTCCGAAAATTTCCGGTTGAGCCTCTTTTCACAAGACTGAAGATTAGCGGCGCACCGCTCAATCCACCCCCATAGGCTCACCTTAGCAGTTAAGAGCTCAGAAGGAAGGCGTATACACTCGAGATTATGTAAGCAAGCCTCCACCTTACGACAATACGCAACCCAAACATGCATCAATGTCTCATCATGATAAGTAGCAAGGAAGGGCAAAGAGGTATTGGCTTCGGCAATAAATTCTTTGGCCGTAATAGAACTTCTAGCACGAAGATCTTCAATAAGGACTGACAAGGAGTGAATGCTTTGGCTCGCCATCCTTTCAGACGCACGTCGGGCATATGGTCCTGGTGGCATAGAGATTCAGGATTCTAACAGAGCCGGAGCTGGTAAAGCTGTCAAAGTTTATGACTAGTTAGCGAGACTGGCAAATACGGAATAAACAAAACAATACCAAGGGTGGAGTTTTACTTACCCACTGCTATGCAAGGGGGTTTGAAAGATCCCCAGGCCCATCAAGGATCTCCACTTCATCATCAGCTTCCAAAACTGCAGAGGACATGTTAGCATCATCGTAAAAAAATGATAATAAAGCAGAAGGGTCAAAGAACACAGACCTTACCCGGAAGAAAGGACGATGCTTTGCGAGGATATCGCCCGTAGGGCAGCTATATCAAGTAAGCGCTAGAAGGACTTCCTGGGAGATAGGTCCACATTAGAAGCCGCCAATTCCCGTAATTCTGAAAGGAAAGAAAGGTTTAGATAATGGAAAGACTATTAAAACAAAGTATAGAAGGCTACCTTCGATGCTCTTCCCGCCTTGAACCGGAGGGATAGCAGCTTCGGCAGCCTCCTCCATGCCCTCAGGAACATCACCGGAGACATTTGCTGGTGTGACAGCTTCCAATTGAGGGGCAACAGCCGCCACTTCAGGCTCCAATGAAGGGACAACGGTCTCAACTACCCTTTCAACAATCTCCAAGCCGTCACCAGAAAGATCCATTAGATCTATGGCCGATAAGGTCACTTCTTCTGGAAGAACAGGCACCGAGGGAACGAAAGCTACCAGTGGAAGCTCCACAGCAGGAATAGCAGCTATAACGATCTCCTCCGCACCTACCAGTGCCTCATCAGAGACATTTATAGAATCCACAGTCAGGGCGCGACTTGGGCTCAAATGCTCTGTAGTTGCTGAAGTCCCTGCAAAGTTTTTGCAAAGATAAAAAAATATTAGAGCGATACAAACTATTTGCCAAAAGGAAAATAAGGAAAACATGCATACTGATACGCCAGGACGCCTCTATTATAGCTTTTTCAAGCCGTTGTTCCTTCCTGAGGAAATGTGCTCGCCGAGCTTCGAAAGCAGATTCATGACCACCGGTCTTCAATGCCAGCTCATCTTCGGAAGCGGCTGAGATAGGCTGCTTGAGGGCTATCTCGTCTTCCTATCGCAAAGGACCCATATGTACTCTCCATAGCGATGGAAGATCTTCGTAGAAGATAACCGGGGGGTAGGGCCTTTTCGGGATGTGCACATTCTCGGTCTCATCCTGCGAACGCCTTAAAGCTTAATCCAATTGCGTGGCTTCCTCAGCAGACGAGCCAGGGTAAATGAGACCATCATCCGGATCCTACATCGATATTGGTTCGTCTTGAACAATAGGCTTGGATTCCAGCAGAAGGTCAAGCAAGCCAGCAACTGTTTTCTTCCTCCTTTTCGAGCTGGAGCTAATGCTAGAAGAGGATCGCTTCCTTCCCCTCGGCGCTTCGGCGCGACGTTGACAAACTTCAACTCCAGTATCCCCTTTTGGAGACACCACCACTGATGACATCGCCACTGATGGCACTACCGCTGGTGCTTCATCGGAGGCCTTTGCTTGAAGCCTAGTGCGCACTGGCATCCCAGCAGTGCAGGGGTCGATTCTGCTTCTGCGGTTTTCAGAATAAGTACGGACCGCTGTCCCTTAAAAGAGGGCGAACGACTGACCGCGGTCGCAGTGGAGCGCTGGTGACTAGGGTTGGAGCTGAAGTTCTATACTCAAAGAGTACCCGCCTTTCCTCGGCGATGATAGGACCGAACCGATGGTGATACCAACCCACGAAGGACCCCACACACCTTGAAATATAGTCGGCCTCGGGGATCACAAAACGAGAGCCGGTGTTCAGCCGCATGAAGTGATGGATGATGTCACGAACAACTCCCAGAGACGAGTTGGGCTCCACCAAAAATGCCTCGAAAGGAACACCCTGGTTATAACCCAATTGCCGAGCAAAGCGGTGCGGATTATACCGCATGAAAAGAGCCGTATCATTTCGACGAAACACCAAATAACCCAGCCTAATCGAATACAAGTGCATAATTTCCTTAGGCTTTAAGGATGGTGCTCCCCCTTTCGATAAATCGAACAGCTGTTGAACAAGTCCCGAAGGAGCAGAGAGGACTCGGTCATTGAATACTATCCCACCTTCGTTAGCATACGGGTTAAGCAACATACGAAGAGCCCCTAGCTGAGTTGGATCAGGAGCAGAAGCATCCACCAACCTCATGAGCCACGGGAAGGTGTAAGCGTCATAGAAATCTGGCCTCCGATGCGCTGCGAACGCCCCCAATACATGCATCTCGATCCACGATATGAAGTAGTGGAGGGAGAAACTCATAACATCTACACCCGGGGTCGAAGTATTGGCCGCAGTGCTCAGCCCATGGTATAAGTTGATAGCCCCATGATACCCACGGCCAGTCGTGTCCCTTCAGCCACACGATGAGCAGGATAGATGACCTAAGCTCTCATGAAGCGACGATGCGTTGGAATGGCAAACCATCTGAGCCAAAGGCTGATAAAACTAACATAGAAGGTCTCTTCGTCCATGCCAGGAGCCGCAATCGAATCAAAGGACACGGCCGACAAGATTGGGATATAAAACTGCGGTTGGTCTTCTTCTTTGGTCGGTAATTGATTTAGCCCAAACCCAAAAGGATCGTTAATGTTCGCAAACTTTGGTGCCGTCTTGGACAAAGCATCTTCACGGATAAAGCAGTCAATGAAGCTCTCAAAAGTGACGCCATGACCTTCCGACGCCGCAAACAGTTTCTCAAAAATAACCAAAACCTTGATTAAGCTAGGATACTTATGGAGGACGGTGTTTTCAGTCGTCAAGCCGTCAAATAAAGCCGGCATCGTCTCAAACACATACTCATCGGGAGGCAGCAACTCTTCATAATGCTCTCCCCTAATTGGTAGTCCCGAAACCTCGCGAAACTCTTCCAATAAAATAGAGACCTCGCGATCTGCTAGCAAGAAGGTGTTGGTGAGAAGATTCCACTGGTTCACAAAAGCCTTAACCCACCAGAAATGAGGGGACTGATAATGAAAAAGGGATGCATACATCGCCTGATAGAGCCCGACCTTCTGCAATCGGGCACGATGGACGGATAAAACATATCGAACCCCAGGGAAGACAGCCCATTAGGTGTCAAGGGGTAAGCCCTATCTTATAAATTTGTCCCCGGGGTTGGGCTTCACCCAGAAAAATGCGACGCCCCAAGATGTCTATGGCCGGCAAAGGCTGGTTGGGTATCCCAGTTGTCGACGGCTCAAGCCGGCCTATAGGAGTCCAATCAGCCGCCTCCACCGCAAAAGCAGTTTGCGGACGCTCCATCGACGAAATTGGGCAAAGAGGCTCCGTTGGCACTTCACAAATAAATCTGCAACGGCCCCGGATGATATGTTCATACCAAGTTCCCCACAAAAGCAAACTGGTACAGTCCCTGTCATAGGCCCTGATCATTGCCATTGCTTTTTCGTTCGATGGTGATTGTGGAAAAGCAGCGCCTGAGCGAGTAAAAGGAAAGTAAGGAAGAGAAGCCATTGTTCCTGAAATAAAGGGAAGAAAAACTATTAATGCAACTTATACGTGTGTGTGTGTGTGTGTGTGTGTGTGTAAACAACAGAAGAAAATGACAAGAAGTTTATTCCATAGGACCATTGATTGCAAAAATAATGGACCCCGCAAAATCAGTATGACGGCTCACCAATCATGAGGCGGGGTAATCATTAAGAATATAAAAAAAAGATTCTCAATAAATGCACATTGGAGTTTAAACGACTTGGAACATCCTCACAAAAGAACACCCATTACAAACTCTGTCAAATGGGTGAAAATAAAGGAAAATTCCCTTGAAAAAGATTTTCAAGAACGCCGGGGAATCAAATTCCCGAAGGGCCCTCTTGATCTTTCAGAGCTAAGCTCTTCGGTGAGGAATTAAATTCCTTTTATATGATGGAATTAAATTCTAGAAACCCCATGACATTAAGGTCTACTATTCAAAGATCACGTCTTATGGTGGATATAAAATCCAGAAATTTTTGATAAAAGGCGTTTCTCTGATGTTTAAAAGCTTTTCCTAAAAAATGGTTTCTTTTTCCAACAGAGTTTAACTCTCGAATTGCAATGGCAGAGAACTAAGCTCTGAAGAGGAGAATTAAATTCTCAAAGAAAATAAAGAAGGAAGAAGATGAAAGAAACAGTGTCTGCCTAAAGACCAAACCCTTGCATTTATAAGACATGACAAGGGCGGTTCATCTCCTCGTTCCCCTAGGCAATCCAACAGCTGTAAAGGTGACAGCGTTGCACTCACGTGCAAACCACATGAGAACAACGCTGTGGGGGCATTTGTTCCCTTATAAAAAATAAATAATAAGTAGAAAAGCAATCGAAAAATTCCCCAAATGAAGCATCACGTACCCATACGTGATGCGCTTTGAAGCGAGAATATAAGCATTGCGCTTAACAAATAAGGCTGAAACTGAGCCTCACGTTCAAGCACGTGAGCATCTGTATACAAGGTATATAGGCGCCTTCTTAAAAAACAAATAATTGGAAAAAAAGAAACCCACGTGTCAGCATGTGATGCTCTTTGTTGGGCTTGACTTCGTGGAGTCACGTGCTGCACGTGAGGGTTTCTAAATGCCTTCTGAGCCAATAGAATTATATTCTAAATAAAAAGATCAGAACCCTATTTTGGAAATATTCCTCCAATCTTTCTAAACAAGAAAGATTGTGCTCTGTAAATTAGAGCACCGTTGGATCAAAAATCTAAGGGTGATTAAAAATCACCAAAATACAGAATAAGCTCTGTATGGGAAAATATTTTCCCAATCTTGTTAAAAACAAGAAAATGTCTTCTGTAAAATAGGAGTCCCTGAATCAAAGATCCAACGGTGGATAAAATCCCCGAATCAATCAAAAATCTCTCAATAAGAGATTTCCCTAACAAAAATAAACAAACTTGCCTCTGCTATATAAAGGACTCGAGACTGAAGAGAGTACATAGAGAGAAATACAGAGAGAGAAACCCCCTGATAAGTTAAAAAAGAAAAGAGAATTTAATTCTCTAGAGAGAAGACGATATCCTCAAAGAAGAAAAGAAACCCTAAGTAAGAAGAAACAAAACACAGAGAGCATCTTACTTCTTCTTCGCCTCCACAAGAGTTTAACTCTTCTAAAAAGAACTTAGTTCTTCCTCTGGTTGAGATCTGCAGAAGCAGACTCCCCATAAGTTAAGAATTTAATTCTCATCGGGGACATTCTGTTATGTAGATTCAAACCTAGGGGAAAGAACTAAGTTCGAAGAATTTAATTCTTATAAGAACATATAGGAATTTAATTCCTCTAATAAAACTAGGGTTTAACCCTATAAAAGAATTTAATTTTTATAAAATAATAGTCTTGAAAGTTTTCAAACTCAAGATCTCCATGCACGTAGAAAGATTAGCACCCAACATGATAATGGCCGATCACATGCTCCTACGTGGGCACCATTGATGAATGAAAAAGAACAACTGAGATCAGGTCACGTGACCCACCCAAAAAGTGCTTAGCACTTTCAAAAGGAAAAAGGTATAAAACCAAAAACAGTTATCATTTTTGGGGCGCCTCACATGATCCCACGTGACCCCTCTAAAAATGCTTACCACTTTCAAAAGGAAAAAGGGAATAAACCCAAGATAGTTCACATTTTGGGGGCGCCTCACGTGAGAGCATGTGATCCCCAATAGGGCTTAGCATTAATAAAAAGAATAAGGGAATAAAGCCAAAGAAGCAGCGCCAACTTTCAAGCGTCTCATATGCCATACATGAGCGCCCCAAATTTCAGTGTTTAACACTGATTCAAGGTCACACGTGAGAGCACATGAGCGCTGAGCATATACTAGTGTTAACACTATGAGATGCCAACATTAGCCAACCTTAGACCATATCTCCCGAGGCCAATCAATTGAGCCCCTCACACTCAGGGTCCCCCAAACCGATTTCAATCCCAAAGATAGCTAATGAGCTCCTAACAGATGGCATCTAAAATGATGTTCATCTTATCCCCCCTCAGTAGGGACATTAGTTCAAAGGTACATATCTCCACACCTCTGATACATGTCGTTGTAATTCTTCAACGTCTTCAGGGAGGTGGCGAGTCCTAATAACCAATAACTCTTGGCGCACCCTCAAACTGATGAGCCAAAACTCTATGGACTATGATGTCCTTAAACCCAATGGACCGCAACGTCCCTAAACTAAACTCCATGGACTATGATGTCCTTAAACCCAATGAACCGCAACGTCCCTAAACTAAACTCCATGGACTATGATGTCCTTAAACCCAATAGACCGCAACGTCTCTAAACTAAACTCTATGGACTATGATGTCCTTAAACATAGACTATGATATTCTTAAACCAATGGACCGTAACGTCCCTAAACTAAAATCCATGGACTATGATGTCCTTAAACCCAATGGACCGCAACGTCCCTAAACTAAACTCCATGGACTATGATGTTCCTAAACCCAATGGACCGCAATGTCCCTAAACTAAACTCCATGGACTATGATGTCCTTAAATATGGACTATGATGTCCTTAAACCCAATGGACCGTAATGTACCTAACTAAAACGATAGAGCACAAATGCTTTTTCATTGGATAAAAAATAATCCTGAACCCCCGTTAAGTAGATCTTAGTCTAAAACTTAGACTAATGTATCTTTAACAAACATTTAAGTTGATCTTGATCTCAAACGAGATTAACGATCCTTAAATCAAACCAAACCCAAATCTAAGAAAATACGGATTTGGACTAATCCCCCACCCTACGGGCGACAATACAAATTAGTCTCCGTATACAATCCACGGGCAACCAAAAATAAAATAAACACACACGACACGAAGTGAATATCTGGAGCAGGAGAAAGTGGTTATCGCTACGTGGTAACGTAATTAACTGCAGGGGCTTACGCCTGCAGGGAAAAGCATCCCCACAATCAAAAAAACCCTTACAACGAGGGGGAATCTGATGAAGTCTGCTACAACGGTCGCATCTGTTTAAACCTTCGATACATGGTGCCATAAATTAACTTGGCATCTTTGGACAGGTATAAGGATAAACCCAAATAGCATATGCCCCCAAATTCAGGCAAGACGTCTGTCTTTCCCGGCTTTCGGTGGTAAACAGGGCGATAACTTCCAGGCAGTCTGGCAGGGACGAGGATTGGGAGAGACCCCGACAGAATCTTTCTGGAATACTACACGAGAAGACTTGGACCAGAATCATGAGTAGCACGCACACTCGGTGGGCCAGAGGCTGCCATCATGGACGGGATACGTTACAAGTGACCATGTCAATTGGTCAAAAGATCTTCAGAGTAGCGCCAGAATGGGACTGTTTCCGTCATCACTCCGTATCGAGCTGTTGAGCCAAGGAGTCATGTAACTGGAAATTCATGGAGAAAGAAAAAAAAACAAGGATCTAAGAGCAGAGGGTGCTAGACCGTGGGTAAGAGGCAAGTGGATATTCTTGCTCTGCCAGCCTTGGATGCACCGACACCTTTCGGCATTGAGAGAGGGGCACATCGACGACTGTTATTTATGATTTGCGACTTGGTGATTCGAATATCACGTTTCTGTTGTTTTTTATTTTGGCATTTTGAGGATTTCATTTCATGATTGATATTTCTTATGTGCACCACTGCTGCACTTGATTCGTATTTTCACGTATCAGTTGTACCGATTTTCGTTTTTGCGCATACCTATTTGCGCTTGATTCTGATTTTTACGCACTTCGAGTTACTTGATTTTGATTTCGTGCATACAGTATGCACATGATTTTGACTTATGCATTCCAGCAGTTTACATCCACTTCAGTATTGATATGATTATATACTACGGTATGCACGTGTTTATGAGTTATATACCACGGTATACTTGATTTGATTTGGTGCGTGTCGTATACCGTCGATTTTGACTTTGATGTTCGATAATTGTTTCCGTGCACCTTGTGCACTTGATTGGGATTCTTGCGCACATATATTGCAATAGATACGATTTTATGCACACCCGATGCACTCGATCGAGATTCATCGTGCACATCAGATGCACCTGATATTGTTGTCAAGCACACCCGTTGCACTTGACAGATGTTTTCGTGCACACCCGTTGCACTTGGTTTTGTTTCTGTGCACTTTCGTGGCACCTGTATTTGGTTTCGATATCTGTGCTCACCAGACGCACGTGACACTTTTGTATACGCTATTTGAGTTGGATTTCTTTCGAGCATCATGTTTTCATGACTTATATGCTATGTGGTTTAGTAACCGAGCATGGCTGCTCTGAGAACAGCACCTGAGTATTTTACACGCATCGATAATTATGGAAGGGATTATTAAAAGAGCTATAGTCTCAATATTTTCCTACGTGTCCTTGACGACATAAAACTTTACAAAGAAAACCCTTTCCAAATCATTTCCAAAAAGGCGGGGCGTGTATGTTAAACAAAGGATGTATATATATTTAGCTATTTTCCTTATAAATGAATGTCCGCTACTTGTATCGTGATACGTGCATCGCACGGTGATTTGAAAAAGGTTTTGCATGCACTTCTATTTGGATGATTTGATAATCTTACAACGATGCGTACTATATACATGTTATAGTTTTGATTATATCATGTTGGTTTTCGTCTTGGATTTTGACATTCGTATTTTCGCCATAACTCTGATGATTGCGTGATACTTGACGGAGTTTTGATTTTGAGTTTTACACTCGTTCTCATTGTGCATGTATTGCGCTATGATACGTTTTGTGTATTCATGATTTCAGAGCCCCGGCAACTTGATTATTTTACTGAAATGTTTTAGTATTTGGGAAGGTTTTAAATTTAAATTCAGGGACCGAATTTATTTAAGGGGGGAAGATTGTAACATTTTAGAAAATAAAATATAATTTTTGGGAATTTAAATAATTAAAATAATAAATATTATGAATATTTTGAAGTATAGAGATTAGTTTTAATGTTATGGTATAACTATATACTGATAGTTTGGGAAATTTATAAGAATTATTGTTTTTGAAATAAATGATGTGAATTGAGCAATTATAGATTTTCAAATAATTAATTGTATTCCATGTTAATACTAAACTTGAATAATATTTATTAATTATGCATTATGTATGTTTATGTACATGGCATGCAACAAATCATGTTGCAAAACACTTGTTATAATTTTTGTTTGTTTTGAACCATGCTACATTCCATTAAACTTGGTTTTGTTTTTTATTTTAAAAAAAAAGAAAAAGAAAAGAAAATAGGTGAGAGAGAGAGTGATGGAACAAGTATCATGGGTGAGGGAGAGAGAGAGAGGGAGAAGTTTCCACATTCTTCTTGGCTTTGACCATGGTTCAGTTCTTTCTTCACCTCACATCTTCATCTCCTTCATCTCATTTCTCCACCTCCTACCACCTCCTCTACCTCCTTACAACACCCCTCAAAACCACCACAAAAACCTCACACCCCTTCAAAAAAATTGATCATAACCTCACCACAAACCATTTGGATCAATCAAGTCAAGATTTTGAGGGCTTTGGGCAACCCTAGAATTTTCCTTAGTTGTCAAATGAGGTATTTCCTACACCCCAAGTTAAGTTATGAGTTTTCCTTATATCCTATAGTGTTTTAGAGTTGAACTAAGATGGTTTTATGATCTTTAAAAATTTCAAGTTGAGATTTAAGTAATATTGTGAATTGAAAAAGTGCAATTGAGGTTTAGTTGTGATCACAAACCCCTGTAGTGTTATTATTCTGGACAAAACATAGACTTAACCCCAAAAACTTGAACTTTGAATTGGCCGATATCGAAAATTGTGGAAGTTGTGATAATATTTAGGGATCTACTATTATCCGGAGGACATAAAAATTATATAGTGATTATTGTGAGTCGTGCAGGCGACCTAGAAGCTACCTTAGCAACCCGAGACCCCATCTCCTATTCAAGGCCGCAATTTTAATGCTTTTGGCCGCAATTTACGGCCACATTAGGGAATCTGGGGTTGGGTTATAAGGCAAAATCTGGAGGTGTTTTTCTCAAGTTTCTGATTTCGGTTTGTAACTTTTAATGACTTGGGTTTTGGTATTTGTGTTTTATCTCGGTCGATTGACGTTTGTACGTTGATGTCGAGAGTTGTTAGTTATTCTTGCATGCACAGGCTGTAGGTTTTAACTTATGTGCACTCCACGTGCCATATTGGTTTCCATGTTGGATTCTGTTTACGATACTGTATGTTGTAAAATGTAGGTACCTCCCCGTGGACTTCGAGAGGACGAGGAGAGCGTGGCGTCATCGACTTCGGCAAGCGAGGATGAGGTGAGTAAATGTATATCTACGGGGGAAGTCGGGTGGATGGCGTATACCCCCCCCCACAATCGTAGAATAGGGTATTACTATATTAGTAAGTTTGGATGCGATATTTGGATACTTAGAGAATAGGGTATTTAGAAGACCTTAGGTTAGATTAGGTTAATCTAGGAAGACTTATCCACAGGATGATTACCTTGGTGGCGAATCGCAGGTTATATATAGTCACACACACACACTTGATTTTGTGTGTGTGTGTGTGTGTACGTATGTATGTGTGTGTGCACGCATATACATGGGTGATGAGGATGGTATGTGATATATGGAGATGAGTCGGAATGATCGGGCATGATGCCGTGAGATTTTGATATGCAATTGAGTCGTGATATGGTATATGATATGATCGTTCGGCAATATGTATTCACATATACGATAATATGTGAGTTGATAATATTTGAATATACAAGACTTTAGAACCGTACCTATGATCATGATATTGTACGATGATGATACCGTACGAATGATGATATTATGTATGATTTTGACCCATGCCGTCGATTTTGAGGATGCCGTACGATGGATATTACCGTACGAGACATATAAGATGATTGATCTGCACTCTTGACTCGAGGATGTCGTGCTATGTATTATACAGTACGTGACGCTATGAGGCTGGATCACCAACTACTAGGTATATCGACTCGGAATATATGTAGATTTTCTTATCCTTCTGACTAGGTTCTTAGTTTAGTCTTTTAGTTGTTTAGGTAGATGCTAGACTTGGCTCGAGTCATACCTATTTTCAAAACTAACGAATCATGAGTATTTTCAAAAGACAACCTGAGGGATGCTACAGACTTTTCAAAGGACATGTCTTTTCTCAAAAATACCGTAGCCCCTACTTCGTGCTATTTCAAAACACTAAAACCGTATGACTCATACACTGATATGTATATTTTATAATGTTATGTTTTCTATTCACTTTTCTGTTATATTTTGTTGTTCTCATTACATTGCATATTTATTACATGTGTTTCTTTAGCTGTTATGAATCCTGTCTGTTAGGATACCAGCACCATTATCAATGAAGCGTGTGTTCCATGTACACTTGCTTGCCGGCTCACACACATCATCATCGGTAATTACCATGTCACGTACACTTTAGAAAACGTTACTTCATTGGTATAACCGGCTAGCTGGTCGTTTCAACACATTATTAGTGTGCTTGCTCTCATATGCTAGTTTAGATATTACATTCCTTATTTAGATACCTCATGCATTTATATATTCATTCTGTTATGCAATATTGTGGGTCTTTATGCCGATATTCACGGTTTATTGACTCATGATTTTGAGATTTTGGATTTTCCATGAGATTTCTGAATTTGGGGGAAAACCACAAGTATTTAATAAACTTATTATCATTTTAAAAATGCAAGTTGCGGTTTTTTCGTGATATGATGTATATGGCGTCTACCATGAGTTTTTCTGATTGAGTTGGTTTTTGAGACCCGATTCGAGGAGTAGGATGAACCGTCTCGGGTATATAGTAGACCTGGTAAGGTACCCTGGGGTAAGAAGCTCGAGTTGTAGACGATGAGCCTGGCAGGGGAGGACTACCTACCGGTGATATTTGATGCGGCGGAGATCCGGAGGATACCGACCGTAGTCGTGTGATCAGATGATTTGTGTCACGACCCAAAATTTAGTTCGTGACCGGCACTTAAATCACGCCACGTCTAAAGGCGTAACATAATTCGAGTAAGTCGAAGCCCAGAAATCTAAACCTTTTTACGAAAATAAAGAGGTGAAGTTTTGAAATAAAGGTATGATGAAATCAAAGGTTTTCTTAAATGCATGGATAATTGAACATGAAAAATGCAAGTGGATTTTATTAGTTGGAAAACATGTTTCGTCTTTTAAAAATTTGGGCAGCGCCTCCCTTGTATATTTTGATCCAAAACCACATATACAAGATAATATAAAAGGCATCCCCAAGCGGGAGCTAACTCTTTGCCAATCGGCAGAATCACAACCACGCAAGTCATAAATATATGTATACAACGCGCATCGGCGAAGATCAACACAAAGGATAATGAACTAAGCAAGACATCAACCCACCAAGCGAACATATATCCCATCGCTCTAAGTCTCACAACCATAAGTATTTCTAAGTCTTACTACTTATACAAATACTAGTTTCTGATTGATGGAGTTGAGTAGATATAACAGGAATAATAATACAAGAGTGGCATGATCCAACATGTACCACCTACCAAAGCAAATCACCCGAATGCAAGCTGTGTGCCAGCGATGCCGCTACTGAACCGTGCGGTCAACCTGCAAGAACTGTGGCACAATAGGGGTGAGTTTCCAACTCGTGAGTAGAAAATATCATCAGGTAGAAATCGAAAAAAATAACGATTCCTAAGTCAACTATATCATAAAGGTAATACTATAATATCTAGGGTGACCGTATCTGCATATATGCCAACAATATAACCAATGCCTATCTACATATGGATAACATCTACGTATCCATCAATGACACAACAACATCATACATGTAAATATCATGAAAGCATATGCATGTAAATATGAGAATATAAATCAACGTGTGCCCATCAACGACACATCAAATCATGGAAGCTGAGTGTCCAACATCGACACTCGAAATATCATGAAACCCGTGTCCAACATCGACACGTAAATCCTCATATCTCAGGCTCCGTCAATCCGGATCGGCCCACGGGCTCTGTCAATCCGGATCGGCCCGTATCATTTCTTGACTCCGGTCGGTATCCTTCGGATAACCGCCGGGTCCAAATGCTATCACCGGTAGGTAGTAGTCCCTCTGCCAGGCTCATCGTCTACTATACAACATACCTTTCTTGCCCCGGGGTACCATACCGGGTCCACCATATACCCGCAAATAGCCTCATCCTACTCCTCAAATCGGGTATCACATAACTCATAACCGAGAAAACACATAGTGGACGTCTCGAACTATCATATCAAGAGAAACTGGGTTTTTAAAACAATACATACTTTCTTTTGAAATATAACCACGGTTCTCAAATCCAGAATCTCATGAAAACAACATCCCAATGCATATAATCGTAAAGCATGATGTATGCAAACATATAACAAAAATATGACCATATCTGTATATCATGCAACATGGAACAGTGATGTGAGCATATCAGTATATCATGCGACATGTCATAATGATGTGAGCATAGCAAGTATATCATACAACATAGCATAATAATATGGCAATTCTACTGTGTAAGTGACATAGCAATTATCGATGATGAAGTGTGTGAGCTGGCAAATTTGTGTAAGTGTAACATACGCATCATCGATAATGGTGTAGCTGTACTAGCACAGGTATATGTAATGCAATGAGAATGTCATGAACATAACATAATGTCACGCCCCGCTTCCCGGTGTACGGGCATAGGGCGCGACTGGCCACTACGTATTTACTCTGAAGTAAATACGCTAAGCGTATCTAAGTAATATAAATATAAATGCACAAGAGATAAGATATAATAAAACATCAACTTTATTTATTCACATTCTTTTGTACAATGCATGGAAAGTAAATACATATGATGGAAGCAATGCCGAAACAGTGTCATAACAGAAAAGGAAAGTACTGAAATAAAGTGTACAATATAGCTAGAGCTTTGTTTCATATGCAAGCTGGTCCAAGTCCTCGCTGGTAGGCTCGATCTCCTGAGTGTCCAGATCACCTGACAACATTCCAAAGAAGAAAGAAAAGGAATGTCGTCAGCGACCAATCGCTCGGTAAGTCCCAAAAATAGAGGAGAAATAGAATAAACAGAAAGAGAAAGTAGCTTTTAAAGTTGTATTACATGGTTAACACTATTGTTTGTAGCTTGGTATAGAAGGATGCCAGTGTATACGAGATGAGTCTTTTATGCTAGAGACTAGGGCAAACGGAATGTACAATGCTCCGTTATACAACCCGGAACAATGGCAATTGGATTCAGGTTAGGTGTCTTAATCTTGCAGTCTCGTGCTACTTTTAACACCTTCCGTACCAATCTACCCCTTAAACCCCGCGATGTCTTGATTGTATTGTTTGGATTGTATTTCAACTTGTAATTGAATTGTAATATAGATTGTATATTTTGATGACTTGCCGAAACCATGATATCAGTAAATGGATGTAACTGGAGAATCATGTAAATGGAAGTATATCCATGGTTCGGTTCGTTCAATACAGATTGAATAGATTGAATATACGTATTCATGGTTTCATGTTGGATTGTAGATTGTACTTGAATCATATTCAAGTCAGATTGTTAATGAAACTCAGTCTGAGTCAGACAATTAAAAAAGTAAATTAAAGTCCTGATTGTTTTGATGTTATCGGTAACCGCTGCACATGGACGGCAGGATTTGTGTCTTTTTCAAAGACGATTACCGTGTTGATAACACCGTTATTAAGTTGTCTACCTTAAATAGGCAAGCACCCACTTCTCCGGCTCTCTGAGGCTCAAGAGATTGGTCCCGCTTAAACCTATATTTAGTAGGGTCCTTAGGGTAATTTATAGAACTTGAGGGGGTTTTATGTAAAAATACTTTGTATAATTTTCAAAATACACCCCAAATATTTAATTATCGTTTTTAGAGTTGTAATAAATGTAGATTTTATATTTGTGATATTTCTAGTGAAGATAATCTAATTTCATAATATAAGCTATTTAATTGTAATATTGAACTTGTATGGATTTCATGGTATTTTAATGTAAAGTGATACTTGGGATTTTTAGAAAAAGTTGGAATATTTATATTATTACAAAATAGATATTTTAATGATAAATATATATATATAAATAAATTTTAATATATATATTATATTTCTATAAATCTTATTTTCTTAAGATTTTCGTATTTTAAATCTCTCGAGACCGAATGCTCCTTGTGGAGGTCTGCATCTCGCGCTACTAAGCCCAGGGATGTGCGATAATCCGCACAATCCCAGTTGGGTTCCCCAAAATGGGTTGTAGTGGAACTTTGCAAAGATTTATAAAAAAATACTTAATCCTTTAGAAAACGGTTTCATTAATTCATGGTATTTATTTGAAATGTTTCGTTTTCCCGTATTCTATGTTCCCAAAAGGTATTGTGCTATGTTGCATATGAGTGTTGTGAGGAGGTAGGTCATTACCTCATGATCTACTTAAAAGTATAGCAAGATTGTGATGTTTTAATGTCGAAATGAAACTACATGGTATTTTACTGAAAAAGAGCGGTAAAAAGTACAAAATGAAATAATTTGTTATGAAACTTGTTCAAGTTGTTTGTTAATGATTACTAGTCCACATGATAGAGTTTAGTATGGTTGTTGTTTAAGAAAAAGTTAGTTTTTAGGAAAAACCGAATCGGAGAGCGGATAACTCCGATTTCCGTCAGGTTTTAAAAATACGGATTTTGAGAATAGTAAAGTGAAGAAGGAATTGGGACTTAACCGCTAAAAAGGAGGAGAGGAGATAGAGGGTGAGATAGGAATCGCCGGTGCGTCGTTTCGTCGCCGGTTGCTCCTTGAAACGTCGTCGGAAGATCGTCGGAGTTTCACCCCTTTGCTAACTCCAAAAGTACACTAAACTTCTATGGATTTCTTGAGAGTTTTGATCAGAATTTTGGAGTGAGGGGGTGTGTTTAGGGGTTGTATTTATAGGTTAAGGCTAGGGTTTGGGGTAGGTGATTGATACGAAAGAGTGTGTTTGTAGTTTAACCGCAATCAATAACGGTGTCGCGCGTAGCTAGACCGAGATGAGTACGGGTCGTCCTCTGGGAAACGTGGAACCTTTTACTTTTACTTTAGATGTGTTGAGAAAGAGAGGAGGGATAAAGAATTTTATAGAAAGATTTCTAGATCTATGTTAAACAAGAATATAAAATATAGATCTAGATTATTTTAAAGATGTAATTAATATAATAAGAGGGCTTGTAGGGTTCGTTAGGATTTAGTAGTTATGGACGATTAATTAAAAGTTACCCTTTTTATCCATTAATAGATTTAGAACTAGAACGACGGTGATGCGTGTAGATTAGGGTTTCTGGAGGGAAAAGGAATCCCACTCTTAACACTTATCTTGACACGGAACTCCGTTCATTATCTTGCCTTTACCAAAACAATCATTAATCCAATCTCTAATCGTGGTCGGAACTAGCAAAGAATTGCTAGCACGCCCGATTAGGATGTTAATGATTCTTTTGATAAAGTTCCTAAACTTTATAGGACTTAAAAAGGGTTTAATTATTTTCATCGTCCATTAGCCTACCCTAATCTTACGAACCCTAACAAGCGGAGAATTACTCGCGCATGTTGGGAGAAGAAGATGAAAAGAAAGAGAGGGAAAACATAATATAAAATGCAAAAGAATTAAATAAAATAACTACCTTTATTAATCAACTTGAACAATCTACACTTTGATTCCTTAGAAAATGATTACAAAGACTAGGTTTGCTTCTCGAACTCTTCCGAAGGAGGTAGATGAACAGTTGATGATCAGCCTGGATGCGTGAACCGTCTTGGACTTCGTGATCTCTTCGGCTTGATGATTTTTCCAAGAGGCTCTCGGTGCTCTTTTATAGTGCAAAGCCAGAATCTTTTAGTTGGAAACTTGGTAAAATTCACCAAAGATTTATGCCCCAAAATCTTGTGCTCTGAATCTCTAAAATTGCGGCGGATCCGCGGCCCAAGGGGTAAGATCTCTTGATGAGTTTTCTTGGGCTTGCATCTCGTGACATGTGGCAATCCTAGGCACCTTCAGAATTCATAAATCTTCTCTCGGTTGCTTCCAGACTTGGTCTCCAAGTTTTGGTTCTTAATTTGGCAAGTTTTCTTCAACAAATTGATTTGTTTGATAAATTCTTCATAACAACTTGGAAAATTCTGCACAACAACTTAAATAAGATTTAGTAGACCTAGTTCTACTAGGATTAGGTCAATAATATTATTTGCATACATTTTCCTACCAAATGATAATTAACATATATTAACACATGGAAAATAATGTTTTTACACATAAACCCTCATATGTATAATATATTATAATAAAGTCCTTTTTTAATATGAAAATGGTAGGAAAAATGTAATACAAATGTGCAGTTTTATCAACTGAACAAATACCCCCAAACTTATCTTTGATCGTCCCGAGCAAACTAGTTTATTTAAGAGAAGAAAAAGAAAGGAGAAAACTAAGCACACTTTCGTAGGCAGACACGATTGCACTGAGCACGTACAACAAGCCGTTAAACCTCTAGGTGTCCCTAGTAGGAGGAGTGTTGTCTCCTGAGGGTTTTCAGCGGATTACACCCACAAAATCCAATAACAAAAGAAAGATGGTGAAATTTACATATAAAGATAAGAACCATAAAAGAAAGGCCTTGAAAAGAAGAGTTTCCAACTATACTAGCTTTTCAGTTGTCATGAGCCCTATCTTAATAGTCATGAAAAAATGTTAGAAATCACATCATCTCTCAATAAAACATCGTCTTTATTCTTCATTCCTACCTTTCATCCAAACATTGATCATATAACCCCACGTGTGTGTAATAGACATCCCTACACTCGGAGAATTCAATTCAAGCTATCATACTATTGTCCATCTACCTCAGTACTTTTTAACTTGATGAATATTTATGGATTTGCTCACACATTTTCATGCGACCGTTAATACTTCTTGAGGTACTAACCGACCGATTACTGATGTGCTTGCTGATTAGGTGATAGTATTTTTCTCGTCTTACACCACCTAAAACTTAGCAGTGACTCCCAGACCAGTTGGCCTTAGGGCACTAAGTGAAGAGGCACCCTCGCTATATATTTTTATTGCTGCCTTGGCGATAACAAAACCAGTGTTATTTTTTTCTTTTCACCATTTTTATATTTTCTTCATTTTTTTTCATTTCCTTCATACTTTGGCTTTTAGACAAGAGCATTTCAAGGTATCCTCTACTATCCCGAGTTTCAAGACGTGTGTAAGTGCATATAGTAGGGTATCAACATTCAAATGTTTGGCTTCCAGAATAGAAACTATTTTTCAGACTTATTTTTATTCTCAGATTAGTGACTTCCTTCATCTTACTAACCCTTGGGACAACAGCTCATAACTACTTATTACTAGGTCGTTTAAGAAAACTTCTAATTTTCTTGGTTTTCTTAAACTATTCCTATCTTTTGGATGTAATTTTTCACTTTTTACTCTTTTGTTATAAAAGAATTTTTTTTTTAAATTTTTGTAAATGTTGTGCTTATGCAAAATATGATGCAAATTGATGTGTAAATAAGCATAAACCTCCCCCAAACCTGTTTACAGCAGTGTCCTCGCTGATGTCATCTGTTATGCTCAAAAACCTGTAGACTTGGGAGGAAATTATTAATGGGGGTAAGAATATATGAAAGTGAAAATCCTCCCCCAAACTTATTTGTGGCTCACAATTTTGTAAAAATCATTTTCTTTCAAGAGCCCAAAATATACCACCCATCCCCCAAACTTGAGTTAAACAATTTTAATCACACGAGGGGGTCAAGGTTATTGGTCAATGCCAAGCTTTGCAAAGACCGAAGGTCAACACCAACCATTCAAAAAATTTATCGATGAAGCACCAAGGTTGGTGGAAGAACATGTCACCTATTGACGTGAAGAAGTGGGGAGGTGACAAGAGGTGTATTGGAAAAGGATTGCGTCTCAATTTGGAGAGATGACACAGTGATAGTAATGATGGATTACTCGCATTATCATGATTGTCCAAAAGAGGGGGTGGAGGTCCAATTTTTTCATCTTGGAATTGACACATCTCAACACCCGTGTCTTGTAAAAATGCGAGTTCATCAGCGAAAATTTCCTCAAAGCTTTCATCGATACCCCGAAGAATAATGTCATCAGGAAAAACAGGGTGATCGTCAGACTCTATAGACAGTTCCTCATCAGCGTTAGATGTTGACTCGGACAACTCGGTGGGAGAGTCCGTATCAAGCAACAACATATGAAAAGAGTCAGAATTATGAGGTTGATCAAATTCGCTGCTGTCGACATCCATTAATTGACAGAACACACATGAGCATAGGGTTCGGAGGGTTCACTTCCCAACTTGTAAATGTTAAGCTCAATTGACTTCTTTCCAAAGGATAGGGTCATGGAGCCGTTTCTACAATTAATTACTGCGTTGGAAGTGGCCAAAAAGAGTCGACCGAGTATCACCGGGATTTGATTGCGTGGGTTTGCTACAGGTTGTGTATCTATAACGATAAAGTCCACAGGGAATATGAATTCCCCGACTTTGATTAACACATCCTCTAGCTCACCCCTTGGTTGGGTGATAGATCGATCGGCCATCTGAAGAGTGCAATGCGCAGGTTTTAACTCTCCGATACCTAATTGCTCATAAACAGAATACGGAAGCAAGTTAACACTAGCACCTAAATCGAGTAGAGCACGATTGATATTTTTACCCCCAATAGAAATAGAAATTGTAGGACTTCCGGGGTCCTTTCGTTTCTTGGGTAGTTGTTTTGTAAAAGCAGTGCTCACATTACTCGCAAGGAAAACTTTTTTAGGTACTTGAACTTTTCTCTTCCTAGTGCACAAGTCCTTTAGGATTTTTGCATATGACGGAACTTGTTGAATAGCATCTAGGAGAGGAATGTTTATGTTAACTTGCTTAAAAATTTCCACAATCTTCTCCATTTGTGGACTTGGTCTGTTGCCCCTCAACCTGTTTGGATAAGATGCTTGATCGATAAGTTTTGGGTCCAACGTTTGTGGAGAAGACTGTGGGGATGGATTCGATCCCAAAACTGGAGTGGGAATCGACTTAGATAGATTTGGCGAAATGGGCGAAGGGTTCGAGCCTTGGGGAAAACGGAGAATAGGCTCGGATGAAGGTGGGAGACTAGACGAATTAGGGGAAGAAGAAGAAGCTGGGGTATCATTGGTGTCACTATCATCACACTGCTCACCCACTCGGTCATTCAGCACTTTTCCCGATCTCAACGTGGTAACAGCACTCACATTATAACTTTGTGAGTGGCCAGGATTAGGTATGGGTTGAGATGGGAGTTTCCCTTTCTCTCTCGCACTCATTGCGGCGTTTAACTGTGCGATTTGGTTTTCTATTGATTTGATACTCTCACCATGGGAGGAGGAGTTTTTCGTTAGGGTATCAATAGAAGACCTCATCTCAGCCGAATTTTGCATGGATTGTTTCATGAACATATCCAAAGTTTGTGCAAGTGAGTTGTCAGTACCGGCCACTTGTGGTGTAGAAATGTTGGCCGGATTTTGGAAATTCTGTGACTGAAAGGGGGGCTGATTCTGTGGTTGTGGTTGCTGTGGAGGAGATCTTCGATAATTGCTTTGTTGGTTTTGATTCCAAGCAAAGTTAGGATGATTCCTCCATCCTTGATTGTATGTGGAAGAATAAGGATCGTTTCTAGGTCGCTGCTGAAAAGCAGCATTAGCTTGAAACGATGCATTCATAGGACATTCTTCCGTTAAGTGTGAAGGATCCGAACAGCAACCACAGATGGTCTTAGGAAGCGTGACCTGATTTAGGGAGAATGTTGAGAACTTGTTTTCAATAGCATCGAGTTTCTTCTGAATCGCTACCATTTCGGCTTTTACTGCGATAGAAACATCGAGCTGGTGAATACCTCCCTTAGTTGAAGGTGGTCTAACGCTTTCCCACTGCAACGTGTGTTCAGCAAGGTCTTCCAGATATTTCCAAGCTTCACCGTCATCTTTAGACATGAAATTGTATTGACACATTGTTTCAAGCATCTGCTTTGTCGCTGAATTAATGCCCTCATATATAATGCGACATAAATCCCATCTTTGTATTCCGTGATGGGGGCATTGGACAAGCAGATCTTTGAAACGTTCAAAGCACTTCTAAAATGGTTCATTTGGAAGCTGGGTGAACTGGTTAATCTCGCTCCTAACATGTGCAGTCTTATGATTTGGGTAAAACTTCTTAAGAAATGCTACGACGAATTCATCCCAATTAGTGATAGAGTGTGCGGCAGTATTATAAAGCCATTTTTCTGCCAAGTCGCACAGTATGAATGGGAGAAGACGTAAACGCATAGCATCTAAAGTCAATTGTGAAGTACCCATCATTGCGCATACGTTTTCGAATTTGGTGATGAAAACGTACGCGTCTTCCGACTCAAGCCCGTGAAATTTGGGCAGCAGATTGATGTAGTGGGGTTTAATTTCGAAATTATCCCCGTTAGGTGGTAGAAGAGATAGACAAGTAGGAAGAGGACCACGGATAGGATAGCATCTCTCTTGGAGAGAGATGCGCAGTGGATTCTGCTCACCTGTGGGCGGTGGCAGCGTGGTGTTATAACTAGATGGAGTGCCGTCCATCACGGTCGATGTGGTGTGTGGTAGGGGAAAAGAAGATGAAGAAGTATCGACTTCAGCGTCGATAGCAGGAACGCAGACAAAACGGGCACTAGGATCCCGTGTCCAGCCAAGCATGCACTAAGCGGGTTTAGTGCAAGTGGCAGCGTGTGCGTGATTTAAAATTGGCTTGTTTTGAAAAAGTGGGACTCAAGACAAATCACCCCTAAGATGCACAAGCAACCCTAGAACTAAGGTTACCTAGGTCAGTCTCTAGACTGCTCCTAGACTTCCAAAGGACAAGCCGCAGGATCAATCCTCTACCGCCTCCGTACTACCCTTGTAGCCAGATAAGTGCCAGGTAAGTGGGAAGGAACCACGTCGTGGGCCTAATTAAAAACCACTAGCCTTTGTCACACTTGCCTGGGCACTACAAAAGTAATGCGGATAAACGATAGATTACCCACAACCTTCCTCTGTCCTTATTGAGCGCGACAGTCCTTAGAGTCTGGTCTAGATATTTTTTAAATTAATGAAGGGTTGATCTATATACTCGGTTTGTGATTTGTGGGGCTTAGGAAGGGTGATGAAATCCCCACCTAATCTTGATTTGGTCTTTGCCCCTTAGAATCCGTATTAAAATATGCAAAACAAAACCAATCACAAAACTTTTGCAAAAAGATTTTTTAGCGGCGCGATTTTGCAAAGAATCCTGCAGAAAATAGATTTTATTGGATTTGAGGAGAGAGAGAAGGAGTTGAGAAAGATACCAGAGAAGATTTATTCCCTAATTCCTCCAACTTGTCGCGGTTCCGCCGCAGAATGGGTGCTTTTGCCGCGGTTCCGCCGCATGGCAGAAGGAACAGTTGATGAAATTTTTTGTATGGCCTTTTGTGCTCCTCTGGATCTCTAAAAATGTTTCTGTTTCCTATTTCCTCAAGTTTGTGACTCCAGATTTTCTCGCAAAAATTCACGCACAAATCGTTAAATATGCAATTTGCAGTTTTGTTTTAATAATGATATGACTCGTCTAAGAATTCAACACAAATAGTAAGAATAAAAAATTACGCACGTATCCCCGGCAACGGCGCCATTTGATTGTACGAAAGAGTGTGTTTGTAGTTTAACCGCAATCAATAACGGTGTCGCGCGTAGCTAGAACGAGATGAGTACGGGTCGTCCTCTGGGAAACGTGGAACCTTTTACTTTTACTTTAGATGTGTTGAGAAAGAGAGGAGGGATAAAGAATTTTATAGAAAGATTTCTAGATCTATGTTAAACAAGAATATAAAATATAGATCTAGATTATTTTAAAGATGTAATTAATATAATAAGAGGGCTTGTAGGGTTCGTTAGGATTTAGTAGTTATGGACGATTAATTAAAAGTTACCATTTTTATCCATTAATAGATTTAGAACTAGAACGACGGTGATGCGTGTAGATTAGGGTTTCTGGAGGGAAAAGGAATCCCACTCTTAACCCTTATCTTGACACGGAACTCCGTTCATTATCTAGCCTTTGCCAAAACAATCATTAATCCAATCTCTAATCATGGTCGGAACTAGCAAAGAATTGCTAGCGCGCCCGATTAGGATGTTAATGATTCTTTTGATAAAGTTCCTAAACTTTATAGGACTTAAAAAGGGTTTAATTATTTTCATCGTCCATTAGCCAACCCTAATCTTACGAACCCTAACAAGCGGAGAATTACTCGCGCATGTTGGGAGAAGAAGATGAAAAGAAAGAGAGGAAAAACATAATATAAAATGCAAAAGAATTAAATAAAATAACTACCTTTATTAATCAACTTGAACAATCTACACTTTGATTCCTTAGAAAATGATTACAAAGACTAGGTTTGCTTCTCGAACTCTTCCGAAGGAGGTAGATGAACAGTTGATGATCAGCCTGGATGCGTGAGCCGTCTTGGACTTCGTGATCTTTTCGGCTTGATGATTTTTCCAAGAGGCTCTCGGTGCTCTTTTATAGTGCAAAGCCAAAATCTTTTAGTTGGAAACTTGGTAAAATTCACCAAAGATTTATGCCCCAAAATCTTGTGCTCTGAATCTCTAAAATTGCGGCGGATCCGCGGCCCAAGGGGTGAGATCTCTTGATGAGTTTTCTTGGGCTTGCATCTCGTGACATGTGGCAATCCTAGGCACCTTCAGAATTCATAAATCTTCTCTCGGTTGCTTCCAGACTTGGTCTCCAAGTTTTGGTTCTTAATTTGGCAAGTTTTCTTCAACAAATTGATTTGTTTGATAAATTCTTCATAACAACTTGGAAAATTCTGCACAACAACTTAAATAAGATTTAGTAGACCTAGTTCTACTAGGATTAGGTCAATAATATTATTTGCATACATTTTCCTACCAAATGATAATTAACATATATTAACACATGGAAAATAATGTTTTTACACATAAACCCTCATATGTATAATATATTATAATAAAGTCCTTTTTTAATATGAAAATGGTAGGAAAAATGTAATACAAATGTGCAGTTTTATCAACTGAACAGTAGGTGAAATGTTGGATTGAAAAAAATGTGTTAAAATGTATTAAAATGGAGTAAATAGGATTTTAAAGAAGCTTTGGAACCGATCCAAAGAAATAAAGTGTGCAGGAGTGATAGGGAGGTGAAGAGGCAGACTTTTCATGTTGACCGATTCAACATTGGAGCCAACTCGGCCAGCGCCGCCAGCCCGAGTCGGCTGAGTTAGGCCGATTCGGGGGTCCCCTGGGTCCGTCGTCAGTTGGTGTAGCCCCTGGGTTAGTTTGTTTAACATGTGTAGTGGGGTTTTTACGAGTTATGCACATGCAAACCCTTGGTATTCTAAAAGTTCAAAATAAAACAATATTAAAAATAATGTAGGGTATGGGATTTGAACTCTAGTGGCTTGGTTCAGCAGTGCAAGGTATTACCAATGAGCTACAAGCTCCTTCTTGCTATTAAAAAGCAAAGCAAACTTATATCTTGTGCTCGAGAAAAATTACCCCTTTCTGTATTTTTTGAAAAATTTGTACAGAAAGTTGTACAGAAAATTTAAGGTTGTTACACATAAAGTATATCGTACACAAAATGTTATTAAGTATACGTATCTACAGTTTATCCGAGTCGGTGAATCAATCAATCCGCATCCAGCCTCACAACATCACGTACGGTATAATCTATCGTACGGCATCCTTTAGTCAAGGGTATGGATCAATCATCAAGTAAAACTCATCACGTACGGTATCCATCGTACGGCGGCACTAAACTATTAGGGATCCAATCAACCTATATGACAATGAGAGTACGGACCTAACGTCTCGTACGACATATCATTCATGATTCACAACATTATATATATATATATATACCTATATCCCAGGTCACATCCGTATCAATCTCATATCGTGGGACGGACAAACGTATCAATTATCTCATATCAACTCGCATCCATATAACGACATATCACACCAAGTCATCATATCATATCGTATACTCTTTTCATCACATTAATAACTTACATCAAGTCATTTTACATATACATTCTATCTTATTACTCTCATGTTGTATTTATCGATCTCATATCATGCTACTATAAATCTCATACTTATTCTCTTGCAACTACATATTTATATGTCATGATTCACATTCACTTTTCATATCCTTATATATCAATTCGAGACATCATTTCTATCACATCATGTCAAAGAGTCATATCCCTATAGCTTTCATCTCATATATCGATATATATATATATATATATATATATATATATATATATTCAATCATTCATATCATCTCTAACTATCTTTTTAACCATATCCATAGTTTTCTAATAAAGGTTTCTACGACTGTATCCTATAGATCGGTTTCCATTTATAATTTGCGGGGTTGCTATACGCCATCCACCCGACTTCTCCCGTAGATATAAATCTACTCACCAGCGAAACTCCTTATTCAGCCATAGTTGATGTGCTTCGTCGTCTCGGAATCTACGCGAAGGTACCTACAATCAATACACAATCGGAATTCTGTTAAAACCAATTCCGAAAACAATTACGGCTCATGGATCGCCTATAGGTTAGAACCTATAGCCTACGCATGCAAAACCAACCAAATAACCCTGGTGCGTTGATGTACAAACGTCCAATGACGGAATCCAAACTCAAATCTAAAAACCAAGTTTCATAAATCGCATAACACAAAACAGCAACTAAGGAAAACACCTCCAGATTTTGCTTCGGATACAATTAGACAATTTTGCATATATAGGAGGTCTAATTAGAAGATATATGAGCTACAGACCAAGCACGAACCCATTTGCTCACACCAAGGTCGACATTTGCGGCCAGAAAGGAATTATTTACGGCCAGCCCAAAGAATTAGGGGCTCGTGGCTCTAGGGTAGTTTCAAGGTTGCCTGCACGACTCACTGTAATCGCTATATAATTTTTAGGGTCTCAGGGTAGCAGCAGATTTCTAAATACCATCACTAATTCCACAAAAACCCGATATCGCCAATCTAAAGTTCGCATCTTGGTGTCTAGTCTCTGGTTTTGTCCAGAATTCTAACACTATGGTCTTGTAAACAGCCACTAAACATCACCACAACACAACTCATACCCTAAACCTCCTCTAGGAAATTTCTAAGATCGCAATCCATACTTGTTTAACCCTAAACCACATCTAGGATATACAAAACATAATTACTTAACTAAAGATAGGAAATATACCTCATTTGGCAACTCAAGAATTTTCTTAAGTTGCTCAAATCTTCAAAATCCAACTTTGATTGGTCTAATGTGTTGAAGATGAGGTGGGGATCATTTTTAATGAAGAGAGTATAAGGTTTTAAGAAGGAAATTGATATGATACTTGGAGGTGGAGGTGGAGGGAATATGAGTTGAAGTAGATGAAGGAAGAACAATAGGGGTGAGGAAATGGACATCCCCCCCTCTCTCTCTCTTATTCTCACCCTCACTCTCTCTCATGCCATGCCTCATATGCCCCCCCTCTCTCCTCAATAATTCACTCTCATGCCATCTCTTTTCTTTTTCTTTTCTCACCATAAATAGAACCAAAAGCAAGTGAACAAACATGTAACAAAAATGCAACATGTTATGGTGCACTAACCATGGAAAAATGTAGAAACACGGATTTGGCTTAATCGCGATTAGTAGTACACTAATTAATTTTTATTTAAACTACATATAATTAATTATAAAAATGCCAAATCCAATAAATATATATTTAAATGAATAAATCATTTTAAATTTCTAATTATTTCATAAATATTGATATATATTTATACCATTTTACGAAAACCCCAAATTCGCAAATCGGGTAGTTTTCGTGAAATATATTATTTTAATATTAGATTCTAAAATAATATTTTATATTTTCTAAAATGTTACAATCTTCCCCCCTTAAATAAATTCGGTCCCCGAATTTAAATTTAAACCCCTAAATGCTAAAACATTTCAATAATCAGCTCAAATCGATGGGGCTCCGAAATCACGGAAGATATAGAAATACTACAGCGCATCGTGTGCGCCTGAAAACGAGTACGAAACTCAAAATCGAACTCTGTCAAGAGTCACGCAAATCATCAGAGTTATAATGGAGATACAGATCTCGAAATCCACTACTGAAATCCAAAATGCACTAGTCAAATACTATAATATGGGTATAGTAAGCATCCTTGGAAAAATCTCCTAAAACTGAATAAAACACATGTAAAATCTTTTCTGAATAGCCGCATGATGCGTAACTCACGGCACAAGTGACGGACGCTCATTTTTAAAGTAATAAATATATGTTTATATATGTTTTGTTCAAATATACGTTCCATCGTTTTTAAAACATCCCAAAGGTTTTCCTTTGTAAACGTTCGTGTCGCTCGCGGACACGTAGAAAATAGCGAGACTATAGCTCCTTTTTTAAAACCCCTTGGTAAACTTTTAATTCATGCAAGTACTCAGGTACTGTTCTCAGATCAGTCCTGTTCGGCTACTATATATTATAGTGCCCATCATGAAAACAAGGTGCTCAAGAGCAAAATCAGCCCCAAAAACCGTATCCAATAATCACGTGCGTCTGGTGCGCACGGAAATCAAATCCAAATACAAGTGACACAATATGCACAAAAACAAAAACTAAGTGCAGTGGGTGTGTACGAAAGTATCTGTCCAGTGCAACAGGTGTGCACAACAACAACATGTAGTGTATCTATAGTGCATGAAAATCTCAATCCAGTGCAACTATCATGCACGAATGAAAATCCTAATCGAGTGCATCTGGTGTGCACAAAATCACATCTTATATCATGCACGAAAATCCAAATCAAGTGCATCCATCATGCACGAATGAAATCTAAATCAAGTGCATCCGACATGCACGAATAAATCTAAATCAAGCGTATCCGACATGCACAAAATCCAATACTAAGCGCCTAATATACGCAAAAATCCAACCCAAGTACGTCAGGTCCGTAAAAAGCATCTAGTGTAGTAGCATGCATGAAAACGAAAGTCAAGCGCAACGCGCACAAAAACACAAATCTGGTAACACAAATGCTCAAAGATATAAATCGGGTGCAACCAATGTACGGAGTATAAATCCGGTGCATCCAGTGCACAAACTACAAATCCAGTGCATCCAATGCATGAAATACAAATCCGGTGCAACAAATGCACGGCGTAAAAATCTAGTGCAATAAATGCACAAAATACAAATCGGGTGCATCTAGTGCACGAAATACAAATCCGGTGTATCTAGTGCAAGAAAACTCATCAATAACTCAAATGCGTATAAGAAGCAACACCGAGTGTACCAAAATGTATAAAATAATAAACGTGTGCAACTGCGTGAACAAAACACGTATCAATGCACTGCAAGTACATGTGAGCTATACCAAGTGCAAAAATCAAATCGAGTGTGTACCACATGCACAAAATCAAATCAACTGTATGAAATCCACGAAATCATAAACACGTGCAGCCATGGTACAAAACCGATCTCAAGTGCAATAAATATGCACAAATCGCAAACTGATGTAGCGGTGTATAAACATAAATCAAGTGCAATAACTGTGCACAAAAGAAAACATCCAATAGGTGCAGCCATGGTGCACGAACACAATATCATGAAACTCGATCATCAAAACTCAAATCCAAGTGATATAAACGTGATACTCAGATCCCAAAACACAAATCGCAATAAACGACATTGAGGTACACCTCCTTCAACGTCGAAAATATATCAGTGCATCCAAAACTGGCAGAGCAAGAACATCCGCTTTCCTCCTGCTCACGGTCTGGCGTCCTCTGTCTTTAGGTCCTTATTTCTCTGTGGATTACCCATCTCGCAATCCATCGGCTCGTCGGCCCGGTCAGGTGTACTAATGGAAACGATTCCGCTCTGATACTCCTCTGGTCATCTCTTGGCCAATTTGCATGACCACTCGTAAGAAGCATGTCACTGGCGTCGGCTTCTGGCCCTCTGAATACACGTGACACAACTGATCCTCGGTGCAAATCTTATCGCAGCAGTGTCCTGGAAGGAACCTGCTCATGGTCTCTTCCGATCTCGCCTATGCCGAACTATACGGAGGCCGGTACTCTTACCTAATCTTTTCTCGTTCTCTGGACATCTGCGTTCTAAGCACAGCATTTCCTCGGGAGTTGGCCATGTCCCAACGCCTCTGTATACATATCTGATCTCTAATCTCAACAGGGAGTAACAACAGCTCGTTAACATCTCGCATGAATCTCTTGTTTCACTCGTCTTTATTTTCGTCCGCTTCGACATCATGTCATGATATCTGCGTAATGTAATTGTTCTCGGCTACAGTCAATTCGGAATCTCTCACACGGACTCGAAATTACGAACTCGGTATCTTCATCACTCTGTAGAAGATATATAGCCGAACACGTCCTCGGGAACTCGTCCCAACCATCGGAGGAATATACTTTATTCATCCGCTCTCGATCCACTCACAACGCATCTGGGTGAGGTCCTTTATCCGAAGCTGGTCATCTTACTAATCTCCTATTGGATCATCCAACGAACAACGTTATCTCTGGATCGATCTACTCTAGATCTGAGTAAGATTCTCCACACTGGAAATCTTCAACTCAACTGGGCCTGCGTCGGCGCATCAAATCTGACGAGTCACCTCCGTCTTTCAACTCAAGATAGATTAGCTATCATCTGTCGCATCTCTGCCTGAAAGCTCCAGCGATATCGGCTCATATGCTCTGAAAGCGACATCCTATCAATCTCAGTAACAGTTGGGTCATCTGTCTACAAGGTAGACGATATCACAAACTCTGAGATAGGCTGTACATCAACAATGCTCTCATAACAGGCAGCCTCTAACAATGGCCCAATCATCCGGTGCAAAACCGAACACTTGCCTTAACAAGAGGTCACAACACAAACACTAAATTGATATGTTCCCATGTCACCCGAAAACACGATGGTCAGTCCCCGTTCATAACGAGCATGCCCTGACCGCATCACTAGCAGTAGCTCAATCTGCGCTCAAACCATGGTGACAGGAACCTTAAACATGTACTGATGAAGATAGACCAAAGGAATGAAAGGAATCAATAGATCCAGAATGGATACATGATCATAAGGAGGAACGGAATCAGTGAGAGTATGATCATGGAAACGAATAGAATTAAGGATCTTAAATGGATGGATAACCATGGGGACGAAGAGAATCACAGATCTCAAAATATGTACATCCTAAGGTCACTTAAGCGGAGTATCATATCGTAAGTATGCCGCGGAATATACGCACGGTACGTCACTCTACTTGAGTTACATACTCCATCAATCAGGGTCAACCTATGTAGCGAAAATTCGGGTCTAATACCCCCCTATTCAAGTCTAAGTTCCGTAAGGTCAAGCCTAGGTTCCGAAATATTTACTCCCTAGACTCCGCATAGTCAAACATAGACTTGAACTAAGGTTAAACCTAGCGCTCTGATACCAACTTTGTCACGACCCGAAATTTAGTTCGTGACCGGCACTTAAATCATGCCACGTCTAAAGGCATAACGTAATTCGAGTAAGCCGAAGCCCAGAAATCTAAACCTTTTTAAGATAATAAAGAGGTGAAGTTTTGAAATAAAGGTATGATGAAATCAAAGGTTTTCTTAAATGCATGGATAATGGAACATGAAAATACAACTGGATTTTATTAGTTGGAAAACATGTTTCGTCTTTTAAAAATTTAGGCAGCACCTCCCTTGTATATTTTGATCCAAAACCTCATATACAAGATAATATAAAAGGCATCCCCAAGCGGGAGCTAGCTCTTCGCCAATCGGCGGAATCACAACCATGCAAGTTACAAATATATGTATACGATACCCAACGGCGAAGATCAATACAAAGGATAATGAAATAAGCAAGACATCAACCCACCAAGCAAACATATAACCCATCGATCTAAGTCTCGCAACCACAATTCTTTCTAAGTCTTACTACTTATACAAATACTAGTTTCTGATTGATGGAGTTAACTAGATACAACAGGAATAATAATACAAGAGTGGCACGATCCAACATCTACCGCCTAAGAAAGCAAATCACCCGAATGCAAGCTGTGTGCCAGCGATGCCGCTACTGATCCATGCGGTCAACCTGCAAGAACTGTGACACAACGGGGATGAGTTGCCAACTCGTGAGTAGAAAACATCATCAGATAGAAATCGAATAAAATAACGATTCCTAGGTCAACTATATAATAAAGGTAATACTATGATATCTAGGGTGACCGTATCTGCATATATGCCAACAATATAACCAATGCTTATCTGCATATGGATAACATCTATGTGTCCATCAATGAAACAACAACATCATGCATGTAAATATCATGAAAGCATATGCGTGTAAATATGAGGATATAAATCAACGTGCGCCCATCAACGACACATCAAATCATGGAACCTGAGTTTCCAATATCGACACTCGAAACATCATGAAACCCGTGTCCAACATCGACACGTAAATCCTCATATCTCGGGCTCCGTCAGTCCGAATCAGCCTACGGGCTCCGTCAGTCCGGATCGGCATGTATCATCTCTCGACTCCGGTCGGTATCCTCCAGATAACCGCCGAGTCCAAATGCTATCACCGGTAGGTAGTAGTCCCTCTGCCAGGCTCATCGTCTACTGCACAACATACCTTTCTTGCCCTGGGGTACCATACCGGGTCCACCATATACCCGCAAACGGCCTCATCCTTCTCCTCGAATCGGGTATCACATAACTCATAACCGAGAAAACACATGGTGGACGTCTCGAAATATCATATCAAGAGAAACCGGGTTTTTAAAACAATACATACTTTCTTTTGAAATATAACTACGGTTCTCAAATCCAGAATCACATGGAAACAGCATCCCAATGCATATAATCGTAAAGCATGATGTATGCAAACATATAACAGAAATATAAGCATATCCGTATATCATGCAACATGGAACAGTGATGTGAGCATATCAGTATATCATGCAACATATCATAATGATGTGAGCATAGCAAGTATATCATGCAACATAGCATAATGATGTGGCAATTGTACTGTGTAAGTGACATAGCAATTATCAATGATGAAGTGTGTGAGCCGGCAAATCTGTGTAAGTGTAACATACGCATCATCGATAATGGTGTAGGTGTACTAGCATAGGTATATGTAATGCAATGAGAATGTCATGAACGTAACATAAAGTATATCGTACGTGAAATGTTATCAAGTATACGTATCTACAGTATATCCGAGTCAGTGAATCTATCAATCGGCATCCAGCCTCACAATATCACGTATGGTATAATCCATCATACGGCATCCTCTAGTTAAGGGTATGGATCAATCATCAAGTAAAACTCATTACGTACGGTATCCATCGTACGGCGGCATTAAACCATTAGGGATCCTATCAACCTGTATGACAATGAGGGTACGGACCTAACGTCTCGTACGACATATCATTCATAACTCACAACATTATATATATATATATACACACACCAGGTCATATCCGTATCAATCTCATATCATAGGAACGACAAAGGTATCAATTATTTCATATCGACTCGCATCCATCTAACGACATATCACACCAAGTCATCATATCATATCGTATACTCTTTTCATCACATTAATATCTCACATCAAGTCATCTTACATATACATTCTATCTTATTACTCTCATGTTGTATTTATCGATCGCATATCATACTACTATAAATCTCATACTTATTCTCTTGCAACTACATATCTATATGTCGAAATTCACATTCAATTTTCATATCCTTATATATCAATTCGAGACATCATTTCTATCACATCATGTCAAAGAGTCATATCCCTATAGTTTTCATCTCATATCTCGATATATATATATATATATATATATATATATATATATATTCAATCATTCATATCATCTCTAACTATATTTTTAACCATATCCATAGTTTTCTAATATAGGTTTCTACGACTGTATCTTATAGATCGGTTTCCATTTATAATTTACGGGGGTGTTATATGCCATCCACCCGACTTCTCCCGTAGATATAAATCTACTCACCTGCGGAACTCCTTGTTCAGCCGTAGTCGATATGCTTCGTCTTCTCGGAATCCACGCGAAAGTACCTACAATCAATACACAATCGCAATTCTATTAAAACCAATTCTGAAAACCATTACGGTACACGGACCACCTATAGGTTAGAACCCATAGCCTACGCATGCAAAACCAACCAAATAACCCTCGTCCGTTGACGTACAAACGCCCAACGACGGAATCCAAACTCAAATCTAAAAACCAAGTTTCATAAATCGCATAACACAAATCAGCAACTAAGGAAAACACTTCCAGATTTTGCTTTGGATACAATTAAACAATTTTGCATATAGGGGAGGTCTAATTAGAATATATATGAGCTACAGACCAAGCACGAACCCATTTGCTTACACCAAAGCTGACATTTGCGGCCAGAAAGGATTTATTTGCGGACATCCCAAAGAATTAGGGGCTCGGGGCTCTAGGGTAGTTTCAAGGTTGCCTGCACGACTCACTGTAATCGCTGTATAATTTTTAGGGTCTCAGGGTAGCAGCAGATCTCTAAATACCATCACTAATTCCATAAAAACCCGATATCGGCAAATCTAAAGTTCGCATCTTGGTGTCTAGTCTCTGGTTTTTTCCAGAATTCTAACACTATGGTCTTGTAAACAGCCACAAAACATCACCACAACAACACTCATACCCTAAACCTCCTCTAGGAAATTTCTAAGATCACAATCCACACTTGTTTAACCCTAAACCACATCTAGGATATACTAAACATAATTACTTAACTAAAGATAGGAAATATACCTCATTTGGCAACTCAAGAATTTTCTTGAGTTGCTCAAAGTCTTCAAAATCCAACTTTGATTGGTTCAATGTGTTGAGGATGGGGTGCGGATCATTTTTAATGAAGGGAGTATGTAACAACTCCAATTTTTGTATACATAAAATTGATTTAAATTTGAAGTATACTTGGGGTATTTAATGTTGCTGTTACCACTTTAAGTATTTATTTTCCCACAATAATTACAAGAAAGAGCTTGTAGCTCATTGGTAACACCTTGCACTGCTGAACCAAGCCACCAGAGTTCAAATCCCCTGCCCCACATTATTTTTATATTGTTTTTGTTTTAAATCCTTTGGAAGCCCAACAGTCCAAACACCATAAACTCCCAAAAGTTGAACTGCACTTGAAAAACTAAAAATACCAGTGCTTACACCATGAGACCCCCCACCCCCCAGCACCCCGACTCGGCCGAGTCGGCCGGCGGACCGGCCGACTCGGGCCGGCCCCGCCGGCCGGACTCGGCCGGACGGCCGAGTCGTCAGCACGAAAAATGCGCCTTTTCAAATTCCTAACTCCCCTGCATACACTATTTATTTGGATCGATTCCCGAGAGTTAAATATACCTCATTTACTACAATTTTTAATGATTTTCTATAATTTTTTTACAATTTTTTAATTAAAAACCTTTCACCTAGCCTACCCTAGCCTACCCTATAAATACACCCTCTACCCTCTACCCTCTCGTCCCGAAACTCCGACGAAATTCCGGCGGGAATTCCGGCGACGTTTTTAAGAACAACCGGCGATGAAGCAACGCCTCGGCAACCTCTCTAGTCCCCCCTCACTCCTTTGCTTAATCGAAACCCGTAAGTCCTATTCTATCCCCTTTCTATTTCTCTAAAATACAAAATTACGAAACCCGACGGAATCGGAACAAATTCGATTTCCGATTCGGTTTTCTATAAATTTCACTTCACATCAATACATTCATGCCTAAACATCTTTATGTTGACTATTAAACTTTTAAAAATCAATTTGAACAAGTTTCATCACATGAAATGATAACATTTCCAATTTATCGTATTTTTTCACTTTAATACCATCATGTTTCGATTTCACATTTAACCCCTTAACTTTGCTATACATTTAAAGTAGAGCACGAGGTAATGACCTACCTCCACACACACGCAAATACAACCCTAAGCGACATCATCAAAAAACTTAGAATACGATAAAAACAATACTTTCATTTAAATACCATTTTCTTAATAAAATCAATTATAAAAGTTTAGCTTTGATACACTTTTAAATAAATACCTCTTATTAGGAAAACACGATAAGTTTTGGACATCGATCATTTATCTAAACCTGACTTTGTGGTGTCTAAGCTAGGCAAGTGAGCAAAGGTAACTTTAAAAGGCCCGTTTCACGATTCGTAAGCGGATCCCTCCTTTCCTCATTTATACTTACCTGGCCACAATTAGCGGTGAAGAGGCGATTTGAGGCTTCTAACGGCTTGTTGTTTAGACTATTTAGAAATAGTCTAGTTGACTTAGAAAACCCTAGAATTTAAAATACGGGAAATTTACACTTTTGCAAATAAATACCTTTTACTTTACAAAACCGTTTTCTAAAGGATTAGTATTTTACAATATTTGCAAAGCACCGCTACAACCCATTTTTGGGGAACCCGTTCAAAATTGTGCGGTTTATCGCGCACCCTCGGGCTAGTAGTGCGAGATTTAGACCTCCGCAAGGAGCATTCGGTCTCGAAAGGTTTAAAATAGGACATATTAAGAAAATGAGATTTTTGGAATATAAAATATTTATTAAAATTATTTTTGTATAAACATATGTATATTTAACATTTAAATATCTATTTTATTATAATATAAATTTTCCACCTTTTTCTAAAATTCACAAGAATAAATTTTACACTAAAATACAATGAACTTCAAATAATCAATATTACAGATAAATATCCTTATTTATAAAACTAGGATATTTTCACTAAAAATGTCTCAACATAAAATACACTCTCATTACAATTCTAAAGATGAACAATAAATACTTGAGGTGTATTTTGGAAAGTATATAAAAGTATTTTTACATAAAAACCCCTCAAGTTTTATAAATTACCCTAAGGACCCTAGCAATTATGAGACTTCGATTCACATTTCTGATTGTCTGACACGGGTTTGAGTCTGATTAATCTGACTTGAGTATGATTCAAGTCAATCTATAATCTACAATATTCCAATTCAAAATGAACACATGAATCCATGAATACAATTATCAATTTATACAACTTGACTGAACCGAACCATGGATATATATTCCTTTTACATGATTCTCAGTATTCCATTTACATGACTCTACGGTAATAACCGTTTCCTGATATCATGGTTTCGGTCGGTCAGTCACTCATACAATCAATACGATTTTACAAGATAACAATACAAACAAGACATCGCGGGGTTTAAGGGGTAGATTGGTACGGAATGTGTTAAAGGTGGCACGAGGTGGTCAGATTTAATACACCTAACATGAATCCAGTTTCTGGTGTACCGTGGCATAAACGGTTCCTTGTACTACACGTGCCTCTAGTCTCTGGCATATAGAGACTCCCCTCGTATACACCGGCATCCTTCTGTACCAAGCTACAAACAACAGCGTTAACATAACATTACAACAATAGTATACACTTAAAAAGATATCTTCTTATTCTGTCCTTTCTACTTTCCTCTTACCTTTGGGACTTACCGAGCGACCTGTTCGCTGACGACATTCTGTTTCTTTCTTCTTTGAATGTCGTCAGGTGATTTGGACCCGGCGGAGATCGAGCCATCTCAAGAAGACTTGGAGCAGTTTGCTGAAGACCCTGCACTTTAGTTTCATTGTACACGTTTCCTCTCTGTACTTTTCATTTCCTATTATGCCACTGTTTAGGCATCTTCAGTTGTATTTCCTTTTATGTATTGTACAAAGAATGTTAAGAAATAAAGTTGCTGTTCTTTTTATTTCTTGTCTCTTGTGTATTTATTTTATATTGTTTAGATACGCTTAGCGTATGTACTTCTGAGTATATACGTAGCGGACCTCATCGTGTCCCCTTCGCCGTACACTGGGAAGCAGGGCGTGACAGGTTTTGTTGGTGGCCCATGCAGGTCAGAGCTGTATGAAACCCTATCATGCAGTTCTGTTCTGCGTGAACAACCTAAGCAATATAACACAAGAACCAACAACTAAAACATTCTTTACAATTCATGTTCCTTGAATCTTACAATTTCATATTTCTTGAATCTTATCATTTCATGTACTTGAATCTGTCCTAACCCAAATTTTTCTTCACGGTTATGGATTCTCCGAACAACACCAGCACCAACGTCAACAATACACCTCCAGCACTACCTCTCACACCAGTTGTTCCTGCGCCACCTACCGAGCAAACAGTGCTACTTGAGGCGATACGCAGCCTTCTCGAGGGACAGCAACAACTCCTGAACCGTCCTGAGGCTGATGCTCCTGGGGTAAACCAATTCAGGGCTTTACATCCGAAGCAGTTCTCCGGAAAAGGAAGCCCTCTTGAAGCTGAAGAATGGGCACAAAGCATAGAAGACGATCTGGCAGCAGCACAAGTGCCAGACATAGCTTGGGTCCGTGTGGCGAAACTACAGCTCACGAATAATGCTCGCAACTGGTGGAAGGCGGAAGAAAGCCGTCTTGTATAGCCTATTGAATGGAAGACTTTTCGCGAGAAGTTCGACGCGAAATACTTCCCTGTGACTGCCAGGTTTGCCATGGAGCAGCAGTTCATTCATCTACAACAAGGATCGATGTGGGACAAATCAGTAGATGAATACGACGCTGAATTCACCATGTTAAGCCGGTAAGATATGTCGCAATAGTTCAATTTCTAAAAATCACATACTACACTGCTAACACAATCCTTAAACAGATTCGTGGCACACTTGATACCGACGGACGAGATCAGAGCCCGTCGCTTTCAACAAGGACTGGACACGGAGATTCAGGCTGCTCTAGCCACAGGAAATTTTTTGATTCATGAGGATGCTCTGGAAGCTGCCCGCAGTTATGAGGCAGTGATAAAAGCAACGGGCAAATCTCAGTCTGCAGGAGTCAAGCGCCCTGCCAACCAGATGGCAGGTGGAGCCTCGTCCAGACCACCTTTTGTGCCAAGACGTCCTAGAGCACCAATCAACAGGCCCAACACAGCCTTTTGTAACTACTGCAAGAGAAATGGGCATCTGGCGAGAGATTGCCGGCGTGTGAACAAGCTTTGCTTGATCTGCGGCTCAGCTGCTCATGGTATTGGGGCTTGTCCCCAAAGGCAAAACCCAATTACTGCACCCAGGCCAGCAAACAATTATCCACAGCGTCCAGCCATCCAAGACTTGCACTACCTTCACCACCCAGAGTACCACAAGCTGCACCACCTCCTCGTCAGTTCCATCAAGCTCAAAGGAACGTTCCGAGGAATGCTCCTCAAGCCAGGAGGAATGTGCCAAAGCGCCAGGCTTTCACGATGTCTGTGGAAGATGCTGAGGCCACTGGCCAAGTCATTACTGGTAAACTTTCCTTCTCAAACTTATCTTTTAGTCTTGGTTATCTACACACTTTCCCTATACCTAAAACATATCATACATACCTTAGGTACAATCTTAGTAACCTCACTATCTGCACTTGCACTGTTTGATACTAGAGCATCCCACTGCTTTATGTCGCAACGGTTTGTCCGAACCCATGCGATTCCAGTCTCACCGCTTGTATCCAGCTGGAATGTCAGTTCCGGAAATGGAGTTCTAAAGGCAACTATGGGATATAGCTTGTGTCCAGTCGTCATCTGCAGCCGAGAGTTTTATGCTGACATCAAAGTATTGGACATACCGAACTTCGATGTGGTTCTAGGAATGGATTGGCTTGAAACTTTTTATGCTACCATCGAATGTCATCAAAGGAGAGTAGTATTCGAGATTCCAGACCATCCGGTCTTCAATTTCAAAAGCGGAGACCGTACCCTGGAGCCAAGTACCTACAAAGTGAAGCCAAGGGAAGCAGTAGTTGCAGCAGCTCAAGCAGAAGAAGAATTAAGACCAGAGGTAGTTCGAGAGTTCGACGATGTATTTCCTAATGATATATCAGGTTTGCCTCCCGATCGAACTCTTGAATTCAGTATTGATTTAGTACCAGGAGCACAACCGGTGATCAAAGCACCTTATAGACTGAGTCCGGAAGGTTTGAAGGAAGTCCGAACACAGTTGAACGAATTATTGGCGAAATGATGGATTCGTCCCAGCACTTCAAGTTGGGGAGCACCTGTACTACTGATGAAGAAGAAGGAAGGTTCATACAGAATGTGCATCGATTATAGGGCTTTGAACGAAGTCACTATAAAGAACAAGTATCCACTCCCGCGCATCGATGATTTATTCGATCAGCTAAGTGGATCTTGTGTTTTCTCTAAATTGGATCTTCATTCAGGTTATCATCAAGTGAAGGTCAAGGAAGCTGATATTCACAAAACAACTTTCAGAACTCGCTATGGACATTACGAATTTTTAGTGATGCCATTTGGAGTGACCAATGCACCAGCAATATTCATGAACCTAATGAATTAAGTTTTCCGGGAGTATTTAGACAAGTTTGTTGTCATCTTCATCGACGACATCCTGGTATATTCTAAGAGTCGGAAGGAGCATGCAGAGCATCTACGAATTGTCCTGAAAACTCTTCGACAACATAAGCTTTATGCCAAGTATAGCAAGTGCGAGTTTTGGCTAAATCAAGTTGGTTTTCTTGGACATATCGTATCAGGAGAAGGAATTTCTGTAGATCCAGCCAAAGTTTCAGCAGTTGGCGAATGGCCTACACCAAAGTCAGTGAAGGACATTCGGAGTTTCTTGGGTTTAGCTGGATATTACAAAAGGTTCATTGAAGGATTCTCAAAGATAGCAACACCCCTGACCAAGCTCACACGAAAAGATGAAGAATTTGTGTGGTCAGAAGCATGCGGACAAGTTTTCGTAGAACTCAAGTCAAGATTGACATCTGGACCTATTCTCGTAATACCGGATCAATCTGGAGGATTCGAAGTGCATTGTGATGCATCCGGTAAGGGATTAGGATGTGTTCTACATCAGCACGATAACGTTGTGGCTTATGCTTCAAGACAACTGAAGACTCATGAGCACAATTATCCGACGCATGATCTGGAGTTGGCAGCCGTCATCTTTGCTCTCAAGATTTGGCGCCATTATTTACTTGGTGAACGAATGAACATCTACACAGATCATAAAAGTCTGAAGTACGTGTTTATTCAGAAGGAGTTGAATATGCGGCAGAGAAGATGGTTAGAACTCATGGCGGACTTTGACATCAACTTGCAATATCACCCAGGAAATGTGAACGTAGTACCTGATGCTCTTAGTCGCCAACCATTATCGATGAATCTCACCGTCCAGTGAAAGCTTCAGCAAGACTTGCATCAGATGGAGATTGAAGTAGTCATGCCAGGTAATGCTTCAAGTTTGATGAATCTACAAGTTCAATCAACCATTGTTAATCAAATCAAAGCAGCTCAAGCAAGTGATGCTAAGTTGCAAAGGATCAGAGAACAAGTGGAGAATGGACTCAGAACAGACTTCATCATCCATGAAGACGGATCTTTGAGATACGACAGCAGGTTGTGTGTACCAAAAGGTCCTGTTCGGGAAGAGTTAATGAAAGAAGCTCACAGCTCTCCCTACTCAGTACATCCTGGAGGTACTAAAATGTACAAAGATCTATGTCAGAATTATTGGTGGCATGGAATGAAGTGTGAAGTAGCCAGAAGCGTCGCAAAATGTTTGGTGTGTCAGCAAGTAAAGGCTGAACATCACAGGACAGCTGGACTACTTCAATTGTTACCAATCCCAGAATGGAAGTGGCAGCACATCACGATGGACTTTGTGACTGCTCTTCCTCGCAGCACAAAGGGTAACGATGCTATATGGGTCATTGTGGATCGACTCACAAAGTCGGCTCACTTCATCCCATTCCGAGTTGGCCAATCAACTGAAACACTAGCAAAGAAGTACATGGAGGTAATAATCTATTTAAGATTTAAACTCTTCATAATGTACTATCTCTGATACCCATGAACTCATACAGGAAATTGTGAGACTTCATGGAGTACCAGTCTGCATTGTCTCCGATCGTGACACCAGGTTCCGATCGCAATTTTGGCAGAGTCTGCAAGCTAGCTTGGGAACAAGTCTGAATTTCAGCACGGCTTATCATCCACAAACAGATGGTCAGTCGGAACAAACTATTCAGATCTTGGAGGATATGCTCAGAGCGTGTATGCTAGACTTCAAAGGATCATGGGAAGATCACCTGCATCTTGTGGACTTCGCGTACAATAACAGCTACCAAGCAAGCATAGGAATGGCACCTTTTGCAGCACTGTATGGAAGGAAGTGTCGATCACCATTAAGTTGGGACGACATTAGAGATAGGGAACTTCTTGGACCAGAGATGATAGTAGCAACCGTTGATGTGGTTCGTACTATCAGGGAACGGATGCGCAAAGCCCAAGATAGACAAAAGCACTGGGCTGATGCAAAGAGACGACACTTGGAGTTCCAGCCAGGAGACCATGTGTTCTTGAAGATATCTCCGAACCGTGGAGTGATCCGATTTGGAAGACGAGATAAATTGAGTCCGAGATACATTGGACCGTTCGACATACTCGAACGAGTCGGTGAAGTGACATACCGCTTAGCGCTTCCATCCTCATTGGAAGAAGTGCATAACGTGTTCCACATATCCCAACTCAGAAAGTATGTGAGTGACCCCATCCATGTTCTTGATCATTCCAAGCTCACTATACAGCCCGACTTGTCTTGTGAACAACAGCCTGTGGAGATCCTGGATAGGAAAAGGAAGACACTTCGGAACAAGGAAGTTAACTTGGTCCGGGTAATGTGGAGGAAAGATACTCCAGGAGAATCCACTTGGGAAAGAGAAGATGAAATGCGTGCAAGATATCCTCACCTCTATGTAAACTAGTCCTCAAATAAAAGTTGTAAATTTCGAGAACGAAATTTTTGTAAGGAGAGTAGATTGTAACAACTCCAATTTTTGTATACATAAAATTGATTTAAATTTGAAATATACTTGGGGTATTTAATGTTGTTGTTACCACTTTAAGTATTTATTTTCCCACAATAATTACAAGAAGGAGCTTGTAGCTTATTGGTAACACCTTACACTGCTGAACCAAGCCACCAGAATTCAAATACCCTGCCCCACATTATTTTCATATTGTTTTTATTTTAAATCCTTTGGAAGCCCAACAGTCCAAATATCATAACTCCCAAAAGTTGAACTGCACTTGAAAAACTAAAAATACCAGTGCTTACACCATGAGGCCCCCCACCCCCCGGCACCCCGATTCGGCCAGACTCGGGCCGGCGCCGCCGGCCGGACGACCAAGTCGTCAACACGAAAAATCCGCCTTTTCAAATTCCTAACTCCCCTGCATACACCATTTATTTGGATCGGTTCCTGAGAGTTAAATATACCCCATTTACTACAATTTTTAATGATTTTCTATAATTTTTTTACAATTTTTTAATTAAAAAACTTTCACCTACCATACCCTAGCCTACCCTATAAATACACCCCCTACCCTCTACCCTCTACCCTCTCATCCCAAAACCCTAGGCTCACTCTCTCAAAAATTTTCCAAGAAGTGTGTACTTTGAAAACAAGTTCACGGCGAAGCTCCGATGAAATTCCGGCGGGAATTCCAGCGACGTTTTTAGGAACAACTGGCGACGAAGCAACGCCTCGGCAACCTCTCTAGTCCCCTCTCACTCCTTTACTTAATCGAAACCCGTAAGTCCCATTCTATCCCCCTTACTATTTCTCTAAAATACGAAATTACGAAACCCGACAGAATCGGAACAAATTCGATTTCCGATTCGGTTTTCAATAAATTTCACTTCTCACCAATACATTCATGCCTAAACATTTTTATGTTGACTATTAAACTTTTAAAAATCAATTTAAACAAGTTTCATCACATGAAATGATAACCTTTCCAATTTATCGTATTTTTTCACTTTAATACCATCATGTTTCAATTTCACATTTAACCCCTTAACTTTGCTATACATTTAAAGTAGAGCATGAGGTAATGACCTACCTCCACACACACGCAAATACAACCCTAATCGACATCATCAAAAAACTTAGAATACGATAAAAACAATAGTTTCATTTAAATACCATTTTCTTAATAAAATCAATTCTAAATGTTTAGCTTTGATACACTTTTAAATAAATACCTCTTATTAGGAAAACACGATAAGTTGTGGACATCGATCGTTTATCTAAACCTGACTTTGTGGTGTCTAGGCTAGGCAAGTGAGCAAAGGTAACTTTAAAAGGACCGTCTCACGATTCGTGAGCGGATCCCTCCTTTCCTCATTTGTACTTACCTGGCCACAATTGGCGGTGAAGAGGCGATTTGAGGCTTCTAACGACTTGTCATTTTAACCATTTAGAAATAGGCTACTTGACTTAGGAAATCCTAGAATTTAAAATAAGGAAAATTTACACTTTTGCAAATAAATACCTTTTATTTTACAAAACCGTTTTCTAAAAGATTAGTATTTTACAATCTTTGCAAAGCGCCGCTGCAACCCATTTTTGGGGAACCCGTTTGGGATTGTGCAGTTTAACGCGCACCCTCGAGCTAGTAGTGCGAGATTCAGACCTCCGCAAGGAGCATTCGGTCTCGAAAGGTTTAAAATACGACATCTTAAGAAAATGAGATTTTTGAAATATAAAATATTTATTAAAATTTATTTTGTATAAACATATGTATATTTAACATTCAAATATCTATTTTATTATAATATAAATTTTTCACCTTTTTCTAAAAATCACAAGAATAAATTTCACACTAAAATACCATGAACTTCAAATAATCAATATTACAGATAAATACCCTTATTTATAAAACTAGGATATTTTCACTAGAAATGTCACAACATAAAATCCACCCTCATTACAACTCTAAAGACGAACAATAAATACTTGAGGTGTATTTTGGAAAGTATATAAAAGTATTTTTACATAAAACCCCTTCAAGTTTTATAAATTACCCAAAGGACCCTAGCAATTATGAGACTTCGATTCATATTTCTGATTGTCTGACTCGGTTTGAGTCTGATTAATCTGACTTGAGTATGATTCAAGTCAATCTATAATCTACAATATTCCAATTCAAAATGAACACATGAATCCATGAATACAATTATCAATTTATACAACTTGACAGAACCGAACCATGGATATATATTCATTTTACATGATTCTCAGTATTCCATTTACATGACTCTACGGTTATAACCGTTTCCTGATATCATGGTTTTGGTCAGTCAGTCAATCACTCATACAATCAATACAATTTTACAAGATAACAATACAAACAAGACATCACGGGGTTTAAGAGGTAGATTGGTACGGAAGGTGTTAAAGGTGGCACGAGGTGGTCAGATTTAATACACCTAACATGGATCCAGTTTCTGTTGTACCGTGGCATAAACGGTTCCTTGTACTGCACATGCCTCTAGTCTTTGGCATATAGAGACTCCCCTCGTATATACTGGCATCCTTCTGTACCAACCTACAAATAACAGCGTTAACATAACATTACAACAATAGAATACACTTAAAAAGATATCTTCTTATTCTGTCCTTTCTACTTTCCTCTTACCTTTAGGACTTACCGAGCGACTTGTTCGTTGGCGACATTCCGTTTCTTTCTTCTTTGAATGTCGTCAGGTGATTTGGACTCGGCGGAGATCGAGCCATCTCAAGAAGACTTGGAGCAGTTTACTGAAGACCCTGCACTTTAGTTTCATTGTACACGTTTCCTCTCTGTACTTTTCATTTCCTGTTATGCCACTGTTTAGGCATCTTCAGTTGTATTTCCTTTCATGTATTGTACAAAGAATGTTAATAAATAAAGTTGCTGTTCTTTTTATTTCTTGTCTCTTGTGTATTTATTTTATATTGCTTAGATACGCTTAGCATATGTACTTCTGAGTATATGCGTAGCGGATCTCGTCGCGTTCCCTTCGCCGTACACTAGGAAGCGGGGCGTGACAGAGTATAGGGTTTTGAGAAGGAAATTGAGATGATACTTAGAGGTGGAGGTGGAGAGAATATGAGTTGAAGAAGATGAAGGAAGAACAATGGGGGTGAGGAAATGGGCAGCCCTCTCTCTCTCTCTCTTGCGTATTCTCACCCTCACTTTTTCTCATACCATGCCTCATGTAGTCCCCCCTCTCTCTCTCCTCGATAATTCACTCTCACGCCATCTCTTTTCTTTTTCTTTTCTCACCATAAATAGAACCAAAAGTAAGTCAACAAACATGTAACAAAAATGCAATATGTCATGGTGCACTAACCATGGAAAAATATAGAAACACGAATTTGGCTTAATCGCGATTAGTAGTGCACTAATCAATTTTTATTTAAACTGGATATAATTAATTATAAAAATGTCAAATCCAAAAAATATATATTTAAATGAATAAATCATTTTAAATCTCCAATTATTTCATAAATATTGGTATATATTTATACCATTTTACAAAAACTCCAAATTCGCAAATCAGATAGTTTTCGCGAAATATATTATTTTAATATTAAATTCCAAAAATAATATTTTATATTTTCTGAAATGTTACAATTTGGGCCGATCCAGACTGACGGAGCCCGAGATACGAGGATGATGTATCGCTGATGAACACGGTTCATGATGTTTCGAGTGTCGATGTTGGGCATTCAGATTTTTTGATGATATTGTATGTCGATGTTGGACACACTCATTTGATGATGCATTCATACATACTATACATTACATATAGATACCTTGTGACACGGATGCGAGTTCTGACATTTCACATATGCTCATAGTACTACATTTACTGCTACTCAATGTTATCGTATCATTATTATTCTAATATTATAGTACTGTATGACCTAGGAGATCGTCATACATGCGATTTTTACTCGGTGATGTTTTCTACTCACGAGTTGGCAACTCACCTCCGTTGTGTCATAGTTTCTTATAGGTTTAGCCGTACAGGTTCCGTAGCGGTTTCGCTAGCACACCACTTTCTTTCGGATGATTGCTTTGGTAGGTGGGTTACATTGCATTGTGACCACCGTCGCTGTTGTACTTTATATTTCTGTTGTACTTGTTATTTATTTCATTTGTATCTAGTTAAAAGCTCCATCAACCAGACTTGTATATTTAGTGGACTCAGATGACCACAATTTATATATTCTTTCAGCCTTAAAGTCGCGCTTATGTATTTCATTATTGTTTCTGGTTTTCTTTATGATGTTTAGTTTTCTCTCTTTCTTTGTGAGATTTGATCCTCGCCATTGGCGTTGTATACTTATATTATCTTGCGTGATTGTTTCCGCAAATTGGCGAAGAGCTAGCTCCCGCATGGGGATGCCTTATATATTATTGCTTGTATTCGTTTTTGGGTTAAAAATTACAAAGGAGGTGTTGCCCGAATTTCAAATGACAAAAAAGGTTTTCAAGTTAGATACAAACATAGCGTTTTCATATATTACTACTTATGTATATATAAGAATAAGTTTGATTTCAGTAAACCTTATTTCAAAACTGCACCTCCAATATTTTTCCCAAAAAAGGTTTAGATTTCTGGGCTTTTGGCTTACTTGAATTAGGTGGGGTACTATAGACTTCACATGATTCAAGTGCCAGTTATGTGCCTTTTACGGGTCGTGACAATATCATCGATGAAAGATCACTAGTCGTATATGGGACTAAGATCAGTTTAGAAATCATAAGCATATGGGCTCGGCTGATTTAAGAGAAAGCTTAAGCTTCACAGACTTAGCCAATTTGGGGCTAAGATTGGGTTTTTATACTACTCAGCAGTGCTAAGCACTTCAGACATATAGCGTTCACGTGTATTTCATGTGAGGCGCTAAAATAGTGATAAGCACTGGTCTTTTGTGGCGCTCACGTGTGTTTCATGTAAGGCGCTGAGCTTTTGGTTTCTTGTAAGCGCTCACGTGTATTTCATGTAAGGCATTGAGTTTTGGGGCTCCCGTGTGTTTCACATGAGGCACTGCACTAATGCTAAATACTAAACTTTCTATTTTCTGGCACTCACATGTGTTTCACATAAGGCGTTGCACTAGTGCTAAGCACTAAACTTTCTGTTTTCTGGCGCTTACGTGTGTTTCACGTAAGGAGCTATATAACTTGGCCTTGGGTGCTCACGTGCTTTTCACGTGAGGCGCTAAATTCTTTTGGAGATTTTATCTCTGTTGATATTTTTAGAGAACTTAAAGCTCTGTTAATGGTATTTTGGCCATTAACGATCTCCAAGATCACTATTTTGAGGACCTGATATCGGGTTCTTTAAGAACTAAGTTCTTGATTTTGAAGGAACTAAGTTCCTAGAATATTATAAATTCTATATTCTCCATGTTCTTTTATTCATATTTTTCTGTTCATGTTTTCAGAGAGATTAAATCTCTGTTAATGGTATTTTGACTTTTAACGATCACCAAGATCACTATTTTGAGGATCTTGGATTGGGTTTTTAAAGAACTAAGTTCTTGATTTGAAGGAACTAAGTTCCTAGAGTATTATGGACTCTATCTTCTTTTTTTTCAACTTTGTTCTTTCCTAAATCTTTGATTCTCAAAAATAAGATCTTCCCGATGAGAATTAAATTGTTAACTTGTGGGAGACTTGTCTTGTGGATCTCAGATCTAGAGAAAGAACTAAGTTCTTGAGAAAGGTTAAACCTTTAGATAGGTAAAGGATTTGAAGAGGAAGACGATCTTTTCAATTTAAATTCTCTTTTGTTTTGTACAACCTTTTGGAGAGCTTTCTGTATTTTTACAGAAGCTTATGGGGGTTTTTTCCTCTCCTTTTTTATATCCCGTCCCCCCTCCTTATCTCTTTGCTCCTACTTATAGGAGAAGGAAAAATAATCAATTTGTTAAGAAAATCTCTTATTGAGAGATCATGATTGATTTCATAATCAATCAAATTGATCTTTTAGATCAACCGTTGAATTTTATTCGCCGTTGGATTTTTAATTCAAAGGCGCTCTATTTAACAGAGAAAATTTCTTGTTTGTTTTAACAAGATTGGCAAAATATTTTCTTAAGATAGAATTTAATTCTATCGGATGAATATATTGTTAGGAAGATATTTTCCTAACCATAGGATTTTATTCTAACAAATGAATATCTTATTAATTTAACAAGTTTAGGAAGATATTTTCCTAACATAGAATTTTATTCTATTTAACAGAGAAGATTTTTCTTATTTTAGAAAGATGAGGGAAATATTTCCCATATAGAATTTAATTCTATCAGATGGTTTAATTGGTGATTTTATCACCATTGGATTTTAAATCCAAGATTCTCTGTTAGAGAAAGTTCTTTCCATATTAAAAAAGATTAGGGAAAATATTTCCCAAATAGAATTTAATTCTATCACATATAATTTAATTCTATCAGATAGTTAAATTGGTGATATTTTATCACCATTGGATTTTAAATCAAAAGATTCTTTTTTTTAACAGAGAAAAATCTTTCTCGTTTTTTTATGATCGGGGGATATCTTCCCCAATAGAATTTAATTCTATCTAAAACTAGTGCTTCAAAATGATGTGCTCACATGTTTATCACATGACCCCCAGTGTGGGTTTTAGCCTGTCTATATTCAGCGCCCATATGCTTTGCATATGAGCGTTCACGTGTTTAACACACAAGGCTCTTTATTTACTTTTAGCACTCATATGCTTTGCATATGAGCACTCATGCGTTTAACACGTGAGGCATGTTTCGCCATTTTGGTTATTTCTGTTCAGCGCTCATATGGTTTGCATATGAGCGTTCGTACGTTAACACGTGAGTCCAAACTGTGGGCTTTTAATTCTCCTCAAAACCAGAATGCCCACGTGCCTTGCACATGGGAGGAATTCGTTTCCTTTTCTTTTCTCCTCCCTTTTTATAAGGGAGCTACAAGCTCTGGGCCAAAAATTTTGGCGGGAACAGAGTTTTTGCGCACCTTCCTAAGCGGATCAAAGTTGTTCCTTGTTGGAACATGTTTCCCCCAATCAGAGCAAAGCTCTGTTTCAAAATTCAAAATTTAAAGTGAAGCAACGCTTCAGATTCTGTGCACTGTGCGCCACGTGTCAAACGCAAACGCGCTAGCGCCAGGTGCGTTGCGCCCTAGGCGGCGCGCCCCCAATCAGAGCAAAGCTCTGTTTTAAAATTTGAAATTTAAAATTTAAAAGTTGAAGCAACGCTTCAGATCCAGCGCTCTGCGCTGCGCGCCACGTGTCAAAAATGGGTGCGCTGCGCGCCACGTGTCAAACATGGGAGCGCTGCGCTGCGCTGTCAAACGTAGGTACGTTAGCGCAAGGTACGCCAGCGCTGGAATTAAAAATTCCCCGCCGTTAGATCAAAAGATCTACTAATAATAAATTATTAATTAATCAGAACTAAAATTTCTGTTATGGAAAGATTGTTCAAACTTATTGAAACAAGAAAATTATCTTCTGTAAAACAGAAGCCTTAGGATCAAAAATCCAATGGTGGGAAATATTCCCAAATCAATCAGAGAAAGATCTCTTAAAACTGATTTAATAAATTATTTGGCCCTATATAAAAGACCCTAGACTTCAAGTCTAAAATGGAGAAAAGAGAAAAAAGAGAAAGAAAACCCCTCTGCAAAAAAAAGAGCAAGCTCTTAGAAAAAAGAAGATTTTTCTTCATTTTCAAGGTAAAAAAAAGAACTATGTTCTTGAACAGTAGAGATGAAATCATCTCGTAAAAAGAAGAACCGTCTTCTAAAAAGATCAAAGATCTAAGAAAAAGACTAAGGTCTTTAATAAAAAAGAAAAGATCAAAAAGATCTAATCATAAAAAAAACTAAAAGAAATATTTTACTTCATTCACAGATCTTTTGATCTATAAGGCAGAGCCTTCTATAAAAACAAGAACTTTTGTTCTTGGATCTTAAGGAATAAGCCTCCTTTGAAGAACATAAATTTGTTCTTTGATCTTAAAATTGATCAAATGTGCTTTGCGCTATTGAAAAGTGCCTTGCACTCATGAATTGCGCCCTTGCGCTCATTAGACCGGCGCTCAGCGCCAAAACCTGCCACGAGTCAACCAGAGACACAATCTACGCTTTGCGCTTCTAAAACAGAGCACTGCGCTCATAGGCTGGCGCTTAGCGCCAAGCGCGCCACGTGTCACTCACTGGTGAACCAACAGACTAGCGCAATGCGCTCATAAATTAAAAGCGCAATGCGCTAAAAAACTAGCGCTTAGCGCTAAGCGCAACACGTGTCCTCTTCATGTGCGCTATCCGACAGAAGCGCAATGCGCTCTTTGACTGGCGCAACGCGCCTGGCGCGCCACGTGGTGCACTGTCAGAACATACTTTGTTCTGATGAATGCTATGCATTCAATACAAGACAAAAATTGTCAGGACCTAATGCTCAGCATTACTAAAAGGGCCAAGCCCAAGTAAAGGCTCAATAGCCAGAACAATAAAATGTTAAACATTTATTGGACTTAGCCCAAGATTGGCCATAAGTCCTCAACTCATATCAACTGAGCTCATATGCTCATAAACCTTTTAACAAACTTTAGTCCCAAATTGGACTATAGATCTCCCAACCAAAATTGGTTCAAGGGTACATCTCTGAACTCCTCTGATATTTATCGTTGTAATCCTCCAACGTCTTCAGAGAGGTGACGAGTCCCGACGGCCATATATTTCACAGACTATGACGTCTTTAAACTGGACTGTGGGGTCCTTAAACTCACGGACAATGATGTCCTTAATCTCGACCGTGATGTCTTAAAACTAACAATGGTGTAACAACCTAGTTCACTTATACCAATTCCAGTTTCCGTATTTATTTATCTGTGGTATTTCTTGATTTATTGCGATTTGGGTGCGAATGGTATTTCACATTTTATATTGCATTCGACCCGACCCGCTTGCCAGAAACCCGTCTTGATTCCTGTTTATGATTTATCCCGGCTTGTTATGTGGATCCGTGCACTTTCATTTTTTATATACTGCATACTGGCATTTTATCTGGCATCTGCATATTTTAATATAATATTTAAAGTCGAATAAAATATAAATATATATATATATATATATATATATATATCTAGCATGGCCTGCATCATACCCCTAACCCTGTGGTAGCATCTGCACCTCGTGTTCTCATCCCGTTCAGTGAAACGAACTCGTTTAGATAGCTGCGTGCACGCTGCGTGCATCCGTTCTTGGGGGTATGCATTTTCGTTACCCGGATATCATATTTTGGTTTTTGTTAACACGTATGTTACCCATATTTTGAAACCATAATTTTAGACCCCACCCGGGCGCGTTTTGGACTATTTTTGTATTAGCCAAAATCTTGAATATAATCTATATTATATTCTTTTAACTATAAACTGTTAATATAAACTAATATATATATATATATATATATATATATATATATTATAATCTAAAAATCATGATCTATTTAACAGACCATCTTTCTCTTTTTCTTTCTCTCAATCTCTCTCTCTCTCTCTCTCTCTCTCTCTATATATATATATATATATATATATATATATATATATATATATATTATTTCTTTTATATTTTTTTAATACCTTTATATTTTAAAACCCACTGTTTCCTCCCCCCACGTACTCTCTCTTCTTTCTCTTTTCATTTTTCACCCGCCTTCGCCATGAGAAAACCTTAGCCCCGCTCATGGCCGTCGCCACCATCGCTATCGACCTCGTCGGCCTCCCCTCACCGCTCTCATCCCCACGACTCCTCTCCTCACTCACTTCCTCTTCCCCAGGATCCGGAACACAAAGAAACCACGTACCCATCGCCTTGCCTCCGCTACCCGAACCTTTACCACGTCGCCTCACGCCGGAGCGCGCCTCCATCACCTCATCACCCACCTCTTCCTCTGCCCTGCACCGAACCCGACCCAAGAACACCCGAGCACCCTTCACCCGACGTGAATCCCCTGCAACCCTACCCACGCCTGAGACCTCGCGTTATATTGGAGAGAATTTGTTTCGGCATCTTCAAAGATTCACATCAGAACAACGAGGCATGTCAGGTGATGTTATACACAAAGCATTCCTAGCCACAGAAGAGGGTTTTCCGTCGGTTGTGAGGAAAGAATTTCATATCAAACCTCAAATTGCAGCGGTTGGATCATGTTGTTTGGTGGGTGTCATTTGTGGTGGGATGCTATACATTGCAAATGCTGGAGATTCTCGGGCTGTGCTAGGAAGATTTGAAAGAGACCTTAGAGAAGTTATTGCTGGGCAATTGTCGGTAGAGCATAATGCAAGTCATGAAACTGTTAGAGATGAACTAAGGCTGCTTCATCCTGATGATTCGAAGATTGTGGTTCTAAAGCACAAGGTTTGGCGTGTTAAGGGCATTATACAGCCATCAAGCTTGGATCTTGCTTCCGTTGTGTTGTTTTCGTGACCGTCGTCTCCGAGATCGCCGGAGCCGTGATGACGTCGACATCCCGACGACCCAACGAGCTTACCTGACCCGTGTGATCCCCTTGTACGTTGTTTAGATCCGTTCCGTGTACCGTGCGCGCATCGCAACTTTTCCCGCAGACGTGTGACGTTCCGTACACCCGTTTCTTGATCCGTCGAGGCAAGTAAAAATTGCTACATGCTATTTATAATATTTCATATTTATTTAGATATATATTAAGCATGAAGTTTGAATTTAGTGCCCTATATTACATTTTACCATTCGATGTCCCGTTTACATCATTTTAGAGTTAATTATGAAAACATACTTGGTTGCATATTAGATTATAATATTTTGTGCCTACGTCCATATTTATATCATAGTGCTTGGTTGCATAGCCCATGGTACCATAAAATAGTTTATAACCCCTCAAACACCCGTCTGCATCCATCTCGTCTAGTATACATATTATTGCATCCTTAGATCACTTGAATGTATAACATTGAATATTAACATTCCACATTTGATAAATTGTAGTTTAATTAGTATTGGAACTTTAACTTTAACCCTAATCATAACTGTGCATCTGCATACCTTAATCCGTACCTGATTGCATATCACATTACAATGTTCCATTTTATTGTTCCATTAATACTCCATGCTTGTTTTGTATAACCATGCTTATGTTAGTTTGATTATGAGCACCCACATGACATTTTGTGCACCCCTGACATGACTTGTTACACCTACTACTTGACACGACATGGTACCGTGCAACTCTTGACAAGACATGATACCTATGTACTACCTGACTTGACCTGATGTGCTATTGCTTTACCTGTTACCTGATCTTGTTACTAATGCCAACAAACCTGACCTGTTGTCCCTACGGACATTTCCCGTTGTCTATCCAGACAAATCTGTGCCTGCCTGATCCTGTGTTGGCATTAGCTCCAGATTATTTAATACCTGACTTGAACACATATAACTTGAGGTATGGGGAAATCAATGATGAAATCTGACTTGTAACTCGACAGTTCGATACCTTTACTGATCAGTTTTAGAGGCTAGGCCAGCCTTGAGATGATGATGCTGACATCATCCATCGTTACCCACTACCTTTTTAGAGGCTAGGCCAGCCTTAGAATGATGCTGTTGACATCATTCATCGTTACCCCTTTTCCTTTTAGTGCCTAGCGGCATGTCTCGGTTTCAGCCCGAGAATCTTCACCGTGATCCCGGGCACGCACGGGATACTATTGAGTTACATTGATAATTCATCAAATTGATTTCAAAGACTTGAGAGTAGTTAACCCAATAGACCAGTTTAGATTACTCACTACACGTTACCCCACTGTCCTTACTTATATCACTGTTATGCCTGTTTTTTCATTTATACTTATACCTGCATGTATTGTTACCCCTGTTTATAGTATTGCTTGATATTGTGACGCACTGACGTCTGGGTTTTGCATGGCCCAGATCCTCTACCTTGTTGCAGACTGATCAGGAGTACTGCCGCTGTTAGACTGAGCGGTGAGGATCCTGTTGGTATCCAGTTTTACTTTCCATGTGTTTTATTTATTGGATCTTTTGCTTCCGCATATTATATTATTTCTTGACTCATTTATTCTGGCTCATAGACATGTAGTAGATAGTTTAGTTTACTTTCCTGTTCTTGATATCTCTACAGCCGTAATGTGACTGTGGATGGATTTTTCCTATCCACAGGTAGCATGGTTGGCTATGTCACATGCATATCTTAGCGTACTCTGGGAAGCGGGGCGTGACATGGTTCTTTTGGTATCAGAGCCATATGATATAGGTTAATCGAGTTTGATTCTTTTGTTGTTGGGTATTGGACCCAATACACGAATCAGAATACTCGTGATTAAGAACATGTCCTGCCACCTTGTTATCGTGATTCTTGAATCATATCTTTCTCTTATCCTTTACCTTGACGATATGCAAACCACTTTGCATCTTGACTTGAAACCTTTTTGGTTCTCTATTGCTTCTCCCTGTTTCTTGATTCTGATACTAGGATTTGGGCGACTTGAATGGAGTTATGTGATTGTAACTATGAACTGCAGCATGGTTACAATGCGGTACTCTATTTAAGTAACTTGGAATTCTAGTTTTAATTCATTTCCTTGTTTTATGATCGTTATATTACCTTGTTTCTCTCGGTTCCATTGCTTACCAGTTCTTGTTTTATCGCCAGCTTGAATCATGTTTCCCGTGCTTAATCCTCTTCAGTATCTTGACTTCGGATGAAGTCATCTCGGTGTCTTACTTGTTCATGTTTTTCCTGCATTAGAATTATTCAATTCTAGTGCATCCCTTTGTTTGTTGTTGTCTTAGGAATGGATTTTCGCGGCACTTTCCACGCTCATATTGATTGTAAGGAAAGGAAAATGATTCTCCAAGATTCCCAGACATCCGGAGTTTGTTTTGCTGGAGGAAGTAGTTCTGTCAGGCCAGTCGAGTTTAGGGTTAGGCCGACAAACACTGTTCTTTCGTTGATGGAAGTTGATAGGGATGAAGCGCCATCTGTAGTTCGAGAGTTCATGGATGTATTCGAAGACATCTCGGGTTTATCGCCAAAACGAGATGTGGAGTTTGCGATCGATTTTGTTCCTGGTGCAGCGCCAATCTCAAAGGTGTACTATCCAATGGCACCAGTGGAGTTGGAAGAAGTCAAGAAGCAGGTTACTGAATTACTTGAGAAGGGCTGGATCGCAGCAGTAACTCGCCTTGGGGAGCTCCAGTTCTTCTAGTAAAGAAGAAAAATGGCACAAGGAGGATGTGCATCAATTATCGAGAATTAAACCGGGTGACTATTAAGAACAAGTACCCGATCCCTCGCATTGGCGAATTGTTCGAGCAGCTTAGTGGCGCGAGGGTATTCTCGAAGCTGGATTTGCGACCCGGATATCATCAGGTTCGAATTAAATCAGAAGATATTTGCAAGACTGCGTTCCGAACTCGGTATGGACATTACGAGTATTTAGTGATGCCATTCGGAATAACGAATGCACCAGCGATATTTATGGGCTTGATGAACCAAATCTTTTCACCACTCTTGGACCAGTTTATAGTGGTGTTCATTGATGATATTCTGGTTTACTCGAGGAGTATAGAAGAGCATGCAAAACACTTGAAGATCGCACTGCAAATATTGAGGCAAGAAAGATTGTATGCAAGGATGAGCAAGTGCGAGTTTTTGCTTGAAAAGATGAAGTTTTTGGGGCATGCAGTATCCGGAGATGGAATCGTTGTTGATCCCGAAAAGATTGCAGCAGTTTGAGATTGGCCGATTCTGAAGAACGTTGCGGAGATCAGAAGCTTCCTTGGACTTGCCGGGTATTACAGAAGATTCGTGGAGAGTTTTGCTCGTTTGGTTGAGTCTCGACCAAGTTTACGCGCAAGGAAGTACCATTTGTATGGACGGATAGATGTGCGTCAGCTTTAGAGGCATTGAAGCAAAGATTGATAACCGCTCCTATTTTGACCGTACCAGACGGTTCCGGAGGATTGGTGATTCACAGAGACGCATATGGGAAAGGTTTGGGATGTATTTTGATGCAGCATGGGAAGGTTATAACTTACGCATTGAGACAGTTGAAGATCCATGAGAAAAATTACCCAACTCATGATTTGGAGCTAGCAGCTGTGATTTTCGCTTTGAAGATTTGGAGACACTACTTATTAGGCGAAAGGGGTCGAAATATTCACCGATCACGAAAGCCTAAAATACGTGTTCACACAGAAAGAAATTAACATGAGGAAGCGTAGATAGTTGGAGCTGATGGCTGACTACGATCTTGATCTTGAATACCATCCGGGGAAAGTTAATGTTGTGCCGGATGCGCTTAGTTGGTGGCTAGCAATTTAGATGTTGACTGCACAGAAGGAACTTATTGAAGACTTTCGGAGATTCGATTTGGAAATTGTGCTACTGCATTCCTCGGGACAGTTGATGCAGCTGCAAGTACGGTCATCGTTGATCGAGAATATTAAAGCAGCGCAGTTACAGGACCCTAAATTGCAGAAGTTTCGAGAACGGGTTGAAGATGGACTTCGAACGGACTTGTTAATTCATGAAGATAGTTCGTTGCATTATGGTAGCCGTTTGTGTGTGCCAAAAGGAGACATTCGCGAAGAACTTATGAAGGAGGCGCACAGTTCAGCATATTCCGTACATCCAGGAGGCACGAAGATGTACCGAGATATATGACAGCATTTCTGGTGGGAAGGCATGAAACGGGAGATTGCCCGCTTGTAGTAAGGTGCTTGGTGTGTCAGCAAGTTAAGGCTGAACATTAACGGGTTGCTAGTTTAATGCAACCACTTCCGATTCCTCAATGGAAGTGGGAACATATAACCATGGATTTCGTGACGGTTCAACCGAGGAGTCCGAAAGGCAACAATGCAGTTTGGGTGATTGTTGATCGATTGACCAAGGCAGCTCATTTCATACCATTTCGAGTTGGTCAATCAACAGAAGCTTTGGCAGAACGGTACATGCAGGAGATTGTAAGATTGCATGGGGTACCGGTGAGTATCGTGTCCGACCGTGACACCCGTTTCTTATCGCACTTTTGGAGGAGCTTATAGGAAAGTTTGGGGACGCGATTGAAGTTTAGCACAGCCCGTCATCCTCAGACAGATAGCCAGTTGGAGAGAACGATCCAAACTCTTGAAGACATGTTGAGAGCTTGCACGTTAGATTTCAAGAGTTCATGGGAGGATCATCTACACTTAGTAGAGTTTTCTTACAATGACAGTTTTCAAGCGACTATTCAGATGGCTCCATTCGAGGCTTTATATGGTCGCAAGTGTCGTTCACCTATTTGTTGGGACCAGATTTGGTTGTGCGGACAGTTGAGAAGGTTAATACTATCTGGAATCATATGAAAGCAGCACAAGACCGACAAAAGAGTTGGGCAGTTGCATCGAGAAGACCTCTAGAGTTTGTTGTTGGTGATCTTGTATTCTTGAAGATATCACCGACTAAAGTAGTGATTCATTTTGGGAGTCGGGGCAAGATTAGCTCTCGATTCGTTGGGGCTTTCGATATTATTGAGCGTGTTGGAGAAGTGGCCTATCGATTGGTTTTACCACCATCTTTGGCGAATGTTCATGACGTGTTTCATGTATCTCAACTCCGTAAATATGTTCAAGATGAAACACATGTGTTGGATCATTCAGAGCTGACTGTACGTGAAGATTTGACTTTTGAGGAGCAACCAATGTCGATTGTGGATCGAAGGGAAAAGGTTCTTAAGAACAAAGTTATCCCTCTTGTACTTGTTTCTTGGGGGAACCGCTCACATGGAGAATCAACTTGGGAACGAGAAGATGAAATCCGACAGAAGTTTCCACATCTATTCTTGTAGTTTCTTGATTGTTTATTTTTCTTGTTCTTGGAATTTCGAGGACGAAATTCTTTTTGTAGTTGGGTATAATGTAACAACCTAGTCCGCTTTTGCCGCGGTTCCGCCGCGTGGCAGAGGGATCACTTGATGAATTTTTTTTAGCCTTCTGTGCTCCTCTGGATCTCTAAAAATGTCTCTGTTTCCTGTTCTCCTTAATTCTGTGACTCCGGATCTCCTTGCAAAAATTCACGCACAAATCGTTAAATATGCAATTTACAGTTTTGTGTTAATAATGATATGGCTCGTCTAAGAATTCAACACAAATAGTAAAAATAAAAAATTACGCACGTATCCCCGGCAACGGCGCCATTTGATTGTTACGAAAAAGTGTATGTTTGTAGTTAACCGCAATCAGAACGGTGTCGCGCGTAGTTAGACCGAGGTGAGTACGGGTCGTCCTTTGGGAAACGTGGAACCTTTTACTTTTACTTTAGATGTGTTGAGAAAGAGAGGAGGGATAAAGAACTTTATAGAATGGTTTCTAGATCTACGTTAAACAAGAATGTAAAATATAGATCTAGATTATTTTAGAGACTTAGATAATATAATAAGAGGGCTTGTAGGGTTCGTTAGGATTTAGTAGTCATGGACGATTAATTAAAAGTTACCCTTTTATCCATTAATAGATTTAGAACTAGAACGACGGTGATACGTGTAGATTAGGGTTTCTGGAGGGAAAAGGAATCCCACTCTTAACCCTTATCTCGACACGGAACTCCGTTCATATCTAGCCTTTACCAAAACAATCATTAATCTAATCTCTAATCGCGGTCGGAACTAGCAAAGAATTGCTAGCGCGCCCGATTAGGATGTTAATGATTCTTTTGATGAAGTTCCTAAACTTTATAGGACTTAAAAAGGGTTTAGTTATTTTCATCGTCCATTAGCCTACCCTAATCCTACGAACCCTAACAAGCGGAGAATTACTCGCGCATGTTGGGCGAAGAAGATGAAAAGAAAGAGAGGGAAAACATAATGTAAAATGCAAAAGAATTAAAATAACTACCTTTATTAATCAACTTGAACAATCTACACTTTATTCCTTAGAAAATGATTACAAAACTTGGTTTGCTTCTCGAACTCTTCCGAAGGAGGTAGATGAACAGTTGATGATCAGCCTGGATGCGTGAGCCGTCTTGGACTTCGTGATCTCTTCGGCTTGATAACTTTTCCAAGAGGCTCTCGGTGCCTTTTTATAGTGCAAAGCCAGAATCTAAGCTTCCAAATTAGGTAAATAGATGTAAAGATTCTCCCAAAAATTTCGCATCAACTAACTCCACAATCCTGCCGCGGATCCGCGGCCATTAGATCTCATCCCTCCATCAAAATTTAGGTGCTCTGTCTTTGTTACATGTGGACTTCTATGGAACCTTTGTATCTTTGAAATCTTCTCGTGATTGCTGTCAGACTTGGTCTCCAAGTTTTGCTTCTTAATTAGGCAAGTCTTCTTCAACAACTTGATTTGCTTGATTCTAGTCTTTGAAAATTCTGCACACTTGGAAATCTTTTGCATAACAACTCAAACAATATTTAGTAGACTTAGTTCTACTAGGATTAGGCCAATGAATTTATTTGCATACATTTTCTTACCAAATGCTAATTAAAATATATTAACACATGGAAAATAGTGTTTTTACACATAAACCCCCATATGTATAATATATTATAATAAAGTCCTTTTTTTAATATGAAAATGGTAGGAAAAATGTAATACAAATGTGCAATTTTATCAACTGAACAAATACCCCCAAACTTATCTTTGATCGTCCCGAGCAAACTAGTTTATTTAAGAGGAGAAAAAGAAAAAAAAGAAAACTAAGCACACTTTCGTAAGCAGACACGATTGCACTGAGCACGTGCAACAAGCCGTTAAACCTCTAGGTGTCCCTAGTAGGAGGAGTGTTGTCTCCTGAGGGTTTTCAGCGGATTACACCCACAAAATCCAATAACAAAAGAAAGATGGTGAAATTTACATATAAAGATAAAAACCATAAAAGAAAGGCCTTGAAAAGAAGAGTTTCCAACTATACTAGCTTTTCAGTTGTCATGAGCCCTATCTTAATAGTCATGAAAAAATGTTAGAAATCACATCATCCCTCAATAAAACATCGTCTTTATTCTTCATTCCTACCTTTCATCCAAACATTGATCATATAACCCCACGTGTGTGTAATAGACATCCCTACACTTGGAGAATTCAATTCAAGCTATCATACTCTTGTCCATCTACCTCAGTACTTTTTAACTTGATGAATATTTATGGATTTGCTCACACATTTTCATGCGACCGTTAATACTTCTTGAGGTACTAACCGACCGATTACTGATGTGCTTGCTGATTAGGTGATAGTATTTTCCTCGTCTTGCACCACCTAAGGCTTAGCAGTGACTCCCAGACCAGTTGGCCTTAGGGCACTAGGTGAAGAGACACCCTCGCTATATTTTTTTATTGCTGCCTTGGCGATAACAAAACCAGTGTTCATTTTTCTTTTCACCATTTTTATATTTTCTTCATTTTTTTTCCCTTCATACTTTGGCTTTTAGACAAGAGCATTTCAAGGTATCCTCTACTATCCCGAGTTTCAAGACGTGTGTAAGTGCATATAGTAGGGTATCAACATTCAAATATTTGGCTTCCAGAATAGAAACTATTTTTCAGACTTATTTTTATCCTCAAATTAGTGACTTCCTTCATCTTACTAACCCTTGGGACAACAGCTCATAACTACTTATTACTAGTTCGTTTAAGAAGACTTCTAATTTTCTTGGTTTTCTTAAATTATTCCTATCTTTCGGATGTAATTTTTTACTTTCTACTCTTTTGTTATAAAAGAAATTTTTTTTTTAAATTTTGAAAATGTTGTGCTTATGCAAAATATGATGCAAATTGATGTGTAAATAAGCACAAACCTCCCCCAAACTTGTTTACAACAGTGTCCTCACTGTTGCTATCTGCTGGATCACAAAAACCTGTAAGCTTGGGAGGAAATTATTAATGGGGGCAAGAATATATGAAAGTGAAAATCCTCTCCCAAACTTATTTTAGGCTCACAATTTTGTAAAAATCATTTTCTTTCAAGAGCCAAAATATACCACCCCTCCCCCAAACTTGAGTTAAACAATTTTAATCTTTTAAAATCACATGATGGGGTCAAGGTTATTGGTCAATGCCAAGCTTTGCAAAGACCGAAGGTCAACACCAAACATTCAAAAATTTTATCGATGAAGCACCAAGGTTGGTGGAAGAACATGTCACCTATTGACGTGAAGAAGTGGGAAGGTGACAAGAGGTGTATTGGAAAAGGATTGCGTCTCAATTTGGAGAGACGACACAGTGATAGTAATGATGGATTACTCGCATTATCATGATTGTCCAAAAGTGGGGGTGGAGGTCCAATTTCTTCATCTTGGAATTGATTCATCTCAACACCCGTGTCTTGTAAAAATGCGAGTTCATCAGCGAAAATTTCCTCAAAGCTTTCATCGATACCCCGAAAAATAATGTCATCAGAAAAAATGGGGTGATCGTCAGATTCAATATAAGGTTCCTCATTAGATGTTGACCCGGACAACTCGGTGGAAGAGTAAATGGTTGGGTCAAACAACAACATATGAAAAGAGTCTGTATCATGAGGTTGATCAAATTCGCTGCTGTCGACATCCATTAATTCGACAGAACACACATGAGCATAGGGTTCAGAGGGTTCACTTCCCAACTTGTAAATGTTAAGTTCAATTGACTTCTTTCCAAAGGATAGGGTCATAGAGCCGTTTCTACAATTAATTACTGCGTTGGAAGTGGCCAAAAAGGGTCGACCGTGTATCACCGGGATTTGATTGCGTGGGTTTGCTACAGGTTGTGTATCAATAACGATAAAGTCCACAGGGAATATGAATTCCCCGACTTTGATTAACACATCCTCTAGCTCACCCCTTGGTTGGGTGAGAGATCGATCAGCCATCTGAAGAGTGCAATGCGCAGGCTTTAATTCTCCAATCCCTAATTGCTCAAAAACAGAATACGGAAGCAAGTTAACACTAGCACCTAAATCGAGTAGAGCACGATTGATATTTTTACCCCCAATGGAAATAGAAATTGTAGGAATTCCGGGGTCCTTTCGTTTCTTGGGTAGTTGTTGTGTAAAAGCAGTGCTCACATTACTCGCAAGGAAAACTTTTTTAGGTACTTGAACTTTTCTCTTCCTAGTGCACAAGTCCTTTAGGATTTTCGTATATGACAGAACTTGTTGAATAGCATCTAGGAGAGGAATGTTTATGTTAACTTGCTTAAAAATTTCCACAATCTTCTCCATTTGTGGACTTGGTCTGTTGCTCCTTAACCTGTTTGGATAAGGTGCTTGATCAATAAGTTTTGGGTCCAACGTTTGTGGAGAAGACTGTGGGGACGGATTCGATCCCAAAACTGGAGTGGGAATCGACTTAGATAGATTTGGCGAAATTTGCGAAGTGTTCGAGCCTTGGGGAAAACGGAGAATAGGCTCGGGTGAAGGTGGGAGACTAGACGAATTAGGGGAAGAAGAAGAAGCTGGGGTATCATTGGTGTCACTATCATCACATTGCTCACCCACTCGGTTATTCAACACTTTTCCCGATCTCAACGTGGTAACAGCACTCACATTATGATTTTGTGAATGGCCAGGATTCGGTAGGGGTTGAGATGGGAGTTTCCCTTTCTCTCCCGCACTCATTGCGGCGTTTAACTGTGCGATTTGGTTTTCTAATGATTTAATACTCTCACCATGGGAGGCGGAGTTTTTCGTTATGGTATCAATAGAAGACCTCATCTCAGCCGAAATTTACATGGATTGTTTCATGAACATATCCAAAGTTTGTGCAAGAGAGTTGTCAGTACCGGCCACTTGTGGTGTAGAAATGTTGGCCGGATTTTGGAAATTCTGTGACTGAAAGGGGGACTGATTCTGTGGTTGCGGTTGATGTGGAGGAGGTCTTTGATAATTGCTTTGTTGGTTTTGATTCCAAGCAAAGTTAGGATGATTCCTCCATCCTTGATTGTACGTGGAAGAATAAGGGTCGTTTCTAGGTCGCTGCTGAAAAGCAGCATTAGCTTGAAACGATGCATTCATAGGACATTCTTCCGTTAAGTGTGAAGGATCCGAACAGCAACCACAGACGGTCTTAGGAAGCGTGACCTGATTTAGGGAGAAAGATGAGAACTTGTTCTCAATAGCATCGAGTTTCTTCTGTATCGTTGCCATTTCGGCTTTTACTGCGATAGAAACATCGAGCTGGTGAATACCTCCCTTAGTTGAAGGTGGTCTTACGCTTTCCCACTGCAACGTGTGTTTAGCAAGGTCTTCTAGATATTTCCACGCTTCACCGTCATCTTTCGACATGAAATTGCATTGACACATTGTTTCAAGCATCTTCTTTGTCGCTGGATCAATGCCCTCATAAATAATTCGGCATAAATCACATCTATTGATTCCATGATGAGGACATTGGACAAGCAGATCTTTAAAACGTTCAAAGCACTTCTAAAATGGTTCATTGGGAAGCTGGGTGAACTGGTTGATCTCGCTTCTCACACGGGCAGTCTTATGGTTTGGGTAAAACTTCTTAAGAAATGCTATGAAGAATTCATCCCAATTAGTGATAGAGTGTGCAGCAGTATTATAAAGCCATTTTTCTGCCAAATCGCACAGTGTGAATGGGAGAATACGTAAACGCATAGCATCTAAAGTCAATTGCAAAGTACCCATCATTGCGCATACGTTTTCAAATTTGGTGATGAAAACATACGCGTCTTCCGACTCAAGCCCGTGAAATTTGGGTAGCAGATTGATGTAGTGGGGTTTAATTTCGAAATTATCCCCGTTAGGTGGTGGAAGAGACAGACAAGTGGGAAGAGGACCACGGATATGATAGCATCTCTCTTGGAGAGAGATGCGCAGTGGATTCTGCGCACCTTCGGGCGGTGGCAGCGTGGTGTTATAATTAGATGGAGTGTCGTCCATCACGGTCGATGTGGTGTGTGGTGGGGGAAAAGAAGATGAAGAAGTACCGACTTCGGCGTCGATAGCAGGAACGCGGACAAGACGGGCACTAGGATCCCGTGTCCAGCCGAGCATGCACTAAGCGGGTTTAGTGCAAGTGGCAGCGTGTGTGTGATTTTAAAATTGGCTTGTTTTTGAAAAAGTGGGACTCAAGACAAATCACCCTAAGATGCACAAGCAACCCTAGAACTAAGGTCACCTAGGTCCAGTCTCTAGACCGCTCCTAGACTTCCAAAGGACAAGCCGCAGGATCAATCCTCTACCGCCTCCGTACTACCCTTGTAGCCAGGTAAGTGCCAGGTAAGTGGGAAGGAACCACGTCGTGGGCCTAAATAAAAACCACTAGCCTTTGTCACACTTGCCTAGGCACTACAAAAGTAATGCGGATAAACGATACATTACCCACGACCTTCCTCTATCCTTATTGAGCGCGACAGTCCTTAGAGTCTGGTCTAGATATCTTTTAAATTAATGAAGGGTTGATCTATATACTCGGTTTATGATTTGTGGGGCTTAGGAAGGGTGATGAAATCCCCACCTAATCTTGATTTGGTCTTTACCCCTTAGAGTCTGTATTAAATATGCAAAACAAAACCAATCACAAAACTTTTGCAAAAAGATTTTTTAGCGGCGCAATTTTGCAAAGAATCCTGCAGAAAATAGATTTTATTGGATTTGAGGAGAGAGAGAAGAAGTTAAGAAAGATACCAGAGAAGATTGAAGCCCTAATTCCTCCAACCTGCCGCGATTCCGCCGCAGAAGGGGTGCTTTTGCCGCGGTTCCGCTGCGTGGCAGAGGGATCACTTGATGAATTTTTTTTTTAGCCTTCTGTGCTCCTCTGGATCTCTAAAAATGTCTCTGTTTCCTGTTCTCCTTAATTCTGTGACTCCGGATCTCCTTGCAAAAATTCACGCACAAATCGTTAAATATGCAATTTGCAATTTTGTGTTAATAATGATATGGCTCGTCTAAGAATTCAACACAAATAGTAAAAATAAAAAATTACGCACGTATCCCCGGCAACGGCGCCATTTGATTGTTACGAAAAAGTGTATGTTTGTAGTTAACCGCAATCAGAACGGTGTCGCGCGTAGCTAGACCGAAGTGAGTACGGGTCGTCCTCTGGGAAACGTGGAACCTTTTACTTTTACTTTAGATGTGTTGGGAAAGAGAGGAGAGATAAAGAATTTTATAGAATGGTTTCTAGATCTACGTTAAACAAGAATGTAAAATATAGATCTAGATTATTTTAGAGACTTAGATAATATAATAAGAGGGCTTGTAGGGTTCGTTAGGATTTAGTAGTCATGGACGATTAATTAAAAGTTACCCTTTTTATCCATTAATAGATTTAGAACTAGAATGACGGTGATGCGTGTAGATTAGGGTTTCTGGAGGGAAAAGGAATCCCACTCTTAACCCTTATCTCGACACGGAACTCCGTTCATATCTAGTCTTTACCAAAACAATCATTAATCTAATCTCTAATCGCGGTCGGAACTAGCAAAGAATTGCTAGCGCGCCCGATTAGGATGTTAATGATTCTTTTGATGAAGTTCCTAAACTTCATAGGACTTAAAAAGGGTTTAGTTATTTTCATCGTCCATTAGCCTACCCTAATCCTACGAACCCTAACAAGCGGAGAATTACTCGCGCATGTTGGGCGAAGAAGATGAAAAGAAAGAGAGGGAAAACATAATGTAAAATGCAAAAGAATTAAAATAACTACCTTTATTAATCAACTTGAACAATCTACACTTTATTCCTTAGAAAATGATTACAAAACTTGGTTTGCTTCTCGAACTCTTCCGAAGGAGGTAGATGAACAGTTGATGATCAGCCTGGATGCGTGAGCCGTCTTGGACTTCGTGATCTCTTCGGCTTGATAACTTTTCCAAGAGGCTCTCGGTGCCTTTTTATAGTGCAAAGCCAGAATCTAAGCTTCCAAATTAGGTAAATAGATGTAAAGATTCTCCCAAAAATTTCGCATCAACTAACTCCACAATCCTGCCGCGGATCCGCGGCCATTAGATCTCATCCCTCCATCAAAATTTAGGTGCACTGTCTTTGTTACATGTGGACTTCTATGGAACCTTTGTATCTTTGAAATCTTCTCGTGATTGCTGTCAGACTTGGTCTCCAAGTTTGGCTTCTTAATTAGGCAAGTCTTCTTCAACAACTTGATTTGCTTGATTCTAGTCTTTGAAAATTCTGCACACTTGGAAATCTTTTGCATAACAACTCAAACAATATTTAGTAGACCTAGTTCTACTAGGATTAGGCCAATGAATTTATTTGCATACATTTTCTTACCAAATGCTAATTAAAATATATTAACACATGGAAAATAGTGTTTTACACATAAACCCCCATATGTATAATATATTATAATAAAGTCCTTTTTTTAATATGAAAATGGTAGGAAAAATGTAATACAAATGTGCAATTTTATCAACTGAACAGGCACGCCCGGTGGGACCTTTTCCTCTTTTCACTCCACACTTCATGTGTCGTGTTCGCGAAAGAATCGCGGTTCGCTATGGTTGCCTATGGATTCGAGGTACTTAGATTTGGTGTCTTGCTCCGTGCAGAAAATAGAAGATCAATGGTTTCAAACTGCACTAATTGCAACTGCAACTCTCGCTCTGTCCCGTCCGGAGGAGTGACTTACGGGCCCCAAGCGGCCTCCATCTTCGCTATGCCGGTGGAAAAAGTGACTCAGGCCACCACTGGGCTATTTTTTGGGACTATGCTCCCATCGATGAGCTTCAATGCCCCAATATCGTCGCAAGAAGCTCCAAAGTAGTCGGTCTTTGATCGGCTTGCTACTACCGCGGCCCCTCTCAACGGGTCGTCCAGCTCTAACGCCTCAGTCTTCGCCAGATTGGGCCAAAGTTCATGTGGGCCCATGATGAAGCCTGCAATCCCAGAAAAGGTTGTTCCGAAGAGGATAGTCATCCCTGCTCCTGAAGTCGTCAAGGCGGATTCTCCTACCAAAGGGTCGGTCTTTGCAAGACTGACTGTTCAAGCTCCCACTCCCGCTCCTGCTCAAAAGTCAGTATTTGACAGGCTAGACACTGCTGCTGGACGGAACTCGGTCTTCAAGAGGCTAGTGCCAGCAACGCCTCATCTGAACAGGGGGCAAGATAAATCCATCCCCATCATCGAACCAACACCATCGGCTCGACACGCTCGACGTCGCCACTGGCGCCAAGTGAGAAAGGGTGGGGGCAACTCCCCCTCTGGGCTAACTCTACCAGCCCCAACAGTGGAAGTCAATGCTGTTGTTCCAACCAGGAACAGCTTTAAATTGCTAAACAAGGTGCGCAGGAACTCTCCTACCGCCATAATGAAAAGATCTCCTCCACCCGTGGAGAATATTACAGGAATAAAGCCGGATCAGCCCTCTCAGCGGCTTTCTTCCAAAGTTTACAAAGTCTAACGATGGGTCCAGGAGTCGGTAATTGATCAAGATTACTCTCGTCGACAGAAAAAGGTGAAAGTTCAGCAAAAAGAAAATCATCTTGCCAAGACACAATAGGCAACGGCTGTCTGGGTTCCCGCTGCGACGGCTCCCTCGACGTCAACTGCTTAAAAAAGAAGGAGGCCGGAGAATCCCCCTGTAACTACGGCAGATCGCAAAGACGCCGAGCCCAAACGCCCCAAGTCTGGGGGCATAATGGTGCATACTGTTTTAATGGCTTCCGGAAAAGAGGAAAGCCGCGCTTCTACGGGTCACTGACCGCTCATCCGATCCGTGACAAAATCTCAGGAACAACAGCGGCAGAAGCTTCAAGAGATGCTGACTGCAATGGCCGCACTCACTGGGCCGAAAGAAACTCCAGACACCTCGGAGCAGCGTCGGGAATAAGAAACTGACACCGAGTTCCTCTGAAGAATGTTCGAGAGGAAAGAAAAAGAGGCTGCAGAACAGGCAGCCAATATAAAACGAATGACGCTTCTCTTCCAGGACATGGTCGGGATGATGTTACAACCAGAACCTCCAGCTGAAGACCCTCCTATCATCATTGAAGACGACAGAAGGGAGACATCGAACCCTCCTCCGGCTCTTTCAGCAGCCGGAGAGGAGACCATCTCAAAAGCTGCGCTCGATGATTATATAGCTCAGCAAATACGAGCTCACCATGCGAATGAAGCGGCTGACCAAATTTTCAAGACCGGAATACCCTATCCAGGCTGGTATGACCAAATAAGTTACCCACCGGGATATACGATACCTAAGTTCCATGTATATAAAGGGACGGGGAATCCACATCAGCATGTCTCTTAATTCAGGGCCTTATGCGGCAACACTGGAGGCGACGGCAAACTGTTGCTTCTCTAATTCGTCGGCAGCTTAGCGGAAATGGCCTTCGAATGGTATTCGGAGCTGCCTAACGACTCTTTCAAAACATTTGCGGAGATGGAGCTGCTGTTTACACAAAGATTTGCAAGCGCCAGCGAGCGCACCCCGATCACCGTATTGATCAACACCAGGGTAAGGCCAGGTGAAACATGGGTTCAATACGCAATACGGTGGTGGAACTTATGGTCGAAGTGCGAACAACGCATCGAAGAAGCACCGGCGGTAGGCATGTTCGTGGGCACTCTTGATCCGCAAGCGACCATCTCGCAATTCATGATGTTCTTCAAGCCAACTACTTTCCAGGCCTTGATTGACAGGTTGGCCCAAATGGACCAGATGGGTCATAGACCATCTTCTTCGAAGATGGATCCTCGGAATGAAAAAGGGAAAGGAAAAGCAACTTTCGTCGCCAATACTCAACAACAGCCGAGCAACTTAAAGCCGGTTGTTCGCCAAAATAACGCGCGTCCACGTCCATCCCTCGAGGAGAGACTAGGACGTCCTTACTCGTTTCCCCAAGATAAAACGAGGAGACTGTTCGAGCTGGCATTGCGCAACAGGCTCATAAATTTGCCGGACCCAAAACGTCTGTTGCAGCCAAACGACGTCAATGATCCCAATTAGTGCCCCTACCACCGAGTATTGGGCCATTCGATCGAGGACTGCTAGGTCTTCAAAAATTGGGTTGAAGACCAATACGAACATGGCAAGTTCGCGTTATCGGAAAACTGGAAGGTGAGCTCACCACAACCTCACGCCCCTAAAAAAGTGGACGTGTCGGGGGCATCGTGCTCATTCATAAGGGAAGCCCCATGGGAGGTCGCTCTTTCAGCCAAGACAAAAAGAATGAAGGATCTCCAAACGTGCCCGGCGATCAGGTGGAAAAATCCACTGGAACCTGATATCATCGAGGGGATGCTGAAGCCGCACCCAACTCCAAAAATTGGTAGTGATAGCCAAAGCGCTCACATCTGGCCGTCAAAGTCTTCGAAAAAGAAGAAGAAGACCAAAAAACCCGTGGAGCTTGATAGCAAGCGCACGGACCTGCAAAAACAGATTGACACTCTAGAAGAATATAACCAGAAGATGCGGACTCCGGTCACACTCCAAGAATTTCTCAACAATATCCTTGAGAACGAAGATGACGACAATAACGACAAGGATGACTCGTCAAAAGAATCTGAGGACTATGTGGCAAGTTGCCACATGATCTCTCATTCGGCATTAACTAATGAAGAAACGCATTCGGCGATAGAAGACAGCATAAAAGAGCTGGGGGCAGGATTGAAGCTAAAACCCTTAGAACCGTCTCACGAGATGATTGACTTGCTACTGAATGAAGCCCGTCAGAAAAGCAAAGCCAATCGAGAGCGCGAACTGGCTATATTCGAAAAAGCCAAACGCCGACGACTGGAAGAAAAGGTCGAGACACCCCAACTGGAGCAAAGCATCTCTATCGCCAGTAAAAGCAAGCTTAAAGCAAGGAAACGATTCGCTAGGGCCTTGGCAATAGGAATGAAGTTGCCATTTTTCAAAGGAAATTCCCTTGGCAATATACGTCTTGATGAATCGGACATACATCCTAACTTCTGCCTATACCATCAGAGGATTGCACACCCTACCGAGGAGTGCATAACCTTTAAAAACTGGTGGCAGGGATATGTTTCCCATCAATGACACGTTCAATGAGTGAAGCGCAAGGCTCGTCGGGAAAAGAAAAGCACGACAGATGAGCGCAAAAGAGCTACTGGCAACTGTCACATAGCCGACACCAAGGGATCGCAAGTTATCACCTTTGGAAGCAACTCTGACGAAGAAATCGCCCTCAGCCCTCTCTTCAAGGAATCCACCTCCGACGCAAAACATGCGAAGATTTGCGGCAAAATCTAGCTGCGTAATCGTGCGTCGACTTATGACCGAAACGTCGTTAAACTACTACCAACCCACGGCATCCTCAGGCTGACGTGGCAAAAAAAACAAAAACAAAACAAAAAAAACGGTATGTCCATAAGCAAAATGGGCATGGATGAAAACCCGAAAGGGCTCCGTGAGTAAAAACAGCAGGGCCACCGTCGAGTTTTGTGAAAACCCGAAAGGGCGCAATCTCGTTAAAAGACACTTATAAGGTCTTCTCGACCTTGTGAGGAGAAACCACCCGCGTGAGATCCTTACGACTCACAAGGGAGAACACACGTAGGAGTCCTCACGATTCCTAAGGAAAAATTACACTTGCGAGATCCTCACAACTCGTAAGGAGAACTCTCTTATGGGACCCTCACGGCTCATAGGATTCAAAAGTCTTAAGTTACATGGATCTGAACCTGTTCTTAAGCAGCCACCACAACTTTCGATACTGCCCTACAAGCGGCTCAATGCCGATCCTTGTATACAATCCACGGGCACGAATAAACATTTCCCTAACAAAGTCCCATCCGTGACTAGGGATATGTCTACACGGTGAACAGCCCTTACAAGTCCTCTCGACTTATAAGGAGAAAGCACTCTTGTAAGATCCTTACGACTTATAAGAGACCATACACTTAGTGTCATGCCCCATACCCAATACAGAGAGTATTGTCCGCTCTGGCCGAAACCGCACGGTTTTGTCCTTCCGAGCGAACCGGACCCGACCAGGGGCCACTTCCCAGGAGGTCACCCATCCCAGAACTTCCCTGGCTCGAGCACGCTTAACTACGGAGTTCTCAAGCTCCTGTAGTGCCGGTTCACTTAAAAGGCGCCTCTGTATTGAAGAGTGATATCATTCCATTTATAGTACAGATCTGCCCTCTTTCGGAATGTATTCTGAAGAGTCCCCATTGTTCTACAGTGGGTCACACAGACTCAAGAGGTGGCCCACACGGATTCAAAAGGTGGCCCCCGCCCACTTAACACGGCACTTGGCGTGGCACTTTGTTCCGTGAGCAAGAACCGGGTCCCGACATTCTCCCCACTTTTGAACAATGGTTCGTCCTCGAACCACAGACCTACTATTGAGGGACCGTCTCTGATACCATTCTGTCATGCCCTACCCTCAATACAGAGAGTATTGTCCGCTCTGGCCGAAACCGCACGATTTTGTCCTTCGGAGCGAACCGGACCCGACCAGGGGACACTTCCCAGGAGGTCACCCATCCCAGAACTTCCCTGGCTCGAGCACGCTTAACTACGGAGTTCTCAAGCTCCTGTAGTGCCGGTTCACTTAAAAGGCGCCTCTGTATTGAAGAGTGGTATCATTCCATTTATAGTACAGATCTGCCCTCTTTCGGAATGTATTCCGAAGGGTCCCCATTGTTCTACAGTGGGTCCCACGGACTCAAGAGGTGGCCCCCACCCACTTAACACGACATTTGGCGTGGCACTTTGTTCCGTATGGCACTTTGCTCCGTGAGCAAGAACCGGGTCCCGACATTCTCCCCACCTTTGAACAATGGTTCGTCCTCGAACCACAGACCTACTATTGAGGGACCGTCTCTGATACCATTCTGTCACGCCCCACCCTCAATACAGAGAGTATTGTCTTTGGTTAGGGCTTGGTCGGGTCCGGTTCGCTCCGAAGGACAGAACCGTGCGGTTTCGGCCAGAGCGGACAATACTCTCTGTATTGAGGGTGGGGCGTGACAGAATGGTATCAGAGACGGTCCCTCAATAGTAGGTCAGTGGTTCGAGAACGAACCATTGTTCAAAGGTGGGGAGAATGTCGGGACCCGGTTCTTGCTCACGGAGCAAAGTGCCACACGGAACAAAGTGTCACGCCAAGTATTGTGTTAAGTGGGCGGGGGCCACCTCTTGAATCCGTGGGGGCTACCTCTTGAGTCCGTAGGACCCACTATAAAACAATGGGGACTCTTCGGAATACATTCCGAAAGAGGGCAGATCTGTACTATAAATGGAATGATACCACTCTTCAATATAGAGGCATCTTTAAAGTGAACTGGCACTACAGGAGCTTGAGAACTCCGTAGTTAAGCGTGTTCGAGTCAGGAAGTTCTGGGATGGGTGACCTCTAGGGAAGTGGCCCCTGGTCGGGTCCGGTTCGCCTCGAAGGACAAAACCGTGCGGTTTCGGCCAGAGCGGACATACTCTGTGTATTGGGGGTGGGGCATAACACTTAGGGATCCCTAAGGAGAAAACACACCTACGAGATCCTCACGACTTCTAGGGAGAAATACCTTTATGAGACCCGGCTCATGAAGTCAAAAGCCTTAGTCGATAGGACCTTAACCCTGTTCGCTAAGCCACCTTTGTTCGACATCCATATAGGCAAATGATGATTCGCTCCTGGAAATATTCCAGTTGTAGTGGTGCTGATGCCAAAATCGATATCTAATCCCAGGGTTGCAGCAAGAAGCTAGTGAGCCACACATGCATACGAAATAGCCGAAATGATGGGGCAACTTGCAACAAAATCAGCAAGTAAAAATGTATGCATGCAAAATAGCCGAAATGATTAGGCACCAGGAAAGATAGCCGAAATGATTGGGCAATCGCGACCTTCGCGATATTAAAGCTGAAATGATAGAGCATCACGGAAAGAAATAAAAAAATGAAATTTATGCCCTACAGGTGAGATCACAGCGATCCCTGTATACCATCCAGGGGCGCAAACAAAGAAGGAATCACGCCTTCCCTCCTCATGCTCCATCAGAAAGAGAGCCAAGTATCGACGGTCACATCTGCATCCCAGAATGTCAACAACGGCGTTCCTTCGCAGTCCAGCGTGATGCAGGTACAACGTCAACAAAAGACCTCACGGTCAAAACAAAGGAGCCACGACATAGTCCCTAGTTCTAAACCTTAACGGCGATATCTACAGCCTAAGAATCAGCAATGGTGATCTTCCTCATTCCAACAGGACTCGGACGCAACATCACCAAGCGGAGTGACGGCAAAATCCCGGCTCCACCTCAGCATTCGTCTCGTTACAGCAGACGCAATGTCAACAATGGCGTTCCTTCGCAGTCCAGCAGGATGCAGATGCAACGTCAACGAAAGACCTCATGGTCGAAACAAAGCCGAGTGATGGCAAAATCCCAACTCCACCACAACATTCGTCTCGTTACACCAGACGCAATATCAACAACGGTGTTCCTTCGCAGATGCAACATCAACGAAAGACCTCATGGTCGAAACAAAATGGAGTGATGGAAAAATCCCAACTCCACCTCAGCATTCATCTCGTTACAGCAGATGCAATGTCAACAACGGCGTTCCTTCGCAGTCCAGCGTGATGCAGGTACAATGTCAATAAAAGACCTCATGGTCAAAACAAAGGAGCCACGACAGAGTCCCTTGTTCCAAGTCTCGATGGCCACATCTACAGCCAGGAGACCCACCACAGCATCCTTCCTCCAACAGGATTCGGACACGCTAAAACAATGAAGCAATGGACAAATTCCTAGCTTCAGGGTCTTGACGGCAACTCATATAAAACCTGAAAGACCATCGGAGATCATCTCACACCAGCGCGGAGTGGTCACCACCGCGACATTCGTCTCGATACAGCAGACGCAATGACAGCAAACGAAGCAAAGACCAAATTCCTAGCTTTAGGGTCTTGACGGCAACTCATATAAAACCTGAAAGACCATCGGAGATCATCTCACACTAGCGCGGAGTGGTCACCACCTCGACGTTCGTCTCGATACAGCAGACGAGATGTCACCACAGCGTTCTTCCTCCAGCAGGACTCACACACGACAATCAAACAACGGAGCCATGGAAAAATCCCTAGTTCCAAACCTCGACGGTTCACCAGCAACCTAGAGACAACCACGACATTCATCTCGATACAGCAGACACAATGCCAACAAACAAAACGAAGGCCAAATTCCTAGCTTCAGGGTCTTGACGACAACTCATATAAAACCTGAAAGACTATCAGAGATCATCCCACACCAGTGCGGAGTGGTTATGACTCATCGGGGCTCTCTAAAATGGGCCTAACCTCAAGGAAAAAGCGACATGGCAAAATTCCTAACGCTTGCTCTTCCGACGGTCAAACTGCCTAGGAGGATTGCTTGAAGACGTCTTGTCCTGCCCCCGAAGGGATCAGAGACACGACAGTCGCAAGGCTACTCGAACAAGCAAGATTGCCTATCGAGGAATACATCAGCCAACGCGACGGTACGATGGAAAAAACCCTAGTACCACAAACCCTAATGGACCTTTGTCGTAAAGAGCAGAGGTTAACTATGACGTTAGGATATCCTTGCGAGAAATGCTCGATTCGTCTCGACTCGCAGGGAAAAGCCTTAGGCAATCGGGATAAGAACCGGTTTTCTAAGCACTGGGGCCCTGCAAGTCAGTTCAAAATGGACTTCTGCATACTATTCATGGGTCACACTCTCCAAAGTCGAATCTCGACAAGAAGGGAAACAACTGCTTACAGGTCCTCTCGACTCGTCAGAGGGAAAATTCTCTTATAAGATCCTTACGACTTATAAGGGAAAACGCACTTAGGAATCCTCACGACTCCTAAGGAGAAAATACACCTGCGAGATCCTCTCGACTCGTAGGGAGAAAAGTCTTCATGAGACCCTCACGGCTTATGAAATTGAAAAGTCTTAGGCAACAGATCTGAACCTGCCTCCTAAGCCATCACTACCCCTCGAAGAAGCTAAAACAAGATACTCACCCTGTCATCTGCCGGCTATACTTGCTAAGGTGACATGCTGATAACAAAAGAAAGAAGAAAGCAGAGAGATGACACAAGACATTGCGAAAGAAATATATCTTTTATTCATGAATTCAATTAAGTATAAGCTACATCAGCTGAAAGGATAAAGAAAAATGAATACATTTTATTCAAAATTTACAAATGGCGCAAAATGCAACTATTGGGAGGGAAGCATCTGCAGTAGGCCAATCAATTGCTCACGCACTCCCCTCAACTCGTCACGATCAACTGCCAGGGCCAACTCCGTTTCAACCTGAGCCCATTGCTGCAAATAAGACGAAAGTCGCTCATCAACGACCCGCCGAGCTGCCTCACGATTCTGTGCATCCCGCTCGACGATGTTGAGCTTCTGCCTTAGTGTTAGCCCATCAGAAATGCATCGCAGAAGGCCTTCGAAGATAACTTTCAACTGGGCAGCATTCGCATCAACCTGAGCATGCAGTCGAGCAGATTCGCTTGAAGTTTCTTTACATTCCCTCCGCTTTAAAGCCACTTCCTTTTCAAGATGGCGGAAGTAAGAAGTACTCTGCTCGATCCATGCAGCCCGTTGAGTGCTCACAGCCAGAACCTCAGGAGCAGGACACCTAAACTCAAGCTCGTGCAGGCAAGCCTCAATTTCCCTGCAGCGATTAACCCAAGACTCAACGACGTCCTCACCATGAAAGTTCACGGGCGTCGCTAGCATAGGGTTAACCTCCGCGGAAAAATCCGCAGTAGATGTGGGAGTCTCCACGTCGAGCTCCTCAATATAGTCGCTCAGCATGCGCAGACTATTCGCAGCGCCTTTCGAGGACGGATGTCTAGAAAAGGGCCCTGCCGGCATAATAATATGAGACTCGAATGGGGCTAGAGTCGATGTGATTGCTGCAAAATAGATCATAATCAGATGTCGGCTCAGGAAATAAAGAAAATACGTGAAAAGTAGACTCTACTATACTGGCTGCAATAGGGGGCAGAACTGGGAGTACTGGTGGCGCAACGACAGCCTCGTCCCCTCCTTCAATTCGTAAGGCTACAAGCAATATAAGAAAGAGTTAGCAGTAATGCGACTGCCCGATAAAGAAAAGGACGTCATTTATAGAAAATACTCACCGACACCAGCAGGCGGACTAATCTCCGACAAGAAGAAGTGTGGGTGCAGCACCTGATATAGGTGGTCAGAAAGGACTCCTGCAAGGACGCAATATTGCAACGTCGGTACGTAGGTTATACAGCTTAAAAAAATAAGACTAATGAGTCACCAATCCGCACCTTCTAACATCTGAGATGGTATGAGAGTGGGTAGAGGAGATGTCACCGTCAAGGCGGTAGCTGATGGCATTGCCTTGGGTAGTGCGACCTCAGCACTCGCCGCACCTGCACTAGAAACAAGATAAACCCTGTCAGGAAAGATTGAAAAAGATTGCAGAATAAAAAGAAAAGTAATGAACCAAAATCTACCTGATGAGTCGCCAGTCGGAGTCATGACGAGGGCGTCACTTGATACAGCAACTGCTTCATCCTCTTCCATCAGGATGGTCTCACCTCCCGTCGCCTCATCCTCTGACTCCACAAGAGCCGTCGTAACGCTTGCGACGCAAGGAGATGGCAAAGAGCCGCAAGCGGAAAGAGCAATGATTGGAGCGGTGTCCGATTCTTGAGAGGGAATAGCCAACTCGGGCTCAGCAATTGTAGCTATCTCGTCCATCGCCACCTCAGGCTCGGCAGTGGTGGTCATCTCACCTACCGCCATCTCAGGCTCGGCAATCGTGACTGTCTTATCCGCCGCTACCTTGAACTCAGTGATCGCAGCCACCTCGCCTACCGCCGCCTCGGATTCGGCAATCACGGCTACCTCCTCTACCGCTGCCCCAGGCTCAGCGGTCGCTGCCACTTCTTCGGGAAGACTCGGCTCTGCAAAGATAAGATATATGAGAACTGATAGCTTAAAACTTTGACAACAGAGTCTCAAGGCACATTACCTGGAGTTGATTTACCGTTGGCTTCCCGAGCCGCACGTGCCGTCCGTCTGTGAGCAGTGAATAAGTGTTCATATCAGATTTTTGCATTTTTATACCGCCCAATTTTTATCACATTGCTTATCGGTAGGTACTCTTGAGCCGTGTTTGCTAGTCAATTGCAGGAGATATGTTCTCGGCTCTAAACGGTGAAATTCATGGAAAAGCACGACAAAATCCGGATTACTGCCAACCACAGATAAAACACGGGTCTGCGCTCTCTATTCGTATGTTGCCATACACCAGTTTAAGAAGACAAAGGGCAAATCGATTGTCATCTTCATGCACAAAGCACAATGGCAACACAAAGTCCAAGAAATCTAAGCGGAGCTCGAGGAAATCATAGCAAAAGATCCACATCACATCACCTTTTGATCAACAGAAATTCTGGAAAAATCGTGAAGCAATTCTGAGAAAAAACATATACCAGACTAAAGGAAACAGCAAACCAGGGAGCACCACCAAAACTGAAGGCACAACTCTTCTAAAGCACCGCGGTTCCGCGGCATAAGCACGCTTAGGCCGCGGAACCGCGGCCGTACGGCTTCTTCAGAACGAAATATTTTAGGGGCAGTTTGGACATTTTATGTGGAGCCAGATTCTTGCCCTAGGTTTCCAGTTCCCTACCTATAAATAGTCCAGAACTTGCCAAAGCTAAGGGTGCATATTCTTGTATTTAGATTTAGATTATATGCTGTTGTTCTTCTTCCTCCTCTCATCTCTTCTCCATTAAAAAACTTGTAGTGAGCTTTTGTGAGTGAAGAATGAATAAAGGAGTTCTTGTTCTTACCATACTTGTCTTTTTATTTTGTTAACTATTATTGCTTGTAATTTTCATTTGCTAATTTAGTTGTTGTTATTTGTGTTTGTTTCTTTCTTGTTCTCTTTTCCTTTATCCTTAAACAACCATGATGCTTACGCTTGATCCTTGCCGAGGTGAGGTCGCAAATAGCTAATTGTAATCTTCTAACCTCTTTCTTTCTACCTTCCTCTTTTGTTTTATTTTCTTTTTGTTATGATGTGTGAGTAGTTTCCATACTTGTTAGGGTAGGATAAGGGAAGTTTGAGAGAAGGAAATCTCTCTCACTCTTTCCTTGCCCAACATCTTGATTCGAACTCCCGTTAATTGAACCGCAATCCGCTCCCTACGACATCATATCTTACATGATAGCGGTGATTCCGTAGTGAGACCGGCTGTGGTTGAATTAACCGGAGGTTAAGGCTAAGAGCCAAGAACGGACGGACAAGCACCAAAAGGAAGAACTTATGCGTTGGAAAGCCTAGCTTATACTCGCAAGTTCCTTCCTAGTCGTGCTAATCCCCGTTGTTGCTGATTACCGCAACACCGATATTAAGAGTGGCAACGAAAGAAGTGAGCGACTACTAACTCAAACTAACATAATCCTAACCCTAACAAGCTCTCTTTACATATCATTTTAGCACATAGTTAATCTTAAAACAAACTTGGACATTTGGACTTAACTCGTTAAAGCATATAGAAAAAGATTCCCTTCTCCCTGCGGACGACCCGTACTCAACCGGCTAGCTACAAACGAAACCGTCTTGATTGCGGTAACAAACTTAGCATGCAAAAATTCTACCAATCAAATGGCGCCGTTGCCGGGGAGACGGTAGTTTATTTCTTTGTGTAATTTCGGGTTAATTTGTGAATATAATTCTAACCGAAAAACAAAACAAAAAAATATATACATTGTAACAAACCATCTTGTTATTTTTGATTAGTTTTTGTACAAGTGTGCAGGATAAAAAGACGATCGATTTCAGTGCCAAAGACGTGGGAAGTTAGACCCATATCTCGCGGCTACACCGCGACAGATCAAGACGGAGCCAACGATCTACTGTAAAATTCTGGAGCGGATCCAGTGAGCAAATCAAGATTCAGGACATCCAGACAAGAAGAGGACAACCAAGGCAGCATTTACAAGAAAACTGAAGCTTCAAGGCCACCATAAAGCCGCGGAACCGCGGCATAAGCGAGCTTAGGCCGCGGAACCGCGGCGGTTTGTTGGCATCAGCGGCCCAAAACTCCCTGTAAGTCTCTCTCACTCCTCCCCACTCCTCTGGACTCCACTGAACTGTGTTTTCTGCAGCATTCTTTGCCCAAATTCTCTTTCCCCTTCCAATAAATTGTTCTTGTGCAGGATTCTTTTCGCCGCGCTAAAAAAATAAAATTGATTGCAGTTGATTGTTACTGCTTTGCATATATTAATACGGACTTTAAGGGGCTTGAAACCAATTCAGATTGGATGGGGATTTCATCACCCTTCCCAGGACCCCAGAAATCACAAAAAGCATATGCATTGACCATTGTTTAATTAAAAAATACTAGACTCAGCCCTAAGGACTTCGCGCTCAATAGGACAGAGGACTAGTTACAGTCACCGGCCGTTTATCCTGTCCTGACTTTGCGGTGTCTAGGCAAGTGTGTCGAAAGCAAGTGGTTACTTAATTAGGACCACTACTTACGTAGTGGGGAGCCTCCCACTTACCTGGCACTTACCTGGCCGCAATTGGCGGAGAAGAGACGGTTTGAGGTCTTATTTCTAGCCCTTTAGAACCGTTAGGAGCTGTCTAGCTGACCTAGGTGACCCTAGATCTAGGTGTGATTGTGCATATCTTGTTTGTGATTGCTTGAAACCGTAAGTTCGTACATATTTCTGTAAAGCTCTTTCTAAAAAGAAAAAAAAAGGAAAAAAATCAAAAACTTTTTTAAAAACTTGCCCCTTGTCGCCAGAATCCATTTTTTCACCCACCACCCATCGTATTTCTCCATTGACGTTTTCTTACCCTCACCTTCTCCGTTTTGACTATACTAAACTCGTTTAGTATATGTCCGCTTGGACTCGGGACACTAGCGCCCGCCTCGTCCGCATTACGTTAGTCGCTACCGACTACGCGATCGACTCAGACGTCGAAACTCCGTCCACGCCTCTTTCACCCTTACCTTTGCCGGCCAACTCCGACGTTGACCGGAATTCTGTTCATACATCCTTACCTTCACCTTCACCAACCTCTTCTTCCGCGATGTCAGGATTTAATCCAAACATCTCTTTGACTCCCCCGGGATTGACTCCACCTCCTATGGAGACGAATAACCCACCACCACTGCCTGTTGTAGCGCCGCAGCGAATCGCGCTCCAGGATCGTTTCTATCCCACCCGTTCTGCACTTCCCACCTATTTTTCTCTTCCACCGGCCAATGGGGATAATTTTGAAATTAAGCCCCACTTCATTAACATGCTTCCGAAATTTCATAGGCTTGAATCTGAAGATGCCTATATCTTCATCAACATATTTCAAAACGTTTGTGCCATGATGAAAAACACCCAGCTGTCGGACGATGCTATACGGCTATGGGTCATTCCGTTCACTTTGTGCGATCTTACTGAAAAATGGCTGTATAACACCGCTTCCCACTACATAACCAGTTGGGACGAGTTTGTGAAAGCGTTTCTCAAGAAATTCTATCCGAATCATAAAACCGCAAGGATCCGTAATGAAATCAACCAATTCTCTCAGCTTCCTACTGAACCCTTCCAGAAGTGCTTTGACCGATATAAAGACCTTCTTGTTCAGTGCCCTCACCATGGTATTGAGAAATGGAAACTTTGCCAAACCTTATACGAGGGCCTGAACCCAGCAACCAAGCAGTTGTTGGAAACCATTTGTCAGGGCCACTTCCTATCGAAATCTGACAAGGAAGCGTGGCAATTCTTCGACGACCTTGCGGAACAAACGCTACAATGGAAGAGCACCAGACCGACTTTTTCTTCTACCTCCACTTCTACCGGTCAGTCTAGGGTAGGAATTCACCAACTGGATGTCTCTATTGCGATGAAAGCTGAAATGGCTGCAATAACGAGAAAACTTGAAGCGATAGAGAGCAAATTTTCATCTCCTGCTCCTGCCCCTGTTCTTCCCCTTCGTACCATTTATGCTTGTTGTTCCGATCTTTCTCACTTAACCGAAGAGTGTCCTTACAATCCACCATCCCGAGGACAGGATCAGGTTAATGCTGCATTTCAGCAAAGACCGAGAAATGATCCATACTCTTCCACCTACAATCCCGGTTGGAGGAACCATCCCAATTTTGCCTGGAATCAGAATCAGTATCAATTCCAAGGCAACAATTTCCAAAGGCCCCCTCCTCCGCAACAACAAGCGCAATAACAAACTCAACATTAGTTACAGCAGCCCTTCCAACCCCAACCTTTTCAAAATCAGACGAACAACTTTGCACCCAACAATTCTTTTCCGCAAAACAACTTTGTTCCGTCAAACAACGATAAGGTTTCCTCGCTAGAATGAAGTCTGGAGGCGTTCGTTAAACAATCGACACAATCCACCGCCAACATCCAGTCGTCTATTCAGTCTTTGGTGCAACACACTACTGCACACGGGCAAAGCATCAAGACCATCGAGGCCCAGGTTGCACAGCTGAATGCAGCGTTAAGCGTGTTAGTGTATATGCCCTAGAGGCCATTACTGTATCATACTAGTATGTATATTACTTGATGGAAGCTTGGGATATTCACAGTTGTACAGACAATCTTGCTCGATATAGTAGTATGCTACTTGGTTTGTCTCTGCTTTAATGTGTACATGTGTGTTTCCTTTTTTATATCACCTATACGCATTAGTAGAGCCCTTAGGATCTTTGCTTGATTACCGGCGTTGTGATGGCGATCACACTCGTGGGAGCTGGGTAATCCATAAGCACATCCTTATTCGCGTCCCTAGTCGTAGGAGTATCGAGATAGGGCATCGATACTCCGGAGTAGACTAGCGTATGCGCTTCTCATCCCAGCATGGGAAACGGTCTGTCCCACAGCCGTCAGTACGTCGTACTTGAGATAGTATGCGGGTGCTCGTTAGGTTACGAGTACACTGGACAGGACTCGTCGGGAACTGATGGTTGGTATTATACCTATCGTCAGTTATCAGTTCCCAGGTGACATGAGTACAGCTTAGTCTGCTGACTTGACACTGTCATTTCGCCTCAAGTGTGTTCCCACTGTTCTTTGATTACTACCCTACCACGGCTCTACTGAGTCGTGCAAACAGGTAGTAGTTGGGAGCAGTCCCGAAGCACTTGGAGGCAGTGACAGTTAGACAGGATTCGTCTCTCCCGGTATTGGGGGTTGACATCGCGCTGTGTCTAGGAGAGCCATTACACGAGTAGTCCCTGGCCAGGGCAAGCGAGATATACTGGTAGGTTTCCAATGTTATCTCAGGGTGTTCTGGGCTTCACTCCGACACGACTTGTACCGCTATTAGGGGACTGACGTTTACCGCCCCCCCTAGGCCCGCCATGCGATGTATCAGACGAACAGACCGGACTGTACGGAGATTGTCACATACAGGCTCAGTAGGAGTTCGGATGGGTTTACCTCATCGGCCTTCTTATCGACATCTACCTGGGGACCGTTACGTACAGCTAGTGCCGCTTGCGGTCTGTGGTTAAACCCACTGCCAGCGTAGTGTCGAGTCTTTAGAGTCCCACACAGAGAGTTTCCCTGCACTGAGCGAAACGTGTAGAGGCCGTATGGTTTTACGGCAGGGCTGCGATCACTTACGTACACTTGTGTGCGTATGGTGTTCGGGCAGGCAGTACTAGTGGGCTTTGGTTTAAGCCGGATCCTAGTATTGCACGGATGGATTTGTTTTGTCTTCTGCGCATCCGCATACTACGGAATGCGGATGCAGGTGTGTATGCACAGTTTTCCGGAGCGATGAAGGAGGAGGTGCCTCATTAGGGTTTTGGCAGTTGGTTCGGCCAAAACCGTTATGTGGCAGGCTCATTAGGGTTTTGACAGTTCGTTTGGTCAAAACCATTATGAGCCGGGGACATTATTTACTAATCCTTTCATTGATAATTATGTTATGGCTAATTACAATGACCATCTTGACTTTGTTGACCGTTTGACCAAAGTTGACTAGGATCTTCTTGAAAGATCTAAAGTATTCTTTGGTTTTCTTTTTCTTTTTGTTATGATAATGGTCATGTCATTTGTAGCCATCAACTTTATCTTGATGGGATTAGTAATGATAATCTTTTGCATTATTGCAACTATGGTTGGGTTTTCTCTTGGTGATGTTTTTCATTTTGTTCATTCTCATTCTCTCTCATAGAAAAGAAATGAGAAACATTTCCATGGTTGCTCCTCCTTCTTCCTCCTCTTGATTTTTCCTTTGATCTCATGTGTTGAGAGAAAAAGGATTTCACTTGACAAACACATCCATACATCTTCTCTACACATCCTAGGGCTTCTAGACTAGCAATCTCTTTGCCCTAGTTACCTCGGCTCGAGGTGGAGCTCGGTGTACATCTCTCGGGTGGATCGTCTTCGACTCAAGGAGGCCGCGGAGGTGACCAAAGTCCGGATCAAGACTAGGAGCAAGAAAGAAGAAGAAGAACAAGAAGAGAAGGAGTTCAAGTTGAGGTATAACCCCTAAACGAGTAGATAAATCTCTAGTTAGGATGCTAGTGTAATGTTTAGCAAAGATCCGGCTTTTACGGTCCATGTTACCAAGTCTAGAAAAATTTTTGTTTTACCGTTTCCGCAACCCCGAAAGTACCGGGAGAGGTAACGTGGACCTAACAAAGCGAGTGAGAGAAGGGAAAGCTTCCATCTCAACCACTCCCAAATCCCGGCCACCCACATAATGTACATGTTGCTCTTGAACAACAGAACCATAATGTGAGTGCCGTGACTACGTTGAGATCGGGAAGGATGCTGCACAACAACATCGGCACAACAATTGAGGATAATGACACCCCGGCCGCTTCTTCTTCTCCTTCCTCATCGTCTGAGCCTATTCTTCATTCTTCAAAAGGCTCTCCTTCTTCTTCTTCTGCTCTGAACGGACCCACTTCTCACTCCACGAAAACACCAGCTCTGGGTTCCGTTCCAACTCCACAATCTCCTCCACAAGCATTAGACTCAACCAATTTTAAAAACGTTCCATTTCCAAACCGGTTGAGGTCTAATAAACAAAATCCATAAATGGAGAAGATTCTGGAGTTGTTTAAGCAGGTTAACATCAACATTCCCCTTTTAGATGTTGTCCAACAAGTCCCGTCCTACGCGAAAATCTTAAAGGACTTGTGCACGAAAAAGAGTAAGTCTCAGGTACCCAAGAAAGTTTTCTTGGCTAGTGCTGTGAGTGATGCTCTTACCCAATCTTTACCACAAAAATGGAAGGACCCTGGCTGTCCTACGATTTCTATTACCATTGGGGATAAGAACATCAACCGCGCACTATTAGATCTTGGTGCCAGTGTTAACCTGCTTCCATGCTCAGTATATGAGCAATTAGGTGTAGGAGAGCTGAAACCCACACACCGTACTCTCCAAATGGCAGACTGATCAATCACCCATCCTAGGGGTGAGCTAGAGGATGTGTTAATCAAGATTGGGGACTTCATATTCCCCGTTGACTTCATTGTATTAGACACACAGCCTATAGCTAACCCCCGGAATCAAATTCCGGTGATACTCGGTCGCCCATTCCTTGCAACCTCAAATGCTGTGATCAATTGTCGCAATAGTTCGATGAACCTATCTTTTGGAAATATGACAATTGAACTCAACATTTTTAGGTTGGGGAATCAGCCCACCGAACCTAATGCTCATATACTAGACGTTTGCTCGATTCAGGAGATCACCCCAGAAGAGTGTGAATTCGAGGAGTTTTTGTTCGATCGCGATAACCTTGACGCCACTAGTGCGTTCTTCTTCGAACCTGCTGCTGTTTCTACGCCCGACAATGACTACGAATGTTTCACTTTCTCGAACAATCTTAGCCACTCACCACCCGAGTTTGAATCCTTCGAATTTCAGGATGGGTTACCTGAACCATCCAACTCGGTCGCTTACACTCGTTTCGAACCTTTGCTGGAATCCTTTGAGTTCGAGACCTTCTCACCAATCTTGCCTTCAATCGTTTCACCTCCAATGCTCGAACTCAAGCCTTTGCCGTCTCACCTTAAGTACGCTTACTTGGGTGAGAACGAGACCTTCCCTGTTATCATCTCGGCTTCTCTAGCTCCAGAGCATGAGAAAGCCCTTCTTGCGGTCTTGCACAGCAATAGGCAAGCTTTTGGCTGGTCCATGGCGGACATCAAGGGGATTAGTCCCCTGATCGTTGAACATCACATTCATTTGATGGATGATGCCAAACCAGCCAGAGATCCATAAAGGCGACTCAACCCAGTCATGAAGGAGGCTGTGAAGAAGGAGATCATAAAATGTCTGGATAGTGGTATCATTTACCATATCTCTGATAGCCAGTGGGTTAGCCCCATTCACGTTGTCCCTAAGAAATCAGGTATAACGGTCATCACTAACGAGGCGAATGAGTTAATCCCTACTCGCACCCAAACTGGGTGGCGAGTATGCATCGATTACAGAAAACTCAATGCCGCAACGCGGAAGGACCATTTTCCGCTACCTTTCATTGACCAAATGCTTGAACGATTGGCCGGACACGAGTACTACTGCTTTCTTGATGGCTACTCCGGCTATAATCAGATTCTCATCGCCGAAAAAGACCAGGACAAGACCACATTCACTTGTCCTTTCGGCACGTTTGCATATCGTCGCATGCCCTTTGGGTTATGCAATGCGCCCGCTACCTTCCAGCGGTGTATGATGGGAATCTTCTCAGACATGGTGGAAAAATTTCTGGAGATCTTCATGGACGATTTCTCCATCTTCGGCGATTCCTTCAATGAGTGTTTGCTGCATCTTGACGCTGTCTTTACCCGATGTAAGGACAAGAACCTTACTTTGAATTGGGAAAAGTGCCACTTCATGGTGCGTGAAGGTATTGTCTTAGGACATATCATTTCGCAAAATGGCATAGAGGTTGACAAAGCGAAGATTGAGGTCATTTCCAATCTCCCTCCTCCCAGATGCGTCAGAGACATTTGAGCCTTCCTTGGCCATGCCGGTTTCTATAGACGGTTCATCAAGGACTTTAGCAAGATTGCTAGGCCCTTGACTCTTCTACTGGCCAAGGCCACGCCATTCGACTTCAACTCGAGCTGTGTGACTGCTTTCGAGTCATTAAAAAGCTCACTCACTTCTGCTCCCGTTCTTTCTTCACCTGACTGGACGCACCCATTTGAGATTATGTGCGATGCATCCGACTTTGCCATTGGTGCTGTCCTTGGACAATACATCAACAAGATGCCGCACGTAATCTATTATGCTAGCCGAACCCTGAACGACGCCCAACTGAATTATACAACAACTGAGAAGGAATTCTTGGCTGTTGTATTTGCTTTAGAAAAGTTCAGGCCCTACCTCATCGGCTCTCCAGTCATTGTCTACACAGATCATTCTGCTCTGCGCCATCTTTTTGCGAAGAAAGATGCAAAATCTCGGCTAATACGTTCGATCCTCATGCTTCAAGAGTTTGACCTTGTCATTAAGGACAAACGAGGATGTGAAAACGTAGTTGCCGACCATCTCTCACGACTTCCTTCTTCGCCTTCGCTTCAAATTCCAATCAACGACGTTTTTCCGGATGAACAACTCTTGACAGTATCTTACGAACCCTGGTTCGCAAATATTGTGAACTATTTGGCCACAGGGCTACTACCGACTGAATGGTTAAGTCAGGACAGACTTCGATTCTTATCCCAAGTAAAACACTTTTACTGGGACGAACCCTATCTGTTCAAGTACTGTCCCGACCAGATTATTCGTCGGTGTGTCCCTGACGATGAATTCAAGAGTGTGCTGTCATTTTGCCACGATCAAGCATGTGGCGGGCATTTTGGCCCCAGAAAGACAGCTGAGAAGATCTTGCAATGCGGTTTCTACTGGCCACAACTCTTCAAAGACGCTCATGACTATTGCAAGACTTGCTCCCGGTGCCAACACTTGGGCCGGATATCCCGGAGGAACGAGATGTCGCTCCAACCAATCTTGGTTGTGGAGATTTTCGACGTTTGGGGGATCGATTTCATAGGGCCGTTTCCCAGCTCTTTTGGGAACTTGTACATCCTTCTTGCTGTTGATTACGTCTCTAAGTGGGTCGAGGCTGTGCCCAGCCGGATTAACGACAACAAGGTTGTCGTTAGGTTTCTTAAAGAAAACATTTTCTCCCATTTTGGGCAACCCCGATCGATCATTAGCGACAATGGAACTCATTTCTGCAATAAGACTTTCGAGGCCTTGATGCGGAAATATTCCATTAATCATAAGCTATCCACGCCCTACCATCCCCAAACCTGTGGGCAGGCCGAAGTTTCAAATCGGCAAATCAAGCAGATACTGGAGAAGACGGTTTCCAAGAACCGAAAGGATTGGTCGTTGAAACTCACTGATGCCCTTTGGGCATTTCGAACGGCTTATAAGACCGATCTTGGCATATCTCCCTATCGGCTTGTGTACGGAAAGGCTTGCCACCTCCCTGTCGAAATAGAGCATCGCGCATTTTGGGCGATAAAGGAGCAGAATCTGCCTCTCGAAGATGCGGGCAGCCATCGGAAGCTGCAGTTGAACGAACTGAGCGAGCTTAGGGATGAGGCTTACGATAACGCGGTTGTCGTTAAGAATCGAACGAAGGTGTTTCACGATAAACACCTTTTGCGCAAAACTTTCGTACCTGATCAACAGGTACTTCTTTATGACACCCGGCTACACTTCCATCCAGGAAAGCTCAGATCTCGCTGGAAAGGGCCGTATTTTGTACGGAATGTGTATCCGCAGGGCGCTGTGGATTTGGAGAATCCAAAGGACGGTTCATTTTTCAAAGTAAATGGACACCGACTTAAACCGTACCTTAACGCCAAACCAACAGAGGAGCTCCTGGTCTTACAGGAGCCGGTTTACCCTGCATAATCTTCCTCTGCCTACCACCAAATTTCGGTTATCCAGCCAAGAACAGTGGACACTGTTCCAAATAAGTTTGGGGGTATGTATATACCATTTTGTACATATTTATGGATATTCTTTTCCATTTTTTCTATTTTTATTTTCTTTAAAAACAAAAACAAAAAAAATTGTGTATATCTAACCGACAATTTCGACTCTTCAAATGATCTCTTCCTGCAATGACAGTGAGGACACTGTCCAGTTTAAGTTTGGGGGTACGCTCGGTACGCATTTCTAACCTTCGCATTCATATGTATTTTTTGCATCTGCATACTAAAATCCATAAAATCCATAAAAATCAGAAAATTTTCTAAAAATATAAAAACTTTTCTGTCAAGTTAACTAGTGGGAGAACTCTGATTCAACATTTCGACGGTTTTGTTTGATGAGATAAGAATAACTAAATCTTATTTTTAGATTTTGAAAACCTGAAAGATAACTCTTCTTTGAAGTTAACTATAGCTGATATACGTCTTTACATCACACTACACGTGTCGTGAGTTTTGGAAATTAGATGACAATTCTATTATGTCTAAAAACTTTTAAATGGATAAATGATTTTTTGAGAATCAAATAGGTTTGTTCTGAAATAAGTAATATCAAGAATAGTTTATGAAGTAAAGTGAATATGAAAGAATGTTATTGATGCCTTAATTGGAACTAGTGAATATGAAGGAATGTTATTGATGCCTTAATTGGAACTAAGTCTGAAAAATAACCCATCTGAAACTTGATTGGAATGATTACACACCTAACCCACTAAATACGTCTTTTATCCAAAAAAATAACTGAACTGCCGGTTATATCTCCGTTCGTATTGAATCATCATGATTTTCACGCTAAATTGTCTTTTGTTTTTGGACCTAGGTAACTTGAGTAATTAAGTCCGCTGGGGTGTTTCTACACCTAATGCCCTAAAACCAACTGGTTTGGGAGCATTGGCCCAAAGCTCGCTAAGAAGCCTAAAAAGTCCAGATTAAAACAAAGTCAAGCAAGTGTTCTCTCCGAGTTAAAATTCCTAACGGTTCTTTGTGTGAGAATAATCTTGACAAAAGACGGGTTTTTATAAAAAATATTTCTAGCGGAGATATGAAGGTTTCATTCTATGATAAAGACTATTGCACGTTCACAGAGGTGTGTATGAAATGAAAACAAGAAAAAGGTGGAGTGAAAAATAAGACCTAATTTCCTGTTAAGGAAGATAGAAATTCTGAAGTTGAAACTTTACTGTAAAACGAAACTTGAAAAATGCTTAACTCTTTATAAAACTTATGTGATCCTTTCAAAATTCTTATCTGGGCTTTATTGTGTGACATGATGACTTTATTCGACCCTTCTAGAACTTAACGACACTATTTGCACTACACGTAAAGACATATAAAATCTTAAGTTAAATAAGAAGCGAGATGTAAAAAATAAAGGTTCAATAGTGTAGACTTAGGATCATAGAATTGTTATTTTCTGAAACAAAACTTTAGGGGTTTGAATCATAGTAATTTTGCAAAACTAGCTTGACCGGATTTTGTGGGTAGTATCCGCTGAAAACCCTCAGGAGACAACACTCCTCCTACTATGGACACCTAGAGGTTTAACGGCTTGTTGCACATCCTCAGTGCAATCGCGTTCCCTGCGAAAGTGAGGTTAGCAATTTTCTTGTGAATAAATTTGCTTTGCTCGGGACGAGCAAATGATATGTTTGGGGGTATTTGTTCATATCAGATTTTTGCATTTTTATACCGCCCAATTTTTATCACATTGCTTATCGGTAGGTACTCTTGAGCCATGTTTGCTAGTCAATTGCAGGATACATGTTCTCTGCTCTAAACGGTAAAATTCATGGAAAAGCACGACAAAATCCGGATTACTGCCAACCACAGATAAAACATGGGTCTCCACTCTCTATCCGTATGTTGCCACACACCGGTTTAAGAAAACAAAAGGGCAAATCGATTGTCATCTTCATGCACAAAGCACAATGGCAACACAAAGTCCAAGAAATCTACGCGGAGCTCGAGGAAATCATGGCAAAAGATCCACATCACATCACCTTTTGATCAACAGAAATTCTGGAAAAATTGTGAAGCAATTCTGAGAAAAAACATATACCAGACTAAAAGAAACAGCAAACCAAGGAGCACCACCAAAACTGAAGGCACAACTCCTCTAAAGCGCCGCGGTTCCGCGGCATAAGCACGCCTAGGCCGCAGAACCACGGCCATACGGCATCTTCAGAACGAAATATTTTAGGGTCAGTTTGGACATTTTATGTGGAGCCAGATTCTTGCCCTGGGTTTCCAGTTCCCTGCCTATAAATAGTCCAGAACTTGCCAAAGCCAAGGGTACATATTCTTGTATTTAGATTTAGGTTATATGTTGTTGTTCTTCTTCCTCCTCTCATCTCTTCTCCATTAAAAAACTTGTAGTAAGTTTTTGTGAGTGAAGAATGAATAAAGGAGTTCTTGTTCTTACCATGCTTGTCTTTTTATTTTGTTAACTATTATTGCTTGTAATTTTCATTTGCTAATTTAGTTGTTGTTATTTTTGTTTGTTTCTTTCTTGTTCTCTTTTCCTTTATCCTTAAACAACCATGATGCTTACGCTTGATCCTTGCCGAGGTGAGGTCGCAAATAGCTAGTTGTAATCTTCTAACCTCTTTCTTTCTACCTTCCTCTTTTGTTTTATTTTCTTTTTGTTATGATGTGTGAGTAGTTTCCATACTTGTTAGGGTAGGATAAGGGAAGTTTGGGAGAAGGAAATCTCTCTCACTCTTTCCTTGCCCAACATCTTGATTCGAACTCCCGTTAATTGAACCACAATCCGCTCCCTACGGCACCCTATCCTACATGATAGCGGTGATTCCGTAGTGAGACCGGTTGTGGTTGAATTAACCGGAGGTTAAGGCTAAGAGCCAAGAACGGACGGACAAGCACCAAAAGGAAGAACTTATGTGTTGGAAAGCCTAGCTTATACTCGCAAGTTCCTTCCTAGTCGTGCTAATCCCCGTTGTTGCCGATTACCGTAACACCGATATTAAGAGTGGCAACGAAAGAAGTGAGCGACTCCTGACTCAAACTAACCTAATTCTAACCCTAACAAGCTCTCTTTACATATCATTTTAGCACATAGTTAATCTCAAAACAAACTTGGACATTTGGACTTAACTCGTTAAAGCACATAGAAAAAGATTCCCATCTCCCTGCGGACGACCCGTACTCAACCGGCTAGCTACAAGCGAAACCGTCTTGATTGCGGTAACAAACTTAGCACGCAAAAATTCTACCAATCAACAAGGCAACCGGAGACTCCTCTGAAGGAGTAGCAGCAGGGGTAGCGGTGCTCGAGCCCGCGCCTACGGCTAAGGCAGCACTACGCTCCCTTGCCGCGCGCACTCGGCGCTTCCTTTCCGCCCGGGCAGTCAAAGCGGACCTTCTAGACGCCTCCACCAACAGGACGTCATCGTCCACACCAGGGGTTACCTATGGAGCCGTCAAGGCTTCCGTCATCGATCGTTTGAGTAGGGCCTCTTTCGGCAATGCCGAAGAGGCCGGGACTTTGGTGACTGACCCGGGAAGAATCTCCGCATCAGCTTGCGGGATCGACATTGTGGTCCCTGCGATAAGATAAAGAAAGGGTCAGATTATTTATAAAAAAGGAGAATGAATATGCAATGAGCCAAGACATACCAATTCCCAACAAAGCACGATTCCTTTCCTCCTCCTCGAAGGTCTTGATGGAAGCCGCCAGAGCCTCTTCAGTGGTAAAGCTTGTTACAAAAAGAAAAGTGTCAGTCAAGACATGGTAATAAAAGTAAAGATATAGTGCAATAATAAGGTACGACCGATATTTACTTGATTGCACGAGGGTGGCTATCTCCGCTTGGTGGCTTGCGGATCGCACAGAAGCTGCAATAGCGGCCGCGAGATCAGTATCTTCCGGCGCTATGAAGAGACCTTCGTTGATCCCATATTCGCTCAGGCTCATTATAAGGAGCCTGAGGCTCCAGGCCGAGTACAGCATCCAGGGAGAGGACTGACTTCTTCTTCCTCTTCTGCGCACGAACTCCAGACGCAGCAAGCACGAGCTTACGCTTGGTGGGCACTTTGGGGCGACGAGTCCCGATATCTGAGCCCACGCCAGATTCAGGGGAAGCTACAGTTATCGTCTCCGCGGGAGCGCGGGTCACTGATGGCACATCCACTGTCTCCACAGGAGCACGAGGCAACCCGCGCATAGGGCTTAGCACACGTGGAGGCACGACTACAGCGACTTCTCTTAGCGGAAGGGGGACAGTGATCCGCCGCTTCAAAGGGACGTTGCGATCACTGGCAGGAGGCGCACTTTTGTGATCGAGCAGCAGCCACCTTTCTTCCTTAATGACGGCGTCCATCGAATGCTGGTACCACGCCGTATACACATTAAGGATCTTCGGAACGCAACTCGGCTCGCTGATAAAGAAGTAAGAGCCCGTATTCAAGTGCATGAAGTGATGCAGCGCACTCCGCATCCCCTCTACAGTGGCAATGGGTTCCAGCAGCACTCCTTGATTATAGCTCAATTGTTGGGCAAAATGATGCGGATTATATCTCATGAAAAGCGCCGCATCATTTTGCCTAAATACCAGGAAGCCCGGTCTGATAGAATATAAAAGGAAGATCTCCCGAACTGTCAAAACTGAGGCTCCATCTTTGAAAATATCCTGCAAGGGCCGCACCGTTGTAGCAGATTCTTTTCCAACGGTTAACACCTTGTCGGTAAAGGCCATCCCGTCTCCAACCGTGCAGGGACGAAAGAGCAAACCTCTAGCATCCCGCGGCGACGGATTTACAATTGAGGCGCCGACTAATCGCATGATCCGAGGGAAACTGCACCTGTCATAGAATGAAGGCCTTCTATGAATGCCAAAAACGCCAAGTGCATGTAACTCAAGCCATGACATGAAGTAATGCATCGAGAAGTTCACATGCTGTACTCCGGGTTCAGTAGTATCTGCCGCTTGACTAAGGCCGTAATACAGATGGGCTAAACCGGCGACCCCGACAACCACTTTCACCCCAATAGTCATCCGGTGAGCCGGGTAAAAGACAGATGGCCTCATACAGCGAAGGTGCATCGGGAGCACGAACCTGCTCAACCATAGCCCAAGAAATCCCAAAAAGAATGCTTCCTCATCTATCCCAGGGACTGCAATCTCCGCAAAAGGAACAACTGGAGAGTTGGGAAGGAAGAAACTCCTCTAATTTTCCTCCATCGTTGGCAGGTTGTCCAAACCTAAGCCGAAAGGGTCGTCAAGCGTGGCGAATTTAACGGCCTCCTTCGGGAAGACTTTTGGGTGAAGGAAGCGAGCGATGAAATCCTAGAAACTAACCCCGCGGCTCCCAGATTCGAGAAAAAGGCCATCGTAGATATCCAACACTTTGATCAAACTGGGAAACTGGTGTTGAACTGCATTCACCGGGGTAAGGCCCATTATCACCGGCTTGGCACCGAAAACATATTCGTCCGTGGGAAGCAGCTCCTCATAATGCTCCCCTATGACCGGTAAGCCAGAAACTTCTGCAAATTCCTCTAAAGAGATTGATACTTCTCGGTCCAGCGAGAGGAAGGTGTGGGTAGGAATGTTCCACTGCTCCAGAAATGCCTTAACCCACCAGGTGGGAAGCGTAGGATATTGGAAGAGAGAAGCATAAACGGTGGTATATAACCCAAGCCTCATCAACTGCGACTTTTTTGCTGACAGAATGTAGCGGGCCCATTACAGATAACCGGTCGGATGACGAGGAATCAGACCTATATTATATGGTTGCCCCCACGGCCGCGTCTCGCCTTGACAAATACGGCGTCCTAAGGTATCTAAAACCATGGGAGGCTGAACGGGAATCGAAGCTATAGCGGGCTGAAGAAGGCCTTCCGAAGTCCAATTAACCATCTCTACGGCGTAGTTCACCGGGGGTGAGTTGGCGTAATGGATCGCCATGATGGGCTCTGAGAATACCGCGCACGAAAAGCTTTGTCGACCCCTAATAATCTGATTGTACCATGACCCACAGAGATGAAGATTCTTATGTTCCGGATCATGGTCTCTGATCAAAGCTAGGACCTCCCGGTCTACAGGCGCTCCAGGAAATCCTCCCTCTGAACGAACGAACGGAAACGAAGCATCGAAAGACATATTGTAACACCCGAGCCCAATAATACTATTTCTGATACTGGTTGAGTGTTAGACATTGCTCATTTCAATTATCTTGTTTGTTTGGTACTTGTTGCTAAATTTTAACCGGCTAAGTCATTTTTGCCTATAACAAATTTTAACACCTAAAATGAAATTAAAAATATCCATATTGGCCTACTCGTCGCCACTAGTCACGTGGTAGCGTCCGTGCTTCGAGATTTCGTCCCGTTCGGTGAAACGGGCAAGTTTGGACGACTACGCGCGCGTGCAAGTGTCCGACTTGGGGGCATGCATTTTAATCATAAAACATCTCATTCTAAAATTTGGAACTCGCTTAAAATCCTATTATTTGAATTTGAAACATTTGGGCACAATCCGGGCGCGATTTGGAAATGTTTCATTTAGCGCCGAAATACCCATTTAAATTTAATAATCTAAAACTATATATATATGTTTCTGTTCGTTTACATCCATATAAATCTTTTAGAATTTCTTTTTTTAAATTTCTGTTACCACTCCCAGCCAATCACGAGGGGCTAAATCCCTCGTGGGCCCCACCAACCCACTCTCTCTCTCTCTCTCCGCCTCTCTCTCTCTCTAATCTTTCCCTCTCTCTCTCTCTCCTAAAATCTCTCTCTCTATCTTTTAAAATCCATCGTCCTCACAGAGAACGAACACGAGAAACCTCACAGAACCCACGAACCCCAACCCTAGCCTTGCCCTAGCCGCCGCAGCCTCGCCGTCGACCTCCCCGCGACCTCGCCACCATCATCCTCGCCTCCACAGCCTCGATCGCACCCCCTTCCTCCTCTTCTCCCTCCTTCAAACGCCTGCACCCAACGCCACCGCCACCTGCACGCCGTGCTGCTGTCGCCGCCGCCTCCCATCGCCGACGACGTCGACTTCCTCCCTTCACCCTCGTCCCAACCTCTTCACCGTCTTTCTCCTTCCCTCGCCGGCGCTGTAACTGAACCCGAGCCTAACCCTAGCACCAAACCCTAGTTCGCCGGAAAAGGACACCGTCGACCCTCCTCGTCGTTGCCAGAGCCACCGCCGACCACCTCCTCTCCCCCCTGCAATCCAGACCAGACCACTACCTCCCCTACTCACAACACCATCCCATTCCAGCACCTCCAGCCACTTTCAGCCTATACTGCCGCTGCCGCTGCTTCGCCGGCGCCCCATCGCCGTCGAACCCATCGCGGTTGACACCGTGCCATCCCTGTAAGCATCTCGTTACTTTCTACCTGCGTGTTAACCCCTCGCTGGCCGTTCGTGTCCATAGTTTGTATTTTGCTAATTCGTCGCTGTTTTGACATTTCGCCGGATTCCGGCCGTGCCGACGACTTGACCCGACTCTCCAGCGAAGTACTCTGGTCCGTGTGGTTCCGCTGTTCGTTGTTTGGACTCGATCCGTGGCCCGTGCATCCGTCGCGTGTTTTCCGCCGACGTTGCGTTCGTGTTTTCCGCCGACGTTGCGTTCGTGTTTTCCGGTTTGCGAAACCGTCGAGGCAAGTATTACTTGCTACATGCTTCGTTATCCTAATTAAGTATGATTGACTCATAAAACTTGCATTGTTAACTAAATATAGTTATTTTTTCTCGATTGGACGTAATATGATAAATATCATGATACGACAACCTAAACCGTATTATGCCACTGTAACCCTAATAACGAAACTACCGGTTAATCATGTTGCTATTTAAAGGACGATAGTCGTACACTTATATCTTCATTACTTTCTGTCATTAATATTGCGCTACCCTGTGATTATTGCACCCCAAGGGTGCTCGAACCTGTAATATAATACAACTGCACCATATTAATGCACCATTGTGATTAAATTATTGCTGTTTACTTTATTTCCTGCTGCTGTTCCTTACTCGATTGTGTACATGTTGTGAGCACACCTTCGATTACATTACATATTGACCTGACCTTACTACACATGACATATACATACATACCGATGCACCGGACATGGTACCCTATGCTACCAAATCAACCTGTTGTACCATGACCTGACTTGTTACCTGATCTCATGCCTAATGCCAACAAACCTGACTTGGGGTCCTCATGGACCATTCCTGCTGTCTATCCAGACAAACCTGCTGTTACCTGATCCTGTGTTGGCATTAGTTCTTGATTACTGAATACCTGACCTGACATACATAACTTGGGGGTATGGGGAAATCAAAGGTGAAACCGACTTGTAACTCAACAGTTCGATACCTGTTCTGATCAGTCTTACGGGCTTGGCCAGTCCGGGAGTGATGATGCTGACATCACTCGTCCATCCTGCTACTTGTTACTGCCTAGCGGCACGTCTCGGATTCAGCCCCGAGGGTCTTGACCGTGGTCCCGGGCATGCACGGGATACTATTGAGTTACATCGACGAGTCATCAATTGATTTCAAAGACTTTAGAATAGAAACCTGATAGAACAGTTTAGTTACCCACTGCACATTACCCTGCACTGTTGTTTCATATTATTGTTTTATTCATGTTAATCCCTGCATTTCTTATTACCATGTTCATATTATATTACTGGTTGACATGACGCGCTGACGTCTGGGTTTTGCATAGCCCAGATTCCTTACCACTGTCGACGACCGAGCAGGAGTACTTCAGCCAGCAGGCTGATCCGTGAGTTCCATAGTGATTAGTTTATTTATTTCATTTCATTTCCAGATGTGAGCCCGCATTATGGGACGTACTATTTATTTATTGTATTGGATCATTTGCTTCTGCACTTATTGTTTATTGACTCTTGTTATTATGGATTTGGACATGTGTTAGATTAGCTTATTATCTTGTTCTTGATATCTCTACAGTCGTAATGTGACTGTGGATGGATACTTCCTACCCACAGGTAGCATGGTTGGCTATGTCACGTGCCCAAATCTTGCGTACTCTGGGAAGCGGGGCGTGACATGGTTTTTTTGGTATCAGAGCCATAGGTTAGTTGGGTTGATTCTTTTGTAGTTGGGTATTGTACCCGATACACGAATCAGAATACCCGTGCTTAGGAAACATGTCCTATCCCCTTGACCGTTTTACCATTCTTGAATCACATCCTTCCTGATTATATCTTGTACGGCGTGCAAACTTACTTTGCATGGTCAACTCGAAAACCTAATTTCTTGTTATCTCTAGGACTTAGGCAACTTGGGTGGAGTTAAGTAATTGCGGCTATGATACCGCGGCATAGCTACAATGCGGTACTCTATTTAAGTATCTTGGAGTTCTAGCCTTGATTTATATATTGAATCTATCATCATGCTAATGTTGGGTGTTTTGATTTCAGGACTATGGCAGATAAGAATTTCAAGACGTATCAGAGGCGCGTGGATGAAGCCGCCATGCTGGGAGTGATACGTGGGATGTTGGAAAATCAGAAGAGGCAAACTGAGCTGATCCAGCAGCAAGCAGATTCATTTCAGGAGGGTTTGCAGGCCATTCGGCAGTCTGTAAACACCGCTGTAGCGAAGCCAGTTGACCGAGTAGGGACCGTGGCAGATTTCAGACAGTTGGGTCCTACTACTTTCACTGGTTTGGAGGAGCCGTTGCCAGCCGAGCAGTGGTTAGTGGACACGGAGAATTTACTGATTGCGGCACAGATCCCAGAAGACAAGAGAGTTGATGTGGTGCACATTCAGCTGGTGGATTACGCCCGAGAGTGGTGGCTTGTGGAGGAGACCCGCTTGCCCAAGCCAATCAGTTGGGCGGATTTCTCTAAAAGTTTCCTGGAGAAGTTCTTCCCGCGGACTGTACGGGAGGAAATGGAAGAGAAATTTATTGGGCTGAGACAAAATGGAGCATCTGTGGACGTACATGCAGCTGAATGGACGAGACTCAGCCGCTTCGCTGGACCCTTAGTCGCCAAGGAGGCAGACAGGGCGCGAAGGTTCTTGCGCAGTTTAGATGTGGACATCCAGAGGCAGATTGTCTCCCTGGGTTTGACCACTTTCTCGCAGGTTCTTACGGCAGCCCGGGAGCAGCAGAGTTTATCTGGGATGAAAGGGAACCTACAGCAGACAGCAGTTGCGGCCAGGAAGCCCGCATTTGTACCTAACCGAGATCATGGGCGCAGAGGTATTCCAGTGGACCGTCGAGGTGTAGCACCCATGAAGAAACCTGTGATCGTTGATCGAAGAAAGAGCGTGACCTGTGACTACTGCCATTTACCTGGGCACGTGCATAAGGAGTGTAGAAGAAGACTGGGACTTTGTCTGGTGTGTGGAGCGTCCGATCACGCAGTTGGTGCCTGTCCGTCGAAGCTTCGCACGAGAGATGATATACAGAAGCCTCCGCAGAGACCGTTCCAAGGGCAGAAACAGCTGACTCAAGGACCTAATCAGGCTCGAGCTTTCACGTTGACAGCTGAGGAAGCTAAGGCATCAGGAGAAGTGGTTTCAGGTACTTTACTCGTTCATGGTTTTCCCGCATTGGCATTATTTGATTCCGGAGCATCCCACTGTTTTATGTCATCCAAATTTATAACTACACACTCGATTACCTGCACGACCCTGTCTAGTTTTTGGGACATATACACTGGGAATGGGAAAATCATAGCTAGTAAGGAATGTAGAGATTGTACAGTTGTTGTGTGCGGACGGGAGCTCTTTGCAGATTTCTTGGTGATAGATACGGGCAGCTACGAAGTTGTCTTGGGAATGGATTTTCTTGGCACTTTCCACGCCCACATTGACTGTAGGGCAAGGAAGGTAGTTTTCCAGATTCCCGGACATCCTGAGTTTACCTTCACTGGGGGAAGCAGTTCTGTCGGGCCAGTTGAGTTTAGGGCTAAGCCGACAAACAGTGTTCTTGCAGCAATGGAAGTTGATAATAACGAAGAGCCGGCAGTTGTTCGCGACTTTATGGATGTATTTGAAGATATTTCGGGCTTACCGCCAAAGCGAGATGTAGAGTTCGCGATTGACCTTATTTCTGGTGCAGCGCCAGTATCGAAATCTTATTATCCGATGGCACCAGTGGAATTGGAAGAAGTTAAGAAACAAGTTGGTGAATTACTTGAGAAGGGTTGGATTCGAAGCAGCAACTCGCCTTGGGGAGCTCCAGTTCTTTTAGTAAAGAAGAAGGATAGCACGAGAAGGATGTGCATTGATTACCGAGAATTAAACCGGGTGACTATTAAGAACAAGTACCCGATCCCTCGCATTGGAGAACTTTTTGAGCAGCTTAGTGGCGCGAGAGTATTCTCGAAACTGGATTTGCGATCCGGATATCAGCAGGTCCGAGTGAAAGCAGAAGACATTTGCAAGACGGCGTTTCGAACTCGATATGGACATTTCGAGTATCTGGTGATGCCCTTCGGAGTGACGAATGCGCCGGCAATATTCATGGATTTGATGAACAGAATCTTTTCACCATTCTTGGACCAGTTTATTGTGGTATTCATTGACGATATTCTGGTATACTCGAAGAGTCTGGAGGAACATGCTGGGCATTTGAAAATCGCACTGCAGACGCTGAGACAGGAGAAATTGTATGCAAAGATGAGTAAGTGCGAATTCTGGCTAGAAGAAGTGAAATTTCTGGGGCATGTCGTGTCGGGCGATGGAATCGCCGTCGATCCCGAGAAGATTGCAGTGGTTCGAGATTGGCCTATTCCAAGAAATGTGGCCGAGATAAGAAGTTTCCTTGGTTTGGCCGGATACTACAGAAGATTTGTGGAGAACTTCGCTCGTTTGGCAGAGCCGTTAACCAAGCTTACGCGCAAGGAAGTACCTTTTGTTTGGACGGATGGATGTGCATTGGCCTTCGAGACATTGAAGCAGAAGTTGATAACCGCCCCTATCCTGACCGTACCAGACAATTCGGGAGGACTGGTGATTCACAGCGACGCATCTGGAAAAGGATTGGGATGTGTTTTGATGCAGAATGGGAAGGTCGTAGCTTACGCATCGAGACAACTGAAGACTCATGAGAAGAATTATCCGACTCATGACTTGGAGCTTGCGGCCGTGATCTTTGTCTTGAAGATTTGGAGACACTACCTTTTGGGCGAGAGAGTCGAAGTCTTTACCGATCACAAGAGTTTGAAGTATGTGTTCACTCAGAAGGAGTTGAACATGAGGCAACGCAGATGGTTGGAGCTGATGGCCGACTACGACCTTGATCTTAAGTACCATCCGGGAAAGGTTAACGTCGTGCCGGATGCGCTTAGTCGGTTACCAGCAATTCAAGTATTGACTGCACAGAGGGAGATCATTGTGGATTTTCGGAGATTTGACTTGGAGGTTGTGCTACCACATGCTACGGGACAGTTGATGCAGTTGCAAGTACAGTCGTCCTTAGTTGAGAAGATTAAAGCAGCACAATCTCAGGATCTTAGACTGCAAAAGTTTCGAGAGCAGGTTGAAGCCGGACTACGAACCGATTTACTGATCCACGAAGATGGTTCGTTGAGGTATGGTAGCCGTGTGTGTGTGCCAAAAGGGGATGTGCGTGAAGAGCTTATGAAAGAGGCACACAGTTCAGCTTACTCTGTACATCCAGGAGGGAAAGATGTACCGAGATATTCGACAGCACTTCTGGTGGGAAGGTATGAAATGGGAGATTGCTCGCTTCGTGGCTAAGTGCTTGGTGTGTCAGTAAGTCAAGGCCGAACACCAAAGGGTTGCTGGTTTGTTGCAACCACTTCCGATTCCTCAGTGGAAGTGGGAACATATAACCATGGATTTCGTGACGGCCTTACCGCGGAGTCCAAAGGGCAACAATGCAGTATGGGTGATTGTCGATCGGTTGACCAAGGCAGCTCACTTTATTCCTTTTCGGGTTGGTCAATCGACGGAGACTTTGGCAGAGCGATACATGCAGGAGATTGTAAGATTGCATGGAGTACCGGTGAGCATCGTGTCCGATCGGGACACTCGGTTCTTGTCACACTTCTGGAGGAGTTTACAAGAAAGTTTGGGGACTCGATTGAAGTTTAGCACAGCTTATCATCCTCAAACTGATGGACAATTGGAGAGAACGATCCAGACCCTTGAAGATATGTTGAAGGCTTGCATGTTGGACTTCAAAGGTTCTTGGGAGGATCATCTACACCTGGTGGAGTTTTCGTACAACAATAGCTTCCAAGCGACTATTCAGATGGCTCCGTTTGAAGCGTTGTATGGTCGTAAGTGCCGTTCACCTGTTTGTTGGGATGATGTTGGTGAACGAAGGTTACTAGGACCAGATTTGGTAGTACAGACAGTCGAGAAGGTGAATACAATCAGGAAGCATATGAAGGCAGCTCAAGACAGACAGAAATGTTGGGCTGACACGTCAAGAAGACCTCTAGAGTTCGCCATGGGTGATTTGGTATTCTTGAAGATATCACCGACTAGAGGGGTGATTCGCTTTGGGAGTCGGGGAAAGCTTAGTCCTCGATTCGTTGGACCCTTCGAGATATTGGAGCGTGTTGGAGAGGTAGCGTACCGTTTGGCGTTACCACAGTCCTTGGCAGGAGTGCACGATGTGTTTCATGTATCTCAACTACGGAGGTATGTTCGAGATGAAACTCACGTCTTGGATCATTCGGAGTTGACTGTACGGGAGGACCTAACTTTTGAGGAGCGACCAGTTGAAATCAAGGATCGAAGAGAAAAGGTTCTTAAGAACAAGGTTATCCCTCTTGTGCTAGTTTCTTGGGGTAATCGATCGCATGAAGAATCCACTTGGGAGCGAGAAGACGAGATCCGGCAGAAGTTCCCTCACCTTTTTCTGTAGTTAGCTATCTTGTATTCTTGGAATTTCGAGGACGAAATCCTTTTTGTAGTTGGGTATGATGTAACACCCGAGCCCAATAATACTATTTCTGATACTGGTTGAGTGTTAGACATTGCTCATTTCAATTATCTTGTTTGTTTGGTGCTTGTTGCTAAATTTTAACCGGCTAAGTCATTTTTGCCTATAACAAATTTTAACACCTAAAATGAAATTAAAAATATCCATATTGGCCTACTCGTCGCCACTAGTCGCGTGGTAGCGTCCGCGCGTCGAGATTTCGTCCCGTTCGGTGAAACGGGCAAGTTTGGACGACTACGCGCGCGTGCAAGTGTCCGACTTGGGGGCATGCATTTTAATCATAAAACATCTCATTCTAAAATTTGGAACTCGCTTAAAATCCTATTATTTGAATTTGAAACATTTGGGCACAATCCGGGCGCGATTTGGAAATGTTTCATTTAGCGCCGAAATACCCATTTAAATTTAATAATCTAAAACTATATATATATGTTTCTGTTCGTTTACATCCATATAAATCTTTTAGAATTTCTTTTTTTAAATTTCTGTTACCACTCCCAGCCAATCACGAGGGGCTAAATCCCTCGTGGGCCCCACCAACCCACTCTCTCTCTCTCTCCGCCTCTCTCTCTCTCTAATCTTTCCCTCTCTCTCTCTCTCCTAAAATCTCTCTCTCTATCTTTTAAAATCCCTCGTCCTCGCAGAGAACGAACACGAGAAACCTCACAGAACCCACGAACCCCAACCCTAGCCTTGCCCTAGCCGCCGCAGCCTCGCCGTCGACCTCCCCGCGGCCTCGCCACCATCATCCTCGCCTCCACAGCCTCGATCGCACCCCCTTCCTTCTCTTCTCCCTCCTTCAAACGCCTGCACCCAACGCCACCACCACCTGCACGCCGTGCTGCTGTCGCCGCCGCCTCCCATCGCCGACGACGTCGACTTCTTCCCTTCACCCTCGTCCCGACCTCTTCACCGTCCTTCTCCTTCCCTCGCCGACGCTGTAACTGAACCCGAGCCTAACCCTAGCACCAAACCCTAGTTCGCCGGAAAAGGACACCGTCGACCCTCCTCGTCGTTGCCAGAGCCACCGCCGACCACCTCCTCTCCCCCCTGCAATCCAGACCAGACCACTACCTCCCCTACTCACAACACCATCCCATTCCAGCACCTCCAGCCACTTTCAGCCTATACTGCCGCTGCCGCTGCTTCGCCGGCGCCCCATCGCCGTCGAACCCGTCGCGGTTGACACCGTGCCATCCCTGTAAGCATCTCGTTACTTTCTTCCTGCGTGTTAACCCCTCGCTGGCCGTTCGTGTCCATAGTTTGTATTTTGCTAATTCGTCGCTGTTTTGACATTTCGCCGGATTCCGGCCGTGCCGACGACTTGACCCGACTCTCCAGCGAAGTACTCTGGTCCGTGTGGTTCCGCTGTTCGTTGTTTGGACTCGATCCGTGGCCCGTGTATCCGTCGCGTGTTTTCCGCCGACGTTGCGTTCGTGTTTTCCGGTTTGCGAAACCGTCGAGGCAAGTATTACTTGCTACATGCTACGTTATCCTAATTAAGTATGATTGACTCATAAAACTTGCATTGTTAACTAAATATAGTTATTTTTTCTCGATTGGACGTAATATGATAAATATCATGATACGACAACCTAAACCGTATTATGCCACTGTAACCCTAATAACGAAACTACCGGTTAATCATGTTGCTATTTAAAGGACGATAGTCGTACACTTATATCTTCATTACTTTCTGTCATTAATATTGCGCTACCCTGTGATTATTGCACCCCAAGGGTGCTCGAACCTGTAATATAATACAACTGCACCATATTAATGCACCATTGTGATTAAATTATTGTTGTTTACTTTATTTCCTGCTGCTGTTCCTTACTCGATTGTGTACCTGTTGTGAGCACACATTCGATTACATTACATATTGACCTGACCTTACTACACATGACATATACATACATACCGATGCACCGGACATGGTACCCTATGCTACCAAATCAACCTGTTGTACCATGACCTGACTTGTTACCTGATCTCATGCCTAATGCCAACAAACCTGACTTGGGGTCCTCATGGACCATTCCTGGTGTCTATCCAGACAAACCTGCTGTTACCTGATCCTGTGTTGGCATTAGTTCTTGATTACTGAATACCTGACCTGACATACATAACTTGGGGGTATGGGGAAATCAAAGGTGAAACCGACTTGTAACTCAACAGTTCGATACCTGTTCTGATCAGTCTTACGGGCTTGGCCAGTCTGGGAGTGATGATGCTGACATCACTCGTCCATCCTGCTACTTGTTACTGCCTAGCGGCACGTCTCGGATTCAGCCCCGAGGGTCTTGACCGTGGTCCCGGGCATGCACGGGATACTATTGAGTTACATCGACGAGTCATCAATTGATTTCAAAGACTTTAGAATAGAAACCTGATAGAACAGTTTAGTTACCCACTGCACATTACCCTGCACTGTTGTTTCATATTATTGTTTTATTCATGTTAATCTATGCATTGCTTATTACCATGTTCATATTATATTACTGGTAGACATGACGCGCTGACGTCTGGGTTTTGCATGGCCCAGATTCCTTACCACTGTCGACGACCGAGCAGGAGTACTTCAGCCAGCAGGCTGATCCGTGAGTTCCATAGTGATTAGTTTATTTATTTCATTTCATTTCCAGATGTGAGCCCGCATTATGGGACGTACTATTTATTTATTGTATTGGATCATTTGCTTCCGCACTTATTGTTTATTGACTCTTGTTATTATGGATTTGGACATGTGTTAGATTAGCTTATTATCTTGTTCTTGATATCTCTACAGCCGTAATGTGACTGTGGATGGATACTTCCTACCCACAGGTAGCATGGTTGGCTATGTCACGTGCCCAAATCTTGCGTACTCTGGGAAGCGGGGCGTGACACATATTGCCTGCAAAAAGGAGGGACAGAAGTCAACTGTCAGTGCTTTAATTTAATCTGACACTCGGTACTTTAAAATTTGTACCACACTGTAAAGCAGTGGAAAGGGGACCAAAAGGGACCCACAAAATCTAAATGACAATGCATCAATTAATAAAACGGTATCATCATTGGATGAGACTGTTAATTAATGATGAAATCCTCGAGAAAACTCTCATTAAATGAGAAATCCCTCGGGAGAAGGAGAAAATCTCCCTTTGAGAGCAAAGCTCTATGACAGAGTGACACTTGTCAAACTCTAATCATGAAGAAATAAAATTCCTTAAAGAGCCTAGGTCTGTAATGATGATGGAAAATCTATCAAAGATTAATTAAAATTAATTCTTGAGAATTAAAAATTCTGGGATCTTCAAGATCCATGAAAAAAAAACTCTTAAGAGTTCTTCATCAAAGATCAAAAGATCTACATATTATCAAAAGAGCAGAGCTCTGATTCATGGGCTAAGAAACCCAAGAAAAGATCTGTTTAGATCTATGGGTTCATGAGACCAAGGCTCTGTTTACAAAACCCTAAAGGGGTTTTCTTTAGATCAAAGATCTATGAAGAGCAAGGCTTTGTTAATATGTAAAACCCCTAATTTATTAATAAGAAAAAATAATTTTACCTAAGATTGGAAAGAGTTCTGACTCTTGAAAGTTCTTAACAAAAGAGCTGCGCTCTGAATGAAAATTCTCAAGAAGAAGATGATAATCATCTGAAGGACCAAAGGTCCTATTTATAGGCACTGAACAGCCTCTTCAACTTCTGAGTTGATCCAAGGGCTCAGATGTTGCCACCGTTGCACTCACGTGTGCGCCACGTGAGCGCAACGGTAGAGGGGCATTTGTTTCCTCCAATCAGAGCAAAGCTTTGTTTTAAAATTCAAAATTTAAATTGAAGCAACGCATCAAATTCTGTGTGCTGCGCGCCACGTGTCAAACGCAGACACACTAGTGCCAGGTGCGCTGCGCCCTAGGCGGCGCACCCCCAATCAGAGCAAAGCTCTATTTTAAAATTTGAAATTTAAAATTTAAAAGTTGAAGCAACGCTTCAGATCCAGCGCTCTGCGCTGCGCGCCACGTGTCAAACACGGGTGCGCAGTGCAGTTGCGCTGCGCTGCGCGCCACGTGTCAAACACGGGTGCGCTGCGCGCCACGTGTCAAACACGGGTGCGCTCGCGCAAGGTGCGCCAGCGCTGGAATTAAAAATTCCCCGCCGTTAGATCAAAAGATCTACTAATAATAAATTATTAATTAATCAGAACTAAAATTCTGTTATGGAAAGATTGTTCAATCTTATTGAAACAAGAAGATTATCTTCTGTAAAACAGAAGCCTTAGGATCAAAGATCCAACTGTGGGAAATATTCCCAAATCAATCAGAGAAAGATCTCTTAAAACTGATTTAACAAATCATTTGGCCCTATATAAAGGACTCTAGACTTCAAGTCTAAAATGGAGAAAGGAGAAAAGAGAAAAGAGAGAGAAAAAAACCCTCTGCAAAAAAAAAAGAGCAAGCTCTTAGAAAAAAGAAGATTTTTCTTCATTTTCAAGGTAAAAAAAAGAACTATGTTCTTGAACAACAGAGATGAAATCATCTCGTAAAAAGAAGAACCATCTTCTAAAAAGATCAGAGATCTAAAAAAAAGACCAAGGTCTTTAATAAAAAAGAAAAGATCAAAAAGATCTAATCATAAAAAAAAACTAAAAGAAGTATTTTACTTTATTCACAGATCTTTTGATCTATAAAGGCAGAGCCTTTTATAAAAACAAGAACTTTTGTTCTTGGATCTTGAGGAAAATGCCTCCTTTGAAGAACATAAATTTGTTCTTTGATCTTAAAATTGATCAAATGCGCTTTGCACTAATGAAAAGTGCCTTGCACTCATGAATTGCGCCCTTGCGCTCATTAGACCAGCGCTCAGCGCTAAAACCTGCCACGTGTCAACCAGAGACACAATCTGCGCTTTGCGCTTCTAAAACAGAGCACTGCGCTCATGGGCTGGCGCTTAGCGCCAAGCACGCCACGTGTCACTCACTGATGCGCCAACAGACTAGCGTAATGCGCTCATAAATTAAAAGAGCAATGCGCTAACAAACTAGTGCTTAGCGCTAAGCGCAACACGTGTCCTCTTCGTGTGCGCTACCCGACAGAAGCGCAATGCGCTCTTTGACTGGCGCAACGCGCCTGGCACGCCACGTGGCGCACTGTCAGAACACACTTTGTTCTGATGAATCCTATGCATTCAATACAAGACAAAAATTATCAGGACCTAATGCTCAGCATTACTAAAAGGGCCAAGCCCAAGTAAAGGCTCAATAGCCAGAACAATAAAATATTAAACATTTATTGGACTTAGCCCAAGATTGGCCGTAAGTCCTCAACTCATATCAACTGAGCCCATATGCTCATAAACCTTTTAACAGACTTTAGTCCCAAATTGGACTATAGATCTCCCAACCAAAATTTGTTCAAGGGTACATCTCTGAACTCCTCTGATATTTGTCGTTGTAATCCTTCAACGTCTTCAGAGAGGTGACGGGTCCCGACAGCCATACATTTCACAGACTATGATGTCTTTAAACTGGACTGTGGGGTCCTAAAACTCACGGACTATGATGTCCTTAACCTCGACCGTGATGTCTTAAAACTAACAATAGACTGTGGAGTCCCTAAACCCACGGACTATGATGTCCTTAACCTCGCCCGTGATGTCTTAAAACTAACAATGGACTGTGGGGTCCCTAAACCCATAGACTATGATGTCCTTAACCTCGACCGTGATGTCTTAAAACTAACATCGGACTGTGGGGTCCTTAAGCCCATGGACTATGATGTCCTTAACCTTGACTGTGAGGTCTTTAAACTCACGGACTATGAAGTCCTTAACCTTGACTGTGAGGTCTTTAAACTCACGGACTATGACGTCCTTAACCTTGATTGTGAGGTCTTTAAGCTCATGGACTATGACGTCCTTAACCTTGACTGTGAGGTCTTTAAACTCATGGACCACTATGTCCTTAAACTGGTACTGGACCACTATGTCCTTAAACTGGTATTGGACCACTATGTCCCTAAACTGGAAATGGACCACCATGTCCTTAAACTGGTAATCGACCGCAATATCCCTAAACTAAACAATAGAGTCCAAATGCACTTTTGTTGGATCTAAATGATCCTGTTAAGTTGATCTTAGTCTAGAAATTAGACTAACGTATCCTTAACAAACGTTTAAGTTGATCTTAGTCTTAAATGAGGCTAACGTACCCTTAAACCAAACCTCCAAACCCAAATCTAAGAAGATACGGATTTGGACCAATCCACCCCCTACGGGAGACAACATAAATTAGTCTCCGTATACAATCCACGGGCAACCACAAACAAAACAAACACCCACGACACAAAGTGACCATCTAGAGAAGGAGAAAGTTGTTACCGCGACGCGGTAGCGTAATTAACTGCTGGGGCTTGCACCTGCAGGGAAGAGCGTCCCCACAATCAAAAACCCCTCAAACGAGGGGGAATCTGACGAAGTCTGCTACATCGGACGCATCCGTTTAAACCTTCGATATACGGTGCCATAAATTAACTTGGCATCTTCGGAGAGGTGGACGGATAGCACCAATTAGCATCTGCCCCGAAATTCAGGCAAGATGGACCTACGCGGTCGCGTCTCTGTATTCGGAGGGCAACAGAACAGTAGCGTCAATATCCACCATAGGAGCTGGTAGGGTAAGCCCGGAAGGAGAGTTGCCCATGGCCTGTCTCACTCGGCTCCATTGGCGATGTCAAGCATCTCGTGCTGTAAGAACTGCCTCAGTATTAGAGGCGTCTTCATCATGCCCCCGACGTTGCTGGGGAGCTTTGCTTGGTGTCAACCTATTGAAGACAGCCGCTCTTGGCGGCGCTGGAACAGAGTTGGTTAATCTATTGAAGATCGATCGTCTTGGAGGTGAAGCACTTTTGCCGGCTTCACGCATAGCTGGAGCAAGGAGGGCTAGCCGTTTTAGGGCAACCCTTTCTGTAATCATGGGATTGTTTACGAGCCCGTTTGAGTTTTCTTTCAGCCTGTTGCTGACTGAAACTTCGGAGTTGGAAGGCTTGCTGATAGGAGCCGTCACAGTAGCTAGTCGATCAAAAACCGACATTCAGGGAGCTTCTTCTTCAGGTGTTGAGATGCCGATGCTCATGGGTAGGAGCATAGTCCCGAAGAATAATCCAGTAGTAGCTTGAGTGACCTACCCCATCGGCATTCAGAAGATGGAGGTCGCGTAGAGCCCGTATGTCAATCTTCTGGCTGGGGTAGAATGGGATTTGTTTTTGCAGGAAGGGCAGTGAGAGGCCATTGATTCTGCACAGAAGCGAAACACCAAGTTTTAGTATCTCGCATCCAAGGGCAACCATGAATATAGCGAACCACGATTTTGTTCGCGAAACATGACATACGAAATATGGAGTGGAAAGAGAAAGAGATCCTACCAGGTGTGCCAGAATCTGTTTACCGCCAAAGACTGGACAGAGACATGGAGACGTCTAGCCTGAATTTGGGAGCAAATGCTATTTAGAACATATACGTCCACCTCTCCGAAAATACTAAGTTGATTTATGGAACTGTATATCGGAGGTTTGGATAGATGCGACCGATATAGCAGACTTTATCAGATTCCCCCTCTTTGAGGGTTTTTTTTATTGTGGGGATGGTTTTCCCTACAGGCGCAAGCCTCTGCAGTTAATTATGTTATCGCATTGCGATAACAACTTTCACCTGCTCCAGTAGGTCACTTTATGTCGTATTATGTTTGTTTTATATGAGGTTGTCCTTGGATTATATACGGAGACTAATCTTGTCATGCTCGTAGGGTGCGGATTACTCCAAATCCGTATATTAGATTTGGGGTTTTGAACTTAGGACACAGATCTCATATAAATGAGGTTTACCAGTTCACGGGATATTTGAGTTTGATCTAAGGATTATTAGTCATATATGAGAATAAGATCGACTTAGGAACAATGAGCATATGGGCTCAACTGATCATCAGATCATATATGAATAGCCCAAGGATAGTATACGGAAGTCAATATGGAAACAGTCCGCGAGAAAAAATATATTAGTTTAAGGACATCGCGGTCCATGGAAAACCTGGATGAAGTATAGCTTGTTTATGCCCGTGGATTGTATACGGGGATCAATATGGAGATCAGCCGTAGGGCTAAACATATTAGTTTAAAGATTTCGCGGTCCAATATTAGTTTAGGGATATTTCGGTCCAACATTTCCGTGTTCGAGACGAAATTCCCATGTTTAGGATGAATATTATTTTAAAGACATTTCGATTCAACATTTCCGTGTTTGGAACGAATATTAGTTTAAAGACATTTCGGTCTAATATTCTCGTGTTTAGGAAGAATATTAGTTTAAGGACATTTCGGTCCAACTTTCATCTTGCGCGCACGTGTATATGTTACATGGCGAAGTGAACGATGGTGATAAGGGATGCACCCAATATTGGAGTGCGATCCAACTTGAAGGCATTTATATTTCCCTCAAAAATATATATGTGTGTGTGTGTGTAAAGTCGGAGCTCAATATAAGGTGCGCACATCAATATGTGTGTGTGTGTAAAGTCGGAGCTCAATATGAGGTGCGTACATCAATATGGTAGTGGATCAATGTGGGGTGTATCGATATGAGGGTGCGCATATATATAGGATGCGTACGGCATTCTCTGTCTTGACGAAATTTCATATCTTTCATTAAGTAAGGACATTGAAGGAGTTGTTGGTTATTGGAACCCGCCACCTCTTTGAAAATGTTGAGGAATTACAACGAAATATATCAGAGATGAGGAAAAATATACCCTTGAACTAAATTCTGTATATGAGGGGAAAAATCGTGGTGGATCTAAGGATCATTAGTCTTGTATAAGACTAAGATTAACTTAGAAAATATGAGATGAAGATCATTAGTCGTATATGTGACTAAAATCAACTTGGATATCATGAGCATATGGGCTCAGTTGATTTACAGTCAAAGAAGTTTAAAACTTCAGGGACTCGGTCTAGTTTAGGCTAAGTGTTAGGCTTTTATGTTACCTAACGGTGCTAAACACTGAGCCATATTTTCTGTTTTGAGTTATACATTACCCAACAGTGCTAAGCACTGAGCAGAGAATCCCAAGCTTAAGTATAGGATATAATATACTTCTTGTTTTAGCGCTCATGTAATATCACATGAGCCGCTACTCCTCTTTCCCACTTACGTGTTATCACGTGAGGCGCCATGTTTCTTGGCGCTCACGTGCTATCACGTAAGGCGCTATAATAGTGCTAAGCACTAATATGTTCTACTTTCTGGCGCTCGCGTGCTATCAAGTGAGGTGTTGTTTTCATGGGTCTTAGACGCTCACATGCCTTTCACGTGAGATACCGAGTCTCTGAGCTTTTGTGTGCTCACGTGGATATCACGTGAGACACTCTCTTCTGCTTCTTTTCAGTGCTCACATGGACGTGAGGCGCATAGTCCTTAGAGATTTAATTTCTGTTCATGTTTTTTTAAAGAAGTTTAACTTCTGTTAATAGCGTTTTGGCCATTAACGATCACCAAGATCAATATTTTTATGATCCGAGATCAGGTTCTTTAAGAACTAAGCTCTTCTTTATGAAGGAACTAAGTTTCTGGAATATAAATCCCTCTCTTTTATGTCTTTTCATCCATGTTCTTCCTTGAATTTTTCATTCTCAAGAATAAGATATTCCCGATGAGAATTAAATTCTCAACTTGTGTGAGACTTGTCTTGTGGATTTCAGATCAAGAGAAAGAACTAAGTTATTTTAGAAGAGTTAAACCTTTGTATATGCAAGTGATGGGTAAAACGGAGATATTTTTATCTCGATGTTTTCTTTACATAGGGTTTATGAGGAGGAAGATCTTCTTTTTCGAAGAAAATTAAATTCTCTGTTTTTAATGGAAGCTTTTGGAGAACCTTCTGAATTTTTATAGAAGTTTATGGGGTCCCCTCTCTCCTAAATTTAATCTCTTTGCTCATATTTATATGAGAAGAGGAAAATCAATCTATTAGAGGAAATCTCTCATTGAAAGATCATAATTGATTTCATAATCAATCAAAATGATCTTAAAGATCAACCAGTAAATTTTATTCACCGTTGCATTTTTAATTCAAAAACTCTCTGTTTAACAAAAAAGATCATTCTTATTTGTTTAAAAAAGATTAGGAAAACATTTTCCTAAGATAGAATCAGATGATTGAATGGTGATTTTATAATTACCGTTTGATTTTAATCTAAATGTCCTCTATTCAACTGAGAAGATTTTTCTAGTTTAAGAAAAATCAGGAAAATATTTCCCACATAAAATTTACTTCAACATAAAATTTAATTCTATAAAAAAGAATACTCATATGTATTGCACGTGAGGCGTTAGCTTATAGCGCTCACGTGGATATCTTGTGAGACGCTACCAAGAGACTGGCATGTGCACTCATGTGAATATCACGTGAGACGCTCACGTGTTTAACACGTGCGAACCAACATAGGATTTGATCCTATCTGAAGCGGCACTCACATACTTTGCATGTGGGTACGTACGTGTTTAACACGTGGGGATTTCTCTTTATTTTTATAAGAGAACAACACGCTCTGAGCCGAAAATTTTGGCGGGAACAACCTCCAGAGCCCGGTTCAATATTTTGGTATTCAGGCATCACGATCCAGCAATTCAAGTATTGTTTTTAAGGCTGTTTCTGAAAGACCGGTTTGAGTTGAGTTCGGTTGTATCAGTTGTCATACAAGGTGGCATAGCTTCCGGCGACTGAGGGTTAGCCCTTCTCTGCGTTTGAAGGGAACTGCTGCCTTTCTGTCAAGTCAAAAACCGTTGTTTGAGTTGACCGGTTTGGTTGCTACAACAAACGAAAATTGAAATTATTTTTTCTTCAGCATTTTACTTATTATAATATAAGAAAATCGCAAAAAATTTAACAAATCGCAAAAATTTTCTGTTTCCTACAGTTATTCAATATTATGCATGCAATACACCAAAATCATGAAATTTCTAAAAATCTTAAAATTTTTTGTTTTTTTTTCTATTTCAATAATTTGCACGATATAACACACTGAAATTGTACAATTTTTAAACATCACGAAAATTTTAAGATTTGATGTATTACAACACACAAAATGATGAAATTTTCAAAAATCTCATAAACTTTGATTGATTTTCAATAGGTAGCATCCTATAGCGATCGAAAATCGAGAAATTATCAAAAATCTAAAATATATTCTGTATTTTTTCGGTTTTTTAATATTTTACACGCTAACATACGAAAATCATAATTTTTTCGAAACCCTAAAAATTTCTTGTTTTATTATGTGTTTCATACTTTTGCATGGCACATGAAAATCGCATAATTCAAATAATTTCAAAATTTTCTGTTCTTCAGCCTTCAATATTTTGCTTGTTATAGCACATGAAAATCGCGAAATTTTCAAAAGTTCCAAAATTGCTTTAACTTTTTATATAAACGAAATCACAAAATTTTATAAAACCGCTAAGTTTTTCAATGTTTTCTAGGAATTGCGCACATCAATCACGAAATTTTAAAAAATCACATAATTTTCTGCTTTCTTGCAACTTTTCAATATTTTGCATGCATAACACACAAAATTTATATATTTTTTGTTTCTTCAGTTAATATTTTGCTTGTTATGCAGATAAAAATTAAGAAATTTTCAAAGATTTAAATTCGCCTAAAAACGACACTTGTTATTTGTCTGCAATTACACCCAAGCTTATGGTGAAAATCAGGGATTTAACCAGACGGGATATGGATCGGATATAAATGTTACCATATCGGTATCCGGCAATTCTAGACGGATTCAAATATGGATATGAATACTTACCAAAAATGAAAATTACTATTCGTATTTGGTAAAAGTCGGATACATATATGGATATAAAATAAATATTGAAAAACATATACTCAATAAAAATCAAAAATTACTATTTGGTATCGGATACAGATACAAAAGTGATATATGATGTTCTCATGTTTGACAAATGTGGATAAGGATCAGATTATCATCATAAATAAATATAACTGTCCCCAGTCTACAGAGACTGAGTGAGCTCGGATTATCTACTTTCCTTTAGGTGCTGTTTGGTTGCAGGATTATGGAATTTAGATTCCAAAATAGTACGGTTGAAATTTCTGGATTTGGTAATTTGTTGTTTGGTTGGTTTTGAATTCCCAGTATTGGATTTGTAGATTCTTGTAATATTTGTTTGGTTGGTGATAAAAAAGTAGGATTTGGATTTGAGGATTTTAGAGAGAGATAGAGAGAGCGAGGATTGTTAAATAAATAAAGTGCATGGACCCCATCTAAAAATACAATGAATAGTGCTAAATCCTTGAAATCCTTGAAAATTTTTAGGATTCCATAATTCTTGTTTTGTGGTGGGCCCCCCATAAAAAACAAAGGAATCCTAGAAATCCTAATCTTGCAACCAAACACAAAATTATGGAATCCTAGGATTCTACAATCCAAAATCCAAATCCAAACTCATAATCCTGCAACCAAACAGCCCCTTACTTTCATGGTGAAAAGTAGGCAAATTGGAGTGGGACCCACTATTAATAAACCTTCAGAACTATCGAATCACAAAACATGGTAGCTGGTGCATCGAGGTCCGTACGCAGCGCATCACATCCGACGGCGAATCTGATGCCACGTGGCTTCCCAAGGGGCGTCCACGGAAGATAGTGAGGGCCAAGAGACTTCTGGGAAGACGTCTCTCTCTCTCTCATTCTCTTTCTCTCACTTCAACTCTCTCAATCATCTCTTTTTTCCCCAATCCAATTCATCCAAACCCTTACCCTCCCAATTTAGGGTTTCGGGGTTTGTTCTCGGTGTGTTGCAAAGGTGCAATCTTTTTTCTTCATTTTTATTACGCGGTATGATTTTTGGGACTAATCTGTATACCTTATTCAAAACGTTCATAATTTTATGCTATGATGCATGCATTAGGGTTGGGTTCGATAAACATAGCGCGATCTGTAGCACAATTATGTTTTGCTACATCTTGGTTAAGTAATTTTGATTGTTGTAGATCTCCTTGAAGTTTGACTCGTAACTATATGTTATAGAAAATGAACGAACTGGTATTGCATTTGGTACCAAATTTTGTGAAGGTCTTGTGGGATTTGAAATTTTGGGAGTTCAAGTTAATTGTGTCCCGTGACAATTGAATCTGGTTTCTGAAATTTTGCAATTCAGCCTCCGGTTTAGTTATTTATAGGTCTTTGAGTTTGGATTGCTCCGAAATATTATATGTATCCCTACATGATATTAGTTGATAGCAGCTAGCATTTTTCTTAGATATTAATCATGTAAGGTATGTCACTTATGCATACAAAACCCTTGTTGGAAATTTAAATGACAAAGATTGAAGGTTACATTCCATTTTATTCTTTTTTTCTTTCTGGAAAAAATGTATAGGGTCTCGCTAGATGTTGTAGAAAAGAAACATAAGTTTGCTTGCTTTGTTAGCTATGCAGGATGCAATTAAGGGTGTGTTTGACACTCTACGTTATACAGATTATCATAGACCCATTTCCTATCATTATGGGATATATTAAGCATTGGCATTAAATTGTTGTTTGCTTGCGATGATAACAATTGAATGGTTTTACTTTGCGTAATAATAATAATAATAATGTTTTCCTTGTTAGGATTAGAGTAATGCATAATGTTTGATGCTGAAAGGAGTTGAGAGACTTTAGAATTTAAATTAAACAAATTTAACATGATGATATAAAATATATGAGATGTAACTTAAGTAACCTTCATACAGAGATGAACTTGCAGTTCACCTAGAGTTACTTAAGAGTGGTCATTGCTTAGGATTGACCATTTTTGTCATGAAGTGAGATTGAACATCTTGTAGGACTAAAGTAGGTTGTTAATGGACTAGTGTTGGGTTACTATACGATGCACATGATTTTGAAGGGGAATTAGACATGACAATTAACATCAATTCATGCTCTATGGTGTTGAACGTGAGGCGATTAGACAACTGTATGCCTAAATGAGGAAACTAACTAAAATGAGAATGTTGAATTGGAAAATGGCATGTTGTAGGAGATTGGGTAGAAAGACTCAAAATAATTAGAGGTACCTCAAGAAGATGAGAGAGATTTTTTGAGCAATTGCACATTGGAACCATGAACAAATAAGTTTATGTTTTGGAGTCATTGAAAGAGACTTGAATTAGGGGTAGACCAAAGAGGCTAGAGAGGCAGCAGAAGAGGGATATGCTTGTTGCTAAATAAACAAAGGGATTGGGATCTAGAGAGTTGGATGGAAAAATATTCAAGCTTTTCAACATAAATATCTTGGTATTGATTTGCTTTTCTGTTACTGCTGATGTTACTTTTGATCTTATTTCTTGCACCATCAGCAGCAACAAGCCTTCATCCCAAATTTTAAGGCCGGCTATATGAATCCCGTTTTTCCATTTTGCTCTGTCAATGGCCATTTTCTCTGTTAAATTAACATTTAACCTATCATTCATTCATTCTTAATAGCTTCTATCCATGTTTGTTTAAATTTCACATGCTCGTTATAACGCCGTATTCCATATTCCTCACGGTGTCTCCATTCATGTAACACAGCCTCTGATTATACTGTCCTTCCCCTTTGCTATCTATTTTCAGAAGCATTCGAATTTAGTAGTCCTCCACAATTTTAAATTTACGACAGCATGTTTCTTCCACACTTAACATGTTAGAAGCATCACATTAAAATCTTATAAATACACTCCTTCAGTCATTATATTTCACTTGCATTCAATGCAATGGCATTACCAAGTCTGTTCCTCGAATTATTGCCATAGGGTCGCAAGCAAAGCACATGCGGTAGATAATTTATTAACCCAGCATTTGTTTTATACCAACGGTCTTTTTCACATGCAATATATGGTGACCAAAGTGATCAGAGTTCAAACAACAAAAGAGAATTCTTCTGATAGTTTGTAGGTCTTGTTTTTCCCTTTTGCTTCTATCAATCCCATAGCAAGCCAGTGGAACATGTTTGCATGACGTTACTCTTTAATTAATAGAAGACCCCATGTTCGACATGCTCAGTGTCATATAGATGCTTGGCTAAAATTTCACGAGAACATAACTAACTATTATTATTTAAAACAAGTATCAATAAGTAAATAAGCTGGAGATAAATACTATATGCTATGTTTTTTGTCTAATAAATACCTATATAATGTCTGCATTGCTTTTACTATTCTTCCTCTATATATATGTCTGCAAAAAGCAGTATCCAACTAATATTTTGTTCTCGATAATACCTGGACCTAAGCTGTCCATCTTCTTCTTCACCCATTTGCGATGTGCTAGATCATAGCCAACCATGGTTTCAATGAATTTTTTTTATTCAAGTATGTCTATATATATCGATCAATTAATCAAGTGGATCTCTTTTTGCAGCTGTTCATGTTGCGAAAGTTAAATATCAGTATTTCAAGTTATTTTCTTCCAATTTTCTCATGGATACTGAAATGGGTTCGGTTTTGGAATTTGGATGCTTCAATTTTCTTGTGCTATTGTTTCATTTTTCTTGGTCTTCCTAATTTTGGTTGTATAGTTTAGTGGCTGTAAAATTAGGTCCTACTTACTTTGTTGATGAATTTTTTAAACTAGTCTGGATAAGGGTTTTTTCCCCCAGAAGTTTCGGAAAATGGGATTGATAAAATATTATGGAAGTTAATAATTAGGTTTTGTTGTCATTTAGGCAAATCTTAAGATCATTTGAATCACCTCCATTCGAAGGTGTCGGGTCTGAGCTGACCGAGTGGGAGTACTGCAGCTACTGCTCAATGAAGAAGATAGAGATGTATGACAATTCTAGGATTTAAGTGTCATTGATAGCAACATGTCACTTTTTTTTGGAACTAGCTTGGAAGCCTCATCCACGCATACAACACACAACACACATACACATGCGCATCGAGGAGACCCACGAATTTGACCTGAAAACGTTAAATTGTGGCCACTTCCCCTTCCGGGGTCGAACCCTGTACTCTCCCCAAGAGGGGAAGTGCCATACCAACTAGCTATTGCTCATTGGTAGCCACATGTCACTTAAAGTGTCAGACTTGAACCACTCTGACTGATGATATTTTAGTGAAGAAAGCAGGACAATTTCGTAGTACTTGTCGCCATTTGTTTAGCTCTTTGAATTTTATTTAAAAAGCGTTGATAGTTCATGACTTCATGGTATTGCAGTGAATTTTAGCCTAAATCATTGTCACAAGCGATAAATTTGTTATGTTAATCCATTAGATAAAGGATTGAGATGCTATGAAGCTTAAAAATACGGAGAAATATAGGCACTTCTGTTTTCCCGGAAAGTCATGCCACTATTCAATAGTCAAGAATATAGCTGTTCCACCATCTTTTAAAATTACTTTTACATGTTTACTTTTTCTTATTCTCTCTTTGGGTTTTTTATATCCCACCCCCAAAATTTCAATATTTTCAAATTTCACCCCCAAAAATCCAGGATTTCCAAATTTCACCCTCATAACCATCAAGTTGTCCAAATTTCATCCCGAAAATCTAGTATTTCCAAATTTCACCCTCAAAACTATTAAGTTGTCCAAATTTCACTCCCAAAATTTAGTATTTCCAAATTTCACCCTCAGAACCATGAAGTTGTCCAAATTTCACCCCAAATGGTCCTCTTTATCTTTCTTATGTTAAATAGGGACTAGGGTTTTAGATTTCTCATAATTTCAAAATTAGGAATTCTCTTGAGAGCGAAATTTAGGACATTTCGCCTTCATTCAATGTTTGTCATTTTAATAGATAAAATTAAGTTCCTTTGTGGCTTTGCCATAACAATTACGACATCTTGAAGCAACAATATGAGTTAGAGTTACTCCTATGCAAGTGATGGTTTAATTCAAGTACTTTACGGTTAGGGTATCATAGGTCGAGTTCAATGATCTTGGAGGAATAGTTGACAACAAAATGGAGAAAATTAAGCAACTTTTTTGCAAAAATGAAGTTTTAATTATTGATAACTTGATGGTTTTGGGGGTGAAATTTGGAAATACTAAATTTTAGGGATGAAATTTGGACAACTTAATAGTTTTGGGGGTAAAATTTGAAAATACTAGATTTTGGGGGTGAAATTTGGACAACTCAATACTTTTGGTGGTGAAATTTGGAAATACTAGATTTTGGGGTTTGGGGGTGAAATTTGGAAATATTGAAATTTTGGGTGAGAGATAAAAAAAACCTTTCTCTTTTTGCTTATGTTCTAATGTATATTAGAACTTGAATTCTCTATCATCTTCTGTTGATGTGCTTCATATAGTTCAGACCTAGGTGTCCAAATTTGGCTCAAATTCTTTTCTTAGATAAACTTCACACCATATCCCAGATAACCTTGATACTTTCTCCCTTGTTGAAAAAAGACGGGATGTTTCGCTTGCATTGTATTTCGGCTTTCATCTGAGCTGTTTGTTTCGTCTTAAATTTTATACTTGAAACTCTCACTTGTTTGTTTTCTTTTTAAACTTGTGCATTATTAACTCTGATTCATGCTTCATAGCCGAACCCATTTCGATGGAAGAAAGCATGGATGATGATTATAACCATGAATATCCTAGATATAAATTCCTGATGATTATTCTATGCTAGGTGCAGGAGTAGATTCATTTTACATAAATTTTGAAGAAGGTAAAAATGTCGGGCGGTCGAAACACACACTGGTGCTACAAATGCAGGCAAGCAATCCAACCTTATGGCCGCAGTCTACTCTGCCCCTACTGCGACGAAGGCTTTCTTCAAGAACTCAATGAGGTCGACTCCATCGTGGGCCCATTCGGGTTCCACGGGCTCAACTCCAATGATACTCATGACTATCGCGTCAACATTATGGAAGCCCTGTCTGCCTTTATGCGACAACAAATGGCCATAAGAAATCGTGAAGTTGACATCCGTGCGCAGCCTAATAACACAGTCCCAGATCAAGGGCTAGGGTTTGGCGCAAATCCATACTTAATCTTTAGCGGCCAGATCCCCGCACATATTTCTGCTGATAGCGCACTCAGTCTGTTTCTTAATGGGGCCTCTGGTTCAAGGGGCAGAAACGGAAACGGAAATATAAATGACTATTTTGTTGGCGGAGGGTTAGAAGATTTGATTGAAGTGTTGGCACGAAATGATCGGCGGGGCCCAGCGCCAGCAGAGCGATCCTCAATCAATGCTATGCCAACTATAAAGATCAATCAAAGGCATCTTCGAGGAGATTCTCATTGCCCTGTTTGTAAAGAGCGTTTTGAATTGGGTTGTGATGCTCGGGAAATGCCATGTAAGCATTTGTACCATTCAGATTGTATTGTTCCGTGGTTGGTGCAGCACAATTCGTGCCCGGTTTGCAGGGTTGAGTTGCCGCCAGGATATAGCGGTGATGGTTCACGATCCAGGAGTTCGAGTCATCAAAGCTCTAGAAGTAATGGTGAGAGTAGTGGAGAAAGCAATGCGAGGCGGAACCCTTTTTCGTATCTGTGGCCGTTTCGCAATACGAGCTCAAGTTCTAACGCTCCTCCGGTGCAAAATGGGCATTCGCGCCCGAATGAGTACGGGCGCCAGAACGAGGCTGGAGGCAGTTCTGCTGCCGTTAGTGAAGATAGTGTTAATGAGATGAGCTACTCTGGATGGCCTTTTGATTATTAGGCTTGCTTTTAGTCGTGCACTTGTTCTTCTTAAATTTGCTGTTTGATCACAATGTTTAGATGTTTGTGTAATTCGTCTAGTCAGCTAAAGCTGCATGTGTACTTAAGTCAATAGGGGTTCTTGAGGGATGATTCACTATTAGTTTTGTAGCTTGTTTTCTTGATATGCCAAGGATGAATGTTGCATGTTTGATTTGGGTTAATCAAAATTATGTTTTATCTTTTCCTTTTATGATGAATTTGAGTAAATTGCCTATGGATCTTATTATATAAGATTCTCTGCCCTTGTACCTGCGGTGATTCAAAGGAATTTAGGCTTTTCAGCATTGTTAAGAATAACCCGTATTATATACGGGGTTATATGTAATTAGGATAATAACAGAAATGTAATTGCATTATTTGTTTGTCTATATTAAATGTGAAATTAGCCTTAGAGCTAATTTATCCATTATATTTTCTTAAAACACCCTCTCATGAATCTCTCTCCTCTAATTCTTCATATAGTATATCAGAGCCAATTTGAACCATTCGTTTTCTAAGATTTAAACCTCACCATCCATATCATCATCAACATCAAAACACAAAAACAAACCCTAACCCAACTCTCAGCAGCCGCCTCCCACCACCCTAGTGTAAGGTCAGACGCGCTTCGCGAGTGTGCGCAGCGGAAGTGGAATTGATTGGAGAACAAAAAATTCCTAGAGAACGCGATCGATCGTACGCCAAAAATCGTCTAAACACTAGTCTAGCAAATATAAAAGAGCATAGAAATATAGAAGGTGCTACAACCTTTGTAATATGTCCAGCTGATCCCGGAAGACCCCGTCTAGACTCCGTGAGCTTCCAGACACGTTGGAACGCTGACCACCTCGCCGTAGATGATTCGTGTTGAAAGCGGGCTGCCCGAACTTCAACTCCGTCACCGGACGAAGAAACTTCCTTTAGAGACTTCCTAAGCGTAGAGAAAAGCGATGTGAATATTGGGTACTCTCTACCTTTTTCACTATCTCCCCATGACAACATTTGCCATTTTTCAAGAAAGCTAAAACTTTTTGTGTGAGGAAGAAGAAAATGTATTTGGATGGGAGGTTAATAAATGAATTGAATTGATCTCTTTTCCTTTTACAACCATGTCGTAACAAAAGAGACTAATCACTCTCACACACTCTCTCTCATATGCGTGTCACACTAATCAGTCATATTTATTGCACATTTTTACGGTCATTTTCCCTATTATTATTAATTACTAAAATGTGTTATTTGTAACTTAAGAACATATGTTGGTTTATTTGTAAAAAAAATTTGTCATATGTTTCTTAACCTATAATTAATATAATTGGGGGAAAATATGCATATCATATTTAAATAAAATATCCATGAGATTATTAATTATTAAAATATGCATATCATGTCATATCAAATATTCTTAACCATTATTATTAAAATATCTTATCATATCATATCCATTAAGTAATTTAAATAAAAATTGGTCGGAATATTATCTTAAATAAAACAAATGCTACTAATAATTTGATTTGAAATATTATGCAGATATTAAAATAAATCAGTTCAGGGCTACAAATATAAGTAAGAGATCCACATCAAATTGAGATAACAAACCAAATCTGCCGAGTTTTAGGAGCAAATTGAAAAATCTCGCAACTGCAGAGAGAAAAATATATTTTCAAAATATATTAATCAGAAGGATATCTAAATATCGAGAGAATAAGATACGAAAAATCTGGTGATGCAACTCCACTAAAGGACGGTGGAACCGCGGTTAAATGGAGCATATGGCGGCGGAATTGCGGTCATCTAGTGGCTATTGGATGTGAATTTTCAGGGGCTTGATCGTCTTTTCACTTACTTCAAAATGGCATCTAGAGTTTTAATTTCCAGAGCCTACAAAAAGGACCGAGAGAAATTAGGGTTATGATCATCCATCTATCTATCGATCCATCGATCTACCGATCGAGCAATCTAGATCTATCGAGAAACTAGGGCTTTTAGTTCTTGTAGTTTTATTTCAGCAATCAAATTCTGTAATGCAAAAGTTTCAATAAAAGGTAGTTCTTTTAATATTGTCTCATTACTTTCCACACTTTAATTTTCTTATTTCTTATGGGTTCATTAATTTTCTATCTTTTCTCGTTTATTTCGTTTATCCCTATGAGCGAGTAAATTCTCGCTTATTAGGAACTGTAGGATAGAATAGTATAATGAATGAAAAAATCTTTTAATTTCTTTTTAAGTTTTAATTTTTATAAACTTTACCGAAGGAAGTTTTAACCCTCTTATTCGGGCGTGCTATCAATTCATGATAGTTACGACCACGATTTGAGATTCGTTAATAATTGTTTTGTTGAGGGCTTGAGATAAATAGAGGTCAATAGAATGATAAGGGTCAGTAGAGGGAAAGCCTAATCCTTCCAAAAACCCTAATCCATATTTATCGCTATTTCTCTAGTATTAAATAATTAAAAGGTAAAAAAAATCATTTTTAAAAACTCTATCCTTTAATTACTCAATCCGAAAAACCTATAAGCCCTTCTCTTATAAAATTTTCAAATTACATTAGTATAAAACGATAAAAATCCTACATTTACTCTATTAACTCGTCTAAAACAAGAAAGATAGTTCACCATTTCTTTGTGGACGACCTGTACTCACCATCGGCTAGCTATTGCGACACCGTTATTGATTGCGGTATTTAGAACATATAAAGACACTTTTTCAAACCAATCAGACACACACACAAGAGAGAGAGGGTAGACCCCACCATTAATTTAGCAAAATAAATAATATAATATATACATACATTAATATATATATATATATATATATATATATATATATATATATATATATATATTTATTTATTTATACATAATATAATATAAAATAGTGGGAATTAATATATATATATATATATAGATATATATATATATATATATAATAATAATAATAATAATAATAATAATAATAATAATAATAAGTATTAATACATGTATCCTATACACGTACACATCATGTATCACATACATACATGAAATACCATCAATATCTTCTCAGTATCATATACTGCAAAGAGTGCGTGTATCATATACATTATAGTAGAAACCGCATCATAAATACGGTTATCAAGTCAACACTTGACTTGATATTCCGGTTTTTAATCCGGCCAGCACAACAGTCGTCCTATTAAACGCGTATATCCAATATACATATTTAATCGAAATCATACACGTATCCCTATACGCACGGAATATCGCGTTATACCCGGGCATGCACTTTCATTGCGGGACTCTAAAGACCGGTCAATACGTTGAAAGTAGATTATACATGGTCACATCCGATTGAATCTGAAACACTTTCAGATCTAACCCCTTTTCGGATTAACCCACAAGCTTATCAGTAGCACTAGCTATACGTAACAGCTACCCAGTTATGAGTAAGATAAAGGCAGGTTGACAAGTGAACTCATCCGGACCTGACAAAGTCTATAAGTGACAGTCACTGTACGGTCTGGTCACTTCGTCAAAGAGTATCGCATACCGGGTCTGGGGTGGAATCTGTCAGACCCCCAATAACCCGATAAGTCATGCTGACAAAGGACTCATAACCAAAGAGATACAATTGGTAACACTTACCGGTTTATCTCTATTACTGTGGCCACAGACTTCTGGTTATAGTCATGTCCTGCACAACGCGATATCGACTCCCAATACTGGGAGTGACGAATTCTCTCGACCGCTCACTGCCTCCATGTGCTTGGGACTGTATACAACTAAAATCTGTTTGCACGACTCAGTAGAACCGTGGTAGGGTAGTAATCTAAGTACAGTGGGAACACACACAAGACACTATGGCGATCTTCGGTCTAGGGACTACCTTGTACTCATGTCACCAGAGAACTGCTATCTGACATTGGCATAACACCAATTAGGAGTTCTCGACGAGTCCATCTAGTGTAACTTATCCAATGAGTATCTGTATACAATCATCGGTGTCAAACACCAATGGTTATGGGATCAGCCATCGTCCCGTACAAGATCACGAAACGTATACACTAGTTTAAACTGGAGTACTGATACTCAGTTTTGATATTCCTACGACTAGAGACATTTAGGGATGTGCTTATAAACTACCAGGCCCTACTAGTATGGATCCCTATCATAATCCTAGTAGTCAAGAAAAGATCCTTTAGGCTTTATCTCATGTATTAGTGATGCGTGATAACTAGTAAAATGTATACACATGACAAATAAAGACAAACCAGATAGCATACTATCATCTCGAGTAAGACCATTCTTTGTATAGGTCATCATGAATTCAGTAATTGCATTCCTACAATTATGATAATTGCCTTGAAGGCACCTATATCCAACACGTAGACCCTCGACGACCTTCACCGATCCTCGACAACTGTCGCCAGGCCTCCGGCGAACCCCCTTGACGCCGATTGACGAAGATTTGAGCTGAGTTGAGCGTTCTTGTCATCGATCTCTTGCAGATCTGCAATCGATGACGAGGATGACCTCGACTTGAGTTCTTTGTGCTCAATTTGGGTGTATTCTCTTAGATCTGAGATTTACTTGAGTTCTCTTGTTCGATTGGTGTGGTTGCTGGGATCTTCGAACTGTTCTTGATCGATTTCGATCTGCTTCTTGACCTCTTTCATCATCTTAGATCTGCTTCTTCGACATCGATTTTGATTTTTATTTTCTTGTTCGATTTTGACAATCAATTAACCCAGCCTTCAACCTTGAGTTGCCTGGATTTGCCTTGAGTTGCTTCGTTTTGGAGATTAAGGGCTTTGTTTATGTTCGATTTGGAGACTTTTGTTACTTTATATGCCCTAGAGGCCATTACTGTATCATACTAGTTTGTATATAACTTAATGGAAGCTTGGGATATTCACAGTTGTATAGACAGTCTTGCTCAAAATGGTAGTATGCTACTTGGTTTGTTTCTACTTTAATATGTACATATATTTCTTTTAGCATATCGCTTATACATATTAGTGGAGCCCTCAGGATCTTTGCTTGATTACCAGCGTTGTGATGGCAGCCACACTAGTAGGGGATGGGTAATTGTCACGCCCCGCTTCCCAGAGTACGCGCGTTTGGGCACGTGACATAGCCAACCATGCTACCTGTGGGTAGGAAGTATCCATCCACAGTCACATTACGGTTGTAAGGTTATCAAGAACAGTACAAATAAACTAAACTAATACATGTCCAAATCTAATATAACAAGAATCAATAAACAATAAGTGCGGAAGCTAATGATCCAATACAATGAATAAACAGTACGTCCCATAATGCGGGCTCACATCTGGAAATGAAATGAAAATAAACAAACTAAACTTTAAGGAACTCACAGTTCAGCCTGCTGGCTGAAGTACTCCTGCTCGGTCGTCGATAAAGGTATGGAATCTGGGCCATGCAAAACCCAGACGTCAGCGCGTCAAAGCATCAAGTATATAGCATAAACATGGTAATAAGTAGTGCAAGTATGATCATGAGTAAAGCAGTGATAAGAAATAACAAGCAGGGTAGTGTGCAATGGTGACTGAACTGTCCTATCAGGTTTTCTACTCTATAGTCTTTGAAACCAATTGATGAATCGTCGATGTAACTCAATAGTATCCCGTGCGTGCCCGGGACCACGGTCATGATCCTCGGGGCTGAATCCGAGACGTGCCGCTAAGCAGTAAAAGGTAGTAGGATAGATGAGTGATGTCAGCATCAACACTCCGGAGCTGGCCAAGCCCGTAAGACTGATCAGAACAATGTATCGAACTGTTGAGTTACAAGTCGGTTTCACCTTTGATTTCCCCATACCCCCAAACTATGTATGTCAGTCAGGTATTCAGTAGTCAAGGACTAATGCCAACACAAGTCAAGTAAAGGTAGGTCTGTCTGGATCGACAGCAGGAATGGTTAGGTCTGTCGGCATTAGGCACGAGATCAGGAACAAGTAATGTCATGGTACAACGGGATGAGTCGGTATGTATGTATATGTCAGGTGTAGCAGGGTCAGGCCAATATGTCGTGCAATCGGTAAGTGCTCACAACATATATACAATCAATAGTGAATAACAGCAGGAAACCGTAAGTAATCACAATATTCCATGTAACTACAGTGATGTATGTATTCTCTTATTAACAGGTTCAAACATCTTTAGGGTGCAAAAGCCACAATGTAAAGCAATATTCACAATTATAGATTAAGGAACTACGTGGAATTATACTAAGTATAATTATTGTCTCAAGAATAGTTTAACAGTTCAAGCAGATCTGATTCAATTGTTTTGTTTAGATAAAGCATGGAGTGATGTGGGTTAGTTAATTACTAGGAACGGTTGTAACGATTTCAGGTTAAGATAACTGCAATAATATGATATCCGTTACCATCATTAAGTTACGGGATTAAATAATATGAATTAAATTGCGTGGCAAGACTAGATCTCGCACACTAGCATGTTCAAGCAAGTATTCAGATACTTGCCTCGACGGTCTGCGAACTGGAATACGGATGCGATGTCGGTAGAAACCACGATATGGAAGCACGGGCCATGGATCGAGTCCCAACAGAAATCAACGGGATCACACGGACCAGGGGGCTTCGCTGGAGCGTCGGGTTCGTCAAGGCGGTACGGTCGGATTCCGGCAAAATGTCAAAAGTAACGGAGTTAGCGACAAAACCCACACATCCAAAAATACGGACCAGCAGGGGGATGATTTGCACAAAGGAAGGAAAGGGGACACTTACAGAGAGATGTACCAGGTGACCCTGGCGAGCTCGACGGCGCTGGAACACCGGCGAAGCGACGGCAGCGGCTGCAGCGAGGGTTGAAAGCTTCGGGGTGCGCGGAATAGTGTGCTGCGGCGAGCTGAAGGAGAGGGGTCGGCTCTGGTGGTCGAGGGGAAGGAGTAGGCGGCCCTGGTGACGACGGCGAGGTCGCCGGTGCGTTCTCCGGTGAGCAGCGGGAGATGGTGCAGGGTCGGTTCGGGTTTGCTCGTGGTCCAGCGAGGAGAGGAGGGGGTGATGCCGAGGTCGCGCCGAGGAGGGTGAGAGGGAGTCGCGGGGTTGTCGACGACGATGGGTGGCGTCGACGGCGGGGGTTGCGAGGGTGGAGGCGAGGTCGGGAATGGGTGCAGGCGCGGGATCGTCGGGAGAACGGGAGGAGGAAGGTAGGTGAGTACGGTGGAGGTCGTGGTGGTGAGGGCGGCGACGGCGAGGTCGCGAGGAGACCGGCGGTGAGACCGCGAGGGCTAGGGTTAGGGTTTGCGTCGGGTTTTCTCGCGAGGAAGAGAATGTGAGGGGCGGCTGCATGCATGGTTAAATAATAGAGGAAGAGAGAGAGAGAGATTGGAGAGAGAAACAGAGAGAGATTTGAGGGAAGAGAGAGAGAGAGAGATAGGGAAAGGAGATAGAGAGAGGAGGTGGGGCCCACGAGCTCAATTGGGAGCTCGTGATTGGCTGGGAGCTTAACGTAAATCAAAAGAAGGATTGCAGTGAAAGATTATGGGAAAAATATAGTAACAGTAGGATTTAATAGAAACGAAATTTATATGGTTATAGTATATTTTGAATATTTTATTAAATGGGCCCTTTTGGCGCTAAATGAAACATTTCCAAATCGCGCCCGGGTTGCGCCCAAATGTTTCAAATTCAAATTATAGGATTTTAAGCGGGTTCCAAATTTTGAAAAGAGGTGTTTAATGATTAAAATGCATGCCTCCAAGTCGGACACTTGCGCGCGCGCGTAGTCGCCCAAACTTGCCCGTTTAGCCAAACGGAACGGAATCTCGACACGCGGACGCTACCACGCGACTAGTGGCGACGAGTAGGCCAACATGGACATCTTAAATTTCATTTTAGGAGTTAAAATTTGTTATGTGCCAAAATGACTTAACCGGGTAAAATTTAGCAATGAACACCAGAAAATCAGGAAAATTGGAAATGAGCAAACCACAACCCTCAACTAGTAATATACATAGTATTATTGGGCTCGGGTGTTACATCATACCCAACTACAAAAGAATTTCGTCCTCGAAATTCCAAGAATACAAGATGACTAACTACTGGAAAAGATGAGGGAATCTCTGCCGGATCTCGTTTTCTCGCTCCCAAGTAGATTCTCCCTGCGATCGGTTACCCCAAGAAACTAGCACAAGAAGGATAACCTTGTTCTTAAGAACCTTTTCTCTTCGATCCTTGATCTCGACTGGTCGCTCCTCAAAAGTCAGGTCCTCCCGAACGGTCAACTCCGAATGATCCAAGACACGAGTCTCATCACGAACATACCTCCGTAGTTGAGACACATGAAACACATCGTGAACTCCTGCTAATGACGGTGGTAACGCCAACCGGTACGATACCTCTCCAACACGTTCCAATATCTCGAAGGGTCCAACGAATCGGGGACTAAGCTTTCCCCGACTTCCAAAGCGAATCACCCTTCTAGTCGGTGATATCTTCAGGAATACCAAATCACCCACGGCGAACTCTAGAGGTCTTCTTGACGTGTCGGCCCAACTCTTCTGTCTGTCTTGAGCTGCCTTCATATGCTTCCTGATTGTATTCACCTTCTCGACTGTCTGTACCACCAAATCTGGTCCTAGTAACCTTCGTTCACCAACAATATCCCAACAAATAGGTGAACGACACTTACGACCATACAGTGCTTCAAACGGGGCCATCTGAATAGTTGCTTGGAAGCTATTGTTGTACGAAAACTCCACCAGGTGTAGATGATCCTCCCAAGAACCTTTGAAGTCTAACATGCAAGCCCTCAACATATCCTCAAGGGTCTGGATCGTTCTCTCTGATTGTCCATCAGTTTGGGGATGATAAGCTGTGCTGAACTTCAATCGAGTCCCCAAACTTTCTTGTAAACTCCTCCAAAAGTGTGACAAGAACCGAGTGTCCCGATCGGACACGATGCTTACCGGCACTCCATGCAATCTGACAATCTCCTGCATGTACCGCTCTGCCAAAGTCTCCGTCGATTGACCAACCCGAAAAGTGTAAGTGCACGGCGGCGCCCCGGCCGTCAATCCGACGGCCAAACGCGGAAACGGTGGTAAACTTTTATTTTTGCGGACTTAGCAAACCGGCACCACCGCGCACTAAACTCCGGATCGTGCCATTAAACTAGTCTAAGCTATCTAGAGAGGGGGTAGAGAAATATACCATACGATCCGAGTCCTCCGGTCTTCATCTCCACTCCGATCTCCTCGCGGGATCTCCGTCCATCTCCTCCTCGTCGGAAAGGGCACCACGAAGCCGGGTACTTTTACGGGCTCCCACCTCAATACCGAGGCAACTCGCGCATGAAGCCGGCAAATCGACATGCTCAAGATATGCTGTAGGAAGTGTAGTGTAGAATCATAGTCTCTTTTGGGGTTTGGTTGCCATTTGTGGATGATGGAGGAAACAAGACAAGAAAAATGGTGCTTGCATTTTTCTTAACATGAAATGAGATCAATCAAATGAAACACTCTCAAGGATGAAGATGAAACTCTCTTCTTCTCTTTTCTTTCTCTCTTTCTTTTTCTCAACCATGAACATAAAACCTCTCATCAAGTGAGAATGAAAATGGTGGAGCAAAAAACAATATGATGACAAGAGGGAGGTGAGTGTAGGATGCAAAAAGTGGTGACCACAACCTAAAACATAATCATCACTAAATCAACATCAAACCTCTTTTCATTTCTAATCTCATAAAGCAAAGAAAAGAAAGAAAAAGGATCTCATCATGAGCCATCATGATGCCACCAATATGCAAGATACCCCCTCCACAAGTGTTATTTGCACAATTGCAAATAACACCCTCCATCTGAAAAGTCCGGCCGGGAAAGAACAAAGGAAAACCGGCCGGAACGGAATGCAAACTGGCAACTCCAGAAAACTGGTCCCGTAATAAATTACAGGAAAACCCCCATACTGTGCATACACACCCGCATCTGTATTCCGTCCGGATACAAATGCAATGAGACAAAATCTACACTGTACTATACTAGGATCCGGCTTAAACCAAAGCCGGCTAGTAATATCCGTCCGATCCTGATCCGTGCAATACCGCACGTATCTGATCGAACGCTGCCATATAACTATACGGCCACTAGTACAAAACCGTCCGATCCTGATCCGTGCAATACCGCACGTATCTGATCGGACCCTGCCATATCTCCATACGGCCTCTACAGTGTTTCGCCCGAAACTTGAGTAACTGTAAGTGTGGTGGACTCTAAAGACTCGTCAATACTATGGCTGTGGATTTAACCACTAGCACGTCAGAGGTATAAGCCAATACGTAACGGGCCACCAGCTATTGACTAAAAGGGACGTCGATGAGCAAACTCATCCTGACACCCTACTGAGCCTGTCAGTGACAATATCCGTGCAGTCCGGTCCGTTCGTCTATGAGTATCGCATGGCGGGCCTAGGGGGTTGGTAAAAGTCAGACCCCCAAAAGCGGTACAAGTCGTGTCGGAGTGTAGCCCAGAACACCCTGAGATACTACTGGAATACCTACCAGTAAATCTCCTTGCCTTGGCCAAGGACTTTGTGTAATGGCTCTCCTAGACACAGCACGACCTCACCCCCAATACCGGGAGAGACGAACCCCTGAAGATACGCTCACTGCCTCCATGTGGCTCGGGACTGTACCCAACTAAAACCTGTTTGCACGACTCCTTTGAGCCGTGGTAGGGTAGTAATCAAAGTACAGTGGGAACTCACACGAGACAAATGACGATCCCCAGGTCGATGAACTAACCTGCACACATGTCACCAGGGAACTGCCATCTGACGTCTGGTATATGACCAACTAGCATGTTCCCGGCGAGTCCTGTCCGGTGTACTCATAACCCAATGAGCACCTGTATACATCTTAGGTGATCCAACTGACACCAGTGGCTTGTGAGACCGGCCACCGCCCCTCGTCGGGGTCTCGACTGTATACACTAGTCTACTAATGGAGTATCGATGCCCGGTCTCGAAACTCCCACGACTAGGGACCTTTTAAGGATATGCTTGTAGACCCCCAGCTCCCACTTATATGATCGCCCTCATACTGCTGGTGGTCAAGCAAGAATCCTAGGGGCTCTATCAACGTGTAATAGCGACGTGTCAGGTCACCTAAAACAGTACACGATGATAAAGGTAAACCAGATAGCATACTATCATCTCGAGTAAGACTGTCCTACCGGGATAGGTCCTCCCTCAATCATTACAATCACGTACCTGTGACCTAATAATTGACTCTGAGGGCACTATCTCCAACAATCTCCCACTTGCACTCAAGGCTAATTATTGCGATGTCGCATACTCACAGCCCGTGTGATACCGAACACCCAACTCCTCTACTAGTCAGTCTCACAAAGCTCGTTTGCGAAACTATTGCGTTCGAGGAATAGCCTCAGTGAGTGGATCCGCTTTGTTGTTTCTTTCCATGTCTCTCTATATCTCATGTTCGCAGAGAAAACCATCTCCCGAAATGATCAATACCTGTCTTAGAATATGTCTGGATGTCTGATGGGACCTAGCTCATAAATGAACTCCAAATCCAAACTTCTTAGACTGTATCGTCAACTGAACTTAATCAGTATCCTGCGCGCCATGCCTCCCTCAGTATTGCCTTGGACCACCTGTCCAAAATACTGCCCCTCATCAGAAGGAAAACTATAACTCTGACAACCTCCTTGTCGTCCATGTCACCTTGGAAGCCTGGAATGATAACTGTCTCCTGAATGAGGCTGTCGTTATCATATCCCTAGAACATCCACTTATGTTCTAAAACTGCTTCCGATTGTTTCTCCAGGATTGGATTAATGTCAACTTATTGCATCTAGTGCAAGAACAACATCTGGTGTGGTACTTGACATCTCATGATTGACTCAATTGCCTTAGCAAGTGATCTGCCAATCATGCCCGTCCCTCTCCCCTTAAGTCTATAAGACACCTTTAGAGAGGGTGACTCCATTATCTGCAGGTACACTACCGTGCCAGGAGTCGTCCATCCTAAATACTCTTAGAATGCCGTCAAGTACCCTGATTGGGAAACCACCCAAATCTAGATCTAAGACCATAGATCTAGTAACCAGTATGCCTGATATAAAATCCATGTCCTTTGTGGAGAAACCACTGTGTGACGACCAAAGTATAACCGATCGTAGTATAGGAGTTTCTTTTCCTACTTTGTGTATGTCATCCAAATACCATGACATCACATCCTACTACCTTCTCAACAGATCCATCCCCTATTCTGATGAAGTCAAACCCATGACTGTCACGTCAGAAATAGATGATCTATCTCCGCTACATCTGCTCTAGTCTATAAATAGACATAAGCTACCTGTCCACCAATGCTTCCGCTGCTCCTACTGACTACGAAAACCCTCTGGCAGAGTCATATAGACGTACACTTCTAAAGCAAGTTTAGAATGACGCTATACTCATCCTCCTGCCGGGTCTCGCAGCCTGGAACAACAGTAATGGTAATTGTGGGTAAACAAGAACTTCCCTGTAACCGTCCTTGAGGCTACTGTAGTACCTCTCGGGTGCCTGAAGTTACCCACCTAATCTGCGGAGTGGCCAATGGAATGTCAATCCAGATTGAATCTTTAGGTTCCTTATCAAATCTTCAGTAATCGTTTGTGGTTCTGGAATCACTTCCAGTTCTACCATACTCCCACTACTGTTTTCTGAAAAAATCCATTTTTAATAAAACTGTGGCGAGTCTAGAACAATATTGCTATTGTTCATCCAGATGGTAGAAAGTCAACCCGCGTCATAGCCTGGGTCAACCCACAAACAGCCATTACAGAAATGTGCCTTGAGTTATCCAGTGTCTGGTTTTAATCATAAACCGGACAACTCCCCGTACCTTAACATCGTTAAGATATGAACTGTTCTATATCCAATATAAAAATAGAGGCACTGATTTAATTGAACCAGATTCAAATCATGCAGCTGTCCCCAGCGCATGTCAACTAAATGGAAGGAGGCCGATCAGCGTTACTCAACTTAGGAATGCTTCCAATTATGAGTAACCTGAAAGAGAAGCAATTTCTCTTAATCATCACTTTCAACTGAATACCACAAGTATCTACATCTTCGATCACCTTGAAGAATCCCGATACTTGCTATACCTGGTTCTCTACTCTATTCAAATACCTATAACTTCTCCAAATTCGGACCCTGTGTTTCCACGAAACACCTGTCTAAAAAATAGAGGAGTCATAAGTAAACTGAATATAGTACGAGGACCATCCCCTCTGTCCTGATGGACCCTGGACAACATACAATACTCTGTACAAGTCCCTTGAGTCTGATAACTCATTTACTGTGTGTCGTAGGTTGAAAACTGTACTTATGGTTAAGAAGAATTACACCGCTGTTTAATGCTCCTTACCTAACCATCCACTGATATAGGTAAATGTCATAGACATAATTTCAGAAAGGTATATCTCACTCTATGAAAATAGACGTACAGATATATCAATTTGAAATTGGTGCATAACAGCGGATATTCAAAACCAAATATTTGCCGACCGGCAAACAGCCCAGGTGATTTCCTCAAATATCACTGATTACAACGAATCCCGATATAATGAGGATGATCACCCAATTCCCAATAACTTACTCCCACTCATCATCTGTAAAACCATACAGATGTGAGAATCGTACCTGGTAAATACATACCCTGGAGTAAGTATCTAATCGGGAAATCAGTTTTCCTTTAACATTACACAGTGAAACTGAAACATTGAAATGTTCCGATGGGGTATCCTGGTATTCCTAGTAATGCCTCTTCCAGATTCACGACTGTAACCATATAATTCTTTGCCACCTCTCAAAATCCCTTCATATGTCTTTAGTCTTTACCTTCTGCACACCCTTTTAGGCCAAATGGTTTTCTTCCTTCCCTACCGTTCGGCACCAGCCTATGGTTTGGAAGAAGACTATCCAATAAGCATAATGGGTGTACTGTCCCAATCCTAGGAACACTCGCAATGAGAGAGGGTGAAGATAAAAGACAACCGAATAAACCTTATTCCTATTTCTCCTGAACCAGAATCCATCCCCGAACTGGAACAAATTCCATTCGAGTTCGTATATAACCATACGATGGAGTATCCAAATAAACTGTGGATCTTCGTAGTGATACGGAGTGTCCTGGAGAAATACAAAGGTGATGTGGGAGTGGTAACGAAATATTTGGTTTGGTCGTGAATAGCTGTTGCAATTTACTTTGCCCTCTTACTAATCCCTTGCTTTGTCTGAACTTAATACCTTCTGCCCACCATTGTTATGCTAATTGGTTTTCTTCATTCCCTACCGGTCGGCACCAGCCTAAGGTTTGGAAGAAGACAATCCAATTTGCGTAATAGGTGTACTACCCCTAAACCAAGGAGTACTCGTAACCTGAGAGAGGGTAAAAGGAAAAGACAACTGAATAATCCTATCCGTTTTCTCCAGAACCGGAAACCATCCTCGAATAAATTCTTTCGAGTTCGTATCTAACCATACGATGGTTTTGTCCAATGGAAGTGGACGTTCGTAGTAAAACGGGGTGTCCTGGAGAAAAGGGTAAAAGTAGGAGTGGCAATGAGGTTTGCAACTCTGACAATCCAAAAGCCAGTGTTAAGAAGGTTCGGTTAATTTGGTCACTGAGTCATAGTCTTAGGGTCGGGTCAGTGGTCGCTGCCAAAGAGAGAGAGAAAAGAAACACTCAGCGTGCACTCTAACCTAGATCAGAATGGTCACCAATTTATCTAATCTGGAATCCTCCCACTGTACCTCAAATTCTCCTCCAAACCTGAAAGAAGAATTAGTCGGGGTCACCCGAGGAGTAAACTAACTTATCAGTGGGAATCGGGATCCAACTATCATCGCATGATAACGTGACGGAATCCGCTCACGGTATCACACTCCAGAAGGTATGCGCATATCTGGCAAGTTTCAGTTCTTTTGAAACTCCCGATGTGATTTCTGCCCCATGTTCTTATGACCTTGACTTTGGCCAACATATCATAAGTCACATGTCAAGTTCTACCCGTCATTCTCCAGGTTAATTTGAATCCACCCGTACATACCCTTGACTTTGGCCAAAATGGCAGCACGACTGTCCCAAACCAACGCATCTATCTATGTTGCATATGAATACCCCAATAGCTACCAATCACTGTGCCTTGACTTTGGCCAACATACACAGCTTGAATACTATTGACCACCCATATGAAACGACGGAGGGCTACGAATGGTTTCTGGCGAAAACCTTTAACGTAAAGAACTTGATATCGTCGAAGGAACGGATAGCTTTTAAGAAATATAGTGACGACAACTTCCGCTAAAGAGGTCACTCCCGGTGAAGGGATCTCGGCTCTTTCCCCGTAGAATGGGGTGCAGGATATTCCAAATGAATACCACGGTGCAAAGCAAAAGTAATCGGCTATAGTGAAGTTAATGCCCTGACGCAAACTTTTTGTCCAAGGGGTCACTCCCGGTGAAGGGATCTCGGCCCTTGCCTCGTCGACTGAGGAGCAGGATATTCTAAATGAATACCGCGATGCAAAACAAAAGTGAACGTCCTTGCAATAATAGCTTTTTGAAAAGTGTTCCAACAACATCAGATTAGGTTTGTTTTTAACTTTGCATTGATCCGAATCAATGCAGTCCCATCAATTGATCACACCACAAAGAACGAAAATATATTGATGTACGTATATGCCATCCGCATTCGCCACTGGGTCCCGTCATTACCCGTTAGGTTAGCTTACTAACGACAGAGCGGGGACTGGACTAGCGCGGATGCAAAACATATACAACATCTACTAATATATATACCAATATATTATATTTCGCTCAAGGCGTGAAAGAAATGCAACATCACAGAGAATGAACAGCATCACAGAAACAATACAGATATCTGGGATCCCCGGGTTTCACAGAGCCGCTGAAACCCGACGTTCCCCTGGTCGTGTGGATAGCCTGTGCAATGAAATCCTAGACCCCTACGGGCGCGGCAAGTCACCCGCCAAAACCTGAAGCGAGGCAGCCCCCTTCAGCGCCGTGAATGGACCACCCAGCACTTCACGGAATCCGGTAACTTGGGCACCCCTCCTGGGTCAACCTGTACCCCCTACGAGTGCGGCGAATAGCCCGCCAATCCTAGAGTGAAGCCCCCTCCGTCTCAATGCCATGAGATGCGGGCTTGTTGCCCTCCAGAACCCGGCTATCCGTGCATCCCTCCGCGAGGCAATCCTAGTACAGAAAGTAAAATATACATACAACGGGTACATCGACCGCAACCAGGTCGTGCCCCAAAAGAATAATACAAACGGGCAGTGACGGCAGTCCACATGTCGGACGCTCGCCCCGCAATATCAAATGTACATAATACAACAAAACTGTACTAGCATTGCATCCAGGCTATCCCCCACGACCGATCCGCAACATCACAGCAAATACATAGAACATCAACGTGAAAGTCACGTTCGCAAATCCGTCTAACCGGGCTATAGCAGTTAGACAGGATTTACCGATCGAGTGAAATTCACGGTCGCAGATATAATGTAAATACTGTGAAAAATGTGTTTAAAATTTTCCGATTGATCAAACAATTAACAAGTGGGCCCCCAATCAAAACTGTAGCACTCACAGAAATCCTGGGCCCAATTTAAATATTCCAAAACCCATATTTTAAGCCCAGAAGGCCTCTGTAAAAAATTGGTGAAGTGATGTGAATAGTGCGCGGCGGAAGGGCCGCACAAATGGGGTTTTCGCGGCGGTTCCGCGCTCCAACTATGGAGTTATTTCGTTAAATTTTTACAGAACTCTTATATTTTCCAGTACATCAATATTTTATAACCTGAAAAAATTTTCGAGACCAAAAATTTTCAACAGAAACTGATGCGAACTAAAATGCAGTTTTGGAACTTTTTGATCGATCGGAAATGCAAACACATTACACAAAGCTAGACTAAGTTAATGGCGAGGCTCTGATACCACTGTAAGTGCACGGCGGCGCCCCGGCCGTCAATCCGACGGCCAAACGCGGAAACGGTGGTAAACTTTTATTTTTGCGGACTTAGCAAACCGGCACCACCGCGCACTAAACTCCGGATCGTGCCATTAAACTAGTCTAAGCTATCTAGAGAGGGGGTAGAGAAATATACCATACGATCCGAGTCCTCCGGTCTTCATCTCCACTCCGATCTCCTCGCGGGATCTCCGTCCATCTCCTCCTCGTCGGAAAGGGCACCACGAAGCCGGGTACTTTTACGGGCTCCCACCTCAATACCGAGGCAACTCGCGCATGAAGCCGGCAAATCGACATGCTCAAGATATGCTGTAGGAAGTGTAGTGTAGAATCATAGTCTCTTTTGGGGTTTGGTTGCCATTTGTGGATGATGGAGGAAACAAGACAAGAAAAATGGTGCTTGCATTTTTCTTTACATGAAATGAGATCAATCAAATGAAACACTCTCAAGGATGAAGATGAAACTCTCTTCTTCTCTTTTCTTTCTCTCTTTCTTTTTCTCAACCATGAACATAAAACCTCTCATCAAGTGAGAATGAAAATGGTGGAGCAAAAAACAATATGATGACAAGAGGGAGGTGAGTGTAGGATGCAAAAAGTGGTGACCACAACCTAAAACATAATCATCACTAAATCAACATCAAACCTCTTTTCATTTCTAATCTCATAAAGCAAAGAAAAGAAAGAAAAAGGATCTCATCATGAAAAGCCATCATGATGCCACCAATATGCAAGATACCCCCTCCACAAGTGTTATTTGCACAATTGCAAATAACACCCTCCATCTGAAAAGTCCGGCCGGGAAAGAACAAAGGAAAACCGGCCGGAACGGAATGCAAACTGGCAACTCCAGAAAACTGGTCCCGTAATAAATTACAGGAAAACCCCCATACTGTGCATACACACCCGCATCTGTATTCCGTCCGGATACAAATGCAATGAGACAAAATCTACACTGTACTATACTAGGATCCGGCTTAAACCAAAGCCGGCTAGTAATATCCGTCCGATCCTGATCCGTGCAATACCGCACGTATCTGATCGAACGCTGCCATATAACTATACGGCCACTAGTACAAAACCGTCCGATCCTGATCCGTGCAATACCGCACGTATCTGATCGGACCCTGCCATATCTCCATACGGCCTCTACAGTGTTTCGCCCGAAACTTGAGTAACTGTAAGTGTGGTGGACTCTAAAGACTCGTCAATACTATGGCTGTGGATTTAACCACTAGCACGTCAGAGGTATAAGCCAATACGTAACGGGCCACCAGCTATTGACTAAAAGGGACGTCGATGAGCAAACTCATCCTGACACCCTACTGAGCCTGTCAGTGACAATATCCGTGCAGTCCGGTCCGTTCGTCTATGAGTATCGCATGGCGGGCCTAGGGGGTTGGTAAAAGTCAGACCCCCAAAAGCGGTACAAGTCGTGTCGGAGTGTAGCCCAGAACACCCTGAGATACTACTGGAATACCTACCAGTAAATCTCCTTGCCTTGGCCAAGGACTTTGTGTAATGGCTCTCCTAGACACAGCACGACCTCACCCCCAATACCGGGAGAGACGAACCCCTGAAGATACGCTCACTGCCTCCATGTGGCTCGGGACTGTACCCAACTAAAACCTGTTTGCACGACTCCTTTGAGCCGTGGTAGGGTAGTAATCAAAGTACAGTGGGAACTCACACGAGACAAATGACGATCCCCAGGTCGATGAACTAACCTGCACACATGTCACCAGGGAACTGCCATCTGACGTCTGGTATATGACCAACTAGCATGTTCCCGGCGAGTCCTGTCCGGTGTACTCATAACCAATGAGCACCTGTATACATCTTAGGTGATCCAACTGACACCAGTGGCTTGTGAGACCGGCCACCGCCCCTCGTCGGGGTCTCGACTGTATACACTAGTCTACTAATGGAGTATCGATGCCCGGTCTCGAAACTCCCACGACTAGGGACCTTTTAAGGATATGCTTGTAGACCCCCAGCTTCCCACTTATATGATCGCCCTCATACTGCTGGTGGTCAAGCAAGAATCCTAGGGGCTCTATCAACGTGTAATAGCGACGTGTCAGGTCACCTAAAACAGTACACGATGATAAAGGTAAACCAGATAGCATACTATCATCTCGAGTAAGACTGTCCTACCGGGATAGGTCCTCCCTCAATCATTACAATCACGTACCTGTGACCTAATAATTGACTCTGAGGGCACTATCTCCAACAAAAAGGAATAAAGTGAGCTGCCTTGGTCAACCGATCGACAATCACCCATACAGCATTGTTGCCCTTTGGACTCCGCGGTAAAGCCGTCACGAAATCCATGGTTATATGTTCCCACTTCCATTGAGGAATCGGAAGCGGTTGCAACAAACCAGCAACCCTTTGATGTTCAGCCTTGACTTGCTGACATACCAAGCACTTAGCCACGAAGCGAGCAATTTCCCGTTTCATACCTTCCCAGAAATGCTGTCGAATATCTCGGTACATCTTTGTCCCTCTTGGATGTACAGAGTAAGCTGAACTGTGTGCCTCCTTCATAAGCTCTTCACGCACATCTCCTTTTGGCACCCACACACGGCTACCATATCTCAACGAACCATCTTCATGGATCAGTAAATCGGTTCGCAGTCCGGCTACAACCTGCTCTCGAAACTTTTGCAGTCTCGGATCCTGCGATTTGTGTCGCTTTAATCTTCTCACTAAGGACCGATTGTACTTGCAACTGCATCAACTGTCCTGTAGCATGTGGTAGCACAACCCTCCAAGTCAAATCTCCGAAACTCCTCAATGATCGTTCTCTGTGCAGTCAATATCTGAATTCCTGGTAACCGACTTAGTGCATCTGGCACGACATTAACCTTTTCCGGATGGTACTTAAGATCAAGGTCGTAGTCGGCCATCAGCTCCAACCATCTGCGTTGCCTCATGTTCAACTCCTTCTGAGTGAACACATATTTCAAACTCTTGTGATCCGTAAAGACTTCAACTCTCTCGCCCAGAAGGTAGTGTCTCCAAAATCTTCAGGGCGAAGATCACGGCTGCAAGCTCCAAGTCATGAGTCGGATAGTTCTGCTCATGAGTCTTCAGCTGTCTCGATGCGTAAGCGACGACTTTCCCATTCTGCATCAAAACACATCCCAATCCTTCTCCAGATGCGTCGCGGTGAATCCTCAGTCCTTCGGAATTGTCCGGTACGGTTAGGATAGGGGCGGTTATCAACTCCTGCTAACGTCTCGAAGGCTAAAGCACATCCATCCGTCCAAACAAACGGTACCTCCTTTCGTGTGAGCTTGGTTAACGGTTCATCTAACGCGAGCGAAGTCCTCCACAAATCTTCTGTAGTATCCGGCGAGTCCAAGAAACTCCTATCTCCGCAACATTCTTCGAAATAGGCCAAACTCGAACTGCTGCAATCTTCTCGGGATCAACGGCGATTCCATTACCCGACACAACATGTCCCAGAAACTTTACTTCTTCCAGCCAGAATTCGCATTTACTCATCCTCGCGAATAATTTCTCATGTCTCAGTGTCTGCAGTGCGATCTTTCTTCTTCACTACAAGAACTGGAGCTTCCCACGGTGAGTTGCTGCTTCGAATTATCCCTCTCCGAGTAATTCACCCACTTGTTTCCTACTTCTTCCAATTCCACGGTGCCCTCAGGATAAAAGATTTTGATACTGGCACTGCACCAGGATAAGGTCAATCGCAAACTCCACTTCTCGCTTCGGCGGTAAGCCCGAAATATCTTCAAACACATCCATAAAGTCGCGGACAATTGCCGGCTCTTCATTACTCTCCATTACTATAGCCGCAAGAACATTGTTCGTCGGCCTAGCCCTAAACTCGACTGGCCCGACAGAATTTCTTTCTCCAATGAAAGTAAACTTAGGATGTCCGGGAATCTGGAAATTACCTTCCTTGCCCTACAGCCAATGTGGGCGGGAAAGTGTCAAGAAAATCCATCCCCAAGACAACCTCATAACTGCCCGTATCTATCCCAAGAAGTCTGCAAAAGCTCCCGTCCGCAAACAACAACTGTACAATCTCTACCTTCCTTACTAGCTATGATTTTCCCATTCCCAGTGTGTATGTCCCAGAAACTAGACAGGGTCGTGCAGGTGATCGAGTGTGTAGTTATAAATTGGATGACATAAACAATAGGATGCTCCAAAATTAAGTAATGCCAAAGCGGGAAAACCATGAACGAGTAAATTACCTGAAACCAATTCTCACCGATGCCTTAGCTTCTACAGCCGTCAACGTGAACGCTCGAGCCTGCTGTGGTCCTTGAGTAAGCGGTTCCTGTCCTTGGAACGGTCCCTGCGGAGGCTTCTGTGTATCATCCTTTGTGCGAGGCTTCGACGGACAAGCATCAACGGTGTGATCTGCCGCTCCACATCTCAAACAGAGTCCCAGCCTCAAACGACACTCCCTTCGCACATGTCCGGGTTTATGGCAGTGGCTACAGATCACGCTCCCCTTTCGATCACACCACAATCCTTTTCTTCATCGGTGCTACGCTGCGCCTGTTCACTGGAATACTTCTACGTACCGACGTTTTGGTTCAGTGCAAAAGCCGGTTCCAGCTCGATCTGTTCCTTTAGACTCTCCAGCAATCCCCTTATCACTCTACGCCTGGCGGCTAAGACCGCACTTCTTTGGTCCATCTTCAAATTCGTACCTGCCATGAATCCTGGAAATCAAAGTACCCAACATTAGCATGATGATAGATTCTGAGTATAGATCAAGGCTAGAACTCCAAGATACTTAAATAGAGTACTGCATTGTAGCTATGCCGCGGTATCATAGCCGCAATTACTTAACTCCACCCAAGTCGCCTAAGTCCTAGAGATAACAAGAAATTAGGTTTTTGAGTTGACAAATGCAAAGTAAGTTTGCACGTCGACATGATCCGGAAGAATGATTCAAGGATAGTAAAACGGTCAAAGTGGCAGGACATGTTTCCTAATCACGGGTATTCTGATTCATGTATCGGGTGCAATACCCAACTACAAGAATCAACCCAATTAACCTATGCTCTGATACCATAAAACCATGTCACGCCCCGCTTCCCAGAGTACGCGCGTTTGGGCACGTGACATAGCCAACCATGCTACCTGTGGGTAGGAAGTATCCATCCACAGTCACATTACGGTTGTAAGGTTATCAAGAACAGTACAAATAAACTAAACTAATACATGTCCAAATCCAATATAACAAGAATCAATAAACAATAAGTGCGGAAGCTAATGATCCAATACAATGAATAAACAGTACGTCCCATAATGCGGGCTCACATCTGGAAATGAAATGAAAATAAACAAACTAAACTTTAAGGAACTCACAGTTCAGCCTGCTGGCTGAAGTACTCCTGCTCGGTCGTCGATAAAGGTATGGAATCTGGGCCATGCAAAACCCAGACGTCAGCGCGTCAAAGCATCAAGTATATAGCATAAACATGGTAATAAGTAGTGCAAGTATGATCATGAGTAAAGCAGTGATAAGAAATAACAAGCAGGGTAGTGTGCAATGGTGACTGAACTGTCCTATCAGGTTTTCTACTCTATAGTCTTTGAAACCAATTGATGAATCGTCGATGTAACTCAATAGTATCCCGTGCGTGCCCGGGACCACGGTCATGATCCTCGGGGCTGAATCCGAGACGTGCCGCTAAGCAGTAAAAGGTAGTAGGATAGATGAGTGATGTCAGCATCAACACTCCGGAGCTGGCCAAGCCCGTAAGACTGATCAGAACAATGTATCGAACTGTTGAGTTACAAGTCGGTTTCACCTTTGATTTCCCCATACCCCCAAACTATGTATGTCAGTCAGGTATTCAGTAGTCAAGGACTAATGCCAACACAAGTCAAGTAAAGGTAGGTCTGTCTGGATCGACAGCAGGAATGGTTAGGTCTGTCGGCATTAGGCACGAGATCAGGAACAAGTAATGTCATGGTACAACGGGATGAGTCGGTATGTATGTATATGTCAGGTGTAGCAGGGTCAGGCCAATATGTCGTGCAATCGGTAAGTGCTCACAACATGTATACAATCAATAGTGAATAACAGCAGGAAACCGTAATTAATCACAATATTCCATGTAACTACAGTGATGTATGTATTCTCTTATTAACAGGTTCAAACATCTTTAGGGTGCAAAAGCCACAAGGTAAAGCAATATTCACAATTATAGATTAAGGAACTACGTGGAATTATACTAAGTATAATTATTGTCTCAAGAATAGTTTAACAGTTCAAGCAGATCTGATTCAATTGTTTTGTTTAGATAAAGCATGGAGTGATGTGGGTTAGTTAATTACTAGGAACGGTTGTAACGATTTCAGGTTAAGATAACTGCAATAATATGATATCCGTTACCATCATTAAGTTACGGGATTAAATAATGTGAATTAAATTGCGTGGCAAGACTAGATCTCGCACACTAGCATGTTCAAGCAAGTATTCAGATACTTGCCTCGACGGTCTGCGAACTGGAATACGGATGCGATGTCGGTAGAAACCACGAAATGGAAGCACGGGCCATGGATCGAGTCCCAACAGAAATCAACGGGATCACACGGACCAGAGGGCTTCGCTGGAGCGTCGGGTTCGTCAAGGCGGTACGGTCGGATTCCGGCAAAATGTCAAAAGTAACGGAGTTAGCGACAAAACCCACACATCCAAAAATACGGACCAGCAGGGGGATGATTTGCACAAAGGAAGGAAAGGGGACACTTACAGAGAGATGTACCAGGTGACCCTGGCGAGCTCGACGGCGCTGGAACACCGGCGAAGCGACGGCAGCGGCTGCAGCGAGGGTTGAAAGCTTCGGGGTGCGCGGAATAGTGTGCTGCGGCGAGCTGAAGGAGAGGGGTCGGCTCTGGTGGTCGAGGGGAAGGAGTAGGCGGCCCTGGTGACGACGGCGAGGTCGCCGGTGCGTTCTCCGGTGAGCAGCGGAAGATGGTGCAGGGTCGGTTCGGGTTTGCTCGTGGTCCAGCGAGGAGAGGAGGGGGTGATGCCGAGGTCGCGCCGAGGAGGGTGAGAGGGAGTCGCGGGGTTGTCGACGACGATGGGTGGCGTCGACGGCGGGGGTTGCGAGGGTGGAGGCGAGGTCGGGAATGGGTGCAGGCGCGGGATCGTCGGGAGAACGGGAGGAGGAAGGTAGGTGAGTGCGGTGGAGGTCGTGGTGGTGAGGGCGGCGACGGCGAGGTCGCGAGGAGACCGGCGGTGAGACCGCGAGGGCTAGGGTTAGGGTTTGCGTCGGGTTTTCTCGCGAGGAAGAGAATGTGAGGGGCGGCTGCATGCATGGTTAAATAATAGAGGAAGAGAGAGAGAGAGATTGGAGAGAGAAACAGAGAGAGATTTGAGGGAAGAGAGAGAGAGAGAGATAGGGAAAGGAGATAGAGAGAGGAGGTGGGGCCCACGAGCTCAATTGGGAGCTCGTGATTGGCTGGGAGCTTAACGTAAATCAAAAGAAGGATTGCAGTGAAAGATTATGGGAAAAATATAGTAACAGTAGGATTTAATAGAAACGAAATTTATATGGTTATAGTATATTTTGAATATTTTATTAAATGGGCCCTTTTGGCGCTAAATGAAACATTTCCAAATCGCGCCCGGGTTGCGCCCAAATGTTCCAAATTCAAATTATAGGATTTTAAGCGGGTTCCAAATTTTGAAAAGAGGTGTTTAATGATTAAAATGCATGCCCCCAAGTCGGACACTTGCGCGCGCGCGTAGTCGCCCAAACTTGCCCGTTTAGCCAAACGGAACGGAATCTCGACACGCGGACGCTACCACGCGACTAGTGGCGACGAGTAGGCCAACATGGATATCTTAAATTTCATTTTAGGAGTTAAAATTTGTTATGTGCCAAAATGACTTAACCGGGTAAAATTTAGCAATGAACACCAGAAAATCAGGAAAATTGGAAATGAGCAAACCACAACCCTCAACTAGTAATATACATAGTATTATTGGGCTCGGGTGTTACAGTAATCTACAAGCACATCCTTATACAGGTCCCTAGTCGTAGGATTATCGAGACGGGGCATCGATACTCCGGAGTAGACTAGTGTATACGCTTCTCATCTCAGCAGGGGAGATGGTCTGTCCCACAGCCATTAGTACGTCGTACTGGAGATAGTATGCAGGTGCTCGTTAGGTTACGAGTACACAGGACATGACTCGTCGGGAACTGTTGGTTGGTACTATGCTTATCGTCAGATAGCAGTTTGTTCAGTTGATAAAACTGCACATTTGTATTACATTTTTCCTACCATTTTCATATTAAAAAGGGACTTTATTATAATATATTATACATATGTGGGTTTATGTGTAAAAACACTATTTTCCATGTGTTAATATATTTTAATTAGCATTTGGTAGAAAAATGTATGCAAATAAATTCATTGACCTAATCCTAGTAGAACAAAGTCTACTAAAATCTTATTTGAGTTGTTGTGCAGAATTTTCCAAGTTGTTATGCAGAATATATCAAAGAAATCAAGCTGTTGAAGAAATCTTGCCAAATTAAGAAGCAAAACTTGGAGACCAAGTCTGGAAGCAACCGAGAGAAGATTTCTGAATTATGAAGGTGCCTAGGATTGCCACATGTCACAAGATGCAAGCACAAGAATTTTGACAAAGAGATCCCCACCTTTGAACGCGGATCCGCGGCCTTAGCCACCATTTGCCGCGGATCCGCCGCAATATTATGGAGTTGGAAGGAAATATTTTGGGGCATGATTCTCTACTATATTTTACCAACTTTTGAACAATAAGATTCTGGCTTTGCACTATAAAAAGGCACCGAGAGCCTCTTGGAAAAGCTATCAAGCCGAAGAGATCACGAAGTCCAAGACGGCTCACGCATCCAGGCTGATCATCAACTGTTCGTCTACCTCCTTGGAAGAGATCGAGAAGCAAACTAGTCTTTGTAATCATTTTCTAAGGAATCAAAGTATAAATTGTTCAAGTTGATTAATAAAGGTAGTTATTTTATTTAATTCTTTTTGCATTTTACATTATGTTTTCCCTCTCTCTCTTTTCATCTTCTTCTCCCAACATGCGCAAGTAATTCTCCGCTTGTTAGGGTTCGTAGGATTAGGGTAGGCTAATGGATGATGAAAATAATTAAACCCTTTTAAAGTCCTATAAAGTTTAGAAACTTTATCAAAAGAATCATTAATATCCTAATCGGGCGCGCTAACAATTCTTTGCTAGTTCCGACCGCGATTAGAGATTAGATTAATGATTGTTTTGGTAAAGGCTAGATAATGAACGGAGTTCCGTGTCGAGATAAGGGTTAAGAGTGGGATTCCTTTTCCCTCCAGAAACCCTAATCTACACGCATCACCGTCGTTTTAGTTCTAAATCTATTAATGGATAAAAAGGGTAACTTTTAATTAATCGTCCATAACTACTAAATCCTAACGAACCCTACAAGCCTTCTTATTATATTTACTACATCTTTAAAATAATCTAGATCTATATTTTACATTCTTGTTTAACGTAGATCTAGAAACCAATCTATAAAATTCTTATTTCCTCCTCTCTTTCAACACATCTAAAGTAAAAGTAAAAGGTTCCACGTTTCCCTGAGGACGACCCGTACTCACCTCGGTCTAGCTACGCGCGACACCGTTCTGATTGCGGTTAAACTAAAAACATACACTCTTTCGAATCAATCAAATGGCGCCGTTGCCGGGGATACGTGCGCAATTTTTTATTTTTACTATTTGTATTGAATTCTTAGACGATTTATATCATTATTAACACAAAACTGCAAATTGCATATTTAACGATTTGTGCGTGAATTTTGCAAGGAGATCTGGAGTTACAGAATTGAGGAAAACAGAAGACAGAGGCATTCATCGAGATCCAGAGGAGCACAGAAGGCTTGAGAAAAATTTTCATCAACTGTTCCTTCCACCTTGCGGCGGAACCGCGGCAAAAGTACCCTTGGTGCGGCGGAACCGCGGTATAACAGAGGAATTAGGGCTACGGAATTCTCTGGTAAGATTCTCAACTCCTTCTCTCTCTCCTCAAATCCAATAAAATCTATTTTCTGCAGGATTTTTTGCAAAATTGCGCCGCTCAAAAATCTTTTTGCAAAAGTTTTGTGATTAGTTTTGTTTTGCATATTTAATACGGATTTCTAAGGGGCAAAGACCAAATCAAGATTAGGTGGGGATTTCATCACCCTTCCTAAGCCCACAAATCACAAACCGAGCATATAGACCAACCCTTCATTAATTTAAAAAATATCTAGACCAGACTCTAAGGACTGTCGCGCTCAATAAGGACAGAGGAAGGTCGTGGGTAATCTATCGTTTATCCGCATTACTTTTGTAGTGCCTAGGCAAGTGTGACAAAGGCTAGTGGTTTTTAATTAGGCCCACGACGTGGTTCCTTCCCACTTACCTGGCACTTATCTGGCTACAAGGGTAGTACGGAGGCGGTAGAGGATTGATCCTGCGGCTTGTCCTTTGGAAGTCTAGGAGCGGTCTAGAGACTAGACCTAGGTGACCTTAGTTCTAGGGTTGCTTGTGCATCTTAGGGAGATTTGTCTTGAGTCCCACTTTTTCAAAACAAGCCAATTTTTAAATCACACACACGCTGCCACTTGCACTAAACCCGCTTAGTGCATGCTCGGCTGGACACGGGATCCTAGTGCCCGTCTTGTCCGCGTTCCTGCTATCGACGCCGAAGTCGGTACTTCTTCATCTTCTTTTCCCCCACCACACACCACATCAACCGTGATGGACGGCACTCCATCTAATTATAACACCACGCTGCCACCACCCGCAGGTGAGCAGAATCCACCGCGTATCTCTCTCCAAGAGAGATTCTATCCTATTCGTGGTCCCCTTCCTACTTGTCTATCTCTTCCACCACCTAACGGGGATAATTTCGAAATTAAACCCCACTACATCAATCTGCTGCCCAAATTTCATGGGCTTGAGTCGGAAGACGCGTACGTTTTCATCACCAAATTCGAAAACGTATGCGCAATGATGGGTACTTCACAATTGACTTTAGATGCTATGCGCTTACGTCTTCTCCCATTCACACTGTGCGACTTGGCAGAGAAATGGCTTTATAATACTGCCGCACACTCTATCACTAATTGGGATGAATTCGTCGTAGCATTTCTTAAAAAGTTTTACCCAAATCATAAGACTGCACATGTTAGGAGCGAGATTAACCAGTTCACCCAGCTTCCCAATGAACCATTTTGGAAGTGCTTTGAACGTTTCAAAGATCTGCTTGTCCAATGCCCCCATCACGGAATACAAAGATGGGATTTATGTCGGATTATATATGATGGCATTAATCCAGCGACAAAGCAGATGCTTGAAACAATGTGTCAATGTAATTTCATGTCTAAAGATGACGGTGAAGCATGGAAATATCTGGAAGACCTCGCTGAACACACTTTGCAGTGGGAAAGAGTAAGACCACCTTCAACTAAGGGAGGTATTCACCAGCTCGATGTTTCTATCGCAGTAAAAGCCGAAATGGCAGCGATTCAGAAGAAACTCGATGCTATTGAAAACAAGTTCTCATCATTCTCCCTAAATCAGGTCACGCTTCCTAAGACCGTCTGTGGTTGCTGTTCGGATCCTTCACACTTAACGGAAGAATGTCTTATGAATGCATCATTTCAAGCTAATACTGCTTTTCAGCAGCGACCTAGAAACGACCCTTATTCTTCCACATACAATCAAGGATGGAGAATCATCCTAACTTTGCTTGGAACCAAAACCAACAAAGCAATTATCAAAGACCTCCTCCACAGCAACCACAACCACAGAATCAGCCCCCCTTTTAGTCACAGAATTTCCAAAATCCGGCCAACATTTCTACACCACAAGTGGTCGGTACTGACAACTCACTTGCACAAACTTTGGATATGTTCATGAAACAATCCATGCAAAATTCGGCTGAGATAAGGTATTCTATTGATACCCTAACGAAAAACTCCTCCTCCCACGGTGAGAGTATTAAATCAATAGAAAACCAAATCGCACAGTTAAACGCCGCAATGAGTGCGAGAGAGAAAGGGAAACTCCCATCTCAACCCCTACCGAATCTTGGCCATTCACAAAGTCATAATGTGAATGCTATTACTACGTTGAGATCGGGAAGAGTGCTGAATAACCAAGTGGATGAGCAATTTGATGATAGTGACACATTTGATACCCCTTCTTCTTCTTTTTCCCCTAATTCGTCTAGTCCCCCACCTTCGACCGAGCCTATTCTCCGTTTTCCCCAAGGCTCGAACCCTTCGCCCATTTCGCCAAATCTATCTAAGTCGATTCCCACTCCAGTTTTGGGATCGAATCCATCCCCACAGTCTTCTCCACAAACGTTGGACCCAAAACTTATTGATCAAGCACCTTATCCAAACAGGTTAAGGGGCAACAGACCAAGTCCACAAATGGAGAAGATCGTGGAAATTTTTAAGCAAGTTAACATAAACATTCCTCTCCTAGATGCTATTCAGCAAGTTCCGTCATATGCGAAAATCCTAAAGGACTTGTGCACTAGGAAGCGAAAAGTTCAAGTACCTAAAAAAGTTTTCCTTGCGAGTAATGTGAGCACTGCTTTTACACAACAACTACCCAAGAAACGAAAGGACCCCGGAAGTCCTACAATTTCAATTTCTATTGGGGGTAAAAATATTAATCGTGCTCTACTCGATCTAGGTGCTAGTGTTAACTTGCTTCCGTATTCTATATATGAGCAATTAGGGATCGGAGAGTTAAAACCTGACTCTTCAGATGGCCGATCGATCTATCACCCAACCAAGGGGTGAGCTAGAGGATGTGTTAATCAAAGTCGGGGAATTCATATTCCCTGTGGACTTTATCATTATAGATACACAACCAGTAGCAAACCCACGAAATCAAATCCCGGTGATATTCGGTTGACCCTTTTTGGCCACTTCCAACGCAGTAATTAATTGTAGAAACGGCTCTATGACCCTATCCTTTGGAAAGAAGTCAATTGAGCTTAACATTTACAAGTTGGGAAGTGAACCTTCCGAACCCTATGCTCATGTGTGTTCTGTCGAATTAATGGATGTCGACAGCAGCGAATTTGATCAACCTCATGATACAGACTCTTTTCATATGTCGTTTGATCCAACCATTTACTCTTCCACCGAGTTGTCCGGGTCAACATCTAATGAGGAACTTTATATTGAGTCTGACGATCACCCCATTTTTTCTGATGACATTATTTTTCGGGGTATCGATGAAAGCTTTGAAGAAATTTTCGCTGATGAGCTCGCATTTTTACAAGACACGGGTGTTGAGATAAATCAAATCCAAGATGAAGAAATTGGACCTCCACCCCTTCTTTTGGACAATCAGGATAATACGAGAAATCCATCATTACTATCACTGTGTCGTCTCTCCAAATTGAGACGCAATCCTTTTCCAATACACCTCTTGTCACCTCCCCACTGCTTCACGTCAAAAGGTGACATGTTCTTCCACCAACCTTGGTGCTTCATCGATAAAATTTTTGAATGGTTGGTGTTGACCTTCGGTCTTTGCAAAACTTGGCATTGACCAATAACCTTGACCCCCTCATGTGATTTTAAAAGATTAAAATTGTTTAAAGTTTGGGGGGTGTGGTATATTTTGGCTCTTGAAAAGAAAATGATTTTTACAAATTTGTGAGCCTAAAATAAGTTTGGGGGAGGATTTTCCTTTCATATATTCTTGCCCCCATTAATAATTTCCTCCCAAGTCTACAGGTTTTTTGAGCTTAACGGATGACATCAGTGAGGACACTGCTGTAAACAGGTTTGGGGGAGGTTTGCGCTTATTTACACATCAATTTGCATCATATTTTGCATAAGCACAATATTTTCAAAAAAATTTCAAAAATTTTCTTTTATAACAAAAGAGTAGAAAGTGAAAAATTACATCCAAAAGATAGGAATAGTTAAAGAAAACCAAGAAAATTAGAAGTTTTCTTAAACAAACTAGTAATAAGTAGTTATGAGCTGTTGTCCCAAGGGTTAGTAAAATGAAGGAAGTCACTAATCTGAGGATAAAAATAAGTCTGAAAAATAGTTTCTACTCTGAAAGCCAAACATTTGAATATTGATACCCTACTATATGCACTTACACACGTCTTGAAACTCGGGATAGTAGAGGATTCCTTGAAATGCTCTTGTCTAAAAGCCAAAGTATGAAGGAAATGAAAAAAAAATGAAGAAAAGAAAAAAATGGTGAAAAGAAAAAAAACGAACACTGGTTTTGTTATCGCCAAGGCAGCAATAAAAAAATATAGCGAGGGTGCCTCTTCAACTAGTGCCCTAAGACCAACTGGTCTGGGAGTCACTGCTAAGCCTTAGGTGGTGCAAGACGAGGAAAATATTATCACCTAATCAGCAAGCACATAAGTAATCGGCCTGTTAGTGCCTCAAGAAGTATTAACGGTCGCATGAAAATATGTGAGCAAATCTTAATATTTATTAAATTAAAAAGTACTAAGGCGGATGGACAAGAGTATGATAGCTTGAATTGAATTCTCCGAGTGTAGGGATGTTCTTTACACACACGTGGGGTTATATGATCAATGTTTGGATGAAAGGTAGGAATGAAGAATAAAGACGATGTTTTATTGAAGGATGATGTGATTTCTAACATTTTTTCATGACTATTAAGATAGAGCTCATAACAACTGAAAAGCTAGTATAGTTGGAAACTCTTCTTTTCAAGGCCCTTCTTTTATGGTTCTTATCTTTATATGTAAATTTCACCATCTTTCTTTTGTTATTGGATTTTGTGGGTGTAATCCGCTGAAAACCCTCAGGAGACAACACTCCTCCTACTAGGGACACCTAGAGGTTTAACGGCTTGTTGCACGTGCTAAGTGCAATCGTGTCTGCCTACGAAAGTGTGCTTAGTTTTCTCCTTTCTTTTTCTCCTCTAAAATAAACTAGTTTGCTCGGGACGATCAAAGATAAGTTTGGGGGTATTTGTTCAGTTGATAAAACTGCACATTTGTATTACATTTTTCCTACCATTTTCATATTAAAAAAGGACTTTATTATAATATATTATACATATGAGGGTTTATGTGTAAAAACACTATTTTCCATGTGTTAATATATTTTAATTAGCATTTGGTAGAAAAATGTATGCAAATAAATTCATTGACCTAATCCTAGTAGAACAAAGTCTACTAAAATCTTATTTGAGTTGTTGTGCAGAATTTTCCAAGTTGTTATGCAGAATATATCAAAAAAATCAAGCTGTTGAAGAAATCTTGCCAAATTAAGAAGCAAAACTTGGAGACCAAGTCTGGAAGCAACCGAGAGAAGATTTCTGAATTATGAAGGTGCCTAGGATTGCCACATGTCACAAGATGCAAGCACAAGAATTTTGACAAAGAGATCCCCACCTTTGAGCGCGGATCCGCGGCCTTAGCCACCATTTGCCGCGGATCCGCCGCAATATTATGGAGTTGGAAGGAAATATTTTGGGGCATGATTCTCTACTATATTTTACCAACTTTTGAACAATAAGATTCTGGCTTTGCACTATAAAAGGGCACCGAGAGCCTCTTGGAAAAGCTATCAAGCCGAAAAGATCACGAAGTCCAAGACGGCTCACGCATCCAGGCTGATCATCAACTGTTCATCTACCTCCTTGGAAGAGATCGAGAAGCAAACTAGTCTTTGTAATCATTTTCTAAGGAATCAAAGTGTAAATTGTTCAAGTTGATTAATAAAGGTAGTTATTTTATTTAATTCTTTTTGCATTTTACATTATGTTTTCCCTCTCTCTCTTTTCATCTTCTTCTCCCAACATGCGCGAGTAATTCTCCGCTTGTTAGGGTTCGTAGGATTAGGGTAGGCTAATGGATGATGAAAATAATTAAACCCTTTTTAAGTCCTATAAAGTTTAGGAACTTTATCAAAAGAATCATTAATATCCTAATCGGGCGCGCTAACAATTCTTTGCTAGTTCCGACCGCGATTAGAGATTAGATTAATGATTGTTTTGGTAAAGGCTATATAATGAACGGAGTTCCGTGTCGAGATAAGGGTTAAGAGTGGGATTCCTTTTCCCTCCAGAAACTCTAATCTACACGCATCACCGTCGTTCTAGTTCTAAATCTATTAATGGATAAAAAGGGTAACTTTTAATTAATCGTCCATAACTACTAAATCCTAACGAACCCTACAAGCCTTCTTATTATATTTACTATATCTTTAAAATAATCTAGATCTATATTTTACATTCTTGTTTAACGTAGATCTAGAAACCAATCTATAAAATTCTTATTTCCTCCTCTCTTTCAACACATCTAAAGTAAAAGTAAAAGGTTCCACGTTTTCCTGAGGACGACCCGTACTCACCTCGGTCTAGCTACGCGCGACACCGTTCTGATTGCGGTTAAACTAAAAACATACACTCTTTCGAATCAATCACAGTTCCCAGGTGACATGAGTATAGCTTAGTCCGTCGACTTGACACTACTACTTCGCCTCGAGTGTGTTCCCACTGTACTTTGATTACTACCCTTCCACGGCTCAAAAGAGTCGTGCAAACAGGTAGTAGTTGGGTGCAGTCCCGAAACACTTGGAGGCAGTAGCGGTTAGACAAGATTCGTCTCTCCCGGTATTGGGGGTTGATATCGCGCTGTGTCGGGAGAACCATTACACAAAGTCCTTGGCCAGGGCAGGCGAGATTTACTGGTAGTGTTTCCAGTAGTTTCTCAGGGTGTTTTGGGCTACACTCCGACACGACTTGTACCGCTATTAGGGGTCTGACGTTTACCGCCCCCTAGGCCCGATATGCGATACTCTTAGACGAATAGACCGGACTGTACGGAGATTGTCACATTCAGGCTCAGTAGGAGTTCGGATGGGTTTTCCTCATCGGCCTTCTTATCGACATCTACCTGGGGACCGTTACGTACAGCTAGTACCGCTTGAGGCCTGTGGTTAAACCCACTGCCAGCGTAGTGTCGAGTCTTTAGAGTCCCACACAGAGAGTTTCCCTGCACTGGGCAAAAGGTGTAGAGGCCGTATGGTTTTACGGCAGGGCTACGATCACGTACGTGCACTTGTGCGCGTACGATGTTCGGGCGGACAATACTAGTGGGCTTTGGTTTAAACCGGATCCTAGTATTGTATAGACGAATCAGTTTTGTCTTCTAGTATTTGTATTCTACGGAATGCGGATGCGGGTGTGTATGCACGGATGTGAGGAGCAAAGAAGGAGATGCCTCATTAGGGTTTTGACTATTGACTTGGTCAAAACAATTATGAGATGGAGGAAAATGTTTACTAATATTTTTAATGATAATTGTGTTATGGCTAATTGGTTTGACCATTTGACCATGTTGACCATTTAACCTAGTTGACCATTGTTGACTTAGATATGTTTGTGTGCACTAGATATTTTCTTGGCTTGGATTTAACATGACATGATAATGGTCAAATCAATGGTTGCCATCACAATTTTCATAATAAAAGATTGGTAATTATTTTTCTCTTGTATCATTATCTCTTTCTCATTCTCCCTCATCAAAAGAGAGCTCCCATGGTTGCTTCTTCTTCCTCCTCACTAGAAAATTCTATAGCTCTCATATGTTGAGAAAAATAGAATCTAGATAGACAAACGAAACCATCTTCTTACTTTACATCACCTAGGACATCAAGCATAGCAAACTTGTTGCCTTAGTTACCTTGGCTTGAGGTGGAGCTCGGACTATAGACTCTTGGGTGGATCGTCTTCGACTCAAGGAGGCCGTGGAGGTGACCAAGATCCGGATCGATCCTTGGAGCTCACGTGGACGAGGAGGACAGCGGAGAAAAGAACCGAAGGACTGGAATCATGTGGTATATTCTTCATATCACAGTAGATTAAACCTCTTGTAGTTTGTTAGATATGGTTTGGCAAATATCCTTAGCTTAGTCTATGTTGCTTTTGTATGAAAGTTTTGATTTTTAGTTGTTCCGCCTCCTCGCTAGTTTGCGGGGTGAGCGACACTTAAAAGAAAGTCTCCGAAAACAAATCAGGCTTTCTTATAGCATTGTAGATTGGGTCACATCAATGAAACACGATTGATGAAGTTACATTGAGAAGGATATTTGAATCCGTTCGAATATCAATCTTATGCTACTTGCCAATCATGTCTCATGTGAAAGATGACAAAGACTCCGTTCACTGGACGGAGTAAGAGCGAGTGAGCTTTTGGGACTCATACACAGCGATGTGTGTGATCCAATGTCTACACATGCGCGAGGTGGTTTTTCCTACTTCATTACTTTTACGGATGATTTCTCTAGGTATGGACATGTCTTCTTGATGAAGCATAAATCCGAGGCCTTTGAGAAATTCCGGGAATACAAGAATGAAGTGGAAAAACAAACAGGCAAAAGTATCAAGACACTGAGATCTGATCGAGGTGGTGAATAATTAAGTGCCGAGTTCCTGGGATAATTAAAAGAGAATGGTATTCTCTCTCAGATTACTCCTCCATACACACCATAACACAACGGTGTATCGAAAAGGAGGAATCGAACTCTATTGGATATGGTTTGTTCCATGATGAGTAAGGCTGAGTTACCGCGATCCTTTTGGGGTTATGCACTAGAATCAGCTGCATATCTTTTGAACCAGGTTCCTACTAAGTCAGTGCCTACCACACCATATCAGATGTGGAGTGGGAAGAACCCTGTCTTAAACACTTTAAAACATGGGGATGTCCAGCTTTTGTTAAAAACCAGCATGCGGACAAGCTCGAGGCACGCTCAGTACAGTGTAAGTTTGTGGGATACCGAAAGAACTCCAAGGGGTATGTTTTCTATTACGCAGAGGAGCAAAAGGTCTTTGTTTCTCGTCATGCCCGCTTCTTGGAAACTGAATTTTTAGAAAATTAGATAAGTGGGAGCGCAATAGAATTGGAAGAAATTCCAGAACCACAAACTATTACTGAAAGCTTGGTAGAACCAGAGGGAAGAACCGGACATTCCAGTGCTACTCCGTGGGAGTAGTAGGCAGTCTCATCCGCCCGAGAGATACTACGGTTTTCTCATAGACGGGGACCGAGAGGATTGCATCATTGAAAATGATGAGCCTACTAGCTTCCAGCAAGCCATTCAGAGCGGCGACTCAGTAAAATGGCTGAATGCAATGCGGACCGAAATGGAGTCCATATACACCAACAAAGTTTGGACTTTGGACATTGCTCCAGAAGGGGTAAAACCCGTAGGCTGCAAATAGATCTTCAGAAAGAAGATTGGTGTAGATGGGCAGGTTGAAACTTATAAAGCTAGACTTGTTGCAAAGGGCTTTCATCAAAGACCTGGTTTGGACTATGACGAAACCTTTTCTCCAGTGGCTATGCTCAAATCCATTCGAATCCTTCTTGCCATTGCTGCCTTCCACGATTATGAGATCTGGCAGATGGATGTAAAGACGGCTTTTCTAAATGGTAATTTGGAAGAGTGCGTCTATATGGATCAGCCGGAGAGTTTCATTCAGAGTGGGAGCAGCGGTAAAGTGTGCAAGTTGCTTAAGTACATTTATGGACTAAAGCAGGCATCGTGGAGTTGGAACATCTGCTTTGATGATACTGTCAAAGAATTCGACTTTATCAAAAATCCAGATGAACCATGCATTTACAGTAAGATTGTAAGAAGAACTGTGATATTCCTCGTCTTGTGCGTGGATGACATTCTCTTAATAGGAAATGACATTCCTATGCTACATTCAGTCAAAGGATTCTTGTCACAGAGGTTCTCCATGAAGGACCTGGGTAATGCCTCCTACATTCTGGGGATCCAGATCTATCGTGATAGATCTAAGAGGATATTGGGACTTTCACAGTCCAGGTATATCGACACCATACTGAAAAGATTCAGTATGGAAGATTCTAAGCGAAGTAATCTACCGGCTTGTCACGGAATCACCCTCTCCAAAGAGATGTCTCCTAAGACTAATTTGGAAAGGACTCCCATGTCATCTATACCATACGCATCTGTGGTAGGCTCTATAATGTATGTGATGTTATGTACTAGACCAGATATAGCATATGCATTAAGCGTTGAATGCCGATATCAGTCGAACCCAGGGGAGAAACACTGGGTAGCAGTAAAGAACATTCTCAAGTTCCTGAGAAGGACTAAAGAGATGTTCTTGGTGTATGGCAGAAAAGACCTCCAGATCGAGGCCTTTGCTGACTCCAGCTTTCAGAGTGACAAGGACGACTCCAAGTCCATGTCGGGTTATGTCTTTACCCTCAATGGAGGGGTGGTCTGTTGGAAGAGCTCCAAGCAGGAAACTGTTGCTGACTCGACGATGGAAGCGGAGTACATAGCTGCTTGCGATGCCGCAAAAGAAGCTTTCTGGATGAAGAAGTTCCTCACGGAGCTTCAGGTGGTTCCAACCATTGTTGATCCAATACCGCTGTATTGCGACAACAACGGCGCTATAGCTTTAGAGAAGAAACCCAGGTCCCATCAGAAGTCCAGATACATTTTAAGGCGGTACCACTTGATCAGGGAGATCGTAGATCACCGGGAGATCGGGGTGAGGAGAGTAGATTCGGAGAATAACACTGCATATCCACTCACGAAGGCCATACCCCAGACTCAGTTCGAGCGGCTGATCGAGATGATGGGTCTTCGATACGCCCGTACATGGCCCTAGTGCAAGTGGGAGATTGTTAGTGTATATGCCCTATAGGCCAGTACTGTATCATACTAGTTTGTATATTACTGAATGGAAACTTGGGATATTCACAGTTGTATAGACAGTCTTGCTCAAAATGGTAGTATGCTACTTGGTTTGTTTCTACTTTAATATGTGCATGTATTTTTTTTAGCATATCGCTTATACATATTAGTGGAGCCCTTAGGATCGTTGCTTGATTACCAGCGTTGTGATGCCAGTCACACTAGTGGGGGCTAGGTAATCTACAAGCACATCCTTATACAGGTCCCTAGTCGTAGGATTATCGAGACGGGGCATCGATACTCCGGAGTAGAATTGTGTATATGCTTCTCATCGCAGCAGGGGAGATGGTCTATCCCATAACCATTAGTACGTCGTACTGGAGATGGTATGCAGGTGCTCGTTAGGTTACGAGTACACCGAACATGACTTGTCAGGAACTGCTGGTTGGTACTATACTTATCGTCAGATAGCAGTTTCCAGGTGACATGAGTACAGCTTAGTCCGTTGACTTGACACTGCTACTTCGCCTCGAGTGTGTTCCCACTGTACTTTGATTACTACCCTACCATGGCTCAAAGGAGTCGTGCAAATAGGTATTAGTTGGGTGCAGTCCCGAAGCACTTGGAGGCAGTAGCGATTAGACAGGATTCGTCTCTCCCGGTATTGGGGGTTGATATCGCGCTGTGTCAGGAGAGCCATTACACAAAGTCCCTAGCCAGGGCAAGCGAGATTTACTGGTAGTGTTTCCAGTAGTTTCTCAGGGTGTTCTGGAATACACTCCTACATGACTTGTACCGCTATTAGGGGTCTGACGTTTACCGCCCCCTAGGCTCGACATGCAATACTCTTAGACAAACAGACCGGACTGTACGGAGATTGTCACATTCAGGCTCAGTAGGAGTTCGGATGGGTTTTCCTCATCGGCCTTCTTATTGACATCTACCTGGGGACCATTACGTACAGCTAGTACCGCTTGCGGCCTGTGGTTAAATCCACTGCCAGCGTAGTGTCGAGTCTTTAGAGTCCCACACAGAGAGTTTCCCTGCACTGGGCAAAAGGTGTAGAGGCCGTATGGTTTTACGGCAGGGCTACGATCACGTACGTGCACTTGTGTGCGTATGATGTTCGGGCGGACAATACTAGTGGGCTTTGGTTTAAGCCGGATCCTAGTATTCTATAGATGGATCTGTTTTGTCTTCTAGTATACGTATTCTACGGAATGCGGATGCGGGTGTGTATGCACGGATGTGAGGAGCGAAGAAGGAGATGCCTCATTAGGGTTTTGACCATTGACTTGGTCAAAACCATTATGAGATGGAGGAAAATATTTACTAATCTTTTTAATGATAATTATGTTATGGCTAATCGGTTTGACCATTTGACCATGTTGACCATTTAACCTAGTTGACCATTGTTGACTTAGATATTTTTGTGTGCACTAGATATTTTCTTAGCTTGGATTTAACATGACATGATAATGGTAAAATCAATGGTTGTCATCACAATTTTCATAATAAAAGATTGGTAATTATTTTTCTCTTGTATCATTATCTCTTTCTCATTCTCTCCCATCAAAAGAGAGCTCCCATGGTTGCTTCTTCTTCCTCCTCACTAGAAAATTCTATAGCTCTCATGTGTTGAGAAAAATAAAATCTAGATAGACAAAAGAAACCATCTTCTTACTCTACATCACCTAGGACATCAAGCATAGCAAACTTGTTGCCCTAGTTACCTCGGATTGAGGTAGAGCTCGGACTATAGACTCTCGGGTGGATCGTCTTCGACTCAAGGAGGCCGTGGAGGTGACCAAGATCCGGATCGATCCTCGGAGCTCACGTGGACGAGGAGGACAGCGGAGAAAAGAACCGAAGGACTGGAATCATGAGGTATAATCTTCATATCACAGTAGATTAAACCTCTTGTAGTTCGTTAGATATGGTTTGGCAAAGATCCTTAGCTTAGTCTATGTTGCTTTTGTAAGAAAGTTTTGATTTTTACTTGTTCCGCCTCCTCGCTAGCTTGCGGGGTGAGCGACATAGACTTATAACTTTGATGATCGATGGAGATTTTGATGTTCAATTTGGAGATTCAGTGCTCGGTTTGTGTTCGATTTGGGATTTGTGTTTGCTTTGGGTGTTAAGTGCTCAGTTTGGGTATTTAGGGCTCTTTCTTGGTGATTGCTACAATAATCCGAGACTTGAGGTGATATTTCATTACTTTTATGATCATTTTCATCATGTTTTGCTTGATTGATTGCTTTGTTGAGGAGTTTATGCTCTCGGAGTCCGTGATCGGAGCCGATTGAGTTGTTGTTTGCTCGTGGATCAGATCTTAGGAGATCGATCACGATATTTGGGTGGAATCTTTGTAGATTCATTCATTTCATTGGTTGGTTGGTGTGCATTCGAATTAGTTTGAAGACACGGGCATTATTTTGAGAGTCGTTGCCTCGCAGTGTTGTGATCTTGAGGGCTCTTGCTTCGATTATGAAGTTGTTGCTTCTATTCCGATGTCGTAGTTTGAGGAGATTGGTGTTTGTTGTTATATCAGTAGTTGGATCTTGGAGATCAATTACGATTTTTTGGATTGGATCTTTAGCGATCCATTTCTTGTCATTTGGTCATTGGAATTGGTGAGCTTAGAGCTACCACCTATCAAGTGTTTGATAGATTGATTAAGAAGTATCTTTCACCTTTGCTGTTTAAGAATAACTGTGATGGCATCAGCTGCATCTTCTCCTAATTTGGAAGGGTTTTACATAAATGATGAAATACAAAGACTTCGTCATGTTGTGTCTTCATTCATTTTAAATTTGACCAAGGCAAGAGATAATCATATATCTTGTCTCTCGCAAACAAGTACTTCTCATCCTTAGGTTATTGATTCTGGTGCTACAGATCACATGACAGGAGAGCAAAATAAACTGTCTTCCTATGAAGCGAAACTTGGAACCACCCCGGTCACCTTGGAAAATAGAACTACAATTAAAATTGTAGGTGTAGGTTTAGTTCAGGCTACATCATTATTACCATTATCTTCTGTTCTATACTTGCTTCGATTCCCTTTCAACTTTAGCTAACTGACTCGGCAATTGAATTGTAGTACCACCTTTTTTACTGGAGGATGTGTTTTTCAGGAGCGTGAGACGAAACGAACGATTGGCACTGGGACAGAGATTGATGGACTATACCACCTTGATGAGCACCCACATCCTATAACATGTCCAACATCAAGCCCTACATCAGCCTTTGATGCTTACTGCCGTTTTGGTCAACCGTCCTTACAAACGTTGAAGAAGGTGATTCCATCTCTTAGTTCGTTGTCTACTCTAGAAAGTGAATCATGTAAGTTGGACAAGTATCATCGCTCCAGCTATCCCTCTTGTATTAATAAGAGAGTGGACAAACCTTTTGATTTAGTTCATTCTGATGTTTAGGGGCCATGCCCTACTGTTGCTCAGGAAGGATTTCGATACTTTGTAGCCTTTGTAGAGTGTTTTTCATCACCCCATTGAGATGGGAATACACCCTTGTCAGGCATGTACAAATTCCCTCTGCCTTGGATAGGAAGGGGTTTATTGATTGTACGAATCCAAATCTCCGGCAGCCACAGACTAAGCTGCCGTTAACTACCCCTCGCTTTTGGAGCGAAAGAACCTCCGATTGACGAATCAAACTGGTCATGCAAACTCAATATGAGGTGTCGGTGTCTGAATGTAATACAAAATGACGTGTTCATTTCATTTTTTATTCTATTTGTGACAAAATATTTTTTATTTTAAAGAAATTTTTTATTTTTATTATTATTTTAAAAAAAAATTTTTGTGAATAAGTTTGGAAGTGAAGTGCAAGCGCGCAGTGCATGCGCGCATGGTGTGCTTGAGCACGTATGCACACTGTGCACTGCGCACGTGCACATCACGCACGTGCAGGGCATGCGCGCGTGGACCGGAGTCGCATGGATCGAATTTGGAGTCAAACTCCTAAAACAGTTGTATTTGGAGTCAAACTCCTAAAAGGTTTTATGTGGAGTTAAACTCCCGAAACAATTTTATTTGGAGTTAAATTCCCAAAAGATTTTATTTGGAGTTATACTCCTAAAATATTCTATATGTGGAGTTAAACTCCCAAAACAATTCTATTTGAAAGGAAAACCAAAAAGAGTCTCTTGAAACTTCAAGATCTATGTCTTGGATGGTGAAGGAGGCTCCTTTCTTTTCTTTGAGCCTTAGATCCACCCTAAGGTGAGGTTTTAGAGATGAGTCTCCTTCTCCATCATCTTTTATTTTGGATTTTGAAGAAAAAGGGTGATGAGATTTAAAATCTCCCCATTTAGAGATTTGATGGGATATTTAGACTCCCCTTCAATGGTTTTATGGTGGAAAAACTATTTCCTTTTGAGAAAACAGGAGTTAAACTCTTGATTTAATTCAAAAAAAGAAAGGAGAAGAAGGTTTTGAACCTTGAAGAAGAAATAGGTACAAACCTAAGGAATTTTTTGAGGGGAATGAATTATTGTTTCAATTCATCATAATGTTGTCTTATATAGGTTTACAAGTTTATACATAGCCCCTTGGGCTTTACAAAATGGCATTTTGCCCATCCCATGTCCATATGCTTATTTCATTTTTGCACATGAGACATAGGCTTTACAAAAAATTGGCTTTTTGCACATTTATTTTATATTTATGCATGAAAATTATATCAAATCTATTTATTGCTTGATAATTATTCTTTTGGCATGGAGGACCAGCTTCTTCATTCTTGGGCTAGACTTAGGCATAGCTCCACTTGACCCGGGCTTTGGCCCGCTTGCTTGGACTGAGGTTCAGGCTTGGGTCCATTTGACTTGAATTCGGATTTGGGCCCGGGCCCACTTTTTGGGCCTTGACTTTGACTTATTAACTTGTTGACCTCGACCGTGGGGTGTAATTTTTGACCCCAACAAAATGCCCCTATCAATGAATGTACACTACTTACATAGGCCGCGTGCATGAAATTGATGGATATTCTTCTGTGGGGAGTTTGACTTCGAGGTGGAACATCATTCCGGGGGCGGAGCATAATTCCGGGAATCAGAGCATCATTCTGAGGTGCGGAGTATAATTCCGGCGATCGGATATATCCTGAGACTAATCATCATTCCGACGCGGGGTTCCGGGACGAAACATAATTCCGACACGGGGCATGTATATTCTGAAACAAGATATGATTCCGACGCAGGGTTCCGGAACGATACATAATTCCGACACGAGACAGGTGTATCCTGAGATGAAACATAATTCCGACGCAGGGTTCCAGAACGAAGCATAATTCCGACACGGGACAGGTGTATCATAAGACGAAGCATAATTCCGACGCAGGGTTCCAGGACGAAACATAATTCCGACACGGGACAGGTATATTCTGAGACAAAACATAATTCGGACACAGGGTTCCAGGACGAAGCATAATTTCGATATGGGACAGGTGTATCTTGAGATAAAACATAATTCCTGCACATGGTAGACATTCTGAACGGAGTATAGTTCTGATGCAAAGGTTGATTCCTAGGCAAAACATAATTTCGATAGAGAAGGTAGATACTCCAAGGCAAAATATGATTCCGACACGGGGCACATATTCTGAGACAAAGTATGGTTCTGACACAAAGGTTGATTCCTAAGCGAAACATAATCTGACAGGGAAAGTAGATACTCCGAGGCGAAGCATGATTCCGACATGGGGCATATATTCTGAGACGAAATATGGTCCCGATGCAGAGATTGTTGGTTGACTTGTTTCCGAAGCAGAGCTTGATTCCGATAGGGAGATTGTTGATTGACTTGTTGATTTGATCTGGGAGTTTCTTATCTGTCCAACGGGGCTTTTGTGCCTGGGACATAGAATTTGGGTTTTTGTTTGGTATCAGTATCGCTACACAGGAATATGGTACCAGGAGCGAGTCATCATTTTCCATGAGAGGGTTTGAGGATTTTTGTTTTGGTTTGGCATCAGCATCGTTACATTGGAATATGGCACCAGGAGCGAATCATCATTTGCTTTTGCCCATTAGATAGTGATGGCTTAGAAGAAAGGTTTAGATCCCTGTCACCTAAGAATTTTCAATTTTATGAGCCGTAAGGGTTTCATAAAAGTATTTTCTCCCTATAAGTCGAAAAGATCTCCTAGGTATATTTTCTCCTTAGGAGTCGTGAGGACCACCAAGTGTGTTTTTCCATTGTGAGTCGTAAGGATCCCACGAAGATATTTTCTTATGAGTCGAGAGAATCTCATAAGCTTTGTTCTTCTCATGTATCGTGAGGACACATGAGTGGGTCTTCCCAAATGGAGCATAATTCCAAGGGCAGAGACCGGCCGCGGGACTGGTGATTGCGGTGGGGTATGGGTGTGATTTAGCTTCTTTATGCCCGCGGATTGTATACGGTAGTTAATTTGGGGACTGGTCGTAGGGCTAGTGTAGTGGAATTTGGTTGGGATGGGGATCATTTATGCCAATGGATTGTATACGGTGGTCAGTTTGGGGACCGGCCGTAAGGCTGGTGTAGTGGAATTTGGTTGGGATGGGGATCATTTGTGCCAGTGGATTGTATACGGTGGTCAGTTTGGGGACCGACCGTAGGGCTGGTATAGTGTAATTTGGTTGAGATGGGGATCATTTGTGCCTGTAGATTGTATACGGTGGTCAGTTTGGGGACTGACCGTAGGGCTGGTGTAGTGGAATTTGGTTGGGTTGGGGATCATTTGGTCCCATGGATTGCATACGGTGGTCAGTTTGGGGACTGGCCGTAGGTCTTGAAGAATTTAGGGAATTTGGTTCTTGATTTCTTGGTCGACGTCTGCATCGCTACACTGGGATGGTGCCTGTTAGTTATATGTATACCCTAGAGGCCATTACTGTACATACGATGTATATTGTAGTGGATGCTAGGACATATATAGGGAGGACTTTCTTGCTTGACATGATAGTATGCTATCTGGTTGTACTTTATCTTAATATGTACTCTGATTGTCTCTATGTTACATGTTGATAAAGCCCTTAGGATAAGCACTCGACTACTGGGACTATGATGAGATCATACTAGTGGGGCCACGGTAGTCGACGAGTACATCCTATAACTGTTCCTAGTCGAGGGTGTATCGAGACAGGGCATCGATGCACCAGAGTAGACTAGCGTATACGCATCCTGACCCATATGATGGGCGATGGATGATCCCATATCCATCGGTGTTTGACATCAAGGATGGTGTACGGGTGCTCAGTAGAGACTGGGTACACTGGACGGACTCGCCGAGAACTCCCAGATGGTATTATACCATACGTCAGATGGCAGTTCTCCTGTGACACTGGTACAGAGTAGTCTGTCGACCCGAGATCGTCATAGAGTCTTGTGTGATTCCCACTGTGCTTTGATTTCCATCATACCACGTCCAAGAGGGCGTGCAAAAAGGTGGCTTTTGGGTACAGTCCCGAATCACATGGAGGCAATGAGCGATAGGAGGGGATTCGTCTCTCCCGGTATAGGGAGTTGATGTTGTGCTGTGTTCGATTGGCTATAACCGGAAATCCCTGGCCAGGGTTGCTGAGATTTATTGGTAAGTGTTATCAGTAGTTTCTCGAACCGTTATAGACCTCATATCGACATGACTTATCGAGCTACTGGGGTCTGACGTTTACCACCCCTAGGCGAGATATGCAACATATCAGACGACGAGACTGGACTGTACGGGAGTGTTACTATTTGGATTCGCAGGAGAATGTACAGGCTTGCTTGTTGATCTTCTGAGCGCTCAATACCTGGGTAGCTGTTACGTTTAGCTGACCGCTTGCAGCTTGTGGGTGTTTGATATGATCATCACCTACTGCCGGCGTATTGACGATTCTTTAGAGTCCTACACAGAGGTTTCTTGACTCAGGCGAAACGGAGTAGGAGAACATATGTGATATGTGCGGGACCGAGGATAATGCGATATGTGATACCGTATTATATTCTCGCGATATTTGATATCAGCCGGGTCATCGGATCAAGTGTTGATTCGATGAATCGGTACGGATAAATATTAGCCGGTTATATGCGATATAGCCGGATTGTCGGATCAAGTGTTGATTCGATAATTTAATGTATAATAATATATATGATATATTAAATTGCATTAACTAATATTTGCTCACTAAAAGATTCTTTTTCTCACTCGGGTAATACATTGATATATATGCGATATATGTTAAATGTATTATTTTATTTTATTACGATAAATATTATATATGTGATATATAATATTGTAACATGATATGATAACTAATGCAACTTGTTTAGTGTAGTTTAAACATGATTAGGGTTTGGATTAGGGTTAAGCTTTCTAGATGTTTCTAGAAGCTTTTCTTTTTGTCATGATAAAGATTTTTACAAGTGACTCATGCTTTAACCCAACCCAAACCCTAACCCTAGTTAATTCTCTACAAAGGTTTACTTGACCATGGTTGCATTATTCTTCATATCATTTCATTTTCTATTCATCACAAAAGGATTCTATCATTGTTCATCTTCTTCCTTCTTCTTCTTTGCTTGAAATGCTTTCTTGCTTTGATTTTTGTGATGGATAAATATGAGAAAAAGATAAATAAAGAGAGCAAAAATCCTACTTCATCATCCTCATCTTCCCTTGCCATTTAGATGAGGGTGTTCACATCATTTCATGAGTGTTAGCTTGTGTTAAAGAAACTTCAAGGTAGATCATCTTAGTATCGAAGATCGGAAGCAAAGGTTGCGTCTTTCTCTTCGTGGAACTTCTCGAGAGTCCGGAACCCGATGATCGCAGCGAAGGGACCACAACACGGAGCATATGAAGTGAAGGACCGGATCTACAAAGGTTGTAATCCCTCTCACTTAGTGTTAAGTTGTTAACATGTTTGTTTTCGCCTAATCTCTAGTTTAAAGATCCGTATTCGGGTTGTTCGGCACGGCTAAATTTTTAATCGGGCATGGTTGATGCCTCGTAGACCCTTGTGCGCGTGCCTAGCAACCCTACAGTGGTATCAGAGCCAAGCTAGAGCTTTAGGCGAAGTCTAGACGAAGTTTAAATTCCGATCGAAACCCGAAACCTCGATAAAACCCGCTCTCTGGACTTTTTCTAAAAACTGGGTTTTTTCCACATTAAAAATGCTTAAAAAATTCAGCAGGGAATTCTAAGAATTACGGTGCAAAATTTTTCCCATGAACAGTAAAATGTGCGACGGAACCGCGGCAGAAGCATGCCTTCTGCGGCGGTTCCGCGGCAAATTAATGACGTCATCAATTTCTGTTTGCACAGTAACTCCTATTTTATTATGCTGGATTTTCTGGAAATTTTTAATATTTATTAAAAAGTTGAATTTTCTGGGGTTGTTTTGAGGATTCAATGTTTCGACCGGGATGTCTAATTTTGTCTATGTGGTTTTCCGGATAATTTTTAGAAACTGTTAAAAAGTTCGAACGGATATCAATAACTCACTTTTTCCCCTGTCGGAAAATTTTTCAAAAGTTGGATTTTTTTTTCTCGTGTTTAAGAATGTTCTAAGTCGTGCAAGTAACTCGGTGGACCCTCTAGAAGACAACAAACCTTAACTCGATTATGTGACCGTCTTGAACTGCCTTTTGAACCTTAGGGTTTGGGGCAGTACGGCGTGCCACATGTGAGGCGTTGGCTTGACCCTTCTACGGCTGGACCATTGGTACTGTGGCATGTGATGGATGTTTTTAAACTGATTTCAAGTGTTGAGATATATTGGGGAAATCTTGGGTGTTTGATGATTCGATCGGAAAGTTTAACTTTGTCTATTTATCTGGAATGTGATACAATATTTGGAATCCACAGGTAGTTATGAGATAACTAATTTGAATATTATAAACATAGCAGTTTAGTCTCAGATGATCGGTTGCCACGGAATTTTGATGTGATCAAAAGTCCGTCGCAATCACGTAGCGTATGCGGATACTCGCCGGGTAAACTTAATAGACAGCTACGCCCCATAGCCCCGACCAAGTGACTGTAGGAGAACCCCGTCGCCGGAAGCATCCGTTCGGGTGCTCGCGGTAGCGGTGTTCCGCCTTGGTGCACTTCGTCGACGGTATCAGGGGTGCGGCCGTCTACTAAAGTTTGCGACGAGCATTCGATCAGGACGTCGGGAATCTTGTTGAATTGCCCGACTTGATATTGAAAAGAGTTTTCGATAATGAGACTAAAATGCGGGGTTTATAATTGTTAGGCATGCGATGTCTAAGAAATTCATTTGGTTAGGCGTGTGATGTCTAAGGAGGTTGCGGATTCCATCTGTTGTAGTTTTACACTTTCTTTTCTGTGACCGTAAGCGTAGTATGTGGTGTATCGCCGGCTTCGTTGCTATACATCAACGACAATCGGGATACGCATACTTGCTTACGTTGATGATATGAGATATTATGTGTTGCTGTGATATGTTGTATTGGATCGTCGTGTTTGAATAGCCGGGGGTTTTATGTGAGATGAGAGTTTTTTTTTCTTTTTCATTCATGTAAAATTCATTTGTATGTAATATTCTTTTATTGGGGCACTTCCAGGTAGCGGAAGATGTCACCGTCGTATATTATTTACTTTTCCGCATTAGGTAGACCCAAGGCGGGGAGCACAAGTAACCGGGTTCTAGGGTCCAGTGGGAGACCATCTCGAGGAGTCGAGACCGGGTCTCCTAACCCTAGAATTGGCAGTGTTACTTGCCGCTCTCGTAGGGGTCTAGGGATGTGGGTTTGGCTATTCAACGCGACCGTGGAATCCGTGTTTTATACAGGCTCGTATTGAAAACACGGACGTCCTAGTATATCCAATATTTCATATATGTTTCTTCTGCTGCAATGTTCTGTGATGAGATCATATTACTGCCTGAGACGAATGTTTATATTATATATATGAGATATATGTTATATTGCAGATTTCGTTTCAAAAGAGATGCTTATGAAGCATATTAAAATGGGACTTCATTAATGAGATTAATGAAATAAAAGAAACCTAAGATGTTGTAGAAACTTGTTTATAAAAACTGGTAGCTCTAGTTCTTGCTTTGCATCGCGGTGTTCCTTGTAGAACATCTTGCACCTTATTCGATAAGGAAAGGACCGAGATCCCTTCACCGGGAGTGACTCCTTTAGCAATAACTGGCAGATGCTACACACTCGGTTTGTCTTTTGATTGCTTCCATAGTTCTTGCTTTGCATAGTGGTATATATGATATATCCTGCACCTTATTCGATGAGGAAAGGGCCGACGATCCCTTCACCGGGAGTGACCCCTTTAGCAAAACTAGAAAAGCCTCAAAAACATTCCATTTAAAATCACTCGATTCTACAACGATATCAAGTTCATTACGCAATGGGTTTTCTGAAAAACCCGACGTAGCCCTCCGTCATTTCAGATAAGTACTGGTTAGTATTCGTGCTACGTTTGTTGACCTTAGCCAAGGCGTAGTGTGCGGTAGCTGATTAGTGCTTATCTGTATGCATATGATGCGATTGAGTTAGGGTAGTCGTGCGACTTTGTTGACCTTAGCCAAGGGTCGTGCGGGTGGGTTTAATTCAATCGGGAAATGACGGGTTGAACTTGGCTAGCACTTATGATTTGTTGACCTTAGCCAAGGTCATAAGATGCTAGGGGCAAAATATTATTGGGAATTTCAAGTGTTGAAATTTGCAATGAGATTGCATACCTTCTATAAGATAGTTGGATCCCGATACCCGCTGCGAGTAAGAGTTACTCCTGGGAGAGTTTTACACATTACAATTAGCCGATCAAGTAGGTGTCTAGAAAGGTGTTAACGGGGTTACGCCTCTGGGAAAACGAGGTTTACTTTAATTAGGTTCGTGCGAAAGCACGGGGGACCTCCCTCAAAGTACCGACACTGGCCTGGCTGAAAGATTGGCGAACTTGTAGCGTGTAATTAATCCCGGCTAGTCTTTCCTTTTAGGGTTTGAAGGAAGATTTGATTAAAACAGTGGGAGACATCCTGATTAGATATATTAGATAACCAATCTAATCTTGCAAGAGCATACGCTGAGTGTTTTCTTCTCTCTCTCTCTCCAGGTAGCGACCATATCACGCCTTAATCAAGATAAAAAAAACGGATATATTGACCGAACCCGCTTGTTATACTGAGCTGGGGAACGTTGGTCCCGCTCCAACTTATAATTGTTATAAGACAGAGCAGGAAATTAGGGAATACCAGATTTCCCGTGCCGCCCAAACGAAGAAAGTGCATGTTGATGCATCATCTTCGGGTGTGTTCATTACACAGAACTGTTTCTCAGTATCCTTTACGTCCTGGGTATGTGATACCGGATCAGGATCCAGCATATGTAATCTGTTACATGGGCTACAGATAGGTAGAGAACTGAGAACGGGTGATAAGTTTCATGAGACAGAAAACGGTGCAAGTGTTGCAGCCAAGTCTGTTGGTCACTATCACCCTGTATTACCTGAATACATTGATTCTGAACAAATGTTATTAGATACCGAACCTGATATACAAAATCATATCAGTCTCTTTATTAGTAAAGAAAGGATATAATTTTGTATTGTTGGATAATGTTTTGAACATTTCCTATATCAAGAGTTGATCGGTTCAGGCACGTTATCTAAAAGCATTGACGTTCTAAATCAAACTACAGTTCTTAGTATACAGAACACACACAAGAGGAAGAGTTCAGAAATGAATGAATCCTTCTTGAGGCATTGTAGACTAGGTCATATCAATGCGACCCGACTGGCTGAAGTTACATTTAGATGCATATTTAAATGAGTTTGAATTTACATCTTATGAAACTTGCCGGTCATGTCACAAAGATAAGATGACCATAGCTCTGTTTATTGGAAACAGAGAAAGAGTTAGTGAACTCTTGGGATTGATACATGTTGATGGATGAAAGGTCCCCTGTCTACACATGCCAAGATCGGTTCTTTCTACTTCATTACATTCTCTGATAATCTCTCAAGATTCAGATATATGTTTCTGTTGAAACACAGGTCCGAACCTTTTGAGATATTCACAGAATATAAATTAGAAGTAGAGAACCAAAATACGGGTAAAAGTATTATGTCCTATGATGTGATCAAGGAGAAGAATACTTAAGCACGGAATTCCTGGACTATTCTAAAGGAGAATGAGATTCTCTCTCAGCATTACTCCTCCGTATACACCACAGCACGTCGGTGTATCAGGGCGGAGCAATAGCACCCTATGTGATATGGTGTGCTCTATGATGAGTACTACTGAGTTGCCTATTTCCTTTTGGGAGATATGCACTTGAGAAGCTGCATATCTATTGAATAGGGTTCAAATCAAATCAGTTGCCTACCACTTCATATGTGATATGGAAAGGGAAGAGCCCATATCTTAAGTTTGTTAAGATTTAGGGTTGTCCAGCCTATGTCTAAAAGCAAAATTCGGACAAGCTCGAGGCATGGTCTGTTATGTAGAACTGGAAATGTTCCAGCCATACAAACTGCAGCTGATAATTTGGTAGAACCAAAGGATTCAATAGTTTCCAACGAACCTCAGCCTCTCCGCTGATCTAGTAGGGTTCCTCACCCACCTGAGAGATACTTTGGTTTCTCTATGACAGTGGGAGCGAGGATTGCATCATGAGATGATGACCCAACTAGTTTCGAGCTGGCCATCAGGAGTATGACTCTGTAAGAATGGCTGGATGCTTATCAATCTGAGATGGAATCCTTATACACCAACAAAGTATGGACTTTGGTTGCTTTATCTGAAGGGTTAAATCCCCATCAGGAGCAAGTATATCTTGAGAAGATTACTTGGTGTACATGGAAAGGTTGAGACTTTCAAAGCTAGACTTGTTAAAGGTTTGCATCATAGACCAGGTATGGATTATGTTGAAACCTTTTCTAAGGATCTATGCTTAAGTCCATCCAGATCCTACTTGCCACGGCTACATACCATGACTACGATATCTGGTGGTTGGGTGTCATGACTGCTTTTCTAAGTGATGTTTTAGAAGAGAACGTCTATAAGTACACAGCCAGAGGGCTTCGTAGACAGTGGGAGCAGCGGAAACGTGTGCAAGATGTTTTATATGATAAAACAGGCATCGCGGAGTTGGAACATCTGTTTTGATGTGGTAGTCAAAGAGTTTGACTTCATCAAAATGGTAGATGAACCTTGTATATACGAAAAGGCAGTAGAGAGTATGGTGGTGATCCTCGTAGAGTACGTGGATGACATACTCTTGATAGGGAAGGAGTTTCCTATGCTACGCTCGGTCAATCTCCGCTTATCACAAGGATTCTCCATATAGGATCAAAGTGATACCTCCTAAATCCTGGGTTTTGGATCTATGAGATAGATCTAATTGGATGTTAGGACACTCACTAGTTGTAGTGAGATGGTATCAATCGATCCTGGGGAGAATCACTGGAAAGGTTCCAGGCTGATAAGGACGACTGAATGTCAGTCGCAGGCATTGTCTATACCCTCCGTGAAGGGACGGTATGTTGGAAGAGTTCCAAGCTAGATACCGTGACATACTAGATGATTAAAGGCAAGATACATCATGCTACCAAAAGAGGCAGTCTAGATATTTATAAGTTCATAAGATGAACTTCGTTCCTACCATTGTGTGACAATGGAGTTGTGGCTTCAGCCAAGGAACTACCGTCCCATCAGAAATCCAGATATAATTCTTAGGCAGTATCACCTGATCATGGAGATGGTTGATCTCCAGGGAGATCGAGGTTAGGAGAGTAGACACAGAGGACAACAGCGCGGATCCACTCACAAAGGCCTTTTTCCCCAGTAGAGACTTTTATGGGATGGTTGAGTATGAGATACTACAACCGCAGCTAATTGTTGGGTATGCGATACCATAACAGATGGCCCTAGTGCAAGTGGGAGATTGTTAGTTATATGTATGCCCTAGAGGCCATTACTGTACATACGATGTATATTGTAGTGGATGCTAGGACATATATAGGGAGGACTTTCTTGCTCGACATGATAGTATGCTATCTGGTTGTACTTTATCTTAATATGTACTCTGATTGTCTCTATGTTACATGTTGATAAAGCCCTTAGGATATGCACTCGACTACTGGGAATATGATGAGATCATACTAGTGGGGCCACAGTAGTCGACGAGTACATCCTATAACTGTTCCTAGTCGAGGGTGTATCGAGACAGGGCATCGATGCACCAAAGTAGACTAGCGTATACGCATCTTGATCTATATGATGGGCGATGGATGATCCCATATCCATCGGTGTTTGACATCAAGGATGGTGTATGGGTGCTCAGTGGAGACTGGGTACACTGGACGGACTCGCCGAGAACTCCCAGATGGTATTATACCATACGTCAGATGGCAGTTCTCCGGTGACACTGGTACAGAGTAGTCTGTCGACCCGAGATCGTCATAGAGTCTTGTGTGATTCCCACTGTGCTTTGATTTCCATCATACCACGTCCAAGAGGGCGTGCAAAAAGGTGGCTTTTTGGTACAGTCCCGAATCACATGGAGGCAATGAGCGATAGGAGGGGATTCGTCTCTCCCGGTATAGGGAGTTGATGTTGTGCTGTGTTCGATTGGCTATAACCGGAAATCCCTGGCCAGGGTTGCTGAGATTTATTGGTAAGTGTTATCAGTAGTTTCTCGAACCGTTATAGACCTCATATCGACACGACTTATCGAGCTACTGGGGTCTGACGTTTACCACCCCTAGGCGAGATATGCAACATATCAGACGACGAGACCGGACTGTACGGGAGTGTTACTGTTTGGATTCGCAGGAGAATGTACAGGCTTGCTTGTTGATCTTCTGAGCGCTCAATACCTAGGTAGCTGTTACGTTTAGCTGACCGCTTGCAGCTTGTGGGTGTTTGATATGATCATCACCTACTGCGGGCGTATTGACGATTCTTTAGAGTCCTACACAGAGGTTTCTTGGCTCAGGCGAAACGGAGTAGGAGCACATATGTGATATGTGCGGGACCGAGGATAATGCTATATGTGATACCGTATTATATTCTCGCGATATTTGATATCAGCCGGGTCATCGGATCAAGTGTTGATTCGATGAATCGGTACGGATAAATATTAGCCGGTTATATGCGATATAGCCGGATTGTCGGATCAAGTGTTGATTCGATAATTTAATGTATAATAATATATATGATATATTAAATTGCATTAACTAATATTTGCTCACTAAAAGATTCTTTTTCTCACTCGGGTAATACATTGATATATATGCGATATATGTTAAATGTATTATTTTATTTTGTTACGATAAATATTATATATGTGATATATAATATTGTAACATGATATGATAACTAATGCAACTTGTTTAGTGGAGTTTAAACATGATTAGGGTTTGGATTAGGGTTAAGCTTTCTAGATGTTTCTAGAAGCTTTTCTTTTTGTCATGATAAAGATTTTTACAAGTGACTCATGCTTTAACCCAACACAAACCCTAACCCTAGTTAATTCTCTACAAAGGTTTACTTGACCATGGTTGCATTATTCTTCATATCATTTCATTTTCTATTCATCACAAAAGGATTCTATCATTGTTCATCTTCTTCCTTCTTCTTCTTTGCTTGAAATGCTTTCTTACTTTGATTTTTGTGATGGATAAATATGAGAAAAAGATAAATAAAGAGAGCAAAAATCCTACTTCATCATCCTCATCTTCCCTTGCCATTTAGATGAGGGTGTTCACATCATTTCATGAGTGTTAGCTTGTGTTAAAGAAACTTCAAGGTAGATCATCTTAGTATCGAAGATCGGAAGCAAAGGTTGCGTCTTTCTCTTCGTGGAACTTCTCGAGAGTCCGGAACCCGATGATCGCAGCGAAGGGACCACAACACGGAGCATATGAAGTGAAGGACCGGATCTACAAAGGTTGTAATCCCTCTCACTTAGTGTTAAGTTGTTAACATGTTTGTTTTCGCCTAATCTCTAGTTTAAAGATCCGTATTCGGGTTGTTCGGCACGGCTAAATTTTTAATCGGGCATGGTTGATGCCTCGTAGACCCTTGTGCGCGTGCCTAGCAACCCTACAGTGTCAGGAGCAACTCATCATTTGCTGTTGGGACATTTAGGGATTAGAAACTTTGTTGGCATCTGTATCGCTAACACCGAAGTATGGTTTCAGGAACGACTCATCATTCGTCTTTGGAGGGGTTTGAAATATTTATTTATATACACATTTTTTTTTACCGAGATTGCTCCATCATTTCAGCTTTACTTATTGCTAAGGTCGCGATTGCCCTATTATTTCGGCTATTTATTCGCAGTTGCCCCATCATTTCGGCTTTATTTTCATTTTTTTACTCGCTAATTTTTATTGCGAGTTTCTCAATCATTTCGGGATTTTTTACACAAATATTTTACACTTCCAGTTTAACGACTTAGGGGTCGAGGTTGTGTGCTTATTCAAGTTTCTCGCGCTTTGATTTTGGCAAATCTGGATCGATGACCATAACTTGGTGGTTTTCCAGTACATTAGAGGACAGTGCGATTTTCTCAACCTTGTGTTGGTCCTCCACTTAATCTTTGAAAATATAACAGTCTTCAATGGTATGACTCACTATCCTATGATATAGGCAGTATATGAGATTATCGGTCATGTTCATTTCTTTTGGCCCTTTTAGAATAGGTAGTTGCAGATCGTTGTTCAATGCGTCCTTGAATATTTTGCGGACTTCATCCCTCCAGAAGGAGTATAGCTTCTTTTTTCTCTCCTTTAGAGTTGGTGCTTTTCTTGATGCTGGTCCTCGAGGCCTATCGGTTTTTGGTTCACCTGTTGTCCGCTTATCCTGTTTATTATATGTATCGGAGGGACTGGAGGCTGATCGCAGCCGTTTTTCGCAAAAGTGTTCCGCTCTTGGGCTGGAGGGAGTATCGGTTGGCTGTTTCAGGATATCAATCCCTGGCTCATGAACCAAATTTTGATTTTGCTGTAATTGCAATCGGGCGACTTAGGTCATGAGATCTGCCATGACGTTTGCCAGATCGTCGACTTTGGAATGGACCTTGGCCAACTTCCCGTCCCTGTCCTGAAGTTGCTTCTGAAGTTATTAGAATAATACTTGCTCTATGGCTCCGGGTATGATAATCAAGTTATCTTTACTGTCTGAGCTTGATTCTGCAGGGACCCCGGGCTTCTTTTGCTTAATGGCCTGAATGGGCTCTTCATCATCTGGAACGAGCCGGTGTTGGGTGGAAACAACCACGTCATTGCCATGGCTATGAGGCGTAGGGGGACTTATTCCTATGGGCTCCACCATGTAGATCGTATGGATTGTATACTTGTCTACTTCCTTTTTATCGGTAATTGTTCACCTATAAAAAAGGGGGGAGAAAGAAAACAGAGGAGAATTCTCCACGTTTTAAGCCTCACGTGTTAAACACATGAGTGCTTATATGCAAAGCATATAAGCACTGCAACCAAACAACTAAAGGCTAAACACGCCTCACGTGCTTAAACACGTGAGCGCGCGCTAAATAAATAGATTAAAACCCATATTGGGGTTACGTGTTAAACACGTGAGAATACCGTTCACCGCCGAAAAAACCGGACCAAGACGTTGGGACGTCTAGCCTAAATTTGGGGGCGGATGCTATTTAGACTTATCCATCCTTATCTCCGAAGATACCAAGTTGATTTACGACACCATATATCGGAGGTTTGGATAGATGAGATTGTTGTAGCAGATTTCATCAGATTCCTCTTTATTTGTGAGAGGTTTTTAATTGTGGGGATGCTCTTCCCTGCAGGTGCAAGCTCCTGCAGTTAATTACGTTATCGCGTTGCGATAACAACTTTCTCATGCTCTGGCAGTTCACTTCGTATCGTGTTCTGTTTGTTTTATTTTGGGTTGCCCATAGATTGTATATGGAGACTAATTTATGTCGTCGTCCGTAGGGCGCGGATCAGTCCAAATCCGTATATTTTTAGATTTGGGATTTTGAACTTAAATTATATTTTCCTTTAGTTCAAAAATATTTTATTTTATTTAGGAACCATTAATCTATTTTGAGATTAAAATCAACTTAAACATATGAGCATTTGGGCCTAATTTATTTTAACTAAGAATACGTTAGTCCTGTTTGAGACTAAGATCAACTTAGCGACATTTCAAGGATCCTTTTTTTTTATTAAGATCCAACAACAGAACATTTGGGCTCAGATGCTCGAAAGTTCAGAGAGAGACTTTTAGCCAATTTAGACTTAGTCTACTTAGTCTTTTCTTCTTTCTTTTTCTTTTATTCAAAAGTGCTAAGCACTTATTTGGGTTCTGTTTGCTCAGCCCTTTTCCTTTTATGCAAAACTGCTAAGCACTCAGTCATCGACGCTTCCTAATAAGTGCTGAGCACTTTAGTCATTTTGACTGAATATGAAGTGCTAAGCAATTTTGTATGGCATCCACCTGAGGAGCACATGTGACGCTGTCTCATTTTATTTTGTTGGGTGCCCACGTGTTTTTCACGTGAGGCGCTGGGCGCTGCCCAATCAGTGCTAAACACTCAGCCGTTTTGGCTATATATGAAGTGCTAAGAACTTTTACTCGGCGCTCACGTGTATTTCACGTGAGGTGCTGGCCTTCTGTTTTGGGGCGCCCACATGTTTTTCACGTGAGGCGCTGGGTCCATTGTTGGGGGCGCCCATGTGGGAAGCATGTGAGGCGCTAATTTCTCTGTTAAAGCTTATTTTCTGAGGAATTAAATTCCTTGAAGATAGGTTCTATTTCTTTCTTTTTAACTTAGTTCTTTTCCTCTAAATTTTGAGTTTGAAAAACAGAATCTCCCGGATGAGAATTGAATTATCAACTTGTGGGAAGATTTGCTTTGCAAATCTCAAATCAGAGGAAGAATTAAGTTCTTATATAAAGAGTTAAACCCTTGTTTCCGTTTATACTGGGCAAAGAAGATATTTTGATCTCTTTTTTTTCTTTACCTAGAGTTTGAAAGGAGGGAGATCTTCTTCTTTTTTTGAGAATTAAATTCTCTGTTTTTCTTTTTCTTTTTGTAGGAACTTATGAGATCAATCCTCTGTTTGAGACTTGAAGTTTCGGTTCCTTTATATAGGAGAGGCAATTTTGTTAATTAATTTGAGAAAATCTCTCATTGAGAGATTCCAATTGATTTTATTGGTCTCAAAGATTATTTGGGGAATTTTATCCACTGTTGGATCTTTGATCTAAGCATTTCTATTTTATAGAATCTGTTTTCTTGTTTTTAATAAGTTTGGGAAAATATTTTCCCATATACATAATTTTATTATGTCAAACGGTGATTTCTAATCACCATTGGATTTTAATCCAATGGCTCTTTGTTTTATAGAGAGCAACCTTTCTTTGTTTAGAAAGATTGGGGAAATACATTCCTCAAATAGAATTTAATTCTACCACTGGATTTTTGATCTAACCGATAATATCTTTCTCACTTGGAAAGATTAGGGAGATATTTTCTCATAGTAGGATTTAATTCTATTATTTGATTATCATCACTATTGGATTTTTGATCCAACTGTTCTGTTTAACAAAGAATATCCCAGATTTTAGGGAAATATCCCCCATGTAGAATTTAATTCTACATGTTTTTAATTTGGGCGTCGGCGCTCACGTGTTATGTACGTGGGCGCTACATGTTTTTAATTTGGACGTCGGCGCTCACATGTCGTGTACGTGGGCGCCACTTAAGAATTTAATTCTTATATATGATAGGCGCTCCTGTGCTTTGCATATTGGCGCCCACGTGAACTTCATGTGCGGTGCCACCATAAGATTTAATCTTATAAGAGGTTAGCGATGTCTCTCTCGTGGGAAGCACGTGAGCCGCTGCCTTATTAGAATTTAACAGAGCTTAGCTTTTTTTGTTATGTTTAATTATTAGGGGAACAAACACCCTTTTGATGTATTAGCTTCTGATAGAGTTAAACTCTATATACAAAATTAAATTCTATTTTGTATGCAAAGTATATAAGCGTTAAGAGTAAGTGGCTAAAGGTCAAACCGATCTCACGTGTTAAACACGTGAGCGCTCATATTCAAGGCATATGGGCGCTAAATCAAATAGGCTAAAACCCACGTCGGAGTCACGTGTTATCGGAGTCACGTGTTAAACACGTGAGAGCGTCTCCCTATATAAAATTAAATTCTATTTTTGGGAAAATACCACCCTTGATCTTTCTAAAAGGGAAAAGTATTCTCTGTTAACAGAGAATCATTGGATCAAAGATCCAATGGTGATTAAAAATCACCAAATATAGAATTAAATTCTATTGGGGGGAAATATCTCCCTAATCTTTCTAAATGAGAAAGATATTTTCTGTTAAATAGAAAGTTGTTGGATCAAAAATCCAATGAAATGGAAGAATATTTCCCCAGCTTTTTCTAAATAAAGAAAGACGTGCACTGTTAAATAAAGAGCCCTTAGATCAAAAATCCGATGGTGATTAAAAAATCACCGTTTAATAGAATAAAATTCTAAATATAGGAAAATATTTCCCCAATCTTATTAAAAACAAGAATATATATTCTGTAAAACAGAATTTCACTGGATCAAAAATCCAACGGTAGATAAAATCCCCCGAATAAATTTTGAGGCCAATTAAATCAATTGGTATCTCTCAAATGAGAGATTTTCTTAAACTAATTAACAATTTGCCTCTCCTATATAAGGGATCCGAGACTTCAAGTCTCATAAAGAGAGAATCGACTCCAAAAGTTTTCCATAAGAACCGAGAATTTAATTCTCCTGAAAAAAGAAGAAGATCCTCGCTCTCTCAAACTCTAGGTAAAGAAAAAGTAGAGATAAAATGTATCTCCTTTTCTTAGTAAAAAGAAAATTAGGGTTCAACCCTTCATAAAAAGAACTTAGTTCTTCCTCTGATCCGAGATTTGAAAAGCAAATCTACCCACAAGTTGAGAATTTAATTCTTATCGAAAAGATTTTGTTCTTCAAACTCAAATCTAGGGGAAAGAACTAGATTAAAAAAAGAGAGAGAAGAGAACTTATGGTTCTAGAAATTTAATTCCTCTGCAAGCAGGGTTTAACCCTATATAAAAGAACTTGGCATGAAAAGAAACTTAGTTCTCTAATAAAAAAAGGAAAAGATCCCATATCTTCAAAAACAAAGATCTTGATGATCATTAATGGTCAAAATGCTATTAACAGAGATTCAATCTCTAAAAAAGAAAAGGAACTCAGTGCCTCATGTGAAAAACACGTGAGCGCCCAAAAGATTCCCAAAACAAAGGATTTAGCGCTTCATGTGTTTTCCACGTAGGCGCCCCCAACAAAGGACTCAACACCGCACGTGCTTCCCATGTAGGTGCTCAAAATAGAAGACCGGCGCCTTACGTGAAAGACATGTGAGCGCTGAGCAAAAGTGCTTAGCACTTCATATTCAGCCAAAAAGACTGAGTACTTAGCACCAATTGGGCAACGCTCACATCCTATCGCCACACATACGCCTCATGTGAGCGCCATACAAAAGTGCTTAGCACAATATATATATATATATATATATATATATATATATATATATATATATATATATATATATATTCAGTCAAAATGACTAAAGTGCTTAGCACTGATTGGACAGCGTCCATGACAAAGTGCTTCACATTTGTAACACCCGAGCCCAATACTACTAATTTCTGTTACCGGTTGAGTATTAGATATTACTTATTTCATTTAACTTGCCTGTTTGACACTTACCGTGAAATTTTATCTGGAAAGGTCATTTCAGCGTATAACAAATTTTAGCACCTAAAATAAAATTAAAAATATCCATCTTGGCCTACTCGACACCCCTAGCCGCGTGGTAGCGTCCGTGCATCGAGTTCTCATCCCGTTCGGTGAAACGGACGGGTTTGGACGGCTACGCGCGCGTACAGGTGTCCTACTTGGGGGTATGCTTTTTAATCATAAAACACCTCATTTTAAAATTTGGAACCCGCTTAAAATCCTATTATTTAAATTTCAAATTTTTGGACCCAATCAGGGCGCGATTTGGAAATGTTTCATTTAGCGCCAAAATCCCAAATTAATAAAATATTCTAAACCATAATATATTCATAATATTTACTGTTAGTTTAAAACTTTCTAAAATCTTTTCAATATTTCTTTTAACCTCTGAATTTTTCCCTCAGCCTATCACGTTGGCTTAAATCCCGTGGGCCCCTCCACTTACTCTCTCCCCCTCGTATCTCTTCCTCTCTCTCTCTAGCTTTCTCTATCTCTCTCTCTCTAACTCTCTCTCTCTCTCCCCTATATATAAATTTCCCCTTTTCACTTTTCTTCATGAGACTGTAGCCCACGCGAGAAAACCCAGCAACCTAACCCTAGCCGCCTCGTCACCTTCGCCGCCGCAGCCCCGACGCCGGCGCCAACGTCACCGTCGCCCTCGCCTCCGCCTCCTCGTCCCAACCTCAACATCTCCTTCCTTCTCCCCGTGCGCACTGTGCAGCAGCATCCCCGGCTACCCCCGTGCCTTTTCTGTGCTGCCTGAAACGTCGCCGGCGACCCCTGCGCCGCCCCTGGCCGTTGCCGACGAGCCCCAATCACCTCTAGACACCTTGTAAGTGCCCCTCCATCTTTCCTTTCCTCTTCCCTTTCTCCAGAACTGAAACAGTCGCTGGAAGTTTTGCAGATCGCCGGAGACGCCGTCCTCGCCGCTGTCGATCTCGCCGTCGTTGCAAATACCCTCTGGACCAGTGAGTATTTCCCCCATCATCTTCTTCTCTGGTCTTTTCCTTCTTTCCAAGTCTATACCCGCTTGAAACTCTATTTACTGTTTTTATGCTCGCCGGAATCCGGCCGTGCCGGGGACGTGTCCCGACGATCCAGCGGAGTGCTCTGACCTGTGAGGTCCCTTGGTTCATCGTTTGGGTTCAATCCGTGAACCGTGCGTCCGTCGCGTGTTTCCCCGCCGACGTTACGTTCCGTTTTTCCCGGTTGGCGACCCGTCGAGGCAAGTATCACTTGCTACATGCTATACTATACATTTATATATGTTTTGACATATTAAACCTGCAAAACTTAACTTGGTATAGTCGTTTCTCATTTGGTTGCAATATGACATATATCATTTTACAGTTAACATAAATTTTACAGGTTGCCAATTTAAAACTAATAACTAAGTTTACCTGTTAACCACATTTTTACTGTTTAATAGATGGTAGCCTTACCCATGTAGTTCTATTACATTCGGACATTCGTATTCAAAGGCTTGATATAACTGTATTGCATCATTATTTAAACTATTGCACCACTAAGGGTGCTCAAAACCTGTTAATATAATAAAACGGCTGCACTGTATTACTGCACTCTTGTGGTTGAATGAAACTGCTTATTGTTGTTTAACTCATTGCTTATTTCCATGTTGTTAAATACCCTGTTCGATTATATATCTGTTTGTGAGCACATCCACGATATTGTTACACCTCGACTTGACTTTGTTACATATGGTATATATTGATACACCTGACATGGTACCGTTTACTGTTGACTTGACCTGATGTACCATGACCTGACCTGTTTCCTGATCTCGTACCTAATGCCAACAAACCTGACATATAGTTCTCATGGACCATTCCTGTTGTCTATCCAGACAAACCTGCTTTTACCTGATCCTGTGTTGGCATTAGTTCTTGATTACTGAATACCTGACCTGACATATATAACTTGGGGGTATGGGGAAATCAAAGGTGAAACCTGACTTGTAACTCGACAGTTCACTACCTGTTCTGGTGTACACATTCTTGTTTTGTGCCTAGCGGCATGTCTCGGTTTCGGCCGAGAATATTGTGGTCGTGGTCCCGGGTATGTACGGGATACTATCGAGTGTACACATTCCTGTTTTGTGCCTAGCGGCATGTCTCGGCTGCAGCCGAGAATATTGTGGCCGTGATCCCGGGTATGTACGGGATACTATTGAGTTACATCGAAGATTCATCAATTGATTTCAAAGACTTTAGACTAGAAAACCTGATAGAACAGTTTAGTTACCCACTGCACACTACCCGGCACTGCTTGTTTCACAGTATTACTTTATTCATGTTTTATTTTTGCATTGCCTGTTACACTGTTCATATTATTTTACTGGTTGACATGACGCGCTGACGTCTTGGTTTTGCATGGCCCAGATTCTATACCACTGTCGCAGTCCGAGCAGGAGTACTTCAGCCAGCAGGCCGAGTTGTGAGTTCAGTAGTGGTTAGCTTTATTTCCTGCATTTATTTTCTGATGTGAGCCCGCATTATGGGACATACCTTTCAGTTATTTGTATTGGATCATTTGCTTCCGCACTTATTTATTATTGACTCTGGTTATTCTGGATTATGGACATGTTTTTAGATAGTTTTATCTTGTTCTTGATATCTCTACAGCCGTAATGTGACTGTGGATGGATACTTCCTACCCACAGGTAGCATGGTTGGCTATGTCACGTGCCCAATCTAGCGTACTCTGGGAAGCGGGGCGTGACAACATGATACATATGTGAGCGCCAGAGCTCCAAACAAGTGCTTAGCACTTCTGCATAAAAGGAAAAGGGCTGAACAAACAGAACCATAAATAAGTGCTTAGCACTTTTAAATAAAAAAAAACGGAGCAGACCTAGCCCAAATTGGCTAAAAGTCTCTCTGAAGTTTCTTGCAGCTGAGCCAAAATGCTCTGTTGTTGGATCTTAACTAAATTTAATAATCCTGAAAATATTGCTAAGTTGATTATAGTCTCAAATAGGACTAACGTATCCTTAATTAAAAATAAATTGAGCCCAAACGCTCGTATGTTTAAGCTGATCTTAATTTCAAACTGGATTAACGGTCCTTAAACCAAACAAAACATTTTTGAACTAAAGGAACATATAACCTAAGATCAAAACCCAAGCCCCAAATCTCAAATATACGGATTTGGAATGATCCGTGCACTATGGGCGAAGACATAAACTAGTCTTCGCATACAATCCACGGGCAACCAAAATAAATAAAAATACGCACGACACGAAGTGAACTGCTAGAGAAGGAGCAAAATAGTTATCGCAACGCGATAACGTAATTAACTGCTGGGGCTTGCGCTTGCAGAGAAGAGCGTCCCCACAATCAAAAACCCCTCACAAATGAGGGGGAATCTGATAAAATCTGCTACAACGGTCGCATTTATCCAAACCTCCGATATATAGTCGGGACCTGGTTCTTGTTCACGGAACAAAGTGCCAAACGAAACAAAGTGCCACGCCAAGTGTCATGCGAAGGGGGCGGGGGCCACCTTTTGAATCCGTGGGGGCCACCTCTTGAGTCTGTGGGACCCATTGTAAAACAATGGGGAATTTTCGGAATACATTCCGAAAGAGGGCAGATCTGTACTATAAATGGAATGATACCACTTTTCAATACAGAGGCTCCTTTTAAGTGAACCGGCACTATAGGAGCTTAAGAACTCCATAGTTAAGCGTGCTCGGGCCTGGGAAGTCCTGGGATGGGTGACCTCCTGAGAAGTGGCCTCTGGTCGGATCCGGTTCACTCTGAAGGACAAAATCGTGCGGTTTTGGTCAGAGCAGACAATACTATTTGTATTGGGATGGGGGTAGGGCGTGACAGATTGGTATCAGATCTGTTTCCTCAATAGTAGGTCTGTGGTTCAAGGACGAACCATTGTTCAAAGGTGGAGAGGATGTGGAGACCCGGTTCTTGTTCACGGAACAAAGTGCCACACCAAGTGTCATGCCAAGGGGGCGAGAGCCACCTCTTGAATCCGTAGGGGACACCTCTTGAGTTTGTGGGACCCACTGTAGAACAATGAGTAATTTTCGGAATACATTCTGAAAGAGAGCAGATTTGTACTATAAATGGAATGATACCGCTTTTCAATACAGATGCGCATTTTAAGTGAACCGGTTGGTATCAGAGCTAGTCTATCAATAGTAGGTCTGTGGTTCAAGAACGAACCATTATTTAAAGGTGGGGAGGATGTCGGGTCCTGGGATGGGTGACCTCCTAAGAAGTGGCCCCTGGTTGGGTCCGGTGTAATGACTCCGAATTTACTGTACTGAATTTTCTATTTTAATGTACAGAAATGAGTTTTACAACCTGAGCTTGAGTTATAAGTTAATTTTGTTAAATAACAGCAAGAAACAACTTGTAGTTCACTGGTAGGACCCTTGCACTACTGTGACGTAGCCTTTGTGTTCGATTCCCATCAGACACATTATTTTTTTCTGAATTTTTCTTTTAACTTTTGGGAAGCCCAAAAGTTTGCACATGCAATACACAGAAAAATGAAAAGTCAGAAAAATCAAACATGCACAAAAATGGAGTAAACCTTAATTTAATTAAGTGGCATGAATCTCGAGACAAAAGCCTCGAGATCGACCGACGGATCTTGCTTCTGGGCCGGCACCGATGGTTGGATGGTGCCCAATGAAGCCCGGGCTTTACACACTAGTCCCTTCACGTACCCCTAACTCCTCTACACTGTTTGATTTCCCTGCAATCAAATAGAGACCTTTCATTTCACAATAAACCACATTTTAATGCTTTTTAATCCACATTTTTAATTCCAAAATCCTAATTCTCTACTATAAATACCACCCCACATTTTGGCTTAACATCATTCTGAAAATTCTAGCCAAAACTTTCAAAAATTTCTTAAATACAAGTGGAGTAAAGAGGAGTTAGCAAGCGATCAACTTCCGGCGAAGATCGAAGCAACATCCGGAGCTCCCGCGACACCACAAGGCTTTCCTCCTCTTCCTCCCCCTCTTCTTTGCGTAGTAAAATAGTAAGTCCCTCCCAAACTTTCCTTCTCTTCATTGAAAATTCTTTTTAATCAAAATCGGTAAAAGTGGAGTTATATCGATATCTTCTTTCATAAAATCCATAACTTCAATTCCTTTTATATTTTGGTCAAACAAACTTTACCTCTTCACTTGTAATTTTGATACCAATATTTAGAATCAAGATTTAACCTAGAATCTTATGTAAAACAAACTTATTTGAATATTTTTCATTAAAATACCATAAACTTTAATATCTCCGTTTTAGTTTTGTTATAACTATACCTTTAGGAAAAACTTCATGGGGTAACGACCTGCCTCTCTCGTACACTCTTGTTTCATAGCACGATACCTTTTTGTATGAAGAAAATAATACATTAAAATACCACATACTTTAATAACCGGTTTTCTTTTAAAACGATATTTCGATTTCTTTGCGATTATTCCTCTACAACCCTCTTTAGGGGACTCGCTAATAGATGGTGTGGATTATCACACATTCTTGGGCTAGTAGAGCGAGATGCAGACCTCCTCACAAAGTATTCGGTCTCGAAAGGTTTTAAATACGGTTTTTAAGAAAAACGAATTTTATAAATAAATAAAGAAATTTAATTTTTAATAAATATATAAAAATTACAAATCCTTATTTTCAAAATATAATAAACTTATTTTTCTAAAAATGAAAGTTCAACAAGTTTCAATAAAATACCATCAAGTTACCAAAAAACAACTCTTTTCAATAAAATACCATGAACTTCCAAAGTTAATTGTTTATCACTAAAATATCTCAAATCCTTAAAACTCATACTCATGAAAACCCTAATAATATAAATAACCTCTCAAGGTTTATTTTTAACTATATTACAATATTTTTTCATAAAAACCCCTTGAGTTATATATAAAATAATATTTAAGGACTTTAGTAAATATAAGTTTAAGCGGGATCAATTCTCTCGAGCCCCAGGGATCCGGAGAAAGTGAGTGCTTGCCTATTTAAGGTAGAAAACTTAACGGAGTTATCAATAGTAATTGTCTAGGAAAAAGACACAAATCCTGCCGTTCATGTGCAGCAGTTACCGATGACTCTTGAACCTAATTCAACATCCAAATCAGCTTACAAGAGTCTGACTCGGTCTGAGTCCAATTCAAATCTGAATCCAATATCAAACATGAATACTTGAACATGAACATGAATACTTGAAAATCAAACAACAATATCAAACATGTATACTTGACCTGATTTGACAGAATCATGGTTATAACTTGAGTTGACTACTTGATTACATTCTGAACATGACTACTTGAACAACTTGTATTCATGGTTTCGGCAAGGCTTGTAATTATAATCTATATAATACATTACATGGGGATAACATGGTAGATTGGTACAGAACGTATATCGTGGCACGATAGGTCAGTTAAAAGACACTTACATGAATTCACGTGCCGTTGTCCCTTAGGTTATGACGGGGCCTTGTACTACATGTTACCACAGTCTACGGGGTAAGATGGACTCCTCTCATATACATGAATATCTTCTGTATCAAGCTAAAAATAACCTCGTTAGAATAACAATCTTATACCTGTGCAAATTACCAGTTCATTTCTCATTACTTGTTATATTCCATTTCCTTTTAGGACTTACCGAGCGCTAGTTCGCTGACGACATTCCTTCTATTTCTTTCTTTGGAATGTTCGTCAGGAAGATAGGACTCTCAGGAGATTGAGCCTAGCCAGGAGGACTTGGACCAGCTTGCGGCACAGCCTGACTTCTAGTTCCTTATACTTACTTTCAGTTTGTATGCTACTGTTTAGGCACTGCTTATTTCATTGTATCTTTCGTTTTCAAATCAGTTGTATGTAAAGATGAATGTAAATAAAAGTTGCTATTTATTTTATCACTCTTGTCATTCTTGTGCATTTATATATATTGCTTCATTACGCTTAATGTATTTATTACTTAGTAAATACGTTGCGGATTGCCACGTCACCGTTTCCGTCTACTGGGAAGCGGGGCGTGACATCCGGTTCGCTCCAAAGGACAAAACCGTGCGGTTTTGGCCAGAGCGAACGATACTCTCTGTATTGTAGGTGGGATGTGACAGATTGGTATCAGAACTGGTCCCTCAATAGTAGGTCTGTGGTTCGAGAACGAACCATTGTTTAAAGGTGGGGAGGATGTTGGGACCCGGTTCTTGTTCACGGAACAAAGTGCCACACCAAGTGTCATGCCAAGGGGGCGGGGGCCACCTCTTGAATCCATGGGGGACACCTCTTGAGTCTGTGGGACCCACTGTAAAACAATTGGTAATTTTCGGAATACATTTTGAAAGAGGGTAGATCTGTACTATAAATGGAATAATACCACTCTTCAATACAGAGGCGCATTTTAAGTGAATTGGTTGGTATCAAAGCTGGTCCCTCAATAGTAGGTCTGTGGTTCGAGAACGAACCATTGTTCAAAGGTGGGGAGGATGTCGGGACCCAGTTCTTGTTCACGGAACAAAGTGCCACACCAAGTGTCATGCCAAGGGGGCAGGGGCTACCTCTTGAATCCATGGGGGACACCTCTTGAGTCTGTGGGACCCACTATAGAAGTGTCAAGCCCCGCTTCTAAGTAGACGAAAACGGTGACGTGGAAAGCCGCAACGTATTTACTATGAAATAAATACATTAAGCGTAATTAAACTATATATAAAAATGAACAAGAATGACAAGAGAATAAAATGAAACATCAACTTTATTTACATTCAACTTTACATACAGCTTTTTGAAATATAAGGTACAATAATCAAAAGCAAATGCCTAAACAATGGCATACTGAAAGTAATGTGCATAGGAACTAGTAGTCAGGCTGAGCGGTAAGCTGGTCCAAGTTCTCCTGGCTCGGCTCTATCTCCTCAGATTCCTGTCCTCCAGATGAACATTCCAAAAAAAGAAATAGAAAGGAATGTCGTCAGCGAACTAACGCTCGGTAAGTCCCAAAAGAAGAAAGAGAAGATAATATATAAAGCGAAATGAATAGGTAAAGTTATATATGATCGAATACTGGTATATGATAGTTATTATAACGTGGTTGTTTGCAGTTTGGTAAAGAAGGTATTCATGTATACGAGAGGAGTCCATCTTACCCCATAGACTATGGTAACATGTAGTACAAGGCCCCTTCATAACCCACTAGACAACGGCATGAGAATTCATGTAGGTGTCTTTTAAGTGACCACTCATGCTACGATATACGTTTCGTACCAATTTACCCCTTTATCCCTGCGTAATGTATTACATAAATTATGTTTACAATTCTTGGCCGAAACCATGGATACAGAATGTTCAGGTTCATGTTCATGATGTAATCTTATATTTAAGTAGTCATGTCAAGTTCAAGTCAAATTATAACCATGGTTCGGTCAAGTCAAGTCAAGTATACATGTTTGAATTTGATGTTTGAATTCGAGTATTCATGTTCATGATCAAGTATTCGTGTTTGATTTTGGATTCAGGTTTGAGGTTGGACTCAGACTGAGTCAGACACTTGTAAACGGATTTAACTCTTGAATTCTTAGGTTCGGGAATTATCAGCAATTGCTGTATATGGACGGCAGGATTTGTGTCTTTTTCTAAGACAATTGCCATTGATAACTCATGTTAAGTTTTCTAACCTGAATAGGCAAGCACTTACTTTCTCCGACTCCCTTGGGCTCAAAAGAATTGATCCCGCTTAACCTATATTTACTAAAATCCTTAAAATATTGTTTTGTATATCTTGAGGGGGTTTTATGGAAAATATTTTGATACAGATTAAAAATAAAATCTTGAGAGTGATTTGTATTACTTAGGGGTTTCATGAGCATGTGTTTTGATTATTGAGGTATTTTTATGATAAATACCTAGCTTTTAAAAGTTTATGGTATTTTATTGAAAACTAGTTCTTTTTAGTAACTTGATGGTATTTTATTGATATTTTTTAATCTTTCATTTTTAGAAAAATATAGTTTTAGAAAAATATAATTTTATATAATATATTTTTAAAAAATTAGTTTTATTTAGAAAATTCATTTTTCTTAAAATCCGTATTTATATCCTTTCGAGATCGAATACTCCGTAAGGAGTACTGCATCTCGTTCTACTATTCCCGGAATGTGCGATAATCTGCACCATCGATTAGCGGGTCCCCTAACAAGGGTTGTAGATGCATAATTGCAAAGGAATATGAAATACCGTTTGAAAAGAAACCCGGTTTTAAAGTATGCGGTATTTTATTGTAAAGATTATTTTTCGAAACAAAAATACATACAAATAGGTATCATGCTATGAAACCAATATGTACGTATGGGGTAGGTTGTTACCCCGTGAAGTTTTTCCTAAAGGTATAGTTTTAACGAAAATGAAAAGAAGTGATAATAAAGTTCAAGGTATTTTAATGAAAAAGTTCATTTATGGTTGTTTCACATGAGATTCTTGGTCAAACTTGAGTCTAAACATTGGTATTTAAGGTTACAAGTAATGTGGTAAAATTAGATTGATCAAATTATAAAGGAAAATGGAGTTTCTAGGGTTTAGAAAAAGGATATCAGTAATAACTCCAATTTACCGATATAAGATTTAAAGATGAATTTCAATAAAGAGAAAGAGAGTTTGGGAGGGACTTATGGGTTGAATATCTCAAAGAAAGTGTTAGGAAGAAGAGGGAGGTTTCATGGCGTCGCGGGAGTTCCGGAATCGACTTCGATCTTCAGCAGAAGAAGCTTGCTCGCTAACTCCACTTTACCCCACTTGCACTTAGGAACTTTTGAGAGAGTTTTTGCTGGAATTATCAGAATGGTGAAGAGCTAGGGCATAGGGTGGTATTTATAGTGGAGAATTAGGGTTTGGGAATTAAAAATGTAGATTAAAAAGCTTTAAAATGATGTTAATTGGTGAATTGAATGGTCTCTGTTTGATTGTAGGGAAATCAAACAGCGCAGAGGAGTTGAGGGGAGTTGAAGAGACGGGTATGCAAAGCACGGATCAATTTGGTGTCAATCGGACCGTCCCTGCCGGCCTTTAGGGAATTTCCGCCGGTCGATCTTAAGGCAAATGCCTCGATATTCGTACCACCAGATTAATTCAGTATTTACACTATTTTCCACATGTTTGATTTTCTGAAATTTTCATTTCCCCATGCATTGCACGTGCAATCTTTTGGGCTTTTAAAAAGTTAAAAAGAAAAATCAGAAAAAATTGTATCTGATGGGAATCGAACATACAGGCTACGTCACAGCAGTGCAAAGGCTTTACCAGTGAGCTACAAGTTGCTTCTTGCTTTTATTTAACAAAAGTGACTTATAACTCAAACGCAGGCTGTAATACTCTTTTCTTGCATATTAACAGAAAAATTTCTGTACAGAGATTTCAGAGTCGTTACAAGAACAATGGGTAATTTTTGGAATAAATTCCGAAAGAGGGCAGATCTGTACTATAAATGGAATGATATCACTCTTCAACATAGATGCGTATTTTAAGTGAACCGGCACTACAGGAGCTTGAAAACTCCATTGTGAAGCGTGCTCGGGCTAGGGAAGTCCTGGGATGAGCGACCTCCTGGGAAGTGGCCCATAATCGGGTCCGATTCGCTCCGAAGGACAAAACCGTGCGTCTTTGGCCAGAGCAGGCGAAGGACTCAGTTGTCAAGAACAACTCTGCTCCTAAACATCAGCTAAATTCTAACAAATCCCCTTTCAAATACAAGGGGACTCATCCCAAGACGATTCCTGATATAATGGTTCCTCCTAATGCAGCTTCTCATAAAAAAGAGAGGCCTGATAAAGCACAAGTGCTCTAGGAAAACTCCGAGGGTCAAAGCTCCAAACGCCCCAAGCCTGGGGGCATAATAGTTCAAACAGTCTACTTAGTGTACTCCAAAGATGAAGGTCACACTTATACTAGTCACGGACCATATACCCGGTCTCTGACAAAGGCTCAACTGTAATGTGAAAAGCTGTAGGAGATACTTGCTCAGGCGGCAGCATTCGCTAATCCATCGCTTAAGTAAAATCCTGAGGACACACCCGATGAAAGAGTAGGGAAGGAGTCAAATATTGATTTTCTAAAATGCGCTATCAAAAAGAGAGATGAAGAAGCGGCAGAAATGTCCAATAAAATGAACCAGATGGCCCTTTTGATCCAGAACATGGCTGGAATTCTGACAACGGCTCTTCTCCTAAACGTTAGCTAAATTCTGACAAATCCCCTTTCGAATACAAGAGGACTCATCCCAAGACGGTTCCTGATATAATGGTTCCTCCTAAAGCGGCTTCTCATAAAAAAGAGAGGCCTGATAAAGCCCAAGTGCCCGAGGAAAACTCTGAGGGTCAAAGCTCCAAACTCCCCAAGCCTGGGGACATAGTAGTTCACACAGTCTACATGGTGAACTCCAAAGACAATGGTCACACTTATACTAGTTACAGACCGCATACTCAGTCTCTGACAAAGGCTCAACTGCAATGTGAAAATCTATAGGAGATGCTTGCTCAGGCGGCAGCACTCGCTAATCCATCGCCTAAGTAAAATCCTGTGGACACACCCGATGAAAGAGTAGAGAAGGAGTCGGATATTGATTTCCTAAAGCGCACTATCAAAAATAGAGATGAAGAAGCGACCAAAATATCCACTAAAATGAACCAGATGGCCCTTCTAATCTAGAACATGGCTGGAATGATGGTCCATTCCGAACCACTGGAAGATGAACCGCCGGTAGTCGCTCTCAAAGACAAGGGTGGCATTTCAAATCCTCTACAAGCCTTATCAATGGCTGAGGAGGAAATGATCCCAAAGGCAAAGCTAGACGCATATATCGCTCAGCAAATCAATGCTTACTATGCCAGTGAAGCTGCAAATAGGTCAATCAAGACTGGTCGACCGTATCCGGCGTGCTACGATCAAATACAGTACTCACTAGAGTACACACTTCCAACGTTCCACATGTACAAAAGAACTGGGAATCCTCGCCAGCACATTGCACGATTTAAATCCATATGCGACAATACTGGAGGAAATGATATACTGCTCCTCTAACAGTTCGTCAGCAGTCTGGAGGGTATCGCCTTCGAATAGGCACACAGAACTCCTAAATGATTCCGTAAAGACCTTCGACGATATGGATATGCTCTTCTGTCAGAGATTCTCTAGTATGAATAAACACACTACCGTGGTGGCGTTGGTCAATGAAAGGGTTGGACCGAATGAGACCTGGGTTCAATATGTTACCCGATGGCGAAATCTCTGGTCAAAATGCGAGCAACGCATCAACGAAGCTGCAATCGTGGGAATGTTCATAGACACCTTTGATCCAGATTCAAAGGTGTTCCTATATATGGCCCTCTTCAAGCCGGCGACCTTCCAAGAGCTCATGGATAAAATGGATTGATTGGATCAGATGGGTCAAGACCCTTCCTCGTCCGATGAAGATGAATGAAAAACCAAGGCAATGTGGCGTTTGTCGCCAACGCTCAACAAAATTGAGCGGCTCTGAAGCAACCTGTCGCCAAAACAGCGACAGCGTGGGAACTCGCTCCTCCCGAAATATACACAGGGGGCATATTCTTCACTGGAGGAAGAATCTCTACGCGAGATGGTTCTTTCTTCTCAAAGAACAGAAAGGATATCAAGAGACCTACAAGCGGGTCCTGCAATCAAGTGGAATATCCCACTTAAACCAAAAACCATGGGAGGGATGTGAAATCCATGTCCCACTCCGAATCAGATGATGAGAGGAAAAGCCCCCAAGTCAAGTTCATTCTTCCAAGGAAGAAGAAAACTCAGTAGAAGGGGTGACGTGATATCTCGTTCCTTCGTAGGTGAAGATGCTTCGTCAGCGTCAGAAAGCTACATTAATAAACAGGGGTAGGTGCCATGTAAATGCCCTGTATTTCACGCAAATAAACCCCGATTGGTACGATGATAAATGAAGCAGTCCATGCTGGGAACCTAGGCACAGTAGCAAGTTAGTTTCGAAGATGACAACATGGATTTAAAAAAATTTCTAGTTTGCTAAAATTCCCAAATCAAGAATCAAACTAAATAGCTAGAACTTGTATACAAAAATCTAGTGAGCTAAACTATTCTACTATGTGTAGAATATTCACATCCTCAAGCATTCTTCGAGTGCATCGGATTGCGGTTGCAAGCCGGTCCTCCTTTGCCGAAGATGATCCATCTGAGGGAAATAATATAGGCTCCAGGTTCGCCTAGTGAAGTAACCGACGCTCCAAGGTCACTAGCAATGGAGAGTGGGGATGTAGGAATTTTTCGCTATCTTTTTCTTTCATTTCTTATGCTCAAGTAAGCAACCAAAGAAGGAGGAGGAGGTGAGGAAAACCAAGACATGAGCAACTCAAGAAAGAAAATGAGCTAAGTGTTGAAGAGCTCTCAAGCATGAAGAGTCAAGAGAGTACGAATGAATCAAGAGTGAATGGTATGCAGAAAGAATGGCTCCTCATTTTTCAACCATGCAAAAAAATATCTCACACATTTTTATAAATAAACAATCAAAGGCCAAACTTCTCTACATACCTCAAACCATGCTCATTCCATCTCACCCTCCGCCTTTGATAGAGTTTGAGGAGGTCCAGCCAATCTTTCGAAGACTGACCTTCTGATAGGTGAAGTCGGGCCGGCCAATCTTTTGAAGACTGACCGTCTGATAGGGGAAGCGCCTTTGCCGGCTTCACCTGTAGCAGGAGTCGGGAGGGCTAGCCATTTTAGGGTAGCCCCTTCAGGTATCACGAGATTCTTTACGGGCCCGTTTGAGTTCTTGCTCAGCCTGTTGAAGACTGAGATGCCAGAGTTTGACAGCTTGCTGATGGGGGCCGTCATGGTTGCCAGTCGATCGAAAACTGACCTTCTAGGAGCTGCTTCTTGCGGCGTTGAGGCACCGAAACTCACAGGTGGGAGCATGGTCCCAAAGAACAGTCCGGTAGTGGTTTGGGTGACCTGCCCCACCGGCATTGAGAAAATAGAGGCCGTGTTGGTCCCATAGATCACTCCTCCAGTTGGGGTGGAGCGGGAGTTGTTGCATGAGATGCGGTTGAGAGCCATTGATTTTTTGTACAGGAGAAAGACACCAAGTTTTAGTATCTCGAATCCAAGGGCAGCCATAGAAAACCGCGATTTTGTTCACGAAACATGACACACGAAGTATGGAGTGGAAAGAGAAAAAGGTCCCACCGGGCATGCCAGAATCTATTTACCACCAAAACACCGGACCGAGATGCGGAGGACGTCTAGCCTGAATTTAGGGGCAGATACTATTTGGACATATCCACCCACCTCTCTAAAAATACTAAGTTGATTTATGGCACCGTATATCGGAGGTTTGGATAGATGCGACCGATGTAGCAGACTTCATCAGATTCCTCCTCATTTATGAGGGATTTTTTATCGTGGGGACGCTCTTCCCTGCAGGTGCAATCCCCTGCAGTTAATTACATTACCGCATTACAATAACCACTTTCTCCTGCTCCAGAAGTTCACTTCGTGTTGAGTGTTATTTTGTTTGTTTTGGTTTCCCGTGGATTGTATACGGAGATTAGTTTATGTCGTCGTCCGTAGGGCTCGGATTAGTCTAAATCCGTATATTTTAGATTTGGGTTTAGGTCAAGGATTTGCATGACGATGTCCACGTTGGTAGCTTGATTTGCCAATAGAAATGAACTTAGGACGCAAATCTCATATAAATAAGGTCCATCAGTTTATGGGATATTTGGATTTGATCTAAGGATCGTTAGTCATATTTGAGACTAAGATCAACATAGAAACAAATGAGCATATGGGCTCAATTATTTTAGTTTAAGGACATCACGGTCCATTTCACAAGACCTAAGTAGGCGAGTGTGAGATTTGAGGTGTTTGGGGAAAATATTAGTTTAGGGACGTTTCGGTCCAACATTCCCATTTTGGGGACGAAGGAAGAGGAGTTGTTGGTTATTAGGACCCGCTACCTCTCTGAAGACGTTGAGGAATTACAACGACATATATCAGAGGTGTGAAGAGATGTACCATTGAACCAAATCCCGTATTGAGGGAAAGAATCATGGTGGACTTAAGAATCATTAGTCATATTTGAGACTAAGATTACCTTAGGAGATATGGGATGAATATCATTTTGGACATCATCAATAAGAGATCATTAGTCATGTTTGAGACTGAGATCGGTTTGGAAATCACGAGCAAACGGGCTCGCTTGATTTAAAATCAAAGAGGTTTATCTTCAGGAAACTTAGCCAATTTAGGCTAAGATTGCATTTTTGTACTACCCAGCAGTGCTAAGCACTAAAATCTCACGTGTATTTCACGTGAGGCGCTGAAATAATGCTAAGCACTAGTCTTATGTGGCGCTTATGTGTGTTTCATGTGAGGCACTGAGTTTTTGGCTTCTTTTAGGCGCTCACATGTATTTCACGTGAGATATTGAGTTTTGGCGCTCACGTGTGTTTCATGTAAGACGCTGCACTAGTGCTAACTCTAACTTTTCAGGCGCTCACGTGTGTTTCACGTGAGGCGCTATGTAACTTGACCTTGGGTGCTCACATGCTTTTCACTTTAGGCGCTGAGTTCTTTGGAGGTTTAATCTCTGTTGATATTTTTAGAGAACTTAAATCTCTGTTAATGATATTTTGACCATTAATGATCACCAAGATCAATATTTTTAGGATTTGAGATCGGGTTCTTTAAGAACTAGGTTCTTGATCTGAAGGAACTAAGTTCCTGGAGTATTATGAACTCCATATTCTCCATGTTCTTTTATCTATGTTTTTATGTTCATGATTTCAGAACGGTTAAATCTCTGTTAATGGCATTTTGACCATTAACGATCACCAAGATCACTATTTTTAGGATCTTGAATCGGGTTCTTAAAGAACTAAGTTTTTGATTTGAATGAACTAAGTTCCTGGAGTATTATGGACCCCGTCTTCTTTCTGTTCAACCTTGTTCTTCCCTAAATTTTTGCTTCTCAAGAACAAGATCTTTCCGATGATAATTAAATTCTCAACTTGTGGGAGACTTGTTTTGTGGATCTCAGATCCAGAGAAAGAACTAAGTTCTTTGAGAAGGGTTAAACCCTTAGATATGTCAGGTAATGGAGATATTTTGATCTCGATATTCTCTTTATCTAGGATTTTGAGGAGGAAGATCTTTCTTCTTTACTGAGAATTAAATTCTTTGTTGTTTTTTTTGTCGAACCTTTTGAGAGCCTTCTGTATTTTTACAGAAGCTTATTGGGGTCTCCTCCCTTTTTTTATCGAGTCCTTTCTTTTTTTTTCATCACTTTGTTCCTATTTATAGAAGAAAGAAAAGAATCAGTTTGTTGAGAAAATCTTGTTAGTGTATATGCCCTAGAGGCCATTACTGTATCATACTAGTTTGTATATTAATTAATGGAAGCTTGGGATATTCACCTTGTATATACAATCTTGCTCAAAATAGTAGTATGCTACTTGGTTTGTTTCTACTTCAATGTGTACATGTGTTTATTTTAGTATATCGCCTATACACATTAGTGGAGCCCTTAGGATCTTTGCTTGATTACCAGCGATGTGATGGCCGTCACACTAGTGGGGCTGGGTAATCTATAAGCTCATCCTTATGCAGGTCCCTGGTCGCAGGACTATCGAGACAGGGCATCGATACTCCGGAGTAGACCAGCGCATGCGCTTCTCATCCCAGTGTGGGAGACGGACTGTCCCACAGCCGTCAGTACGTCGTACTTGAGATAGTATGCGGGTGCTCGTTAGGTTACGGGTACACTGGACAGGACTCGTCGGGAACTGACTAGTTGGTATTATACCTATCGTCAGTTATCAGTTTCCAGGTGACATGAGTACAGCTTAGTCCGCTGACTTGACACTGTCACTTCGCCTCGAGTGTGTTCCCATTGTACTTTGATCACTACCTTACCACGGCTCAAAGGAGTCGTGCAAACAGGTGGTGGTTGGGTGCAGTCCCGAAGCACTTGGAGGCAGTGACGGTTAGACAGGATTCGTCTCTCCCGGTATTGGGGGTTGACATTGTTAGTTATATGTATGCCCTAGAGGCCATTACTGTACATAGGATGTATATTGTAGTGGATGCTGGGACATATATAGGGAGTACTTTCTTGCTCGACATGATAGTATGCTATCTGGTTGAACTTTACCTTAACGTGTATGCTGATTGTCTCTCTGTTACATGTTGGTAAAGCCCTTAGGATCTGTACTTGACTACCTGGACTATGATGCGGATCATACTAGTGGGGACATGGTAGTCCATAAGTACATCCTTCAATGTCCCTAGTCGTGGGTGTATCGAGACGGGGCATCGATATACCAGAGTAGACTAGCGTATACCTTCTCGACCCATACAGATGGGCGATGGATGATCTCATATCCATTGGTGTTTGACATCAGAGATGATATACGGGTGCTCAGTAGAGACTGGGTACACTGGACGGACTCGCCGAGAACTCCCAGATGGTATTATACCTCACGTCAGATGGCAGTTCTCTGGTGACACTGGTACAGAGTAGTCTGTTGACCCGAGATCGTCATAGAGTCTTGTGTGGATCCCACTGTGCTTTGATTTCCATCTTACCACGTCCAAGAGGGCGTGCAAAACGGTGGTTTTTGGGTACAGTCCCGAGTCACATGGAGGCAATGAGCGATAGGAGGGGATTCGTCTCTCCCGGTATATGGGGGTTGATGTTGCGCTGTGTTCGATTGGCTATAACAGGAAATCCCTGGCCAGGGTTGCTGAGATTTACTGGTAAGTGTTACCAGTAGTTTCTCGAATAGTTATAGACCTCATATCGACACGACTTATTGAGCTATTAGGGTCTGACGTTTATCACCCCTAGGCGAGATATGCGACATATCAGACGATCAGACCGGACTGTACGGTAGTGTTACTTGTCGGATTCACTGGAGTGTGAGCGGGCTTGCTCGTCGATCTTCAGATCGCTCAATACCCGGGTGGCCGTTACGTTTAGCAGACCGCTTGCGGCTTGTGGGTGTTTGATATGATCATCGCCTGCTGCCGGCGTATTGACGAGTCTTTAGAGTCCTACACAGAGGTTTCCTGGCTCAAGCGAAACGAAATAGGAGCGCATATGAGATATGTGCGGGACCGAGAATAATGCGTGTATGTGATACCGTATTCTATTCTCGCGATAAATATATCGAATGGTTGTATGCGATATAACCTAGTTATCGATTCAAGCGTTGATTCGATAAGCCGATATATTAGATACCAGTCGGTTATGTGCGCATGACCGGATCATTGAATCAAGTGTTGATTTAATGATTTAATGTATAATTATATATTTGATATATTACTTTGCATTAACTAGTATCGGTTCACTTTAGACGGATTTTCTCACTTGGTTCGTGCGCATTGCATATGCGATATGTTTTTGTGCACTTGATTGTATCATGTTTGATGATACAAATCATACTTGGTTAAGTGCAAAGAATAAACCATGGTTAAAAGAATGGTTAGGGTTTCATTTCCTTTATTTATTCATTTATTTATTTATTTATTCATTTTGGAAAAGAATGAGAAAAAGAATGGTGGCTTCTTTTGTTCTTTAGTTGAAGCTTCATGAAGCTTTGTTCAAGTCAACCATTCTTATCTCATCCTTAACCTAACCATTCCCACTAACCATGATTCATTCTCTACACTTAACTCTAGTTAACATTATGATAAGAATTCATTTTCTTTTCATTTTCCATTAACTTATCATAATATCTTTCTTCTTCTTCTTCATTCTTCAAGTGAAGAAAAGCAAGGTCCATCAATGGTGATTGTTGGAAAAGAGTGAGAAATCCAAATCTAAAGTTAACCCACTTCCTATTTCTTCATCCTCTACCTCTTGCCAAGTAGTAGAGTGTGTTTCCTTCACAAGTCATCATGGTTTGGTGAAGGTGGAGCTTGATTCATCGATGCCTCGACGTAGATCATCTTCGGCATGGACATCGACGACCTAGCTTGCCCATTCTCCGACGAAGCCGACTCTAGAGCCCGGATTTGATTTGGACAGCGGAGACGACATCGTTGCGGAGCCGTGGAGGTGGAGCACCGGATCTACAAAGGTTGTATTTCCGTATTCTCTTTAGCTAAGTTGTTAGCTAGCTTTCTTTTCGCCTAGACATCTAGTTATCGATCCGTACACTAGGGTTTGTAGGCACCATAATATATGAAATTGCCATGGTTGATGGCTTGGGAGACCTCACTAGCGTGCCTAGGAACCCTGCAGTGGTATCAGAGCCTAGCTAGAGCCTTAGGCGAAGTCCAGACGCGATTTGAAGTCCGATCGAACCGAAACCCTACCCGGAAAATTGCTCTCTGTCCAATTTTTAAAATCTGGTCTTTTTCCACATTAAAAATGTTCAGAAAAATCAGCAGGTGAATATATGAAATACTGTGAAATTCGTGCCCATAATCCCTTCATCTTGCCGCGCTTCCGCGGCACGAGCTAGCCTCGTGCGGCGGTTGCGCGTCGGTACGGCCTGTTTATTCAGTACTTTTTACACAGTATCTCATAATTATTAATGCTGGATTTTCTGGGAATTTTTAATATTTATAACAGAGTTGAATGTTCTGGGTTGTTTTGGGAATTCGGTGTTTCGATCGGGATATCAAATTTTGTCTGTGTGGCTTTCTGGATAAATTTTAGAATATGTTAAAAAGTTCGACCGGATATAAATACCCAATTTTTCCCCTGTCGGGAAATTTCCAAGTGTTGGATTTTTCCGTAGTTTAATGACGTTCTAAGTAGTGCAAGTAACGCGATGGTCCCTCTAGAAGACACAAACCTTAACTCGATTATGTGACCGTCTTGAACTGCCCTTTGAACCTTTGGGTTTGGGGCAGTACGGCGTGCCACATGTGAGGCGTTGGCTTGACCCTTCTACGGCTGGACCGTTGATACTGAGGCACGAACGGAATGTTGTTATACTTGTTTCATGTGTTGATCAGTTTCGGGAAAACTTGGGTGTTCGATTGTTCGATCGAAAAGTTTGACATTTTCTGTTTATCTGGAATGGGATACAATAATTGGAATTCACAATAGTTATGAGATAACTAAATGAATGTTATAAACATAGCACTTTAGTCTCACTTGATCGGTTGCCACGGAATTTTGATGTGATCAAAAGTCCGTCGCAATCACGTAGCGTACGCGGATACTCGCCGGGTAAACTTAATAGACAGCCTCACTCCATAGCCCCGACCAAGTGACTGTAGGAGAACCCCGTCGCCGAAAGCATCCGTCCGGGTGCTCGCGGTAGCGGTGTTCCGCCTTGGTGCACTTCGTCGACGGTGACGGGGGTGCGGCCGTCTACTGAAGTTTGCGACGAGCATTCGATCAGGATGTCGGGAATCCTGTTGAATTGCCCGACTTAATATTGAAAAGAGTTTTCGATAATGAGACTAAAATGCGGGGTTTATAATTGTTAGGCATGCGATGTCTAAGGTATTCATTTGGTCAGGCATGCGATGTCTGAGGTGGTTGCGGATTCCAACTGTTGTAGTTTTACACTTTCTTTTCTGTGACCGTAAGTGTAATATGTGATATCGCCGGTTTCGTTGCTATATGTCAACGACAATTGGGATGCGCATATTTACTTACGTTGATGACATGTGATGTTATGTGTTGCTGGATATGTTATATTGGATCGTCGTGTTTGAATAGCCGGGGTTTTTTATGTGAGATGAGTGTTTTTCATTTTCATTCATGTAAAAACTTGTATGTAATATTCTTTTATTGGGGCGCTTCCAGGTTGCGGAAGTTGTCACCTCTTGTATATTATTTACTTTTCTGCACTAGGATAGACCCAAGGAGGAGAGCACAAGTAACCGGGTTCTGGAGTCCAGTGGGAGACCAACTCGAGGAGTCGAGTCCGGGTCTCCTAACCCTAGAATTGGTAGGGTTGCTTGCCGCTCTCGTAGGGGTCTAGGGGTGTGGGTTTGGCTATTCATCACGACCGTGGAATCCATGTTTTATACTGGCTCGTATTGAAAACACGGACGTCCTAGTATATCCAATATTTCATATGTTTCTTCTGCTGCGATATCTGTGATGTGATCATGAGATGTTCTGTGATAGATACAGTATATAGTATATATGATATATTATATAGACGTTACTTATGTTTTACACCCGTGCTAGCCCTGCCCCGCTCTGCCGTTAGTTACCTAACCTAACGGTGCACGAGGGGACATCGAGGCGAATGCGGATGGCATAAGTGTACGTCATATCTATCTGTGATGTTTAGGTACTTAAATGATGGGACTTCATTAATGTGATTAATGAAATAAAAGAAACCTAAGATGTTGTAGAATCGAATTTCAAAATAAAACAGGTAGCTACAGTTCTTGCTTTGCATAGCGGTATATGTGATATATCCTACACCTTATTCGATGAGGAAAGGACCGAGATCCCTTCACCGGGAGTGACTCCTTTAGCAATAACTGGCTGATGCTACACCCTCGGTTTGTCTTTTGATTGCTTTTAAGTGTTTTTGCTTTGCACAGCGATATATATGATATATCCCGCACCTCATTTGACGAGGAAAGGACCGACGATCCCTTCACCGGGAGTGACTCCTTTAGCAAAACTAGAAAAGCCTCAAAAACACTCCATTTCAAAATTCATTCGATCCTACAACGATATCAAGTTCATTACGCAATAGGTTTTCAGAAAAACCTGTCGTAGCCCTCCGTCATTTCAGATAAGTAGTAGTTAGTATTCGTGCTGCGTTTGTTGGCCTTTGTCAAGGCGCAGTGTGCGGTAGCTAACTGGTGCTTATCTGCTTATGCATATGATGCAGATTGAGTTAGGGTAGTCGTGCGACCTTGTTGGCCTTTGTCAAGGGCCGTGCGGGTGGGTTTAATTCAATCAGGAAATGACGGGTTGAACTTGACTAGCATCCTATGGTTTGTTGGCCTTTGTCAAGGTCATAGGAGGTTAGGGGCAAAATATTATCGGGAATTTCAAGTGTTGAAATTTGCAATGAGATTGCATACCTTCTATGAGATAGTTGGATCCCGATACCCGCTGCGAGTAAGTGTTACTCCTGGGAGAGTTTTATACATTACAATTAGCCGATCAAGTAGGTGTCTAGAAAGGTGTTAACGAGGTTACGCCTCTGGGGAAAACGAGGTTTACAGTAATTAGGTTCGTGCGAAAGCACGGGGGACCTCCCTCAAAGTACCGACACTGGCCTGGCTGAAAGATTGGCGAACTTGTAGTGTGTAATTAATCCCGGCTAGTCTTTCCTTTTAGGGTTTGAAGGAAGATTTGATAAAAAGCAGTGGGAGCCATCCTGATTAGATAAAATAATAACCAATCTATTCTTGACAGAGCGCACGCTGAGTGTTTTCTTCTCTCTCTCTCCTGGTAGCGACCATATCACGCCTTAATCAAGATAATAAAACGGATTATTGACCGAACCCGCTTGTTATACTGAGCTGGGGAACGTTGGTCCCGCTCCAACTTATAATTGTTATAAGACAGAGCAGGAAATTGGGGATTACCAGAATTCCCGTGCCGCCCAAACGAGGAGAGTGCATGATGATGCATCATCTTCGGGTGTGTTCGTTACACAGAACTGTTTCTCAGTATTCTTTACGTCCTGGGTATGTGATACCAGATCGGGATCCCAGATATGTAATATGTTACATAGGGCTACAGAAAGGTAGAGAACTGAGAACGGGTGATAAGTTTCATGAGGCAGAAAACGGGGCAAGTGTTGCAGCCAAGTCTGTTGGTCACTGTCACCCTGTATTACCAATACATTGATTCTGAACAAATGTTATTAGATACCGAACTTGATATACAAAATTGTATCTATCTCTTTATTAGTAAAGAAATGATAAAATTTTGTATTGTTGGATAATGTTTTGAACATTTCCTATATCAAAAGTTGATCGGTTCAGGCACGTTATCTAAAAGCATTGATGTTCTAAATCAAACTACAGTTCTTTGTATACGGAACACACACAAAAGGAAGAGTTCGAAAATGAACGAATCCTTCTTGAGGTATTGTAGACTAGGTCAGATCAATGCGACCCGACTGGCTGGAGTTACATTTAGATGCATATTTAAATCAGTTTGAATTTACATCTTGTGAAACTCGCCAGTCATGTCACAAAGATAAGATGACCATAGCTCTGTTTATTGGAAACAGAGAAAGAGTTAATGAACTCTTGGGATGATACATGTTGATGTATGTAAGGTCCCCTGTCTACACATACCAGGATTGGTTCTTTATACTTCATTACGTTCTCTGATGATCTTTCGAGTTTCAGACCTATGTTCCTGTTGAAACACAAGTCCGAACCTTTTGAGATATTCACAGAATATAAGTTAGAAGTAGAAAAACCAAAATACGGGTATAAGTATTATGTCCTTTGATGTGATCAAGGAGGAGAATACTTGTGCACGGAAATCCTGGACTATTCTAAAGGAGAATGAGATTCTCTCTCAGAATTACTCCTCCGTATACACCATAGCACGATGGTATATCGGGGCAGAGCAATCACACCCTATATGATATGGTGTGCTCTATGATGAGTACTGCTGAGTTACCTATTTCCTTTTGGGAAATATGCGCTTGAGAAGCTGCATACCTATTGAATAGGGTTCCAATCAAATCAGTTGCCTACCGCTTCATATGTGATATGGAATGGGAAGAACCCATGTCTTAAGTTAGTTAAGATTTGGAGTTGTCCGGCCTATGTCTGAAAGCAAAATCCGGACAAGCTCGAGGCAAAGTCTGTAATGTAGAACTGGAAAGGTTCCAGCTATACAAACTACAGCTGATGATTTGATAGAACCAAAGGATTCAGTAGATTCCAACGAACCTCAGCCTCTCCGCCGATCTAGTAGGGTTCCTCACCCACCTGAGAGATACTTCGGTTTCTCTATGACAGTGGGAGCGAGGATTGCATCATGAGATGATGACCCAACTAGTTTCGAGCTGGCCATCAGGAGTGGGACTCTGTAAGAATGGCTGGATGCTTATCGATCTGAGATGGAATCCTTATACACCAACAAAGTATGGACTTTAGTTGCTATATCTGAAGGGTTAAATCCCCATCAGGAGCAAGTATATCTTGAGAAGATTACTTGGTGTAGATGGAAAAGTTGAGACTTTCAAAGCTAGACTTGTTAAAGCTTTTCGTCATTGACCAGGCGTGGATAATGATGAAACCTTTTCAAGTAGCTATGCTTAAGTCCATCCAGATCCTACTTGCCACGGCTACATACCATGACTATGATATCTGGTGATTGGGTGTCATGACAGCTTTTCTAAATGATGTTTTAGAAGAGAACGTCTATAAGTACACAGCCAGAGGGCTTCGTAGACAGTGGGAGCAGCGGAAACGTGTACAAGATGCTTTATAGGATAAAGCAGGCATCGCGGAGATGGAACATCTGTTTTGATGAATTAGTCAAAGAAGTTGACATCATCAAAATGGTAGATGAACCTTGTATATACAAAAAGGTAGTAGGGAGTATGGTGACGATCCTCGTAGAGTACATGGATGACATACTCTTGATAGGGAAGGAGTTTCCTATGCTACGCTCGATCAATCTCCGCTTATCACAATGATTCTCCATATAGGATCAAAGTGATACCTACTAAATCCTGGATTTTGGATCTATGAGATAGATCTAAATGGATGTTAGGATACTCACTAGATGTAGTGAGACGGTATCAACCGATCCTGGGGAGAATCACTGGAAGGGTTCCAGGGTGATAAAGACGACTGAATGTCAGTCGCAGGCATTGTCTTAACCCTCAGTAAAGGGACGGTATGTTGGAAGAGTTCCAAACTAGATACCGTGACATACTAGACGATAAAGGCAGGATACATCGCTACTTAAGATGCTACCTAAGAGGCTGTTTGGGTGTATATTGGTTCATGAGATGAACTGTGTTCCTCCCATTGTGTGACAATGGAGTTGTGGCTTATGCCAAGGAACGCCGGTCCCATCAGTTATCCAGACATATTCTAAGGCAGTATCACTTGATCATGGAGATGGTTGATCTCCAGGAAGATCGAGGCAAGGAGAGTAGACTCAGAGGACAACACAGCGGATCCACTCACAAAGGCCTGTTCCCAGAGAGAGACTTTTATGGGATGGTTGAGTATGAGATACTTCAAACCACTGCTACAGATGGCCCTAGTGCAAGTGGGAGATTGTTAGTTATATGTATGCCCTAGAGGCCATTACTATACATAGGATGTATATTGTAGTGGATGCTGGGACATATATAGGGAGGACTTTCTTGCTCGACATGATAGTATGCTATCTGGTTGAACTTTACCTTAACGTGTATGCTGATTGTCTCTCTGTTACATGTTGGTAAAGCCCTTAGGATCTGTACTTGACTACCTGGACTATGATGCGGATCATACTAGTGGGGACATGGTAGTCCATAAGTACATCCTTCAATGTCCCTAGTCGTGGGTGTATCGAGACGGGGCATCGATATACCAGAGTAGACTAGCGTATACCTTCTCGACCCATACAGATGGGCGATGGATGATCTTATATCCATTGGTGTTTGACATCAGAGATGATATACGGGTGCTCAGTAGAGACTGGGTACACTGGACGGACTCGCCGAGAACTCCCAGATGGTATTATACCTCACGTCAGATGGCAGTTCTCTGGTGACACTGGTACAGAGTAGTCTGTTGACCCGAGATCGTCATAGAGTCTTGTATGGATCCCACTGTGCTTTGATTTCCATCTTACCACGTCCAAGAGGGCGTGCAAAACGGTGGTTTTTGGGTACAGTCCCGAGTCACATGGAGGCAATGAGCGATAGGAGGGGATTCGTCTCTCCCGGTATATGGGGGTTGATGTTGCGCTGTGTTCGATTGGCTATAACAGGAAATCCCTGGCCAGGGTTGCTGAGATTTACTGGTAAGTGTTACCAGTAGTTTCTCGAATAGTTATAGACCTCATATCGACACGACTTATTGAGCTATTGGGGTCTGACGTTTACCACCCCTAGGCGAGATATGCGACATATCAGACGATCAGACCGGACTGTACGGTAGTGTTACTTGTCGGATTCACTGGAGTGTGAGCGGGCTTGCTCGTCGATCTTCAGATCGCTCAATACCCGGGTGGCCGTTACGTTTAGCAGACCGCTTGCGGCTTGTGGGTGTTTGATATGATCATCGCCTGCTGCCGGCGTATTGACGAGTCTTTAGAGTCCTACACAGAGGTTTCCTGGCTCAAGCGAAACGAAATAGGAGCGCATATGAGATATGTGCGGGACCGAGAATAATGCGTGTATGTGATACCGTATTCTATTCTCGCGATAAATATATCGAATGGTTGTATGCGATATAACCTAGTTATCGATTCAAGCGTTGATTCGATAAGCCGATATATTAGATACCAGTCGGTTATGTGCGCATGACCGGATCATTGAATCAAGTGTTGATTTAATGATTTAATGTATAATTATATATTTGATATATTACTTTGCATTAACTAGTATCGGTTCACTTTAGACGGATTTTCTCACTTGGTTCGTGCGCATTGCATATGCGATATGTTTTTGTGCACTTGATTGTATCATGTTTGATGATACAAATCATACTTGGTTAAGTGCAAAGAATAAACCATGGTTAAAAGAATGGTTAGGGTTTCATTTCCTTTATTTATTCATTTATTTATTTATTTATTCATTTTGGAAAAGAATGAGAAAAAGAATGGTGGCTTCTTTTGTTCTTTAGTTGAAGCTTCATGAAGCTTTGTTCAAGTCAACCATTCTTATCTCATCCTTAACCTAACCATTCCCACTAACCATGATTCATTCTCTACACTTAACTCTAGTTAACATTATGATAAGAATTCATTTTCTTTTCATTTTCCATTAACTTATCATAATATCTTTCTTCTTCTTCTTCATTCTTCAAGTGAAGAAAAGCAAGGTCCATCAATGGTGATTGTTGGAAAAGAGTGAGAAATCCAAATCTAAAGTTAACCCACTTCCTATTTCTTCATCCTCTACCTCTTGCCAAGTAGTAGAGTGTGTTTCCTTCACAAGTCATCATGGTTTGGTGAAGGTGGAGCTTGATTCATCGATGCCTCGACGTAGATCATCTTCGGCATGGACATCGACGACCTAGCTTGCCCATTCTCCGACGAAGCCGACTCTAGAGCCCGGATTTGATTTGGACAGCGGAGACGACATCGTTGCGGAGCCGTGGAGGTGGAGCACCGGATCTACAAAGGTTGTATTTCCGTATTCTCTTTAGCTAAGTTGTTAGCTAGCTTTCTTTTCGCCTAGACATCTAGTTATCGATCCGTACACTAGGGTTTGTAGGCACCATAATATATGAAATTGCCATGGTTGATGGCTTGGGAGACCTCACTAGCGTGCCTAGGAACCCTGCAGACATCGCGCTGTGTCTAGGAGAGCCATTACACGAGTAGTCCCTGGCCAGGGCAAACGAGATATACCGGTAGGTTTCCAGTGTTATCTCAGGGTGTTTTGGGCTTCGCTCCGGCACGACTTGTACCGCTATTGGGGGACTGACGTTTACCGCCCCCTAGGCCCGCCATGCGATGTATCAGACGAACAGACCGGACTGTACGGAGAATGTCACACTCAGGCTCAGTAGGAGTTCAGATGGGTTTCGCCTCGTCGGTCTTCTTGTCGGTATTACCTGGGGACCGTTACGCACAGCTAGTGCCGCTTGCGGTCTGTGGTTAAACCCACTGCCAGCGTAGTGTCGAGTCTTTAGAGTCCCACACAGAAAGCTTTTCGTCTTTAGGCAAAGGAGTAGAGGTCGCATGGTATTGCGACAGGTCGTATGGTTTTGCGACAGGGTTCGGTCACATCCGTGCACTTGTGCACGTACAGTGTCCGGACAGTTTACACTAGCGGGCTTTGGTTTAAGCCAGATCCTAGTGTACCGTTTGGGATTGGATTTATCCAGTGTGCATTCGTGTTCCTCGGAACGCGGATGCGGGTGTGTATGCACAGTTGACAGGGAGGCAGAGGCAGCGGATTCTCATTAGGGTTGTTGACAGTTGACCGTTGACTATTTGACTTTTTGCTCAACCCTAATGAGAATATGATATGTGATTAACTATTATATTAATTAAGTATTATGGTGATACGGTTGTTGACTTTGTTGACTTGTTGACTTTTGTTGACTTGTTGACTTTTGTTGACTTGTTGACTTTGTTGACCGGTTGACTAGGCTTGACTAGTTGACCATCATGATAACCATAGCCATCATTTCATGGCAAAGACTTTTTCTTGCTTGCTCATTTGTGTAAAATGAGTGCATGAAATGATATGGTTATGGTTGCTTCAAACCATCACATAAGACTTTTTTAGTATGATGAGTTATCATGACTTTGGATTATGAGAGGGTGAAAGACAAAAGAGAGCCTCATTCTTTCTTGCTCACTCTCTCTCTTGTTCTTGAGCTCTCCTTTTGCTCTCACCCTCTTGCTCTTTTTCCCTCTCTTTAACTATGGTTCTCTTGTCTCATGAGTTGAGAATCAAGAACCATAGATAAAATCCCACACAAAGTATTCTCTACTCATTCTAGTTCACTAGGTTTAGCAAACCAAGTGAACTAGTTTCTTCAAAGAACGAAGAAGGAGCTAAAGGTTGGAGCTTTCAGGTGGATCTATCTTCGGCGTACGGAGACGACGAGAAGAAGCCAATCGGACCACCATCGGAGCTTGAAGACGAAGGAGTTCAAGACAAGCAAGGTATAACCCCCTAACCGAGTAGCTAGAAACTCATAGTTAGGATGTTAGATAGATGTTTAACCAAGATCCGGGTTTTTGGTCCATGTTACCACCTCCGTAAAAATCGTTTTTTACCAAATTCCGCATTCCCGAAAGTACCGGGAGAGGTAGCATGGACTTACAGTGGTATCAGAGCCTAGTTAAACTCTATCTAACAAGTTAGCAAGTAACTAGAAGATCGATCAAAGAAAAAGTCCCAAAAACGAACCCATGAATTTTCAACTTTCTGTCGATTTTAAAAGTGCTGGAAAACCTTTTTAAAATACACCTAAAATCGACTCAGGCATTTTTAAAGAAACTGCAAAAATTTGGGCCCCTGACTCGATCAAAGCGCCGCGTTTCCGCGGCGGGAGCACGCTCCCGCCGCGGAAACGCGGCCGAGTTGACTCGATCAAGGGTTTTCTTTTTTGCAGTTTACTCTTTGGGGTATTTTGGGATTTTTGGAATATATATTTTCTGCCCAGATTTTCCAGAACGAAAATTTTATTTTGGGGTCCCGAAAATCCGTATTTTTGATCGAACTTCTAAAAGACTTTAGCTAACGGGTTTTTCTGTAATGTGATATTTGTATTGAACGTCTACTAATCGCTATATGTCGATTAGTGGGGGTTATATAAATCTGTGATCTGTATTGTTGCTGGAATGTGTATATGAATATGTTGGATTGTCGCGGGTGAATAGCCGGGGGTTGTGAGACGAGAGTTTTCTTTTCTTTCAATTCTTGTAAATTTGTAAATTGATGTAATAATTATTTGTATGGCCGCACAACCGGGTCGGGGTTGTAGCCGTCATTGTATAATTTCTTTTTACTGTTTTTGCTCCTAGGATAGACCCATAGAGGGGGTGCACAAACTACCGGGTATGCCGAAGTGTCGAGTGGCCTACTCATAGGAGATGAGGGAGGTTACTACGCTTCGGGTACTTGGCGGGTAGTTTGCCGCACCCGTAGGGGTCTTGGGTGGGGTATTTGGCTATTCACCGCGACCGTGTAATTTGTCTTTCGTTACAGGCTCGTACGAATTACAGATTCCTAGTATATCCAATGTATTCATCTGTGATCTGAAATGTTTATCATTGCAGTATATCTATATATGATATTATTTAGGCGTTGCTTATGTTTTACAGCCGCGCTAGCCCAGCCCCCGCTCTGTCGTTAGTTAAGTAACCTAACGGGTAATGACGGGGCCCCGTGGCGAATGCGAATAGCATAAGCGTACGTCATATTTTGGTTGTTTTCTGCAATGGTAGGATTAAATGATGGGACGCATTAAAAGAACTAATGCAAGAATATCACGCATTAAAAGAACTAATGCAAGATAATAAACCAAGTTAAATTCGTTGGAACACTTTCGAAAAACCACTCGGTTCTTTTCAAAACAAACTTTTAAAATACGGAGTTTGAGCCACTCCATTTAAAAGCTATCTCGTTCCATCGACCAAATCAAGTTCACTACGTTCACGGTTTTGCCAAAACCATCCGTAGCCCTCCATCATTTCAGTTAAATATTCGGTAGTATTCAAGCTATGTATTTTGACCTCACGCCAAGGCATAGTGATTGGTAGCTGCCGGATATTTATCTGTTGCATAGATAGAATGTGTTGGTTTGAGACAGTCGTACTGCCATTCTGGCCTACGTCAAGGGTATGTACGGGTGGGTTCAAATTAACCTGGATAATGATGGGACGAACTTGACATGTGACTTATGACATTTTGACCTCACGCCAAGGTCATAAGAGCATGGGGCAAAAATCCACATCGGGAGTTTCATAAGTACTGAAACTTGCTAGATTTGCATACCATTTGGAGTGTGATGATTCTGGTAGGATTCCTTCAGTTTCGTCACGCAATGATATTTGGATCCCGATCCTACTGTGAGTATATGCTACTCCTCGGGAAATTTCTCACTTAACGATCAATGCTATAAACCTAGTAGGTGCCTAGAAAGGTGTTAGCGGGGCTACGCCCCCAGGGAAAAGAGGTTCTTTAATTAAGGAACTTCGCGAAAGCGTTGGAAAACCTCCCTCGAAGTACCGACACCGGCCTGGCTGAACGGTTAAGCAAGTATTGTACGGTGGGATTGATCCTGACTAATTCTTCCTTTATGGTTTGAGGAGGGATTCGAGAAACAGTGGGAGCCATCCTGTTTAGACAAACTAAAAACCACTCTAAACTTGCAAGAGCATCATGCTGAGTGTTTCTTCTTCTCTCTCCTAATTGCAGCGACCAATCAACATGACTGGACTTAAGTTACTCCTAGATAAAAACAAACTGACAGGGCCAAACTACAAAGATTGGCTCAGGAATGTCAAGATAGCAATCACTTACGACAAGCTGGGGTATCTTCTTACCACCAAAGCTCCCCCTGTCCCTGGTCCAACTTCCAGCATCGCGGATAAGGAAATCCGCAAGACTTGGGAGATTGATAGCGCGAAGGCCAAATGCCTCCTGCTTGCCTCGATGGACAACGAACATCAGAGGAGGCACGAGAATATGGACATGGAATCCATATTGCTTCATACAAAAGAACTGTATGGAGAGCAATCTCGTATCGCAAGATACGAAGCGTCGAAAAAGTTATTTTCGACAAGAATGGCCGTCGGATCATCAGTAGCCGAGCACGTGCTAAAGATGATCGGCTACATTGAGGAGCTCGCGGACCTAGGGATCACATTGGAGAGTGAGCTATATACGGATATAGTTCTCCAGTCCTTTCCTTCCACTTACGCCCAGTTTATACTGAACTTCAACTTACAAGAAAAAGAGGTTGAACTTTTAGAGCTCCTCAACATGCTGAGAAGCGCAGAGGGCACCCTACAGAAAGGTAGGGATACATCCACTTTGTTTGTAGGAGGATCATCTTCTTCTAGGTCCAAGGCGAAAGCCAAGGGAAAGAAGAAGAAGGCCCCCGCCAAACCAAGGGGCGGTGTTAGTAAAGTGGATACGAAGGGAAAAAGTAAAGCAACAAAGATAGCGGGGAAGCTTGTGGATAAGGAAGAATGCTTCTATTGTCATAAGAAAGGACACTGGAAGAATGATTGCAGGGCCTGGAAGGCCAGAACACAGGAATTGAAGCAGGTTGCAGCTTCAGCTTCAGGTGTGTATGTTATTGAAAACTGTCTTTCAATAAACTCTACTTCCTGGGTATTGGATACCGGATCAGGATCTCATATCTGTAATTCTTTGCAGGCGTTGAGAAACCGTAGGGTTTTGAAGGCAGGTGACATGACCCTCAGAGTTGCGAACGGAGCTAGCATGGATGCTAAAGCCGTGGGGGACTATCACCTGGGAATGTCAGATGGACATGTTTTGGTTTTGCGTAATTGCTTTTTTGTACCCAACGCAACTTGTAATATCATTTCTGTATCTTTAGTTTCTAAAGAAGGTTATGAATTTGCGTTTGTAAGTAATGTTGTAAACATTCACCTTAATCAAGTTTTGATTGGGTCAGGTACATTGAGTAATGGTATATACGTATTGAACCAACCACAGATTTTCAATGTCCAGAATACACACAAAAGAAAGTCTCCAGAAATAAATCAGACTTTCTTGTGGCATTGTAGACTGGGTCACATCAATGAGAGAAGGTTGACTAAGTTACATACAGAGGGATATTTGAATGCGTTCGAATATCAATCGTATGCCACTTGTCAATCTTGTCTCAAAGGAAAGATGACAAAGACTCCGTTTACTGGACATGGAGTAAGAGCGAGTGAGCTCTTGGGACTCGTACACAGTGACGTATGCGGTCCAATGTCTACACATGCGCGAAGCGGCCATTCTTACTTCATTACTTTTACGGATGACTTCTCAAGGTACGGTTATGTCTTCTTAATGAAACATAAGTCCGAAACCTTTGGAAAATTCCAGGAGTATAAGAATGAAGTAGAGAAACAGACCGGCAAAAGTATTAAGATTCTAAGATCGGATCAAGGTGGAGAATACTTAAGTGCCGAGTTCCTGGACTATTTAAAAGAGAACGGAATTCTCTCTCAGCTTACTCCTCCATACACCCCGCAACATAAAGGTGTATCGGAGAGACGGAACCGCACCCTATTGGATATGGTGCGGTCCATGATGAGTAACGCTGAGTTACCGCGATCATTCTGGGGGTATGCGCTAGAATCAGCTGCATACCTTTTGAACCGAGTTCCGACTAAGACTGTGCCTACCACCCCATATGAAATGTGGAGTGGGAAGAAACCCTATCTTCAATATCTGAAGATCTGGGGATGTCTAGCTTTTGTCAAAAAGCAGCATGCGGACAAACTCGAGGCACGCTCAGTACTGTGCAAGTTTGTGGGATACCCAAAGAACACCAGGGGGTATCTTTTCTACTACGCAGAGGAACAAAAAGTCCTTGTTTCTCGTAATGCCCACTTTCTAGAACACCAGTTCTTGGAAAAGGAAATTAGTGGGAGCGCAGTAGAACTGGAAGAAATTCCAGAACCACAGACTATTACTGAAAGGTTAGTGGAACCAGAGGGTTCAACAGAACAGGACATTCCTACGCCGCTCCGCAGGAGTAGTAGGCAGACTCATCCGCCCGAGAGATACTACGGTTTTCTCATAGACGGGGATAGAGAGGATTGCATCATAGATTATGATGAGCCTACTAGCTTCCAGCAGGCCGTTCAGAGCGTTGACTCAGTGAAATGGCTGGATGCAATGCGGACCGAAATGGAGTCCATGTACACCAACAAAGTATGGACGTTGGACATTGCTCCAGACGGGGTAAAACCCGTAGGATGCAAGTGGATCTTCAAAGGGAAGATTGGTGTAGATGGACAGGTTGAGACCTATAAAGCTAGGCTGGTAGCAAAAGGTTTCCGTCAAAGACCTGGCTTGGACTATGACGAAACCTTTTCTCCAGTAGCCATGCTGAAATCCATTCGGATCCTTCTTGCCATTGCTGCCTTCCACGATTATGAGATCTGGCAAATGGACGTAAAGACAGCTTTTCTAAATGGAAATTTAGAGGAGTGTGTCTATATGGACCAGCCAGAGGGTTTCATTCAGAGTGGGAGCAGCGGAAAGGTGTGCAAGTTGCTTAAGTCCATCTATAGACTAAAGCAGGCATCGCGGAGTTGGAACATCTGCTTTGATGAGACGGTCAAAGAATTTGGCTTTATCAAAAATCCAGATGAACCATGCATCTATAGTAGATTTGTAGCGAGAACTGTAGTATTCCTCGTTTTATACGTGGATGACATTCTCTTAATAGGAAATGACATTCCTATGCTACAATCTGTCAAGGGGTTCTTGTCACACAAGTTCTCCATGAAAGACCTGGGTGATGCCTCGTACATTCTGGGTATCCGGATCTACCGTGACAGATCCAAGAGGATATTAGGACTTTCTCAGTCCAGGTACATCGACACCGTGCTGAAAAGATTCAGTATGGAAGATTCCAAGCGCGGTAACCTACCGGCTTGTCACGGGATCACCCTCTCTAAAGAGATGTCTCCCAAGACTGATTTGGAGAGGGATCGCATGTCTATTATACCCTACGCTTCTGCGGTAGGCTCTATAATGTATGCGATGTTGTGTACCAGACCGGATATAGCTTATGCACTGAGTGTGGTAAGCCGGTATCAGTCAAACCCTGGGGAGAAACACTGGATAGCGGTAAAGAACATTCTCAAGTACCTGAGAAGGACTAAGGAGATGTTCTTGGTGTATGGCGGAAAAGACCTCCAGATCGAGGCCTTTGCTGACTCCAGCTTCCAGAGTGACAAGGATGATTCCAAGTCCATGTCGGGTTTTGTCTTTACCCTCAATGGAGGGGCGGTGTGTTGGAAGAGTTCCAAACAAGAAACCGTTGCAGACTCGACGATGGAAGCGGAATACATCGCTGCATCTGATGCCGCAAAAGAAGCTGTCTGGATGAGGAAGTTCTTGAAAGAACTTCAGGTGGTTCCGTCCATTGTTGATCCAATACCTCTGTATTGCGACAACAACGGGGCTATAGCTTTAGCGAAGGAACCCAGGTCCCATCAGAGATCCAGGCACATCTTAAGGCGGTATCACCTGATCAGGGAGATCGTAGATCGCCAGAAGATCGAGGTTCGGAGAGTCGCTTCAGAAGATAACACTGCAGATCCATTCACCAAGGCCCTGCCCCAGACTCAGTTCGAGCGGCTGATCGAGATGATAGGTCTTCGATACGCCAGTACATGGCCTTAGTGCAAGTGGGAGATTGTTAGTGTATATGCCCTAGAGGCCATTACTGTATCATACTAGTTTGTATATTACTTAATGGAAGCTTGGGATATTCACCTTGTATATACAATCTTGGTCAAAATAGTAGTATGCTACTTGGTTTGTTTCTACTTCAATGTGTACATGTGTTTATTTTAGTATATCGCCTATACACATTAGTGGAGCCCTTAGGATCTTTGCTTGATTACTAGCGATGTGATGGCCGTCATACTAGTGGGGCTGGGTAATCTATAAGCTCATCCTTATGCAGGTCCCTGGTCGCAGGACTATCGAGACAGGGCATCGATACTCCGGAGTAGACCAGCGCATGCGCTTCTCATCCCAGTGTGGGAGACGGTCTGTCCCACAGCCGTCAGTACGTCGTACTTGAGATAGTATGCGGGTGCTCGTTAGGTTACGGGTACACTGGACAGGACTCGTCGGGAACTGACTAGTTGGTATTATACCTATCGTCAGTTATCAGTTCCCAGGTGACATGAGTACAGCTTAGTCCGCTGACTTGACACTGTCACTTCGCCTCGAGTGTGTTCCCACTGTACTTTGATCACTACCCTACCACGGCTCAAAGGAGTCGTGCAAACAGGTGGTGGTTGGGTGCAGTCCCGAAGCACTTGGAGGCAGTGACGGTTAGACAGGATTCGTCTCTCCCGGTATTGGGGGTTGACATCGCGCTGTGTCTAGGAGAGCCATTACACGAGTAGTCCCTGGCCAGGGCAAACGAGATATACCGGTAGGTTTCCAGTGTTATCTCAGGGTGTTTTGGGCTTCGCTCCGGCACGACTTGTACCGCTATTGGGGGACTGACGTTTACCGCCCCCTAGGCCCGCCATGCGATGTATCAGACGAACAGACCGGACTGTACGGAGAATGTCACACTCAGGCTCAGTAGGAGTTCAGATGGGTTTCGCCTCGTCGGTCTTCTTGTCGGCATTACCTGGGGACCGTTACGCACAGCTAGTGCCGCTTGCGGTCTGTGGTTAAACCCACTGCCAGCGTAGTGTCGAGTCTTTAGAGTCCCACACAGAAAGCTTTTCGCCTTTAGGCAAAAGAGTAGAGGTCGCATGGTATTGCGACAGGTCGCATGGTTTTGCGACAGGGTTCGGTCACATCCGTGCACTTGTGCACGTACAGTGTCCGGACAGTTTACACTAGCGGGCTTTGGTTTAAGCCAGATCCTAGTGTACCGTTTGGGATTGGATTTATCCAGTATGCATTCGTGTTCCTCGGAACGCGGATGCGGGTGTGTATGCACAGTTGACAGGGAGGCAGAGGCAGCGGATTCTCATTAGGGTTGTTGACAGTTGACCGTTGACTATTTGACTTTTTGCTCAAACCTAATGAGAATATGATATGTGATTAACTATTATATTAATTAAGTATTATGGTGATATGGTTGTTGACTTTGTTGACTTGTTGACTTTTGTTGACTTGTTGACTTTGTTGACTTGTTGACTTTTGTTGACTTGTTGACTTTGTTGACCGGTTGACTAGGCTTGACTAGTTGACCATCATGATAACCATAGCCATCATTTCATGGCAAAGACTTTTTCTTGCTTGCTCATTTGTGTAAAATGAGTGCATGAAATGATATGGTTATGGTTGCTTCAAACCATCACATAAGACTTTTTTAGTATGATGAGTTATCATGACTTTGGATTATGAGAGGGTGAAAGACAAAAGAGAGCCTCATTCTTTCTTGCTCACTCTCTCTCTTGTTTTTGAGCTCTCCTTTTGCTCTCACCCTCTTGCTCTTTTTCCCTCTCTTTAATCTATGGTTCTCTTGTCTCATGAGTTGAGAATCAAGAACCATAGATAAAATCCCACACAAAGTATTCTCTACTCATTCTAGTTCACTAGGTTTAGCAAACCAAGTGAACTAGTTTCTTCAAAGAACGAAGAAGGAGCTAAAGGTTGGAGCTTTCAGGTGGATCTATCTTCGGCGTACGGAGACGACGAGAAGAAGCCAATCGGACCACCATCGGAGCTTGAAGACGAAGGAGTTCAAGACAAGCAAGGTATAACCCCCTAACCGAGTAGCTAGAAACTCATAGTTAGGATGTTAGATAGATGTTTAACCAAGATCCGGGTTTTAGGTCCATGTTACCACCTCCGTAAAAATCGTTTTTTACCAAATTCCGCATTCCCGAAAGTACCGGGAGAGGTAGCATGGACTTACAAATCTATCATTGAGAGATCATGATTGATTTCATAATCAATCAAAATGATCGTTTAGATCAATCGGTGAACTTTATTCACCGTTGGATTTTTAATCCAAAGGCTCTCTGTTTAACAGAGAAGATTTTTTGTTTCTTTAACAAGATTAGGAAATATTTTCTTAAGATAGAATTTTATTCTATCATATGAGTATTTCGTTGGTTTGACAAGATTAGAATTTTATTCTATCATATGAATATCATATTAATTTAACAAGATTAGGAAGATATCTTCCTAACATAGAATTTACTTCTATAATATGAATATCTTGTTAGTTTAACAAGATTAGGAAAACATTTTCCTAATATAGAATTTTATTCTATCACAATATTGGAAAGATATTTTTCCTAATATAGAATTTTATTCTATCTAATAGAGAAGATCATTCTTATTTTTTTATCAAGATTAGAAAAATATTTTCCTAAGATAGAATTTTATTCTATCGGATGATCAATAGGTGATTTTATAATCACCGTTGGATCTTTGATCCAAGGGTCCTCTGTTTAACAGAGATTATCTTTCTAGTTTGAGAAAGATCAGGGAAATATTTCCCACATAGAATTTAATTCTATCATATAGTTTAATGGGTGATATTTTATCACCATTGAATTTCAAATTCAAGATTCTCTATTAGAGAAAAAAATTCCATATTATAATGATCAAGAAAAATATTTCCCAAATAGAATTTAATTCTATCACATAGAATTTAATTCTATCAAATGGGAGCATTTTAAATTGGAGCGCTCACATGCTTTGCATAAGAGCGCTGTCAAAGAATGCGGCAAGAGAACTCACATGTTTAATGCGTGACCCCTATGTTGGGGTAATAAATTACACCCTGGTTGACTAAATCAAAGTCAACCCCATGTAAACGGGCCCAAGCCTAAATCAAGTGAGCCCATGCCCAAGTCAAGCCTCGCGGCCAGCCTCTCCCATGCCAAAATGAAAATTATGTAATAAATAATTTTGATATAATTTTTATGAATAAATGTAAGAAAAATGGGCATAAAGCCAAATCTTTGTAAAGCCCATAGCTCATGTGCAAAAGAAATGAGCACATGATACATGGGATGGGGAAAATGCCATTTTGTAAAGCCCAAGGGGCTATGTGTAAATGTGTAAGCCTATAAAAGGCAACATGATGATAAAATGAAAGACAATAATTCATTCCCTCAAAAGCTAGGGTTTTTTGTGCCTCCTTCTCCTTCCTTAAGGTTCTAAACCTTCTCCCTTTTTTAAATTAAATCAAGAGTTTCACTCTTCCTTTTCCAAAAAGAAATAGTTGTTCACCACAAAACCCTTGAAGGGGAACGCGAATCTTCCATCAAATCTCCAAAAGAGAAGATTTTTAAATCTCACCCTCCTTTCTCCAAGATCCAGTCAATAGAGAGGTGGAAGAAAGAGACCCATCCCTAAAAATCCTATTTTGGGAAGATCTAAGGCTCAAGAGAAAACCCAGGGCTCAAGGGAGAAGAAAAGGGTCCCCTTTCAGCATCTTCGAAAATATCTTGGGAGTTTAACTCCACAAAAAATATATATATATATATATATATATATAAAATAATAAATCTTTCTCTTTGGGAGTACAACTCCCAGTGCATGGGCTAAGCCCCTTTGTCCTCTTTTTCAGGAGTTTAACTCCAAAAGTCAATTGGGAGTACAACTCCCGGTATAGAAGCTAAGCCCCTTTTTCCCGGTGGCGTCTGGCGCCCGCGTGCCAAGTACGTGAGGCGCTGGCGCCCAGTACCCACATGCCAAACATGTGAGGTGCTGGCATCCGGCGCCCAGCGCCCGCGTGCTTGTCACGTGAGGCGTTGGCACCCACGCGTCCTTTGGACGCTATTTCCCTCTTTATACACACACGCACGCACGCACACACGCACGCACACTCCACATAACATTCCCCGTTAGAAAAAAATTCTAACGGGGCGTTGCCCCGCAGCCTGCAAGGGAGCTGCTAGCCCCCTGGGCCCCCAGTCCGCTATCTGGGTAGCGGAACCCCAGTAAACTCTGCGAGACCCCTGATATATCCAAAAACTCCTTAAAACACACATACGCACACTGCACATTGAGTTCGCATGACCAGTTTGACCCGTCAATCTGAGGTTCCCTCGCTCCAAAGGCGAGGGGTAATTGACAACAGATTAGTCCGCGGCTGCCGAAGATTCGGATCTCCACAATCAATAAACCCCCATCTACCCTAGGCAGGGGGAATCTGCAGTACGCCTGACAAGTGACGCGTATTCCCATCTCAATAGGGTGATGAAAAACACCATAAAGATTCTGGAACGCCCGGTGAGACATATCTTTCCTCCCATATTTCGGGTTAAATATCCATACGAACTCAATCAACATATACATTGATTGTCTGTACTGAAATCATATTTCTACTTGCAGGTTAATTACTTTCGACTGCAATCTTCGGACGCAACAAAATGTCTCCAAGGACAATCTCAGCTCTCAGCACAACTCCCATCTCCTACACGATGAAGATGGACGCCAGGACGGTCCTCCTGGCCAGTCTCAGACAATAATGGGAGGAGCCGCTGCTACCATTCGGCTCTATTCTGTTCGTGCCAGCTAACACCATCTCTGCTCCTTAAGCCCCGGTGATGGATAAACCGGCCTCAAAAGGGAAAAAGCTAAATGTCATGGTCGTGAAGGCGCCTCAGCCTAAGCACAAATACGTTTCCAAACGACTCTCTATTGCTCCAGCTGGGGGCAAGGCCATCAACACCAACAAAGCAATAAGGCATCTCGGGCAAGCTCCAGCGGTGCCCTTGACAACTGCTAAATCGGGTATCTTCTCTAAGCTCCTCGTCAATCGACTCACGATGGCTTCCTGGATGACGGATGCCCATCAAGCCCTCAAAATCGAGAAGCTAAGGCAGAAAAAGCTTAGATATAGAGCCAACAAAAGGTCTAGGGCTCATGCTCGGCTAAACTTCTTAAGGTTCCAAGAACAGGGTTACCCCGTCAAAGATAAAGAGATGGATGGATATGTGGTCCACACTATCTACATGGTGGGCACGCGCAGCAAGAGCAAGGATGGGGCCACCACATCTCAAATCCAATCTGGGGTGAATGTGGCTGCCACTTCCTAAGACCAGCCTCCTCTAGAAGGTAATGAAAACCCTTCCAGTGAGGCTGATAAGCAGAAAGATCCCCCGGTTCATAAGGAGTCGGGCTCGGAAAGAAAAGAAGAGCCAATCTTCTGTCCCAAGAACGTAGAGCAGCAACATCTCCAAGAGCTCCGAAAACAGGTCAGAAGTAAAGACAAGGAGATGGCCAAACTTTACTCCAAAATTGACGACTTGACGAATGTCGTGATGCAGCTCACGGCTCAAGTTGCCTCTCAACCGTCCAATCAAACGCTGGGTTCTGCTTATGAACCGGGAAACGGTGTCCCGAGACAGCCGACGCCTATTCCCTCAAATCTAAAGAAGGTCGAGCCGCACAAAAGTCGTCTGCATCCTATCTTGGGAAATGTCTCGACTACCGATCACAACAACCCGCTAACGCAAAATCAAATCATGGGTCTGGACGCCAGCCAAGTCAAAACATTAGTAGCTGAACCAAAGCGCGAAAAGATATCAGCAGTAGTAGGAGACCATATCCTGCTCGGTATGATCTGGTAGAGTTTCCTAGAGGCTATGTCATCCCCAAATTTGGAAGATTTGATGGGACGGGAAATGCGAATCAGCGCATCGCCCACATTAAAGCCTTATGCGGGAATACTGGGTGAAATGATGCACTTCTCCTCCTCCAGTTCGTTAATAGGTTAACCTATGTCGCTTTCGACTGGTACGCAAGCATACCGGATGGCATCGTTACTACTTTTGTCCAAATAGAATCTCTGTTCCGACAAAAGTTCATGAGTGTCACCGATAAGATCATCATTGCCGGCCTCGTAAGGACCAAGCCAAAGAACAACGTAAGCAGCACGGATTTTATAACCTGATGGCATAATCTCTCCGTCAAATGTGAACCGCCGATAGAGCAGGACCAATCTGTCAGCCTCCTCATCAGAAATCTCAACAATTGGATAGCCCCGTTTCTATGCACCGCGGGTCTCAAAACATTCCAAGAGCTAACCAGAAAAATTCAGATGTTGGAGCGCTCAAAGAAGGAGTCCTCCTCTGATTCCCAAAATAACAATAGGTCCTGGAGAAACCGAAAGGACAATAATCGTAAAGGCGCAAATTCCAACGATGCTAAATCTTTTAACACTTCAGCTAATCGAAATAAGTGAGGGATGGGCGGGCCTAATGCCAACCAGCCTCAAAAGCCTCTGTTCGGAGAGGGAGGAGAATTTCCACTGAAAGAGAAGCTGGATAAGGTCTATTCCTTCAGAAGGGACAAAGTCCATAAAATATTCAAAGACGCCCTAAGAAACGGTCTACAATTGCCAGAATCAAAAATACCGCAGGAAGCGAATATGACTGGCGGCCCTAAATATTACCCCTATCATGGAGTGATAAGTCATGCTATTGAAGGCTGCTTTGTCTTCAAAGATTGGGTCGAGAAGCAATACAAGGTAGGAGAGATAGATCTGTCTAAAGGCGTGTTAACAAACAGTTAAGCTTCGACCGCCAATTTCATACAGAAGGAGACCGAAGCCCTTCGGGAACCTGATTCTCTCAGACATCTTCCTTTCTCTGAAAAGAGTGGACCAAGGAAACAAGCTAAGAACCAAACGTGCAACATTGCCAACGAAGAAGCGATAGACGGGTACACAACCCATACGGTCTACATGATGGAGCCCAGAGGAACAAGTCCACCTACGCCTTATAGCCATGACGATGACGTGGTTGTTTCCATCCAACACCGGATCGGTCTAGATGACGAAGAGCCCGCTTATGCAATTAAGCCAAAGGAGCCTGTGGTTCCTGCAGAATCGAACCCAGGCTCCAACAGTTGACCACCATGTCGTTAAACTGGGAACAGTTGACCACCACGTCGTTAAACTGGGAACAATCGACCCCTAAGTCGTTAAACTGGGAATGTAAAAAAAATGTGTAAATTTTTTTTTTAAAAAAGGCCGAAATGATGGGACAACTCGCAATAAAAATCAGCGAGTAGAATAAAAATGAAAATAAAGCCGAAATGATGGGGCGACTCGCAATAAAAATCAGCGAATAAAATAAAAATGAAAATAAAGCTGAAATGATGGGGAAACCGTGAATAAATAGCAATCGCGACCTTCGCGGTAAGAAAAACTGGAATGATAGAGTAATCGCGGTAAAAATACCCTCCAAATGGCGAATGATGAGTCGCTCCTGCTACTATATTCCAGTGCAGCGATGCAGACGCTAACCAAATTCCAAATACTTAAATTCCCAACAGCGAATGATGAGTCGCTCCCGGTACCATATTTCAGTGCAGCGATGAGACGACAACCAAAATCCAAATCCCAAAATGGTGAATAATGAGTCGCTCCTGATACCATATTCCAGTGCAGCGATGCAGACGCCAACCAAAATTTTAAATCCTTGAATATCTTAACGGTGAATGATGATTCACTCATAGTACCATATTCCAGTGCAACGATGCAGACGCCAACAAAGTCCCAAAATTCTCCTAGCCCTACGGTTGGTTCCCAAGTTGACTACCGTATACAATCCACAGGCTCAAATAATTCTCATCACATCCATACCCCACCGCAATCACCAGTCACGCTTCCGGTCTCCGCCATCGGAATTATGCTCCATTTGGGAAGACCCACTCATGTGTCCTCACGATACATGAGGAGAACAAAACTTATGGGATTCTCACGACTCGTATGAAAACGCCTTCGTGGGATCCTTGTGTCTCACAAAGGAAAAACACACTTGGGAGTTCCCATAACTCCTAAGGAGAAAGTACACCTACGAGATCCTTTCGACTCGTAGGGAGAAAATGCTTTTATAGGACCCTTACGGCTTATAAAATTGAAAAGTCTTAGGTGATAGGGACCTAAATCTATCTCCTAAGCCATCGCTCCCCAACAGGCAAAGGCAAATGATGAATTGCTCCTGGCACCTGTGCTTCAGTGTTAGCAACGCTGATGCCGACCCCAACCCAAAAATTCCAAACTTTCGATCCAATAGACCCCTAAGTCGTTAAACTGGGAACAGATGACCTCTAAGTCGTTAAACTAGGAACAGATGACCCCTAAGTCGTTAAACTGGGAATGAGGGAAATCCCATGGAAAATGATGATTCGCTCTTGGTACCATATTCCAGTGTAGCGGTGCTGATGCCAAATCAAAACCAAAATCCCTAAATCCACTCATGGCAAATAATGATTCGCTCCTGGTACTATATTCCAGTGTAGCGATGCTGATGTCAACCCAAATCACATCAACTCAGCAAGACAACCAATGACTTCTCTGGCGGAATCAAGCTCCACCTCGGAAACAAGTCAAATTTCGACACCGTAAAAAATGGAGCAAGTCAACTTCAACCACTGACACCGCAGAAAGCGGAGTAAGTCAAATCCAATCCCTGACACCGCAATAGGCGGAGCAAGTCAATTCAAGCACCGACCGTCCAAGTCGCAAAAAGGGCAGCACCGGCCGTCCAAGTCGCAAAAAGGGCAGCACCGGCCGTCCAAGTCGCAAAAAGGGCAGCACCGATCGTCCAAGTCGCTAAAAGGGCAGCACCGACCGTACAAGTCGCAAAAAGGGCAGCAATGACCACCCCGTCGGAATTATGCTTCGTCTCGGAATCAAGTCAACCAATGACCTCCCCGTCGGAATTATGCTCTGACTCGGAATCAAGTCAACCAACAACCTCTGCGGCGGAATCATTCTTCGTCTCAGAGTGTGCCCCGTGTTGAAATTATGCTTCGCCTCGGAGTACCTGCTTTCCCGTCGGAATTATGCTTCATTAAGGAATTGACCTCTGCGTCGAAATCATGCTTCGTCTCAGAGTGTAACCCGTGTTGAAATCATGCTTCACCTCGGAGTATCGACCTTCCCTCTCAGAATTATGCTTCAACTCGGAATCAACCTCTGCATCGGAGCTATACTTCATTCAGAATGTATGCCCTGTGCCGGAACTAAGTTTCATCTCAAGATACACTTGTCCCATACCGAAATTATGCTTCGCCCCTGAACCCTACGTCGAAACTATGCTTCGTCTCAGAATATATCCTTCCCTTGGAATCATTCTCCGCTCTTCGGAATTATGCTCCGATCCCTGGAATTATGCTCCTGGAATGATGCTACACCCCCGGAACGATGTTTCACCTCGAAGTCCAACTCCAAGATCCATCAGTTTTATGCACACAACTCATATACGCGGTGTGCATTTATTGATGGGGATCACTTTGTTGGGGTAAAAAATCATACCCCAGTTGACCAAGTCAAAGTCAAAGTCAACTCCAACTAAACGGGCCTAAGCCTAGGTCAAGTGGGCCCATACCCAAGTCGAGCCCCATAGCCAGCCTCTCCCACGCCAAAATGAAAACTATGTAATAAATATTTTTGATGTAATTTTTATGAATGAATGTAAGAAAAAATAGGCATAAAACCAAATTTTTGTAAAGCCCATGGCTCATGTGTAAAAGAAATGAGCACATGATGTATGAGATAGGCAAAATGCCATTTTGTAAAGCCCAAGAAGCTATGTGTAAATTTATAAGCCTATAAAAGGCAACATGATGATGAAATGAAAGACAATAATTCATTCCATCAAAAGCTAGGGTTTTTTGTGTCTCTTTGTCCTTTCTCAAGGTTCTAAACCTTCTCCCTTTTTTGAATTAAATCAAAAGTTTTACTCTTCCTTTTCAAAAAAGAAATAGTTTTTCACCATAAAACCCTTAAAGGGGAACGCGGATCTTCCATCAAATCTCCAAAATGCGAGATTTTTAAATCTCACCCTCTTTTCTCCAAGATCCAGCCAATAGAGAGGAGGAAGAAGGAGACCCATCCCTAAAAATCCTACTTTGGGAAGATCCAATGCTCAAGAGAAAACTCAGGGCTCAAGGGAGAAGAAAGGCGTCCCCTTTCAGCATCTTCGAAAATATCTTGGGAGTTTAAATCCACAAATATATATATATAATAAATCTTTCTTTTTGGGAGTACAGCTCCCAGTGCAAGGGCTAAGCCCCTTTATCCTCTTTTTCAGGAGTTTAACTCCAAAAGTCAATTGGGAGTACAACTCCCAGTATAGGGGTTAAGCCCATTATTCCCGCTGGCGCCCAGCACCCGCGTGCCAAGCATGCGGAGCGCTGGCGCCCAGTGCCCACATGCCAAACATGTGAGGCGCTGGCGCCCGGCGCCCGCGTGCTGGGCACATGAGGCGCTGGCACCTACATGTCCTTTGGACGCTATTTCCCTCTTACACACACACACACACTCCACTGTAGGGTTCCTAGGCACTCTTGTGAAGGTTCATAAGGCATCAAACATGCCCGGATAAAATTTTAGACGTGCCGAACAACCCAAAGCCGGGATCTTTGCTAGATTATTAGGGTTTAATATGCAAGAAGATAACTTTTATCTAAGTGTGAGAGATTACAACCTTTGTAGTCCGCTCCTTCACTTCACAAGCTCCGAGTAGAAGTCCCTTTGCCGCGATCCACGATCTCCCGGACTCATGAGAGGCTCCACGACTCGAACGATCCATGCTAGCTCGAAGTATTCCAAATCTCCGATGATCTACCTTGAAGTTGCAACGACTCAAGCTTTCTCACTCAAAAGAGATGAACACACTAATCCCATGGGCTAGATGAGATGAGGATGAGAGAGTAGTAATTTTGCTTTCTTTTTATATCATTTTCTCATATTTATTCATCACTTAAGGATTTTCTAGCAAGCTTTTCAAGAGAGAAGAAGATGGTAATGGAAAATCAATAATTATGTTAATCTTTTTGTAATGAATAGAATATAAACTATATGATTGAATTGTAAACCATGGTCAAGGATGAGTGGTCAAGATTTTATAGAGAAATAACTAGACTTAGGGTTTGGTTGAGTTAAAGAATGTGTCATTCTAAAATATCTTAAGAATGACAAAAGAAAAAGCTTCTAGAAGATGCATGAAGCATCTAATCCAAAACAAACCCTAACCTTAATTAATCATCCTTAAACATGTTTAACAATTAATCATATCATGTCACAATAATATATATCACATATATATTATATATTTGCAACAAAAGAAAATAATACAATTAACATATATCGCATATATATCAATGTATCATCCACTGAGAAAATGAAATAATAAAGCGAGCTAATATTAGATAATGTAATAATATATCATATATATTATTATACATTAAATCATCGAATCAACACTTGATCCGACGATCCGGCTATATCGAATATTGCCGACTAATATATCATGTACCGATTCATCGAATCAACACTTGATCCGATGACCCGGTTCATTTCTAAATATCGCGAGAATATAATACGATATCCCATATCGTATTATTCTCGTTCCTGCACATATCATATATGTGCCTCTACTCCGTTTCGCCTGAGCCAAGAAACCTCTGTGTAGGACTCTAAAGAATCGTCAATACGCCGGTAGCAGGTGATGATCATATCAAACACCCACAAGCTGCAAGCGGTCAGCTAAACGTAAAAGCCACCCAGGTATTGAGCGATCAGAAGATCAACAAGCTAGCATGTGCGTTCTCCTATGACTCCAACCAGTAACACTCCCGTACAGTCCGGTCTGTTCGTCTGATATGTCGCATATCAAGTCTAGGGGTGGTATACGTCAGACCCCAGTAACCGATAAGTCGTGTCGATGTGTGGCTCATAACGGGTCGAGAAACTACTAGTAACACTTACCAGTAAATCTCTATATCAGCCCTGGCCAGGGACTTCCAGTTATAGCCAATCGAACACAGCACAACATCAACTCTCTATACCGGGAGAGACGAATTCCCTCCTATCGCTCATTGCCTCCATGTGATTCGGGACTGTACCCAAAAGCCACCGTTTTGCACGCCCTCTTGGACGTGGTAAGGTGGAAATCAAAGCACAGTGGGAATCACACAAGACTCCATGACGATCTCGGGTCTACAGACTACCCTGTACCAGTGTTACCGGAGAACTGCCATCTGACGTGTGGTATAACACCATCTGGGAGTTCTCGGCGAGTCCGTCCAGTGTACCCAGTCTCCACTGAGCACCCGTACACCATCTCTGATGTCTAACACCGATGGATATGGGATCATCCATCGCCCATCATATGGGTCAAGATGCGTATACGCTAGTCTACTCTGGTGTATCGATGCCCTGTCTCGATATACCCTCGACTAGGAACAGTTATAGGATGTACTCATCGACTACCGCGGCCCCACTAGTATGATCTCATCATAGTCCCAGTAGTCGAGTACAGATCCTAAGGTCTTTATCAACATGTGAGAGTAAAACAGTAAACCAATACAAGTCAACATGTTAAGATAAAGTGAAACCAAATAGCATACTATCATGTCGAGCAAGAAAGTCTTCTCTATATATAACCAAGCATCCATTATAATATACATCATATGTACAACAATGGCCTCTAGGGCATATACATAACTAACAATCTCCCACTTGCACTAAGGCCAGCTGCTGTAGTATCTCATACCTAGCATCCCGAATAATCTCTCAAACTGTATCTGGGGAATAGCCTTCGTGAATGGATCCGCAGTGTTGTCCTTCGTATCTACTCTCCTGACCTCGATCTCCCGGCGATCAACTATCTCCCTGATCAGGTGATACCGCCTCAGAATATGTCTGGACTTCTGATGGGACCTGGGTTCCTTGGCCAAAGCCACAGCTCCATTGTTATCGCAATACAGAGGTATTGGATGCTCCATGGATGGAACCACACCAAGTTCACTAATGAACTTCTTGATCCAGACAGCTTCTTTGGCAGCATCGTTGGCAGCGATGTATTCAGCCTCCATCGTCGAGTCTGCAACGGTATCCTGTTTGGAACTCTTCCAACATACCGCCCCTCCATTGAGAGTAAAGACAAAACCCGAATGCGACTTAGAGTCGTCCTTATCACTTTGGAAGCTGGAATCGGTAAAGGACTCCACCTGGAGTTCTCCGTTACCATACACCAAGAACATCTCCTTAGTCCTTCGTAAGTACTTGAGAATATTCTTCACAGCTGTCCAATGACTCTCTCCAGGATCTGCTTGATACCGACTCACTACACTTAGTGAGTATGCTACATCTGGTCTGGTACATAGCATCGCATACATGATAGAGCCTACTGCCGAAGCATAGGGTATCTCTTGCATGCGAGCTCTCTCCAAATCAGTCTTGGGAGACATCTCTTTGGAGAGAGAGAGTCCAGAGATCGTGGGTTGGTTCCCACGCTTGGATTCTTCCATACTAAACCTCTTTAGTATGGTGTCAATGTACCTGGATTGGGACAATCCCAGTATCCGTTTAGATCTATCTCTATAGATCATGATTCCCAATATGCAGGAGGCATCACCTAGATCTTTCATTGAGAATCTCTGTGATAAGAAGAGCTTGACTGATTGCAGCATAGGAATATCATTTCCTATCAAGAGTATGTCATCCACGTACAATACGAGGAAGACTACCTTACCCTCTGCTACCTTCTTATAGATACAAGATTCATCTATATTTTTGATGAAGTCAAACTCTTTGACTACAACATCAAAACAGATGTTCCAACTCCGCGATACTTGCTTTAACCCATAAATGGATTTAAGCAGCTTGCACACCTTTCCGCTGCTCCCACTATCTACGAAGCCCTCTGGCTGAGTCATGTACACGCTCTCTTCTAAATCACCATTTAGAAAGACGGTCTTAACATCCATTTGCCAGATTTCGTAGTCATGATATGCAGCAATGGCAAGTAAGATCCGGATGGACTTAAGCATAGCCACTGGAGAAAAGGTTTCGTCATAATCCACACCTGGTCGTTGACGAAAACCCTTTGCTACAAGTCTAGCTTTGAAAGTCTCAACTTTTCCATCTACACCAAATTTCCTTTTAAAAATCCACTTGCTCCCAATGGGTTTTACCCCTTCAGGAGCATTTTCCAAAATCCATACTTTATTGGTGTACATGGATTCCATCTCAGATCGCATTGCATCCAGCCATTTCACAGAGTCACCACTCGTGATGGCCTGCTCGAAACTAGGGGGGTCATCATCATCCATGATGCAATCTTCGCTTCCACCATCAATGAGAAAACCGTAGTATCTCTCAGGTGGACGAGAAACCCTACTAGATCGACGGAGAGGCTGGGGTTCGTCGGGTACTACTGAATCCTCTGGTTCCACTAAATCATCTGTTGTAGTTTGTTCTGCTGGAACTTCTTCCAGTTCTACCTCAGAGCCACTAATTTCTTTTTCAAGAAATTCTTTTTCTAAAAAGGTGGCATGTTGAGCAACAAACACCTTTTGTTGTTCACTGTGGTAAAATAGATATCCATACGAATTGCTTGAATATCCTACAAACTTACAAAGAACTGATCGTGCCTCGAGTTTGTCCGGATTTTGCTTTTTAACATAGGCCGGACAACCCCATATCTTAACTCTTTTAAGAGACGGTCTCTTCCCATTCCATATCTCATATGGAGTGGTAGGCACTGATTTAGTTGGAACTCTATTCAATAGATATGTGGCTGTCTCCAGCGCATACCCCCAAAAGGAAATAGGTAACTCAGCTGTACTCATCATAGAGCGCACCATATCTAATAGGGTGCGATTTCTCCGCTCAGATACACCGTTGTGCTGTGGTGTATAAGGAGGAGTAAGCTGAGAGAGAATCCCATTCTCTTTTAGATAATCTAGGAACTCATTGCTTAAGTATTCTCCTCCTCGATCAGATCGAAGGATCTTAATACTTTTGCCCGTTTGTTTCTCTACTTCGTGCTTATATTCTCTGAATTTCTCAAAAGCTTCAGACTTGTGTTTCAACAGGAACACATGTCCGTATCTGGAGAGATCGTCAGTGAATGTAATGAAGTAGGAAGAACCGTTCCTGGCATGCGTAGACATGGGACCGCATACATCACTATGTACTAGTCCTAAGAGTTCAGTAACTCTCTCTCCGTGTCCACTAAACGGAGCTTTGGTCATTTTTCCTTTGAGACATGAATGGCAAGTATCATAAGATGATAATTCGAACGGATTCAAATAACCATCTTTATGTAACTTAGCCAGTCGTGTCGCATTGATATGACCAAGTCTACAATGCCACAAGTAGGATTCTCTCATATCTGAACTTTTCCTCTTGTGTGTGTTTTGTATATTCAGGACTGTATTCTGATTTAGAATGAATATGCCATTATGTAACGAGCCTGATGCAATCAACTTTTGATCTAGGAATATGTTCATATCATTATCCTGTACTACAAAATTATATCCCTCTTTACTCAATAAAGAAACTGATATAATGTTGCACATCATGTTCGGTATATAATAGCACTCATTTAGTATCAGTGTATTACGACTTGGTAATACAAGGTGATATTCGCCAACAGCTTTGGCTACAATACTTGCACCATTCCCTACTTGAACGGAATGATCACCTTTTCCCAGTTCTCTACCTTTACGTAGCCCATGTAACTGTTTACATATGTGGGATCCTGATCCGGTATCTAATACCCAGGACGTAGGGTGAACTGAACTGAGAAACAGTTCTCAATAACTAACACACCCGAAGAAGATGCATCAACATGCATGTTCTTTTGGGCGGCGTGAGAATCCAGATATTCTTCTATTTCCTGTTCAGTCTTATAACTCTTACAAGAAAGAACGGGTCCAACATTCCCTAGCTCAGTACAATAATTGGGTTCAGTCAATACATCCATATTATTATCTTGATTATGGCATGACATGGTCGCTACCTGGAGAGAGAGAGAAGAAAACACTTTAGCGTATGCTCTTGCAAGATTAGATTGGTTATTATCTTATCTAATCAGGATGTCTCCCACTGGTTTTATCAAATCTACCTTAAAACCCTAAAAGGTAAGATTAGCCGGGATTAATTACACCTTACAATTTCGTCAATCTTTCAGCCAGATCAGTGTCGGTACTTTGAGGGAGGTTCTCCGTGCTTTCGCATGGACCTAATTAATGTAAACCTCGTTTTCCCAGAGGCGTAACCCCGTTAACACTTTTCTAGACACCTACTTGATCGGCTAATTGTCCTGTGTAAAACTCTCCCAGGAGTAACACTTACTCGCAGTGGGTATCGGGATCCAACTATCTTATAGGAGGTATGCAATCTCATTGCAAATTTCAACTCTTGAAATTCCCGATAATGCTTTTACCCCTAGCAACTTATGACCTTGGCTAAGGTCAACAAATCATAAGCGCTAGTCAAGTTTAACCCGTCATTTCTTGATTGAATTAAACCCACCCGTACGACCCTTGGCTAAGGTCAACAAAGTCGCACGACTACCCTAACTCAATCACATCTCATGTTTTAGCAGATAAATACTAATTAGCTACCGTACACCACGCCTTGGCTAAGGTCAACAAACGCAGCACGAATACTAACTAGTCTCTATCTGAAATGACGGAGGGCTACGCAGGTTTTCCAGAAAACCCTGAGCGCAATGAACTTGATATCGTTGTAGAATCGAGTGAAGTTTTGAAAAGGAGTGTTTTTGAGGCTTTTCTTAGTTTCGCTAAAGGGGTCACTCCCGGTGAAGGGATCGTCGGCCCTTTCCTCATCGAATAAGGTGCAGGATATATCATATATACCGCTGTGCAAAGCAAAACACTAAAATCAATCAAAAGACAAACCGCGTTTTGTAGCATCTGCCAGTTTTGCTAAAGGAGTCACTCCCGGTGAAGGGATCTCGGTCCTTTCCTCATCGAATAAGGTGCAGGATATATCGTATATATCACTGTGCAAAGCAAAACTGTAGCTACCCCTTTTACAAAGTTTTTTTGATTCAACATCTTTAGGTTTCTTTTCCTTTTATTAATCTTATTAATAAAAATCCCATCAGCTTATGCTTCCTAAGCATCACAGAAGAAACGAAAGCAGTAATATTTATATATCAGCATATATATATAGTATAGGCATTCGTCTCAGGCAGTAATATGATCTCATCACAGAACATTGCAGCAGAAGAACATATATGAAATATTGGATATACTAGGACGTCCGTGTTTTCAATAAGAGCCTGTATAAAACACGGATTCCACGGTCGCGACGAATAGCGAAACCCACATCCCAAGACCCCTACGAGAGCGGCAAGTAACACTGCCAATTCTAGGGTTAGGAGACTCGGTCTCGACTCCTCGAGATGGCCTCCCACTGGACCCTAGAACCCGGTTACTTGTGCTCCCCACCTTGGGTCTACCTAATGCGGAAAAGTAAATAATATACACTGGTGACAGCAACCGCAACCTGGAAGTGCCCCAAATAAAAGAATATTACATTACAAATGAATTTTACATGAATGAAAATAAAAACCCTCATCTCACATAAAAACCCCGGCTATTCAGAACGCGACGATCCAATATAACATATCACAGCAACACATAATATCACATATCATCAACGTAAGTAAATATGCGCATCCCAATTGTCGTTGACATATAGCAACGAAACCGGCGATAACACATATTACACTTACGGTCACAGAAAAGAAAGTGTAAAACTACAATATCTGGAATCCACAATCACTTTAGACATCGTAAATCCGAAATATCAAATACTCCGCATTTCATGCCTAACTCTATGAATTCCACATACTGTATCAAATTCCAGATAAATAGACAGTATTAAACTTTCTGAACAGATAATCAAACACCCAAAATTTCCTAAACTGCTCAACACTTGAGCGGAGTTCAAATAATCCCAGAATATGTCACAGTACCGGTGATCCAGCCGTAGAAGGGTCAAGCCAACGCCTCACATGTGGCACGCCGTACTGCCCCAAACCCGAAGGTTCAAAAGGCAGTTCAAGACGGTCACATAATCGAGTTAAGGTTTGTTGTCTTCTAGAGGGTCCACCGCTTAACTTGTACAATTTTTCCGAAAGATTTAAACCCGAAGAAATTTCAACACTTGAAAGTTTGCCGTACCGGGAAACAGTGAGTTAATGATATCCGTTCAAATAGTTTAACAATTTCTAAATATCCGGAAAGAAATACGAGGTTAAATATTCCGATCGAATCTACTATTACAAAATAAACCCCAGATTTAAACAATACTGGAATCACTGTTAAAAATATCCAGAAGCATCAACAAGTACCTACGGACATTACCATAAAATCCACGTGTCACAAATCCACTGTTCCGCCGCGGAACCGCCGCGTAAGGCATGCTTGCGCCGCGGTTCTGCCGCCGTTTAGTTGAATTGTGGGCTCGGGTTTTATGGTAATTCTTAGAATTCCCTGCTGATTTTTTTACATATTTTTAATTCAGAAAAATCCCAAAATTTAAAAAATTTCCAGAGAGGGGTCTTTTTGCGTCGTTACGGGTTCGATCGGAGTTTTAACTTCGTAAACACATCGTCTAATGCTCTAGCTAGGCTCTGATACCACTTTAGGGTTCCTAGGCACTCTTGTGAAGGTTCATAAGGCATCAAACATGCCCGAATAAAATTTTAGACGTGCCGAACAACCCAAAGCCGGGATCTTTGCTAGATTATTAGGGTTTAATATGCAAGAAGATAACTTTTATCTAAGTGTGAGGGATTACAACCTTTGTAGTCCGCTCCTTCACTTCACAAGCTCCGAGTAGAAGTCCCTTTGCCGCGATCCACGATCTCCCGGACTCATGAGAGGCTCCACGACTCGAACGATCCATGCTAGCTCGAAGTATTCCAAATCTCCGATGATCTACCTTGAAGTTGCAACGACTCAAGCTTTCTCACTCAAAAGAGATGAACACACTAATCCCATGGGCTAGATGAGATGAGGATGAGAGAGTAGTAATTTTGCTTTCTTTTTATATCATTTTCTCATATTTATTCATCACTTAAGGATTTTCTAGCAAGCTTTTCAAGAGAGAAGAAGATGATAATGGAAAATCAATAATTATGTTAATCCTTTTGTGATGAATAGAATATAAACTATATGATTGAATTGTAAACCATGGTCAAGGATGAGTGGTCAAGATTTTGTAGAGAAATAACTAGACTTAAGGTTTGGTTGAGTTAAAGAATGTGTCATTCTAAAATATCTTAAGAATGACAAAAGAAAAAGCTTCTAGAAGATGCATGAAGCATCTAACCCAAAACAAACCCTAACCTCAATTAATCATCCTTAAACATGTTTAACAATTAATCATATCATGTCACAATAATATATATCACATATATATTATATATTTGCAACAAAAGAAAATAATACAATTAACATATATCGCATATATATCAATGTATCATCCACTGAGAAAATGAAATAATAAAGCGAGCTAATATTAGATAATGTAATAATATATCATATATATTATTATACATTAAATCATCGAATCAACACTTGATCCGACGATCCGGCTATATCGAATATTGCCGACTAATATATCATGTACCGATTCATCGCATCAACACTTGATCCGATGACCCGGTTCATTTCTAAATATCGCGAGAATATAATACGATATCCCATATCGCATTATTCTCGTTCCTGCACATATCATATATGTGCCTCTACTCCGTTTCGCCTGAGCCAAGAAACCTCTGTGTAGGACTCTAAAGAATCGTCAATACGCCGGTAGCAGGTGATGATCATATCAAACACCCACAAGCTGTAAGCGGTCAGCTAAACGTAACAGCCACCCAGGTATTAAGCGATCAGAAGATCAACAAGCTAGCCTGTGCGTTCTCCTGTGAATCCAACCAGTAACACTCCCGTACAGTCCGGTCTGTTCGTCTGATATGTCGCATATCAAGTCTAGGGGTGGTATACGTCAGACCCCAGTAACCGATAAGTCGTGTCGATGTGTGGCTCATAACGGGTTGAGAAACTACTAGTAACACTTACCAGTAAATCTCTATATCAGCCCTGGCCAGGGACTTCCAGTTATAGCCAATCGAACACAGCACAACATCAACTCCCAATACCGGGAGAGACGAATCCCCTCCTATCGCTCATTGCCTCCATGTGATTCGGGACTGTACCCAAAAGCCATCGTTTTGCACGCCCTCTTGGACGTGGTAAGGTGGAAATCAAAGCACAGTGGGAATCATACAAGACTCCATGACGATCTCGGGTCTACAGACTACCCTGTACCAGTGTTACCGGAGAACTGTCATCTGACGTGTGGTATAACACCATCTGGGAGTTCTCGGCGAGTCTGTCCAGTGTACCCAGTCTCCACTGAGCACCCGTACACCATCTCTGATGTCTAACACCGATGGATATGGGATCATCCATCGCCCATCATATGGGTCAAGATGCGTATACGCTAGTCTACTCTGGTGTATCGATGCCCTGTCTCGATATACCCTCGACTAGGAACAGTTATAGGATGTACTCATCGACTACCGCGGCCCCACTAGTATGATCTCATCATAGTCCCAGTAGTCGAGTACAGATCCTAAGGGCTTTATCAACATGTGAGAGTAAAACAGTAAACCAATACAAGTCAACATGTTAAGATAAAGTGAAACCAAATAGCATACTATCATGTCGAGCAAGAAAGTCTTCTCTATATATAACCAAGCATCCATTATAATATACATCATATGTACAACAATGGCCTCTAGGGCATATACATAACTAACATCCACAACACTTTCCCCGTTAGAAAAAAATTTCTAATGGGGCGCTGCCCCGCAACCCGTAAGGGGGCTGCTAACCCCCTTGACCCCCAGCCAGTTATCCAGGTAGCGGGCCCCCCATAAACTCTGCGAGGCCCCTGATATATCCAAAACTCCTCAAGACCCACATACACACACTACACATTGAGTTCGCATGACCAGTTTGACCCGTCAATCGGAGGTTCCCTCGCTCCAAAGGCAATAGGTAATTTACGGCATATTAGTCCGCGGATGCCGGAGAATCGGATCCCCACAATCAATAAACCTCCGTCTACCCTAGGTAGGGGGAATTTGTAGTATTCCTGACAAGCGACGTGTATTCCCATCTTAATGGGGTGATGAAAAACACCCTACACCCTAGTGTAGGTTTTAGCTTATTTATTTTCAGCGCTCATATACTTTACATATAAGCGCTCGCGTGTTTAACACGTGAGACATGTTTAGCCTTTGGTTATTTATGTTCGGCACTCATACGCTTTGCATATGAGCGTTCACATATTTAACACGTGAGACCTGTTTGTCCTTTTTTGTTATTTGCTTTCAGTGCTTATATGCTTTGGATATAAGCGCTCACGTGTTTAACACGTGATTCCAAATTATGGGAATTCTTTTCCTCTTTCTTCTCTCTCCTTTTTATAAGGGAACAGATAGCTCTTAGCCAAAAAAATTTGGCAAGAACAGACTACTTTAAGTCTTAACGAACGCCTGAAGATGCGTCGTCGAGACATCAGCTCAAAAAACGAGCTTTGTCATTTGCCATCGTCAATGATACTCTATATAAGAGATCATTCGACTGCCTATGGCTAAGATACCTAGGGCCGGAGGAAGCAAAGAAAGTTGTCGAAGAAATACACAACAAACTTTACGGTCATCAAGTTGAGCCAAAGATGAAGCTGAAGCTAAAAAGAATGGGCTACTATTGGCCCACGGTGATCCAGGACTGCCTCGAATATGCGAAGCAGTGTCACTCGTGTCAAATTCATGGGGACTTCATACATCAATACCCAAATCCGCTATACGCAACAGTGGCCAACTAGTCGTTCGAAATGTGGGAACCGATATAATTGGCCCTATCGAACCAGTATCATCCAAAGGACACCGGTTTATGCTGAAAACAACCGACTAGTTCTCTAAACGGGCAGAAGCAGTACCGTTAAGGGAGGTGAAGACGGAGAATATCCTCCTCTTCTTCAAAACCTACGTCATATATCGGTTCGGGACGCCGTGAAGAATTATCTCGGATAATGGACCAGCTTACAGAAGCCATAAAATAAGCCACTTTGCACAGTAATACAAGATAGACTGGCGATACTCCTCAGTCTATAATTCTCGGGCCAACGGTCTAGCTGAAGCCTTCAACAAGACCTTGACCAAGATTATAAAAAGGACGGTGTCCAGAAACAAAAAGGACTGACACGAAAGGCTGTATGAAGCTTTTTGGGAATACCAAACAACGTTAAAGACGGGCATAAATACAACACCGTATGCATTGGTGTTTGGCACTGAGGCGGTACTCCCATTAGAGATAGAACTCCTCTCTTTACAAGTAGCAGTTCAATATGAGCTGACATATGCGCATCTTAGGCTCGAGGAGCACGACACTCTCGACGAAACCCGCGTTATAGCACAGCAAAAACTGGAAGCTTATAAGGCAAGAATGACACGATCATATGAAAGACTGATCAGGCCGAGAACATTCCGCCAAGGCGAACTCGTGCTGATTGTCAAAAGACCGATAATTCCGAATCACGCAAAGCATAGAAATTTCGAGCCAAATTATGAAGGCCCGTATATCATAGACAAAGTCTACCAGGGTGGAGCCTACCTGCACATGGATATGCATAGCGAAAGACCATTCCGGCCAATAAACGGCCGATTCCTCAAAAAATACTACCCTTGAAGGGTCGTGACTTAAGTCAATGATAGATGACGACGCTTGTGTCCGTTCGCTGTCTTCCTGAGTTAGAACACTGAAAGTAGTACCCAAAAAAATAGCTTCGTCCCCAAACACGGGAATATTTGACCACTACGTCCTAAAACTGGCCTTGGACCGAAATGTCCTTAAACTAATAATTGACCGAAATGTTCTTAAACTAATACTCGCCCCAAAATACGGCGATAATGGATCGAAATATTATTAAACTAATAATGGACCGAGAAGTCCTTAAATTAAATTGGACCACTGCGATCTTAAACTGGCCTTGGACCGAAATGTCTTTAAATTAATAATGGACCAAAATATCCTTAAACTAATACTCGCCCCAAAATACGGCGATAATGGACCGAAATGTCTTTACACTAATAATGGACCGAGAAGTCCTTAAATTAATATTGGACCGCTACGTCCTTAAACTAGGCTTGGACCAAAATGTTTTTAAACTAATAATGGACCGAAATGTCCTTAAACTAATACCCGGCCTAAAATACGGCGATAATGGACCGAGAATTTCTTAAACTAATAATGGACCACTACGTTCTTAAACTGGCTTTGGACCGAGAAATCCTTAAACTAAAATTGTCCCAAATACAGGAATGATGGACCGAAATGTCCTCAAACTAATACTCACCCTGAAATACGGCGATAATGGACCGTCAGGTCTCTAAACTAACATGTTTGGCCCTATGGTAGATCGCCATATTGATCACCGTATACAATCGACGGGTATAAACAATCCATAGCTCTCCCACGTCTTACATGATGCGATCCTTCAAAAAATATTGGGGCCTACAGCTAATAGTGCGTTACCTCACGGGCCGCCTAAAAAAAGGTACATCCATAAGTGAAATGGGCACGAATGAAAACCCGAAAGAGCGCCGTGAGTAAAAACGGCAGGACTACCGGCGAGCTAGTGAAACCCCGAAAGGGCGCAAACTCATTAAAAGAAAACAAAAGATACACTTATAAAGTCTTCACGACTTTGTAAGGAGAAAACACCTGCGTGAGATCCTTATGACTCACAAAGGAGTAATACACTTAGGAATCCATACGATCCTTAAGGAGAAAATGCACTTACGAGATCCTCATGACTCGTATGGAGAATATACTCTCTATAAAACCCTCACGGTTTATAGAATTCAAAAGTCTTAAGCTACATGAATCGGAACATGTTCTTAAGCCATCATAACCCCACAAATTTATGCCCTACAGGTAGTCCAATATTGACTCTTGTATGCAATCTACGGACATAAATAAAATTCTTACCAATGATGAGAAACATCGTTCAACATAGTGAACGACCCTTGTAAGTCCTCTCAACTTACAAGAAGAAAATACTCTTGTAAGATCCTTAGGACTTACAAGAGAAAACACACTTAAAAATCCCCACGATTCTTAAGGAGAAAATACACCTATGAGATCCTCACGACTCATAGGGAGAAATACCTTTATGAGACCTTTACGGCTCATAAAGTCAAAAAGGCTTAGTCGACAGGATCCTAACCCTGTTTGCTAAGCCTCTTTTGTTCAAATCAATAAAGGTAAATGATGATTAGCTCCTGGTAGCATTCCAGTTGTAGCGATACTGATACCAAAATTGGTATCAGATTCTAAATTCTCAACTCGCAATAAAAAGTAGCGAGTAAAAAACAAAAAAATGACATAGCCGAAATCATTAGGCACCATGAAAATAGCCAAAATGATTGGGCAATCGCGACTTTCACGATAAAAAAACTGAAAAGATAGAGCATCCCAGAAATAAATAAAAATATATATATGATAAAATAAAAAATTTCTGCCCTGCAAGTAGGTCCATACTGACTCTTGTATACAATCCATGGGCACGAATGAAAGAAAGGGAATTATATTTTCCCGCCATGATTCGTCAAACAAAGTTCCAGATCTTGATGGAAATATCTACAGTCTAGAGATCACTTCAACGTTCTTCTCATTCCAGCAGGATACAGACGCAACGTCATTAAAAAGACCTAAGGGTCAAAGCAAAGATGGAGTAATGGCAAAATCCTAGCTCCGAATCTTGACAGTACATATACAACCTAGAGACTATCTCGACGTTCCCCCTCATTCCAGCATGGTGCGGACGCAATAATCAAACAAAAGTGGAGTGACGGTAAAATCCTAGCTCTAGATCTTGAGGGCAATATATACGGCCTAGAGGTCATATGGATGTTTTCCTGACTTCAGTGATGAATCGGTACGACATCATCAAAGCAAAAATGAAGTGACGACATATTCCCAGCTTCGAGTCTTGACGGCAATACATACAAAGCCTAAAGACTATTGGAGATCATCCTACCCTAGAAGGGTGCGGTCACGACTCATCGGGGTTTCAAATTAAGCCTAATCTCAAATAAAAAGTGGCGCAGCAAATACCTAACGCTTGATCTTCCGATGGTAATACGGATATTCTAACCTAAGAAGATTACTTGAAGTCATCTTGTCTAGCCTCAGAAGGGATCAGAGATACGACAGTCATGGGGCTACTCGAGCAGCAAACTAAGAGCTGCATGTCGAGAAATACATCAGCCAACGCGACGGTACGATGAACTTAAACTTAGTACCACAAACTTAATAGATCCCTGTAATAAAAGAATGGGGGTTATCTACATCCAACGTTATGGCGAGTTTTCCTGTAAACCTAAAGGAGGTAAACTAAAAACACTCTGAAATGAGTACATAAATTAAACACTCCAAAATGAGTACATAAACTAGAAACTCTGAAACGAGTGAATAAACTAGTCCCTGCCAGATCAAGACAATCAAGAAAAGGAAAGTGCAGATATGAAAGGGAAAAAGGCTTGCCATTCATACTTCAGAAAAGATTACACAGTGATGATGAGAACGGCTAAAAAAATGCTGCTACATCTTCTAAGATCTATAATGGCAAGACGCTAAATTCCGGACATGGATTCTCAAACTTGAAGGCAAGTTTGAGTAAAGTGGTTCTAGCTTCATTGACCATCTTCTTATGCATTTCCCGAATGCAGAGATTCGGGATCACCGCTGATGTCTTCCATCTTTTGGTATGAGAATATTATCACTTTCTGTTGAAAGATGCGATGCAAAATAGTGACGAGATTATCTCTCGGTTTCTTCGAAATCAGGCTCATCAGATATACTGAATGCATCTTGTCTTCAGCGTCATCGAGTGCCTGGAGTGGCATAGCCTCATCAAGCTCAGGAAGAGCTTTCCAGATCGATCCAACAATGATCTTCAAAAGGGCAGAACGACGGGGGAGCAATCGACCGTTGTAATCATCGAAGCAACGCATCACCTCGTCGCATTAGGCCACAGTGTATTCTTGGCTTACCTTGGATAGGAATCTCCTTATAAGAGACAGTCTCTTCAAGGTCGTACAAATGACCAACCATGGTACCTGAAAAGAAATCATGTGGAGAGTTAGCAATAAAAAATGCTAGAATCACCAAGTCGAAAAAGCTAGTGGGCCTCATAGAATCAAGATGGCGGCTCATTAATAATTGGAACATGTGTCCAATAGAGAAATCTAAAAGATTCTCTAAGACTCATTTTAAAAATAATAAAATTTTTAGAGCCAAGCTCTGTTAAAAAAATCCCCATAGAGATTTGATACTAAAATTGTCAGAACAAAGCTCTGTTAAAATAAAATTTCAAGAAAATCTCCAAAGGGGAGAAAATCTAAAGATCAGAACTAAGTTCTGTCATAAACTGTCAGAGCCTTGCTCTGTTAAAATCCCCAAGGGAGAGGAGAGCTAAAATTGAATTGAGAACTAAGTTCTATGATAAATTGTCAGAGTAAAACTCTGTTAAATTAAATCTTCAAGAAAATCCCTAAATGGGAGAAGATTTTCAGTCGAAAATCAGAATCAAGTTCTGTAAGCATAAATTCCTAAAAAGAATATGCTAAAGCAAAGCTCTCCAATCAAAATGGAGTAATCTTCCAAGAATAAGTTTAAGGTTCTAAAAGACTCTGCTGAAGAAGATTCTTATCAAGAAAATTTTGATAGAGTGGGTTTACAATGTAGATCTGAGAAGAGTGAAGAACTAAGCTTCAAGAAAACAGAGCTAAACTTTAATGGAGAATAAAATTCTCGAGAAAGAAGAAGAGATGAAAACGCAGCAGTCATCTAGGGATTGAAGCCCTGTTTAAAGGAATGGGGGTCGGTTCAGATTTCTTGTATCCCAAGGCGGAACGGATAGCTCAAAACTGCATACCATTGCGCTCACGTGCAAGCCACGTGAGAACAACAGTGAGGGAATTTGTTCCCTCATAAAATAGCTACCCTTTGTTTAAATACAATCAGACGGCGCCTCACGTGAAAGGCACGTGAGCGCCGGCGCCAGTTTCTGATAGGATTAAATTCTATAGCAGCGCCTCACGTGAAACACACGTAAGTGCTGGCATACAAAACATGTGAATGCCTATTTATGTAAGAATTAAATTCTTGAGCGGCGCCTACGTGCATAGCACGTGATCGTCAACGCCTAAATTAAAGCTGATAGAATTAAATTCTACATGGGAAATATTTCTCTAAAATCTGGGGATATTCTCTGTTAAACAGAGCCGTTGGATTAAAAATCTAATGATGATTAAAAATCAAATGATGAGAATTAAATTCTATTATGGGAAAAGATCTTCCTGATCTTTCTAAATGAGAAAGATATTCTCTGTTAAATAGAGAGCTGTTGGATCAAGGATCCAATGATACAATTAAATTCTATTTTGGGAATATATTTTCCCAATCTTTCTAAACAAGAAAGATATGCTCTGTTAAACAGAGAACCTCTGGATTAAAAATCCAATGGTGTTTAAAAATCACCATTTGAATCAAGAGATAGAATAAAATTCTATATATGGGAAATATTTTTCTAATCTTGTTAAAAACAAGAAAATCTACTCAGTAAAACAGAAATCACTGGATCAAAAATCCAACGGTGGATAAAATTTCCTAAATAATGTTTAAGACCAATTAAATCAATTGGTATCTCTCAAATGAGAGATTTTCTCAAAATTGATCAACAGTTTGCCTTACCTATATAAAGGACCTGAGACTTCAAGTCACACATAGAGAGAACCCCCCATAAACTTTTACAAATAAAAAGATAGAAGCTGCAAATGATAATTTAATTCTCTCGCTGAAGAAATCCCCGTTCTCCTTTCAATAGGTAAAGAAAAAGAAGAGATTAAAAATATCTCCTTTATCTAGTACATGTAAAATACAAGGGTTTAACCCTTCAAAAAGAACTTAGTTCTTTCTCTGGATCTGAGATCCACAAGAAAAATTTCGCATAAGTTGAGAATTTAATTCTCATCGGGAATATTTTGTTCTTCAGAACTTAGCATCTAGGGGAAAAACTAGGTCTGAAGAAAGAAATAGAAGAAGAAGAAGAAGAAAGAAAGAAAAGATGTAAGTTATATTCCGGGAATTTAATTTCTCTGAAAATAAGGTTTAACCCTATAAACAACTTAGTTCTTAAAATATAGAACATAAAAACTTAGTTCTCAAAAACTTGATCTCAGATCTTCAAAACAGAGATCTTAATGATCATCAATGGTCAAAATGCCATCAACAGAGATTAAATCTCTAAAATATAAACTCAGCGCCTCACGTGTTTCCCATATGAGTGCCCGAAAATATAAACTTAGCGCCTCATGTGTTTCCAACGTGAGCGCCCAAAAACAAATGCTCAGCGCCTCACGTGCTTCCCATGTAAGCGCTGTACAAACTGATTAACACTATATCTAGTCAAAACGACTAAGTGTTTAGCACTGATAAGGTAAAGCCCGGGTCTAAGAGCTTCACGTGCTTCCCACGTGAACGCCAGAGCAACAAATAAGTACTTAGCACTTCTGGAAAAAGAAAGCCCAAGACTGAACCCAAATTGGCTAAGTTTCTGAAGTTTTCTTGCAGCTGAATCTAAATGCTCTATTATTAGATCTTAACTAAATTTAATGATCCTTAAAATATTTCTAAATTGATCTCAGTCTCAAAATAAGACTAACGTATTCTTAGTTAAAATAAATTGAGCCCAAATGCTCATATATTGATCTTAATCTAAAAACAGATTAACGGTCCTTAAATGAAATAAAATATCCTTGAACTGAGGGAATACATAGAATCTAAGTTCAAACCCAAAAATTTATATACGGATTTTAATTAATCCGCGTTCTACGGGCGACGACATAAACTAGTCTCCGTATACAATAGACGGGCAATCTTAACAAACAAAATAACATACGATACGAAGTGAAATATCGAAGAAGGAGAAAGTGATTATCGCAATGCGATAATATAATTAACCGCAGGGGCTTGCGCCTGCGGGGAAGAGTGTCTCCACAATCAAAAACCCCTCACAAACGAGGGGGAATTTGATAAAGTCTGCTATATCGGTCGCATCTATCCAAATCTCCGATATACGGTGCCATAAATCAACATGGTATTTTCGGAAAGGTGGATGGATATGTTCCAAATAGCATCTGTCCCCAAATTCAGGCTAGACATCTCAATGTCTCTGTCTAGTCTTCGGCGGTAAACAGCAGTACGGGAAACGGAGGCGATGCGGGCATGGTACAGGCACGGTGCACGCTACGATGGATTTATGCTGGAGCTCTGGAGGCTGCGACGGCGATGATGACAGGGACGGCGATGACAATGGAGACGGTGGCTTGGACGGCGGCGAAGGGTGGCTCGGTTGGAGAGAAGGAGAGTGGTGGTTTAGGGTGCTCGGGTCTCGGTCGACGAGGAGCTAGGGCCGTGGCGATGCCGGTGATGGTCGGAGGTGGTCTCTGCGGTTCTAGAGCTCGGATGGAGGAGTTGGGTTGTGAGAGAGGAAGTGGAGGAAGAGCTCGGTTGGAAGGTGAGGTGAGGTGGTTGTGGTTAGTGGAGGAGAGGAGAACTCGACGATGATGATAGGGGTGTCCGGCGGTGGTTCAGGAGGTGTCGGCCGTGGTTGCAGGGGGAGAGAGAGATTTTGATAGAGAGAGAGTGCTGTGAGAGAGAGGGGAGCGGGTAATAGATATAAGAGAGTTATGAGAAAGGGGAGGTTGAGATTTGAGGCGCAATATCGTGTGATGGGCATACAAATCGCGGCTGTAGTTAGAGACGGGGGTTTGGTCGTGGGTTGTGGGAGGAAAAAGAACAGAAAAAAGAAAAGAAGGAGGAGCAGGGAGGTGGAAGGGGAGAGCTTGGGTTGGGCCGGCTAAAAAAATAAAAGAAAGGAAATGAGAAATGAAAAGAAGAATTTAGAAGGAAAATTTGGGAAAAATGAAATTAAAATTTTATTTAAATATGGAATTGTACACAAAAAATCGGTTATTACATTTTGCATCCTGTATCACATGAAAATCATAAAACTTTTAATATTGCAAAAGTATTTTGTTTTATTCGGTTTTTCGATATTGTATGTGCAAGCACATGAAAATCGCAAAGATCTCAAATTTCATTTTTTCTTCTTGCTTTTCAATATTTTGCTGGCAAAACATGCAAATTGCGATATTTCCAAAAATCCCAAAAATTTTAATATTTTATGTGCTATTGTACAAAAATCTCAAAATTTTCAAAGATTGCAAAAAAAATCTGTTTTTCAATATCCTGTTATAGTAGATCAAAATAGCAGAATTTTTGAAAACCTAAAAAAAAAACTTTTTCCCTCATTTTTCAATATTTTGCATGTCACTGTAGATGCAATTTCAAAATGAACTTTTTTGGTTTTTTAAAGATTTTTCAATATTTTAAATGCTATACATAATACAAAAATAGCAATTTTTTTAAAATTTCTTTTTCCCGTGTTCTCAATACTCTGATTGTTCTCTTCCATTTTTCATAATTTTGCACCTACAACACATGAAAATCGGGTACCTTCACAAATTTTTTTGTTTTATTTCATTTTCAATGTTTTTCTTGCTATATGACACATGAAAATCGCGAAATTTCTAAAGATCCCAAAATGTGTTCAGATTATAAATATTTTTGCATGATATCACATGAAAATCATGAAATTTTAAATAGTCGTAAAAGTTTTTTGTTTATCGGTTTTTCAATACTTTACATGGAATATGAAAATTGCTATATTTTCAAAAATCTTAAATTTTTTAATATTTTGTATGCTATATATACAAAAATCTCGAAATTTTAAAAAACTTGAAATTTTTTCTGCTTTTTGTTCGGTTTTTAGTTTCTTGTTTGTTATAAGCAAACAAAAATCGTGAAATTTTCGAATATCTCAACAAAAAAAAAAATCTTTCATTTTTCAATATTTTGCTTGCCACCGTAGATAAGATTTAAAAATCTCAAAATGTTCTATTTTCTTTGGTTTTTAAATATCTTTGCTCGGCACACAAAAATTGTGTACTTTTTAAAATTTTCAATTTTCTGTTTTCCTTCGGTTTTGGATTTGGGGTGCATGCTATTATGAAAATAATAGCATGGGTGCTATTTTGATCCCAACCACACATTTCTTTTGTGTGTAGTTGGGATTTATTTCTATCACCATCAATTATTTGGGACCCACATAATAAAAGAGCCCCTTAAAAGAATGAATATATCCTAACCACACACAAAAGAAATGTGTGGTTGGGATCAAAATAGCACTCATACTATTTATCTTCATAATAGCATACATCCCAAATACAGAACTTTAGGTTTTTGATGTGAGAAATATCAATCTATTTAATCTAAATTGATTTTTTTAAGTTGCATGTTGTAATTTGAAGAAAAGGATTTCAAGATGATGTCATCATCTTTTCTCAAGTTTACATGTTTCTACTCAAATTTCGTTTCGCCTGAATCAACGCTTACGTACAAGTCATCACTATGTTCACTTTGATTGGAAAATGATCATTACACTGCTACAAGCCTACACGTCTACAAGGGTATTCTGTGGAAATACTGCTACAGGTCTACAAGTTATTTCATCCAGGAGAAAAAAATACTTCCACAAGCCTACAAGTGTGCTTTGTGGAAATATAATTCCACTCCCACACATTTTCCACTTTATGTCTACCAAATTCCAAGACAAGCAGAAAATCTCCAGATTAAACTTTTATGGCTTCTCTTTCCCTTTGATCACTACTCCAAGAAGCAACACAACACAGGCTTTGAGATGGGATTTGGTAATGCACGCAGCCATGGCGACATTACCGCAAGCATCTCAAAGCCAAATGACTCAGGTAAGCTCAGCTTGCATATAAAAGTAAACGAGCACAAAGCTTCTTTTTCTGGAAGCAAAACAACACAATAGTCCATTTTTCATTTTACCATGATTTTCAAATAGCCAATATTCTTTTATTTATTCATTGATTCCTATGGAGATGGGGAAGTAGTAACAAAGTGCCTAGAAGCCCTAAACATATCCCTCCCTGCAAATGGCGAACTCCACTCTTGCGACGATACCGAAGCTGCAGTAGCAGACGGCGCAGCAGCAGCCATTGGTGTAGCAGCAGCTTTCAATGGCATCGTGCTGTCGTTACATGAAGAAGCATGCCATGAATTATCATATAAGCGTTCTCCTTTAATGGATGAAGATGGCAAAGACATCGCCGTCGAATCCAAACTCCAATCTATTCTCGTATAGTCACGCTGTGGTATCGATCCGCGAGTGCTCCAATCAACAGGTGACGATGTGCCAGAAGAACTCGAAGGGCCCCACCCCGTGAACAGCCCCAACGAAGAAGGCACCGCCAGCGATGATGTCGACCTTGTACCATTGGTTCCATGCATCATGCTATATGAGTCACCACCTGGTTCCATATAAGAAGAAGGATGATGATAGTGATCTTGGTGATAGAACTGATGCTGCTGCTGCAGCTGTTGCTGCTGAGGAATATTCGACCTGGCCAAGGACAAATTCCTCAGCTGCTGCCCTAAGCCCCCATTTGCAGCTAACTTCATCATCTCGATGACGTGTGTGCTACCATTAGTGCCATTTGGATACCACCCTGTTGATGATGGTGGTGAAGAGCCAAGGACATTTTTCCTTATAGTGCCATTAGACTGTGGCCGCTGCATCACATGGATCGGCTCTCTCATTGCCGTTCCTTGAAGTACGTTGTTGTTCTTTACTTCATTACCATTCATAGTAGCGATATATCGAGCTTCGGGTTTTGCTTGTGCTGCTGCGACCTGTGATGGAGATGATGCTATGATATAAGGTGAAGGAGAGGAGCTTGTGCTTGGCCATTTCTTCTCTATAGAAGGAACTGCAGCCTGTGTTTTGGTCCAATCTGTTTTTGACTCTGCTTTTCTCAAAGAAGGCTGCAGTAAATTTATGCTTGCTGCTTCCATTTGAGCTGTTGTTACTGATAGGTTTGACTTTGTGTAATTGAAGTCTCTTTCATCCCTTCTCTGAAGCTGAATGGTCATAGGAGCAACTCCCTTAGCATTAGCTGTTCTTACAATAGGGTTTGGGCTAGAATTTTGGCTAGATTCTTCTAATTTTAAGGAAGCAACTGCAGGTTCTTTTTTCTGTGACTTCAAAGTCTCATCCGTCTTCTCCAAGTCACCCTCGCATGCAACCACAACTCTCTCAACCTCCGGCTTAGTACATTTAAATCTCAACTCCAATTCTGCAATTCTCGCAAGCTCATCCGCAATATCAATTTTAGCACTAACGCCATCAAAATTTGATGCAGCTGCCTGCTGTTTGCTTTCTTCACCCCTATCAACAAGCCACAAGGCCGATTCATCAACTCGGCCCTCATTTTGAATAAGAGCCATGGTCGCTTGTTCATATGTAAACCCCATCACCACAAGCTTCTGGGCCAAAGATTCCAGTTTTCTCGAAGTTAAATAACTGCAGCATCGCTCATGAAGTTCGAGGGCACGACGTTCCTTCTGCCTCTGGTGCTTCTTCTCATTCTTCAGCCTTATCTTTTCCCGCTTTTCATTATCAGTTTCCAAGCGAGATGTATTGATTGCTGTTGTATTAATCTTCTCTTTTTGTTGGTCTTCAGATTCACCGGAACAACTGTCATTGTTGGATATGGAGTCGTATTCAACTGTGGTGTCAAGATTATGCTCTTCTGTTGTTTCGTCTATGGTTCGGAACCGAGCGTTGATTTGGGGTGCGGATGTAGTGGCAGATGGAGCATTCTCAAGTGCATGAAATGTTCCGGAAAGTGGATTGTATGCACTTGCAGCAACCCCGTTGGTTTTAGAAGATGCCTTCGGGTGTTCTTTAGCTGCCTTTGCAGTTGACTTGTCCTTGGACTTGGATTTCGATGCTGGAGACATCTCTCAAAACCTGAGAGTGATATTGATAGATATTAGAGATGTATATTGAGGAATTATCATAACTCAATGAAAATACATGTGGAATACAGTAGGCATATTAAGTAGTTTAAGCTGCACCAACAGACTACATACAATATATACTAGAAAACATTTCTCAAATATCTTTTACTTTCTGATGAATAAATGATGTGGATAACTCCCAGTCTTTCCATCAAGCAAGACATGGAAGTCCATCTAAATTTCTTTTTGTTATATATCATACTTGTGAGTTGTGACCTCTCACTTGAACATATCTTTCATTTACTATACTTTCGCCAATGATTGCTCACTAAGAATCGCTGGAATTTGTCATCCAGCATTGGATTATACCGATGTCAACCCAATATCCAATGTTTAGACAATTTAAAGGGGTTTAGGCATCTTAGAGTGTCGAGAAGTACAAGTGCACGTCTCCTATGCCATTTCCTACATAAAGCTATACATTAACTACATATCATTCCAACTGCAAATTCAGCTCTTTCAGTTTCTGAACCTAGTTGATTCAATAAGACATTTAATTTGAGCCCTAAACAATAATAGATCAACCAAAGCTCATTTAAAAAATTTAGCCCTTTGGTCTTGAGAAACCGATCTTATGACATGCTTCAAACAGAATTCGTTCACTAAAGTACTAGCTACATCTTTCACGAAAAACTGAAGAATCAATCCCATAAAAAAATGTTTTCTTCAGAACAATAAGAAGATACAGGTCTAAACGTGATAATAGAGAATGACGGTTTCACTGATAATAAACTTTCTAATTCAATATCTCATTTAAAAATCTCACATTTTCTGTTTTAAATAGAAGACAAATCAAAGCAAACAAATAAACACTAAAGCAGAGAAGATATTTCAACTGAAAAATCATAGAACCAGTTTAATGGAGAAGTTACAAATAAACTAAATACCAGTGTGGATCAAGTGCATCTTAGAATCACGTGACGTACAAATGCACTTCTCAAATGAAATTTCTTTACATAGAGTTATACATCAACTCCATATCATTCTTACTGCATATCAGCTCTTTCAGTTTCTAAACCTAATTGATTCCAAGTCAAAAGATGTTTAATTTGAGCCCTAACGATAATGGATCTACAAAAGCTCATTAAAAAAATTTAGCCCTTTGGCCTTGAGAAACCAATCTTATATTATTTGACATGCTTCAAACGGGATTCATTCACTAAAGTACTAGCTACATCTTTGACGAAAAACTGAACTAAACAAAAAAAATGTTTTCTTCAGAACAATAAGAAGAAACAATTCTGCACATGTGAATGTGCTACTAGATAATGATGGTTTTACTGATAATAAAACTTTCCAATTTATTATCTCATTTAAAAGTCTCCAACATTCGATTTTATAATAGAAGACAGCATCAAAGCAAACGAAAAAACACAGGAGCAGCGAAGCTATTCAACTGCAAAATCCTTATAGAACTAGTTTAATGAAGAAGTTAAAGATAAACTGAATACCAATGTGAATCAAGAATAAGCAAACCAAATATTCAACTACATCACTATTAAGAATTTACTGAGTTTCAACACTTGCACAAACAGAAAAGGAAACAGGAAAAAGAAAACAAAGCCTTCAGAAATGACTCATGTATTATGTATGCCCTAGGACTCCAAGTAACCAATAAAACAACACTCATTCATGAACAACAAAACAGAATAATAAATTCATGACGAGACTGCAATCTTTGAAACCCCTATTGCATTTTTTAATTCTTTTGATCATGTGCATATTTACAACAGCACCACCGACAAATTTAGCAGTTAGAGATGTCCAATCCTCATGAGATTTCCATGTTCTCAAACATTGATTAAGCAAATAAAAATCTTGCTAGTTAAAATAATAATCTAGAGGGAAAAGAAATGAAAGGATAGTTCGAACTCCTATATTGCAACAGTAAGTCATCATATGAATCTGAACTAAAATTACTGGGCTTAAAACCAAATCACAGCATCAAAAATAGTTATCTAAAATAATAAAATGAACATTACTTGGTGTTCTCATGATAAAGTCCACATCTTTTGCAGGGCAGAACAAGACTTTATTCTATCAGAAAAGACATTACATTATTTTCTCTGAGTCTTCCAGGTGAGAGCAAATAGTCTTCCGTCACCTTGTCACCTTTTCTTATGTAGCTATAAAGTGATAGTCTCAACCTTTGGCGTAGATAAACCAGATTAAAGGATTTAATAGCCATAAACCAATCACACCATTACATGCTCAGTATTTTATAAGGAGACTACCTAGGCACTTACGATATCCGTCTAGGCGGTCACAATGAGTTGGCTTCCATCCAAGTGGATAGTTTTCACCCGCTCATTTTTCTTAACAATGCTATACCGTCAAATATAATATAAGTAGAGCTTATCAAGCTCGTTCTTGCCAATTAAACCAATCACATCTTAATCATTTTGAGCTGGACTTTATTACAATATTAGTCTAGGACTCTACGTTCTATTAATAGAAACAAACAAGCAACCCCATTAACATCGAACCTTCATCTTCAACAACAGGAGCAGATCCAGCTAAGGACCAGTGGAGGCAGTTGCCCCCACTGAAATTTATAAAAGAACATTTTATATACCGTATCGGTAGAGGTTTTCTATGGCTCAACATGGTTTATATATACAAAGTGACTATGTTATAACACTAATCTCTAGCATGGATTCTTGATTAAAGTATTGAATGCTAAAGCGTTTGGTAGTTAGGACCCATGTTTGATTCCCCATCTTTACCAAAAAAAAATGTTAAATTTACCATAATAATTTTTTTGTTAAATTTACCAATATAGGTTACAGATAGAGGTTGAGAGGATATTTCTATTTTACATACCTTCCAACATTTTTCGTCTTCTATATTTCATATTCATTTATATATCTCAAAACCTTTTAATCATTTAAATGATTTTTCGTTAGATTTTATTAAAATTTGGTTATTAGGTAAATTGCTAAAATTAATATTTTTCGTTGTTAAAGAAAGAAAACAATAAAAGAACTTGTATTAAATTTAATGCAAGTTTTCTTATCTATTTCTTTATTTTTTTTATATTTAATAAAAACCTTATTAGTTTAACATTGCCCCCAATTGACAAAAATTCTTGATCCGCCCCTGTTCAACAAAGTATTGCCACATTGACTATCTGTTGAGTCACTACCAACAGCAGAACACAACCATATCAGTAGCGAAGTCCATCCGAACCTATAATAACTCATCTTTCTAACGAAATATTTTCCCTTTTCATTCTTCTTCCCTCCTTTTTCATTTCAGTTTTGCATTGATCACGGCTCACATTGTATAGTTGGGTATTTTTATGGTTGTAGTAAGTTGTTATTAAAGCATTTTTTACATATGAATAGCTCCAATGTCAATATTTTGTTTTAGCCATTAAGTTATCATTATTTTGAAGGGAGAAAGGGATGTGAATTGATATTTCTGCAAGCCACTTTCCCACTATTGAATCATTTCTTCTACCCCAAATTTATTACACAGCATATAGGTCTTGGAAAGTTACATTCAATACCAAAAAACAAAGCTATCAAGGAAAACTGCCAGACCTCCTGCTCTCCAAACTTGTGGATTTTGCTCCAATGGAATTTCAAATGTCTATAGCCTACATGATCTTACAAAAACGTTTCCAAACACCACTCATGACACCTTTTGCACGGTAAATGAAAGTAAACCATTTTTTAATGATAAATAAAGTCCCTTTTGTTATAAAATACAATTCCATGCTCCATTACATCAAATAATCATGCATATTATATTCAACAAAGATAAAATGCTGGCATTCAAATACATAAAATTAAACATCAAAGCAGTCCTGCTATTGCAAATCGTTTCAATGTTCTAATCTATCGCCTACGATCATAATTTAGATAAGATGATAATAAGCAAGAGAGTATCAAAAAATTAACATATAAACCAAAACAAATCCTAACAAAGTTTCCCCTTTTCAAATCCCAAACCCTAAATCAGATCCCTCCTCCTCTAATTCTCCCTAAAACCAACAGATCCATCATACCCCCAAAAAACGCCCCCTTTCCACTAAAACATCCACAAAAGCCCTAAAAATCAGCAACAAAGTCGCGCCACAACCAAACAATCCAATCACACGACACCAAAACACATCGATCTGACATCAAATCATAACGAAATACAAACGCAAATCATCCACAATCAATGAATCTCGAATCAGAAACCAACACGACAGAAACAGAACAGATTACGTATCAGCAATTGAGATTAAGTGATGCGATTACCGACCTGCGCCGAAGGAAAGACGAGTAGAAATCGACCGAATCAAAGGGAAAAATTAGGGTTAGGGTTTGAACAAAAGTGGGGCGATGATGGGAAGGAGAGAGGATGAATGAATGAGATTGATGTGGCTCTGTTTGCGTCTCTTTCTATATTTTTCTCTCTTCTTAATTTTTAATTTTATATTAATATTAATATATAATTTTGGGGGGCTATTATGTTTTCGTGCGCAAGGGGAGGGAGTAAACCGTAATTAAAAGTGGGTCTGACGTCCGAGATGTATATCGGTCAAAATTGGGAAGATGTTGTGGATGCAGTTATGCAAACTAAAAGGGTGCGAAGTGTAAAATGTTTGGCATGGACATCCATTGTAGGGCTGCCAACTGTCATGTTCGACCAAGATCGAGAATGCATGAATATTTAATGGGTTCATCTTTTTGTGTCTCAAGGGTCTCTTCAAAAATCAAAAATTTCTTCTGTAAGGGTCAAGCCAATCCATAAGATTCCAACATAGATTTAGATTGGCCATGAGTACATCATACCTGAGTTTTGCTCTTGAGATCAGATTTGAAACAATTAAGCAAGTGTGATTCAGGCAAATCCTTAGTCAGGTTACTGACCTTAATGAACCCCCTATAGTATTCTTGAATAATGGTTGACGGTTTGTAGTAAGTTGGTCAGAACCATCAAAGGGTCGTCTAATAAATCATGATCAAATTCTCCTATAATCTTTTTATGAAACTCCTCCCAAGTAATTACTTCTTTATTTCTCTCACTATCGAAACCATAAGAGTGCCTCACCCTTCAGATAGAATACACAATAACAAACCCAGTGTGCTGGATCTACATCATAAATCTAAAAATAATGTTCAAGATATCTTCGGCGCCGCAATGGGTGGTGAGATCAAATTTTGGGCAAGCTTACCAAAAGAGGGCTTAACCTAAACTATATTTGTTTCGGGTTGGATTGTTTGAAAGGGTTTGTAAGTGGAGAAAGGGTAGAATTGAAGTCAGATTGCTTGTAGGGATTTAAGGTACCGTGCATGGCCTCCTAGGGTTCAAATCAGGAGCCTCATCTATCTTCTCACCGTCCTCGCTTCTTTTTCCCTTCCTCTCTTCTTAACCGGTGTTCCCACTTGAACACAAAGTTGTCGCACCATTTTGACCAAATCGTCAAATCTCTTATCGGATTTTAAAGTTTACTTTAGTGGAGCTTTTGGCTATAAAGTTAGTTAAACTTCAAGATGGATGTTTTCTACACAATTTTTAACATTTATAATGCTTTGGTTGGATCGATTATGTCACGACCCAGAAACGGTACATGACCGATATTTGAATCACGTGAAATCTATAGAACTCCACCGTAACCCAAGTAAGCCGAAAACCAGAAATCTAAACCTTTTTAAGTAAATAATGGAGGTGAAGTTTTGGAAAATGGTTATTAATGAAATCAAGTTTCTCTTTTTAAAGTATAAATAAAGTTCGTTGAAATACAAGTGGTTTTAGACTAAGATTTGAAAATATTTTCGTCATTTGAAATTTTAGCAGCACCTCCTTTGTAAATTTTAATAAAAATCCCAGTACATATACATAATTAATATCAGCATCCCCAATCGGGAGGCATCTCATCGTCCAAACGAAGGGATCACAACCACGCAGTATATACGGCGCCCAAGGCGAAGATCAGCACAAGAAAAGGTAAAGAAATACCAAAGATATCATCAGCTCAACTATATCATCATCAACTCAACTATAAAGAATAACATACAAGACTCGTATCTAAGTCCAAAAGAATATACAAGTTTGGTCTCTAAGTCCACAAATATATAAGTCTGGTCGATGGAGTTTTTAACTAGATTACTAAAGATAATAAATATACAAGCGGCGGTTCCGATCTGTAATGTAACCCACCTACCAAGCAATCACCCAAAAGAAGAAACGTGCCAACAAGCCGCTACTGATCCGAGCGGTCGGTCCTGCAAGAAAACTATGGCACAACGGGGGTGAGTTGCCAACTCATGAGTAGAAGACATCACCAGAAAGAAATCGAATGCATAACGATCTACCTAGGTCATACTGTATAATAATATCATATTATGTGGTAACGAAAGTGAACATGTATATATATAATATCATTTCTATATCAATATATGGAATAATGTCATCCATAACATAAATGTGTATCATCCAATGAGCGTCCATCAACGACACTCGAAATCCTCATAAAATATCTGAGTGTCCAGCACCGACATTCAAAATCCTCATAAATCCTGTGTCCAATATTGACACGTAAAATTCTCATATCTCAGTCATCGTCTCTCGGATCGGCCCTCTCTCAGGCGACGTCTCATCGGATCGGTCCTCATATCCATCTGTATCATATCACTCCGATCGGTATCCTCCGGATATCCGCCGAGTCCCATACTATCACCAATAGGTAGTGTTCCCAGCCAGGCTCAACGCATTTCTATACGATCTTCTTGCCCTTGGGTACCGTACCGGGTCCACCATATATCCGTAAATGGTGACTCCTCACTTCTCGAATCGGATAATACTCATAGCTCATAACCGAGAAAACTTATGGTGAACGCCAAAATATCATATCAAGAGAACACCGCATTTTTAAAACATTCATAATTTTTATAAAATCGTATCCGTGGTTTCTCAAATATTATGAAAACACTATCTTATAAAATCATGGCAATAATGGAACAACATGTAAAGGCACAGAACAGTAATATAATGCTTGCTGATGTGAATTGAGTACCAATCTAATGTACTGGCAGGAATATAGTATGGTGTGATATAGCATGGCAAGTGTGTTCATATAAGCGTGTTCGTATAAGCAATATAAAGAAAGTACAATGTCCGGAACAGTACGTGGTGCTGGATACTAAACAGTAATCTATAATGCTAACAGGGTATATTGCGATACGGTGACATAGCAAGTCCTATATGTGTACGTAGTATGGCAATTACCAATAAGGCGTAGGTGTAACATGCGAGTATGTGCAAGTGCAACATGAAATTATCGGTAATGGTGCGTGTGTTCTAGCATATGAAGTTAAGTAGAATTAAAGGTATAAATGTGGTATATATCGTAAGAAATCGAAATGCGAGTGTATACAGAATAATGAAATCGTAACGTGAACAAGTATTGAAATATCCAACTACGTATGAACCGTACAGTTATAGTTTAAAATAGCACGAAACGTTGTTTTGAAAATAAGGGACTACGATATTTTTGAAATAAATATCATTTAAAAAGTCATAGCACACTCTTGACGTTATCATTTAAAAGTACGTAACGAGTCGTTAGTTTTGAAAGTAAGTAATGCTCTAAACTTCTCATAAATTTCCATTTTTAAATATTAGCAAGACTTCTCGAGTCGAAATGAATATCGGCCGTATTCGGAAATCTATTCTCAATATATCATGTACGAAATCTCTCTCATACGATATCATCCGATCAAGGCAATACGGATCTATAGTCGTGTACGCAAACTCATCCCATATCATATTATGTATACTTATATCTGTAGGGTGTTTTTCATCAAAATGAATATTACGGATCTCGGGCGCCGGCGAGAAAAAGAGGCTTTTAGCCCCCGAAACTCTCGAAAGAGAAAATAGAGTGGAGTGAAACTCCTAAAGTATTTTGAAGCTGATGAAGGGCTTCTCCCCTTGAGCCCTAGTTCTTCCCCAAAGTGGGGTTTCTGGAGATGGGTCTCCTTTTTCTTCCTTTGTTGGCCGGATCTTGAAGATCAAGAAGTGTGAGATTTTAAAAATCTTTTCTTTTTGAGATCTGATGGAAGATCTGAATTCCCCTTTGTGGGTTTTGTGGTGAAAAACTATTTAATTTTACAAAAGGAAGAGTAAAACTCTTGATTTAATTCAAAAGAAAGAAGAATGTTTAGAACCTTGAGGAAGGAGAAAGATCTCAGATCTGAATTCTTTTTTGGAGAGAGAAAAAGTTGTTGGGATATTTTCATTATCCTTGCCTTTATAGGCTATACATTTTACATATAGCCCCTTGGGTTTCACAAAATGGCATTTTGCCAATCCCATGGCTCATGTGCCATTTCTTTTTGTACATAAGCCATGGGCTTTACAAAAATTTGGGTTTATGCCCATTTTCTTACATTTATTCATAAAAAAAAAAGAAATACAACAAAATTATTTATTACAAGATTTTTATTTTGGCATGGGGGGAGGCTGGCTGCTTCATGTTCGGCCTTGACTTGGGCATTGGCCCACTTGACCTAGGCTTGGGCCCGCTTGGCTTGGGGTTGACTTTGATTTTGATCTGGTCAACCGGGGTGTAAATTTTCCCCCAACAAATTGCCCCCCATCAATAAATGCACACCACATATGTGGGTCGTGTGCATGAAGTTGATGGATCTTCTTTTACTTGGAGGCGACTTGATTTGGTTCCGCTATTTGGGAAGCTGGCACTGCCCTTTTTACGATATGGACGGTCGTTGCTTGACATGTCTCCGAGACGAAGTGTCCGTGGTAGACGTTTCCTGGCCCGGAGTGATCTGGTTCCCGCTTTGTAGGAAGACTGCACTGCCCTTTTTACGACTTGGACGGTCGGTTCTGCCCTTTTAGCGACTTGGACGGTCGGTTCTGCCCTTTTAGCGACTTGAACGGTCGGTGCTATCCTTTTTGCGACGTGGACGGTCGATACTGCCATTTTAGCGACATGGACGGTCGGTGCTGCCCTTTTTGCAACGTGGACGATCGGTGCTGCCATTTTAGCGATTTGGACGGTCGGTGCTGCCCTTTTTGTGACGTGGACGGTCGGTTCTCCCTTTTAGCGACTTGGACGGTCGGTTCTGCCTTTTTAGCGACTTGGACGGTCGGTTCTGCCCTTTTAGCGACTTGGACGGTCGGTTCTGTCCTTTTTACGACATGGACGGTCGATACTGCCATTTTAGCGACGTGGACGGTCGGTTCTGCCCTTTTTGCGACTTGGACGGTCGGTGCTGCCCTTTTTGCGACTTGGACGGTCGGTGCTGCCCTTTTTGTGACATGGATGGTCGATACTGCCCTTTTTGCGACGTGGGTGGTCGGTGCTGCCATTTTAGCGACTTGGACGGTCGGTTCTGCCCTTTTTGCGACTTGGACGGTCGGTGTTACCCTTTTTGCGACTTGGACGGTCGGTGTTGCCTTTTTTGCGACGTGGACGGTCGATGCTGCCATTTTTGCGACTTGGACCGCCGGTGCTGCCATTTTAGCGACTTGGACGGTCGATTCTGCCCTTTTAGCGACTTGGACGGTCGGTGCTGCCCTTTTTGCGACGTGGACGGTCGATGCTACCATTTTAGCGACGTGGACGGTCGGTTCTGTCCTTTTTGGGACTTGGACGGTCGGTGCTGCCCTTTTTGCGACGTGGACGGTCGATGCTGCCCTTTTTGCGACTTGGAAGGTCGGTGCTGGATTTGACTTGCTCCGCTTCTTGCGGTGTCAGGGATGAAATTGACTTGTTTCCGAGGTGGAATTTGATTCTGCCAGGGAGGTCATTGGTTGTTTTTCTGATTTGATGTGATTTGGATTGACATCAGCACCGCTACACTGGAATATGGTACCGGGAGCGAATCATCATTTGCCGTGAGGGAATTTCCCTCGTTCCCAGTTTAACGACTTAGGGGTCATCTGTTTCCAGTTTAATGACTTAGAGGTCATCTATTCCCAGTTTAAAGACTTAGGGGTCTATTGGATTGGAGTTTGGAATTTTGGGATTAGGTAGGCATCAGCGTTGCTAACACTGAATCATATGTGCCAGGAGCAATTCATCATTTGCCTTTTCCTGTTGGGGAGCGATGGCTTAGGAGACAGGTTTAGGTCCCCATCACCTAAGGTTTTTCAATTTTATGAGCCGTAAGGGTCCCATAAAAGCATTTTCTCCCTACGAGTCGAAAGGATCTCGTAGGTGTACTTTCTCCTTAGGAGTCATGGGGACTCCCAAGTGTGTTTTTCCTTTGTGAGTCGTAAGCATCCCACGAAGGTTTGTTCTCCTCATGTATCGTGAGGACACATGAGTGGGTCTTCCCAAATGGAGCATAATCCTGAGGGCGGAGACCAGCCGCTGGACTGATGATTGCGGTAGGGTATGGGTATGATGAGAATTATTTGAGCCCGTGGATTGTATACGGTAGTCGATTTGAGGGCTAACCGTAGGGCCGGGTTTTTAGTTGGCGTCTGCATCGCTGCACTGGCATATGATACCAGGAGCGACTCATCATTCGCTGTTTAGGGACTTGGAATTTGGATCTTATTTGGCATCAGCATTACTGCACTGGAATAATGCCAGGAGCAACTCATCATTTGCCCCGGGAGGACTTGGGATTTGGTTTCAGGGTCGGCATCAGCACCGCTAACACTGAAGCGTAACGCCAAGAACGACTCATCATTTGCTATTTCCCATTGGGGAGCGATGGCTTAGGAGACAGGTTTAGGTCCCTGTCACCTAAGACTTTTCAATTTTATGAGCCGTAAGGGTTTCATAAAAGCATTTTCTCCTTACGAGTCGAGAGGATCTCGCAGGTGTATGTTCTCCTTAGGAATCGTGAGGATTCCTAAGTGTGTTTCTCCTTTGTGTCGTAAGAATCTCACGCAGGGATTTTCTCTTCACAAGGTCGAGAAGATTTTGCGAGTGTATTTCATCTCTTTTCACGAGTTTGCGCCCTTTCGGGTTTTCACAAACTCGCCGGTAGTCCTGCTGTTTTTACTCACGCAGCCCTTTCGGGTTTTCATCCGTGCCCGTTTTGCTTGTGGACATACCATTTTTTTTGCCGCTGGTGGGACTTTAAAAGTAGTCTCACCGGCAGGACTTGGGGGAGATAGGGGTCGTTTACGCCCGTGGATTGTATACGGTTTTGCAGGATGTATGATCCAGACCGTAGGGTCGATGTACTCAATTCGCCTGTGACTTGGAGCATTCACGCGTAGTATTTCTTGAGATATCGGCCATTGATGGGTGGCATGGGCCTTTCTTCCTCGGCACTTATTAGTTGGTAGGATCCTCCATCGAACACTTTCTCGATGACGTATGGTCCTTCCCAGTTTGGCTCGAATTTTCCCTTGGCGTGTCGATTGGGGATGATCGGTCTTTTGAGCACCAACACCAATTCACCTTTCTTAAAAGCGCGGAGACGGGTTATCTTGTCATAGGCCCGTGACATTTGGGCTCGGTATAGCTCCAGATTTTGCTGCACCGCGAGCCTCTTTTCTTCGAGGGCGTCGAGCTCTTCAAGCCGAAGGAGCACGTTTTCCTCTTCCGTCAACTCGTGCTGAACGGTCATTCTTAAGCTTGGAACTTCGACTTCGAGGGGGTGGACCGCCTCCACTCCGAAGAGCAATGAGTATAGAGTGGACTGAGTTAGAGTATAGTGCGTGATATGATATGCCCACAACGCCTCGTGAAGTTTGAGATTCCAGTCTCTCTTATTGGCTGAAGCATTTTTCCTCATGAGTTTGCATAGAGTTTTATTGAAGGCTTCGGCTAGCCCATTAGCTCTTGGATTATAGATGGAGGAATATCTCCAGTCTATCTTGTGCTGAGTAGCGAACCTTGAGACTTTAAAGCTCTTGAAAGAAGGCCTGCTGTCAGAAATGATTCTTCTTGGTGTACCAAAACGGTATAGAATATTATGCTAGAAGAATGTCAGAATATCTTCTGTCTTGACTTCTTTTAGCGGGACTGTTTCAGCCCATCTGGAAAAGTAGTCTGTTGCGGCCAGTATGAACCGGTGGCCTCTAGATGACGGAGGATCAATTGGGCCAACTATATCGGTTCCCCAGACTTCGAAGGGCCACGACGCCACCGTAGGATGCAATGGATTGGGATGCTTGTGATTGAAATCACCGTGAATTTGGCAGATATAACATTTCTTTGCATGCTCTCCGCAATCCCGTATCATGGTGGGCCAGAAATACCCAAGCCGTTTAATTTGAAGCCGCATCTTGGGGCCAGATTGGTGAGCACCGCAAACGCCCGAGTGAACTTCTTTCATGACCTTTTGGGCTTCGGCCATTGACAGACACCTGAGCCAGAGTTGGTCATATGACCTGCGATATAGAGTGTCATTTGCAAACACATATCGGAGAGCTCTCTTCTTCAGCTGAATCCTTGCAGATTTTCTTTCGGGAAGCTTGTCGTGCCGGAGGTACTCTATGAAGGGTTCTCTCCAATTGGGCTCGTCTTGGATGATCGAAGCTTCTTCGGCAAGACTGCTCTTCTGTTCCGTGCTTTCCTCTTCTCGTAGAGAGACTGGGGCTAGAATTTGCCGGCTCCTGACTGTGATCAGAATTTCATCCATGTTAGGATCAGCCAGCTCCTTGGCTAGGCGAGCGAGTATGTCATCCTTTCCGTTCAACGCTCTGAGGACTCTTATTAGTTCAATGTGAGTGAACCGTTTCATGAGTTCCACCACCCAGCTTCTGTACCGAGCTAGCTCGAGTTTGTATATCTTATAGTCACTGCTTACTTGGTTGACGACAAGCTGGGAGTCACCGTAAACTCATAGCCGAAGGATTTCTATTTCTATGGCGAGCTCCAAACCAGCTATCAGAGCTTCATACTCGGCCTCATTGTTTGTGCGAGGCTTGGTGAGAGCAAAAGAACGTCGTAGGGTTCCCATTGACGGCATGATGAACACCAATCCTATCCCTACTTTTATCTCCGGAACGCTTGATTTACTGGAGGTCCTCATTGATGAAGCTCCATCGAAGTAGAGCTCCCAACATGGCTCATCTTCCTCGAGGTGCAGCACTTGTTCGTCGGGTAACTCACAATTTAGCGGCGACCCTTCTGGTATAGGATGAGCGGAGAGGAAGTCTGCAAGAGCTTTCCCTTTCACTACTTTCTGAGGAGTATAAACTATGTCAAACTCAAGTAACATGACAGCCCATCTTGACATTCTGCCGGCTAGGCTTGCTTTGGTCATCAAGTGTTTGAGCTGGTCGACCTTGGAGATCAACATAACCCGATGAGCGAGCAGATAGTGCCTCAGCTTCTTCACAGCAAATATCAAAGCCAGGCATTGCTTTTCGATCAGGGAATAGTTGTGTTCCGCCCCGACTAAAGTTCGACTGAGGTAGTAGAGGGCATTCTCTTTTCCCTCCTCATTGTTCTGAGCAAGGAGCGCACCGAGTGACTCATCCAGCGCGGCAGTGTAGAGAATCAGCAGTTTATTTGGAATGGGAGCGGCCAGCACTGGAGGGTGCAACAAGTACCGTTTGATGCTTTCGAACGCCTCTTGACATTCGGCATCCCAGACAAAAGGAGCTCCTTTCTTCATGAGCTTTGAGAAGGGCCTACATCTCCCCGATAAATTTGAGATAAACCTCCGTATATAAGCAAGCTTGTCTTGAAAAGATCTTAGCTGTGTCAGACTCTTCGGAGGGGGCATCTCCATGATGGCCTTTATCTTTGATTGGTCAACTTCGATCCCTCGATGTCGGACTATGAAGCCTAGGAATTTTCCCGATGAAACGCCAAAAGCGTAATTTAAAGGATTCATCTTCAGATCGTATTCCCTCAGTCTGGTGAGAACGGTCCTAAGATCTTGGATGTGGTCGGCCTTGGCTTTAATTTTGATGACCAGATCATCAACATAGCATTCGACGACTTTATGGACTAGGTCATCAAAGATATTAGTCATTGCCCTTTGATATATAGCGTCTGCGTTCTTCAGTCCGAACGGCATCACCTTGTAGCAATATATTCCGATCGGGGTTCGAAATGCTGTGTGTTTCTCATTCTCAGGCGACATCTTGATCTGATTATATCTAGACGAGCCATCCATAAAGTGAACAACTCGTAATTTGAGGTGTCATCGACCATCATTTCCATGACCGGTAGCGGGAAGTCGTCTTTAGGACATGCCTTGTTGAGGTCCCTGAAATCAACACAAATTCGGATCTGCCCATTTTTCTTCTTCACTGGGACTATGCATGCGATCCAGTCCGCATATTTCTCTTCCCTGATGAAGCCGGCATCGATGAGCTTCTTGGTTTCCTCGATGACCTTTTCTTCTAGTTCCCTTCTCATTCTTCGAGGAGCTTGTTTGACTGGCTTAGCATCAGGAGATATAGCCAGCTTATGCACGGCCACTTCAGGGGAAAGGCCAGGCATTTCTTTGTATGTCCACGCGAAGCAGTCGACAAACTCATGCAGCAGGGCAATTATCTGCTCTTTCATTTCCTCTGACAAGAGTGAGCTGATGTAGGTCGGCCTTGGATTATCGGGCGTTCCTAAGTCAATCTCGGTTAGCTCGTCAAAGGTTGCTTGTCCGCCATCTTCGAGCTCTTGAGGAGCTTCTTCTGGCTCGGCTAGCTCGTCTTCATCATTTGACTCTTCGCTGGCTTCCCCAATATGGGTCATGTAGCATGCCTTAGAATCAGGCTGGATGAAACCTATGCCCCGCCTATCTGGAATTCGTCCATCGATGAGCGCTAGGACCTGAGGTGGATGCCATAGCCCTTCGTAAAACTTTGCTTCGGACTCCGTTTGATATAACCGGCATCCGCACTTTTTAAAGTATTCCTGCATCTCGGGCACATAGTATCCGGGATAGAGGACGGCTCTTATGCCTCTCTCATATGGAAGGCATGCGACAGACAAATCGTCCGGGTGCACAACGGGGTTTGACCCATAAAACAGGATGCCTTTCTGTTCACTTTTCCTTTCGGGGACATAGAAAGTTTTCAGCTGGTCCACGGTGGAGACTGACAACGCATCAAGCTCTTTGCACATCTGCTCCGGTACCCTTGTGACGGCTAGGGACCCTTCCGCAATTTTGAAGGTCTCTCGTAGTTTCGCTTGTTGCATGGGGGTCCAATCTGCACCGCTGTTGCACGGCAGGTCCTTTTCCTCCGACTCTTCAGTGTCGCTGTCAAGATGATGGCGGACTTTGCTGCTAGATGGGACTTCAGTATCGGATTCTTCTGTATCGCTACCGAAACGAGGGCGATTTTTACGGAAGGACGGACTTCCAGCGTCGGACTCATCAGTGTTACTACCGAAACGCGGGCGTACTTGGGCGTTTTTGCTTTTGAAAGTGACAGTTGGCTCCGATTTGCTTTTGAGTCTTGGGGCTGCTCTATCCTCGATCAGTTGTGGCTTAGAATTTTGGTGGTTCATAAAGTACCGAGAATCTTCATATCGGACTTTATGCACACCGAACGGCTGGATGTCTCCGTCAATGCGTCTTTCTTCGCCATTTTTAGTATACTTCATGCATTGATGGAGAGTTGACGGAACGATGCCATAATCGTGGAGCCATGGCCGTCCCAAGAGAACCTTATAAGATGTGTCGGTGTCGATCACATATATCTTAGCTTCGGTTTGCAGATCCCTGAATTTGATTGGCAAAGCTATAGACCCCAGAACTTGCTGGCGGTTTTGATTGAAGCCTTGAATGACAATCCTTTCCTTTGACAGGTGCCGGACGCCCATTGACAAACTCTTCAGTGTCTGCAAGTTCATGATGTTCACTGAGGACCCTGGATCAATCAATATGCGATTAATTCAATCTCCGTCGCTGTACCCGGTCATGTAAAGCGACCGATTATGCTCAGCCATTCCCAGTAGCAAGTCTTCATCCTTAAACGTGACTGTGGCGGCTTGCAAAGTGTACTGAGCTTCTTTCATATTAATTTCTGCAAAGCAAGCCTGATACCGCTCAGGGTTTTGTACAGCATGAATGAAAACATCTCTGAGCTCTTGAGATAGAACCGAGGCATCGTAGATGCTAAGGAGAGACGGAAGTTTTCGGAGGTGAGCCAAAACATTATAGTCTACCGGGGAAGGACTCGAATCTTCATGAGCGAGTTCTCTGCCATCTTCTTCATTAGCGACTTGTTTTTCTTTCCCTTTTAGGGCATTGCCCTGATTTGGCGGTAGAGCTCTGCCGCTTCTAAGCTGGATTTGGTTGGCCGTTGTGGCGAGCTCCTCGTCCTCTTCGGGAAAACAGAGCTCCTCCTTCGAGTCGCTGCCCAGATGGATGGTGTAGGTGGTCACTATAGGGATCTCTTCATTGTAGCCTTCTTCCAACTCCTCCAAAATCTCTGCTGCTTCTACAGGAAAGAACTCTTTCAATTGAATTAGAGTTCTTTCCTTCTGTTCATAGTCTTCAAGGGAATCGATATATTTTTGAATGGTCGATCTCCCTGCAGACTCTTTTTCGCGCCGAGCTGCACTTTTCTTCCTCTTGAGCTTTTTAGATTTTGAGCCTGATGGAGCCGCATTGGCAGCTGGAATGGTAGGCTTGTTCTGCCCTTCCCATTCCGTCCTGGGCTCTTTCCGAAGTAGTTTCATCATCTTCTTCGTCTTATTAGATATGTGTGTACTCTACGGAGGCTGCGGTGAGTCGGTTTCATTTCTCAGGGCAGCGGGTTCGGCTGTCTGCTCCCAAAAAGCTTCAGCTTCTGTCTGTATAAAGTTGGTGGTTGCAACTTGACTGTTCACCAACATTCTTTTAGACAGCTCGATCTCTCCAGCCTTGTACTGCTTCTCAACCCAGTCTTTGAAGATATAGCAATTCTTGATCGCATGGCTCACTACTCGGTGGTACGGGCAATACAGGGGATTGTCAGTCATTTTTGCTTCTTGAGGTCTTTTCGACTCTGGCAATTGTAGACCGTTGTTCAAAACATCTTTAAATATCTTTCGGACCTTGTCCCTCCTGAAAGAGTAAACCTTGTTCTTTTTCTCCTCTAGGGAAGGCCCTTCTCCTCCTAGCACTGGCTTTCGAGACCGGTTGGTTTTAGATTCGCTCGCCCTTCGCTTTTCTTCATTGTAGTACGCATTGAAGACATTGGTACTACTGGAACTCCCGCTTCTACGGCTGTCTTCCCGCTTGCTTTTCCAAGTTTTGTCTCTCTGAGAGTACAGCGGGGACTCTTGCTTCGAGCGTTCCAGCATTTGGGCTTTCTTGGTTAGCTTCTGAAATGTCTTGAGGCCCGCTGTGCATAAGAATGGGACTATCCAATTACTGAGGTTCCCAATGAGAAGGCTGATGGACTGGTCCTGCTCCAGCGACTGTTCGCACTTGACTGTGAGATTACGCCATCAGGCGATAAAGTCGGTGTTACTTTCATTCTTCCCCGGCTTGGTCTTTACAAGGTCGGCAATGGAGATTTTATCACTGACACTCATGAACCTTTGCCGAAACAGAGACTCCATTTGGGCAATGGTAATGACGGACCCGTCTGGTATACTAGCGTACCAGTCGAAGGCGACACCGGTCAGGTTGTTGACAAACTGACGAAGAAGGAGCGTGTCATTGCCCCCTGTATTTCCGCACAATGCTTTGAAGTGGGCGACGTGCTTATTTGCGTTTCCCGTCCCGTCAAATCTTCCGAATTTAGGAATGACGTAGCCGCTCGGGAACTCGATCAGATCGTACTGTGCGGGATACGGTCGCCCACTACTGCCAATTTCTTTCTGAGCTTCAGCCTCGGCCACCAATGTTTTAACTTTGCTGGTGACCAAATCTATTATCCGATCTTGTGTTAGCGGGATAGTGCTATCTGGGGCCAAGGCATCCCCAGAAGCGGAATGTGGCCGGCTTTCGTGCGGCTCGACCAGTCTTGGACCCAAAGGAACAGGCATTGGCTGCTTCAGATTGTCATCACCCGGCTGATGAGTAGCGACTTGTGCTTGATTGGGAGGCGCTCGAGCAATTTGAGCCGTAAGCTACATCACCACATTCGTTAGGTCGTCGATTTTCGAATAGAGCTTGGCCATCTCTTTATCTTTGCTCTTGAGCTGTTTTCGAAGCTTTTGAAGCAGCTCTTGCTCCGCGGTCCTGGGGCGGAAAGTCGGCTCTTCCTCGCTGTCCGAACTTGACTCTGCATGGACCGAGGGGTCTTTCTGCCTATCATCCTCATCGAGAGGGTTTTCTTCATCCAACGGAGGCGGCTGTTCTTGGGAAGCGGCAACCACATTCAAGCCAGATTGGGCTTGGGATGTGGTGGCCCCATCCTTGCTTTTGCTTAGTAAGTTGTCGCTGGGGCGCCCGCCCGCCATATAGACCGTATGGATAATATATCCAGCCGTCTTTTCATTATTAGCGGCTGATCTCAAAGATCGTTGTCTTGACCCCCTTGTTTCGATAGTGGCCAATCGATTGAAGGCGGTCGGCCTGACCAGGTTCTTTAATGGTGCTGGCGCTTCTTTTCTGGATTCACCCCGCTGCTTTCGCACTGCACAGAGCGCCTGATAGACTCTTGAAGAGATAGTGTCATACTTTTTCTGTTGGGGCCGGGACACGTCTCTTTGTAGCCACATTTGGACTGCAGTCTTCTTGATTCTGGAGGTCATGGCATTTTTCTGAACCCACTTCAGAGGTTCGAATGAATTGCTAATTTTTACGGATGATTCAGCCGTCGTCGCGGGGCGACCCTGCTCCTGGAACCTCACAAGATTCCACCTGGCCAGAGTCCTGGCCCTCTTGTTGGCTCGATACCTGAGCCGCTTCTGCCTTAACTTTTCTGTTTTAAGCACTTGGCAGACTTCGGCCCTTCGGGAAGATGGTGTAGACCGATTGATAGAGAGGCCAGAGGAGACGCCCGATCGTGTATTTGATAGAGTCATCGCCTGAGCTCGTCCGCAACGTTTGATGTTGCCCTTTGTATCGGAAGACTTGCACCCAGCTGGAGCACCAGAGAGTCGTCCAGACACCGTCTTAAGCTTCGGTTGTGGTGCCTTAGCGATCACAACATTCGGCCTCTTGCCCCTTGAGACCGGCTTGGTCACCTGTTTTGCCGGGATTTCTGCCAGATGAGCGCTTCCGGCAGGGTAGATGATGACGGAGCCAAACTGGCGGGGCAGTTCTTCTCACTGTCGACTGAGGCTTGCGGGGAGAACCACACGAGCATTGACCTTGACCACGTACGGGATCGGGGTCGCGTTGGAAGCTGAATTCGTCTTGGGAGACATTGTCGTCGAAAGTTGATTGCTGCATGGAAAAAAAAACATCATTTCAGTATAGGCAATCGATATGTATATTGATTGAGTTCGCATGAACGTTTAACCCGAAATGTGGGAGGAGAGAATGGTCCCACCGGGCGTGCCAGAATCTGTAGGGTGTTTTTCGTCACCCCTTTAAGATGGGAATACGCGCGTGCTTGTCAGGCACAGTACAGATTCATCCCGCCTAGGGTAGGCTGGGGTTTATTGATTGTAGGGATCCGAATCTCCGGCAGCCGCGGACTAAGCTGCCGTTAATTACCCCTCGCTTTTGGAGCGAGGGAACTTCCGATTAATGGGTTAAACTGGTCATGCGAACTCAATGTGGAAGGTGCATGTATTGTGTTTTGAAAGGGGGTTTTGGATATATCGGGAGCTACGCAGAGTTTTTACGGGGGTCCCGCTACCCGGATAGCGGGCTGGGGGTCAAGAAGGTTAGCAGCCCCCTTGCGGGGTGCCGGGCAGCGCCCCGGCCCAAATTTTTTTTAGGAAGGACAGTGTTGTGGAGTGTGTGTGTGTCTATATATATATACATGTATACATATGTATAAAAAAAAGGGAAAAAGCGCCCAAAGGACGCGTGGGGCCAGCGCCTTGAGCGCTGTGTGCTTAGGTGCTGTGCGCTTAGGCGCTAGCGCACCACGTGTCCGACACTTGGGCTCTCGAGCGCTAGCGCACCACGTGTCGGCATGTGGGCGCTGGGCGCTTGAGCGTAGGGCGCTTGATCGCTAGGCGCTCGAGAGCTAGCGCACCACGTGTCGGCACGTGGGCGCTTGGCGCTTGAGCGCTGGGCGCTTGAGTAGTGCTAGCACGCCACGTGTCGACACGTGGGCGCTCTAGCGCAAGGCGTTCGGGCGCCGGCGAGAAAAAGAGGCTTTTAGCCCCCGAAACTCTCGAAAGAGAAAATAGAGTGGAGTGAAACTCCTAAGGTATTTTGAAGCTGATGGAGGGCTTCTCCCCTTGAGCCCTAGTTCTTCCCCAAAGTGGGGTTTCTGGAGATGGGTCTTCTCCTTCTTTCTTTGTTGGCCGGATCTTGAAAATCAAGAAGTGTGAGATTTTAAAAATCTCTTCTTTTTGAGATCTGATGGAAGATCTGAGTTCCCCTTTGTAGGTTTTGTGGTGAAAAACTATTTAGTTTTACAAAAGGAAGAGTAAAACTCTTGATTTAATTCAAAAGAAAGAAGAATGTTTTAGAACCTTGAGAAAAGACAAAGATCTCAGATCTGAATTTTTTTTTGGAGAGAGAAAAAGTTGTTGGGATATTTTCATTATCCTTGCCTTTATAGGCTATACATTTTATATATAGCCCCTTGGGCTTCACAAAATAGCATTTTGCCCATCCCATGGCTCATGTGCCATTTCTTTTTGCACATAACCCATGGGCTTTACAAAAATTTGGCTTTATGTCCATTTTCTTATATTTATTCATAAAATAAAATAAAAGAAATACAACAAAATTATTTATTACAAGATTTTTATTTTGGCATGGGGGGAGGCCGGTTGCTTCATGTTCGGGCTCGACCCGGGCATTGGCCCACTTGACCTGGGCTTGGGCCCACTTGGCTTGGGGTTGACTTTGATTTTGATCTGGTCAACCGGGATGTAAATTTTCCCCCCAACAATATCGTATATATTTACATATATACACTCGTGTCATATATATACTTATATCGTATAATGTACTCATATATATGTATATACATATGTAAATATAGTTCAATGGCTAAGGAATAGATACTAGGTATAAAATCTTCTACTAAGTATACTAATATACGCATATAGTTAGACTAATATATGTTTCTAGTATATATAGTATCCTAATTTTTACGACTGCGCGGGTGCTATACGCCATTCACCCGACTTTCCCCATAGATATACATCTACTCATCTATACGCCTCGCCTTAGTGGAAGCCGACAGATGTCTTTCCCTTTTTCGTCGTCTCGGAAGTTCCCGTGATCATACCTACAACCAAAACCATATCGAATCACATAAAAATCCATATCAAAACCGATATGACGAGTGAAGCGCACATAGGTTAGAACCTATGGTCAACGCGTACTAGATCCGATAAAATACTTCCGACGCTGGCGTACGAATGTCGAACAACCAAGTCACAACATAAAAATCCAAAAACCAAGTTTAGAAATCGCAAAATATCATCAAAAAGCTACATAAAACACCTCTAGATTTTGACTCAGGCAATCTAAGGCAATTTAGCATATAAAATAGGCTTGTATATAATGTAAAACATCTACTGACCAAACCCCAACACATAATTCAAAACTGGGGCTGCAGATTTAATCATTTTAACTGCAATTTGCGGTCCAAATTGGGAGTTAGGGTCTTATTTTCATAGTGGGGTCTCCTACTAGTCTAACTAGGTATAATTTATACGCTAAATATTTTTCAGAGAACCCAAGTTGCTCTAGATTCAATTCAAATATCAAAAACTCAATGGAAACCTTGTTTTAAAACTTCAAAACTCATTAACACAAGAATGCTTGCACTAAAATACTCTCATCTATCACTAATTAGGTTGTAATCACTAACGAACTCTCTACTACACTACCACTACAAGTTGTATCCACAAAAGCTCACTTTGGAATCTCACAACTAAGAAAACATGCACCTTAACTTTAAAACTAGTTTGCCATGGCAAGTGTTATGAAAACTTATCTAAAAGTGGGGGTTTTACCTCATGATTGAAATTTGAGAGAGTCCCAAGCTTGCAAAAGATCTCAAAGTGAAGACTTGATCACTACATCATGTTTAGGATAAGGATATGAACATTTTTTGTGAATGCTTCATAGTGATTTGAAGAGGTTTGTGTTGATGTTGGTGTTTGTAGTTGATGGTGGAGGAGGTGGAGGAGGAGAAGGAGAGGAAGAAGAAGAAGAGAGGAAAATGATATGAAGAATGTGATGGTATGGTTGTGCCAAGCCAAAACCTCCTCCCACCCCCACTCCCCACTCTCTCTTACCCATACCTCCATTTTAAAATACAACCATAACCTCATGTCTCCCTTCTCTCTCATTTCTTCTCTTTTCTTTTTCTTTTGAAAATTATAAAACCATCATTTTAAAACACAAATAAAATGTTAACCCTCTCATATAAATATATCATGGCACTTTAAAATATGCTTAACAAATAATCTTGGTTTAATGCAAAATAGGAAAACACTAATTAAGTTTAATATTAAATTTGTATGGATATATTTATATGCTAATTTATGAAAAGCCCAATTAAATAAATGCTTTCATAAATAATAATTCATTTTAATTTACAATTATTTTCCAAAATAGAGGTATATAATTATACCAATTTACAAAAACCCAAATCTAGACTCGGTATAATATCCGTAAAGCTCATTATATTATTTTTTAAATTCTGAAATAATATTTACTGTTTTTCTGAAATGTTACGGATTATCTAATTTTAAATAACCTTATGAAACTTGGTTATCGAAACTCAACTCCATTCCTAAATAAGAGCGAAAAAACAGTCGAAGCGATGAAAGGGGAAATGATAAGTAAAAGATTAAGATTTTAGATCCTCTCATACTCCATATCATTTAAGAAAAACATTTGGACAAGTTCTTGATTGATGACCTGCACGTCCATATTAAATGCAATTGTATACTTTTTTCATAATGATTTACATCTCTTACGTGGTGCATCTCTCGGAGCAGTTACAATAGGATATAGGACCCCGGTCTACATTTCCTAAAATGATATTTTCGTCTTCCAACTCTTGAAAACTATGATCAATTTTCTTATAGTTAAGTTTGTGAACAAATCATTCCTTTAATTCAATATAATCCTCTTTCATAATAATTTGATTCTAGACATAGCCTATAGCGTTTCGCAAGAGATTGTTGTATCTAACATTTGATTCGTCTATTGACTCGTAAGCTCGATTGGTGATGGTGCTCACAAGTATGGATTCCCCGGATCAAGACATGTGGCAGATGGAAAGTCTCCCACGTACACCAACTACCTACTTGAAGTCTACGGAGCTGAGATAAGTACCATACAAGGGGGACATTCCACAGCGCCTTTCCTCCGAGATAGCATCCGACCTTTGGCGGGCCTCCCCTGAGTACGTTCCATCTGAGCCTAACCATTAGCCAATAACTCGTCTTCGAGCAATCATAGAGCTAAGCTTTCTCGACTCCCTTGCTCGTTTTCGAGCTATCTTAATAGCTAAGATTCCTTAGCGTCCCTGTTTGGCCAGAAGTATGGAGCACGAGCGTCCTCGTAACGATTCCGTGTATCTCTCCACGATGAGATCTTCACCGCTCCACATTCTGCATCCTATGCTAGCGTATCTAGCCATCAAGGCGGACGTTACGCAGGGGTGAAATGGACGGCGACAATCTCGCATCGGCTCATTCTATGTGATCACTATATAAACCCCTCCTCCAGACGATTCAGGTGATTTGAACTCATTCCAATACGTCGCCACTCAGCCTAAATATTCCTTGGTACTTACTTGATCGTCGGAGGGTCCTGTGGTTGTTTCCCACCCCGGGACTTCTTTTGCAGGTAGCACGGCGTCAATATCAATCAACAAACTATTGAGATCCACACTCCCTCTTCAAATCACAGCCCTTCAACCCCGCTGGCCACAAGATCAATGGAGGACAACATCTGAGGGAGATTCCGATCCCCATCAGTTGGCGTCGTTTGTAGGAACTGAGAAAAATTTCCCACAAAAAAGTTGATCTTCCGCCTTCTGTAGGGTGTTTTTCGTCACCCCATTGAGATGGGAATACGCGTGCGCTTGTCAGGTACATTACAGATTCCCCCTGTCTAGGATAGGCTCGGATTTATTGATTGTGGGGATCCGAATCTCCGGCGGCCGCGGACTAAGCTGCCGTTAATTACCTTTCGCATTTGGAGCTAAGGAACCTCCGATTGATGGGTTAAACTGGTCATGCGAACTCAATATGCAGTGCGTTGGTGTGTGTGTATTTTTTTTTGTTTTGTTCCACTTGTAAAAAAAAAGATATATATATACATATATATTTTCTATATATAAAAAAACAAAAATAAATAAGTAAATAAATATTTAGAGATTTTTTTATAAAAAAATTATTATTATTATTATTTTAATTTTAAAATATTATTTATAATTTATTTTTATTTATTCAATATTTATTTATTTTATTTTTTTAATAAAAAAGCTTAAAATAACGAAAAGAAGAAAGAGAAAAAAATGTGACCCGTCACATGCTCAGCATGTGACCCGTCACATGCTCAGCATGTGACCCGTCACATGCTCAGCATGTGACCCGTCACATGCTCAGCATGTGACCCGTCACATGCTCAGCATGTGACCCGTCACATGCTCAGCATGTGAGAAGGCCATCACATGCTCAGCATGTGACCCGTCACATGCTTAGCATGTGAGGGGGCCGTCACATGCTTAGCATGTGAGGGGGCCGTCACATGCTTTGCTTGTGACGCCCATCACATGCTTAGCATGTGACCCACGTCACATGCTTAGCATGTGACCCACGTCACATGCTAAACGTGTGTTGGGGCCGTCACATGCTCAGCATGTGAGAAGGCCATCACATGTTTAGCATGTGACCCGTCACATGCTTAGCATGTGAGGGGGCCGTCACATGCTTTGCATGTGACGCCCGTCACATGCTTAGCATGTGACCCACGTCACATGCTAAACATATGATGGAGCCGTCACATGCTTAGCATGTGAGCATGTGACGCCCGTCACATACTTTGCATGTGACCTCCTTTTTTCTTTTTTCTTTTTGAGAACGTGGAGTTCAACTCCAAAAGAATTTTATATGGCTAAAAGAATATAATGTGGAGTTAAACTAAAAAAAAGGATTTTTACTGTGGAGTTGAACTCCAAAAGAATTTCTGTAGTGGAGTTAAACTCCAAAAGAATTTTATTTATGGAGTTGAACTCCAAAAGAATTTTATTTGTGGAGTTGAACTCCAACAGATTTTCTCCTTTCTCCTTTGAGAAGAAACCCAAAATGGGTTCTCTTGAAACTCCAAGATCTAGATCTTGGATGATAAAAAAAGAGACCCTTTTTCTTCTCTTGATGGAGTTTTGGGAGATGGGTTTATGGTAAAACTTTATTTAGTTTTTAAAAAAAAGGAGAGCTAAGCTCTTGATTTATTTTGAAAATGAAAAGAAGGGGAAGAACTTGAAAAAAAGAGAGAGTGGAGGCGCAAACCCTAGTTTTTTTTTGGGAGAATGAAAAGTCTTCTCTTTATTCATCATCATGTTGCCTTATATAGGCTTACATATTTACATATAGCCCATTGAGCTTTGCAAAATGACATTTTGCCTATCCCATGGCTCATGTGCCATTTCATTTTGCACATAAGCCACGGGCTTACGAAAATTTGGCTTTATGCCCATTTTGCATACATTCATGCACAAAAATTACATAAAAATTATTTGTCACATGATTTTTGTTGTTGGCATGGGGGAGGGCCGGCCGCTTCATGTTCGGACTCGACCTGGGCATGGGCCCATTTGGCTTGGGGTTGATTTTGACTTTGACTTGGTCAACCGGGATGTAAATTTTTACCCCAACAAATTGCCCCCCATCAATAAATGCACACAGTATATGTGGGTTGTGTGCATGAAATTGATGGATCTTCTTTTGCGTGGTGGCGACTTGCTTTGGTTCCCACTTTTTTGGATGCACTGCCCTTTTTACGACATGGACGGTCGGTTCTGCCCTTTTTGCGACTTGGACGGTCGGTTCTTGACGCGTCTCCGAGACGGAGTGTCCGTGGTAGACGTTTCTCTGACCCGGAGTGTCTGTGTTGGACGTATCCCCGATACAGAGTGTCGCTTGTTGACGTGTCCCCGGCATGGAGTTTCTGCTTGACATTTCCCCGGCACGGAATGTCGTTGTCGGACGTTTCCCTGATGCGGAGTGTCTGTGTTGGACGTTTCCCCGATGCAGAGTGTCGTTTGTTGACGTGTCCCCAGCGCGGAGTGTCGGGTTGACTTTTCCCCAGCGCGGAGTGTCGGGTTTACTTTTCCCCGGCGCGGAGTGTCGCTGATCGACTTTTCCCCGGCGCGGAGTGTCAGGTTGACTTTTCCCCGACGCGGAGTGTCGCTGATCGACTTTTCCCCGGCGCGGAGTGTCGGAGTGTCGGGTTGACTTTTCCCCGGCGCGGAGTGTCACTGATCGACTTTTCCCCGGCGCGGAATGTCGGGTTGACTTTTCCCCGGCACGGAGTGTCGCTGATCGACTTTTCCCCGGCACGGAGTGTCGCGGGTTGACTTTTCCCTGGCACGGAGTGTCGCTGATCGACTTTTCCCCGGCGCTGAGTGTCGGGTTGACTTTTCCCCGGCACGGAGTGTCGCTGATCGACTTTTCCCCGGCGCGGAGTGTCGCGGGTTGACTTTTCCCCATCACGGAGTGTCGCTGATCGACTTTTCCCCGGCGCGTAGTGTCGCTGATCGACTTTTCCCCAGCGTGGAGTGTCGGGTTGACTTTTCCCCGGCACGGAGCGTCTCTGGTGGACTTTTCCCCGGCACGGAGTGTCGCTGGTTGACGTGTCCCCAAGACGGAGTGTCTGCTTAACGTTTCCCCGTTACGGAGTGTCATTGTTGGACGTTTCCCCGATGCGGAGTGTCTGTGTTGGACGTTTCCCCGATGCAGAGTGTCGCTGGTTGACGTGTCCCCGAGACGGAGTGTCTGCTTGACGTTTCCCCATTATGGAGTGTTGTTGTTTGACGCAGAGGTCGATGTTGGAATTGGTTGGTTTGATTTGTTTGATTTGAGTTGACATCAGCATCACTACACTGGAATATGGTACCGGGAGCGAATCATCATCTGTCATGAGAGGATTTGGGAGTTGGTTTTTTGTCGGCATCTGCATTGCTGCACTAGAATAATGCCAGGAGCAACTCATCATTTGCTCCGGAAGGATTTGGGAATTGGTTTTTGTTTGGCATCTGCATTGCTGCACTGGAATAATGCCAGGAGCAACTCATCATTTGCCCCGGTAGGATTTTGGAATTGGTTTTTGTTGGGCATCTGCATTGCTGCACTGGAATAATGCCAGGAGCAACTCATCATTTGCCCCGGGAGGATTTTGGAATTGGTTTTTATTTGGCATCTGCATTGCTGCACTGGAATAATGCCAGGAGCAACTCATCATTTGCCCCGGAAGGATTTGGGAATTGGGTTTTTTGCTTGGCATCAGTATCGCTACACTGGAATATGGTACCAGGAGCGAATCATCATTTGCACTACCTTATCAGAAAGCGATGGCTTAGGAGACAGGTTTTAGGTCCCTATCACCTAAGACTTTTCAATTTTATGAGCCGTAAGGGTCTCACAAAGTATTTTCTCCCTACGGGTCGTAAAGATCCCGTAAGTGTATTTTCTCCTTAAGAGTCGTGGGGACTCCCAAGTGTATTGCTCCTTTGTGAGTCGTAAGGATCTCACGCGGGAATTTTCTCCTCACAAAGTCGAGAGGACTTTGCGAGTGCATTTCATCTCTTTTTTACGAGTTTGCGCCCTTTCGGGTTTTCACAAACTCGCCGGCAGTCCTGCTGTTTTTACTCACGGAGCCCTTTCGGGTTTTCATCCATGCCCATTTTGCTTGTGGACATACCTTTTTTTTTTCTTCTTCTCTCTTTTTTTTCTTTTTTTTTTTGAATCTTCCCTGCTGGTGGGACTTTGAATGTGGTCTCGCCGGTAGGACTCGGGAGAGATTGAGATTGTTTTCACGCCCGTGGATTGTATACGGTTTTGCAGGATGTATGATCCAGACCGTAGGGCCAAAGACATTTCGGGACTTTGTTGGCGTCTGCATCGCTGCACTGGAATATGGTACCAGGAGCGACTCATCATTCGCCGTTGGGGTATGAGATTTAGAATTTGGTTGGCGTCTGCATCGCTGCACTGGAATATGGTACCAGGAGCGACTCATCATTCGCCATTAGGAATTTGAGTTTTGAACGGCGTCTGCATCGCTGCACTGGAATATGGTACCAGGAGCGACTCATCATTCGCCACTTAGGGAATAGGGAGCGATGGCTTAGGAGACAGGTTTAGATCCCTACCACCTAAGTCTTTGCAATTTTATGGTCCGTGAGGGTCCCATAAAAGTATTTTCTCTCTACGAGTCGTAAGGATCCCGCAGGTGTATTTTCTCCTTAGGAGTCGTGAGGACTCCTAAGTGTGTTTTTCCTTTGTGAGTCGTAAGGATCCCACAAAGGTTTGTTCCCCTCATGCATCGTGAGGACACATGAGTGGATTTCCCTTCGTCCCTAGTTTAACGACTTAGAGGTCATCTGTTTTCAGTTTAAAGACGTAGAGGTCATCTGTTTCCAGTTTAACGACGTAGTGGTCATCTATTTCCAGTTTAACGACGTAGTGGTCGTCTATTTTCAGTTTAAAGACTTAGAGGTCTTCTGTTTCTAGTTTAACGACTTAGAAGTCTGCGGATGGCGAGCTTGGAATTTTGGGGTAGGGGCTGGCATCAGCGTTGTTAACACTGAAGCAGAGGTGCCAGGACACATAAGTGGGTCTTCCCAATGGAGCATAATTCCGAGGGCGGAGACCAACCGCTGGACTGGTGATTGCAGTGGGATATGGGTATGATGAGAATTATTTGAGCCCATGGATTGTATACGGTAGTCAATTTGGGGACTAGCCGTAAGGCCGGAAGAATTTTGGAAAATTGGATTTTGGTTGGCGTCTGCATCGCTGCATTGGAATATGGTACCAGGAGCGACTCATCATTCGCCGTTTTTTTTATTTCGTTTTGTTTTTGTTTTTGTTTTTTTTTGTTTTACCGCGATTGCTCTATCATTTCAGCTTTTCTTATCACGAAGGTCGCGATTGCCCTATCATTTTGGCTTTATTCGCGGTTGCCCTATCATTTCGGCTTTATTTTCATTTTTATTTTTACTCGCTGATTTTTACTGCGAGTTGCCCCATCATTTCGGCTTTTCTTTATTTTTCTTTTATTTACACATTTTTTTGTTTATTTACACACACACACATATATATATATATATATTTTTACATTCCCAGTTTAACGACTTAGAGGTCGATTGTTCCCAGAGAAAGTCAGAAGTCTGAGAGAATCGGTTTCATGAAGAACTTCGGTCTCCGTTTGTATGAAATTGGCGGTCGCAGCTGGACTGTTTGTTAACACGCCTTTAGACAGTTCTATCTCTCCTGCCTTGTATTGCTTTTTGACCCAATCTTTGAAGGCGAAGCAGTCCTCAATGGCATGACCTATCACTCTGTGATAGGGGCAGTATTTGGGGTCGTCGGTCATATTCGCTTCCTGCGGGTTTTTTGACTCTGGCAGTTGTAGACCGTTCCTCAGAGTGTCTTTGAATATTTTACGGATTTTGTCCCTTCTGAAGGAATAGACCTTATCCAGCTTCTCTTTCAGTGGAGATTCTCCTCCCTCTCCGAACACTGACTTCCGAGGCTGGTTGGCACTAGGCCTGCTCATCTCTCGCTTATTTCGGTTAGCCAAAGTGTTGAAAGATTCAGAATCGTCGGAATTTCCGCCTTTGCGATTATCGTCCTTTCGGTTTCTCCAGGACCTATTGTTATTTTGGGAGTCAGAGGAGGGCTCCTGCTTTGAGCGCTCCAGCATCTGAACTTTCCTGGTCAGCTCTTGGAATGTTTTGAGACCCGCGGTGCATAGAAACGGGGCCATCCAATTATTGAGATTTCCGACGAGGAGACTGACAGATTGGTCCTGCTCTATCGGTGGTTCGTATTTAACGGAGAGATTGCGCCATCGGGTTATAAAATCTGTGCTGCTTTCGTTGTTCTTGGGCTTGGTCCTTACGAGCTCGGCAATGGTAATCTTATCGCTGACGCTCATGAACCTCTGTCGAAACAAAGATTCCATTTGGACGAAAGTAGTAACAGAGCCATCCGGTATGCTCGCGTACCAGTCGAAAGCAACATCGGTTAAGCTATTAACGAACTGGCGGAGGAGAAGCGCATCATTTCCCCTAATATTCCCGCATGAGGCCTTGAAGTGGGCGATGTGTTGATTCGCATTTCCCGTCCTATCGAATCTTCTGAATTTGGGGATGACATAGCCGCTAGGAAATTCTACCAGATCATACTGAGCGGGATATGGTCTCCCACTACTGTTGATATCTTTTTGCGCTTCGGCTTTGGCCACTAATGTTATGACTTTGCTGGCAACCAAATCCATGATTTGATCTTGAGTTAGCGGGCTACTTTCATCGGTAGCCAAGACATTTCCCGAGATAGGATGCGACTGATTTTCATGTAGTTCGCCCACTTTTGGATTTGAGGGAATAGGCGTCGGCTGCTTTGGGACACCATTTCCTGGTTCACGAGCAGAGCCCTCCGCCTGATTGGGCGACTGAGAGGCAAGTCGGGCTGTGAGCTGCATTACGACATTCGTCAAGTCGTCAATTTTTGAGTAGAGCTTGGCCATCTCCTTGTCTTTGCTTCTGAGCTGTTTTCGGAGCTCTTGGAGAAGTTGCTGCTCTGCCTTCTTGGGACGGAAGATTGGCTCCTCTTCACTTTCCGAGCCCGACTCCTCATGGATCGAAGGGTCTTTCTGCCTATCCTCCTCATCTAGAGGGTTTTCATCATCTAGCGGAGGCGGCTGTTCTTGGGAAGCGGCAACCACATTTAAGCCAGATTGGATTTGAGATGTGGTGGCCCCGTCCTTCCTCTTGCTACGCGTGCCCACCATGTAGACAGTGTGGACCACATACCCAGCCATTTCCTCATCCTCGGTGGGGTAACCCTGTTCTTCGAACCTTATGAGGTTTAGCCTGGCAGGAGCCCTAGCCCTTTTGTTGGCTCTATATCTGAGCCTTTTCTCTCTCAGCTTCTCGATTTTGAAGGCTTGGCGGGCATCCGCTATCCGGGAAGCCATTGTGAGTTGATCAGAGGGGAGCTTAGAGAAGACACCCGAGCGAGCAGTGGTCAAGGGCACCGCTGGAGCTTGCTCGGGATGCATTGTAGCTTTGTTGGTATTGATGGCCTTGCCCCCAGCCGGGGCTATGGAGAGTCGTTCGGAAACGGACTTGCGCTTGGGCTGAGGTGCCCTCGCGACCACCACATTTGGTCTCCTGCCTTTCGAGACCGGTTTGTCTGCCACCGGGGCTTGAGGAGCTGGGACGGCGCCAACTGGCATGAACACAATAGAGCCGAATGGTAGCAGCGGCTCCTCCCATTGTCGCCCGAGACAGGCCGGAAGGACTGTCCTAGAGTCTATCCTCATCGCGTAGGAGATGGGAGCTGAGTTCATCATCGAAGACATCGTCGGAAGGTGATTGCTTGAAAATCTGCATGAAAAAGCATTATTTTTAGTATAAATACAGCTATGTATATTGATTGAGTTCGCATGAACGCTTAACCCGAAATATGGGAGGAGAGATTAGTCCCACCGGGCGTGCCAGAATCTGTAGGTTATTTTTCGTCACCCTATTGAGATGGGAATACGCGCGCTTGTCAGGTGCATTACAGATTCCCCCTGCCTAGGGTAGGCTGGGGTTTATTGATTGTGGGGATCCGAATCTCTGGCAGCCGCGGACTAAGCTGCCGTTAATTACCCTTCGCATTTGGAGCAAAGGAACCTCCGATTGATGGGTTAAACTGGTCATGCGAACTCAATATGCGGTGCGTTGGTGTGTGTGTATTTTTTTTTGTTTTGTTCCACTTATAAAAAAAATATATATATATACATATATATTTTCTATATATAAAAAAACAAAAATAAATAAGTAAATAAATATTTAGAGATTTTTAAAAAAAAAATTATTATTATTATTTTTTAATTTTAAAATATTATTTATAATTTATTTTTATTTATTTAATATTTATTTGTTTTATTTTTTTTAATAAAAAAGCTTAAAATAACGAAAAGAAGAAAGAGAAAAAAAAGGGGGCCATCACATGCTCAGCATGTGAGAAGGCCATCACATGTTTAGCATGTGACCCGTCACATGCTTAGCATGTGACCCACGTCACATGCTGAACATGTGATGGGGCCGTCACATGCTCAGCATGTGACCCCCGTCACATGCTCAGCATGTGAGGGGGCCGTCACATGCTTTGCATGTGACGCTCGTCACATGCTAAACATGTGATGGGGCCGTCACATGCTTAGCATGTGAGCATGTGACGTCCGTCATATAGTTTGCATGTGACCTCCTTTTTTATTTGTGAGAAAGTGGAGTTAAACTCCAAAAGAATTTTATATGGCTAAAAGAATATAATGTGGAGTTAAACTCCAAAAAAAAGGATTTTTACTGTGGAGTTAAACTCCAAAAGAATTTCTGTAGTGGAGTTAAACTCCAAAAGAATTTTATTTGTGGAGTTGAACTCCAAAAGATTTCTGTAGTGGAGTTAAACTCCAAAAGAATTTTATTTGTGGAGTTGAACTCCAAAAGAATTTTATTTGTGGAGTTGAACTCCAACAGATTTTCTCCTTTCTCCTTTGAGAAGAAACCCAAAATGGGTTCTCTTGAAACTCCAAGATCTAGATCTTGGATGATAAAAAAAGAGACCATTTTTCTTCTCTTGATGGAGTTTTGGGAGATGGGTTTATGGTAAAACTTTATTTAGTTTTTAAAAAAAAGGAGAGCTAAGCTCTTGATTTATTTTAAAAATGAAAAGGAAGAGGAAGAACTTGAAAAGGAGAGAGAGTGGAGGCACAAACCCTAGTTTTTTTTGGGAGAATGAAAAGTCTTCTCTTTATTCATCATCATGTTGCCTTATATAGGCTTACATATTTACATATAGCCCCTTGGGCTTTGCAAAATGGCATTTTGCCTATCCCGTGGCTCATGTGCTATTTCATTTTGCACATAAGCCATGGGCTTACAAAAATTTGGCTTTATGCCCATTTTGCATACATTCATGCACAAAAATTACATAAAAATTATTTGTTACATGATTTTTTTTGTTGGCATGGGGGAGGGCCGGCCGCTTCATGTTCGGACTCGACCTGGGTATGGGCCCACTTGGCTTGGGGTTGACTTTGACTTTGACTTGGTCAACCGGGCTAAAATTTTTTACCCCAACACCTTCGATTCGATAGCCAGCAATCATCGCAACGAAGATCCTAGTACGAGCTATCCCGTGCTTCGCAACGAGGGCAGGGGCAGATCCATCCCTCCTCCCAACATAGTCGAAGCCCTAACAGTACGGATCGACCGACTGACAACGATGGTGGATGCACTCGCTTGTGTTCAAGCCGCCACCCCTGCTCCCCAGAACAGAGGCGGGCAGGAGACGGCAGACGGACGCGCTCAGGTCCTCGACATCGCTTGTGTCAATCCTGACACCACGGAACACCGGCGTGCCAATTCCTCCATTCATGACACTCATACGAGAAATGATTCCATGATTTGTTGGGCGCCGAACAGTCCAACGCCGAGATCTCAGGACCAACCGGACAATCACTTCAATGCTCTCCATGCTCCCTTGCCTTCCGAAGCGATGTCAGTCAGGATGCCTGATTCTAGGAATGACCAATGTCACCGTAACCACTGAGACCATACACATGGCACTCGCCGGGAAGAGCAACAAAGGGTTCATCCCGAGAATATGAGGAACGTGATAGAGCGAAGCTGGAGCCGTTCCGCCACCCAAGCTCGAAGCAGGGACAGCATGAACTCCGATTATGGAGAATTCTCGGGGTACCAGCTGCAAATCGAGGTCCTCGAGAAGAAAATCGAGGACATGTAGCTTGCCATCCGTTCTCCCGGAGGGTCAGCAAAATATTCCGCGGACTCTCTCACGAAGCCCTTCACTGAACAGTTACTGAGAAAATAGGTCTCTTCCTGGAACAAGCCGCCCAAAGTGGCTCTTTTCGATGGGAAGTCTGACCTAAAAGACCACTTGGACGCGTTTACCGCGGGAATGAGCTTTCAAGATAACTCGGACGCAGCTCAGTGCCGAGCATTCGCTACTACTTTCATCCAGGCTGGGCGAGATTGGTTTCACGGCCTGACTCCATGCTCAATCTCAACTTTTGACGACTTGGCCACTCAGTTTCTTAGCCACTTCATCAACAATCAACGGTAGAAGAGGTCGGTCGACTAACTATTCACTGTCAAGAGTGAGGACAGCAAATCTTTCAAGGGCTACATTACTCAGTTTTACAATGCTCTCCAAGAAGTACCCGAGCACCGGGACGAGACGGTCATTACCGCCCTGAGATTCGGTCTTAGGCATAAAGAGTGGCTCTGCTCTTTTGTATTGGCACAACCTAAGACCATGGTCGAGGTAAAAGTCTAGACCGAACGGGAAATCCAACTCGAGTCTGAGGTGAATGCTAATCTTTCCCGGGAAGATAGGACGGACCGAAAGAAGAGGGACTGGGAAGAGAAGAAGAAAGCTGGTCGTTCGAAACCATATTCCCCGAGGTTTCACGAGTACACACCTCTGAACTTCTCGCAAGTCGAGCTGATAGAGGAAGCGAAGAGCGAGAGATTCTTCAAGCTGCCAACGATGATACAAAGGCCAGGCAAGCGACTCTGCAGCCCGTATTGTGCCTTTCATCAGTCACAGGGACACCCGGTTGAGAATTGCAAACAGCTGCGCGATTACTTTAAGGAGTCAATCCACTCCAGTCACTTGGCAAAGTACATGCGAGACAAATGTCAAGCAAGTAGGGAGCAAGCCGACCAACCTGCAACCGGAGAGTTGACAGTCGGACAGATCATGGTCGTCGACGTTGGCTCAACTCCGAGCAATGAAGACACTCGTCGTATCCAGCCAATCATGACCTTAGATGCTCCCCCTTCAAGTATACAAAGGTTACCCCCATCACCTTCACCGATGAGGAACTGTATGGCATATCGGTCCTGCACCATGATCCCCTAGTGATCATGGCCCGGATAAATAGGTACGAAGTCAGGAGAATTCTCGTTGACTTGGGAAGCTCGGCGGTCATCCTATTTTATGACCGCTTCCAGCGTATAGGATTAAACTCGTCCAATCTCCAACCTACCTCGCACGTTCTCTCCGGGTTCACTAACCACTCCGTTCAAGCTGAAGGAACGATCACTTTTCCTTTCAACATTGGGGAGGCCGGAAGAACCCGAACAATATCGGTGAGTTTCCTCGTCGCTCGGGTTCCTTCCTGTTATAACATCCTCTTGGGTCACCCCACTTTAAACGTCCTTCAAGCTCATATATCGACCTACCACCTCGCGCTCGAGTTTTCTCTGAGCGATGGTGGGATAGGCCGGGCCTTCGAAGATCAGCAAATCGCTAAGGTATGTCTCGCCACGACAGTTCCAGAGGACAAAGAAGTTGATCTGATTGACGGACCGTGTGATCTTCGAGAGTCGCGGGATACCCGTCATGACAAGAAGGAGATCCAGGGTTCCCCGGTAGAAGCCTTGTCCGAAGTTCCCTGTTCCCCTCCGAATGGCGGCCTAGACTTTGCGTCTCGCCTGAGATTCGGGGCAGATGCTATTTGGTTTTATCCGTCTACCTCTCCGAAAATGCCAAGTTGATTTATGGCACCTTATATCGGAGGTTTAGACGGATGCGGCCGATATAGCAGACTTCGTCAGATTCCCCCTCGCTTGAGGGGTTTTTGATTGTGGGGACGCTCTTCCCTGCAGGCGCAAGCCCCTGCAGTTAATTACGCTACCGCATTGCGGTAACAACTTTCTCCTTCTCCAGAATTTCACTTCGTGTCGTGTGTGTTTGTTTTGTTTATGGTTGCCCGTGGATTGTATACGGAGACTGAGTAATGCCGTCGCCCGCAGGACGTGGATTAGTCTAAATCCATATTTACTTAGATTTGGGTTTGGTGTTTTTAGTTTAAGGATGCATTAGCCGTGTTGTGGCTAAGATCAACTTAAACGTTCATTAAGGATACGTCAGTCCTGTTTGGGACTGAGATCAATTTAACGCAGTGATCCATTTAATATATGGCCGTCAAGACTCGTCACCTCTCTGATGTCGTTGAAGGATTACAACGACATGTATCAGAGGAGCTCGGAGATGTACCCTCGAACCAGAGTTGATTGGGAGTTTTATAATCCATTTGAATGTTTAAGGATACGTTAGCCGTGTTTGGGACTAAGATCGACTTAAACGGGATCATTTAGATCCGGTAAAAGAGCATTTGGAGGCTCTATTGTTCCAGTTTAGGGACGTGGTGGTCCATACTCCAGTTTAAGGACGTGGTGGTCCATGTTCCAGTTTAAGGACGTGGTGGTCCATCGCCAGTTTAGGGACGTGGTGGTCCATATTCCAGTTTAGGGACGTGGTGGTCCATCGCCAGTTTAGGGACGTGGTGGTCCATATTCCAGTTTAGGGACGTGGTGGTCCATATTCCAGTTTAGGGACGTGGTGGTCCGATATTAGTTTAGGGACGTTTCGGTCCGACCTTAGTTTAAGGACGTTTCGGTCCGATATTAGTTTAAGGACATTTCGGTCCATCATTAGTTTAAGGACGTTTCGGTCCGATATTAGTTTAAGGACGTTTCGGTCCGTTATTAGTTTAAGGACGTTTGGGTCCGTTATTAGTTTAAGGACGTTTCGGTCCGATATTAGTTTAAGGATGTTTCGGTCCATTATTAGTTTAAGAACGTTTCGGTCCAATATTAGTTTAAGGACGTTTCGGTCCGTTATTAAAGGGTGTGGTCGTCGGGACCCATCACCTCTCTGACGACGTTGAATGATTACAACGACATGTGTCAGAGGAGTTCGGAGATGTACCCTCGAACCGGATATAAATTGATTGAAAGGAGCAATATCGCTCAGTCAATTTAATTTGAGGACTTACGGCCGAAATTGGGCTAAGTCCAGTTGAAAATGTTCAATACCTTTATTTATTTCTGGTCTATTAGACCTGTGTTAGGGCTTTGCCCACACTTAAGTAATGCATTGCATTACTTCAGGCCATTTATGCCCATTTTGACTGGGCTCTCCCCTTTTTATTATGATGCAAATCATCTGTTTTGGTTTGGGCTCTACCCTTTTTAAAATAATGCATTGCATTTTATTAGGCCTGTTAGGCCTTCTTTAATTGGGCTTAGCCCCTTTTGTAAGCAATGCAGTGCATTTGTCTGGCGCTTTGCGCCAAGTAATGAGCGCAAGCTCATATGGTGATGACACGTGTCATGTTCTGGTGAGCGCAAGCGCAACAGCGCAGTGCGCTGCGCTAGTGCACTGCACTGTTGCGCTGCTGACACGTGGCGCTCCCTGGTGGCTTGCGCCAACAAAGGAGCGCAACAGCGCAATTTTTTAAGTGCAAAGCACTGTTTTATATTTTGATCGATTTTAAATCAAAGAAAACAAGTTTTCTTTTGTTTTTAAAGAACCAATGGTTCATAAGAAAGTGGAAAGCACTATTATTACTTATTTTTCTTTTTATTTAAGATTACTGATCTTGTTCTTAGATCAACAATCTGTCCATAAGAGAATTTTCTCTTTTTCCTAAAGGTTTTTACCTTCTGTTGTTCTTGAGGAGTTCTCAAGAGTTCTCTTCTCTTTTTTTTAGAAAGATGTTGATCCCTTTGAATTGAGGTCTGGGGTCCTTTTTATAGTGCCCATAAATTAGTTAAATTTTTTAAAAAGATTTTTCTCTGAGTGATTTGGGGAATTTTCCCCACTGTTGGATCTTTGATCCAAGGGCTTCTGCTTTGCAGAAGAAAACCTTCTTGTTTTAACAAGAACAGAAAAGATTTCTTAGAAATTTAATTCTGTTTGGCGCAGATCCCCCAGCGCGTGACACGTGTCGCGCAGCGCATAGTGCAGCGCAACTGCGCTGACACGTGTCGCGCAGCGCACAGCGCAGCGCAACTGCGCGAGCGCATCTGCGCTGACACGTGTCGCGCAGCGCAACTGCGCTGACACGTGTCGCGCAGCGCAAAGCGCAGCGCAACTGTGCGAGCGCATCTGCGCTGAGACGTCTCGCACAACGCACAGCGCAGCGCAACTGCGCTGACACGTGTCGCGCAGCGCAGCACTAGCGCAACTGAAGCATTGCTTCCTTTAAATAGAGCTTTGCTCTGATTGGGCGCGCCTTCTTGGGCGCTGTGCTGACGTATCAGCGCCTGACATGTGGCGCGTTGCGCCCGAGATTTGAAGTGTTGCTTCAAAATTTTGAATTTTGAATTTCAACAGAGCTTTGCTCTGATTGGGCGAAACAAATGCCCCCCCACCGTTGCGCTCACGTGGCGCACACGTGAGTGCAGCGGTGGTAAACTCCTGATCGTTAGATCAAGGGGTGAGCTCAAGGGGCGCAAGCGCCTTATAAATAGGACCTCTGGCCCTTAGAAAAATCTTACCGTTTTAAGATTTTGATTTTCCAGAGCTTTGCTCTTGCTTAAGAACTTCAGAGCTTTGCTCGTTTCCACAGTTAGAAAACTTTTAGGTAAAGTTAATTTAAATCCGATTAATTTAAATCAATCTTAACCAAAAGAGCTTTGCTCTTATAGATCTTTTGATCTAAAGAAATTCCCTTTGGGGTTTCACCAACAGAGCTTTGCTCTCATGAATCCATAGATCTACAGAGATCTTGTTCATGGGTTTTAACCCATGAGCAGAGCTTTGCTCATGGATCCAAAAATAGATCTTTTTGATCTAAAAACGAAGAACTTCTAATAGTCTTCAAAAGATTTTAATTTCTTTAGGAGTTTTAAATAAATTTTCTCATCATCATCACAGAGCTAGGCTCTTTTAAGGAATCTTATTCCCCTGAGACCAGAGTTTGACAAGTGTCACTCTGTGACAGAGCTTTGCTCTGAAAGAGGAGATTTTCTCCTTGTCTCTAGGGATTCTTCCCCCCCTTTTTTATAAATAGGAAAGTTTTCCTGGGGACCGACTGACAATCTCTTCCAATGATGAGGTCGTCTTATTAACTGACGTATTGTCATCTAGATTTTGTGGGTCCCCCTTCGGTCTCCTATCCACTGCACTGCTGTGTGGTGTAATTAATTAATTTTAATTTAATTAATGCATTTCCCCCTTTTTTTTTAAACGCCAAACGTTGGAATTACAACACTAACGACTAAATTGTTCTTTTGCAGCGATCATGTCTCTAGACACTTCATTCCCGTTCGTTCGCTCGGAGGAGGGATTTCTCGAGGCGCCCTTGGACCGTGAAGTCCTGGCCATGATTAAGGAGTACGACCCGGAGTACAAGAGTCTCCATCTTTGGGGGTCGTGGTACAATCAGATCATCATGGGCCGACGGAGCTTCACATGCGCGGTGCCGTCAGAACCCATAACGGCGATTCATTACGCCAGCCCACCCCCGGTGCAGTACGCCGTGGAGATGGTTGATTGGACATTAAAGGGCTTCCTACATCCCGCCATAGATGCGATTCCGGTTCAGCTTCCCATGGTTTTGGATATCCTGGGGCGCCGCATCTGTCAAGGCGAGGCGCGACCTTGGGGGCAATCATATAATATCGGTTTGATCCCCCGCCACCCAATCGGCTATCTGCCGTGGGCCCGGTATATCCTGTCGACGAAGAAGTCGCAGTTGATAAGATTAGGATTGTATACCACAGTCTATGTTTCCCTCTTCCAGTATCCCACGCTTCCCACCTGGTGGTGCAAGGCCTTCCTGGAGCAGTGGAACATTCCTACCCACACTTTCCTTGCCATGGATCGGGAAGTGTCAATCTCGTTGGAAGAGTTTACGGAGGTATCCGGTCTACCGGTCATGGGGGAACATTATGAAGAATTGCTCCCGCCGGATGAGTACGTCATTGGTGCTAAGCCGGTGATAAGGGGGCTCACGCCGGAGAACGCTGTTCAACATCAATTTCCAAGTCTGATCAAAGTGTTGAACATCTACGAGGCCCTTTTCATTGAGCGTGGGAGCCACGAAGTTAATTTTGAGGATTTCATTGCTCGGTTCCTTCATCCAAACGTCCTCTCGGCGGAAGCTGCCAAGTTTGCCAACCTTGAGGACCCTTTTGGTTTAGGTTTGGATAACCTGCCAGCGAAAGACGTAGACCAAAAGAACTTTTTTCTTCCTAACTCCCCAACCATGTCTTTTGCAGAAGTCCCAGCCCCCGAGATGGACGAGGAGGCCTTCTTTTTAGGATTTCTTGGGCTTTGGCTGAGTTGGTTTGCGCTCCCAATGCACTCTCACCGCATGCGGCCCTCTGTTTTTTACCCGGCCCACCGAATGACTATCGGGGTAAAGGTGGCCGTTAGGATCGCTGGTTTGGCGCACTTATATCATGGCCTCAGTCGAGCAGCGGATGCTAATGAGCCTGGGGTGTTGCACGTGGTCTTCCCGATGCACTACTTTATGTCGTGGCTTGAGTTACATACAGCGGGTGTCTTCGACATGCATAAAAGGCCCTCGTTCTACGAAAGGTGCAGTTTTCCTCGCATTCTACAGTTGATCGGCGCATCAATTGTAAATCCATCGCCATGAGATGCCAGGTGTTTACTCCTTCGCTCCCACACCGTTGGAACCGGTGTGTCTTTCATTGACAAGGTGTTGACTATTGGAAAAACGTCCACCACTGCAGTGCGGCCATTGCAAGACACTTTCAAGGATGGAGCTTCAATTTTAACGGCCCGGGAGACCCTTCACCTATAGTCCATCAGACTGGGGTTCTTGGTGTTTAGGCAGGACGGGGCAGCGATCTTCATGAGATATAACCCGCATCATTTCGCCCAACAGCTGAGCTATAATCAAGGGGTACCGCTGGAGGCTTTTTTATCGGAACCTGCCGCGACTGAAGAAGGGATGGAGAGGGCACTGCATCACTTCATGCGTCTAAACACGGGCTCTCACTTCTTTATCAGCGAGCCGGCTTGCGCCCCCCGAATTCTTAGGGTATACACAGAATGGTATAGTCATTCGACAGGAGCGGTCATAAAGGAGGAAAGGCGGTTGCTGATCGACCGTAAGGGTGCACCTCCAGGTAGCGATCGCAACGCTCCTCTGGCGCCAAGGACCCCGGTAATCCCCCCTTTAAAAGATGCTAAAGCCGGACCCTCCCGTGCAAAAAGTCCTCCACGTGAGTCGCCGCTCCCTGATATCACAGATGCACCTCCCGCACCCTGTGCTCCAGTGGAGACAGTGGTTGTACCCTCGCCGGAGTCTGGTGTGGGTGCGGACATCGGGACCCGTCGTCCCGAAGTGGCTGCTAAACGGAAGTCGATCCCTCATGAGCCTAGGGTCGGAGGGCAAAAGAAAAAGAAGTCGCTCTTCGCTGCGGACGTCGCGTTCGGTCAGGAACCCCATGCTCCTTATGTCGAGGGCCTGCTCGAATACGGGACTAACGAATGATTAGTGATGCCGCCGCCGGACGATACAGACTTGGAGGCTGCTCTCAAAGCTCCAGCATGGTTGGCGAGGCGTGACGCGTGGCTAGCTAAGCTTGCGCAATCAGGTAACTACTAGTCGCCTTTTCTTTATTGCAACATATCCTCTTAATTGCCTTTGACTAACACTTTTCTTTTTGTCTTCCAACAGGCATCACTGATGAAGAAGCCATTGCCGCTTCTCTGAAGACTTTCCAGGAGGAGGAACGTCTTAGAGCATCTATGGGCCTTAGTAAGTTTCGACTCATCAATTTTTCATTTTCCTTGCGTTATGGTCTATCTAACCTTTCCCTTTTAATCACAGGAACCTCAATGCCGTTCCCTCCAAGTGATGCAGATGTTCTACCAGCTGCCGATGCTCCCGCTTCCTCTGGGCCACCGCAGGAGGTTCGTCTTGAAGAGCCGATGAAAGATTCCTTAAAGGCTCTGGAGGCATCCCTGAACGAGGATGACGACGCCTTGAAGGAGGCGTCACAAAGGTCCATCGCGACAGCCCGGGAGGAAAGGAAGCGGCTGAAGCGTGAGGCGAAGGCACGCAGGGTTGCCTTGGCTATGGGAGCGGGTCCCAGCACCGCCCCTCGTGCTGAAACTCCATCCGAAGAGGCCTCGGTCGCCCTGTCTACAGCTCATAGACAGGCGATCCGCGCCAATAGAGAGGCTAACGACAAGTCTACCTCAGGTACTATATTTCCTTCAGAATTTCGTTACTAGACTCATAAAGCTGTCGGTTCTTATATATTCTATTTTGCAGGGCCGAGTCCGACCGAGGGGGAGGCGGAAACCGCTGATCCCAAGGAGACAGAGGAGGCATCTCTTACCGAGCCTGAGCCGACGGTGGGCAACGTCGCCGAGGCTTCAGGGCCCGAGAGGGAGGTTGAGGGGTCTGCAGCTGAGAGGGTCATTGATGCCCAGTCTGAAGTGGCGGCAGATGAAATGATCATTACAACTGAACCGAGGGTGGCGGCGGACGAGGCGCTTGAGGCCGGCGATCTCGTGGTGATGGTGGACGATACAACCGCGACTACTGAACCTGAGAGAGTAGTGGGTGAGGCGGTCATGATTCCCGAGGACGAGCCAACCGCCCCTTCTCTGGAATCTGGCAATACTCCAGTCATAGCCCTCCCCGTCTATGGTCCTCCGCCGTCTCCAGGTCTCGCGAGCATCACGACGGTTCCCATTGAGTCGGGTGATGAGGCCACGGGCGGTGGTCTCATGTCAATAGAGGAGGAAATCGCCTCCGTTTCAGCCGGCAGTTCATCAGGTAAATCCCAGGTTTCTGTCTTTCTTTATCTCACAATCCTTTCTGACAAGTTCACTTTTCTTGTAACGCAGGTGCAGCCAGCGCTGATGCCCCATTGCTTGAGGGAGCGCCTTCAACGACTGCCTTGGCGGTAGTCACCTCTCAACCCTCTCTCATACCATCTAAGATGTTGGAAGGTATGGGTTCGCAACTCATTAGTCTTATCTTTCATATGTATAGTTTATGTACTGAAGTCGTGCTGTTGTGCCTTTTTAGGCGTACTTTTTGACCATCTTTACCAGATGTTGCTCCCACACTTCTCCTTCCCATCCGAGCCCGCTTCTTCCTCTGGTGACGTTGGTGAGTATGATTTCCAATGATATCCTTCTTTCTTCCTTAATGAGATTACTTCTAAACCCCCCTTTTTTTCTCGACTGCAGTGTTACAAATCGAAGGAGGGGATGAAAGACGGGCTATGCTGCCGACTCTTCCGGCCCTGCCACCTGCCTCAGCTGGTACAGCGACTATCACATTGATGAATCCACCCTTCTTTATTTTCAGAACTATTATCTGACTGCATCCTGTTTCTTTTCAGCTGTCGTTCCAGCCTCGGCGCCCTTCGAGCCTCGTATTACAATGCCGACGGGTCCTTATCTGAGAAGTCCGTCTTCAAAAGGCGCCGTGAATAGTCTGCGCATGTTGAGGGACTATGTCGAGGAACTCGACGTTGTAACTCCTACATCTGCCGCAGACTTCGTTACGGTGGTTAACCCGATGCTGGCAATACTCGTGAACTTTCATGGTGAGGGCATCATCGCATCTTGGGTTAACCATTGCAAGGAGATCGAGGCCCGCCTGTATCAGTTGGAGTCGCTGCGTCCCGCTCCCGAGACCTTGGCTGCCAGCAATCAAAGAACAGCGTGGATTGAGCAGAGCGCTTCTTACTTCCGTCACCTCGAACAAGAAGTCATTTCAAGGCGTAAGGAGCGCGGTGAGACTTCGAGCAAGTCTGCCCAACTGCATGCTCGGGTGGAGGCCAATGCCGCACGGCTGAAGGTTGTCTTTGAGGGCCTTCTGCAATGTCTTTCCGAAGGGTTATCATTGAGGCAACAACTTGATGTTGTCGAACGAGATGTACCCAACCAGGAAGCAGCCCAGAAGGCGGGGGAGGAGCAACTTTCATTCTTCTTGCAGCAGCGGGCCCAGGTAGAGGCGGAGGTGGCTGTGGCTGTCACTCAAGAGGAAGCGCTGAAGGCAGTGCGAGAGCAGCTTGTGAATTTACTAAAGACACTTCCTCCTCAGTAGCTATCCATCTTTGTATCGTTTGTACTCGTAGATAAAAGAATGTATATATATTTTTTTCTCTTTGACATAATGTATCCTGTATCCAATCAAGTTTATGAATAAAAGATACACCTTTTTTGTAATGTGTCATTTTCTCCGTCTTTTCTTTCTTTTATTATCAGCATATCACCTTAGCAAACATGGTTAATGGATGATTAGAACGAGTATCTTGACTTTCTTAAGAATCAGCGATGGCTTAGGCCGCAGGTTCAGATCTGCTGCCTAAGACTTTTCAACTCCATGAGCCGTGAGGGTCTCATAGAGATTCTTCTCCCTACGGATCAAGAGGATCTCGTAGGTGGGCTTTCTCCTTAGGAATCGTGAGGATTCCTAAGTGTGGTTTTCTCTTACAAGTCGTAAGGATCCTATAAGAGAATTTTCCCCCTTACGAGTCGAGAGGACTCGTAAGCGGTTGTTTCCCTCCTTGTCGAAACTCGACCTTGGAGAGTGAGACCCGTGAATAGTATGCAAGAGACCATTTTGGATTGACTTGCAGGGTCCCATTGTTCAGGAAGCAAGTTTTTTATTCCCTGCTGCCTGAGGCTTCATTTGCATGTTGAGACGAATCGGGAATTTCACGTGGAGACACTAGTTTCTCTGCGAGCCGGCGCGAATCAGGAGGCTCTCGTCAAGGAGTGTTTGTATCCGTGAGTCGAGGAGTTTGCTATGGATTATTTGTTTCCCAAGCGCCAAGGATTATTTGTTTCCTTGGGGTTTGAAACCAATCGAGGATTTCCCACGGAGGCACTGGTGGCTCTGTGAGTCGACGCGGATCAGGAGGCTTTCGTCAAGGAGTGTTTGTATCCGTGAGTCGAGGAGTTTTCTAGGGATTATTTGTTTCCCAAGCGCCAAGGATTATTTATTTCCTTGGGGTTTGACACGAGTCGAAGATTTCCCACGGAGGCACTGGTGGCTCTGCGGGTCGACGCGGATCAGGAGGCTCTCGTCAAGGAGTGTTTGTATCCGTGAGTCGAGGAGTTTGCTAGGGATTATTTGTTTCCCAAGCGCCAAGGATTATTTGTTTCCTTGGGGTTTGACACGAGTCGAAGATTTCCCACGGAGGCACTGGTGGCTCTGCGGGTCGACGCCGATCAGGAGGCTCTCGTCAAGGAGTGTTTGTATCCGTGAGTCGAGGAGTTTGCTAGGGATTATTTATTTCCCAAGCGCCAAGGATTATTTGTTTCCTTGGGGTTTGACACGAGTCGAAGATTTCCCACGGAGGCACTGGTGGCTCTGCGAGTCGACGCGGATCAGGAGGCTCTCGTCAAGGAGTGTTTGTATCCGTGAGTCGAGGAGTTTTCTAGGGATTATTTGTTTCCCAAGCGCCAAGGATTATTTGTTTCCTTGGGGTTTGACACGACTCGAAGATTTCCCACGGAGGCACTGGTGGCTCTGCGAGTCGACGCGGATCAGGAGGCTCTCGTCAAGGAGTGTTTGTATCCGTGAGTCGAGGAATTTGCTGAAGACATTTGTTTCTTCGGGGTTGGACTGAACCGTCGAGATTTGGCTTCGTCTTCTGGCGGAGCCTGTTGGGAAAGTATGGTTCCCTCTTTGTTTATGCCCTTGGATCGTATACAGGGATCGATGTGATCTTAACTGTAGGGCCAAAGTTTTATCATCTTCCTTTTTTTTGTTTTATTTCCGCGATGCTATATCATTTCAGCTTTTATATCGCGAAGGTCGCGATTGCCCAATCATTTCGGCTATTTTTCGCGGTGCCCAATCATTTCGGCTATTTATTTTATTTTTACTCGCTGTTTTTTTTATTGCGAGTTGCCCAATCATTTCGGCTATTTTGCATGCATACATTTTTACTTGCTGCTTTTTATTGCAAGTTGCCCCATCATTTCGACTATTTCGTATGCATGTGCGGCCTATCGGCTTTTCACCATAAACCTGAAATTAGACACCGATTTCGGCATCAGCACCGCTACAACTGGGATATTGCCAGGAGCGAATCATCATTTGCCTCTGTCGATGTCGAACAAAGATGGCTTAGTGAACAGGGTTAAGGTCCTGTCGACTAAGGCTTTTGACTTCATGAGCCGTAAGGGTCTCACAAAGGTATTTCTCCCTACGAGTCGTGAGGATCTTGTAGGTGTATCTTCTCCTTAGGAATCGTGAGGCTTCCTAAGTGCATGTTCCTCTGTAAGTCGTAAGGATCCTACATGAGGGTTTTCTCCTCATAAATCGAGAGGATTTACAAGGGTTGTTCACCATGCGAACATATCCCCAGTCACGGATGGGACTTGGTTGGGGAAATGTTTATTCGCGCCCGTGGATTATATACAAGGGCCAGTATTGGACCACTTGTAGGGCAATATCGAAAGTTGTGGCGGGGTTTGCTTAAGCACAGGTTTAGGTCTCTGTAACTTAAGACTTTCAAATCTTATGAGCCGTGAGGGTCCCATAAGAGAGGTCTCCTTACGAGTCGTGAGGATCTCGCAAGTGTATTTTCTCCTTAGGAATCGTGGGGATCCCTAAGTGTGCTGCTCCCTTGTGGGTCGTAAGGATCTCACGCGGGTGGTTTCTCCTTACAAGGTCGAGAGGACCCTATAAGTGTCTTTTAACGAGGTTGCGCCCTTTCAGGTTTTCACAAACACTCGCCGGTAGTCCTGCTGTTTTTACTCACGGAGCCCTTTCGGGTTTTCATCCGTGCCCATTTTGCTTATGGACATACCGTTTTATTTTATTATTCTTTTTTATTATTTTCTTCTTTTTTACGAGGTCGCGCCCTTTCGGGTTTTCACGAACACTCGCCGGTAGCCCTGCTGTTTTTACTCACGGAGCCCTTTCGGGTTTTCATCCGTGCCCTTTTTGCTTATGGACATACAGTTTTTATTTATTATATTTTTTCTTTATTTTTTTTTATTCATCTCGTCAGCCTAAGGATGCTGCGGTATTAGTTTAAAGACGTTTCGGTCTGCTATTAGTTTAAGGACATTTCGGTCCGTCGTTAGTTTAAGGACGTTTCGGTCCGTCGTGGAGAAGGCCGGCTACCTTTTTTTTATAAAGCTTAAGAAGATAGCGAGCGGACATAGTCATCGTCATCTATCATTGACCTAGGCTGTGGCTCATTAAGCGTAGTATCTACTTAGGAAGCGACCGTTTATCGGCCTGAAAGGCCTCTCCCCGTGCATGTCCATGAGTAGATAGGCTCCACCTTGGTAAACTTTATCTATGATGTACGGGCTTTCATAGTTTGGCTCGAATTTTCCCCGCTTGGTGCGATTGGGAATCATAGGCCTTTTGACCATTAGCACGAGTTCGCCTTGGCGGAACGTCCTTGGTCGGGTTAACCTTTCATACGAGCGCGTCATCTTTGCTTTGTATGCTTCTAGATTTTGTTGCGCTATGAGCCGGGTTTCATCAAGGGCGTCAAGCTCCTCAAGCCGAAGGTGAGCATTTTCTTCGTCCGTTAGCTCATAATGGACTGCCACTCGTAGAGAGGGTAACTCTATCTCGAGGGGGAGTACTGCTTCGGTGCCGAACACCAACGCATACGGCGTTGTGTTCGTGGCCGTCTTGAACGTAGTTCGATATGCCCAAAGAGCTTCTTGCAGTCTTTCATGCCAGTCTTTCTTATTTCGGGACACCGTTTTCTTTATGATCTTTGTCAAGGTCTTGTTGAAGGGTTCAGCTAGACCATTAGCTCGTGGATTATAAACCGAGGAATATCTCCAGTCTATATTATGCTGTTGCGCAAAGCGACTGATCTTGTGGCTTCTGTAAGCTGGCCCGTTATCGGAGATGATTCGCCTTGGCGTTCCAAACCGATATATGACATGCGTCTTGAAGAAGTGGAGGATATTTTCCGTCTTCACTTCTCTTAACGGTACTGTTTCTGCCCATTTCGAGAAGTAGTCAGTCGTTGCTAGGATGAAACGATGTCCCCTAGATGATGCTGGTTCGATGGGGCCGACTATATCAGTTCCCCACATTTCAAATGGCCAGCTAGCCACCGTTGGATGTAGTGGATTCGGATGCTGATGGATGAAGTCCCCATGAATTTAGCATGAGTGGCATTGCTTCGCATATTCGAGGCAGTCCTGGATCATCGTGGGCCAATAGTAGCCCATCCGTTTGATCTTAAACTTCATCTTTGGGCCTGCTTGGTGAGAACCGCAGAGTCCGTCGTGAACTTCCTGGACGACCCTTTTCGCTTCGTCAGGTCCTAAGCATCTCAGCCACAGAGAATCAAATGACCTTTTGTACAGAGTATCATTGACGAAGGCGAAAGACAGAGCTTGTTTCATGAGCTGATGTCTTGTGGACGCTTCTTCGGGCAATCGGTGGGACTTAAAGTAGTCTATGAAGACTTCCCTCCAATCCTCGGCCTTTTCCGGGTCTTTTATTTGCAGAGCCATTCGCTCAGTCGTTTCCTTTTCTTCGGATGATTCCAGAGATATTTTTGCTGGGGCAAGAACTCGACGGCTTTGTACCACGATTCTAACGTCGTCGAGGTTCTCTTCAGCCAGTTCCTTAGCGAGTTTGGCCAATGCATCCGCTTTGCTGTTTTCCGCGCGCGGTATGCTTTCTAAAGTATAGGAGGGAATTTGGGTCAACAGTTGTTGCACCTTTTCCCCGTACTTGACCAGTTCTGGCTTGCACGTTTGGTAATCGCCGTTTACTTGACTAACGACCAGTTGAGAATCCCCGTATATGAGGAGGTCTTCAATTCCTATGTCGATGGCGATCTCGAGGCCCGCTATCAGAGCTTCGTATTCAGCTTCATTGTTTGTCCTAGGCTCTGTTAAGGAGAAAGCGAAGCGTATTATCCCTCTTTGTGGAGTTACAAAGATAAGTCCTACCCCCGATTTGATTATAGGGGTACTTTGTTTGCGCTTCTTTACGGAGATGCTCCATCGAAATAGAGCTCCCATCGGGTATCGCCACCGTCGATCGCATCAAACGCATGTTCGTCTGGAAGATCGCAATTTAGAGGAGAATCGGCGGGTATGGGATGCTCAGCGAGGAAGTCGGCGATGGCCTGGCCTTTCACTGCCTTGAGAGGTTGATACGTTATTGAAAACTCCATCAAGAGTAGGGCCCATTTAGCGAGTCGACCCGTCAATATGGCCTTTGACATTAAATATTTGAAAGGGTCTACCTTCGAAATGAGACGGACTTCGTGCGCCAATGCATAGTGCCTGAGCTTTGTTATCACGAAGATCAACGCCAGACAGTGTTTTTCAATGGGGGAGTAGTTGCTTTCCGCCCCCAGCAGAACTCGACTTAAGTAGTAGAGTGCTCTCTCCTTCCCTTGATCGTTCTCTTATGCCCATAATGCGCCTAAAGAACCTTCGAGGGCGGTTGTATAAAGAATGAGAGGCTTTCCCTTAACCGGAGTAGCCAACACTGGGGGGTTCTGCAGGTATTGCTTGATCTCATCCAGTGCGCTTTGGCATTTTTGATCCCAGATGAATGGAGTTCCTTTCTTCATCAGGTGACTGTAAGGGCGACACTTGCCTGAGAGATTGGCTATAAATCGCCGTATGTATGCGAGCTTCCCTTGGAGAGACCGCAACTGTTTAAGAGTCCTCGAGGGAGACATTTCCATGATCGCCTTGATCTTGGACGGGTCTATTTCGATACCCCGGTGTCGGACGATGAATCCTAAAAATTTGCCCGAGGAAACTCCGAATGCACACTTAAGAGGGTTCATCTTCAAGTTGTATTGCCGAAGGCGTTGAAATACGGTCTTCAAATGCTTGAGATGTTCTTCGTATGATTTACTTTTAACCACGAGATCGTCGATATAGCATTCGACGATTTTGTGTATAAGGTCATCAAATATCTGCGTCATGGCTCTCTGGTAAGTAGCACCGGCGTTCTTTAAACCGAAGGGCATCACCTTATAACAGAATATACCTAAAGGGGTCCTGAAGGCTGTGTGCTTCTGGTCTTCGGGATGCATCTTTATCTGGTTATACCCCGATGAGCCGTCCATGAAGGAGAAAACCTCATGAGTGGATGTATTGTCTATCATCAGTTCGGTGACTGGCACTGGGAAATCATCCTTCGGGCAAGCTTTATTAAGATCCCGGAAGTCTACGCATATGCGCACTGTCCCATTTTTCTTCATCACCGGGACAATGTTAGCGATCCATTCAGGATATTGAACTTCCTGGATGAAGCCAGAGTCGATAAGCTTCTTGACCTCGGCATTAATACTCATTTCAAGCTCGAGCCGCATTCTTCTCGGCGCCTGTTTGACTGGCTTGATGTTCGGGGATATCGCCAATTTGTGTACGGCAATTTCTGGATCTAGTCCCGGCATTTCGGAATAGTTCCACACGAAGCAATCTCTATGTTGCAGAAGCACGTCCTTTAACGCAGCTACCCTTTCTTCAGATAGTAACTCGCTGATGAATGTCGGTCGTGGATCATTTGCCGCCCCGAACTCAATCTTCTTGAGATTATCTGTAGTGGTATGGATTCCATCTTCCAGCTCTTTTGGCGCTGGTGGGAATTCTGAGATCACCTCATCGTTGCTGTTTTCGAAGCACCAGGGAAGGTCATCCATGTCCTCAGCCTCTTCTTTTAATATTGTAATCATGTGACAGGTGCGAATTCGCTTCCAATCCCAATGTGGAACCGGTTCTTCTTTCGTGACCTCGGGTTCGTGCTTTTGTGGTGGCGCTACCCTCCAGTTGTCGGACAGAGCGAACTTGCCAAGCTGATACTGATCTTCAACCCAATTCTTGAAGGTGAAGCAGTCCTCGAGAGGGTGCCTTACCACTCGGTGATAAGAGCAATAGTCTGGGTGTGAGACTTCGCCTGCTTGTTCGGGGTGTTTGGACTCCGGCAATGTAAGCATTTGATGCTTTAGAGCAAGATCAAGTATCTTCTTCGTCTTGCCCCGAGGAAACGAGTATGCTCGACCCATTTTCTTCATGAGGGATAGATCAATGACGCTCGACTCCCGTTTGCGCGGCTTCTTAGCCCCGCTTTGTTGCTGCTGAGCGTCTTTTTGGCCTTTCGACTTATTTCTGCTTTTGCGCCGAGCCTTCTTTATAACAGGTTGACAAGGAGCGGCATTTTCATCCTTTACGGCTTGTTGGAGAAGGCGTTGCGTCTTGGGTTTCTCATAAATGGCCGTTTCGCGGTTGTGATCATCTCGGACTTTTTGACCAGCTTTCTTTATAAGTCTGTCCATTTGTTCCTCGAACGACGGACTGGGCTCCTTTGCATCTGGAACTTTTACTAGCTTAGGATTAGCGTCCTCCCATTGAGCATCCGCTTCTTCATCGAAGTCGTGCACGACATAGCAGCTGTTTAGTAGCTCCCGTTTCTTTGACCGGACGTATCCAAGCCCAATTGTTTCCATTCTCCCATTAGGCAGTTTGTGTTGAGTCCCGGGAACGTTTCAGACTTTGTCATAGAACTTGGCTTTTCGAACGGTTTGCTTGAAGGATATCCCCTGGCGTTTCAGCAGCTTTTTCAAACCTTCCGTATAATATCTGGGGAGACGGATGGGCTGAAGCCTGTCGAGCGTAGGATCCGCGCCATGCCAAATTTCTTTTTCCACCTTGGTTTCTTCAGAGTGGTAGAACAGAATCGCTTTCTCTCTCTCTCGCCTGGGAGGGATGTAGAATGTTTGTAGCTCTTCTACGTTGTAAATATTAAGTGCATCCAGTTCTTTAAGGTGTTTAAGCGGCACCATGGCGACTTGCAGACTTTGCTCTTCATCAGCGAACGTTTGTATTGAAGGTCGAGCAGGGAATACAGCATGGACTTCATCCTCCGAGTCGCTACCAAAGATCAACGTAGGGGCGGACGGTCCTGGCTTGTTGTGTTGGGGCGGACCCGAATGCACTATCTCCTCTTCCTCCTCGGTATCACTGCCGAGGACAGGGATGGTGGCATTAGCTTTATTCTCCGGCTTGTGACACTTCTCCGTATCTTCGAAATCCGGTAAGAAGTATTTGGCATCTTCGTATTTGCGGACCTCGTTTATAGAGAACGGGTTTAGTTCTCCCGTCACGGTGTACTCGAAACCATCCTTAAAATACTTCATACACTGATGTTGTGTAGAAGGGATGATGTTGTGCTCGTGTAACCATGGTCGGCCGAGCAAAGCGTTATAGCATGTCTTGGCGTCTATGACGTGGAACTTAATGTCCGTGACGAGTAGCCCGAAGCGTAGCGTCAGTATCACAGATCCAAGAGTCTTTGACGATTGGGAGTCGAACCCGGAGATGGTGATCTTTTCCCGAGCAAGGTGCTGGACGCTCATGCAGATTTCCTTCAACACCCGCACGTTGAGGAGATTAACAGACGATCCATTATCGATCAGGATTTTGTCTATCTTTATATCATGGCAGTATCCTGAGACATAGAGAGGGCGATTGTGTTCGCACGTCCCAAGGAGAAGGTCCTCATCGCCAAAAGTAACATCGGCCGTATGCACTTCCTCCAATTCATCCTTCATCTTTTCCTCGGCCAGGCAAGCTTGGAATTGTTCCGGCTCTTGGAGTGCCTTAATTAATGAATCTCTCGCCTCCTTTGATAGCAAAAGAGCGTCAAGAATGCTGAGCTGTGAGGGTAGCTTCCTCAGATGCGCTAAGACGTTGTAATCCATCTTATTTTTCTTTGGCGGGTCCTTGGCGGCTAGCTCCTCTAGAACTTGGTCATCTAAGATGATATCTTCCGAGACCTTTTCTTTCCTTTTATCTTTTCTGTTTGAGGATCCGAGATTCTTTTCAGGCAGCGTCCGATTCCGCAGCCGAATATTTTCGCAAACCTTCGGCTCTTCTTCTTTTCCCGAAGTTGACCCTTTAAAGAGAGGGGCGAGTTCCAGCTCCTCATCAGAATCGCTCCCGAATGTAGACACTTGTGGCCCGCTGGTGTTAACCACGCGACAATCGCTGGTAGTTCTTTTAAGCTCTTTGGTCGTATTTCTCCGCTCCCGACGAGTTTTACGCTTGTCCCGTTTAAAGTGTTGTCGATGAGCTACATACCCTTGCCACCATCTATCGAAAGCTTTGCACTCTTGAGTAGGGTGCGAAACCTTCTGATGATATAAGCAATAAGAGGGGTGCATTTCCGCTTCACCAGTAATTTTTCCTTCGGGGGATGGTAGCTTCATGCCCATTGATATGGCCTTAGCAAACTTTTTCCTTATCTTGAATTGGCTTTTGTCGGTAGTGGAGGTGTTTTGCTCCAGCGGGATCATCTCAGCTCTTTCATCAAGTCGCTGGCGCTTGGCCCTTTCAAATATAGCCGTCTCGCGTTCTCGATCAGCTTTACTTTTCAATCGAGCTTCGTTAAGGAACGCGTCAATTATTTCAGCTGATAGCTCCGGAATTTTTGATTCGGTATCTGCCCCCAGCGTTTTAGTGCCAGGAGTCTCCTCATTGTTCGCGATCGAATGGGAGATCATATGACAGCTCACCACATATTCCTCGGATTCATCCGATGAACTTTCTCCCTCACCTTCTTCTTGAAAGACATGGTTGAGAAACTCTTAGAGTGTAATAGGAGTCCGTGTCTTTTGGTTGTATTCATCCAGCGCGTCAATTTGCTTTTGCAAGTCCGTGCGCTTGTCGCCAGGCTTCACGGGCTTCTTAGATTTCTTCTTCTTTTTTTTCGAAGATTTTGACGGCTGGCTGCAGTTGCTTGAACCACCACCATCGGTTTTTGGAGTTGGACGTGGCTTCAACATCCCTTCAATGACTTGCGGTTCCAACGGGTTCTTCCACTTGATCGCTGGACATGTCTGAAGATCGTTTAGCATCCTCTTTGTCTTGGCTGATAATACAACCTCCCAAGGAGATTCTTCAACGACGGAGCATGTTGCCCCCGGCGTATTCGTCCCCTAGAGGTGTGGGGCTGCGGGGTATTCACCTTCCATTTGTCAGATAACGCGAACTTGCCCTGTCGGTACTGGTTTTCAAGCCAATTCTTGAAAACGTAGCAATCTTCGATCGGATGGCCTAGTACTCGATGATAAGGACAGTAGTTGGGCTCGTTGACATCACTTGGTTGCAATGGACGTTTTGGATCCGGCAGATTTATGAGTCTGTTGCGCAACGCCCGCTCGAATAACCTCCTCGTTTTATCGCGGGGAAAGGAATAAGGACGTCCCATCCTATCCTCAAGGGGTACGTACGGGCGCATATTATTTTGACGAGCAACCGGCTTCGCGTCGCTCGAATGTTGTTGAGCATTAGCGACGACGATCGCTTTCCCCTTCCCTTTGTCACTTCGGGAGTCCGGCCTTGGAAGAGGAGGTTTGTGGCCCATCTAATCCATCTGTGCTAGTTTGTCAATCAAGGCCTGGAAGGTAGTCGGCTTGAAAAACATCATAAACTGCGAGATGGTTGCTTGTGGATCGAGGGTTCCCACAAACATACCCACCGCGGGAGCTTCTTCAATGCGTTGCTCACACTTCGACCATAAGTTCCGCCATCGTATAGCGTACTGAACCCACGTCTCGCCGGGTTTTACTCTGGCGTTAATCAGTGCTGTCATCGGGGTACGTTCACTGGCGCTTGCAAAACGCTGAGTAAACAACAGCTCCATCTCCGCGAAGGTTTTAATAGAGTCGTTCGGGAGCTCAGAGTACCATTCGAATGCCGTATCTGATAAGCTTCCAACAAACTGGCGAAGCAACAGCTTGTCATCACCGCCGGTGTTGCCGCAGAGTGCCCTGAACTGGGCAACATGCTGATGATGATTGCCCGTCCCCTTGTAGACATGGAACTTGGGAATTGTATAACCTGGCGGGTACTTGATTTGATCGTACCAACTTGGATATGGCCGTCCCGTTTTCACGACCTGACTGGCTGCTTCGGTCGCATGATGAATCCGTATTTGTTGGGCGATGTACTCATCCAAATCAGCCTTGGAGATTGTATCCTCTTTAGCCGTCGACAGAGCTGGTGGAGGATTCGACGTCTCCCCCCTATCGTCTTCAAGGATGATCGGGGGATCTTCAGCAGGTGGATCTTGTTGAATCATCATACCCACTATATCCTAGAACAGGAGGGCCATTTTCTTTATGTTGGCTGCCTGCTCCGCAGCTTCTTTATCCTTCTTCTCCAGTACGCGACGAAGGAATTCAGCGTCCGTTTCTTGTTCTTGGCGCTCGTCCGAGGACGTTTCAGGGGTTTCTTATGGCCCTGTAAGTGCGGCCATAGCGTTCATAGCGTTCATCATCTCTTGGAGCTTCTGCTGCTGCTCCTGAGCCTTGGTTACTGACCTCGTGTGTGGTCTATGACCTGTTGATATGCGGCTATCTTCTTTGCCAGATGCCACGTAGACGGTATGAACTATCCTGCCCCCTGACTCAGGGCGTTTGGGTTCACCATTTTTAACTTTTGCCGCTGACGCGGGAGTTTTCTCTGGCCTCCTTCTTTTGTGGGCTGTTGAGGTTGAAGGAACCGTTGAAGGGGGCATCCTAGCAGCTGCTGTCCCCTTCTGTTTAATGGGACAGTCCTTGTCTTTTTCCATCTTTGCCTTTTTTCGTTGACGGGAGTGATCCAGGTCGATCATGGAGTCTTGAACTCTCCTCCAAACTTTATAAATTCTTGAGGACAGCCGTTGATGGGGCTGTTCTTGCTTCGTTTCTGGAACTCTCTCCGCAGGTGGAGGAGATCTCTTCAGTGTAGCGGTTGGAGAGTTCTTCCGTACCTTCCTCAGCAGTTCAAAGCTGTTCCCAGTTGGAACAGCAGCGTTGATTTCCACCACTGGAGCCGGTGGAGTTAGCCCTGAGGGGGAGTTGCCCCCTGCCTTCCTTACTCGTTGCCAATGGCGACGTCGAGCATGACGAGCCATTGGGATTGGCTCGAAGATTGAGACATCTTCTTCTTGCCCCCTGTCTGAATGAGGCGCCGCCGGTGTTAACCTCTTAAAGACTGAAGTTGTCTTTTGAGGGGTGATATTCAACCTGTCAAAGATGGTTCCTCGAGCAGGGGCAGGAGCAAGGATTGTCAGTCTTGAAAAGACTGACTCTTTGACAGGGGAAGCCGCCTTGACGACTTCTGGAGCAGCAGTTATTGCTTTCCTTGGGACAGCCAGTTTAGAGTTTTGATTTAGCCTGGTGAAAACAGAGGCTGTCGGTTTGGTAGCGGGCGACCCGTCGACAGGGGCCGTCGTAGCAGTGAGCCGGTCGAAGACCGACTTCTTGTTCACTTCCGGTGCAGGTATTGGCATAGAGAAGCTTGTAGGTGGGATCATGGTTTCGAAAAACAGGCCGGTGGTGGCCTGGGTCACCTGGTCTACCGGTAGAGCGAGGAAGGAAGCCGCTTGGGGCCCATATGCTACACCCCCGGTGAGGTGGAGCGTCCGTTGCAGTGGCATTTCGAGCAGTTGGTGCAGTTAAAGGCCATTGAATCTCGAGTTCTGAGCCAGGAAAAAGACCAAATCTTAGTAACTTGAAATCCGAAGGCAACCATTTAACAAACCGCGATCGGTTCGCGAAGAAGACACACGGAGTGTGGAGTGGAAAGAGGAAGAGGTCCGACCGGGCGTGCCAGAATCTGTTCCCCTCCGAATGGCGGCCTAGACTTTGCGTCTCGCCTGAGATTCGGGGCAGATGCTATTTGGTTTTATCCGTCTACCTCTACGAAAATGCCAAGTTGATTTATGGCACCTTGTATCGGAGGTTTACACGGATGCGGCCGATGTAGCAGACTTCGTCAGATTCCCCCTCGCTTGAGGGGTTTTTGATTGTGGGGACGCTCTTCCCTGCAGGCGCAAGCCCCTGCAGTTAATTACGCTACCGCATTGCGGTAACAACTTTCTCCTTCTTCAGAATTTCACTTCGTGTCGTGTGTGTTTGTTTTGTTTATGGTTGCCCGTGGATTGTATACGGAGACTGAGTAATGCCGTCGCCCGTAGGACGTGGATTAGTCCAAATCCGTATTTACTTAGATTTGGGTTTGGTGTTTTTAGTTTAAGGATGCATTAGCCGTGTTGTGGCTAAGATAAACTTAAACGTTCATTAAGGATACGTCAGTCCTGTTTGGGACTGAGATCAACTTAACATAGTGATCCGTTTAATATATGGCCGTCAGGACTCGTCACCTCTCTGATGTCGTTGAAGGATTACAACGACATGTATCAGAGGAGATGTACCCTCGAACCAGAGTTGATTGGGAGTTTTATAATCCATTTGAATGTTTAAGGATACGTTAGCCATGTTTGGGACTAAGATCGACTTAAACGGGATCATTTAGATCCGGTAAAAGAGCATTTGGAGGCTCTATTGTTCCAGTTTAGGGACGTGGTGGTCCATGTTCCAGTTTAAGGACGTGGTGGTCCATGTTCCAGTTTAAGGACGTGGTGGTCCATCGCCAGTTTAGGGACGTGGTGGTCTATATTCCAGTTTAGGGACGTGGTGGTCCGATATTAGTTTAGGGACGTTTCGGTCCGACCCCAGTTTAGGGACGTGGTGGTCTATATTCCAGTTTAGGGACGTGGTGGTCCGATATTAGTTTAGGGACGTTTCGGTCCGACCTTAGTTTAAGGACGTTTCGGTCCGATATTAGTTTAGGGACGTTTCGGTCCGATATTAGTTTAGGGACGTTTCGGTCCGTTATTAGTTTAAGGACGTTTCGGTCCGATATTAGTTTAAGGACGTTTCGGTCCGTTATTAAAGGGTGTGGTCATCGGGACCCGTCACCTCTCTGACGACGTTGAATGATTACAACGACGTGTGTCAGAGGAGTTCGGAGTTGTACTCTCGAACCGGATATAAATTGATTGAAAGGAGCAATATCGCTCAGTCAATTTAATTTGAGGACTTACGGCCGAAATTGGGCTAAGTCCAGTTGAAAATGTTCAATACCTTTATTTATTTCTGGTCTATTAGACCTGTGTTAGGGCTTTGCCCACACTTAAGTAATGCATTGCATTACTTCAGGCCATTTATGCCCATTTTGACTGGGCTCTCCCCTTTTTATTATGATGCAAATCATCTATTTTGGTTTGGGCTCTGCCCTTTTTAAAATAATGCATTGCATTTTATTAGGCCTGTTAGGCCTTCTTTAATTAGGCTTGGCCCCTTTTGTAAGCAATGCAGTGCATTTGTCTGGCGCTTTGCGCCAAGTAATGAGCGCAAGCTCATATGGTGATGACACGTGTCATGTTCTGGTGAGCGCAAGCGCAACAGCGCAGTGCACTGCACTGTTGCGCTGCTGACACGTGGCGCTCCCTGGTGGCTTGCACCAACAAAGGAGCGCAACAGTGCAATTTTTTAAGTGCAAAGCACTGTTTTATATTTTGATCGATTTTAAATCAAAGAAAACAAGTTTTCTTTTGTTTTCAAAGAATCAATGGTTCATAAGAAAGTGCAAAGCACTATTATTATTTATTTTTCTTTTTATTTAAGATTACTGATCTTGTTCTTAGATCAATAATCTGTCCATAAGAGAATTTTCTCTTTTTCCTAAAGGTTTTTACCTTCTGTTGTTCTTGAGGAGTTCTCAAAAGTTCTCTTCTCTCTTTTTTTTTAGAAAGATGTTGATCCCTTTGAATTGAGGTCTGGGGTCCTTTTTATAGTGCCCATAAATTAGTTAAATTTGTTAAAGAGATCTTTCTCTGAGTGATTTGGGGAATTTTCCCCACTGTTGGATCTTTGATCCAAGGGCTTCTGCTTTGCAGAAGAAAACCTTCTTGTTTTAACAAGAACAGAAAAGATTTCTTAGAAATTTAATTCTGTTTGGCGTAGATCCCCCAGCGCGTGACACGTGTCGCACAGCGCACAGCGCATCGCAACTGCGCTGACACGTGTCGCGCAGCGCAACTGCGCGAGCGCATCTGTGCTGACACGTGTCGCGCAGCGCACAGCGCAGCGCAACTGCGCTGACACGTCTGCACTGACACGTGTCGCGCAGCGCAGCACTAGCGCAACTAAAGCGTTGCTTCCTTTAAATAGAGTTTTGCTCTGATTGGGCGCGCCTTCTTGGGCGCTGTGCTGACGTATCAGCGCCTGACATGTGGCGCGTTGCTTCAAAATTTTGAATTTTGAATTTCAACAGAGCTTTGCTCTGATTGGGCGAAACATTCCCTTTAAATAGGGTGACATCAGCCGAACTATCCAGATCGGCTCCCTCTTGACCGGGGAAGCTCGAGACAACCTTATCCAGTTCCTCCGAGACAACTCTGACGTGTTCGCTTAGAATCCTATGGACATGCCAGGGATCGACCCCAAGGTGATCTTTCATAAGCTCGGAGTTGACTCAAAAGCCCGGCCTGTCTGACAGAAGAAAAAGGAACTTCACGCCTGTCAAGCAAAAGGCGATTGAGGAGGATGTGGACCGACTGCTCGCGGAAGACTTCATCAAAAATCTGGACTACTCGAATTAGCTGGCCAACGTAGTCATGGTCAAAAAAGTGAACGGGAAGTGGCGCATGTGCATCGGCTTTACCGATCTAAACAAGGCCTTCCCGAAAGACAACTATCTGCTTTCTCGAATAGATCGGCTGGTGGATAGCTCTGTCGGTCATAAGCTACTAAGCTTCATGGATGCATTCTCCGGTTACAATTAAATCCCGATGGACCCAGCCGACAAAGTGCTCACCGCTTTCATCACTGATCGAGGGGTCTATTGTTACAAAGTAATGCCCTTTGGCCTAAAAAATGCCGGGAGACTTATCAACGGTTGGTCAACAAGGTATTCAAGCTTCATATTGGGCGGAACATGGAAGTGTACGTCGATGACATGCTTGTGAAGTCCACCTAGTCAGCCGGGCATACCACGGACCTTGGCGAAACCTTCGAGGTCCTATAAAAATACAAAATGAAGCTGAATCCAGCCAAGTGTGTTTTTGGTGTCACGGATGGAAAATTCCTCGGGTTCATGGTCACCTACCGAGGAATCGAAGCAAATTCGGATAAGATCAAAGCCATCGTTGACATGATGACGCCCAAGAACAACGTGGAAATCATGCGAATCACAGGGAGAGTGACTGCTCTGAGTCGTTTCATATCCAGATTCGGGGAGAAGTGCCTATTTTTCTTCAAAGCTTTGAGAAAGATCCCAGGGTTCGAGTGGTTCAAGGAGTGCCAGGTCACATTTGAGCAGCTCAAGGCGCATCTGTCGACGCCACCACTACTCACCCGACCAACCGAAGGAGACAAGCTACTGCTGTACCTGGCCAACTCCAGCCACGCAGCTAGCCCGGTAGTCATTAAAGAATTCGAAGGAATACAGAGGCTGGTTTACTACGTCAGATACATTTTCAAGGACGTGGAGATAAGGTATGACCATAGAAAAGATAGTCTTGGCGCTCGTTGTAATACCCTATAACTATGGTACAGTATAATAATAATATCATGTATTTTGTTCAATTAAATCTATCTTAAATTTGGAGTTTAATATGTTTTAGATAGAATATATTAGGGTTATGGTTATCTGTTGGTTAAATATATAATTAGTTTTAAGTTTGACTTGCTAGATGCTGTAATTACTATCTACCTACGTATATAACCATTATACCATTCTATCATTTTATACGATTATCTTGCTTATCATTTCATATCGTTAACTATTTAAATAATTCATATAATATATTTTTGTAACCTTAGATATATATATCAAATGATATATTTTAGTATGATCGTTTTAAAATAAGGTTTTGATAAGATATAGGAAATCTTTTGTAACGACCCTAAAATTTTTATACACATTTATTGATCCAATGTTAATAAAAGAGTGTATTTCTGTTCTGATTTCGAGTTATAGGTTATTATTGATAACTTATGTACAAGAAACAATTTGTAGCTCACTGGTTAAGCCTCTCCACTGCTGTTCTTTAGCCTGCAAGTTCGAATCCTATCAGTTCCAATTTTTTAATATATTTTTCTCTTTAATTTATCGGAAGCACAAGAATTGCACGTGCATTACACGGAGAAACGAAGAGTTGCTAATAAATCAAACAATAAAAATGATACATAAATACCCAAATGAATGCACTGCATGAACCCCGAGACCCAACTCTTCATCTTGGCCACCATTTTTTCCCATATGGCCGCTACCGGCGGTTGGATTTTCCCTAATTCTCTCCGTGCTTCGCCCGTACATCCCTATAGCTTCCCTCTACTCCTTTTTATTATTTGAATTTCCTGAAATTAAACAGATAACTCTTAGCCTACATATACCCTATTAATACTCTTTTACATCATTTTAATGTCTCATTTTAATTCTCCATATTTCTTACTTTTTCTCCAATAAATACCTAGACCATTCCTTGCTCTTCCCCTAGACATACCACTCTCTCAAATTTATATTCTCTCTCAAATTCTCAAGCACTCAAGTTCCATCTCACGTCGTCGTTCCCTCAAGCTCTTTCATCCCTCTCCGTTGCTCCACAATTCATCCAAGTGACGTCAGTAGATCGAGCTCGCCCTCCAGTCGCATTCACGGCCTCGGTTCTGTAAACCGAGATTACTTCTCTCCATTCCATTGCTTGTACGAGTACGAACGGTTGTCGAGTAAGTCTCCATCACTATCTCATTTCTCTTTCCTCTCCTACATCTAGATTTGTAAGTCCTGTCACGCCCCGCTTCCCGGTGTACAGATAAGGAGACGTGACTAGGCCCACGACGTATTTACTCAGAAGTAAACACGTTAAGCGTAAATAAGCAATATAATATAAATGTACACAAGAAAGACATGAGATGTAAAAGAACAACAACTTTTTTTTATTAAATATTCTTTACAATACAACTAAAAAGTAAATACAATGTGGAAAGCAATGCTTAAACAATGGCATGAACTGAAAGTAAAAGTATATACAAGTGACTAGAGCTCGAGGTCCTCGATGAACTGCTCCAAGTCTTCTGAGCTGGGCTTGATCTCCAGAGAGTCGGATCCTCCTGACAACATTCCAAAGAAAGAATAGAAAGGAAATGTCGTCAGTGAACAATCGCTCGGTAAGTCCCAAAGAGATAGAAATTGAATAGACAAATAAGAGAGAATATAACTGTATAATGTATGTTTGTTATACTAATGTAGTTGTTTGTAGCTTGGTACAGAATATGCCAATGTATACGAGAGGAGTCCAACTATTCCGTGGACTAAAGTATACGGGGTACAAGGAATCGTTAAGCCATGGAACAACAACAACGGATATTCAGGTTATGTGTATTAAAGTGACCATCATCGTGCCACTTTTAACACATTCCATATCAATCTACCCCATTAAAAACCTCTTAATGTTTATTATGTTGTTTTATAGATGTAAGACTTACCGAAACCATGATATCAATTGCTCATGTAAATGGATAAGGATGTAAACGGATAGTCATGTAATCAAGTCAATGTATATCCATGGTTCGGTTAGTTCAAGTCATGCTGATATTTGATAGTATTCAGTATATATAGATTCATATTGTATTGCAGTTATATTTGGATTGTATTCATGTATGGATTGTATTCCGATTAGACTAGGGCTCTGTCTGAGTCAGACGCTTAAACAGAATTGGATTCTTGAATTAGGTTTTGGAGTTATCGGTAACTGCTGCACATGGACGGCAAGATTTGTGATTTTTTCCAAGCCAATTGCCATTGATAACCCCGTTTTAGTTTTTTACCTTAAATAGGCAAGCACCCACTTTATCCGGCTCCCTGAGGCTCAAGAGAATTGATCCCGCTTAAATCTATATTTACTAGGGTTCTTATTGTAAATTAATAAACTTGAGGGAGTTTTATGAAAAAATAGTTTTGACATAATTTCAAAATAAAGCTCAAGTATTTATTAGTCGTATTTAGGGTTTTCATGGATGTAATTTTTAAAAGTGAAGTATTCTAATAATTATAAACCTAGATTGAATAGTATAAGGTGTTTTTGTGTAAATTGGAATTGTATGGATTTGTGATGGTATATTCATGAAATTTGTGATTCATTTGTTTAGAAAACATGGAATTTATTATATATATATAATAGATATTTTGATAATATATATATATAATTATTAAAAATAGAATTTATTTATTAAATAGAAAATCACATTATTTTTAAAAATTGTATTAAAAATTTCATTGAGATCGGATGCTCCGTGAGGAGGTCTGCATCTCGCTCTATTAGTACCGAGAATGTGCGATAACCCAAACCATCCAAATCGGGTTCCCCAAAATGAGTTGTAGAGTCTTAATTGTAAGGAATTTAATTAAAACAATCTTAAAGAATATGGTTTTATTAGTTTAAGATATTTTTGTTTCCCCCAATCAGAGCAAAGCTCTGTTGGAAATTCAAAATTCAAATTTTGAAGCAACGCTTCAAACCCCGGGCGCAACGTGCCACGTGTCAAGCACAGATACATCAGCGCAGCGCCCAAAGCAGCGCACCCAATCAGAGCAAAACTCTATTTAAAGCAAAATTAAAGGAAGCAACGTTTCGGTTGCGCAAGCACTGCGCTGCGCGACACGTGTCAGCGCAGATACGCTAGCGCAGTTGCGCTGCGCGACACGCGCTAGCGCAGATGCACTGCGCTTTGCGCTGCGCGACACGTGTCAGCGCAGATGCGCTAGCGCAGTTGCGCTGCGCTGTGCGCTGCTTGACACGTGTCACTGCGCTTACATGACACATGTCAATACCACAAGCGCTTGCGCTCTTTGATTGGCGTAAAGCGCGTGACAAATGCAATGCATTTCCTTTGCTAACGGGCCATGCCCAAGTCAAAAAGACCTAGTAGGGCTAAATAAATTACAAAGCAATAAATGGGCAGAGCCCAGGTAAAATTGATGCTCTGCATATTTTATAAAAGGGCAAAGCCCAAGTAAAATTGGTATTCTGCATCATTTATAAAATGAGCAGGGCACAAAATAAATTGATGCTCTGCATCCTTTATGGGCAGAGCCCAAACAAAAATAAAAAAAAAGAAAAACAAATAAAAATATTGAATATTCTTCAACTGGACTTAGCCCAATCATTGCCGTAAGTCCTCAAATTAAATTGACTGAGCACAGCTGCTCTCTTAAATCAATTTACATCCGGTTCAAGGTTACATCTCCGAACTCCTCTGACACCTATCGTTGTAATCCTTCAACGACGTCAGAGAGACGACGGGTCCCGATAACCATACATCAACACGGACTGTGGGGTCCTTAAACTCATGGACTCATGCGTCCTTAAACTAAAACACGGACTGTGGGGTCCTTAAACCCGCGGACTTATGCGTCCTTAAACTAAAACACGGACTGTGGGGTCCTTAAACCCGCGGACTTATGCGTCCTTAAACTAAAACACGGACTGTGGAGTCCTTAAACCCGCGGACTTATGCGTCCTTAAACTAAAACACGGACTGTGGGGGTCCTTAAACCCACGGACTTAAGCGTCCTTAAACTACCTATGGACCACCATGTCCCTAAACTGGAATATGGATCCCCATGTCCCTAAACTGGCAATGGACCGCAATGTCCTTAAACTACCTATGGACCACTACGTCCCTAAACTGGAACAATGGAGCCTCCAAATACTCTTCTGTCGGATCTAAACGATCCCGCTTAAGTAGATCTTAACCCCAAACACGGCTAACGTATCCTTAAGCATTTCAAACAGACTGCATATTCCATAATTAACTTTGGTTCAAGGGTACATCTCTGAACTCTTCTGACACCTATCGTTGTACTCCTTCAACGACGTCAGAGAGGTGATGAGTCCTGACGGCCATATATTAAATGGATCACCACGTTAAGTTGATCTTAGTCTCAAACAGGACTAACGTATCCTTAACGAATGTTTAAGTTGATCTTAGTCTCAATACGGCTAACGTATCCTTAAACTAAAAATACCAAACCCAAATCTAAGTAAATACGGATTTGGACTAATCCACGTCCTACGGGCAAAGGCATTACTCAGTCTCCGTATACAATCCACGGGCAACCACAAACAAAACAAACACACACGACACGAGGTGAAATTCTGGAGAAGGAGAAAGTGGTTACCGCGATGCAGTAGCGTAATTAACTGCAGGGGCTTGTGCTTGCAGGGAAAAGCGTCTCCACAATTAAAAACCCCTCTAGCGAGGGGGAATCTGACGAAGTCTGCTACATCGGCCGCATCCGTCTAAACCTCCGATACACGGTGCCATAAATCAACTTGGTATCTTCGGAGAGGTAGACAGATAAAACCATATAGCATCTGCCCCGAATCTCAGGCAAGACGTCCTCACGTCTTCGCCGCCGCCTTTCGGAGGGGAACAGATTATGGCACGCCCGGTGGGACCTTTTTCTCTTTCCACTCCACACTTCGTGTGTCGTCTTCACAAACCAATCGCGGTTTGTTAACGGTTGCCTCTGGATTTTCAAGTTACTAAGATTTGGTCTTTTGTCTGGCGCAGAACTCAAGCATCAATGGCCTCTAACTGCACCAACTGCTCGAAGTGCCACTGCAACGGACGCTCCACCTCACCTCGAGGTATAGCATATGGGTCCCAAGCGGCCTCCTTCCTCGCTCTACCGGTAGAACAGGTGACCCAGGCCACCACCGGCCTGTTTTTCGGGACCATGATCCCACCTACAAGCTTCTCTATGCCAATACCTGCACCGGAAGTGAACAAGAAGTCGGTCTCCGACCGGCTCACTGCTACGACGGCCCCTGTCAACGGGTCGCCCACTACCAAACCAACAGCCTCTGTTTTCGCCAGGCTGGATCAGAACTCTAAATTGGCTGTCCCAAGGAAGGCAATAACTGCTGCTCTAGAAGTCGTCAAGGCGACTTCCCCTGTCAAAGAGTCGGCCTTTTCAAGACTGACGATTCCTGCTCCTGCCCCTACTCGAGGATCTGTCTTTGACAGATTGAATATCACCCCTCAAAGGACAACCTCAGTCTTTAAGAGGTTAACACCAGCAGCGCCTCATTCAGATAGGAGGTAGAAAGAGGCTGTCTCTATCACTGAGCCAGTCCTAACGGCTCGTCATGCTCGACGTCGCTATTGGCGACGAGTAAGGAAGGCAGGGGGCAACTCCCCCTCAGGGCTAACTCCACCTGCTCCAGTGGTGGAAGTCAACGCTGCTGTTCCAACTGGGAACAGCTTCGAACTGCTAAGGAGGGTACGTAAGAACTCCTCAACCGCTACACTGAAAAGATCTCCTCCACCTGTGGAGATAGTTCCGGAAACGAAGCAGGAGCAGCCCCCTCGACGGCTGTCCTAAAAAATATACAAGGTTTGGCGGAGGGTTCAAGACTCCGTAATTGACCCAGAGCATTCTCGTCGACAGAAAAAGGCGAAGGTGCAAGAAGAAAAGAAACGTCCGGATAAACAGCAGAAGACGACCACCATCTGGGTGCCCACTACAACGGCCCCTTCAACTTCGACGGCCCACAAAAGAAGAAGGCCGGAGAAAACCCCCGCACCCGCGGCAAATACCAAGGGAGGTGAACCCAAACGCCCTAGGTCTGGGGGCATGATAGTTCATACCGTCTGTATGGCGTCTGGTAAATAGGACAGCCGCATATCAACAGGTCATAGACCGCTCACGCGATTGATGACCAAAGCACAGGAGCAGCAGCAAAAGCTCCAAGAGATGATGAACGCTATGGCCGCACTTACTGGGCCAAAAGAAAACCCTGAAACGTCCTCGGATGAACGCCAAGAGCAAGAAACCGACGCCGAATTCCTTCGTCGAATATTGGAGAAGAAGGATAAAGAGGCTGCTGAACAAGCAGCCAACATAAAGCGTATGGGCCTCCTGTTCCAAGACATGGTAGGGATGATGATCCAGCAAGATCCCCCAGCCGAAGATCCCCCAATCATCCTTGAAGACGATATGGGAGAGACGTCGAATGCTCTGCCAGCTTTATCAACAGCTAAGGAGGAAACAATCTCCAAGGCTGACTTAAACAAGTACATAGCCCAGCAAATACGGGTTCATCATGCGACTGAAGCAGCCGGCCAGGTGGTAAAAACAGGACAACCGTATCCGAGTTGGTACGACCAGATCAAGTACCCGCCAGGCTACACTCCCAAGTTCCATGTCTACAAGGGGAAAGGCAATCCTCACCAGCATGTTGCCCAGTTCAGGGCACTCTGCGGCAACATCGGCGGTGATGACAAGCTTTTGCTTCGCCAGTTTGTTGGAAGTTTATCAGATACGGCGTTCGAGTGGTACTCTGAACTCCCGAACGACTCTATCAAGACCTTTGCGGAGATGGAGCTGTTGTTTACTCAGCGTTTTGCAAGCGCCAGTGAACGCACCCCGATGACGGCACTGATTAACGCCAGGATAAAGCCAGGCGAGACATGGGTTCAATATGCTATACGGTGGCAGAACTTATGGTCGAAGTGCGAGCAGCGCATTGAAGAAGCTCCTGTGGTGGGTATGTTTGTAGGAACCCTTGATCCGCAAGCAACCATCTCACAATTTATGATGTTTTTCAAGCCGACTACCTTCCAGGCCTTGATTGACAAGCTAGCGCAAATGGATCAGATGGGCCATAAACCTCCTCTTCCAAAGCCGGACTCCCTAAATGAGAAGGGGAAGGGGAAAGCGATTGTTGTTGCTAATGTTCAACAACAGCCGAGCAACTCGAAGCCGTTTGTTCGTCAAAATAATATGCGCCCGTACGTAGCCCTTGAGGAGAGACTAGGACGTTCTTACTCTTTTCCCCGAGACAAAACAAGAAGGTTATTCGAGCCGGCATTGCGCAATCGACTCATAAATCTGCCGGATCCGAAACGTCCGTCGCAACCAAATGATGTCAATGAGCCCAACTACTGTCCTTATCATCGAGTACTGGGTCATCCGATCGAAGATTACTACGTCTTCAAAAATTGGCTCAAAGACCAATACCGACAGGGCAAGTTCACGTTATCTGACAAATGGAAGGTGAATCCCCTGCAGCCCCACACCTTTAAGGGAATGAATACGCCCGGGGCAACATGCTCTGTCATTAAAGAAGCTCCTTGGGAGGTTGTATTATCAGCTAAGATAAAGAGAATGCTGAACGACCTTCAGGCATGCCCAGCAATCAAGTGGAAGAACCCGTTGGAACCGCAGGTCATTGAAGGGATGTTAAAACCACGACCAACTCCAAAGACCGATAGTGGTGGCTCAAGCACTCGCAACCAGTCGTCAAAATCTTCAAAGAAGAAGAAGAAGAAATCAAAGAAGCCCGTGAAGCCTGGCGACAAGCGCACGGACTTGCAAAAACAAATTGACGCGCTGGAGGAATACAACCAGAAGGCACGGACTCCCATTACATTCCAAGAATTCCTCATTCACGTCTTTCAAGAGGAAGATGAGGGAGAAAGTTCATCCGATGAATCTGAAGAATACGTGGCGAGCTGTCATGTGATTTCCCATTCATTCATGGATGATGAAGAGACTCATTGTACTGAAAAGCTGGGGGCAGATCCTGAACCAAAAATTCTGGGGCCATCAGATGAAGTAATTGACGCATTCCTCAATGAAGCTCTCTTAAAAAGTAAAGCTGATCGGGAGCGCGAAGCGATCATATTTGAAAGGGCCAAGCGCCAGCTTCTTGACGAAAGAATTGAGATACTCCCGCTGGAGCGAAGTACACCCACTACGGATAAAATCAAATTCAAGATGAGGAAGAGGTTTGCTAAAGCCATGTCAGTGGGTATGAAGCTACCATCCTCTGAGGGAAGCGTTACTGGTGAAGCGGAAATGCACCCCTCCTACTGCTTATATCACCGGAAGATTTTGCACCTGTTCAGACCATAATATTGCATTTTTCATTCCCCTATTCTTATCCATTTTATAAATAAACAGGTACTCTTGACGCACTTTTGTTACATGTTACAGGATACAGGGCTTGGATGCGAATACAGTGAAAAAGACGAAGTTGATACAGAAAATATGCTTTTGACCAACAAGCAGACGGATCTTACTCAAGCCGAGACGAAGAACAGTGCAAGGTCCGAAATATCAAGTGAACGGTTAAAAGATCGCTACAAATATTCACTGAAACATCTGGAGGAGAATAAGAAGCCTAACAGAGAAAACAACTATGGAAACAGAGAGCCAAGAAGCCCTGAGAAAAGACACAAAACCCACAGAGCCTAACTCTTCAGTTTGGCCGCGGAACCGCGGCCAAACCCAGCCTGGCGCCGCGGTTCCGCGGCCATTATGTGCCCGTGTCGGTGTATTTTCTCTATGCTGTTGCGTCGGTGCGGGGGTTTGGATTTTATGTGGGCAAATCTGTAATTTCATGTGCGCGAGAGTCTGAAACCCTAGTTTTTATGTTTTCCTATAAATTGTATTCCCAGATCTGTAAAATGTATGCCTCTTTTCAATCAATAAAAATTCAGAATTTCTGGGAGTGATTATTCAGATCTGTTCTTTATCGCTTGGAGGGAGCCGTCAAATTAGTAAGTTCTTTTTTATTCTTTTAATGTTTTATCATCCCCTAATGAGCGAGTAGTCTCCTCGCTTGTTAGGGTTAGCCTTAGGGAAAGGGTTGAGAGATGAAATCTCTCACCCCTTTCAATGCCATATTAAACTAAAGAATTAGCACTCCATGCATGCGCGCACAACCGCTCCCTGCGGTACCCTACCCCTAGAGGTAACGGTGAACCGCAGTATAAAGGGCCGGTTGCGCGCGTTTTCCGTGGGGGTTAGGGTAATTAACGATAAAGGAAGGATACGAACCTAGAGGAAGAAACATCTTCCCAAAAGATTCGTATCCACTTTATCGATAATTACCGTAACATCTAACAGATCTAAAAATATGGCAATGAAAGCGGTGAGGAAAACATTTAATCTCCAAAACTTTCCCGAAGTCTAACCCTAGCAAGACTTTTAATTAGATAAATTAGATCCGTTTTTATAGATTTTCATAAACCAACCAAAACGACAAATCGAATCAACTCGTTAAAACACACTAAAGAAATTTACCCGTCTCTGTGGATCGACCCGCACTCACCGGCTAGCTGCGAAGCGACGCTGTTTCTTGATTGCGGTAAATACATATTTTTGACATTAATCAAATGGCGCCGTTGCCGGGGACGGCGTAATACTTCATTTTGTGAATTTTCGGGTAAATATAAATTTTGAAAAATTATAAAAATCTGAAAATATTAAAAAATACAAAAAATATCAAATTTGATCTGTTTGAAGGGTGTGTATTTTTGAATCTTGCAGGAACAGCGTCGAATCGCAGATCTGGAATTTTACAGAGGCCAAAACATAAATTGGTATATAAGAACAGAGAGGAATTGCAAGTCAAGAGCTGTGAAATTTTTTCCAGAGGCTGAACCCATCCCCTTGCCGCGCTTCCGTCGCAATAACTCCCCCAGGCTGCGGTTCCGCGCTTGCATTGCCACGTCAGCCCTAAAAATTTGTGTGGTTTGTTTTCTCTCCCTCTCCTCTGTAACCTCCATATCTCCACTGTAAAAATTTTCTGCAGGAATTCTTTGCGTAAAAAGTCTTTCTCCCCCTTCTAAATAACAGATTTTCTGCAGGTTTCTTTGCGCCGCGCTAAAATTGAATGCAAGTGAAATTTTATTTGTTTTGCATAATTTAACCGGACTCTAAGGGGCTATTTGACCAAACTCAGATTGGGTGGGGATTTCATCACCCTTCCCAGGACCCCAGAAAACACCTAAAGCATTTTGCATCGACCACAATTAATTAAAAAAGATTAGACTCAGACCTAAGGACAGCGAGCTCAATAGGAAAAGGACTAGGGTAGGCATCAGCCGTTTATCCTAACCGACATTGCGGTGTCTAGGCTAGTGGTTATTAATTAGGCCCACTATAGTGGTGGTTCCTTCCCACTTACCTGGCCGTACTTGTCCGTGAAGAGGCGGTTTGAGGTCTTATCTCTAGCCCTAGTTAGGAGCTGTCTAGCAGACCTAGGCGACCCTAGATCTAGGCCTGATTGTGCATGTGTGGTTGATACTTTTGTGTCACGAGTCCGTTTTCAAAAACCTCTTTGCAAAACTTTCACATAAAAAAATAATAAAGAAAAATCTTTTCAAAAACTTGCAACTTGCCGCTAAAGAAAACTTGCAAACCACTTTCACCACTTCTTCTCACTGACGTTATCTTACCCCCACATTCTGTTTTTTTTTTTTTTTCTGACTACACTACTCCTTTAGTGTATGTCATTTTGGACTAGGGATCCTAACGCCCGATTAGTCCGTGTTTCGTTGGTACCGACCAACGAACCTTTCGACACCGAAGTCGAAACTCCATCCACTTTCTTACCCTCACCTTCAATTTCTTTCGAAGGTATGTCGGGATTCAACCCCAACGATACCTTACCGACGGGAATGATTCCGCCTCCGTTAGGTGCGAATAACCCGAATCTCCTGGCTGTTTTAGCGCCCGCACGAGTTGCGCTCCAGGACCTCTTCTACCCCGTCCGCACTTCTTTACCCACATGTCTTTCACCCCCACCGGCAAATGGGGATAATTTTGAAATAAAACCACACTTCATCAATATGCTGCCAAAATTTCATGGTTTGGAATCCGAAGATGCATATATTTTTATTAATAAATTCCAAAATGTGTGCGCTATGATGAAAACAACCCAATTAAGTGATGAAGCTATAAGGCTAAGGGTCATTCCTTTTACCTTATGTGACCTAGCCGAGAAGTGGCTATACAGCACCGCATCATATTCTATTAGAAATTGGGACGAGTTTGTAAGAGCTTTTCTGAAAAAGTTCTATCCTCACCACAAAACTGCTAGAATCCGCAATGAGATTATACAATTTTCACAGCTTCCTTCCAAACCATTTTAGAAGTGCTTCGAGAGATTCAAAGACCCACTCGTTCAATGCCCTCATCATGGGATAGAAAGTTGGCAACTTTGCCAAACATTATACGAGGGATTGAACGCAGCAACGAAGCAGTTGCTAGAAACAATATGTCAAGGTCATTTTCTCTCCAAGTCTAGCGACGAAGCTTGGCAGTTTCTTGAGGATCTAAGTGAGCAAACAATTCAGTGGGAGAGTACCAAGACCACATCATCTTCTGTTGGTCAATCTAGGGCAGGCATACATCAAATAGATATGTCGATTGCTATGAAGGCCGAGATGGCCTCACTTATGAAAAAGCTAGAAGCCATTGAGACCAAAATCTCATCGTCTTCTCCTGCCCCTACTCTACCCACACGAACTGTTTGTGCTTGTTGTTCGAACCCGTCGCACCTAACCGAAGAGTGTCCTTATAATGCACCCATTCAAGGACAGGATCAAGTCAATGCTGCATTTCAGCAACGACAAAGAAATGATCCGTACTCTTCGACATACAATCATGGGTGGAGGAGTCACCCAAATCAACAGTTCCAAGGGAATGATAATTTTCAAAGACCTCCTCCACAACAACAACAAGCACCCTCACAAACTCAAAACCAGCAACCTTTCCAACAACAACTTTATACAAATCAAACGAACAACTTAGTTCAACCAAATGATGATAAGGTTAGCTCGCTCGAGAAGAGTCTAGAAGCATTTCTCAAGCAATCTACAGAATCCGCAGCAAGATTTGAAAGTTATGTTCAATCTTTGATGAATAACAATGCCTCACACGATCAAAGTATCAAATCTATTGAGGCACAAATTGCACAATTAACTGCTGCGTTGAGCGAGAGAGAAAAGGGAAAGCTTCCATCTCAACCATTGCCAAATCCCGGTCACACACAAAACGCATATCACAATCACAATGTAAATGCGGTGACCAGGTTGAGATCCGGAAAAGAGTTGCAAAATAATGTGGATACTAGTGATGACATCCCCGCCGGTGGTTCTTCATCTTCTTCTTCTTTTTCTCCATCGTCTTCTTCCCCTTCTTCATTTTCTTCACTTTCTTCTTCACCTTTTTCTTTAGAGCCTATTCTCCACCCTTCACATGGCTCTACTTCTTCTAACTCTAACGGACCCATTTCTCACAGCATGAACACATCTACATTGGGATCCGTTCCTACTCCACATTCTATTCCACAAACTTTTGACTCAACTAATTTTCAAAATGCACCATTTCCAAACAGGTTGAGTCCCAATAAACCAACTGCACAAGTGGAAAAGATTGTGGAGATATTTAAACAGGTTAGCATCAATATACATCTCTTGGATGCAATCCAACAAGTCCCTTCATACGCGAAAATCTTAAAGGGCTTATGCACCTCGAAGAGAAAGGCATCTCAAGTACCCAAGAAAGTGCTAGTGGCTAGTGCAGTGAGCAATGCTATTAACCACCATCAAACCTTACCCCAAAAACGAAAAGACCCCGGCTGTCCTACAATTTCAATTACAATTGGGGATAAGAAAATTAATCGAGCACTTTTAGATCTTGGGTCTAGTGTTAACCTGATTCCCTACTCCGTGTACGAACAATTAGGGGTTGGAGAGTTGAAACCCACTCGTTGCACTCTCCAAATGGCTGATCGATCAATCACCCACCCAAGGGGTCAACTAGAGGATGTGTTGATCAAAGTCGGGGAATTCATATTCCCCGTTGATTTTATCGTTATGGATACACAACCTGTTGCTAACCCAAGAAACCAAATTCCGGTGATTCTTGGTCGACCATTTTTGGCCACTTCCAATGCCGTAATAAATTGTCGCAATGGCTCCATGACTCTATCCTTCGGAAAGAGGTCTAGCGAGTTCAATATTTATAAGATGGGAAGTCTGCCCCCCGTACCTAAAACTAGTACACGAGAAGTTTGCTCTATTCACGAAATCACGCAGGAGGACTACGAGCTTGAGAGATTTCTATTTGATGAAAACAGTTTTGACGCCACTAGTGCGTCCCTCCTTGAGCCTACTACCGTTGACACAACCGATATTGATTATGAATGTTTTACTTTTTCGGATGATGACGACTCACAGCCCGAATATGAGGCTTTTGAATTTTTGGATGAGTTAGTCGAGCCATCCGAATCGGTTGTTTGCAGTGATTTTGAACCTGTGTTGGAGTCCTTTGAGTTCGAGGTAGATTCTGAAATGATTCTTTCGTCTCCGAAACTCGAACTCATGCCCTTGCCGTCTCACCTTAGATATGCTTACATAGGTGAGAATGAGACCTTTCCCATTATCATATCGGCCTCTCTAGCCCGCGAGCAAGAGAACGCCCTCGTAATGGTCTTACAAGATAGGCGGCAAGTTTTCGGTTGGACTATGGCGGACATCGAGGAGATAGGTTCCCTCATAATTGAATATCATACACAATTGATGGATGATGCCAAGTCAATAGAGGACCCACAGGAACATTTTGGGGGTATTGTGGTGAGTCAACCTCCTCCTTTAGAAGTTGAAATACCCCCATTTCTTTTAATAAGTTACGAGAATGCCAATACTCCACTGATTGCTGATCATTTACATTCTCGTTTCGATGCATCACCATCACCTGTTTATTCACCTCCACACCTCCCATACCACTACTTCTATCTTTCCCAATTCTTTGCGAATCGCTACAACTTATTCTTCCACCAACCAATACTCTTTACTGATAAATTTTTCAACTGGTTGGTGTTGACGTTTGGTCTAGGCAAAGTTTGGCAGAAATGTCTAACATAGTTTAACTGAAGTTTGGGGAGGGCCTTTTTGTATATATTTTTTTGTTTTTCTTAACAATAAAAAAATTATAAATAAATAAACAGGGAAGTGCCGGTATTTTGACCCTCTTTGTTTAGTATGACAGTGAGGACACTGTCAAGTTCAGGTTTGGGGGTATTTATGCTCGGTACGTCTTCTTCCTTCGCATTCATTTGTACATATTTTTGCATTTGCATATTTATTTGAAAACCCATAAAAATTGAAATATTTCAAAAATTTTAAAAATTTATGTATTCAATTTTGGTTAATTGACTTGAGTTTGACAAATAGGTTAACTAGTTAGGAACAACTAGATCTTAGACTCAATAAATTAAAAACCCTAAAAATAACATTCCTTAAAGTTTAATGGTAGAAAGTATATGCCTTGTAGTTTATTTAGAAATAGGCAAATTTTAGGGTTCACTTCTTGGACTAAGTCGAAATGAGGGAAGAGTATTGATGTTCTTATTAGAGTATAAGTTTGAAAAATAGTTCCTAGCTTAAGTCTAGATTCTGAAAATGTATACCCTACAATTTGCACGCTCACGCACCTTGAAACTTGGAATAGTAGAAGAGACCTTGAAATGCTCTTGTCTAAAGTCCTTAGTACAATGAAAAAAAAATGAATAAAAAAAAATGGACACTGGTTTTTGTGATTACTTAAGGCTGTAAAAATAGAAAAATATTTAGCGAGGGTGCTTCATCACCTAGTGCCTTAGACCAACTGGTTTGGGAGTCACTGCTAAAGCCTTGGGTGTTGCAAAACTAGGAAGTACGCTTTAATGTGCTAACACATCTTGTAATCGGTTGTTGGTACCTCAAGAAGTATTAACAGTCGCATGAAGGATGTGTAAGCGAAATTCAAAATTCACGAATTAATAAGTGCTCTGGACAATGGACGAAAGTACGATTGCTTGATTTGAATTTCCAAGTGTAGGGGTGATCTATACACACACGTAGGGGTATGTGATTGGAACTTAGATAAGAGAGAGGAATGAAAGATAGAACTTGTATTTTTAGTAAGGGTTAATAGAAATTCCTAAGTGGAGATGGAAACCTAGAAGGAAAACTTAAGAAATGCTGAAAGCTAAGTAGTCTACAGGATATATATAATCTTAAGTTAGATGATGAGGAAGTGTGAAGAATATGGGTCGATAATTTGCAAGTCGACGATAATAGAATTCTTTGTTAGAAAACCTAATTGGAGAACAATAGTAAATGGGCCGAGTTGATAGGATTTTGTGGGTGTAATCCGCTGAAAACCCTCAGGAGACAACACTCCTCCTACTAGGGACACCTAGAGGTTTAACGGCTTGTTGCACGTGCTCAGTGCAATCGCGTTTCCCTGCGAAAGTGCGGTTAGGATTTTTGTGAATAAAATAATAAGTTTGCTCGAGGACGAGCAAAAGGTAAGTTTGGGGGTATTTGTTCAGACCATAATATTGCATTTTTCATTCCCCTATTCTTATCCATTTTATAAATAAACAGGTACTCTTGACGCACTTTTGTTACATGTTATAGGATACAGGGCTTGGATGCGAATACAGTGAAAAAGACGAAGTTGATACAGAAAATATGCTTTTGACCAACAAGCAGACGGATCTTACTCAAGCCGAGACGAAGAACAGTGCAAGGTCCGAAATATCAAGTGAACGGTTAAAAGATCGCTACAAATATTCACTGAAACATCTGGAGGAGAATAAGAAGCCTAACAGAGAAAACAACTATGGAAACAGAGAGCCAAGAAGCCCTGAGAAAAGACACAAAACCCACAGAGCCTAACTCTTCAGTTTGGCCGCGGAACCGCGGCCAAACCCAGCCTGGCGCCGCGGTTCCGCGGCCATTATGTGCCCGTGTCGGTGTATTTTCTCTGTGCTGTTGCGTCGGTGCGGGGGTTTGGATTTTATGTGGGCAAATCTGTAATTTCATGTGTGCGAGAGTCTGAAACCCTAGTTTTTATGTTTTCCTATAAATTGTATTCCCAGATCTGTAAAATGTATGCCTCTTTTCAATCAATAAAAATTCAGAATTTCTGGGAGTGATTATTCAGATCTGTTCTTTATCGCTTGGAGGGAGCCGTCAAATTAGTAAGTACTTTTTTATTCTTTTAATGTTTTATCATCCCCTAATGAGCGAGTAGTCTCCTCGCTTGTTAGGGTTAGCCTTAGGGAAATGGTTGAGAGATGAAATCTCTCACCCCTTTCAATACCATATTAAACTAAAGAATTAGCACTCCATGCATGCGCGCACAACCGCTCCCTGCGGCACCCTACCCCTAGAGGTAACGGTGAACCGCAGTATAAAGGGCCGGTTGCGCGCGTTTTCCGTGGGGGTTAGGGTAATTAACGATAAAGGAAGGATACGAACCTAGAGGAAGAAACATCTTCCCAAAAGATTCGTATCCACTTTATCGATAATTACCGTAAATCTAACAGATCTAAAAATATGGCAATGAAAGCGGTGAGGAAAACATTTAATCTCCAAAACTTTCCCGAAGCCTAACCCTAGCAAGACTTTTAATTAGATAAATTAGATCCGTTTTTATAGATTTTCATAAACCAACCAAAACGACAAATCGAATCAACTCGTTAAAACACACTAAAGAAATTTACCCGTATCTGTGGATCGACCCGCACTCACCGGCTAACTGCGAAGCGACGCCGTTTCTTGATTGCGGTAAATACATATTTTTGACATTAATCAGCACCCCACTGAAGAGTGCAAAGCTTTCGATAGATGGTGGCAATGATATGTTGCTCACCGGCAGCATTTTAAGCGGGAAAAGCGTAAGGCTCGCCGAATGCAGAACAGTACGACCAAAGGGCTTAACAGAACTACCAGCAATTGTCGCATGATTAACGCCGGGGGATCACAAGTGCTCACATTCGGGAGCGATTCCGACGAGGAGCTGGCTCTTAGCCTGTCACGCCCCGCTTCCCGATGTACGGCGAAGTGGACGCGACGAGGCCCGCTACGTATATACTCAGAAGTACATACGCTAAGCGTAACTAAGCAATATAAAGTAAATCACAAGAGACGAATAATATAGAAATAACAGCAACTTTTTATTAATAACATTCTTTGTACAATGCAGGAAAAGAAAAAAAATACAACTAGAATGAAAAGCAATGCCTAAACAGTGGCATAACAGAAAATGAAATAAACTGGAAAGAATAAGGTACAGTATTTAGAGCTCTGGATCTTCCTGGAACTGCTCCAAATCTTCACCGGTGGGCTCGATCTTAGCTTGGTCCAACGCACCTGACGACATTCAAGAAGAAACAGATAGAATGTCGTCAGCGAACATGTCGCTCGGTAAGTCCCAAAGAATAAGAAGAATGAGAATGACAGAGTAACAGTATTTTCTAAAGTATTATATTGTTGAATATTATGGAACATTGTGTAACGCTGTTGTTTGTACCTTGGTACAGAAGAATGGCAGTGTATACGAGGGGGATCTCTATATGCTAGAGATCAGGGCAAAAGGAAAGTACAAGGAACCGTTATGCCACGGTACAACAGCAATAGGATTCAGGTTAGGTGTCTTAATCTGACCAATTCGTGCCACCTTTAACACCTTCCGTACCAATCTACCCCTTAAACCCCGTAGTGTTTTAACAGTATTGTAGTATTGGAATATGTAAGTTGGATGACTGACCAAAACCATGATATCAGTAAACATGTTGCAACTGTATAATCAGGTAAATGGAATAACAGGATAATGGATGAATATCCATGGTTTGATTCAGTCAAAAGAATATATTGTTAACTGGATTCAGGGTTTCATGTATTCAAATCGTATTGGAATATAAAAGAATAAAAATTGACTTGAATCATATTCGAGTCAGGAATAGTCAGACTCTAATCCGAGTCAGACTAAAAGAAAGATAATTTGAAGTTCAATATTAGCTAGGGGCCTTATTGTAATTTGTAAAACTTGAGGGGGTTTTATGTAAAAAGTACTTTTGTATAGTTTTCAAAATACACCTCAAGTATTTAATAATCATCTTTATTGTTATAATGAATGTGAATTTTATTTGTGTTATTCTAGTGAATATATCCTAATAAAATTATTAATTGTTTTATCTGAAATTCATGGTATTTTAGTGTAACTTTTAATCTTGTAATTTTAGAAAAAATATGGAAACTTATATTATGATAAAATAGATGTTTAAATGATAATTATATATATATTAACACATGAATAATTTTATATAAATATTATATTTAGAAAAATCTCGTTTTCCCTAAATATCGTATTTTGAACCTTTCGAGACCGAATGCTCCTTGCGGAGGTCTGAATCTCGCACTACTAGCCTGCGGGTGCATGATGAACCGTACTATCTCTAACAGGTTCCCCAAAAGTGGGTTGTAGCGACGCTTTGCTTAGGTTTAACAAATACTTTTCATTTGGGAAAAATGGTTTTATAAATATGGGGTATTTATTTGCAAAAGAGTACAGTTTTCCGTATTTTAGTTATTAGGGTTTTCTAAACCAACTAGCCTATTTCTAAGGTCTAAACGATGAGTCATTAGAAGCCTCAAATCGCCTCTTCACCGTCAATTGCGGCCAGGTAATTGCCAGGTAAGTGGGAAGGAACCACAGTCGTGGGCCTAATTAAAAACCACTAGCCTTAGACACACTTGCCTAGGCACTACAAGACAGTTTAGATAAACGATCGATGTCCATGACCAATCGTGTTTTCATTTTATTAAAAGATTTTATCTAGAAAAGTTTACAACTTAAAGCTTTAAATAAATATTAGGGTATTTTAGTGAAAAGTCATGTAATTTCGTATTCTGTGTTTTGATATTTATCAATTAGGGTTATATTGAGTGTGTGTAGGGGTAGGTCATTACCCCGTGACTTATTTTAAGTTTTGGTGAAGTTTAAAGGTAAAACATGCTATGTTAAATTTAAAGGTATTATAGCGCAAGAATACGGTATTCGAAAACGTTATCATTTTATGTGTGAAATTTCATTCAAATTGGGTTCTACAAGTTTAGTGATCAAGATAAACCTATTTAGGAGTGAGGGAATTAATTAAACTAAGAAAAATGAACTTCATGGTATTTTTATGAAAGGAATACGGTTTTGCAAAGAACTCATCATTTTATGTGAAAATTTTTGATTAAATTGGTTTATGGGTGATTAATAGTCAACATGAGTATGGGTAGATATTATGTATTAGGTGACAAGTGGAAATTTATAGAAAAACCGAATCGGAAATCGGTTTGTCCGATTTCCGTCGGGTTCCAAAAAGTCGTATTTTTATACTTATAGAAAAGAGAGATAGAAGGGATGGGACTTACGGTTTGGACAAGCTAGGGAAGATAAGGGGTGTGGTGGTTGTCGATTCGTCGAAAACGTCGCGAAGGTTCTGATCCGGTCGCCGGAATCCGTCGTCGATTTCGGCAGCGCTTCGCTTCTCGCTCTTCGTACCGAGTTCTTGAGAATTTGATAGAGTGGACTTAGAGTTGTGAGGTGAAATTGTAGAGGGTAGGGGTCTTTATATAGGACTAGGCTAGGGTTAGGGTTTGGATTAAAAAATATTTTTAAAAAATGTAAAAATCATTAAAAATTCATTAATTTTGGTCTTTAAAGAGATTTAATTGAAATTATGTAACAGTACAAAAATTTTAGACTATGCAGGTGAAAAGACCCAGTCAACACGAAAAAATTTCGTGTTGACGACTCGGCCGACCGGCTGAGTCCGGTCTGTGGCGCCGGCCGATTCGGCCGAGTCGCCGGCCGAGTCGGGTGCCGTTGGGTCGGGTGTGGTCTAGGGAAGGTTTTAGCATACTTTAATTTTTGTGATTCGCAATAAATTGTGAGTTATGGCTGTTTGACCGTTTGACTTCTAAAAAAAATTAAAACAAAAAGATATAAAAATTATGTGGGGCATGGGATTCGAACTCTGGTGGCTTGGTTCAGCAGTGCAAGGTGTTACCAGTGAGCTACAAGCTCCTTCTTGTAATTATTGTAAGGAATTAGATACTTAAATTTTTTCCAGCAACATTAATACTCCAAGTATACACTATATTTAAAGCAAATTTTTGGTATACAAAATTGGAGTTGTTATAATCTACCCTCCTTACAAAAATTTCGTCCTCGAAATTTACAACTTTTATTTGTGGACTAGTTTACAAAAAGGTGCGGATATCTTGCACGCATCTCATCCTCCCTTTCCCACGTGGATTCTCCTGGAGTGTCTTTCCTCCACATTACCTGGACCAAATTAACTTCTTTGTTCCGAAGTGTCTTCACTTTCCTGTCCAGGATCTCCACAGGTTGTTGTCACAAGACAAATCGGGTTGTATCGTGAGCTCGGAATGATCGAGTACATGGCTGGGGTCACTCACATACCTTCTGAGTTGGGATATGTGGAACACGTTATGCACTCCTTCCAATGAGGGTGGAAGCGCTAAACGATATGCCACCTCACCGACTCGTTCGAGTATATCGAATGGTCCAATGTATCTCGGACTCCACTTTCCCCGTCTTCCAAATCTGATCACTCCGCGGTTCGGAGAGATTTTCAGGAATACATGATCTCCTGGCTGGAACTCCAAGTGTCGTCTCTTCGCATCAGCCCAGTGTTTCTGTCTATCTTGGGCTATGCGCATTCTTTCCCTGATAGTACGAACCACATCAACGGTCGCTACTATCATCTCTGGTTCAAGGAGTTCTCTATCTTCGATGTCGTCCCAACTTAATGGCGATCGACACTTCCTTCCATACAATGCTGCAAAAGGTGCCATTGCTATACTTGCTTGGTAGCTGTTGTTGTACGCAAACTCCACAAGATGCAGGTGCTCTTCCTACGACCCCTTGAAGTCGAGCATACATGCTCTGAGCATATCCTCCAAGATCTGAATAGTTCGTTCCGACTGTCCATCTGTTTGTGGATGATAAGCCGTGCTGAAGTTCAGACTTGTTCCCAAGCTAGCTTGCAGACTTTGCCAAAATTGCGATTGGAACCTTGTGTCACGATCGGAGACAATGCAGACCGGTACTCCATGAAGTCTCACAATTTCCTGTATGAGTTCATGGGTATCAGAGATAGTACAGTATGAAGAGTTTAAATCTTAAATTAGATTATTACCTCCATGTACTTCTTCGCTAATGTCTCAGTTAATTGGCCAACTCAAAATGGGATGAAGTGAGCCGACTTTGTGAGTCGATCCACAATGACCCAAATCGCATCGTTACCCTTTGTGCTGCGAGGAAGAGCAGTTACAAAGTCCATCGTGATATGCTGCCACTTCCATTCTGGTATTGGTAACGGTTGAAGTAGTCCAGCTGTCCTGTGATGTTCAGCCTTTACTTGCTGACACACCAAGCATTTTGCGACGCTTCTGGCTACTTCACGCTTCATTCCATGCCACCAATAATTCTGACGTAGATCCTTGTACATTTTGGTACCTCCAGGATGTACTGAATAGGGAGAGTTATGAGCTTCTTTCATTAACTCTTCCCGAACAGGACCCTTTGGTACACACAATCTGCTGCCGTATCTCAAAGATCCGTCTTCATGGATGATGAAATCTGTTCTGAGTCCATTCTCCACTTGTTCCCTGATCTTTTGCAACTTAGCATCGCTGGCTTGCGCTGCCTTGATCTGGTTGACAATGGTTGATTGGACTTGTAGATTCATCAAATTTGAAACATCACCTGGCATGACTAGTTCAATCTCCATCTGATGTAGGTCCTGCTGAAGCTTCCACTGTGCGGTGAGATTCATTATTAGTGGTTGGCGACTAAGAGCATCAGGTACTACGTTCACCTTTCCTGAATGATATTGCAAGTTGATGTCAAAGTCCGCCATAAGTTCTAATCATCTTCTCTGCCGCATATTCAACTCTTTCTGAGTAAACACGTACTTCAGACTTTTATGATCTGTGTAGATGTTCACTCGTTCACCAAGTAAGTAGTGGCGCCAAATCTTGAGAGCAAAAATGACGGCTGCCAACTCCAGATCATGCGTCGGATAATTGCGCTCATGAGTCTTCAGTTGTCTTGAAGCATAAGCCACAACCTTACCGTGCTGATGTAGAACACACCCTAATCCCTTACCGGATGCATCACAATGCACTTAGAATCCTCCAGATTGATCCGGTATGACGAGAATAGGTGCAGATGTCAGTCTTGTCTTGAGTTCTACGAAAGCTTGCTCGCATGCTTCTGACCACACAAATTCTTCATCTTTTCGTGTGAGCTTGGTCAGGGGTGTTGCTATCTTCGAAAAGCCTTCAATGAATCTTCTGTAATATCCAGCTAAACCCAAGAAACTTCGAATATCCTTCACTGATTTTGGTGTAGGCCATTCGCTAACTGCTGAAACTTTTGCTGGATCCACAGAAATCCCTTCTCTTGATACGATGTGTCCAAGAAAACCAACCTGTTTTAGCCAAAACTCGCACTTGCTGTATTTGGCATAAAGCTTATGTTGTCGAAGTGTTTCCAGGACAATTCGTAAGTGCTCCGCATACTCTTTCCGATTCTTAGAATATACCAGGATGTCGTCGATGAAGATGACAACGAACCTGTCTAAATACTCCCGGAAAACTTGGTTCATAAGGTTCATGAAGATTGCTGGTGCATTGGTCACTCCAAATGGCATTACTAGAAATTCGTAATGTCCATAGCGAGTTCTGAAAGCTGTTTTGTGAATATCAGCTTCCTTGACCTTCACTTGATGATAACCTGAACGAAGATCTAATTTAGAGAAGACACAAGATCCACTTAGCTGATCGAATAAATCGTCGATGCGCGGGAGTGGATACTTGTTCTTTATAGTAACTTCGTTCAAGGCCCTATAGTCGATGCACATTCTGTATGAACCTTCCTTCTTCTTCACCAATAGTACAGGTGCTCCCCAACTTGAAGTGCTGGGACGAATCCATCCTTTCGTCAGTAATTCGTCCAACTGTGTTCGAACTTCCTTCAAACCTTCCGGACTTAGTCTATAAGGTGCTTTGATCACTGGTTGTGCTCCTGGTACTAAGTCAATACTGAATTCAAGAGCTCGATCGGGAGGTAAACCTGATATATCGTCAGGAAATACATCGCCGAACTCTCGAACTACCTCCGGTCTTGATTCTTCCTCTGCATGAGCTGCTGCAACTACTGCTTCCCTTGGTTTTGCTTTGTAAGTACTTGGCTCCAGTGTACGATCTCCACTCTTGAAATAGAAGACCGGATGATCTGGAATCTCAAATACTACCCTCCTTTGACGATAGTCGATGGTAGCATAAAAGGTTCCAAGCCAGTCCATTCCTAGAACCACATCGAAATTCGGTATGTCCAGTGCTTTGAAGTCAGCATAAAATTCTCGACTGCAGACGACGACTGGACACATGCTGTATCCCATAGTTGCCTTTAGAACACCATTTCCGGAACTGACGTTCCAGCTGAATACAAGCGGTGAGACTGGAATCGCATGGGTTCGAACAAACCGTTGCGACATAAAGCAGTGGGATGCTCCAGTATCAAACAGTGCAAGTGCAGGTAGTGAAGCTACTAGGATTGTACCTAAGGTATATGGGATAGGTTTTAGGTATAGGGAAAGTGTGTAGGTAAACAAAACTAAAAGATGAGTTTGAGAAAGAAAGTTTACCAGTGATGACTTGGCCAGTGGCCTCAGCTTATTCAACAGACATCATGAAAGCTTGGCGCTTCGGCACATTCCTCCTGGCTTGAGGAGCATTCCTCTGAACGTTCCTTTAAGCTTGATGGAACTGTCGAGGAGGTGGTGCAGCTTGTGGTCCCCTAGGTGGTGCAGGCAGTGCAAGTCTAGGAGCAGGTGCCTGAAGAGCTGGTCGCTGCTGATAAGTATTTGCTGGCCTGGGTGCAGCAACTGAGTTCTGCCTTTGAGGACAAGATCCAATATCGTGAGTTGCTGAACCGCAGACTAAGCAGAGGCGGTTGGCTCGACGGCAGTCCTTCATCATATGTCCAGTTCTCTTGCAGTAAGTGCAAAAGGCTGGGCTAGGACGATGAGTTGGTACTCTGGGTCGCCTCGGCACGAAAGATGGTCTGGACGTGGCTCCACCTGCCATCTGGTTGGCAGGGCATTTGACTCCTGCAGACTGAGGTCTGCCCCTCTCTTTTATGACTGCTTCATAACTGCGGGTAGCTTCTAGGGCTTCCTCATGAGTCAAAAACTTTCCTGTGGCTAGAGCAACCTTGATCTCTGTGTCCAAACCTTGCTGAAAACGACGGGCTCTGATCTCGTCCGTCCGTATCAGGTGTGCCGCGAATCTGTTTAAAAATTGTGTTACCTGTGTAATATGTGATATTTTAAAAATTGAACTATTGTGACATATCTTACCGGCTCAACATAGTGAACTCAGCATCGTATTCATCCACCGATTTCTCCCACATTGATCCTTGCTGTAGATGAATAAACTGCAGCTCCATAGCGAACCTGGCAGTCACAGGGAAATATTGCGCGTCAAACTTCTCGCGAAATGTCTTCCATTCAATCGGCTGCGCTAGACGGGTTTCCTCCGCCTTCCACCAATTGTGAGCATTATCCGTGAGCTGTAGCTTCGCTACACGGACCCAAGCGTTATCTGGCACTTGAGCTGCTGCCAAATCGTCTTCGATGCTTTGTGCCCATTCTTCTGCTTCGAGAGGGCTTCCTTTACCCGAAAATTGCTTTGGGTGCAAAGCTCTGAATTGCTTTATTCCCGGTGCATCTGTCTCAGGACGACTCAGAAGTTGTTGCCGTCCTTCGAGAAGACTACGGATCGCATCAAATAACATCATTTTCTCAGTGGGTGGTGCGGGAACAGCTGGTGTGAGAGGTAGTGCTGGAAGGGTGTTGTTAACGTTGGTGCTGGCGTTGTTCGGGGAATCCATAATCCTGAAGAAAAATTTGGATTAGGACAGATTCAAATACATGAAATGATAAGATTCAAAGAATAGAGATTTGCAAGTTTCAAAGAACATGAATTGTAAAGAATGTTTTAGTTGCTGGTTCTTGTGTTATATTGCTTAGGTTGTTTACGCAGACCAGAACTGCATGACAGGGATTCATACAGCTCTGACCTGCATGGGCCACCAACAAAACCTGTCACGCCCCGCTTCCCGGTGTACGGCGAAGTGGACGCGACGAGACCCGCTACGTATATACTCAGAAGTACATACGCTAAGCGTAACTAAACAATATAAAGTAAATCACAAGAGACGAATAATATAGAAATAACAACAACTTTTTATTAATAACATTCTTTGTACAATGCAGGAAAAGAAAAAAAAATACAACTGGAATGAAAAGCAATGCCTAAACAGTGGCATAACAGAAAATGAAATAAACTGGAAAGAACAAGGTACAGTATCTAGAGCTCTGGATCTTCTTGGAACTGCTCCAAATCTTCACCGGTGGGCTCGATCTCAGCTTGGTCCAACGCACCTGACGACATTCAAGAAGAAAGAGATGGAATATCGTCAGCGAACAGGTCGCTCGGTAAGTCTTAAAGAATAAGAAGAATGAGAATGGCAGAGTAACAGTATTTTCTAAAGTATTATATTGTTGAATATTATGGAACATTGTGTAACGCTGTTGTTTGTAGCTTGGTACAGAAGAATGCCAGTGTATACGAGGGGGATCTCTATATGCTAGAGATCAGGGCAAAAGGAAAGTACAAGGAACCGTTATGCCACGGTACAACAGCAATAGGATTCAGGTTAGGTGTCTTAATCTGACCACCTCGTGCCACCTTTAACACCTTCCGTACCAATCTACCCCTAAACCCCGTAGTGTTTTAACAATATTGTAGTATTGGAATATGTAAGTTGGATGACTGACCAAAACCATGATATCAGTAAACATGTTGCAACTATATAATCAGGTAAATGAAATATCAGGATAATGGATGAATATCCATGGTTTGATTCAGTCAAAAGAATATATTGTTAACTGGATTCAGGGTTTCATGTATTCAAATCGTATTGGAATATAAAAGAATAAAAATTGACTTGAATCATATTCGGGTCAGGAATAGTCAGACTCTAACCCGAGTCAGACTAAAAGAAAGATAATTTGAAGTTCAATATTAGCTAGGGGCCTTATTGTAATTTGTAAAACTTGAGGGGGTTTTATGTAAAAAGTACTTTTGTATAGTTTTCAAAATACACCTCAAGTATTTAATAATCGTCTTTATTGTTATAATGAATGTGAATTTTATTTGTGTTATTCTAGTGTATATATCTTAATAAAAGTATTAATTGTTTTATCTGAAATTCATGGTATTTTAGTGTAACTTTTAATCTTGTAATTTTAGAAAAAATATGGAAACTTATATTATGATAAAATAGATGTTTAAATGATAATTATATATATATTAACACATGAATAATTTTATATAAATATTATATTTAGAAAAATCTCGTTTTCCCTAAATATCGTATTTTGAACCTTTCGAGACCGAATGCTCCTTGCGGAGGTCTGAATCTCGCACTACTAGCCTGCGGGTGCACGATGAACCATACTATCTCTAACAGGTTCCCCAAAAGTGGGTTGTAGCGGCGCTTTACTTAGGTTTAACAAATACTTTTCATTTGGGAAAAATGGTTTTATAAATATGGGGTATTTATTTGCAAAAGAGTACAGTTTTCCGTATTTTAGTTATTAGGGTTTCCTAAACCAACTAGCATATTTCTAAGGTCTAAACGATGAGTCATTAGAAGCTTCAAATCGCCTCTTCACCGTCAATTGCGGCCAGGTAAGTGCCAGGTAAGTGGGAAGGAACCACAGTCGTGGGCCCAATTAAAAACCACTAGCCTTAGACACACTTGCCTAGGCACCACAAGACAGTTTAGATAAACGATCGATATCCATGACCAATCGTGTTTTCATTTTATTAAAAGATTTTATCTAGAAAAGTTTACAACTTAAAGCTTTAAATAAAGATTAGGGTATTTTAGTGAAAAGTCCTGTAATTTCGTATTCTGTGTTTTGATATTTATCAATTAGGGTTATATTGAGTGTGTGTAGGGGTAGGTCATTACCCCGTGACTTATTTTAAGTTTTGGTGAAGTTTAAAGGTAAAACATGCTATGTTAAATTTAAAGGTATTATAGCGCAAGAATACGGTATTCGAAAATGTTATCATTTTATGTGTCAAATTTCATTCAAATTGGGTTCTACAAGTTTAGTGATCAAGATAAACCTATTTAGGAGTGAGGGAATTAATTAAACTAAGAAAAATGAACTTCTTGGTATTTTTATGAAAGGAATACGGTTTTGCAAAGAACTTTTCATTTTATGTGAAAAAGTTTGATTAAATTGGTTTATGGGTGATTAATAGTCAACATGAGTATGGGTAGATATTATGTATTAGGTGACAAGTGGAAATTTATAGAAAAACCGAATCGGAAATCGGTTTGTCCGATTTCCGTCGGGTTCCAAAAAGTCGTATTTTTATACTTATAGAAAAGAGAGATAGAAGGGATGGGACTTACGGTTTGGACAAGCTAGGGAAGCTAAGGGGTGTGGTGGTTGTCGATTCGTCGAAAACGTCGCGAAGGTTCTGATCCGGTCGCCGGAATCCGTCGTCGATTTCGGCAGCGCTTCGCTTCTCGCTCTTCGTACCGAGTTCTCGAGAATTTGATAGAGTGGACTTAGAGTTGTGAGGTGAAATTGTAGAGGGTAGGGGTCTTTATATAGGGCTAGGCTAGGGTTAGGGTTTGGATTAAAAAATATTTAAAAAAATTTAAAAATCATTAAAAATTCATTAATTTTGGTCTTTAAAGAGATTTAATTGAAATTGTGTAACAGTACAAAAATTTTAGACTATGCAGGTGAAAAGACCCAGTCAACACGAAAAATTTTCATGTTGACGACTCGGCCGACCGGCCGAGTCCGGCCTGTGGCGCCGGCCGATTCGGCCGAGTCGTGGCCGAGTCGGGTGCCGTTGGGTCGGGTGTGGTCTGGGGAAGGTTTTAGCATACTTTAATTTTTTTGATTCGCAATAAATTGTGAGTTATGGCTGTTTGACCGTTTGACTTCTAAAAAAAATTAAAACAAAAAGATATAAAAATTATGTGGGCATGGGATTCGAACTCTGGTGGCTTGGTTCGGCAGTGCAAGGTGTTACCAGTGAGCTACAAGCTCCTTCTTGTAATTATTGTAACGAATTAGATACTTAAATTGTTTCCAGCAATATTAATACTCCAAGTATACACTATATTTAAAGCAAATTTTTGGTATACAAAATTGGAGTTGTTACATAGCCCCCTCTTTAAAGAGTCCAATTCGGGAAAAGAAGAAGAGACGAAGATTTGTGAAAATATCCGGCTGCGTAATCGGACGCTACCCGAAAAGATTCTCGGACTCCCAAACAAAAAAGATAAAGGGAAAGAAAAGGTCTCTGCGGGCAATTGTCGCATGATTAACGCCGGGGGATCACAAGTGACATCGCCCTAGATGACCAAGTCATGGAAGAGCTAGCTGCCAAAGACCCGCCGAAGAAAAATAAGGTGGATTACAACGTCTTAGCGCATCTGAGGAAGCTACCCTCACAGCTCAGCATTCTTGACGCCCTTTTACTATCAAGTGAGGCGAGAGATTCGTTGATTAAGGCACTACAGGACCCAGAGCAGTTCCAAGCTTTCCTGGCCGAAGAAAAGATGAAGGATGAATTGGAGGAAGTGCACACGACAGATGTCACTTTTGGCGATGAAGACCTTCTCCTTGGGACGTGCGAACACAATCGCCCTCTCTACGTCTCAGGATACTGCCATGATATAAAGATAGGCAAAATCTTGATCGATAACGGATCGTCTGTTAATCTCCTTAACGTGCGGGTGTTGAAGGAAATCTGCATGAGCGTCCAACACCTCGCTCGGGACAAGATCACCATCTCCGGGTTTGACTCCCAATCATCAAAGACTCTTGGATCTGTGATACTGACGCTACGCTTTGGGCTGCTCGTCACGGACATTAAATTCCACGTCATAGATGCCAAGACATGCTACAACGCTCTGCTCGGCCGACCATGGCTACACGAGTACAACATCATCCCTTCTACACAGCATCAGTGTATGAAATATTTTAGGGATGGTCTCGAGTATACCGTGACGGGAGAACTGAATCCGTTTTCCGTGAACGAAGTTCGCAAATATGAAGATGCCAAATACTTCTTACCGAGTTTCGAAGACACGGAAAGGTGTCACAAGCCGGAGAATAAAACTAACTCTACCATCCCTTTCTTTGGCAGTGATACCGAAGAGGAAGAGGAGATAGTTTATTCGGGTCCGCCCCAATACACCAAGCCGGGACCATCCGCTCCTACGTTGATCTTTGGTAGTGATTCAGAGGATGAGGTCCATGCTGTATTCTCTGCTCGACCTTCAATACGGGCTTTCGCTGACGAAAAGCAAAATCTGTAAGTCGCCATGGTGCCGCTTAAACATTATAAAGAACTGGATGCGCTCGATACCGACAGTGTAGAGGAGCTACAGACGTTCTATATCCCTCCCAGGCGAGAAGGCGAGAAGGCAATTCTATTCTACCGCTCTGAAGAAACCAAAGTGGAGAAAGAAATCTGGCATGGCGCGGATCCTACGCTCGACAGGCTTCAGCCTATCCGTCTTCCCAGATATTATACGGAAGGTTTGAAAAAACTGCTGAAACGCCAGGGGATATCCTTCAAGCAGACCGTTCGAAAAGCCAAGTTCTATGACAAAATCTGGAACGTTCCCGGGACTCAACGCAAACTGCCTAATGGGAGAATGGAAACAAAAGGGCTTGGATACATCCGGTCAAAGAAGCGAGAATTACTACACGGCTGCTACGTCGTGTATGACTTTGATGAAGAAGCGGATGCTCAATGGGAGGGCGCTAATCCTGAACCAGTAAAAGTTCCTGTTGCAAAAGTGCCCAGTCCATCTTTTGAAGAACAAATGGACAAATTTATAAGGGAAGCTAGTCAAAAAGTCCGAGACGACCATAACCGCGAAATGGCCATCTACGAGAAAGCCAAAACGCAACGCCTCCTCCAACAGACCGTGAAAACTGAAAATGCCGCTCCTTGTCAACCTATTATAAAGAAGGCTCAACGCAGAGGCAGAAACAAGTCGAAACGCGAAAAATGCGCTCAACAGCAACGAAGCGGGGCTAAGAGGCCACGCGAACGAAAATCAAGCGGTTCCGATCTATCCCTCATGAGACAAATGGGTCAAGCGTACTCTTTTCCTCAGGACAAGACGAAGAAAATACTCGACCTCGCTTTAAAACATCAGATGCTTACACTGCTGGAGTTTAAATACCCCGAAAAAGCAGGCGAAGTCTCTCACCTGGACTATTTCCCTTATCACCGAGTGATAGGGCACCCTCTCGAGGACTGCTTCACCTTTAAGAATTGGGTTGAAGATCAGTATCAGCTTGGCAAGTTCGCTTTGTCTGACAAGTGGAGGGTAGCGCCGCCACAGAGGCACGAACCCAAGGCCATGGAAGAAAAACCAGTCCCACATTGGGATTAGAGGCGAATTCGTACTTGTCACATGATAACAATATCAAAGGAAGAGCCCGAGAACATGGATGACCTTCCTTGGTGCTTTGAAAATAGCAACGACGAGGTGATCTCAGAGTTCCCACCTGCTCCGAAAGAGCTGGAGGATAGAATACATACCACTGTAGATAACCTCAAGAAAATTGAGTTGGGGACGGTGGATGACCCGCGATCGACATTTGTCAGCGACCTGCTGTCTGAAGAAAGGGTGGCTGCATTAAAAGACGTCCTTGTACAGCATAAAGATTGCTTCGCATGGAACTATTCTGAGATGCCAGGACTAGATCCAGAAGTTGCTGTGCACAAATTGGCGATATCCCCGGACGTCAAGCCAGTCAAACAGGCGCCGAGAAGAATGCGGCTCGAGCTTGAGATGAACATCAACGCCGAGGTCAAGAAGCTAATCGACTCTGGCTTTATCCAGGAAGTCCAGTATCCCGAGTGGATCGCCAACATCGTCCTAGTGATGAAGAAAAATGGGACAGTGCGCATATGCGTGGATTTCCGGGATCTCAATAAAGCTTGCCCGAAAGACGATTTCCCAGTGCCTGTCACCGAACTGATGATAGACAATACGTCCACTCATGAGGTTTTCTCCTTCATGGACGGCTCATCAGGGTATAATTAAATAAAGATGCATCCCGAAGACCAGAAGCATACCGCCTTCAGGACTCCTTTGGGTATATTCTGCTACAAGGTGATGCCCTTCGGTTTAAAGAACGCCGGTGCTACTTACCAGAGAGCCATGATGCAGATCTTTGATGACCTTATACACGAAATCGTCGAATGCTATATCGACGATCTCGTGGTCAAGAGCAAATCATACGAGGAACATCTTGAGCATCTAAAGACTGTATTTCGACGCCTTCGACAGTACAACTTGAAGATGAACCCTCTTAAGTGTGCATTCGGAGTTTCTTCGGGCAAATTCCTGGGATTCATCGTCCGACACCGAGGTATCAAAATAGATCTGTCTAAGATCAAGACGATCATGGAAATGCCTCCGCCGAAAACCCTCAAACAGTTGCGGTCTCTCTAAGGGAAGCTTGCATACATACAGCGATTTATAGCCAATCTTTCAGACAAGTGCCGTCCTTACAGCCACCTGATGAAGAAGGGAACTCCATTCGTTTGGGATCAAAAATGCCAAGGCGCGCTGGACGAGATTAAACAGTACCTGCAGAACCCGCCAGTATTGGCTGCTCCAGTCAAGGGAAAGCCCCTCATTCTTTATACAACCGCCCTCGAAGGTTCTTTAGGCGCATTATGGGCGCAAGAGAATGACCAGGGGAAAGAAAGAGCACTCTACTATTTAAGTCAATTTCTTCTTGGGGCAGAAAGCAACTACTCTCCCATTGAAAAATACTTCCTGGCGTTGATCTTTGCGATAACAAAGCTCAGGCACTAGCATTGACACATGAAGTCCGTCTCATCTCGAAGGTGGACCCTCTTAAATATTTAATGTCGAAAGCTATATTGATAGGTCGACTCGCTAAATGGGCTCTGCTCTTGATGGAGTTCTCGATAACTTATCAACCTCTCAAGACAGTGAAAGGCCAGGCCATCGCCGACTTCCTTACTGAGCATCCGATACCGGTCGATTCTCCTCTGAATTGCGAGTTGCCAGACGAACATGCGTTTGACGCTATCGATGGGAACGATACCCGATGGGAACTCTATTTTGATGGAGCGTCTTCCATGAAGAAGCGCAAACAAAGTACGCCAATGATCAAATCGAGGGTAGGCCTCATCTTCGTGACCCCACGAGGAGGAATGATGCGCTTCGCTTTCTCCTTAACAGAGCCCAGGAAGAATAACAAAGCTGAATATGAAGCCTTGATAGCAGGTCTCGAGATCGCCATCGACATGGGAATTGAAAACCTCCTCATATACGGAGATTCTCAACTGGTCGTTAGTCAAGTAAATGGCGACTACCAAACGTGTAAACCAGAGCTGGTAAATTACGGCAAAAAGGTGCAACAACTGTTGACCTAAATTCCCTCCTATACTTTGGAAAGCATACCGCGCGCGGAAAACAGCAAAGCAGATGCGTTGGCCAAGCTTGCTAAAGAACTGGCTGACGAGAATCTCGATGACGTAAGAATCGTGGTACAAAGCCGTCGGGTGCTTGCCCCAGCAGAAATACCTCCGGAATCATCCGAGGAAAAGGGAACGACTGAGCAGACGACCTTACAAGTAAAAGAATGAGAAAAGGCTGGGGACTGGAGGGAAGTCTTCATAGACTACTTTAAGTCCCATCGAATTCCCGAAGATGCGTCCACAAGACATCAGCTCATGAAACGAGCTCTGTCTTTCGCCTTCGTCAACGATACTCTGTACAAGATGTCGTTTGATTTTCTGTGGCTGAGATGCCTAGGGCCAGACGAAGCGGAAAGGGTCGTTCAGGAAGTTCATGACGGACTCTGTGGTTCTCACCAAGCGGTCCCGAAGATGAAGTTGAAGATCAAACGGATGGGCTACTACTGGCCCACGATGATTCAGGACTGCCTCGAATATGCGAAGCAATGCCACTCATGCCAAATCCATGGGGACTTCATCCACCAACATCCAAATCCATTACATTCAACGGTGGCTAGCTGGCCGTTCGAGATGTGGGGAACTGACATAGTCGGCCCCATCAAACCAGCATCGTCTAGAGGACATCGTTTTATCCTGGCGACGACTGATTACTTCTCCAAATGGGCAGAAGCAATACCGTTGAGGGAAGTGAAGACGGAGAATATCTTCCATTTCTTCAAGACGCACGTCATATATCGGTTTGGAACGCCAAGACGGATCATCTCCGATAACGGGCCAGCCTACAGAAGCCACAAGATCAGTCACTTCGCACAGCAGCATAATATAGACTGGAGGTATTCCTCAGTTTATAATCCGAAAGCTAACGGTCTGGCCGAGGCCTTCAATAAGACCTTGACGAAGATCATGAAGAAAACGGTGTCCCGAAATAAGAAGGACTGGCATGAGAGGCTGCAAGAAGCTCTTTGGGCGTATCGAACTACGTTCAAGACAGCCACGAACACAACGCCGTACGCGTTGGTATTCGGTACAGAAGCAGTACTCCCCCTCGAGATAGAGTTACCCTTTCTACGAGTGGCGGTCCACTACGAGCTGACGGACGAAGAAAATGCTCACCTTCGGCTTGAGAAGCTTGATACCCTCGATGAGACCCGGCTCATAGCGCAACAAAATCTGGAGGCCTATAAAGCAAAGATGACGCGCTCATATGAAAGATTAACCCGGCCGAGGACATTCTTCCAAGGCGAACTCATGCTAGTGGTCAAAAGGCCTATGATCCCCAATCGCGCCAAGCGGGGAAAATTCGAGCCAAACTTTGAAGGCCCGTACATCATAGACAAGGTCTACCAGGGTGGAGCTTATCTACTCATGGATATGCACGGTGAGAGGCCATACAGGCCAATAAACGGTCGCTTCTTAAAGAAATACTACGCTTAATGAACCACAGCCTAGGTCAATGATAGATGACGATGACTATGTCCGCTCTCTATCTTCCTAAACTCAAACTCTATAAGCAGTAGCTAGCCTTCTCCATGACGGACCGAAACGTCCTTAAACTAATGACGGACCGAAACGTCCTTAAACTAATAGCGGACCGAAACGTCCTTAAACTAATACCGCAGCATCCTTAGGCTGACGAGATGAATAAAAAAAATATAAAAAAAAATAAAGAAAAATATAATAAATAAAAACGGTATGCCCATAAGCAAAAAAGGCACGGATGAAAACCCGAAAGGGCTCCGTAAGTAAAAACAGCAGGGCTACCAGCGAGTGTTCATGAAAAGCCGAAAGGGCGCGACCTCGTAAAAAAAGAGAGAGAGAAGAAGAAAATAAAAAGAATAAAAAAAAGCGGTATGTCCATAAGCAAAATGGGCACGGATGAAAACCCAAAAGGGCTCCGTGAGTAAAAACAGCAGGACTACCGGCGAGTATTTGTGAAAACCCGAAAGGGCGCAACCTCGTTAAAAGACACTTATAGGGTCCTCTCGACCTTGTAAGGAGAAACCACCCGCGTGAGATCCTTACGACTCACAAGGGAGAAACACACTTAGGAATCCCCACGATTCCTAAGGAGAAAATACACTTGCGAGATCCTCACGACTCGTAAGGAGAACTCTTTTATGGGACCCTCACGGCTCATAAGATTTGAAAGTCTTAAGTTACAGAGACCTAAACCTGTGCTTAAGCAACCCCCACAACTTCCAATATTGCCTTACAAGTGGTCCAGTACTGGCTCTTGTATACAATCCACGGGCGCGAATAAACATTTCCCTAACCAAGTCCCATCCGTGACTGGGGATATGTACGCATGATAGACAACCCTTTTAGGTCTTCTCGATTTACAAGGAGGAAACCCTCATGTAGGATCCTTACGATTTACAGAGGAACACACACTTAGGAATCCTCACGATTCCCAAGGAGAAAATACACCTACAAGATCCTCACGACTTGCAGGTTGAAATACCTTTGTGAGACCCTTACGGTTCATGAAGTCAAAAGCCTTAGTCGACAGGACCTTAACCCTGGTCGCTAAGCTGCCTTTGTTTGACATCGACAGAGGCAGATGATGATTCGCTCCTGGCAATATCTCAGTTGTAGCGGTGCTGATGCCGAAATCGGTGTCTAATTCCAGGTTTACGGCAAAAAGCCAGTAGGCCGCACATGCATATGAAATAGCCGAAATGATGGGGCAACTTGCAATAAAAAGCAGCAAGTAAAAATGTATGCATGCAAAACAGCCAAAATGATAGGGCAACTCGCAATAAAAAGCAGCGAGTAAAAAGCCGAAATGATTGGGCACCGCGAAAAATAGCCGAAATGATTGGGCAATCGCGACCTTCGCGATATAAAAGATGAAATGATAGAGCATCGCGGAAATAAAACAAAAAAAATGATGATAAAACTTTGGCTCTACAGTTGAGATCACATCGATCCCTGTATACAATCCAAGGGCGCAAACGAAGAGGGAACCATACTTTCCCAACAGGCTCCGCCAGAAAACGAAGCCAAATCTCGATGGTTCATCCCAACCCCGAAGAAACCAGTGTCTTCGGCAAAATACCTCAATTCAGGGAAACAATATCCTTGATGAGAGCCTTCTGATTCGCGTCGACTCGCAGAGAAACCAGTGTCTCCGTGGGAAATTCTCGATCCGTTTCAACACCAGGGAAACAAATAATCCTTGGCAAATACCTCAACTCAGGGAAACAAACATCCTTGACGAGAGCCTCCTGATTCGTGTCGACTTGCAGAGCAACCAGTGTCTCCGTGGGAAATTCTCGATCCATTTCAACACCAGGGAAACAAATAATCCTTGGCAAATACCTCAATTCAGGGAAACAAACATCCTTGATGAGAGCCTCCTGATTCGTGTCGACTCGCAGAGCAACCAGTGTCTCCGTGGGAAATTCTCGATCCGTTTCAACACTAGGGAAACAAATAATCCTTGGCAAATACCTCAATTCAGGGAAACAAACATCCTTGATGAGAGCCTCCTGATTCGCGTCGACTCGCAGAGAAACCAGTGTCTCCGTGGGAAATTCTTGATCCGTTTCAACACCAGGGAAACAAATAATCCTTGGCAAATACCTCAACTCAGGGAAACAAGCTTCCTTGACGAGAGCCTCTTGATTCGCATCGACTCGCAGAGCAACCAGTGTCTCCGTGGGAAATTCTCGATTTGTTTCAACACTAGGGAAACAAATAATCCTTGGCAAATACCTCAATTCAGGGAAACAAGCATCCTTGATGAGAACCTCCTGATTCGCGTCAACTCGCAAAGAAACCAGTGTCTCCGCGGGAAATTCTCGATTCGTTTCAACACCAGGGAAACAAATAATCCTTGGCAAATACTTCAATTCAGGGAAACTAGCGTCCTTGATGAAAGCTTCCTGATTCGCGTCGACTCGCAGAGAAACCAGTGTCTCCATGGGAAATTCTCGATTCGTTTCAACACCAAGCTAACAAATAATCCTTGGCAAATACTTCAATTCAGGGAAACCAGCGTCCTTGATGAGAACCTCCTGATTCGCATCGGCTCGCAGAGAAACCAGTGTCTCCGCGGGAAATCCCCGATTCGTCTCAACTTGCAAGATGAAGTCTCAGGCAACAGGGATTAAAAAACTTGCTTCCTGAGCAATGGGATCCTGCAAGTCGGTCTAAAATGGTCTCTTGCATACTATTCACGGGTCTCACTCTCCAAGGTCGAGTTTCGACAAGGAGGGAAACAACCGCTTACGGGTCCTCTCGACTCGTAAAACGGAAAAATTCTCTTATAGGATCCTTACGACTTATAAGAGAAAACACACTTAGGAATCCTCACGATTCCTAAGGAGAAAACCCACCTACGAGATCCTCTCGATCCGTAGGGAGAAAAAGTCTCTATGAGACCCTCACGGCTCATAGAGTTGAAAAGTCTTAGGCGGCAGATCTGAACCTGCGGCCTAAGCCATCGCTATCTCGTGAAGAAATCGAGATGCTTACTCTATTATCTGCCAATTGTGACAGCATGCTGATAATAAGAAAGGAAAAAGAAAAGAAATAGTACAAGACATTGCAAAGAAAAATGTGTATCTTTATTGAATGTAATCAAGTACAAGATGAAGCATACAAAATATTGAAGAATGGCTACATATTATTTAAAAAGAAAAATTCTACAAGTATCTAGATACAAGGAGAATTACTGGGAAGGAAGCGGCTTGCATAGCTCTAGCAATTGTTCACGCACTTCCTTCCCTACTCTCTCCTGATCGGCCACCACCGCCAGCTCCGTCTCCACTTGGGCCCGTTGCTGCAAGACAGATGCAAGCTGCTCCCTGACGGCCTGATGAGCAGCTTCGCGGCCTGGGGTATCACGCTCGGCTACATCAAGCTTTCGCTTCAAGTTTAGCCCATGGGAGATGCGCTCTAGGAAACCCTCAAAGATAGCCTTCACTTGGGCAGCATTCGCCTCAACCTTAACACGCAGACGGGCCATCTCGCTCGAGGTCTCTTGGCATTCCCGTAGCTTTAAAGCTGCTTCTTGTTCCAAGCGGTGGACGTAAGAAGCGCTTTCCTTGATCCATGCTGCTCTTTCGTTGCTCGCGGCTAAAGTCTCGGGGGCGAGACGCATCGACTCCAGCTGATGCAGGCGAGCCTCGATCTCCATACAATGGTTAACCCAAGATGCAATGATGCCCTCGTCATGGAAATTCACGAGTATCACCAGCATCGGGTTAACCGCCATAGCGAAATCCGCAGCAGGCGTAGGGGTCTCGACGTCGAGCTCCTCAACATAATCGCTCAACATACACAAGCTGTTCGCGGCGCCTTTCGAAGATGGACGTCTCAGGTAAGGTGTAACGACCATATTTTCTAATACCTAATGAAACATATTTTATCTATATTTCTACTATCAAATAATTATTTACGTGTTTCTTTTATATAATACTAATTTTTAAAGTAGTGTTAATAATTTTTAAAGCAGTAAATATGATTAAAGGAAATTTCTAAAATTTATTTATTATTTTTATAAGCTTAAAATGTTTTAGAAAGATTTTATAATACCTTAAAATAATCTACATATTTTTATTATCAATTAAAATAATTAATTCGTAATTTAAAAATATTTTAAAGATTAACTAGATATTATATAATTATTATAAATAGTCAACAAGTTAGAAATAAATATAATAATTGTTTTTAGCCCAAAACTATTTTTATATTAAAGATAATAATAAAATATATTTTCTGGAATTTTTCCATAATTTTCCCGTATTTTTAACTATTTTTAACAAACTTTTCAAAGCCAAATCAATATTCTGCTATTTATTTATTTTTATTAATTTTAAAAAAAAATTTAAAACCTTTTTAACCTGGACCGTTGGATCACGAGATCCAACAGCCCAGATCTCTGCGGCGGCGCCCATGTGGCGATCCGCACTCGCGCCGACGGGCCAATCGCGTCGCGCCACGTGGCAACGGGGCGGCGCGCTGCGGGCCGTTGGATGCAGATCCAACGGCCAGGAAACTTAGGCGGCGGCGGCGCAATCATTGCAGAAATGATTTGTGCGCAGATTTTGAGGATTTTTGGATTTTATTGTTATTTTTGAATGCTATAAATATGCACCTTCAAACCTCATTTTCTCACAACTCAGAACTCCAAAAATTCTGAAAAAAATACCGGTGCCTTCGTATCGACGACGCCGACGCTACGGCTCCATCCAATTGCAGAGGAAAAATCGGGATGCGAAGTTATTGAGAATTTAGTACGAGACTACATTTCTAACTCTTCGGCTTTCCGACTCAAACAAAAGGTAGGATCCGCCTCTCTCTCCTTTTCCTGTCACCTTGTTCTATCGAAATTCCAACTTCTAATCAGCAACCCATATTTAAAATGTTATTATTATAATTGTGCATACCCTTTTTCCTTGTACCCTTAATCATGATAATGTTAACCCATATTTTTAAAACGGTATTTAAATTTCATCTGTACACAATTATATTGCACTTTCATAATACCTGGAATTTGATGTAACCCATGAATTGTTATTTCACCTATGACATACCCACACTATAAAAATGATCTCAAAATAGGTTACTTCCACAAGATACCCTCGTTTAAATATAATATTATAAATATATGTAAAATGAATATTTTAGAATTATTTTACTTACAAATATTTTTAAACCCCCTCAACTTTTAAGAAAGAAAATATTATTTAAATAACGATATCTTTTCAAAAGGGAATATTTAGTATTTGTTAAAAGGAAATTTTTTAAAACCAATCTAAAATAAAGGAAAGGTTGTAGGCATCGGTCGTTTATCTAAACCAGCCTTTGTGCTGTCTAGGCAAGTGTGTCTAAGGCTAGTGGTTATTAATTAGGCCTACTACTTACGTAGTGGAGTACCTTCCCACTTACCTGGCACTTACCTAGCCACAATTGGCGGTGAAGAGGCGATTAGAGAACCTCATAACTTGTCCTTTTGGAATATTAGGAGCAGGCTAGATTTTTAAATAAAAAAACCCCTTTTAAAAGATTTTCAAATAAACATCACAACCTTGTATCAAAAGGATATTTTCTGTAAAACCTTATTCTTTTCCAAAATAATAAATATCCCAAATATCATGATTTTTCTTAGAAATAATAAACGATATTTAAACCTTATTATTTTAACTAAGCCTTTTCCGAAGGACACGAAGTACTTTACGAATTCTAGATAATAAAACGAGTGGTTGTGGAAGGCCATATTAAATGAGATCAAATACACTTTCTAAAATCCCAGTTTAAGACAACATGACATATACAAAACATGATACGGTTAGGGTTAGAATGCGCGGACCTAGGTATGGAATACTTTATGAAGATCCCTGCAGGCAGGGTGAACAGTCCAATATATGGGCGACTCTATAAATATGAAGATCCCGATATTTCGGGTGAACAGTCCAATATATGGGCGACTACAAATATGAAGATCCCGATATTCCGGGTGAACAGTCCAAATGTGGGCGACTATACAATATGGAAACTCCATGCCTAGAAGTATACGCACTAACTCTAATCCGTCCGAACCTTTATACTAAACCACGGGGATGGGTAGTTTGATTAGGCAAGGATAATTCGGAGCTCGGATTCCCCTACTACTCGATCATGATCCCGGGAAGTGAAACGGTACATTTCACTTCCCCAGTTGTTGTTCCGTGGCCACAACGGAATAATCTCGAGTATCCGGACCCTTATTTAACAAACTAATACAAAATATTATCTTCATCTACACATAACTTACAACATATATAACCTACTCATTTTCACATATCCAATTTGTACTTAACCTCATACCTTTATACTCATGTACCTCATTTTCATTATACACACCTGTTCGTTTCTATACCCTTACTATTTTATGAGGCAACCCTACCCGAGTTCAACTCGCTGACGGACCTTCCTTTTCTTTCTCTATCCTTGGAATGTCCGTCAGATAAGAATGAGCATTACAGCGAAGATCAAGGTGTGAAGCTAACTTATGAAGAATTTGCAGACAGGACAATGGAAGATTAGATAGTTTTAATTTTTATTGTTGCCCACATGTTTAGGGCTTTTTGTTTCTCCTTTGATGTAAATAAACTACTTAGTTTATTTTACTATTTTCCTTTGGGATGTAATAAAGTTTGGTTAATGGAAATAAAATGCCTTTCGCTTTTATTATTTTTGTTTTGGTACACATCCTGCATATTAATTATTTATACGCTTAACGTAACTGTATTGAATAGACCACCTTCAATACAGTTAGGTTGCGGACCTTGCCACGTCTTCCTTCTCCTTCTTTTGGGAAGCGGGGCGTGACATAAGGACCTGCCTGCATTGTGATGCGAGACTCAAAGGGCGCCGAGACCGGAACAACAGCTGAAAAGAAACAAGATATGATCAGATAACAGTTCAGGAAATAAAAAAGGGGGGAGTTATCAATGTGATAGTCGCTGTACCAGCTGAGGCGGGTGGCAAGGCCGGAAGGGTCGGTGGCGCAGCCGATCTTTCTTCTCCCCCTTCGATTTGTAACACTGCAGTCAAATTTTTTTTTAGAAATAATTCTATCACCGAAAAAGAAAGGTATCAGTCGGGAACTATACTCACCAGCATCATCAGAGGGAGAAGCGAGTTCAGATAGGAAGAAGAAGTGTGGGAGCAACACTTGATATAGATGATCAAAGAGCACTCCTGAAAAGACATAACAGTACGACTTTAGTACACAAATTATACGTCTGAAAGATAAGATTAATAAATTGCAAACCCATACCTTCCAACATCTTCGATGGTATGAGAGAGGGTTGAGAGGTGACCACCGCCAAGGCAGTCGTTGATGGCGCTCCCTCAAGCAGTAGGGCATCGGTGCTGGCTGCACCCGCGTTACGAAAAAGGTGAACTTGTCAGAAAGGATTGTAAGGTAAAGAAAGACAACAACTTGGGATTTACCTAATGAACTGCCGGCTGAAACGGAGGCGACTCCCTCCTCCATCGACATGAGGCCACCACCCGTGGCCTCATCACCCGACTCGATGGGGACCGTCGTCATGCTCATGCGGCCAGGAGACGGCGGAAGATCGTAGGCGGGGAGGGCAATGATCGGAGCATTGTCGGACTCTTGAGAGAGGGCAGCTGACTCTTCCCCAAGAGTCGTGCCCATCTCGCCCGCTACTTTTTCGGGCTCCGTGGTTTCCATCGGCTCATCCGCCGTCACCATGAGGTCACCGGCCTCAAGCGCCTCGTCCGCCACTACCCTGGGCTCAGTTATAACGGCCATTTCATCTGCCGCTATTTCGGGCTCAGCATCAATGACCTTCTCGGCTGCAGATCCCTCAACCTCCATCCCAGGCTCCGCAACCCTAGCGACGTTGCCCACCGTCAGCTCGGGTTCGGCAGGTGCCGCCTCCTCTGTTTTCTTGGGTTCAACAGTTTCCGCCTCCCCTCGGTTAGACTTGGCCCTGCATGATAGAATATATAAGAACCGATGGCTTTCTAATTCTTACAACAAGATTCTGAAAGAAATATTACCTAAAGTGGATTTATCGTTTGCACTCCGAACTGTACGCGCCACTTGTCTGCGAGTAGTGGATAGGGCGACGTGGGCCTCTTCGGAGGGAGTATCAGCACGAGGAACGGTGCTTGGGCCCGCTCCAATGGCCAAGGCAGCTCTGCGTGCCTTTGCTTCGTGCCTCGATCGCTTCCTTTCCTCCCGGGCTGTCACGATGGACCTCTTTGACGCTTCCTTCATTAAGGCGTCGTCGTCTTCATTCAGAGATGCCTCCAGAGCCTTTAAGGCATCTCTCATCGGCTCTTCAAGACGGACCTCCCGTGGTAACCCTAAGGAAGTAGGAACATCGGCAGCTGGTAGGACATCTGCGTCGCTTGGCGGGAACGACATTGAGGTCCCTGCGATAAAAAGGGAGAGGTTAGATCGACCATAACACAAGAAAAATGAAAACTTGATGAATTGAAACTTACTAAGGCCTAGAGACGCTCTAAGGCGCTCCTCCTCTTGGAAGGTCTTGAGGGAAGCGGCAATGGCTTCTTCAGTCGTGATGCCTGTTGAGAGAAAAGAAGGAAAAATATTAGTCAAAGGCAATAATAAAGATATGATGCAATAGAAAATGAGACTAGTGATTACTTGATTCCGCAAGCTTAGCCAGCTATGTGTCATGCCTCGCCAACCGCTCCGAAGCTTCGAGGGCGGCCTCCAAGTCCGTGTCATCCGGCGGCATGACTAATCCCTCATTAGTCCCATATTCACTCAGGCCCTCGGCGTAGGGAGCATGGGGTTCCTGACCAAAAGCAACGTCTGCGGCGAAGAGCGGCTTCTTTTTCTTCTTCCCGCCAACCCTGGGTACACGCGGGATCGACTTATGTTTAGCAGCCACCTTGGGACGGCGGGTCCCGATGTCCGCACCCACGCCAGACTCCAGCGAGGCCACAACCACTATCTCCACTGGAGCACAGGGCGCTGGAGGTGCATCTGCAATGTCGGGAAGCGGCAATCCGTGCGGAGGACTTTGCGCACGCGATGGTCCGGTTCTGTCATCTTTCAGTGGAGGCACTACCGGGGTCCTTAGCACCAGAGGAGCTTTACGATCGCTGCCGGGAGGCACACCTTTACGGTCAACCAACACCCGCCTCTCTTCCTTTATAACGGCTCCCGTCGAATGATTATACCATTCTCTATATACATTGAGGAGTCATGGAGCGCAAGCCGGCGCACTGATAAAAAAATGAGAACCCATATTCAGGCACATGAAATGATGCAGCGCGTCCTCTATCCCTTCTTCAGTGGCAGCGGGTTCCAGTAGGAAAGCTTCCAAGGGTACCCCTTGATCGTAGCCCAGTTGCTGGGCGAAATAATGCGGGTTGTATCTCATAAAAATCGCCGCACCGTTCTGCCTGAATACTAGGAAGCCCAGTCTAATGGAATATAAGTGAAAGGTTTCCTGGGCCGTCAAAATTGAGGCTCCATCCTTGAAAGCATCTTGTAATAGCCGCATCGCAGTGGTAGACGCCTTTCCAATGGTCAATACCTTATCGACGAAAGACATTCCGTCTCCAACGGTGTAGGGGAGAAGGAGTAAACCCCTGGCGTTCCGTGGCGAAGGAGTCACGATTGATGCGCCAATTAGCTGTATGATGCGAGGGAAACCACAATTGTCGAAGAACGGGGGCCTTTTATGCATGCCGAAGACACCCGCCGTGTGTAGCTCGAGCCACGATACGAAGTAGTGCATTGGGAAGACCACGTGCAGTACCCCAGGCTTATTAGCATCCGCTGCTCGACCGAGGCCATGATATAAGTGTGCCAAGCCGGCGATCCCAACAGCCACTTTTACCCCGATGGTCATCCGGTGGGCTGGGTAAAAGACAGAGGGCCGCATACGGTGAGAGTGCATTGGGATCGCAAACCAACTGAGCCACAACCCGAGAAATCCTAAGAAAAAAGCCTCATCGTCCATCCCAGGGGCTGCAATTTCTTCAAAAGACATGGTCGGGAAGTCCGGAAGGAAAAAACCCTTTTGGTCTATCTCTTTCGTTGGCAGGTTATCCAAATCTAGACCGAAAGGGTCATCTAGGATAGCAAACTTGGCAGCTTCTGATGAGAGGACACTTGGGCGAAGGAACCGAGCGATGAAATCCTCAAAGTTAACTCCGCGACTACCATGTTCGATGAAAAGGGCCTCATAGATGTTCAACACTTTAATCAAGCTTGGGAATTGGTGTTGAATAGCATTCTTCGGCATGAGCCCCCTTACCAACGGTTTAGCACCGAAGACATACTCGTCTGTCGGAAGCAATTCCTCATAGTGCTCCCCAATAACCGGTAAACCGGAGACCTCTGTAAACTCCTCCAGAGAAATCGACACTTCCTGATCCATTGCGAGGAAAGTGTGAGTGGGGATGTTCCACTGCTCCAAGAAGGCTTTGAACCACCAAGTGGGGAGCATGGGATACTGGAAGAGAGAGACGTAGACCGCGGTGTACAATCCCAACCTTATCAACTGCGACTTCTTCGTCGACAGGATATACCGGGCCCACGGCAGATAGCCAATGGGTGGCGGGGGATCAGACCAATGTTATATGATTGCCCCCAGGATCGCGCCTCGCCTTGACAGATACGGCGTCCTAGGATATCCAAAACCATAGGACGCTGGACCGGAATCGCATCCATAGCAGGATGAAGAAAGCCCTTCGAGGTCCAATCAACCATCTCCACGGCATACTGCACCGAGGGTGGGGTAGCATAGTGAATCGCCGTAATGGGTTCTGACGGCACTGCGCACGTGAAGCTCCATCGACCCATGATAATCTGATTATACCACGACCCCAAAGGTGGAGACTCTTGTATTCCGGGTCGTGGTCCTTAATCATGGCTAGAACTTCGCGGTCCAAGGGCGCTTCAGGAAACCCTTCCTCCGAGCGAGCGAACGGGAATGAAGTATCAAGAGACATGGTTACTGCAAGGGAACAAGAAATAGCCATTAGTGCTGCAATTCCAACGCTTGGCGTTTAAAATTTTTCAATTAACTGAATTTAAAAATTAATTAAATTAAAATTAATCGCACCACACTGCAGTGTAGTGGATAAGGGACCAAATGGGGACCCATAAAATCTGGATGAAAATGCCTCATTTAATAAGACAGCCTCATCATTGGGTGAGACTGTCAGTTAAAGAAAAGATCCCCAAGAGAATATTCTCATCAGTAGGGAATCCCTAGAGACAAGGAGAAAACCTTCTCTTTCATAGCAAAGCTCTGTCACAGAATGACACTTGTCAAATTCTGGTCTCAAAGGAATAAGATTTCTTAAAAGAGCATAGCTCTGTGGTAATAATGGAAAGATCCATCAAAATTTTTTTAACACTTAAAAGAATTAAAATTTTTGGAATCTTGAAAAATCCATGAAAACTTATAATAAGTTCTTCATTTTTCAGACCTAAAAGATCTACACTTGATCCAAGAGCAAAGCTCTGTTCATGGGTTAGAACCCATGAACAAGATCTCTGTAAATCTATAATTTTTTGAGAGCAAAGCTCTGTTTATGAAACCCCAATGGGGATTTCTTTAGATCAAAAGATCTGTGAGAGCAAAGCTCTTTGGTTTAAGATTGGTTTGAATTAATTTAGTTTAATTTAGATTAATTTTACTTAAAGTTTCTAACTTTGGAAATGAGCAAAGCTCTGAAATTCTTAAGCAAGAGCAAAGCTCAGTTGAAATCAAAATCATAAAAAAGATGGTGAAGATTCTTTAAGGGCCAGAGGTCCTATTTATAAGGCGCTTGCGCCCCTTCAGCTCACCCCTTGATCCAACGGTCAGGAGCTTACCACCGCTGCACTCACATGCACGCTACGTGAGCGCAACGGTGGGGGGGCATTTGTTTCCCCAATCAGAGCAAAGCTCTGTTGGAAATTCAAAATTCAAATTTTGAAGCAACGCTTCAAACCCCGGGCGAAACGCGCCACGTGTCAAGCGCAGATACATTAGCGCAGCGCCCAAAGCAGCGCACCCAATCAGAGCAAAGCTCTATTTAAAGCAAAATTAAAAGAAGAAACGTTTCGGTTGCGCAAGCACTGCGCTGCGCGATACGTGTCAGCGCAGATGCGCTAGCGCAGTTGCGCTGCGCTTTGCGCTGCGCGACAAGTGTCAGCGCAGATGCGCTAGCGTAGTTGCGCTACGCTGTGCGCTGCTTGACACGTGTCACGCGCTGGGGCATTTGCGCCAAACAGAATTAATTTTTTTAAAGAAATCTGTCTGTTCTTGTTAAAACAAGAAGATTTTCTTCTGTAAAACAGAAGCCCTTCGATCAAAGATCCAACGGTGGGGAAAATTCCCCAAATCACTTAGAGAAAGATCTCTTTAATAAATTTATGGGCACTATATAAAGACCCCTAGACCTCAAATCAAAGGCATCAACATTTTGTGAGAAATTAAAAACTTCAAACAGAGAGAACTCTGAAGAATTGGAGAGAATTCCTCAAGAACAAAATGGTAAAAACCTTTAGAAAAAAGAGAAAATTCTTTTATGAACAGATCATTGATCTGAGAACAAGATCAAGGGTCTCAAATAAAAAAAATATAAATAAATAATAATAAGTGCTTTGCACTTTTCTATGAACCATTGGTTCCCTGAGATAAGAAAAGTAAGAAGAACTTGTTTTCTTTGATATAAATTAGATCAAGAAAACAAACAGTGCTTTGCACTTCTTTTATGAACCATTGGATCTGAATCTAAAAGATTCTCAAGTTAATAGTGCCTTGTACTTGCAAAACTGCGCTATTGCGCTCTCGGGTTGGCGCAAGCCACCAGAGAGCGCCACGTGTCAGCATCTGAACCGTTTGCGCTATGCGCTTTTGAAATAGAGCCTTGCTCTCTGAAACTGGCGCAACTCATCACAACGTGCCACGTGTCAGTAGCGCAAGCGCAGCGCAGCGCACTGCGCTTACATGACACGTGTCAATACCACAAGCGCTTGCGCTCTTTGATTGGCGCAAAGCGCCTGACAAATGCAATGCATTTCCTTTGCTAACGGGCCATGCCCAAGTCAAAAAGACCTAGTAGGGCTAAATAAATTACAAAGGAATAAATGGGCAGAGCCCAGGTAAAATTGATGCTCTGCGTCTTTTATAAAAGGGCAAAGCCCAAGTAAAATTGGTATTCTGCATCATTTATAAAATGAGCAGGGCCCAAAATAAATTGATGCTCTGCATCCTTTATGGGCAGAGCCCAAACAAAAATCAAAAAAAGAAAAACAAATAAAAACATTGAATATTCTTCAACTGGACTTAGCCCAATCATGGCCGTAAGTCCTCAAATTAAATTGACTGAGCACAACTGCTCTCTTAAATCAATTTACATCCGGTTCAAGGGTACATCTCCGAACTTCTCTGACACCTATCGTTGTAATCCTTCAACGACGTCAGAGAGGCGACGGGTCCCGACAACCATACATCAACACGAAATGTGGGGTCCTTAAACTCATGGACTCATGCGTCCTTAAACTAAAACATGGACTGTGGGGTCCTTAAACCCGCAGACTTATGCGTCCTTAAACTAAAACACGGACTGTGGGGTCCTTAAACCCGCGGACTTATGCATCCTTAAACTAAAACACGGACTGTGGGGTCTTTAAACCCACAGACTTAAGCGTCCTTAAACTACCTATGGACCACCATGTCCCTAAACTGGAATATGGACCCCCATGTCCCTAAACTGGCAATTGACCGCAATGTCCTTAAACTACCTATGGACCACTACGTCCCTAAACTGGAACAATGGATCCTCCAAACGCTCTTCTGTCGGATCTAAACGATCCCGCTTAAGTAGATCTTAGCCCCAAACACGGCTAACGTATCCTTAAGCATTTCAAACAGACTATATATTCCATAATTAACTTTGGTTCAAGGGTACATGTCTGAACTCCTCTGACACCTATCGTTGTAATCCTTCAACGACGTCAGAGAGGTGATGAGTCCTGACGGCCATATATTAACCACGTTAAGTTGATCTTAGTCTCAAACAGGACTAACGTATCCTTAACGAATGTTTAAGTTGATCTTAGTTTCAATACGGCTAACGTATCCTTAAACTAAAAATACCAAACCCAAATCTAAGTAAATACGGATTTGGACTAATCCATGTCCTACAGGCGACGGTATTACTTAGTCTCCGTATACAATCCACAGGCAACCACAAACAAAACAAACACACACGACACGAAGTGAAATTCTGGAGAAGAAGAAAGTGGTTACCGTGATGCGGTAGCGTAATTAACTGCAGGGGCTTGCGCCTGCAGGGAAGAGCGTCCCCACAATCAAAACCCCCTCTAGCGAGGGGGAATCTGACGAAGTCTGCTACATCGGCCGCATCCGTCTAAACCTCCGATACACGGTGCCATAAATCAACTTGGCATCTTCGGAAAGGTAGACGGATAAAACCATATAGTATCTGCCCCGAATCTCAGGCAAGACGTCCTCACGTCGTCGCCACCCCTTTCGGAGGGGAACAATTTTATTGTACAATTGTATTTATCCCACAAAACACTGTTCCAAAAGCCATCGTGATATATCATGATGAGTATTGTGATGAGGTAGGTCATTACCTCGTGAGTTTTCTAAAGATAATATGAGCAAATATGATGAAAGATGTCGAATAGAAAGTTTGTGGTATTTAACCGTAAAAGTGAAATAAAAGTTCCATAGCATTGTATTGTAAATTGAAACTTGCTCTAAATGTTTGTTTATGATTACTAAACAAGTTGTAACAATATGGATGTTTGGTTATTAAGATAAGTTATGTTTTTAACAAAATTAATATCGGAAGTCGGATTAACTCGACTTCCGACAAGTTTTGAAAAGAGATCCTTTTAGAATAGGAAAAGAGGAGAGGAGAGGGGACTTACAGTTTGAAAAGAGAGAGGGGAGATATGGAAAAGGTTTGAGAGCTTCGTGAAGTCGCGGGGTCGCCGGATTTGTCCCGAGTCGTCGTCGGAAGATGACCTTGGGCTAACTCCACTTGTATAACTAATTTGACTTAGAAAAATTTGAGATTTTTGATGATAGATTTCAGAATAGAGAGGGATAGGTATGGGGTGGTATTTATAAGATAGAATTAGGGTTTAGGGAATTAAAAATAAGAATTAAAAATGCATTAAAACATTGGTTTAATAGTGATTTTTAATTCTTTGTTAATTTGCAGGAAAAACAAACAGAAGAGGAGTAGTGGGGGGGAAGGCCAAGAGGTGTTGGGGAAAATTTAGGAGCATTCCCTACGGGGGGCCCAGCACCGCCGGCCCATTGGGCAATCTCGCCGGCCACTTGTCTAAGGTTGTGGCTTGGATTCTTGCCACGTGTCGGGATCTGTTCATATAGCATTTTCCATATGTTTTGTTTCTAAGACTTTTCATTTTTACTTGTATTGCACGTGTAAACTTTTGGGCTTCCAAAAAGTTTAAAAGAAAAATCATTAAAAATAATATGTGGCTGAGGGGATTTGAATACAAAGGCTACGTCACAGCAGTGCAAGGCTTTACCAATGAGCTACAAGTGCTTTCTTGCTGTTCTAAAACAAATTAAATACTTATAGCATACTTAGAGTTGCAAATAATCCATTTAGTACTTTAACTTTAAACAAATATCTGTACATTAAAAACAGAGTCGTTACATTCTACCCTCCTTACAAAAATTTTGTTTTCGAAATTTACAATTATTTAAGAACTAATTTACAAACAAGTAAGGGTATATTGTACGCATGTCGTTTTCTCTTTCCCACGTTGATTCTCTTGGTGAGTCTTTCCTCCACATCACTCGGACCAAGTTTACTTCCTTGTTCCGAAGTGACTTCACCTTTCTGTTCAGGATTTCAACAGGTTGTTGCTCACAAGATAAGTCTGTCTGTACAGTGAGCTCGGAGTGATCAAGGATATGGCTTTGGTCACTCACATACCTTCGGAGCTGGGATATGTGGAATACGTTGTGCACTCCTTCCAATGAGGATGGAAGTGCCAAACGATTTGCCACTTCTCCGACTCGTTCGAGTATGCCGAACGGTCCAAAATACCTCGGACTTAGCTTACCCCTCTTTCCAAAGAGAATCACTCATTGGAGAGATTTTTAGAAAGACATGATCTCCTGGTTGGAACTCTAAGTGTCGGCACTTTGCATCAGCCCAGTGTTTTTGTCGGTCTTAGGCTATGCGCTTCGTTTTCTGATAGTGCGAACTACATTTACAGTCACCACTATCATCTTAAGTCCAAGGAGTTTCCTATCTCCGATGTTGTCCCAACTTAATGGTGAACGACACTTCCTTTCATAGAGCGCTGCAAACGGTGTCATTCCAATACTCGCTTGATAGCTGTTGTTGTATGAAAACTCCACAACATGTAGGTGATCTTCCCACGATCCTCCGAAGTCTAGCATACAAGCTCTTAGCATATCTTCAAGAATCTAAATTGTATGCTCAGACTGACCATCTGTTTGTGGATGATAAGCCGTGCTTAAGTTCAGACCCGTTCCCAAGCTATCTTGCAGACTTTACCAAAACTGTGATCAGAATCTAGTGTCACGATCGGAGACAGTGCAAACCGGTACTTCATGTAATCTCACGATCTCCTGCATGAGTTCATGGGTATCAGAGATAGTACACATTGAAGAATTAAATCTTACATAGATTCACACTTACTTCCATGTACTTCTTTGCTAGTGTCTCCGTAGATTGGTCAACTCGAAAGGGAATAAAATGAGTCGATCCACAATAACCCATACTGCATCGTTACCTTTTGTGCTGCGAGGAAGAGCAGTCACAAAATCCATGGTAATGTGTTGCCATTTCCATTCTGGGATAGGTAACGGTTGAAGTAAACCAGCAGTCCTGTGGTGTTCAGCTTTTACTTGCTGACACACCAAGCATTTGGCTATACTTCTGGCTACTTCACGCTTCATTCCATGCCAAGTAATATTGTTATAAATCTTTGTATATCTTTGTATATCTTTATACCACCAAGGTGTACTGAGTATGGGGAACTGTGAGCTTTTTTCATCAACTCTTCCCGAATAGGACCTTGTGGTACACACAATCTGCTTCCGTATCTCAAAGATCCGTCTTCATGGATGATGAAGTCTGTTCTAAGTCCACTTTCTACTTGTTCTCTGATCTTTTGCAACTTGGCATCACTTGCTTGAGCTGATTTGATCTAATTGACAATTGTATACTGAACTTGTAAGTTCATCAAACTTGAAGCGTTACATGGCATGATCACTTCTATCTCCATCTGATGCAAATCTTGTTGCAGCATCTACTGTGTGGTGGATTCATTGATAGTGGCTGGCGATTAAGTGCATCAGGAACTACAGTCACATTCTTTGAATGATATTGTAGGTTGATGTCGAAGTCCGCCATAAGTTCTAACCATCTTCTCTGCCGCATATTCAACTCTTTCTGAGTAAACACATACTTTAGACTTTTGTGGTCTGTGTAGATATCTACCCGTTCTCCAAGAAGATAATGGCGCCAAATCTTGAGTGCAAAGATAACGGCTGCCAACTTCAGATCATGCGTCGGATAGTTGCGCTCAGCTGCCTTGATGCATAAGCTACAACTTTACCGTACGATGTAGAACACATCCTAATCTCTTACCGGATGCATCGCAATGCACTACGAAATCTCCAGATTGGTCTAGTATTACAAGAATAGGCGATGTTGTTAATCTTGACTTGAGTTCTACGAAAACTTGTTCGCATGCTTCTGACCATACGAATTCTTTATCTTTACGTGTGAGCTTGGTCAGAGGTGTTGCAATCTTTGAAAATCCTTCAATAAATCTTTGGTAGTATCCCTCTAATCCCAAGAAACTTCGAATGTCCTTCGGCCATTCGCTTACTGTGGATACTTTAGCTGGATCCACAGAGATTCCTTCACCTAAAATGATATGTCCGAGAAATCAGACTTGTTCTAGCCAAAACTCTCACTTGCTGTACTTGGCATAGAGTTGATGCTGTCGCAAAATCTCCAGAACAATTCGTAAATGTTAAGCGTGTTCTTTCCGATTCTTAGAATACACCAGGATGTCGTCGATGAATATGACAACGAACCTGTCTAAGTACTCTCGAAAAACTTGATTCATCATATTCATGAATATGGCTGGTGCATTAGTCATTCCAAATGGCATCATGAGAAACTCATAATGTCCATACCGAGTCCTGAATGCCATCTTCGGAATATCAGACTCTTTGACCTTCACCTGATGATAACCCGAAAGAAAATCTAATTTTGAGAAAACGCAAGACCCACTTAGTTGATCGAATAGATCGTTGATTCGCGGTAGTTGGTACTTGTTCTTTATCGTGACTTCGTTCAAAGCTCTATAATCAATGCACATTCTGTATGAACCTTCCTTCTTCTTCACAAGCAAAACTGGAGATCCCCAACTTGAAGTACTGGGACAAATCCATCCTTTCTGCAGAAGTTCGTCCAGCTGAGTACGGATCTCCTTCAAACCTTCAGGACTTAATTGGTATGGTGCTTTGACCACCGGTTGTGCTCCAGGTACTAAATCAATTCCAAATTCAAGAGCTCGATCAGGAAGCAAACCTGATATGTCTTCAGGAAATACATCATCGAACTCTCGAACTACCTCTGGCTTGCTTCTTCTGCCTATAGAGTTGCAATCACTGCTTTCTTCGGTTTTGCTTTGTATATGCTAGGCTCCAGGGTACGGTCTCCACTTTTAAAATAAAAGACCGGATGCTCTGGAATCTCGAAAACTACTCTCTTTTGACGACAGTCGATGGTAGCATAGAAAGTTCCTAGCCAATCCATACACAAAACTACATCAAAGTTCGGTATGTCCAGCACCTTGAAGTCAGTATAAAATTCTCTACTGCAGACGACCACTGGACACAGGTCATATCCCATTGTTGCCTTTAGAATGACATTCCCTGAACTAACATTCCAGCTGGATACGAGCGGTTTGACTGGAATCGCATGAGTTCGGACAAACCGTCGCGACATAAAGCAATGAGATGCTCCAGTATCGAAGAGTGCTAGTGTAGGAAGTGGGGCTACTAAGATTGTATCTAAGTTGTGTGTAATATATTTAGGTATAGGATAAGATATTTGATATGTATAAGGATTGAAAGAAAGCTTGAAAGAAAAGAATTACCAGTGATGACTTGGCCAGTGGCTTCAGCTTCTTCCACATTCATTATGAAAGCATGTCGCCTCGGTATATTCCTCCTTACTGGAGGAGCATTCCTCTTTCTGTTCCTCTATCCTTGAGGTAGGTTCCTTTGTGCTTGATGGAACTGACGGGGAGAAGGTGTAGTAGGTCCACGAGGAGGTGGAGCTGGGAGAGCAAGACATGGTGCATGTGCCTGGATAAGTGACCGTTGCGGATAGGTGATTGCTGGTCTAGTTGCAGGATTTGGATTGAGTCTACGATGACAAGATCCAATATCATGTGTGGATGAGCCATAGACTAAGCAAAGGCGATTAGCAATCCTATAGTCTTTCGCCGGGTATCCATTCCTCCTGCAGTAGGTGCAAAAGTATAGACTGGGCCGGTTGAAAGGTACTCCCGGTCTCCTGGGTACAAAAGGTGGTCTGGAAAAGGCTCCTCCTGCTATCTGAGTAGCAGGGCGCTTCATACCGGCAGATTGAGGTCTGCCTTTCTTCTTCACCACTGCCTCATATCGACGGGCAGCCTTCAGAGCTAGATCATGGGTTGGGAAATCTCCTGTAGCTAGAGCAGCTTGGATCTCCTGGTCCAACTCCTATTAAAATCTTCTGGCCCTGATCTCAGCAGTCGGTATGATATGTGTCGCGAACCTGTTATGGTCTTGTGTTAGTTGTGTAGTATGTGATATCAGAAAATTAAAATATTTTAGACATATTTTACCTGCTCAACATAGTGAACTCAGCATCATACTCATCCACGGATTTCCTCCATATAGAGCATTGTTGTAGGTGGATGAATTGCTGCTCCATGTCAAATCGGGCAGTTTCGGGAAAATATTTCGCATCGAACATGTTGCGAAAAGTATTCCATTTGATCGACTGAGTAAGACGGCTTTCTTCTGTCTTTTACTATACTCGGACGTTATCCGTAAGTTGCAGCTTCGCAACCCTTACCCAAGCAATGTCTGGCACTTATGCTGCTGACAAATCATCCTCAATGGATTGAACCCATTCTTCAACTTCTAGAGGGCTCTCTTTCCCAGAAAATTGCTTAGGATGCAGTGACCAGAATTGTTTCACTCCAGGTGCCTCAACTTCTGGGCGGTTTATTAGGATAGCAGTATGCTGCTGCTGTCCTTCCAAGAGGCTCTTTATTGCCTCGATCAGTATAGTCTGCTCGTTGATCGGACTACAATAGTAGACGTAAGTGGAAGAGGTGGTGGTGTGGTGTTGCGTTAACGTTGGTGCTAGTATTGTTCGGAGAATCCATAACCTTTAAAGAAAAATAGGGTTAGAATAGATTCAAGGAATATGAAATATAAAGAATATTTAGTTGTTGAGTTTTATAATTCTTGTGTTATATTGCTTAGGTTTCCATGCAAAACTGACCTGCATGGGCCACCAACAAAACCTATTACGCCCTGCTTCCCGTTGTACGGATAAAGAGACGTAACTTGGCCCGCGACGTATTTATTCAGAAGTTAACACGTTAAGCATAAATAAGCAATATAATATAAATGTACAAAAGAAAGACATGAGATATAAAAGAATAGCAACTTTTTTATTTATTAAACATTTTTTACAATACAACTAAAAAGTAAATACAATGTGGAAAGCAATGTCTAAACAATGGCATGAACTGAAAGTAAAAGTATATACAAGTGACTAGAGCTCGAGGTTCTCGATGAAATGCTCCAAGTCTTCTGAGCTGGGCTTGATCTCCAGAGAGTCGGGACCTCCTGACAACATTCCAAAGAAAGAATAGAAAGGGAATGTCGTCAGCGAACAATCGCTCGGTAAGTCCCAAAGAGATAGAAATAGAATAGACAGATAAGAGAGAATATAACTGTATAATGTATGTTTGTTATACTAACGTAGTTGTTTGTAACTTGGTATAGAGTATGCCAGTGTATACGAGAGGAGTCCAACTATTCCGTGGACTATGGTATACGGAGCACAAGGAACCGTTAAGCCACGAAACAATATCAACGGATATTCAGATTAGGTGTATTAAAGTGACCATCATCGTGCCACTTTTAATACATTCCGTACAAATCTACCCCATTAAAAAAACCCATAATGTTTATTGTGTTTTTTTTATAGATGTAAGACTTGCCGAAACCATGATATCAATTGTTCATATAAACGGATAAGGATGTAAACGGATAGTCATGTAATCAAGTCAATGTATATCTATGGTTCGGTCAGTTCAAGTCATGCTGATATTTGATAGTATTCAGTATATATGGATTCATGTTGTATTGTAGTTATATTTGGATTGTATTCATGTATGGATTGTATTCTGATTAGACTAAGACTCTATCTGAGTCAGACGCTTAAACAGAATTGGATTCTTGAATTAGGTTTTGGAGTTATCGGTAACTATTGAACATGGACGATAAGATTTGTGACTTTTTCCAAGCCAATTACCATTGATAACCCCATTTTAGTTTTCTAACTTAAATAGGCAAGCACCCACTTTCTCCGGCTCCCTGAGACTTAAGAGAATTGGTCCCACTTAAACCTATATTTACTAGGGTCTTTATTGTAAATTAATAAACTTGAGGGGGTTTTATGAAAAATAATTTTGATATAATTTCAAAATAAACCTCAAGCATTTATTAGTCGTATTTAGGGTTTTCATGGATGTAATTTTTAAAAGTGAAGTATTTTAATGATTATAAACCTAGATTGAATAGTATATGGTTTTTTTTGTGTAAATTGGAATTGTATGGATTTGTGATGGTATATTCATGAAATTTGTGATTTCTTTATTTAGAAAACATGGAATTTATTATATATATTTAAAATAGATATTTTGATAATATATATATATATAATTATTAAAAATAGAATTTATTTATTAAATATAAAATCACATTATTCTTAAAAATTGTATTAAAAATTCCATCGAGATCGGATACTCCGTGAGGAGGTCTGCATCTCGCTCTACTAATATCGAGGATGTGCGATAACCCGCACCATTTAAATCGGGTTCCCCAAAGTGGTTTGTAGAGGCTTAATTGCAAGAAATTTAATTAAAACAATGTTAAAGAATACGATTTTATTAGTTTAAGGTATTTTATTGTAAAATTGTATTTATCCCACAAAACACTGTTCCAAAAGCCATCATGCTATGTTATGATGAGTGTTGTGATGAGTCGGTCATTACCTCATGAGTTTTCTAAACATAATACGAGCAAATATGATGAAAGATGTCGAATAGAAAGTTTGTGGTATTTAACCGTAAACGTGAAATAAAAGTTGCACAGTATTGTATTTTGAATTGAAACTTGCTCTAAATATTTGTTTATGATTAATAAACAAGTTGTAACAATATGGATGTTTGGTTATTAAGATAAGTTATGTTTTTAACAAAATTAAAATCGGAAGTCGGATTAATTCCACTTCAGATAAGTTTTGAAAAGAGATCTTTTTAGAATAGGAAAAGAGGAGAGGAGAGGGGACTTACAGTTTGAAAAGAGAGAAGGGAGGTATGGGAAAGGTTTGAGAGTTTCGTGGAGTCGCGGGATCGCCAGATTTGTCCCGAGTCGTCGCCGGAAGATGACCTTGGGCTAACTCCACTTGTATAACTAATTTGACTTGGAAAAATTTGAGAGTTTTGATGATAGATTTCAGAATAGAGAGGGTTAGGTATAGGATGGTATTTATAGGATAGAATTAGGGTTTAGGGAATTAAAAATGAGAATTAAACATGCATTAAAATATTGGTTTAATGGTGATTTTTAATTCTGTGTTAATTTGTAGGAAAAAAAAACAGAAGAGGAGTAGTGGGGAGAAGGCCAAGAGGTGTTAGGGAAAATTTGGGAGCATTCCTTACGGGGGTGCTCGGCGCTGCTGGCCCAATGGGCAATCTCGCCGGCCACTTGTCTAGGGTTGTGGCTTGGATCCTTGTCACGTGTCGGGGTCTGTTCATATAACATTTTCCACATGTTTGATTTCTGAGACTTTTCATTTTTACATGTATTGCACGTGTAAACTTTTGGGCATCCAAAAAGTTTAAAAGAAAAATTATTAAAAATAATATGTGGCTGAGGAGATTTGAATACATGGGTTACGTCACAGCAGTGCATGGTTTTACCAATGAGCTACAAGTGCTTTCTTGCTATTGTAAAATAAATTAAATACTCATAGCATACTCAGGGTTGCAAATACTCCATTTAGTACTTTAACTTTAAACAAATTTCCGTACGTTAAAAACAGAGTCGCTACAAGTCCCTACCCACTTGACTCATTCTTTTTTGTCTCTTCTTAAATCATCATCAAAATATGACTTTTAGTGGTTAATTTCATATTTAAATTAATTGTTGTAAAACTTTGAATTATCCATTATAATTTCATGTTAATATTAATAAGGAATTATCATTTACATCATACCATCATTACATGTCATGTTCCACCTACACATCATATGAATTTAAAATGAATTTTGTTATTGTTAAAACTATCCTAGAACGCATATAACGCCTAAATACCATGAACTTTGCTTATACCCTTTTAATTTTATCATGAATTATAACTATAGAAAATTCACGGGGTAACGACCTACCCGATCACATACACTATATTTTCATAGCATGATATTTTAGATTACAAAGTTTTATCCGAAATGAAACAATTTACATTAAAATACCCCCACTTCTACAAAATGCTTTTATTGCTATTTTTAACTCTTTGCAATTGCGCATCTACAACTCTCGTTAGGAGATCCATTTGCGGATGGTGCGGATTATCATACGTCCTTGGGATAGTAGAACGGGATGCAGAACTTCTCACGGAGAATTTGGTCTCTAAAGGAATAAAGATATGATTTTAAAGAATACTAATTTTTAAAACAAATTAAATCATTCGAAATTTATATAAATCATGAATCAGTATTTTCAATGGAAACAAATTGAGAAAATTATTTTTAAATGAAATAATAAAGTTTTCTAAAAGTATAGTTTTCATAAAAATACCAAAAACTTTTAAAAAGTTAGGTTTAATCACTAAAATACCACTAAAACTAAAATACATTTTTTACAAAAACTCTTAATATTATAAATCACTCTCGAGATTTATTTTTGAACAATATTACAACATTTTTCATAAAATCCCCTCGAGAAATACAAACAATGTAAATACAATGTAAACGACAAGAATAAATCTTTAAGGACTCTATATTAATATAGGTTTAAGCGGTATCATTTCTCTTGAGCCCAATGGAGCCGGAGAAAGTGAGTGCTTGCCTATTCAGGTTAAACAACACTGTAAATTAACGGTGTTATCAGTGGCAATCGTTTTAGAAAAAGACATAAATTTTTTCGTCCATGTGCAGCGGTTGTCCGATTATTCCTGAACTTAAGAATATATAAGATTAAAGTTATTCAAAAGATTATAACCTAAATACAAACTCGAACATGATTCAAATGTGAATTTAATCTCGAACTTGAACTTGAACTATAAATTAAATATGAACCTGAACTTAATACTTGAACTTAACATGAATACCTGAACCCAATGTCTACTCTTGAACGGACTTGACTTGAACCATGAATGAAACTTGAAATGAATACATGAACATTTGACACGAATACTTGATCTTTTCATGGACTCAATCTTGCAAATTGATATAATCATGGATTCAACCAAGACTGGTAACTTTAACTGTAATCTAGAATACACGAGGTGTTGGGGTAGTTTAAGTGTTAATTTAATATAATCTCAAGAGTCCTTCTAAATCATGAATCTATATCTACTAACATAAGCAATCCATCATGAGGACTCATGTTTCCTTACTCCTGAATTATAGCTTGTTGGGTTTGGAATACTTCAACACTAGGTTGAAGTTCCGTTACTAACATTTGATTCGGACTCGTGATTCCTTACCCCTAGATTATATCATGTTGGGTTCGAAAACACTCTTGAGATTGGTTGACATTCACCATTGAACTTATGTTACATTGGTTTACTCTTGTAGAGACCTTTTAGGATACTTACATACACTTCATGTTCGCTATACCTATATTACACTTACATGAAAACAAAACTTGGGGAAATGAGGAAAACAAAAGTGTAATTGAAGTGTAACTTAAAAGGATATTACATGATCCGTGGTTCCGGAAGGGGTAACGGAATAGAATCATTCTTGATCCATACATCTTGATCCGTGGTCTCGAGGGGTAACGGGATATATCTTGAACCGTGGTCCAGGGGGTAATGGGATATATACTTTTGAGTTACATGGAGGAGTACATTCATTGGTTTCAAATACCTGTAAGATAGTTAATCTAGAAACACAGACCTTAGGATACACGTGACATGTTTGAATACCTATAGCCTGCTGTTATAACCCCGGTGACTGATTTTATTTATACTCATGATATCTCACTCTTGCATGTGACATACTATAAAGCACACTATTCAGTTTATTATTATGTATGATATTCATGATGCTCTAACGTCTGGGTTTTGCATGGCCCAGACACATGACTTAGCACGGGAGTACTTCGACAGGATTGCCGATCTGTGGGGACCATTTCACCGGTATAGTTCTTATTGATGGATTAGGTATTCTTTCCCATGGATCTTTATGGCTTCCAACACTGTTTCCTATTATCGTTCTTGTGGCTATTTGCCATGTTTAGAGATTGATAGTTATATTATTATTCTGATTACTGATTGACAGCCGTAATGTGATTATATGAGGATATTTCCTGCCGTAGGTAGCATGGTTGGCCTTATTACTGTCACGACCCGGAAATGGCACGTGACCGGCACTTGAATAACGTGAAGTCTATAGGACCCCACCGTTACCCAACTAAACCGAAAACCATGAATATAAACATCTTAAGTAAATAATGGAGGTGAAGTTTTGGAAAATGGTTATTAATGAAATCAAGTTTCTCTTTTTAAAATATAAGTAAAGTTCATTGAAATACAAGTGGTTTTAGACTAAGGTTCAAAAACAATTTCGTCATTTGAAATTTTGGCAGCACCTACTTTGTAAATTTTGATAAAAACCAGTACATATACATAAATATAATCCGCATCCCCAATCGGGAGCCATCTCATTACCCAATCAGCGGAATCACAACCACGCAGTATATACGACGCCCGAGGCGAAGATCAACTCAAGAAAAAGTACAAGAAATACCAAAAAAACATCATCAACTCAATTATAAAGAATAACATACAAGTCTCGTCTCTAAATCCAAAAGAATATACAAATCTAGTTGATGGAGTTTTTAACTAGATTACAAATGAATAAAAATATACAAGCGGCGGTTACGATCTGTAATGTAACCCACCTACCAAGCAATCACCCAAAAAAAGAAACGTGTCAACAAGTCGCTATTGATCCGAGCGGTCGGTTCTGCAAGAAAACTATGGTACAATGGGGGTGAGTTGCCAACTCATGAGTAGAAGACATAATCAGGTAGAAATCGAATGCATAACGATCTACCTAGGTCATACTGTAATAATAATATCATACTATGTGGTAGCGAAAGTGAACGCGTGTAATATCGTGTCTATATCAATATATATATATATATATATATATATATATATATATATATATATATAACATCCAATGATTATCCATCAACGACTCTCGAAATCATCATAAAACACCGAGTGTCCAGTATCGACACTCGAAATTCTCATAAATCCTGTCACGCCCTGCTTCTCAGTGTACAGAGAATGAAACGTGTCACGCCTCGCTTCTCGGTATACGGTGAAGGGGACGGGACGAGGCCGCTACGTATTTACTATAAAGTAAATACGCTAAGCGTATCTAAGCAATATAAAAGTAAAATCACAAGAGACAAGATATAATAAAACAACAACTTTATTTATTCACATTCTTTCTGTACAATACATGGAAAGTAAATACAACTAAAATAAAGCAATGCCTAAACAATGGCAGAAATGAAAATTATTGAAATGGAAAGTGTACAATGAACTAGAGCTCGGGGTCTTCACTGAATTGGTCCAAGTCTTCACTTGTGGGCTCGATCTCTGGCGTATCCAGATCACTTGACGACATTCAAAGAAGAAAGAAAGAGAATATCGTCAGCGAACAGATTGCTCGGTAAGCCCCAAGGATAAGGGAGAAATAGAATAGACAGAAGGAGAAGGTAGCTTCTAAAGTTGTATTATATTGTTATAATATTGTGTTAACGCTGTTGTTTGTAACTTGGTACAGAAGAATGCCAGTGTATATGAGAGGAGTCTCTATATGCCAGAGACTAGAGGCAAATGTAAGTACAAGGTTCCGTTATACTACCCGGAACAACGACAATTGGATTCAGGTTAGATGTCTTAAATCTTGCAGTCTCCTACCACTTTTAACACCTTCCGTACCAGTCTACCCCTTAACCCCGTGTTATCTTGATTGTATTATTGTATTGTATTATAAACTGTATAGATTGTATGTTTGGATGACTGACCGAAACCATGATATCAGTAAACGGATGTAACCGTAGAATCCTATATGTAACTGTAGAATTATGGATGTAACTGTATAATCATGTAAATGGAATGTATATCCATAGTTCGGTTCAGTCAAGTTGTATAGATTGGTAATTGGATTCATGGATTCATGTTGAATTGTAATATTGAAGATTGTAGTTTATAGATTGTAGATTGTACTTGAATCATATTCAAGTCAGATTATAATGAGACTCACTCTCAGTCAGACAATTAGAAAAGTAAATTGAAGTCCTGATTGTTTTGATATTATCGGTAACCGCTGCACATGGACGACAGGATTTGTGTCTTTTTCAAAGATGATTACCGTATTGATAACATCATTATTAAGTTGTCTACCTTAAATAGGCAAGCACCCACTTCTCCGGCTCCCTGAGGCTCAAGAGATTGGTCCCGCTTAAACCTATGTTTACTAGGGTCCTTACAGTAATTTATAGAACTTGAGGGGGTTTTATGTAAAAATACTTTTATATACTTTTCAAAATACTCTCCAAGTATTTAGTTATCATCTTTAAAGTTATCATGAATGTAGATTTTATAATTGTGATATTTCTAGTGAAAATATCCTATTTTCATAATAAAAAGGTATTTATTTGTAATATTGGTTTTGTATGGAATTCATGGATTTTAGTGTAAAATTGATTCTTGTGATATTTTTAGCAAAAGGTGGAATATTTATAATACTTCAAAATATATATCTTTATGTTACATATACATATATTTATATGAAAATAATTTTTGTATATATCTATAATATTCTAGAAATCTCGTTTTCTTAATATGTCGTATTTTAAATCTTTCGAGACCGAATGCTCTTTGCGGAGGTCTGAATCTCGCACTACTAAGCCTGAGGATGTGCGATAATCCGCACCATCCCGAACGGGTTCCCCAAATGGGTTGTAGCGGCGCTTTACAAAGATTTGTATAAATACTAAATCCTTTAGAAAACGGTTTTGTTAAGTAAATGGTATTAAAATGAAATTGTGTCGTAATCTACTTAAAGGTATAGCAAGTTTTGTGATGTTATATATAGAATTGAAACTATGTGGTATTTAAATGAAAATACGGTAAAATGAAATAATAATTACTTTTGATTATGAAACTTGATCAATATGGTTGATTAGTATTTAATAGTTAACATGAAAAGGTTCAAGCATAATTGTATTAAAGAAAAGTAAAGTTTTATAAAGAAACCGAATCGGAAATCGGATTTGTTCCGATTCCGTCGGGTTTTATAATTCCGTATTTCTAGAATAGAATAGAGAAGTTAGAAATGGGACTTACAGGTTTAGGACAACCAGGAGAGGGAGAAGGATCGGGAGGAGTCGCCGGTGCGTCGTTTCGTCGCCAAGAGCACCTAGAGTCGTCGTCGGAATTTCCACCGAAGAATTCGCCGGAGCTTCGCCTTTCGCTCACTTCGATTGCACACAAGTGTTTTTAGTGATTTCTTGAGAGCTGGCTCAGAGTTATGGGGTGAGGGGGTAGTGTGTAGAGTTGGTATTAATAGGGTTAGGTTAGGGTTAGGGTAGGTGAAGAGCTTTAAATTAAAAAATGTAAAAATATATGAAAATTCATTAAAAATGGAGTAAAAGAGGTATTCAAAGCTCTCTGGAAACGATCTGGGGAAATGAAGTGTGCAGAGGGTAGAGAAGCTCAAGAGGCACAAGGTTGGTGTTAGGGACTCGACGGTCCGGCCGGCGGTGCCGGCCCGAGTCGGCCGGTCCGCCGGCCGACTCGGCCGATCCCGGCCAAGTCCGGCGATGGGAGGGGCGCCGTCTTCTCACCTTCTCACTGGTGCTTTCACATTATAGGGTGTAGTGGGAATTTTGGAATTTATCACGTGTTGACTGTTGGACTTCTAAAAATTTTAAAACAAAATAATATTAAAAATAATGTGGGGTATGAGATTTGAACTCTGGTGGCTTGGTTTAGCAGTGCAAGGTATTACGATTGAGCTCCAAGCTTCTTCTTGTAATTAAATTGCTAATTAATTACTTATCTTGTGCTCAGGCAATAAATACCCCTTTATGGATTTTTGAAAATTTTTAGTAAAAACTTGTATAGGAAATTTAGGGTTGTTACAAAACGTGACAGGCACGCGACGTATTTACTCAGAAGTAAATACGTTAATCGTAAATAAGTAATATATATAAAATGCACAAGAAAAGATAAGAGATATAATGTAACCAACAAATTTTATTAACATTCATCTTTATAACTGATTTGAAAAAGGAAATGTACAATGATAAAAGCAATGCCTAAACAATGGCATACAAATTGGAAAGTAAGTACAAGTAAGCTAGTAGTCTGGCTGTGCCTCAATCTGCTCCAAGTACTCCTGGATAGGCTCGATCTCCTGAAAGCCCGATCCTCCTGACGAACATTCCAAAGAAAGAAAGAAAGAGATATGAATGTCGTCAGCGAACTAGCGCTCGGTAAGTCCCAGAAGTAAGAATGGAATAAAACAAGTAATAAGAAAGAACTGGTAATTTATACAGGTATATATTTGTTATACTAACGTAGTTGTTTGTATCTTGGTACAGAAGGTATCAATGTATACGAGAGGAGTCCAACTATCCCGTAGACTATGGTAACATGTAAGTATAAGGCCCCGTCAAAACCCACAGGACAACGTCACGAGAGTTCATGTAGGTGTATTTTAGTGTCCATCATCATGCCACTTTTAATACATTCCGTACCAATCTACTTCATTAAACCCCGTAATATATATTGTATTGATTATAGTTACAAGTCTTGCTGAAACCATGGATAAAACTTGTTCATGTAATCAGGTTCAGGATGTAAACAAGTAGTCATGTAATCAAGTCATGTTATAGCCATGGTTTGGTTAAGTCAAGTCATGTTTGCATATTAATATTGTTCTAGTATTCAGGTTCAGGTTCAAGTATTCATGTTGGTATATTAGATTCATGTTGAATTGGATCCTGATTTGAGTTAGACTCAGCCTTGAGTAAGACACTTTAAACTGATTTGGATCCTGAGTTAGGTTCGGGTGTTATCGGTAACTGCTGCACATGGACGGCAGGATTTGTGTCTTTTTCCAAGATAATTACAATTGATAATTCCGTTAAGTTTTTCTACCTTAAATAGGCAATCACTTATTTTCTCCGGCTCCCTGAGACTCAAGAGAATTGATCCCGCTTAAATCTATATTTACTAAAGTCCTTAAATATAATTTTATATAACTCGAGGGGGTTTTATGAAAAATATTTTATATATTTTTAAAATAAATCTCGATTTATTTATATTATTTAGGGCTTCCATAATTGTGAATTTTAAGAATGTGAAGTATTTTAGTGATAATAGTTTAGCTTGGATAGTTTAAGGTATTTTACTGTAAAATTTGACTTTTGGATAACTTAAAGGTATTTTGATGAAACTTGTCATTCTTTTATTTTTTAGAAAACATGGAATTTTTTTATATCTTGAAAATATATGGTTTAATAATATTTATATAATTATTAAAAATTAATTTTATTATTAAATAGAAAATTTCGTTTTTCTAAAAAATGGTATTTAAAATATTTCGAGACCGAATGCTCCATGAGGAGGTCTGCATCTCGCTCTACTAGCTCTAGGATGTGCGATGATCCACACCTTCTAATAGCGGGTTCCCTAAATGGGTTGCAGAGGTATATTTGCAAAGAGTTTTGATAATACAATTCAAAAGAAAACCGGGTTTTATAGTACATGGTATTTTGATGAAATATTGTAATTATAACCAAGAATATGCTAAAAGAGTATCGTGCTATGGAAACCATGTGTGTTTGTGAGGAGTAGGTCATTACCCCGTGAGGTTTTCTAAAGGTATGATTAACTAAAACAATTAAATATGGTAGATACAAAGTTAATGGTATTTTAATGTAAAAGTTGATTTAAAGTTATGTTTCATGATATTTTTGAGTGAAAATTGTTCTAAACCTTAGTTATATGATTACAAATATAAGGCAAGAATTTGAATGAAAGATATGGAAGAAATAGTGAAATTTTTAGGTTTAGAATAAAAGGTCGGTGTTAACTCCACTTACCGACATGTTTTGAAACAAAGAACTTTTTAAGAAGAAAGAGAAGAATAGGGAGGGACTTACAAGCTAGATGGATGAAGAGGAGGTAGAAGGAGAGGGGGTAGTTGCCGTGGCGTCGCGGGGTCGCCGAAATTGCTTCGATTCCTCGCCGGAAGTTGGTTGTTGACTAACTCCACTTGTACTCTTCTTGTACTTGAGAAAATATGATAGTTTTGGCTAGAATTTTCAGAATGAAGAAGGGCTAGGGCATGGGCTAGTATTTATAGTATAGAATTAGGGTTTTGGAATTGAAAGAATAAATTAAAATGTATTTAAATTTGATTTTAAGGTGAAATTGATGTCTCTGTTTAATTTCAGAGTAATCAAACAGTGCAGGGGTGATGGGGGTAGGAGAACAGTCATGTTGGCAAAGCACGGGGACTTTTCACCTACGGGGGCCCATCGGCACCGGCCATCAAAGCAATCTCGCCAGTCCAATGGTGGAAGGGAGCCGTTGGATCTTGGCCACGTGTTTACTTCAGTATACACAACATTTTGTACATGTTAGTTTTCTCAGACTTTTCATTTCTATGTGCAATGCACGTGTAAACTTTTGGGCTTCCAAAAAGTTTAAAAGAAAATTCAGAAAAAAAATATAATATGCTTGAGGGGATTCAAACACAGGGGCTACGTCATAACAGTGCAAGTCTTTACCAATGATCTACAAGCTATTTCTTGCTGTTCTTAAACAAAAATAAACTTTTAAATTGTACTCAGGCTTGCAAAACTCCTTTCTGTACATTAAATTGAAAAAAATTCGTACAGTAAATTCAGAGTCATTACATTCCACCCTCCTTAAAAAAAATTTTGTTCTCGAAATTTACAATTACATAAGGACTAATTTACAAACAAGTGAGGGTATCTTGCACGTATGTCGTCTTCTCGTTCCAACGTTGATTCTCCTAGCGAATCTTTTCTCCACATCACTCGGACCAAGTTTACTTCCTTGTTCCTCAGTGACTTTACCTTTCGATCCAGGATCTCAACGGGTTGTTGCTCACAAGATAGATCTGTCTGTACAGCGAGCTCGGAGTGATCAAGAATGTGGTTGAGGTCGCTCACATATCTTCGGAGCTGGGATATATGGAACACGTTGTGCACTCCTTCTAATGAGGGTGGTAGTGCCAAACGGTATGCCACTTCTCCGACTCGTTCGAGTATGTCAAACAGTCCTATATATCTCGGACTGAGCTTACCCCTCTTGCTAAAGCGAATTACTCCTCGATTTGGAGAGATCTTTAAGAAAACATGATCTCCAGATTGGAACTCCAGATGTCGACGCTTTGCATCAGCCCTGTGCTTTCGTCAGTCTTGGGCTATACGCATTCTTTCCCTGATCGTGCGAACTACGTCCACAATTGCCACGATCATCTCTGGTCCAAGGAGTTCCCAACCTCCAATGTCGTCCCAAGTTAGTGGTGATCGACACTTCCTTCCGTAGAGTGCTGCAAACGGTGCCATTCCAATACTCGCTTGGTAGCTGTTATTGTATGAAAACTCCACAAGATGTAGGTGATCTTCCCACGAACCTATGAAGTCTAACATACAAGCTCGTAGCATGTCTTCTAGAATCTGAATTGTTTGCTCAGACTATCTATCTATTTGTGGATGGTAAGCTGTGCTGAAGTTCAGACTCGTTCCCAGGCTAGCCTGCAAACTCTGCCAAAATTGTGATTGGAATCTGGTGTCACGATCAGAGACGATGCAAACTGGTACTCCATGTAATCTCACAATCTCCTCCATGTACTTCTTTGCTAATGTCTCGGTAGATTGGCCAACTCGAAAGGGAATAAAGTGAGCCGACTTGGTGATTCGATCCACAATAACCCATACTGCTGTTCCCTGATTTAAAATCAGGAAAGCTTATGGAAAAAGCTTCAGAAAAGGGTCACGTGCTTACACGTGACCAGCAGTCGCGTGTTGGCACGTGACACCTAAAAGCAAGCGGCAAAGGCACATTGGTCCCCCGATCAAATCAAGGAAAAGGCTTCAGAAGAGGTCACGTGCTCACACGTGGCCAGGGGTCACGTGTTGGCACGTGACATTTAAAGCAGCAGACTTGTTCTCCAGTTACATCAAGGAAAGAGGCTCCAGACAAGGGTCACGTGTTCACACGTGACCAGTGGTCACGTGTTGGCACGTGATGACCAAGCAGCGGCAAAGGTATAGCACAAAGGAAAGAAGAAGGCTCATTCCAAAGAGGGTCACGTGCCCATACGTGACCATGGGGCACGTGGTCACACGTGACCGGCTTTCAAAGCCCATTTTGCTAACAGAATTAAATTCTGAAGGAGATTCAAATCTTTCCAAAGGAAAGCGATTACCTGGAACCAATCGAATTAAAGATTTAAAGATGATTAAATATCATCTATCTATGGGAAAATCTCGAGTTTGGAAAGATTTCCCCTTTAAATCTAACCGAAATAACAAAGGAGAATCCCTGGACTTGAAATCCAATGGTGAATAAAATTCACCTAATAATCCAAAGGTCCAGAACGAATGATGGATGCAAATCAAATCTCTCAATGAAGATTCGTCAAAAACTAATTGACTCGGCTGCTTCTCCTATAAATAGGAGCCAAGAGATACAAAAAAATATATATACGCAGAGGGAAGAAAAGGGAGAGAGCCTTGATACTTTGAGGAATTTGGATCTTCTGCAAAAGAAAACCCTAGGTAAGAAAGGGAAGGCTCCTTGAAAGAAAAGAGAATTTAATTCTCAACAGAGTTTAACTCTGATATATAAAACAGAAGAACATATCTCTTCTCTCTTTGATAGAGGATCGGCAAAGTACACATCTCCCCTTGAAGTTGAGAATTTAATTCTCAATGGGTCGAGATCCTGCCATGCAGATCCAAAACATAGAGAGGGGACGGAAGCACGAGAATTTAATTCTCACAGAACTATAGGAATTTAATTCCTATAAAATAAAATTAGGGCTTGACCCTGTGTCATGGGAATTTAATTCCTTCAGAACAAAAAGAAACAGGGTTTAACCCTAATTAAGAACTTAGTTCTGTTGAAACAGCGGGAATTTAATTCCCTTAAATCATAATTCTTTAACAGAAAATGGGAGTTTAATTCCTTAAAAGTTTTTATTAGGGTTTAACCCTATTCAGTTCTTCACATATATGAGGAATTTAATTCCTACAGAAAATTCAGAGTCCAACTCTATTCCAGAATATAAATCTTCAAAAGGAAGTAGGAATTTAATTCCTCCGAAATTATTGTCAGGGTTCAACCCTACGAGGAATTTAATTCCTGGAAAAGATTAACAGATCCTCTAAACAACATACATAGAGGCAGGGTCACGTGTCACCACGTGACCCCCCCAAAGGACCTACAGAAAGCCCCTTTGAGGCAGCACCCCACGTGACCCACGTGACCCTAGGCAGAAGCTTTAACATATAAGCATTTGAATGCCCGTCACGTGATGGCACGTGATGCTCTAAAAGACGCAATAATCTCGGAAGAACAAATGAAGGAAGGGCGCTCTCACGTGTTGCCACGTGACCCCTCTTGCCTTAGTGTTTAACACTAAATTGAAACTCCCGAATCCAGTATTAGAACACTGTTGGGCCTTAGTGTTCAACACTAATCAAAGAACTTTATTCGCAGTGTTCAACACTGATTATCTTAGTGTTTAACACTAATCGGAGATCTTCGTTGCCAGTGTTTAACACTGATTTGTTTTAGTGTTTATGATAAGTTGAAAGCCTTGTTGCTGGTGTTTAACACCAATTATCTTTTAGTGTCAAACACTAACTTGTCAATCTCGTTCCCAGTGTTCAACACTGATTGCTCTGTAGTGTTTAACACTAGGCTTTGGCCCAATTGGCTAAATGGATAGAGGCAAAGCCTCTCCTTCAATGGACCAACAGGAAGCCAATATTCCAGACATGATTGGACTTAGCCCAAGCTAGGCCACGAGTCCTCAGTTCGTAATTAACTGGGCTAATGGGCTCATAACATAATTAATTGGTCTTGATCCCAAATTGGGCCAAGGACTATTTAATCCACTCCGGTTCTAGGGTACATCTGTTCACTCCTTTGATACTTGGCATTGTAATCCCTCAATGTCTTCAAAGAGGTGACGGGTCCCGACGACCACACATTGATATGGACTGTGGGGTCCTTAAACCCGTGTGAAGCATCTAATGCAAAATTCCTGGTTACGTGGAACGCGGATAACGTCACTCTTTGACCCCGTGGAAAACGTCCAGAGCGGATCCTGGTCCTCACAGAGCACGACAATGAACCCGTGTGAAGCATCCAGAGCGGAGCCTAGTCCTCGCCGAGCACGGCAGTGAACCCGTGTGAAGCATCTAGTGCAAAATTCCTGGTTACGTGGAACGCGGATAACGTCACTCTTTGACCCCGCGGAAAACGCCCAGAGCGGAGCTTGGTCCTCGCCAAGCACGGCAGTGAACCCGCGTGAAGCATCCAGAGCAAATACCGGACTGTGGAGTCCTTAAACCCATGGACTACGACGTCCTTAACCTCGACCGAGATGTCTTAAAACTAACAATGGACCGCAATGTCCTTAAACTACCCATGGACCGCAATGTCCTTAAACTAGCAATGGACCACCACGTCCCTAAACTGGAATAATAGAGCCCCGCATGCTCTTTTGTCGGGTCTAAACGATCCCGTTTAAGTTGATCTTAGCCTCAAAGATGGCTAACGTATCCTTAAACCTTCAAACAGACTGGGCTATGAATCTCCCCCAATTAACTCTGGTTCGAGGGTACATCTCTGAACTCCTCTGACATCTGTCGTTGTAATCCCTCAACGTCGTCAGAGAGGTGATGGGTCCTGACGGCCATACATACAATGGACCACCATGTCCCTAAACTGGAACAATAGAGCCCAAACGCTCTTTTGTCGGATCTAAACGATCCTGTTAAGTTGATCTTAGTCTTAAATCGGACCAACGTATCCTTAACAAACATTTGAGTCGATCTTAGTCTCAAATATGGCTAACGTATCCTCAAACCAAAACCACAAACCCAAATCTAAGTAAACACGGATTTGGATTAATCCACGTCCTACGGGCGACTACATAAATTAGTCTCCGTATACAATCCACGGGCAACTACAAACAAAACAAACACCCACGACACGAAGTGACCAGCTGGAGAAGGAGAAAGTTGTTACCGCGATGCGGTAGCGTAATTAACTGCAGGGGCTTGCGCCTGCAGGGAAGAGCGTCCCCGCAATCAAAAACCCCTCAACGAGGGGGAATCTGACGAAGTCTGCTACATCGGCCGCATCCGTTTAAACCTTCGATATACGGTGCCATTGATCAACTTGGTATCTTCGGAGAGATGGACGGATAGCACCAATTAGCATCTGCCCCGAATCTCAGGCGAGACGTCGACGTCTCGGCCGCCGTTCGGAAGGGAACAGATTCTGGCACGCCCGGTGGGACCTTTTCCTCTTTCCACTCCACACTTCGTGTGTCGTGATTCGCGAACCAATCGCGGTTCGCTAATGGTTGCCCTTGGGTTTCAAGATACTAAGAATTGGCGTCTTGCTTATTGCAGAAAGCAAAGGATCGATGGCTTCTATTTCTGCGAAATCCTCCAACTGCTCAGACTGCAATTGCGACCAACGCTCTACCTCGCCAGGAGGTATAGCCTATGGACCCCAAGCTGCTTCGTTATTCACAATGCCGGTGGACCAGGTGACTCAAGTCACTACTGGATTATTCTTTAGGACTATACTCCCACCGACAAGCTTCGCGGCGCCGGTGCTGACAAAGGAAGCTCTCAAGAAGTCGGTCTTTGATCGTCTTACCCCTGCCGCGGCTCCTCTCAACGAGTCGCCCAGCGTCAACGCCTCGGTCTTCTCTAGATTGGGCCAGAAATCCTGCGAACTCATCATGGGGCCTACAATCTCAGAGGAGGCTGCTTCTAAGAAAGTGCCCGCTTCTACCCCCGAAGTCGCCAAGGCGGCTTCTCCGGCCAAAAAGTCGGTCTTTATAAGATTAACGGCTTCAGCTCCCGCTCCTGCTGCCCAAAGGACGTCGGTCTTTGACAGGCTAACACCAGCAACGACCCCCCACCTACACAGGGGGCAAGACGAAGCTATTCTCACCGCTGAACCAACGCCGTCCGCTCGGCACGCTCGACGTCGCCACTGGCGCCGAGTAAGGAGGGCTGGGGGCAACTCCCCCTCGGGGCTAACTCCACCAACCCCGATGGCAGAAGTTAATGCTGCTGTTCCAACTGGGAACAGCTTCGAGATGCTAAATAAGGTGCGAAGGAATTCTCCTACTGCAGTGCTAAAAAGGTCTCCTCCCCCATTAAAAAAGATTGTGGAAATAAAATCAGAACAGCCCCGATCCCCTCAACGGCTGTCTTACAAAATCTATAAGGTTTGGCGGCAGGCCCGAGACTCAATCATTAATCCAAACTTCTCCCGCCAGCACAAGAAGCTGAAAATCCAACCGGAAGCTGGTCACCAGGCTAAACCCCAAAAGGCTGTCTGGACACCCACCTCAACGGCCCCCTCAACCTCCATGGCTCATAAAAGGAGGAGGCCAGAGAAGATCCCCCAGCCTGCAACGACGGTTAAAAGCACTGAGCCCAGACGCCCGAAGTCTGGGGGCATGGTGGTGCACACTGTTTACATGGCTTCTGGAAAGGAGGAAAGCCGCACTTCTACGGGCCACCGACCGCTAACCCGATCCGTGACGAAAGCCCAGGAGCAGCAACAAAAGCTTCAGGAAATGATGAATGCTATGGCCGCACTTACCGGGCTAAAAGAAAGCCCAGAAACGTCCTCAGACGCACGTCAGGAGGAAGAAACCGACGCTGAATTACTTCGCCGGATACTGGAGAAAAAGGGCAAAGAGGCTGCTGAACAAGCGGCCAACATACAACGTATGGGCCTTCTCTTCCAAGATATGATAGGAATGATGATCCAGCAGGACTTACCCGCCGAGGATCCCCCAATCGTTCTTGAAGACGACCGAGGAGAAACGTCAAATCCACCACCAGCCCTCTCAACGGCCAAGGAGGAGGCAATCTCTAAGGCTGACTTGGTTGACTACATAGCCCAGCAAATCCGGGTTCATCATGCGACTGAGGCAGCTGGTCAAGTCGTAAAAACGGGGCGGCCATATCCAAGCTGGTACGACCAAATCAAATACCCGCAAGGCTATACGATACCAAAATTCCATGTGTATAAGGGGACCGGCAATCCCCATCAACATGTCGCCCAGTTCCGGGCCCTCTGCGGTAACACCGGCGGTGATGATAAACTGTTGCTCCGCCAGTTCGTGGGCAGCTTATCAGAAACAGCGTTTGAATGGTATTCGGAACTCCCGAACGATTCTATCAAAACGTTCGCTGAAATGGAGTTGTTATTCACTCAGCGATTCGCAAGTGCCAGCGAACGCACTCCAATAACTGCATTGATTAACGCCAGGGTAAAACCAGGCGAAACCTGGGTCCAGTATGCTATACGCTGGCGGAATTTGTGGTCGAGATGTGAACAACGCATTGAGGAGGCACCCGCAGTGGGCATGTTCGTGGGAACCCTAGACCCCCACGCAACTATCTCCCAGTTTATGATGTTCTTTAAGCCAACCACATTCCAGACTTTAATCGACAAGTTGGCTCGGATGGACCAGATGGGTCATAGACCACCTCCCCCGAAGTCGGAACCTTGGAATGACAAGGGTAAAGGAAGGGCAACCTTTGTTGCGAATGCCCAACAGCAACCTAACGCCCCGAAACCGGCAGATCAACTGGAAGAAAGACGCCGGTATTATAATGAGAAGATGAAATGTCCCTACTCGTTCCTACGAGACAAGACGAAATGGTTATTCGAGCTGGCAGTACGCAACAGACTTATAAACCTACCAAATCCAAGGCGACCGCCGCAACCCATCGAGGTGAATAACCCTAACTATTGCCCTTACCATCAAACGGTAAGTCATCCGATTGAAGATTGCTTCGTCTTCAAAGGATGGATTGAAGATCAATACCTCCAGGGGAAGTTTATATTATCCGAAAAGTGGAAGGTGAACCCACCACAACCGCATACTCCTAAGAAAGCAGATACACCGGGGGCAACCTGCTCCTTTATTGAAGAAGCTCCATGGGAGGTCGTGCTATCAACTAAAACCAAAAGAATGCTGAGAGACCTTTATGCGTGCCCTGCGATCGAATGGAAGGACCCTCTTGAACCTCAAATTATCGAAGGGATGCTGAAGCACCGCCCAATTACGAAGACTCACGATGTGGGCCCAAATACTTACGCCCAACCGTCAAAATCTTCGAAGAAAAAGAAGAAATCCAAGAAGCCCGTGAAGCTTGGAAACGAGCACACGAACTTGTAGAAGCAAATCGACGCGCTGGAAGAATACAATCAAAAGGCGCGAACTCCTGTCACACTGCAAGAGTTCCTCAACCACATCTTTCAAGAGAGAGATGAGGGAGAGAGCTCGTCGAATGAATCCGAAGGGTATGTGGCAAGTTGTAACGTAATCTCCCACTCGTTTACCGACGATGAAAAAACCCCTGGCACTAAGAAACTGGGGGCAGAGCCTGAACCAGAGCGTGCGTGGCCAACGAATGAGATGATCAATGCCTTTCTAGACGAGATTCGTCTAAAGAGTAAAGTGGATCAGGAGCGTGAGATGGCCGCGTCAGAAGGAGCCAAATGCAGGCGACTGAACGAAAGAGCTGAACTACCCCTGCCAGAGCGAAAGGCATCCGAAGTAGACAAGAAGATATTCAAGATGAGGAAAAGGTTTGCCAAAGCCATGTCAATGGGGATGAAGCTACCACCCTCGGAAGGAAACACACATGATGGGGTGGAGAGGCACCCTGATTATTGCGCATATCATCGGAAAATCTCACACCCCACGGAGGAGTGCGACGCCTTTAAGATATGGTGGCAAGGATATGTTGATCGTCGGCAACATCTTAAGCGCATGAAACGCAAGATCCGTCGGGAACGAAGAAGTACCGCCGATGGGCATAACAGAACTACTGGCAACTGTTACATGGTTAACGCCGGGGAGTCACAAGTTCTCACCTTTGGGAGCGACTCTGATGAAGAAATGGCTCTGGGCCCTCTCTTTAAAGAATCCGTTTTAGGGAAAAAGGAGAAACCGGAGACCTGCGAGAACATTCAGTTGCGCAATCGCACACTCCCAGAAAAGAATCTCAGGCCCGTGAGTAGAAAAGATAAGGGAAAGGAAAAGGCCACTGAAGATATCACTTTAGATGACCAAGTCATGAGAGAGCTGGCTGCCAAAGACCCTCCTAGGAAGGATAAGGTGGACTATAACATCCTCGCGCACCTAAGGAAGCTACCTTCTCAGCTTAGCATTCTCGATGCCCTCCTATTATCAAAAGAAACGCGAGACTCACTAATTAAGGCGTTACAAGAACCTGAGCAATTCCAAGCCTTCCTCACCACTGAAAAGATGAAGGATGAACTAGAGGAAGTGCATACGGCCGATATCACTTTCGGTGATGAAGACCTTCTTCTCGGGACGTGCGACCACAACCGTCCCCTATATGTCTCCGGATACTGCCATGATATCAAGATAGGCAAGATCCTGGTGGATAATGGATCCTCCGTCAATCTCCTTAATGTTCGGGTGTTGAAGGAAATCTGCATGAGTGTGCAACACCTCGCTCGTGACAAAATTACTATCTCCGGTTTCGATTCACAATCGTCACGGACTCTTGGATCTGTAATACTAACATTACGCTTTGGACTTCTCGTCACAGACATCAAATTCCATGTCATCGATGCCAAGACCCGCTACAACGCCTTGCTCGACCGTCCTTGGCTACACGAGTACAACATCATCCCTTCTACGCAACATCAGTGTATGAAGTACTTTAAGGATGGTTTCGAGTATACTGTAACAGGTGAGTTGAACCCATTTTCCGTGAACGAAGTCCGCAAATACGAAGATGCGAAGTATTTTTTTCCAGATTTCGAGGATACAGAAAGGTGTCGCAATCCGGAGAACAAAACTGCCGCCACCATCCCTATTTTCGGGAGAGATACCGAAGAAGAGGAAGAGATAGTTTATGCAGGGCCATCTCAACGCAACAACCTGGGGACGCCCGCCCCCATGTTGGTCTTCGGAAGTGATTCAGAAGATGAAGTTAATGCCGTGTTCTCCAATCGGCTGTCAATACAAGCACCCCCTGGCGATGACCATAGTTTGCAAATCACCATGGTACCGCGAGAACACTACAAGGATCTCGACACGCTTCAAGCTCACAATGTGCAAGACCTGCAAACATTTTACGTCCCTCCCAGGCAAAGGGGCGAGAAGGTGATCCTATTCTACCGATCCTCAGAGTTGAAAATAGAGAAAGAGATCTGGCATGGCGCGGATGCTATACTTGACAGGCTCCAACCCATCCGTCTGCCTAGATACTATACAAATGGATTAAAGAAGCTATTAAAGCGCCAAGGAGTACCCTTAAAACAGACTGTTCGGCAGGCTCGGTTCTACAACAGGATTTGGGATGTCCCCGGGACTCAACGCAAATTGCCCAACGGGAAAATGGAAACACTCGGGCTTGGATACACGAGAGCCGGAAAACGGGAACGGGCCCACAGTAGCTACGCCATATATACCTTTGATGAAGAAGAGGACGCCCTATCGGGAGATGCCAACCCCTCGTCAAAACTAGACCCCGCGATTGAAGCGCCGAGTCCGTCGTCTGAAGAACGAATGGGCAAGCCTATCAGGAAAGCGGGTCAGAAAGCTCGGGAAGACCACAACCGCGAAATGGCCATCTACGAGAAGGCCAGGACGCAACTTCTATTTCAACAGGCTGCAAAAGACAAAGATGCTCATCCTTGTCAACCCGTTGTACGAAAGGCCCGATGCAGAGACGGAAATAAATCAAGAAGCGGAAAGAGGAGCCGACAACAACGACGCAGGATTAGAAGGTTATGTGATCGGGTTTTGCACGGCTCGGATTTGTCCCTCATGAAGAAAACGAGTCGAGCGTACTCCTTCCCCCGAGACAAGACGGAGAGGTTACTCAAGCTCGCTATAAAACAGCAAATGATCGCGCTTCCAGAGTCTAGACATCCTGAGCAAGCTAACAAGGCTTCTCATCTGAGCTATTGCTCTTATCACCGAGCCATAGGACATCCTACCGAAGACTGCTTCACCTTCAAGAACTGGGTCGAGGACCAGTACCAACAGGGCAGATTCGCTCTATCCGACGGCTGGAGGGTAACGCCGCCACAAAAGCATGAACCCAAGGCCGCAGGAGCAGAACCGGATCCACCTCAATCCTGGGAGCGGATTCGCACCTGTTATACGATTACGATATTAAAAGAAGAGCCCGAGAACATAGATGACCTTCCCCGGTGCTTTGAGAACAGCGATGATGAGGTGATCTCAGAATTTCCGCCCGCTCCAAAAGAACTGGAAGATGGTATACATACTACTGCAGATAACCTCAAGAAGATTGAGTTGGGATCGGCAGACGACCCGCGACCGACATTTGTCAGCGAGCTGCTGTCTGAAGAAAGGGTGGCTGCGTTAAAGAACGTGCTTCTACGGCATAAAGACTGCTTCGCGTGGAACTACTCCGAGATGCCAGGATTAGATCCGGAGATTGCTGTGCATAAATTAGCAATATCCCCAGATATCAAGCCAGTCAAGCAGGCGCCAAAAAGGATGCGACTCGAGCTTGAGATGAGCATCAACGCCGAAGTCAAGAAGCTGATCGATTCTGAGTTTATCCAAGAAGTCCAATATCCCGATTGGATAGCCAATATCGTCCCGGTAATGAAGAAGAATGGGACGGTACACATATGCGTGGATTTCAGGGATCTCAATAAAGCCTGTCCAAAGGATGATTTCCCAGTACCAGTAACCGAGCTAATGATAGATAACATGTCCACTCACGAGGTTTTCTCCTTTATGGACGGTTCGTCAGGATACAATCAGATAAAGATGCATCCCGAAGACCAGAAGCACACCGCTTTCCGGACCCCTTTGGGTATATTCTGCTACAGGGTTATGCCCTTTGGTCTAAAGAACACTGGCGCTACCTATCAAAGGGCCATGACAAAGATCTTCGATGACCTCATACATGACATCGTCGAGTGCTATATCGATGACCTCGTAGTAAAGAGCATGTCATACGATGATCATTTAAAACATCTGGAGACTGTATTTCGACGCCTTCGGCAATATAATTTGAAAATGAATCCCTTCAAATGCGCGTTTGGAGTCTCCTCGGGCAAATTTCTGGGATTCATCGTTCGACACCGAGGTATTGAAATAGATCCGTCAAAGATTAAAGCGATCATGGAAATGCCTCCGCCAAGAACCCTCAAACAGTTGCGGTCTCTCCAAGGGAAGCTCGCATACATCCGGCGGTTTATCGCTAATCTTTCAGGCAAGTGCCGTCCTTACAGCCACCTGATGAAAAAGGGGACTCCATTCGTTTGGGATCATAAATGTCAAGGTGCACTAGACGAGATCAAGCAGTACCTGCAGAACCCTCCGGTGTTGGCTGCGCCGGTCAAGGGAAAACCCCTCATTCTTTATACGACCGCCCTCGAAGGTTCCTTGGGCGCATTATGGGCACAAGAGAACGATCAGGGGAAAGAGAGGGCACTCTACTACTTAAGTCAAGTTCTACTGGGGGCAGAAAGCAACTACTCTCCCATTGAAAAACATTGCTTGGCGTTAATCTTCGCGATAACAAAGCTCAGGCACTATGCGTTGGCGCATGAAGTCCGTCTCATTTCAAAGGTGGATCCCCTTAAATACTTGATGTCGAAAGCCATATTGACGGGACGACTTGCTAAGTGGGCCCTGCTCTTAATGGAGTTCTCGATAACTGATTGATAGATTTTCCGTTGTGTTTGTAAAGAATGGTAAAGAAATCACAACCAAAAATTATATTGACCGCAATCAAACTACGGTGTCGGATGTAGTTTGTAGTGAGTGCGGATCGTCCACAGGGATTGCACGATTCACTTGTATTTTGATACGTTTGAAATGAAAAGTTAAGCAACAATAAAAGAAAACATGATTCAAGAATGATTTGTATTCGAGTGTCACTATTCTTTATTCAAGAATCAAGAAACTATAAACAATCAAGAATCGGTGTTTTGATAATATTTCCAATCAACAGTCAAGAATCTAAAGAGGCTCGTAGGAATCGATCGGGTCTATAGACGTGATGTAATCTAAAGATTTCGTATTCTTGTCCTTCGAAGGATTGATACTAGATCGATGATGATCGACAAGAGTTAGGGTTTTCTCGTGAAACTAGGGTTTCATCTTATCCCTTTTTCTGTTGTCGATATCATTCACATTCTAGCCTCTAACAATTTCAAGAAACGATCCTAACTCCCCAATTTCGAGCGATATCATTCAAGAAAGTATTGTAACGAAATGGGTTGTCGGTTCTTGAACTTGCTAGGGTTTACAAACCATCGTAGGAATCAAGAATCGATTAAAGCTATGTTACATCATCATTCTATTAACCGTCTCGACTCCTCGACGAGCGGAGTTTTATTCACACATCACCACACAGAAAAGATTCACAAATTGTAAAGATATCATGATGCGGAATTTAAAGAAAACAAGATAAAAGAATATCACCTTTATTTATCTCAACAATTTTGATTACATTCGCTTCAAGAACTACAAGAAGAAGAATCTAGATTGTTGATCGGGCGTCGCTCGGCTTCATGAGTCGTGGATCGGCTCGGATCGCTTGCTCTGTTGAGGATCGGCTCCGCTCCTAAAGGTTGTAGGGCTTCTTGCTTAATGGGTACTCGGAATTCTTGATTTCAATTGGAATTAGGGTTAGGGTTTCCTACAAGCTCTCTCACTAAACTTGAGGAAGAGGGAGATGAAGAAAGGGATAGATTCACTAATTGGATGAATAATTCCCAAGGTTGAATTATATGGAATATGAGCCTAGGGTCTTATTTATAGAACTCCCAAACCCTAGGTTTAAGTTTGAATTTCCCTTTCCCTCCAAAAGTTTGTTGAGGAGTTTCTAGAAGGAGTTTGTTAGGAGTTAGCTTAGGGTTTAAGCTAGGGTTTAAGGAAAGTTCTAGAATGATTAGGCTAGTTTAGTGAAACTCAAGGTGTTTGCTGATCTGGTAGAAATCTCTGGAGTCTTCTGGAACTTGGGATGTATTTCTGGAATGTGGGCCATGGGAGAAGCATACTGGGCTAAAAATTAGCTGATGACGTCACCTCTTAGCCGCGGATGCGCGGCACAATCCAGCCTATGGCCGCTGATCCGCGGCTCATTGAGGAGCTTGGGCTCTGTAGATTCTTCAGTGGTCTTGGGCTTCTGTTTGTGGCTTCTTCTGATATTTAGATTTGTATTTTCCTTTCTGTATTGATACCAGATCTGAGCTAGTGAGTTTACGAGCGATGTAATGGTCGAGCAAGCTTCTCTTTTCCTGCACAGACTTCGAAACACGGGTTGCGATATATAGAAAATATGCCATGTAATATAATGCAGTCAATTTCCCTAGAAATGCCGGTTTTAAGGTCGAATACATGTAATTTGATATTTTGCGACCGATTTGCTAATATGTGAATTATGAATACCGTACACTTCTATATGGATGCAAATGATAAGGAAATTGCCGGTTAAAATATGCAATATTTTCGACTGATCAAATACCCCCAAACTTAATTTCGATCGTCTCGAGCGAATGTTTTATTAAAAAGAGAAGGAGAAAATAAAGAAAGAGAAAAACTAACTAGCACACTTTCGTAGGCAACACGATTGCACTGAGCACGTGCAACAAGCCTTTAAACGTCTAGGTGTCCCTAGTAGGAGGAGTGTTGTCTCCTGAGGGTTTTCAGCGGATTGCACCCACAAAATCCAATAATAAAAGGAAGATAATGAATATTACATTTAAAGACAAGAATTATAAAAGAAAAGCCTTGAAAATTAGGGTTTCCAACTAAGCTAGCTTTTCGGTTGTCATGAGCCCTATCTTAATGGTCATGAAAAGATGTTAGAAATCACGTCCTCCCTCAATAAAACATCGTCTTATTCTTCATTCCTATCTTTCTTCCAAACATCGATCATATCACCCTGCGTGTGTGTAAAGGACATCCCTACACCCGGAGAATTCAATTCAAGCTATCATACTCTTGCCCTTCAGCCTCAGTACTTTTTAATCAATGAATATTTAGACGAAATTGCTCACACACTTTCATGCGACCGTTAATACTTCTTGAAGTACTAACCGACCGATTACTCATGTGCTTGCTTATTTGGTGTATTTTCCTCGTCTTGCACCACCTCAGACATAGCAGTGACTCCCAGACCAGTTGGCCTTAGGGCACTAGGTGAAGAAGCACCCTCGCTATACATTTTTCTTGCCTTCGGTGATAACAAAACCAGTGTTCATTTTTCTCACCACTTTATATTTTCTTTATTCATTTTTTTTTTAATTTCCTTCATACATCGGCTTTAAGACAAGAGCATTTCAAGGTATCCTCTACTATCCCAGGCTTTAAGATGTGTGTAAGTGCGAATAGCAGGGTAGCAACGTTCAAAATGTTTGGCTTCCAGAATAGAAACTATTTTTCAGACTTATTTTTATCCTCAGATTAGTGACGTCCTTCATCTTACTAACTCTTGGGACAACGGCTCATAACTACTTATTACTAGTTCGTATAAGAAAACTTCTAATTTTCTTGGTTTTCTTAAATTTTTCTAATCTCATAGATGTAATTGTTCACTATCTAATCTTTTATTATCTTATTTATGTACAAAAATATTTTTATAGTTTTGAAAATTTTTAAATTTTTATAGGTTTTCGAAAAAATGTTTTGTGCTTATGCAGAGAATGATGCAAATGATGCGAAAATAAACACAAACCTCCCCCAAACTTGTTTTCAACAGTGTCCTCACTGTTGCCGAATGCTATACCTACAAAAACCTGTAAGCTTGGGAGGAATTTATTAGTGGGGGCAAAATATTTAAGTGAAGATCCTCCCACAAACTTATTTTTGGCTCAAAATTTTGTAAAAATTTTCTTTTCAGGAGCCAGAAAAAATTATACCCCCCCAAACTTGAATTATGCAATGTTAAACTTTGAAAATCACAAGTGGGGGTCAAAAATCATTGGTCGATGCCAAGCTTTGTAAAGACCGAAGGTTAACACCAACCATTCAAAAATTTTATCAATGCAGTGCTCGGGTTGGTGGAAGAAAAAGTGGGGAAAAGGTAAATGGTGGAAGAGAATGTGTATGCGTCTCATTTTGGAGAGACGATGCAGTGTATGTGATGGATTACTCGCATTCTTCTTACATTTCAGAAGAAGGGGTGGAGGTTTAATTTCAGTGATTTGGATATGATTCATCTCAACACCCGTGCTTTTTAGAAATGCGAGTTCATCAGCGAAGATTTCCTCAAAAGTTTCATCTATACCCCGAAGAATAATGTCATCACAAGGTGCGGGGTGATCTTCAGACTCTAAAAGCATTTCATAATCGGTGTTAATTGCAGACCCAGACATCTCGGTGAAAGAGTCCGTATGTGTATTATACATAGTTGGGTCAAACAATAACGTATGAAAAGAGTCAAGATCGATATCAGGAGGATCATCAAATTCGCTGCTGTCGATATCCATTAAGTCGACAGAACAGACCTGAACAGTAGGTTCGGAGGGTACACTTCCTAACTTATAAATGTTCATCTCAATTGTCCTGTTTCCGAAGGATAGGGTCATGGAACCGTTACGACAATTGATGATAGCATTGGAAGTGGCCAAAAAGGGGCAACCTAAAATCACCGGAATTTGATTCCGTGAGTTCGCTACAGGCTGTGTATCAATTACAATAAAATCCACAGGGAAAATAAATTCCCCAATTTTTATCAACACATCCTCTAGTTCACCCCTAGGTCTGGTGATTGATCGGTCAGCCATCTGGAGAGTGCATGGAGATGGTTTCAACTCTCCGATTCCTAACTGCTCATAAACTGAGAAAGGAAGCAGGTTAACACTTGCCCCAAGATCTAGTAGAGCACGGTTAATGTGTTTCTCCCCAATAGAGATGGAAATCGTAGGATAGCCAGGATCCTTACGTTTCCTCGGTAATTGTTGGGGGAAAGCTGTGTCTACTGTTTTTGCCATGAATATCTTCTTGGGCATTTGTTTCTTCCTCTTTCTAGTGCAAAAGTCTTTAAGAACTTTTGCGTATGCATGTACTTGTTGGATAGCATCTAGAAGAGGGATATTGATGTTAACCTGTTTAAACATCTCAGTGATCTTCTCCATATGTGGACTTGGTGTGTTAGCCCTTAACCGATTAGGGTAAGGTGCTTTAGCAATAAGCGCTGGGTCCATCATAGGAGAAGGAAGTGTGTGTGGAACCGATCCCAGTACAGAAGTGGGGATCGTCCGTGGAGGGGTAAAAGAGGTGGACTGTAGTGGCGAGCCTTTTGGGAAATGGAGAATAGGCTCGGAAGAAGGTGGTAGGGTAGAAGAACTGGGGTCAGAAGTGGAAGTGTGTATGTGTGGAAAGGTCTCAGCCGGGGTGTTGATATGATTTTCAGTATCATCAACTTCTTCCCCAACATGATTGTCAAGCACTCGTCCAGATCTCAACGTGGTGATTGCATTCACGTGATGTGAATAGCCAGGATTGGGTAAGGGTTGAGCTGGAAGTTTCCCTTTCTCTCTTGCACTCATTTCGGCTTTTAATCGTACAATTTCTTCTTCCATCGATTTAATACTCTCGCTTTGGGACGCAAAGTTTCTCTTCATGTCATCGACAGAAGATTTCATTTCAGCCGAAACTTGCATGATATTTGTTAAGATCAAATTCATGTATTGCACAAAAGAAGAGGATTCATCAGTCCCGGTCAACTGTAAAGGACTAGACAGTGCAGGTGTGTTGACCGGATTTTGAAAATTATGTGCTTGAAAGGGGTGCTGACTCAATTGAAGTTGTGGCTGCTGTTGTGGCGGAGGAACCCTTTGAAAATTGTTTTGGTTTGGAACCGTGTTTTGTGATTGTGATTGGTTCCAAGAAAAATTGGGGTGATTCCTCCATCCCTGATTATATGTGGAAGAAAAAGGATCGTTTCTAGGTCGTTGAAATGCGGCATTGGTATGCTTACGACCTTGAAACGGACATTCTTCCGTCAAGTGAGACGGATCAGAACAGTAGCTACATACAGTTTTGGAAAGTGACATTTGATTAAGGGAGGCGGCTAAAAATTTGTGTTCCATAGTCTCGAGTTTCTTTTGTATAGCTGAAATGTCAGCTCTAACTCCTATGGAAACATCCGATTGGTTATTGCCACTCCTAAATGATGGACTTTCCCACTGTAAAGACTTTTCAGCGAACTCTTCTAAATATCGCCAAGCTTCCCCATCATCCTTGGACATGAAGGTACCTTGACACATGTTTTCAAGGCTCTGTTTAGTGTTAGGGTTACTGCCCTCATATATGATTCGGCAAAGCTCCCATCTCGGGATGCCGTGATGAGGACATTGAACCAATAGATCCTTGAAACGTTCAAAGCATTTAGAAAATGGTTCAGCGGGGAGCTGGGCAAATTGATTTAGTTCGCTACGGATTCGAGCTGTCTTTTGGATTGGGTAAAATTTCTTAAAGAATGCCGCGACGAATTCTCCCCAATTCGTAATAGAATGTGCGGTAGTGTTGTATAGCCACTTCTCGGCTATATCGCACAATGTAAATGGGAGAAGTCGTAGACGCATCGCATCCACTGAAAGTTGTGACGTACCCATCATTGCGCATACGTTTTCAAATTTGGTAATGAAAACGTAAGCGTCCTCAGTCTCGAGTCCGTGGAATTTGGGTAAAAGATTGATATACTGGGGCTTAATCTCAAAGTTATCCCCATTGGCTGGTGGTGTGGATAAGCAGGTCGAAAGAGGACCTCTAAGTGGATAGCACCTCTCCTGGAGGGAGATGCGGGGTGGATTCTGCGCACCAACGGACGGCGGCAGATTAGGGTCAAAGAAGTTTGATGGATTCGGATCCATCGGTGTGGGTGTGGTAGTGGGTAAAGAAAAGGCAAATGGAGAATTACCGACTTCGGAGTCGATAAAGGGTACGCGGACTAAACGGGCACTAGAATCCCGTGTCCAGCCTATCTTGCACTAAAAAGGGTTAGTACAAGTGGCAGCGTGAATTTATAATTAGGGGTAAATGAATAAATGCGGTGTTTGCTTTTGAAAAAGGGACGGATTTTTGAAAAAATGATGCAACACAACAAATGCAGCACACAACCCTAGAATCTAGTGGTCACCTAGGTCCGGCTCTAGACCGCTCCTAAATGCCAAAAGACAAGTCGCAGGATAGAATCCTCCACTGCCTCTTTGTCCCCCTGTGGCCGGATAAGTGCCAGGTAAGTGGGAAGGTACTCCACTACGTAAGTAGTGGGCCTAATTAAAAACCACTAGCCTTAGACACACTCGCCTTAGGCACCACAAGAAAACGCGGATAAGCAATGAATTACCCATGGCCTTCTCTTGTCCTAATTGAGCGCGACAGTCCTTAGAGTCTTCTCTAGATTTCTTTTAATTAATGAGGGTAATGCGGATGCAAGTTTTGCGATTTTCGGGGCCTAGGAAGGGTAATGAAATCCCCACCTAATTTGGATTTGGCCGTGCCCCTTAAATTTCCGTATTAGAATGCAAACAACCAAGAAATTAAAAATCACACACAATTTTAATTTGCTTTTGCGGCGCTGCGATTATTTGCAAAGAATCCTGCAGAAAAGGGTTAATTGGAGCTAAAAGAGGAGAGGGGAGAGAGCAAGAAAGTACCTGCACTGAAAATTATGCAGAGAACCCCCCACCTAGCCGCGGATCCGCCGCATGTACTGGGTTCAGGCCGCGGAAACGCGCTCCAACAGTGAGATCACTGTACAGAATTTCAACAGTTGCTTTCTGTTACTTCCCTCTGTTTTCTGGTATTTTCCAAATAATTTTTCCACAGCACAGAATGCTCCAGATCACCTTGCAATCAATTCACAACACACGTATAAGAGTTTGTACGAATTTTGATTTCAAAAAGTAAAATGTAATAATTCTTTCACTTCAAACTAAAAATGCAAATGAATTAGCGCGATCCCCGGCAACGGCGCCATTTTGATTGATAGATTTTCCGTTGTGTTTGTAAAGAATGGTAAAGAAATCACAACCAAAAATTATATTGACCGCAATCAAACTACGGTGTCGGATGTAGTTTGTAGTGAGTGCGGATCGTCCACAGGGATTGCACGATTCACTTGTATTTTGATACGTTTGAAATGAAAAGTTAAGCAACAATAAAAGAAAACATGATTCAAGAATGATTTGTATTCGAGTGTCACTATTCTTTATTCAAGAATCAAGAAACTATAAACAATCAAGAATCGGTGTTTTGATAATATTTCCAATCAACAGTCAAGAATCTAAAGAGGCTCGTAGGAATCGATCGGGTCTATAGACGTGATGTAATCTAAAGATTTCGTATTCTTGTCCTTCGAAGGATTGATACTAGATCGATGATGATCGACAAGAGTTAGGGTTTTCTCGTGAAACTAGGGTTTCATCTTATCCCTTGTTCTGTTGTCGATATCATTCACATTCTAGCCTCTAACAATTTCAAGAAACGATCCTAACTCCCCAATTTCGAGCGATATCATTCAAGAAAGTATTGTAACGAAATGGGTTGTCGGTTCTTGAACTTGCTAGGGTTTACAAACCATCGTAGGAATCAAGAATCGATTAAAGCTATGTTACATCATCATTCTATTAACCGTCTCGACTCCTCGACGAGCGGAGTTTTATTCACACATCACCACACAGAAAAGATTCACAAATTGTAAAGATATCATGATGCGGAATTTAAAGAAAACAAGATAAAAGAATATCACCTTTATTTATCTCAACAATTTTGATTACATTCGCTTCAAGAACTACAAGAAGAAGAATCTAGATTGTTGATCGGGCGTCGCTCGGCTTCATGAGTCGTGGATCGGCTCGGATCGCTTGCTCTGTTGAAGATCGGCTCCGCTCCTAAAGGTTGTAGGGCTTCTTGCTTAATGGGTACTCGGAATTCTTGATTTCAATTGGAATTAGGGTTAGGGTTTCCTACAAGCTCTCTCACTAAACTTGAGGAAGAGGGAGATGAAGAAAGGGATAGATTCACTAATTGGATGAATAATTCCCAAGGTTGAATTATATGGAATATGAGCCTAGGGTCTTATTTATAGAACTCCCAAACCCTAGGTTTAAGTTTGAATTTCCCTTTCCCTCCAAAAGTTTGTTGAGGAGTTTCTAGAAGGAGTTTGTTAGGAGTTAGCTTAGGGTTTAAGCTAGGGTTTAAGGAAAGTTCTAGAATGATTAGGCTAGTTTAGTGAAACTCAAGGTGTTTGCTGATCTGGTAGAAATCTCTGGAGTCTTCTGGAACTTGGGATGTATTTCTGGAATGTGGGCCATGGGAGAAGCATACTGGGCTAAAAATTAGCTGATGACGTCACCTCTTAGCCGCGGATGCGCGGCACAATCCAGCCTATGGCCGCTGATCCGCGGCTCATTGAGGAGCTTGGGCTCTGTAGATTCTTCAGTGGTCTTGGGCTTCTGTTTGTGGCTTCTTCTGATATTTAGATTTGTATTTTCCTTTCTGTATTGATACCAGATCTGAGCTAGTGAGTTTACGAGCGATGTAATGGTCGAGCAAGCTTCTCTTTTCCTGCACAGACTTCGAAACACGGGTTACGATATATAGAAAATATGCCATGTAATATAATGCAGTCAATTTCCCTAGAAATGCCGGTTTTAAGGTCGAATACATGTAATTTGATATTTTGCGACCGATTTGCTAATATGTGAATTATGAATACCGTACACTTCTATATGGATGCAAATGATAAGGAAATTGCTGGTTAAAATATGCAATATTTTCGACTGATCAATAACGTATCAACCTCTCAAGGCAGTGAAAGGCCAGGCCATTGCCGATTTCCTCGCTGAGCACCCGATACCGGCCGATTCTCCTCTGAACTGTGATTTGCTGGACGAGCATGCATTTGATGCGATTAGCGGCGGAAGCACCCGATGGGAACTCTATTTCGATGGAGCGTCCTCCGTAAAGAAACAGAAACAAGGTGTCCCAATGATCAAATCTGGGGTAGGCCTCATCTTTGCAACTCCACAAGGAGGGATAATACGCTTCGCCTTCTCCTTAACAGAGCCGAGGACAAATAATGAAGCTGAATACGAAGCTCTGATAGCAGGCCTCGAAATCGCCATCGACCTGGGAATTGAAGACCTCCTTATATACGGGGATTCTCAACTGGTCGTTAGTCAAGTAAATGGTGACTACCAAACGTGCAAACCGGGGTTGGTGAAGTACGGCGAAAAGGTGCAACAACTATTGACCCAAATTCCCTCCCATACTTTGGAGAACATACCGCGCGCGGAAAACAGCAAAGCAGACGCGTTGGCCAAACTTGCTAAAGAACTGGCTGACGAGAACCTCGATGACGTCAGAATCGTGGTACGAAGCCGTCGAGTGCTCGCCCCGGCAGAAATACCTCCGGAATCATATAAAGAAAAGAGAGCGACTGAGCAGACGACCCTATAAATAAAAGACCATGAGAAGGACGAGGAATGGAGGGAAGTCTTCATAGACTACTTTAAGTCCCACCGAATGCCCAAAGAAGCGTCCTCAAGAAATCAGCTCATGAAACGAGCTCTAACTTTCGCTTTCGTCAACGATACTCTATACAAAAGATCGTTTGATTCTCTATGGCTGAGATGCTTAGGACCTGACGAAGCAGAAAGAGTCATTCAGGAAGTTCACGACGGACTTTGCGGTTCTCACCAACCAGGCCCAAAGATGAAGTTAAAAATTAAACGGATGGGTTACTACTGGCCCACGATGATCCAGGACTGCTTCGAGTATACGAAGCAATGCCACTCCTGCCAGATTCATGGAGACTTTATCCACCAACATCCGAATCCACTACACCCAACGGTGGCTAGCTGGCCATTCGAAATGTGGGGGACTGACATAGTCGGCCCCATCGAGCCAGCATCATCCCGGGTACACCGTTTTATCCTAGCGACAACTGATTACTTCTCCAAATGGGCAGAAGCAGTACCACTGAGGGAAGCGAAGACGGAGAATATCCTCCATTTCTTCAAGACGCACGTCATCTATCGGTTTGGAACCCCACGGCGGATTATCTCCGATAATGGGCCAGCCTACCGAAGCCACAAGATTAGCCGCTTCACGCAGCAGCACAATATAGACTGGAGATATTCTTCAGTTTACAACCCACGAGCTAACGGTCTGGCCGAGGCCTTCAATAAGACCTTGACGAAGATCATAAAAAAGACCGTTTCCCGGAATAAGAGAGACTGGTACGAGAGGCTGCAAGAAGCCCTTTGGGCTTATCGAACTACATTCAAGACGGCCACGAACACAACGCCGTACGCGTTGGTATTTGGGACGGAAGCAGCGCTCCCTCTCGAGATAGAGTTACCCTCTCTACGAGTGGCAGTCCACCACGAGCTGACGGATGAAGAAAATGCCTACCTTCGACTTGAAGAGCTTGATGCCCTCGACGAAACCCGACTCATAGCGCAACAACATCTGGAAGCCTACAAAGCAAAGATGATGCGCTCGTACGAAAGATTGACCAGGCCGAGAACATTCCGCCAAGGCGATCTCGTACTAGTGGTCAAAAGACCTATGATCCCCAATCGTGCCAAGCGGGGAAAATTTGAGCCAAACTATGAAGGCCCGTACATCATAGACAAGGTCTACCAGGGTGGAGCCTATCTACTCATGGACATGCACGGTGAAAGGCCTTTTAGGCCAATAAACGGCCGCTTCTTAAAGAAATACTATGCTTAATGAGCCACAGCCTGGGTCAATGATAGATGACGACGACTATGTCCGCTCGCTATCTTCCTAAGCTCAGACTTTATAAGCAGCAGCCGGCCTTCCCATCACGATGGACCGAAACGTCCTTAAACTAACGACGGACCGAAACGTCCTTAAACTACCGACGGACCGAAACGTCCTTAAACTAACGACGGACCGAAACGTCCTTAAACTATCGATGGACCGAAACGTCTTTAAACTAACGGCGGACCGAAACGTCCCTAAACTACTACCGCAGCATCCTTAAGCTGACGAAAAAAAGAGAGAAAAGGAATAAAAAACGGTGTGTCCACAAGCAAAATGGGCACGGATGAAAACCCGAAAGGGCTCCGTGAGTAAAAACAGCAGGACTACCGGCGAGTGTTTATGAAAACCCGAAAGGGCGTAACCTCGTTAAAAGACACTTGTAGGGTCCTCTCGACCTTGTAAGGAGAAACCACCTGCGTGAGATCCTTACGACTCACAAAGGAGCAACACACTTAGGGATCCTCACGATTCCTAAGGAGAAAATACACTTAAGAGATCCTCACGACTCGTAAGGAGAACTCTCTTATGGGACCCTCACGGCTCATAAGATTTGAAAGTCTTAAGTTACAGAAACCTAAACCTGTTCTTAAGCAAATCCTCCACAACCTTCGATATTGCCCTACAAGGGACTCAATACTGACCCTTGTATACAATCCACAGGCGCGAATAAACATTTCCCCAGCAAAGTCCAACCTTTGTGGGTCCTCTCGATCCATAAGGAGAAAGCCCTCTTGTAGGATCCTTACGACTTACAGAGGAGCACACACTTAGGAATCCTCATGATCCCTAAGGAGAAAATACACCTGCAAGATCCTCACGACTTGTAGGGAGAAATACCTTTGTGAGACCCTTACGGCTCATGAAGTCAAAAGCCTTGGTCGACAGGACCCTTAACCCTGTTTGCTGAGCCACCTTTGTTCATCATCGACAAAGGCAAATGATGATTCGCTCCTGGCAACATTCCAGTTGTAGCGGTGCTGATGCCAAAATCGGTGCCTAAAATCCAGGCTTGCAGCAAAAAAGCTAGCAAGCCACACATGCCTACAAAATAGCCAAAATGATGGGGCAACTTGCAATAAAAAGCAGCAAGTAAAAATGAAGGCATAAAAAATAGCCGAAATGATGGGGCAACTCGTAATAAAAAGCAGCGAGCAGAAAATAAATAGATAGCCGAAATGATTGGGCACCGCGAAAAAATAGCCGAAATGATGGGGCAATAGCGACCTTCGCGATATAAAAGCTGAAACGATAGAGCATCGCGGAAAAAGAAATAAAATAAAAATAAAATTTATGCCTTACAGGTGATGTTCCATCACACCCTGTACATAATCCAAGGGCGTAAACAAAAAGGGAACATACCTTCCCCCCCAGGTTTCACCAAAGAAAGAAGCTAAATCTCGACGGGCCACAAGCGACCTAGAGATCATCCCAACACTCGTCTCGTAACGACGAACACAACTTCAAGCTAAGCGGGATAGCGGCAACTCCCAGTTCCAGGGCTCGGTGGTATACATATCGCCAACAGTCAGACCTCCATCCCGTGAAATGCGGATACAATCAGCAAAATTCCTGGTTACGTGGAACGCGGATAATGTCACTCTTTGACCCCGTGGAAAACGTCCAGAGCGGATCCTGGTCCTCGCAGAGCACGGCAGCGAACCCGTGTGAAGCATCCAGAGCGGAGCCTAGTCCTCGCCGAGCACGGCAGTGAACCCGTGTGAAGCATCTAGTGCAAAATTCCTGGTTACGTGGAACGCGGATAATGTCACTCTTTGACCCCATGGAAAACGTCCAGAGCGGATCCTGGTCCTCGCAGAGCACGGCAGCGAACCCGTGTAAAGCATCCAGAGCGGAGCCTAGTCCTCGCCGAGCACGGCAGTGAACCCGTGTGAAGCATCTAGTGCAAAATTCCTGGTTACGTGGAACGCGGATAATGTCACTCTTTGACCCCGTGGAAAACGTCCAGAGCGGATCCTGGTCCTCGCAGAGCACGGCAGTAAACCCGTATGAAGCATCCAGAGCGGAGCCTAGTCCTCGCCGAGCACGGCAGCGAACCCGTGTGAAGCATCTAGTGCAAAATTTTTGGTTACGTGGAACGCGAATAATGTCACTCTTTGACCCTGTGGAAAACGTCCAGAGCGGATCCTGGTCCTCGCAGAGCACGGCAATGAACCCGTGTGAAGCATCCAGAGCGGAGCCTAGTCCTCGCCGAGCACGACAGTGAACCCGTGTGAAGCATCTAGTGCAAAATTCCTGGTTACGTGAAACGCGGATAATGTCACTCTTTGACCCCGTGGAAAACGTCCAGAGCGGATCCTGGTCCTCGCAGAGCACGGCAGTGAACCCGTGTGAAGCATCCAGAGCGGATCTTAGTCCTCGCCGAGCACGGCAGCGAACCCGTGTGAAGCATCTAGTGCAAAATTCCTGGTTACGTGGAACGCGGATAATGTCACTCTTTGACCCCGTGGAAAACGTCCAGAGCGGATCCTGATCCTCGCAGAGCACGACAATGAACCCGTGTGAAGCATCCAGAGCGGAGCCTAGTCCTCACCGAGCACGGCAGTGAACCCGTGTGAAGCATCTAGTGCAAAATTCCTGGTTACGTGGAACGCGGATAATGTCACTCTTTGACCCCGTGGAAAACGTCCAGAGCGGATCCTGGTCCTCGCAGAGCACGGCAGTGAACCCGTGTGAAGCATCCAGAGCGGAGCCTAGTCCTCGCCGAGAACGGCAGTGAACCCGTGTGAAGCATCTAGTGCAAAATTCCTGGTTACGTGGAACGCGGATAACGTCACTCTTTGACCCCGCGGAAAACGCCCAGAGCGGAGCCTGGTCCTCGCCAAGCACGGCAGTGAACCCGTGTGAAGCATCCAGAGCAAATACCGGACTGTGGAGTCCTTAAAATCCACGGACTATGACGTCCTTAACCTCGACCGTGATGTCTTAAAACTAACGATCAACCACCCCGATCCCTTACGGATTCTGCCTTGGTTTAAGGGTACATCTCTTTACTCCTTTGATACCTGGCGTTGTAATTCCTCAACGTCTTCAAAGAGGTGACGGGTCCCTGCAACCAAACATCGGACTGTGGAGTCCCTAAATCCACGGACTATGAGGTCCTTAACCTTGATCGTGATGTCTTAAAACTAACATCGGACTGTGGAGTCCCTAAATCCACAGACTATGAGGTCCTTAACCTTGACCGTGATGTCTTAAAACTAACAGCGGACGGTGGAGTCCCTAAATCCACGGACTATGAGGTCCTTAAACTTGACCGCGACGTCTTTAAACTGCGATACCTGGAGCAGCCCCTGACCCCGTGAAACAAGGATAAGGGTGACCACATCCAGCACTTGCAGGTCCTCACGACCTGTAAGGAAGAAAAACTCTCTTGTGAGATCCTTACGACTCTCAAGGGAAAACCCGTTTAAGAATCCTCACGATTTTTAAGAAGAACCTACACCTATGGGATCCTCTCGACCTGTAGGGAGAAAAACTCTTTATGAGACCCTCGTGGCTCGTAAAATGCAAAAGTCTTAGGAAGCAGATCTTAACCCTGAATCCTGAGTCATCGCTGTCCTGCAAGGAGATCAAGATAGAATATCCGCAGAATACATTCAATAAAAAAGGGGACACACCATTAAGAAGAAAAATGTATCTTTTATTCATAAACCAAAATGGATACAAAGTACAATTCATGAAAGAACAAAAAGAAAATACTCTCATCCATGAGTATGTACAAAAAGGAAGGAAAAGATACAAATGTTTCAAGCCGGCGGGCGATTCAGCAGCTTAGTCAGCTCATCCTGCTTTTGTTGGACCACGGCTTCATGACGCAAGATCTCCAAAAGACGAGCCTCCGCCTGAGCTTGTTGGGCCTGATATGAAGCAAGCCGAGCTTCAAGCTCTTTCTCAGTGGCCTTATGAGCCTCAACCCTCTCGCGAGTAAACGTGGCGGCCTTATCGAGAGCCACCACCTCCTTGATAGACTCCTGAAGCACCTGCCAGAGGTCATACGCTTTGTTGGCTTTGGCTGTGAGATTGGCTTGAAGCTCGCCCAGCGCCTTAGAGGCTAGCTCTCTCTCCGAGAACTTGCGACCGAGCCTCTTCTCACATGACGTCATGTTTGCCACGCACCGGGCTATCAGCCCCCGTAACTCCGCCTTTGCAGCCACGGCCTCCGAGGAAAGGTGGGAACATTCGAGGGCGTGCAGGCAAGCCTCCACCCGCCGGCAGAACTCTACCCAGACTCGCATCACCTCTTCATTGTGGTAGGTGGCAAGAAAGGGAAGAGAACCGTTAGCCTCGGCAGCGAATGCTTCAGCTGTGGTCGCGCTGCCAGCACGAAGCTCCTCGATCAGAGACGACAAGGAGACGAGGCTTAATTGGGCCAAGCGTTCTGAAGCCCGCAAGGCATAAGGGCCGGGCGGCATCACGATGCGCGACTCCGACGCCGTGGAGACTGGCAGGGCTGTTCAAATTTGGCAAATGTTAGTAAAACTCTTAAACGCAGAATGAACGGGACTATAATAGAATGTCACTCACCGACAGTCATGCAAGTAGGAGCTGAAGGTTCCCCTGGCCCTTCAACGACCTCGACCTCATCGTCGGCTTCCAAAACTAGAAGAGACATCAACGTCATTTCGCAAAATAGTAACAAGGCTATGGTAAAAAATGGCGAACGACACTAACCTTGCTCAGAGGAAAGGACAATATGCTGAGGGGAGATCGCCTGCGGAGCTGCCATCTCCAATAAACGCTGAAATGACTGGCGAGGCGACAGATCCGCGATCGTGGCCACCAAACCGCGCAATTCTGGGAAAGATAAAAGAACTCAGACTATGAAGGGGTTGCTAAATTAAAACGCAGAGGGATACCTTCAACACTCCTCCCATTCTGAGCCGGGAGGATAGCAGCTTCAACGGTCTCCGCCGTGACCTCAGGCTCCAACAAAGGGAGAGTAGTCCCGACTACCTCGCTTCCATCCTTTGGGCCGCCCTCAGTAAGAGTCATTGGGGCGGCGGCCTCCAAAGAAGCCTCCCCTAAAGGGGCAAGCACTCCTTGATCAAGAACCGCCGCTGGAGGTTCTACCATGAGAGGAGCAGCCTCATCAGCCCCCTCCACATCCACCAAGGCTTCATTGAGAATTTCGGCGGGCTTTAGCTTTAATGGGCCAGTAGGGAGCTCCCCCAGCGTCGAAGATTCTGCACGATTCAAATAAGAATAATGATACATATGCACGGGCATAAATAATCGGAAAGACTACAAAAGAAGCACAACGTACCTATACGTAAAGAAGCCCTCAATATGGCTCCTTCAAGCCGCTTCTCCTTCTCAAGGAGGTAAGCTCGCCGGGGTTCAAGGGTAGACTCATGACCGCCGGTCCATAAAGAAAGTGCATCAGCTGCGTCTTCTGAAGCGGCCTGCTTCAAAGCCCTTTCCCCCCATTCCTCCAAAGGGCCGATAAATCGCCGCCGAATCCACGAAGGGTCTTCGTAAAAAATTACTGCGGGATAAGACTTCTTCGAAACCTTGGCGTTATGAGACGCGTCTTTTGAGCACCGTATGGCCTCAGCCAACTGTGCGGCCTCCTCATCAGCCGAACTCGGAAAGAGAAGTCCAACGTCTGACTCTTGCATGGCCAATGGTTCGTCTTCAAGGATAGGCTCAGACTCCACCACAGAATCAAGCGGGGTGGTAGCCGCTTTCCTCCACCGTTTAGACCCAGAGCCGGTCACTGAGGATGACCGCTTCCTCCATCGCGAAGCCTTAGGGCGGCGCTGGCCCACATCGCCCTCAGCACCCTCATCCCTGTTACTCTTGCTCGGTGCCACAACTGAGGACGACATCGCCATCGTCGACGCCACAGGGGGCGGTGCCGCCACCGGCAGGGGTGCTACCACTAGGGCCCGTTTACCCCTCGATCGAGAACCCAAGGGCATACCAGCTATTGGAGTAAGGTCTACCCCTGACTCCCCCGGAATGAACACAGTGCCAATCTCGCTCAAAGGGAAGCGGATTGGAACCCTCGGTCGTAGCTTAGCTCCCGAAACCTGAGGAGGGGCGTCGTGACCAAGAAGCACCCTTCTTTCTTCGAGAATAATTGGGCTGATCCGATGAAGATACCAGCCCGTAAATGCACCCACACATCGGGGCATGTACTCGGCTTCAGGGACCATGAAACGGGAGCCGGTGTTCAGCCTCATGAAATGATGAGCGGCATCGCGAACAGCATCGAGCGAAGGGATTGGGGCGACTATAAAAGCCTCGAAAGGAACGCCCTGGTCGTATCCGAGCTGCCGGGCGAATCGATGCGGATTATACCTCATAAAAAGAGCTGCACTGTCCTGGCGAAACACCAAGTAGCCCGGTCTAATTGTATACAAATGCGCGGCCTCCCAGGGCTTCAAAGAAGGTGCGTTGTCTTTTGACTGGTCCCAGAGTTGTTGAACCGGACCCGAAGGAGTAGACAAGACCCGATCATTAAAAACCAACTCGCCAGCGGTGGCATGAGGAGAAATCAGCACCCGAATAGCCTCGAATTGAGTCGGGTCGGCAGCAGAAGCACCCACTAGTCGTATAAGTCGCGGGAAGGGATAAGCGTCGTAAAAAGCAGGCCTCTGATGCATAGCGAAAGCCCCCAGCACATGCATTTCGACCCAGGACGTGAAATAATGAAGCGAAAAGTTCACTACATCCACGCCGGGTGTAGATGTATTAGCTGCGGTGCCCAATCCATGATAGAGGTGCGCCATGGCCGGGATGCCGATGGCCAACCGTGTCCCCTCAGCAATACGATGAGCCGGGTAGATAACCGAGGCTCTCATGAAGCGGCGATGCATGGGGATAACGAACCAACTGAGCCAAACACTAACAAACCCCACAAAGAACGTCTCCTCGTCCATGCCTGGGACAGCAATGGATTCAAAAGATATTGGCGATATAATAGGGATATAGTACTGAGGTAAATCTGATTCGGTGGTCGGCAACCTCTTCAGACCGAACCCAAAGGGGTCCCCAATGTTGGCAAACTTCGGGGCTGTCTTCGATAAGGCTTCCTCACGAAGGAAACGAGCAATGAAGCTCTTGAAAGTAACACCCTGCTCCTCGGACTCGATGAATAATCGGTCGAAGATCCCTAGCGCCTTGATTAAACTGGGGCGCTTGTGGCGAACAGCATTCTCAGCAGATAAGCCGTCAACCGGGGCGGGCTCGGGTTCAAAAACGTACTCGTTAGGAGGCAACAACTCCTCATACAAACTACCCCTGATTGGCAACCCCGAAATATCATAGAATTCTGCTAGGGAGATCGAGACCTCGCGATCTCCTAGGATGAAAGTGTTGGTAGGAAGATTCCATTGGTTTAAAAACGCCTTAACCCACCAGACATGCGGGGACTTATAATGGAATAGTGACGCGTATATGGCCTGATAAAGCCCGACTTTCTGCAACCGCGCACGATGGGCAGAAAGGATATAGCGAGCCCAGAGAAGGTAGCCCGTAGGATGCCGGGGAGTAAGCCCTATCTTATAAATTTGCCTCCACGGATGGGCCTCACCCTGGCAGATACGCCGCCCCAAGATGTCTATGGCCGGGATCATATGGTTCGGAATACCGGTCGTCGAAGGCTCGAGCCTCCCCGTTGGAGTCCAGTTGGGCATTTCCACGGCAAAAACCGTCCTCGGAGGATCCATCGGTAAAAATGGGAAAGTGGGCTCCGTCGGCACTGCGCAAAGAAAACTCCGGCGACCCTGAATATCTGACTATACCAAGATCCCCACTGAAGAAGGTTGGTACAGTTCGGGTCATGGGCCCGAATCATCACCATCGCTTCCTCATCAGATGGTGACTGAGGAAAAGCAGCCTCCGAGCGAGAAAAGGAAAAGCGTGGGACAGAAGCCATCACACCTGAAATCCAATAAAGGAAGACCGTTAAAAGAAAAGTCAGCAATATATATATTCATGCATGAACATGAAGACTAGTTAAAGAAAGCAACAGCAGAGTTTTCTGGGACCATTGGCTACAAAACACATGGGCCCCACAGAATCCGGATGACGGCTCATTAATAACGAGACCAAATAGTTACAATAAAACAAAGGGAATATCCTCATTTAATAAAGAATGATGACCATGCACATTCCCCCCAACAGGATCTGTCTCGGGCTCTACAATGAATCCAACAAGATCAAAGAAATTAAATTCCCACAGAAGACATCATTACAAAACCCCTATTTCATTAATTGCAGAAGAACAACCTCGGGCCAAGAGACCCCAGGAAGCCTCCGTGTGAAGAAATCGAGTTCTTCATTGGAATTAAATTCCTTATTAAGAAAAGGGAATTAAATTCCCAGAAAACATTTTTTTGGATGGAATTAAATTCCATGGAGTTGAACCCCCATCATCATCTCCTCAAGGATCATCCGACCCTAAGAGATCTATTGATAGAGGTTGAAGAAATTGAAGAAAAAATGAGTTCTTTGTGAAATCCTTAATGTGGATTTAAAATCCAGAGAGTTCTTTTAGAACGAAGGTGCTTCAGCCGTTCAACATTATTACCTGAGGAGGAAGAGTCCTTTTAAACAGAGTTAAACTCTGAAAATGTTTTGAGGCAGAGAACTAAGCTCTGGAAACGAGAATTAAATTCTCAAGGGAAAAGTTCTCAAAAGAAGAAGATGAGCAAAGTGAAGGCCCTTCTGAAGAGACAGTGGTATTTATAGAAGGCGATGGAAACGCTTCATCTCCCCAAATCCCTAAAGGAATCCAACGGTCACAAAAGATGACAGCGTTGCACTCACGAGCGGACACGTGAGAACAACGCTGTGGGGGCATTTGTTCCCTGATTTAAAATCAGGAAAGCTTATGGAAAAAGCTTCAGAAAAGGGTCACGTGCTTACACGTGACCAGCAGTCACGTGTTGGCACGTGACACCTAAAAGCAAGCGGCAAAGGCACATTGGTCCCCCGATCAAATCAAGGAAAAGGCTTCAGAAGAGGTCACGTGCTCACACGTAGCCAGGGGTCACGTGTAGGCACGTGACATTTAAAGCAGCAGACTTGTTCTCCAGTTACATCAAGGAAAGAGGCTCCAGACAAGGGTCACGTGCTCACACGTGACCAGTGGTCACGTGTTGGCACGTGATGACCAAGCAGCGGCAAAGGTATAGCGCAAAGGAAAGAAGAAGGCTCATTCCAAAGAGGGTCACGTGCCCACACATGACCATGGGGCACGTGGTCACACGTGACCGGCTTTCAAAGCCCATTTTGCTAACAGAATTAAATTCTGAAGGAGATTCAAATCTTTCCAAAGGAAAGCGATTACCTGGAACCAATCGAATTAAAGATTTAAAGATGATTAAATATCATTTATCTATGGGAAAATCTCGAGTTTGGAAAGATTTCCCCTTTAAATCTAACCGAAATAACAAAGGAGAATCCCTGGACTTGAAATCCAATGGTGAATAAAATTCACCTAATAATCCAAAGGTCCAGAATGAATGATGGATGCAAATCAAATCTCTCAATGAAGATTCGTCAAAAACTAATTGACTCGGCTGCTTCTCCTATAAATAGGAGCCAAGAGATACAAAAAAATATATATACGCAGAGGGAAGAAAAGGGAGAGAGCCTTGATACTTTGAGGAATTTGGATCTTCTGCAAAAGAAAACCCTAGGTAAGAAAGGGAAGGCTCCTTGAAAGAAAAGAGAATTTAATTCTCAACAGAGTTTAACTCTGATATATAAAACAGAAGAACATATCTCTTCTCTCTTTGATAGAGGATCGGCAAAGTGCACATCTCCCCTTGAAGTTGAGAATTTAATTCTCAATGGGTCGAGATCCTGCCATGCAGATCCAAAATATAGAGAGGGGACGGAAGCACGAGAATTTAATTCTCACAGAACTATAGGAATTTAATTCCTTTAAAATAAAATTAGGGCTTGACCCTGTGTCATGGGAATTTAATTCCTTCAGAACAAAAAGAAACAGGGTTTAACCCTAATTAAGAACTTAGTTCTGTTGAAACAGCGGGAATTTAATTCCCTTAAATCATAATTCTTTAACAGAAAATGGGAGTTTAATTCCTTAAAAGCTTTTATTAGGGTTTAACCCTATTCAGTTCTTCACATATATGAGGAATTTAATTCCTACAGAAAATTCAGAGTCCAACTCTATTCCAGAATATAAATCTTCAAAAGGAAGTAGGAATTTAATTCCTCCGAAATTATTGTCAGGGTTCAACCCTACGAGGAATTTAATTCCTGGAAAAGATTAACAGATCCTCTAAACAACATACATAGAGGCAGGGTCACGTGTCACCACGTGACCCCCCCAAAGGACCTACAGAAAGCCCCTTTGAGGCAGCACCCTACGTGACCCACGTGACCCTAGGCAGAAGCTTTAACATATAAGCATTTGAATGCCCGTCACGTGATGGCACGTGATGCTCTAAAAGACGCAATAATCTCGGAAGAACAAATGAAGGAAGGGCGCTCTCACGTGTTGCCACGTGACCCCTCTTGCCTTAGTGTTTAACACTAAATTGAAACTCCCGAATCCAGTATTAGAACACTGTTGGGCCTTAGTGTTCAACACTAATCAAAGAACTTTATTCGAAGTGTTCAACACTGATTATCTTAGTGTTTAACACTAATCGAAGATCTCCGTTGCCAGTGTTTAACACTGATTTGTTTTAGTGTTTATGATAAGTTGAAAGCCTTGTTGCTGGTGTTTAACACCAATTATCTTTTAGTGTCAAACACTAACTTGTCAATATCGTTCCCAGTGTTCAACACTGATTGCTCTGTAGTGTTTAACACTAGGCTTTAGCCCAATTGGCTAAATGGATAGAGGCAAAGCCTCTCCTTCAATGGACCAACAGGAAGCCAATATTCCAGGAATGATTGGACTTAGCCCAAGCTAGGCCACGAGTCCTCAGTTCGTAATTAACTGGGCTAATGGGCTCATAACATAATTAATTGGTCTTGATCCCAAATTGGGCCAAGGACTGTTTAATCCACTCCGGTTCTAGGGTACATCTGTTCACTCCTTTGATACTTGGCATTGTAATCCCTCAATGTCTTCAAAGAGGTGACGGGTCCCGACGACCACACATTGATATGGACTGTGGGGTCCTTAAACCCGTGTGAAGCATCTAATGCAAAATTCCTGGTTACGTGGAACGCGGATAACGTCACTCTTTGACCCCGTGGAAAATGTCCAGAGCGGATCCTGGTCCCCGCAGAGCACGGCAATGAACCCGTGTGAAGCATCCAGAGCGGAGCCTAGTCCTCGCCGAGCACGGCAGTGAACCCGTGTGAAGCATCTAGTGCAAAATTCCTGGTTACGTGGAACGCGGATAACGTCACTCTTTGACCCTACGGAAAACGCCCAGAGCGGAGCCTGGTCCTCGCCAAGCACGGCAGTGAACCCGTGTGAAGCATCCAGAGCAAATACCGGACTGTGGAGTCCTTAAACCCATGGACTACGACGTCCTTAACCTCGACCGAGATGTCTTAAAACTAACAATGGACCGCAATGTCCTTAAACTACCCATGGACCGCAATGTCCTTAAACTACCCATGGACCGCAATGTCCTTAAACTAGCAATGGACCACCACGTCCCTAAACTGGAACAATAGAGCACCGCATGTATTTTGTCGGGTCTAAACGATCCCGTTTAAGTTGATCTTAGCCTCAAAGATGGCTAACGTATCCTCAAACCTTCAAACAGACTGGGCTATGAATCTCCCCCAATTAACTCTGGTTCGAGGGTACATCTCTGAACTCCTCTAACATCTGTCGTTGTAATCCCTCAACGTCGTCAGAGAGGTGATGGGTCCCGACGGCCATACATACAATGGACCACCATGTCCCTAAACTGGAACAATAGAGCCCAAACGCTCTTTTGTCGGATCTAAACGATCCTGTTAAGTTGATCTTAGTCTTAAATCGGACCAACGTATCCTTAACAAACGTTTGAGTCGATCTTAGTCTCAAATATGGCTAACGTATCCTCAAACCAAAACCACAAACCCAAATCTAAGTAAACACGGATTTGGATTAATCCACGTCCTACGGGCGACTACATAAATTAGTCTCCGTATACAATCCATGGGCAACTACAAACAAAACAAACACCCACGACACGAAGTGACCAGCTGGAGAAGGAGAAAGTTGTTACCGCGATGCGGTAGCGTAATTAACTACAGGGGCTTGCGCCTGCAGGGAAGAGCGTCCCCGCAATCAAAAACCCCTCAGCGAGGGGGAATCTGACGAAGTCTGCTACATCGGTTGCATCCGTTTAAACCTTCGATATACGGTGCCATAGATCAACTTGGCATCTTCGGAGAGATGGACGGATAGCACCAATTAGCATCTGCCCCGAATCTCAGGCGAGGCGTCGACGTCTCGGCCGCCGTTCGGAGGGGAACAACTGCATCGTTACCCTTCGTCCTACGAGGAAGGGTAGTCACGAAGTCCATGGTAATATGCTGCCATTTCCATTCTGGAATGGGTAACGGTTGAAGTAAACTAGCAGTCCTATGATGTTCAACCTTTACTTGCTGATACACCAAGCACTTGGCTACCCTTCTGGCTACTTCACGCTTCATTCCATGCCACCAGTAGTGTTGCCGTAGATCTTTGTACATCTTTATACCACCAGGGTGTACTGAGTACGGAGAGCTGTAGGCTTCTTTCATCAACTCTTTCCGAACGGAACCTTATGGTACACACAATCTACTTCCATATCTTAAAGATCCGTCTTCATGGATGATGAAGTCTGTTTGAAGTCCACTTTCTACCTGATCTCGGATCTTTTACAGCTTGGCATCACTTGCTTGAGCTGTCTTGATCTGATTGACAATAGTAGACTGAACTTGTAAGTTCATCAAATACGAAACGTTACCTGGAAAACTACTTCGATCTCTATCCCGTGCAATTCTTGCTGTAGCTTCCACTGTGCGGCGAGATTCATTGGTAATGGCTGGCGACTAAGTGCATCAGGAACTACACCCACCTTCCCTGGATGATATGTAGATTGATGTCGAAGTCCGCCATGAGTTCTAGCCATCTTCTCTACCGTATGTTTAACTCCTTCTGAGTAAATACATACTTCAGACTCTTGTGGTCGGTGTATATATCCACTCATTCTCCCAGAAAAAGTGGAGCCAAATCTTAAGTGCAAAGATGACGGCTGTCAACTCCAGATCATGTGTTGGATAGTTGCGCTCATGGACTTTCAGCTGTCTTGATGCAAAAGCTACAACTTTTCCATGCTGGTGTAGAACACATCTTAATCCCTTACTGGATACATTGCAATGCATGACGAAACATCCAGATTGATCCGGTATTAAGAGAATAGGAGCTGATGTCAATCTTGACTTGAGTCCTACAAAGTTTGTTCACATACTTCTGACCACACGAATACTTCATCTTTACGTGTGAGCTTGGTCAGGGGTGCTGCAATCTTCGAGAACTCTTCAATGAATTTTCGGTAGTATCCTGCTAAACCCAAGAAACTTCGAATATCCTTCACCGTCTTTGGTGTCGACCATTCGCTGAAAACTGACATCTTAGCTGGATCTAATGAGATTTCTTCACCAGAAACAATATGTCCGAGAAATCCGACTTGATCTAGCCAAAATTCGCACTTGCTGTACTAGGCATAGAGTTGATGCTGTCGCAATGTCTTCAGGACAATCCGCAAATGCTTGGTGTGCTATTTTTGATTCTTTGAATACACCAGGATGTCGTCGATGAAGATAACAACAAACATGTCTAAGTACTTTCGGAAAACTTGGTTCATCAGATTCATAAATATAGCAGGTGCATTCGTCACTCCAAATGGCATCACAAGATATTCGTAATGACCATAACGAGTCCTTAACGCCGTTTTAGGAATATTAGACTCTTTGACCTTTACCTGATGATAACCTGAACGAAGATCTAGTTTTGAGAATACGCAAGACCCACTTAGCTGATAGAACATATCGTCGATGCGCGGTAGTTGATACTTGTTCTTAATTGTCACTTCGTTCAAAGCTCGGTAATCTATACACATTCTGTATGTACCTTCTTTCTTCTTCACAAGCAAAACTGGAGATTCCCAACTTGAGGTACTGGGACGAATCCAACCTTTCTTCATAAGTTTGTCTAACTGAGTACGGATCTCCTTCAATCCTTCTGGACTTAACCGGTATGGAGCTTTGATCACCGGTAGCGCACCAGGTACTAAATCAGTGCTGAATTCAAGAGCTCGATCAGGAGGCAAACATGTTATATCTTCAGGGAATACGTCCTCGAACTCTCGAACTACCTCTGGCTTTGATTCTTCTGCTTGTAATGTTGCAATCACTATCTTCTTTGGTTTAGCTTTGTAGGTGCTAAGTTCCAGGCTATGGTCTCCACTCTTGAAATAAAAGACTAGATGATTTGTTATTTCAAACACTACCCTCCATTGACGACAGTCGATGGTAGCGAAGAAAGTTCCCAGCCAGTCCATTCCCAAGTCCACATCGAAGTTTGGTATGTCCAGTACTTTGAAGTCCGCATAAAATTCTCTACTGCAGACGACCACTGGACACAGATCGTATCCCATAGTTTCCTTTAGAACGTCGTTCCTTAAATTGACATTCTAGTTGGATACAAGCGGTTGAACTGGTATCGCATGAGTTCGGACGAACCGTTGCGACATAAAGCAATGTGATGCTCCAGTGTTGAAAAGTGCTAAAGCAGATAGGGAGGCTACTAAGATTGTACCTAAGTTGTGTGGGATATGTTTAGGTATAGGAAAAATATATTAATGTATAAGGATTGAAAAGGTTTGAAAGATTGAGAGTTACCAGTGATAACTTGGCCAGTGGCTTCGGCTTCCTCAACGGTCATGGTGAAAGCCTGATGCCGGGGTACATTCCTCCTTGCTGGAGGCACATTGCTCTGACCCTGGGGCATGTTTCTCTGCCCTTGAGGCATGTTCCTCTGGGCCTAATGAAACTGAACAGGTGGCTATGCAGGAGGTCCACGTGGAGGTAGAGCAGAGAGAGAAAGACGAGATGCAGGAGCCTGAATAGCTGGCCGCTGTGGAAAAGTGAGAGATGGTCGGGGTGCAGGAGCTGGGTTGAGATGATATGAGCAAGCTCCAATGGCATGAGTGGACGCACCACAAACTACGCACAGGCCATTCGCACGCCTGCAGTCCTTCGCCAGGTGTTCATTCCTCTTGCAATAGAAGTAAAAGTCTAGACTGGGCCGGTTAAAAGTTACTCCCGGTCTCCTTGGAGCAAAAGGTGGCCTGGAAGAGACTCCTCCTGCCATCTGAGTGGCAGGGCATTTCACACCGACAGTCTGAGGTCTTCCCTTCTTCTTCACCACTGCCTCATAGCGTCGAGCATCCTTCAGAGCGAGATCATGGGTTGGGAAATCCCCTGTAGCAAGTGCAACTTGGATTTCCGGGTCCAACCCTTGCTGAAATCTTCGTGCCCTGATCTCAGCAGTTGGGATCAGGTGTGCCGCGAACCTGTTACGGGCTTGTGTTAGCAGTGTAGTATGTGATATCAGGAAATTGAATATTAAAACATATCTTACTTGCTAAGCATGGTAAACTCGGCATCGTATTCATCCACAGATTTGTTCCATATTGAACCTTGCTGTAAGTGGATGAACTGCTATTCCATGTCGAAACAGGCAGTATCGGGAAAGTATTTCACGTCGAACATATCGCGAAATATCCTCCATTCAATCGGTTGGGCGAATCGGCTTTCTTCAGCCTTCCACCAGACTCTGGCATTATCTGTCAGTTGCAGCTTCACAACTCTCATCTAAGCAATCTCTGACACTTGTGCTGCCGCCAGATCATCCTCGATAGACTGAGCCCATTCCTCTGCCTCTAGTGGGCTCTGTTCCCTTATAAAAATAAAAAAAGGAGGGAGAAACAGAAAGAGGAAAAGAGATGGGAAAATTCCCCTAATAGAGTATCACGTGCCCACACGTGATACGCCTTGAAGCAAAGATTATAGGCATTGCGCTTAACAATTAAGGCTGAAATTGAGCCTCACGTGCAAACACGTGAGCATCTATATACAAAGTATATAGGCGCCTTTCTAAAACAAATAACATGCCAGAGAATCTCCCGTATCAGCACGAGATGCCCTTTGTTGGGCTTAACTCCATAGGGGTCACGTGCCACACGTGACATTTCTGAACATCAGCTCACATGGCAACACGTGATGCCTTTTCTCTGGGGCTACTGTATATAAGCAAACCAGTTTAATTCTATGGGGGGGGGGGTCACATGTTACACGTGAGGGTTCCTAATCACCTTCCAAGCTGACAGAATTAAATTCTAAATAAAAGGGATCAAAACCTTATTTGGGAAATATTTCCTTAAATCTTTCTGAACAAGAAAGATTACGCTCTGTAAAACAGAGCACCGTTGGATTAAAAATTCAATAGTGATTAAGAATCACCAAGCTACAGAATAAGCTCTGTAAGGGAAAATATTTCCACAATCTTGTTAAAAACAAGAAAAATATCTTCTGTAGAACAGAAGTCCTTGGATCAAAGATCCAACGGTGGATAAAATCTCCAAATCGATTAAAAAATCTCTCGATGAAAGATTTTCTTAACTGAATCAACAAATCTACATCTACTATATAAAGGACCCAAGACTTGCACAGAGGAGACCCCCCTATAAAGATTTGAGAAACAAAAAAAAGAGGAGTTCTCTTTTAAGAAACGAAACCCTATGTAAGAAAAAAAGACCTAGAGTTCATTTTATCTCCTCTTCGCCATTACAAGAGTTTAACTCTTCTAAAAAAGAACTTAGTTCTTCCTCTGGTTGAGGTCCGCAGAAGTAGATCTCTCCACTAGTTGAGAATTTAATTCTCATCAGGGAGATTCTGTCATGCAGTCCCAAAACTTAGAGGAAAGAACTTAATTTGAAGAATTTAATTCTTCCAAAAGATATAGGAATTTAATTCCTCTGACAAAACTAGGGTTTAACCCTGCATAAAAGAAACAACTGAGATCGACTCACGTGTTCCCACATGACCCCTTAAAACAAGTGCTTAGCACTTATAAAAGAAAAAGGGAATAAACCCAAAGACAGTCCCTGTTTTAGGGCGCCTCACGTGTTTCCACGTGACCCCGAAATAGTTACCTAACACTTACATGGAAAAGGGGAAAATTCCAAAGATAGCGCTCACATTTTGAGCACCTCACGTGTTTGCACGTGAGCATTATATGAGCTAAGTACTTAGCACTTATAAAAGGAAGAGGGAATAAATCCAAGGAGGCAGTGCCAAACTCTGGGGCACCTCTCGTGTCCACACGTGATGGCCACAAGATTTAAGTGTTTAACACTTATATGTATAGACAGGGATTTGAACCCAAGGGCACCACACCAACTTTCGGGTGCCTCACGTGCCATACGTGAGCATATCAATTTTCAATGTTTAACACTACCTTGGAGTCTCACATGGGAGCACGTGAGCACTGAGTATACATTAGTGTTTAACACTATATGAAGCCAACTTCAGCCCTAAATTGGCTCAGTCCTCTTGAGATTAAAACGTCTTGGATCTCCAAATAGACTGAGCCTCTATGCTCATGACTTCTCAAACTAATTGATCAGAATGATGTCCATCACATATCTTCTAAATTAATCTTAGTCTCCCAAAAATGACTAATGATTCTTAGATGGTCCACCATGATCTCTCCCCTCAGTCTGGAATTTGGTTCAAGGTTACATCTCTCCATACCTCTGATACATGTCGTTGTAATTGCTCAATGTCTTGAGAGGGGTGAAGGGTCCCGACAATCAACAGCTCTTGGGTGCACTCCCAAACCCATGAGAACATTACAATGGACCGTAATGTCCTTAAACTATCCATGGACCGCAACGTCCTTAAACTAAACCATCATACCAAAAATGGTGATCTATGGACCGTAACGTCCTTAAACTAAAGCATTAAAGCCTAGATGCTCTTTTGTTGGGTCTGAATGATCCCAAAATACTGCTAAGTAGATCTTAGTCTAAAATTAGACTAACGTATCCTCAACAAACATTTAAGTTGATCTCAACCCCGAACGAGATTAACGATCCTTAAATCAAACCAAACCCAAATCTAAGAAAATACGGATTTGGACTAATCCATGCCCTACGGGCGACAACACAAATTAGTCTCCGTATACAATCCATGGGCAACCAAAATAAAAAAAAACACACACGACACGAAGTGAACATCTGGAGCAGAAGAAAGTTGTTATCGCTACGCGGTAACGTAATTAACTGCAGGGGCTTGCGCCTGCAGGGAAGAGCGTCTCCACAATAAAAAAAAACCTTCATAACGAGGGGGAACTGACGAAGTCTGCTACAACGGCCGCATCCGTCCAAACCTCCAATACACGGTGCCATAAATCAACTTGGCATCCTCGGAGAGGTGGATGGATAAACCCAAATATCATCTGCCCCCAAATTCAAGCAAGACGTTTGTCTTCCCGGCTTTCGGCTGTAAACAGATTCTGGCATGCCCGGTGGGACATTTTCCTGTTTCCACTCCACACTTCGTGTGTCGTGATTGCGAACGAATCGCGGTTTAATATGGTTGCCCCTGGATTCGAGGTACTAAGATTTGGTGTCTTGCTCCATGCAGAAAATGAGATAACATCGATGGCCATCGGTTGCACTAACTGCAACAACAACTCCCACTCTGTCCCCGCCGGAGGAGTGACCTATGGGCCCCAAGCAGCCTCTATCTTCGCCATGCCGGTGGAACAGGTGACTCAAGCCACCACTGGACTGTTCTTTGGGACCATGATCCCACCAGCAAGCTTCAACGCCCCGATGCCATCACAGGAGGCTCCAAAGAAGTCAGTCTTCGATCGACTTGCAACCACCGCAGCCCCTCTCAACGGGTCATCCAATTCCAACGCCTCGGCCTTTAACAGGTTGAGCCTAAGCTCAAGCGAGCCCGCAAAGAGGCCCGCGATACCTGAAGAGGTTATCCCGAAGCGGATAGCCATTCCTGTTCCGACAGACGAAGCCGTTAAAGGGGCTTTTCCTGCTAGAGGATCGGTTTTCGCAAGAATGGTCATTCCAACTCCTTCTGCGGGTAAGGTCGTTATAAGTGCTTCCCTAACTCGAAAGTCAGTCTTCGACAGGTTAGACGTTCCCTCTCAACGTACATCAGTCTTCGACAGGCTGGCACCAACAGCAGCCTCTCATCAAAGCAAGGGGCATAACGAGGTCGCTTCTACAACTGAGGTGATCCCATCTGCAAAACATGCTCGACGTCGCCACTGGCCCCAGTGAGGAAAACTGGGGGCAGTTCCCCCTCTGGACTTACCCCACCAGCTCCAATGGTAGAAATTGACGCTGCTGTTCCAACTGGGAACAACTTCGAGCTGCTCAGGAGGGTGCGCAAAAACTCTCCAACCGCCATATTGAAGAAGTCTCCTCCGCCTGCCGAAAGCGTGACACAGGTGAAGCTGGAACAGCCTCCTCAGCGGTTGTCCTCCAAGATCCACAGAGTCTGGCGGAAAGTCCAAGACTCTGTAATTGACAAAGATTACTCTCGCCGGCTAAAAAAGACGAAGGCTCGGCAAGATGAGGACCATCCCTCCGTCGTACCACGGAAGGTATCATCTACATGGGTGCCTGCTGCAACGCCCCCCTCAACTTCGGCTTCCTACAAAAAAGAAGGCCTGAGAATCTCCCACCACCGGCGGCAAATATCAAAGGTAGTAGATCCAAACGTCCCAAGTCTGGGAGCATGGCAGTACACACGGTGTACATGGCTTCCGGGAAAGAGGAAAGTCGTACTTTCACGGGTCATCGACCACTCACACGATCGGTGACAAAAACTCAGGAGCAACCAAAAAAGCTCCAAGAGATGTTGACAAGGATGGCCGCACTCACTGGGCAGAAAGAAAGCCCGGAAGCATCGTCGGAACACGCCAAGATCAAGAGATCGATACAGAATTCTTGCGGAGGGTACTAGAAAGAAAGGATAAAGAGGCAGCGGAACAAGCCACTAACATGAGGCAGATGGCGCTCCTGTTCCAAGGCATGGTCGGGATGATGATTCAGCCAGAACCTCCAGCCGAAGATCCGCCAATAATCATTGAAGACGACAGAGGAGAGACATCGAACCCTCCTCCGGTTTTATCAGCAGCCAGGGAGGAGATGATCTCCAAAGCTACCCTGGATGAGTACATAGCTCAACAAATACAAGCTCATCAGGTAAGTGAAGCGGCTGGTCAAGTCGTCAGAACTGGACGACCTTATCCAAGCTGGTACGATCAAATTAAGTACCCGCCAGGATATACGATCCCTAAGTTCCACGTGTATAAAGGGACGGGAAATCCACACCAGCACGTTGCTCAATTCAGAGCTCTGTGTGGCAATACTGGAGGTGATGACAAACTATTGCTTCGCCAATTTGTCGGCAGCCTAGAGGAGACATCATTTGAATGGTATTCGAAGCTTTCGAATGACTCCATCAAGACATTTACAGAAATGGAGCTACTGTTCATGCAGCGGTTCGCAAGCGCAAGCGAGCGCATCCCGGTTACATCATTAATCAATGCCAGGGTGATGCCGGGAGAAACCTGGGTTCAGTACGCAATTCGGTGGCGGAACTTATGGTCAAAATGCGAACAACATATAGAAGAAGCTCCTGTCGTGGGTGCAGGGTTCCTAGGCACACTAGTGAGGTCTCCAAAGCCATCAACCATGGCAATTTCAAAAATTATGGTGCCTACAAACCCTAGACTACGGATCGTATACTAGAAGTCTAGGCGAACAAGAACTAGTTAACAGTTAACTAAAGAGAATACGGAAATACAACCTTTGTAGTTCCGGTCCTCCACCTCCACGGCTCCGCAACGAGGTCGTCTCCGCTGTCCAAATCAAATCCGGGCTCTAGAGTCGGCTTCGTCGGAGAATGGGCAAGCTAGGTCGTCGATGTCCATGCCGAAGATGATCTACGTCGAAGCATCGATGAATCAAGCTCCACCTTCAACAAGTCATGAAACTTGTGAAGGAAACACACTCTACTACTTGGCAAGAGGTAGAGGATGAAGAAATAGGAAGTGGGTAGACTTTAGAATTGGATTTCTCACTCATATGCATCAATCACCATTGATGGACTTCAAGCTTCTTCACTTGAAGCATGAAGAAGAAGAAGGAAAATAGTTATGATAAGTTAAAAGAAAATGAAAAGAAAATGAATTCTTATCAAAATTTTTAACTAGAGTTAAGTGTAGAGAATGAATCATGGTTAGTGGGAATGGTTAGGGTTAAGGATGAGATAAGTATGGTTGACTTGAACAAAGCTTCATGAAGCTTCAACTAAAGAACAAAAGAAGCCACCATTCTTTTCTCATTTTCATTTATTCATTTATCAAAAATAAAAAGGATAAATAAATAGATAAATGAATAACAAATTATAAACCCTAACCATTTCATTAACCAAGGTTTAATCTTTACACTTGAACCCTAGCATGACATGTATCATCAAACATGATACAAACAAGTGCACAAAAACATATCGCATATGCAATGCGCACGAACCAAGTGAGAAAATCCGTCTAAAGTGAACCGATACTAGTTAATGTAAAGTAATATATCAAATATATAATTATACATTAAACCATTAAATCAACACTTGATTCAATGACCCGGTTATGTCGCACACAACCGACTAGTATACAATATATCGGCTTATCGAATCAACGCTTGAATCGATAACTAGGTTATATCGCATACAACCATTCGATATATTTATCACGAGAATAGAATACGGTATCACATACACGCATTATTCTCGGTCCCGCACATATCTCATATGCGCTCCTATTTCGTTTCGCTTGAGCCAGGAAACCTCTGTGTAGGACTCTAAAGACTCGTCAATACGCCGGCAGCGGATGATGATCATATCAAACATCCACAAGCCGCAAGCGGTCTGCTAAACGTAACGGCCACCCGGGTATTGAGCGATCTGAAGATCGACGAGCAAGCCCGCTCACACTCCAGTGAATCCGACCAGTAACACTACCGTACAGTCCGGTCTGATCGTCTGATATGTCACATATCTCGCCTAGGGGTGGTATACGTCAGACCCCAATAGCTCAATAAGTCGTGTCGATATGAGGTCTATAACTGTTCGAGAAACTACTGGTAACACTTACCAGTAAATCTCAGCAACCCTGGCCAGGGATTTCCTGTTATAGCCAATCGAACACAGCGCAACATCAACTCCCATATACCGGGAGAGACGAATCCCCTTCTATCGCTCATTGCCTCCATGTGACTCGGGACTGTACCCAAAAACCACCGTTTTGCACGCCCTCTTGGACGTGGTAAGATGGAAATCAAAGCACAGTGGGAACCACACAAGACTCTATGACGATCTCGGGTCAACAGACTACTCTGTACCAGTGTCACCAGAGAACTGCCATCTGACGTGAGGTATAATACCATCTGGGAGTTCTCGGCGAGTCCGTCCAGTGTACCCAGTCTCTACTGAGCACCCGTATATCTCCTCTGATGTCAAACACCGATGGATATGGGATCATCCATCGCCCATCTACATGGGTCGAGAAGGTACACGCTAGTCTACTCTGGTATATCGATGCCCCGTCTCGATACACCCACGACTAGGGACTTTGAAGGATGTACTTATGGACTACCATGTCCCCACTAGTATGATCCGCATCATAGTCCAGGTAGTCAAGTACAGATCCTAAGGGCTTTACCAACATGTAACAGAGAGACAAACAGTATACACGTTAAGGTAAAGGTCAACCAGATAGCATACTATCATGTCGAGTAAGAAAGTCCTCCCTATATATGTCCCAGCATCCACTACAATATACATCCTATGTATAGTAATGGCCTCTAGGGCATACATATAACTAACAGTGGGTATGTTCGTCGGGACCCTTGACCCTCAGGCAACTATATCCCAATTTTTGCTGTTCTTCAAGCCGACCATCTTCCAGTCCTTGATTGACAAGCTGGCCCAAATGGACCAAATGGGCCATAGGCCATCCTTTTCAAAAACGGATCTTCGGAATGAAAAGGGCAAAGGGAAAGCGACCTTCGTCGCCAACGCCCAACAACAACCGAGTGACTCGAAATCGGTAGCTCGCCAAAACAACAAACCAAGATCCCTCGAAGATAAGTTGAGACGTCCTTACTCATTTCTCAAGGATAAAATGAGGAGACTATTCAAAATGGCGGTGCTCAACAGGCTCATCACTCTGCCGGATCCGAGACGCCCACTGCAACCGAGCGACGTCAACAATCCCAATTACTGCCCCTACCACTGAATAGTGAGCCACCCAATCGAAGATTGCTACGTCTTCAAAAACTGGGTTGAAGACCAGTACCAACACGGTAAGTTCGCGCTATCCAAAAACTGGAAGGTAAAACCCGCCACAGCAGCATGCTCCTAAAAAGGTGGATATACCGGGGGCATCATGCTCATTTATAGAGGAAGCTCCGTGGGAAGTTGTCCTTTTGGCTAAAACTAAAAGAATGCTGAAGGATCTTCAAGCAAGTCCGGCGATTAGGTAGAAAAGGCCGCTGGAGCATGAGATTATTGACGGGATGCTGAAACCATGCCCAATGCCGAAAGTTGGTAATGATGGGCAAAACCTCCAGGCCAAGCCTCCGACGTCTTCAAAGAAAAAGAAGAAGGCCAAGAAGCCCGTGCAGCTCGATGACAATCTTACGGGTCTGCAAAAGTACATTGATACACTGGAGGAATACAACCAAAAGGAACGGACTCCAATCACACTGGAAGAATTCTTCAAGCATGTTCTTGAGAACGGAAATAGTGACATTGATGAAGGAGACGATTCTTCAGAAGAACCCGAGGATTATATGGTGAGTTGCTACATGATCTCTCACCAGTCAATAAATGGAAAAGAAGTGTAGGGTTACCTAGAGCGGCAGTAAGGTTTCGGGAGACATCGTCCATGCCGTTTTCAAAACTTTTTACCGTACTAAAGAACCCTAACCATAGAATCTTAACTAGAGATTTAGACAATACAGCATGCAAACAACTTTGCATACGAAGTGAATGAGGAATACAACCTTTGTAGACCGGTCATTCACTTCTAAAGCTCCGTGTAGTAGTCCCTTCGCTCCAAGTAGTGAACACCCGAACTCTAGTAAGGGTTCACATGAAGAAATGAACAAGCTTGCTCGAAGTCTTCGAGGACGAAGATGATCTACGTCGAGGAGACTCAAGCTCATGCTACCTCTTCACTAATGGTAGATTAGTGAAGCAAACACTCTAAACTAAATGGCTAATATAGTAGAGAATGAAGAAGTAGGAAGTGGGCTCACTTTAGATTTATTTTTCTCACAATATTTCTTCATCTCTCCAAACCCTAGAAAACTCTTTTCTTGAGGAAGAAGAAGATGAAGAGAGAAGAGAATGAAACTCTCATGAGGTGAGAATGGCAACAATAGCTGAATTAGTGTCATACACTAACTCTTGTAGAGACTTAACTATGGGTGAGGATAATGGTTAAGTCAATAAATATCTACAAGTGAAACAAAAATGGTGGACTTGGTCAATGTTTCCACAAGCTTCTACAAGCTTGTGGCCATGACTAATATCCATCCAATTTTGAATTACTTAGATAAATATAAACCCTATATTATATCAAGCATGGTGTAAGTCTCATACACCCATGAAGCATGTGGCATCAAGCATGACACAAATAAAATGTACATTAATATATATACTATATGCACATAAGTGAGAAAAAGAATACTTGGTGAGCAAATATATTAGTTAATATAAGTTAATATATCAAATATATAATTATACATTAAATTATCAAATCAACACTAGATTTAATAATCCGGCTATATCACATACAACCGACTAAAATCATATGAATCAACTTATCGAATCAACACTTGATCCGATAACCCGGTTATATCACATATAACCGATCGATATCACATATCGCGAGAATAGAATATGATATCACATACTTGTATTAATCTCGGTCACGCACATATCACATATGTGCTCCTAGTTCGTTTCGCATGAACCAGGGAATCTCTGTGTAGGACTCTAAAGACTCGTCAATACGTCGGCAGTAGGTGATGATCATATCAAACACCCACAAGCCGCAAGCGGTCTGCTAAACATAACGGCCACCCGGGTATTGAGCGATCAGAAGATCAACAAGCAAGCCTGCTCATACTCCTGCGAATCCAATCAGTAACACTACCATGCAGTCCGGTCTCTTCATCTGATATATCGCATATCACAGTGATTAATCTTATCTTCGTGTGTATTTAGAAATATTTCACGACCAAAGAAATTTATAACGCAATCAATTAACGGTGTCGATGTAGCGCGTCAATGAATACGGATCGTGTAAGTCCACGTTGCCCACCCCGGTGCTTGCGGGGAGACGGAAAACGGAATAAAAATCAAATTTTTATCACTTTAGGCAACATGGACTAAACAAAGAAGGATCTTTGCTAAACAAAAACAAGCTAAAGCTAACTAGAAACTAGCTAAGGGTAGAATGGTTATACCTAGGGCTTTATGTTCTTCTCTCCTTGCTTCTTGGAGTAGTAGAAAGGGATCACCTTTGTCGTCTTCTCACGTCGAAGAAGGATCCACCCGAAAGCCTCAACATTTGGCTTCAACTCCAAGCTAGAAGTAACTAGGGTGCTAGAAGTGCTAATCCTAGAACCCTAGATGAGAGTAGAGATTATCAAGAAGAGGTTTTTCTCAAGCTCAAGTGTTTCTCAACACATGAGAGGGGAGAGCTTAAGGGAGAGGAAGAACAAGAGAGAGAAAGTGAATGATAGAATGAGAGAATAAAACAACCATTCTCACATATATGTGTGAATTATTATAAATTGATAATTAGCTAGATAATTGTCATGGTTAATCAAGACATGACCATTATCATTTCATATTTAATGCTAATTGCAAGGATCAAAGATCATCTTTTATATGGAATGATGATGGTCAACATGTCAACTAAGGTCAACAAGTCAAGATAGTCAAATGGTCAACAACCATAACCATGCACAATTATATTAAACTAATATCAATTAACCATAATACACACATAAGCATTAGGGTTAATAAAATGACAATGGTCATTAACCCTAATCAAAGTCCTCTCCCTCTGTCTCAAGCAACTGTGCATACGCACCCATATTCGTGATCCGAGGAACACGAATACAAAGAGATAAAACCAATCCCAAATCATATACTAGGATCCGGCTTAAACCAAAGCCCGCTAGTATAAGCTGTCCGGACAACAAACGTGCACAAGTGCGCGGATGTGAACGAACTCTGTCGCAAAACCATGCGACCTCTACTCATTTTGCCTAAAGGCGAATAGCTCTCTGTGTGGGACTCTAAAGACTCGACACTACACTGGCAGTGGGTTTAACCACAGACCGCAAGCGGCACTAGCTGTACCTAACGGTCCCCGGGTAGATGCCGATAAGAAGACTGACGAGGTGAACCCCATCTGAACTCCTACTAAGCCTGTATGTGATAGTCTCCATACAGTCCGGTCTGTTCGTCTGATACATCGCATGGCGGGCCTAGGGGGCGGTGAACGTCAGTCCCCTAATAGCGGTACAAGTCGTGTCGGAGTGTAGCCCAGAACACCCTGAGATAACACTGGAAACCTACCAGTATATCTCGCTTGCCCTGGCCAGGGACTACTTGTGTAATGGCTCTCCTGGACACAGCGCGATGTCAACCCCCAATACCAGAAGCGACGAATCCTGTCTAACTGTCACTGCCTCCAAGTGCTTCGGGACTGCACCCAAAAACTACCCGTTTGCACGACTCCTTTGAGCCGTGGTAGGGTAGTAATCAAAGTGCAGTGGGAACACACTCGAGGCGAAGTGACAGTGTCAAGTCAGCGGACAAAGCTGTACTCGTGTCACCTGGGAACTGATAACTGACGATAGGTATAATACCAACCAACAGTCCCCGACGAGTCCTGTCCAGTGTACTCGTAACCTAACGAGCACCCGTATACTATCTCAAGTACGACGTACTGACGGCTGTGGGACAGACCGTCTTCCACACTGGGATGAGAAGCGCATACGCTAGTCTACTCCGGAGTATCGATGCCATGTCTCGATAGTCCAACGACCAGGGACCTGTATAAGGATGTGCTTATGGATTACCCAGCTCCCACGAGTGTGAGCGCCATCACAACGCTGGTAATCAAGCAAAGATCCTAAGGGCTCTACTAATATGTATATCAGCGATATGCTAAAAGAAACACATGCACATATTAAAGCAGAGACAAACCAAGTAGCATACTACCATTTCGAGCAAGATTGTATATACAACTGTGAATATCCCAAGCTTCCATTAAGTAATATACAAACTAGTATGATACAGTAATGGTCTCTAGGGCATATACACTAACAATCTCCCACTTGCACTAAGGCCATGTACTGGCGTATCGATGACCTATCATCTCGATCAGCCGCTCGAACTGAGTCTGGGGAAAGGCCTTGGTGAATGGATCTGCTGTGTTATCTTCTGAAGCAACCCTTCGAACCTCGATCTCCTGGCGATCCACGATCTCCCTGATCAGGTGATACCTCCTCAAGATGTGTCTGGATTTCTGATGGGACCTGGGTTCCTTCGCTAAAGCTATAGCCCCGTTGTTGTCGTAATACAGAGGTATTGGGTCAACAATGGACGGAACCACCTGAAGTTCTTTCAAGAACTTCCTCATCCAGACAGCTTCTTTTGCGGCATCAGATGCAGCGATGTATTCCGCTTCCATAGTCGAGTCAGCAACGGTTTCCTGTTTGGAACTCTTCCAACACACCGCCCCTCCATTGAGGGTGAAGACAAAACCCGACATGGACTTGGAATCATCCTTGTCACTCTGGAAGCTGGAGTCAGCAAAGGCCTTAATCTGGAGGTCTTTTCCGCCATACACCAAGAACATCTTCTTAGTCCTTCTCAGGTATTTGAGAATGTTATTTACTGCTATCCAATGTTTCTCCCTAGGGTTTGACTGATACCTGCTTACCACACTCAGTGCATAAGCCACATCCGGTCTGGTACACAACATCGCATACATTATAGAGCCTACCGCAGAAGCGTAGGGTATAATAGACATGCGATCCCTCTCCAAATCAGTCTTAGGAGACATCTCTTTGGAGAGGGTGATCCCGTGACAAGCCGGTAGATTACCGCGCTTGGAATCTTCCATACTGAATCTCTTCAGTATGGTGTCGATGTACCTGGACTGTGAAAGTCCTAATATCCTCTTGGATCTGTCACGGTAGATCCGGACACCCAGAATGTATGAGGCATCACCCAGGTCTTTCATGGAGAACCTGTGTGACAAGAACCCCTTGACAGATTGTAGCATAAGAATGTCATTTCCTATTAAGAGAATGTCATCCACGTATAAAACGAGGAATACTACAGTTCTCACTACAAATCTACAATAGATACATGGTTCATCTGGATTTTTGATAAAGCCAAATTTCTTGACCGTCTCATCAAAACAGATGTTCCAACTCCGCGATGCCTGCTTTAGTCCATAAATGGACTTAAGCAACTTGCACACCTTTCCGCTGCTCCCACTCTAAATGAAACCCTCTGGCTGGTCTATATAGACACACTCCTCTAAATGTCCATTTAGAAAAGCGGTCTTTACGTCCATCTGCCAAATCTCATAATCGTGGAAGGCAACAATGACAAGAAGGATCCGAATAGATTTCAGCATAGCTACTGGGGAAAAGGTTTCGTCATAGTCCAAACAGGTCTTTGACGAAAACCCTTTGCAACCAATCTAGCTTTATAGGTCTCAACCTGTCCATCTACACCAATCTTCCTTTTGAAGATCCACTTGCATCCTACGAGTTTTACCCCATCTGGAGCAATGTCCAACGTCCATACTTTGTTGGTGTACATGGACTCCATTTCGGTCCGCATTGCATCCAGCCATTTTACCGAGTCGACGCTCTGAATGGCTTGCTGGAAGCTAGTAGGCTCATCACAATCTATGATGCAATCCTTTCTATCCCCGTCAATGAGAAAACCGTAGTATCTCTCGGGCGGATGAGACTGCCTACTACTCCTGCGGAGTGGCGTGGGAATGTCCTGATCTTTCGAACCCTCTGGTTCTACTAAGCTTTCAGTAATAGCTCGTGGTTCTGGAATTTCTTCCAGTTCTATTGCGCTCCCACTTAGTTCTTTTTCTATGAACTGGTGTTCTAGAAAGTGGGCATGGCGAGAAACAAAGACCTTTTGTTCATCTTTGCAATAGAAGAAATATCCCTTGGAGTTCTTTGGATATCCCACAAACTTGTACTGTACTGAGCGTGCCTCGAGCTTGTCCGCATGCTGCTTTTTTATAAAAGCTGGACATCCCCATGTCTTAATATGATTAAGATAGGGTCTCTTCCCACACCACATCTGATATGGTGTAGTAGGCACAGTCTTAGTTGGAACTTGGTTCAAAAGGTATGCAGCCGATTCTAGCGCATATCGCTAGAACGATCGCGGCAACTCAGCGTTACTCATCATGGACCGTACCATATCCAATAGGGTTCGGTTCCGTCTCTCCGATACACCGTTGTGTTGTGGAGTGTATGGAGGAGTAAGCTGAGAGAGAATTCCTTTCTCTTTTAAGTAACCCAGGAACTCGGCACTGAAGTATTCACCACCTCGATCAGATCTCAGTGCCTTGATACTTTTGCCTATTTGTTTTTCTACTTCATTCTTATATTCCTGGAATTTTTCAAAAGCCTCGGATTTATGTTTCATTAAGAAGACATAACCGTACCTTGAAAAGTCATCCGTAAAAGTAATGAAGTAAGAATAACCGCTTCGTGCATGTGTAGACATTGGACCGCACACGTCGCTGTGTACGAGTCCCAAGAGCTCGCTCGCTCTTACTCCGTGTCCAATGAACGGAGTCTTTGTCATCCTTCATTTGAGACAGGATTGACAAGTTGCATACGATTGATATTCGAACGGATCCAAATATCCTTCTGCATGTAACTTATTCAACCTTCTCTCATTGATGTGACCCAGTCTACAATGCCATAAGAAAGTTTTATTTATTTCTGGAGACTTTCTTTTGTGTGTATTCTGGACATTGAAAATCTGTGGTTGGTTTAAAACGTATATACCGTTGTTCAATGTACCTGACCCAATCAAAACTTGATTAAGGTGAATGTTCACTACATTACTTACAAATGCAAATTCATAACCTTCTGTAGATGCCGATAAGAAGACTGACGAGGTGAACCCCATCTGAACTCCTACTAAGCCTGTATGTGACAGTCTCCATACAGTCCGGTCTGTTCGTCTGATACATCGCATGGCGGGCCTAGGGGGGCGGTGAACGTCAGTCCCCTAATAGCTGTACAAGTCGTGTCGGAGTGTAGCCCAGAACACCCTGAGATAACACTGAAAACCTACCAGTATATCTCGCTTGCCCTGGCCAGGGACTACTTGTGTAATGGCTCTCCTGGACACAGCGCGATGTCAACCCCCAATACCGGGAGAGACGAATCCTGTCTAACCGTCACTGCCTCCAAGTGCTTCGGGACTGCACCTAAAAACTACCTGTTTGCACGACTCCTTTGAGCCGTGGTAGGGTAGTAATCAAAGTGTAGTGGGAACACACTCGAGGCGAAGTGACAGTGTCAAGTCAGCGGACTAAGCTGTACTCATGTCACCTGGGAACTGATAACTGACGATAGGTATAATACCAACCAACAGTCCCCGACGAGTCCTGTCCAGTGTACTCGTAACCTAACAAGCACCCGTATACTATCTCAAGTACGACGTACTGACGGCCGTGGGACAGACCGTCTCCCACACTGGGATGAGAAGTGCATACGCTAGTCTACTCCGGAGTATCGATTCCCTGTCTCGATAGTCCAACGACCAGGGACCTGTATAAGGATGTGCTTATGGATTACCCAGCTCCCACGAGTGTGAGCGCCATCACAACGCTGGTAATCAAGCAAAGATCCTAAGGGCTCTACTAATATGTATATCAGCGATATGCTAAAAGAAACACATGCACATATTAAAGCAGAGACAAACCAAGTAGCATACTACCATTTCGATCAAGATTGTATATACAACTGTGAATATCCCAAGCTTCCATTAAGTAATATACAAACTAGTATGATACAGTAATGGCCTCTAGGGCATATACACTAACAGATCGTCCACTGAGATGTGTGTTTTGATCGATCTTGTTTTAGATGAGTCGAAATTTAAAAGATAAAAGAAAATTCAAGAAAGTTGATTCAAGATTTGTGAGATTTGATTTTAAGAAAACATAAAGAATATAGATCTAGAATCAAGAATCAAGAAATGTCCCAATTATTTTGATTTATCAAGATAATGAATAATAGCTTGTAGGATTCGATTGAGTTCATAGTTAATGATGAATCTAATAATTTCTAATCTTATCTATTGATAATTTGTAGCTAGATTGATGATGATGAATGAAGATTATGGATCTTTTGAAGAAACTAGGGTTTCTCCTTCTATCCCTTATCTTTTCAATCATGATCATTCGGATCTAGGCTTTAGCAAAGAAAATCATCAATCATTTGATCCCTAATTTGCAGCGAAATTCACAAGAATGAGATCTCGATCCAAATTAGGTCATTGATGATTCTTTTTTCTAGAGTTCAAAAATCTCATAAGACTTAAAATTAGTATTAAGATTTGATCATCATTAGATCTATCAATTCTCTCGAATCCTCCACAAGCGGAGATTTCACTCACACATCATAAAAATTAATGAATCAAGAATCAAGAAGTTTCATAACGCAAGAATGTAAAGAAAAGCAAGATCAAGAATTTTCACCTTTTATTATTCAACGTTTCGTTACAATTCACTCAAAGACTACAAGAATTGAGGAGAGAACTCGATCGTCGAACTAGCTTCGCATCGTCTTCGTGAGTCGCGGATCGTCTTGGATCTCTTGCTCGGATGAAGATCGGTGTTGCTTCAAAAAGGCTCGATGGATTCTTGCTTGATTTTGTACTCGATGAATCTTGATTCAGATTTTGAATTGTATTTGGGTTAGGGTTTTGAGTTGCAAGTTGTGTCACTCAACTTGCGGAATTTTGGCTCAATTTTCAACAACCTTGTAATGATGCCCTTGGGTCCCTTTTTATAGTCTTCTCCTTTAGCTTCCCCTAGAAGCTTGATCTAGCTTCCTTTAGAAGCTAAGCTAGGTTTAGCTTCTTTTGCAAGCTTGGTTGTTATGAGAAGAAGCTTCTAGATTAAGGTAGTTAGCTAGCTTGCTTGAGAAGCTTGGTAGTTATTAGGCTTGTACAAGAAGCTTGGCTGTTAGGAAGGAAGCTTCGGGAGATCTCTGGAGACTGAAGTGTGTTGAAGAAGTTTGGCCGTTGAAAGAAGAACTCTGAGAAAGCAATCTTCCAATAATGAGCTGATGCGGCCGCGGATCCACGGCGGATCGGCCGATCCGTTTTGTGGTATTGATGCATGGAAACTTCAGGGTGTTTTGGTGATGATCCCTAGAACCTTATTTTATGTCTGGAATCTTTTTATACTTTCTTGTTCACTGCCAGATCACAAGTCTTAGACTTGGTGTATTTTTATCAGCACTTTTAGCAGTTCCGGTTCTTTTTCCTGGAGAATTTCCTACACACAATCTCGAGACAAGTGTTGCGATATACAAAAGATCATGCGTACAATAATAAACACTCAATTTCCCTCAAAATGCCGGTTATAATCTATAACACATGTTATTTGGTATTTTACAGAAGAATTGCTAATATGTGCTATATTCATACTGAACACCTTTAGATGATTGTAAATAGTAGGAAAATTGATGTGTTAAAAATGCAATATTTTCGACTGATCAAATTCCCCCAAACTTAATTTTGGTCATCTCGAGCAAACTTTTTTTATTCAGGTGAAGGAGAAAATATAAGAAAAAGAAAAACTAACTAGCACAGTTTCGTAGGCAACACGATTGCACTGAGCATGTGCAACAAGCCTTTAAACATCTAGGTGTCCCTGGTAGGAAGAGTGTTGTCTCCTGAGGGTTTTCAGCGGATTGCACCCACAAAATCCCGTAATAAAAGGAAGACCGTGAAAGTTACATATAAAGATAGGAATTATAAAAGAAAGACTTTGAAAATTAGAGTTTCCAACTACACTAGCTTTTCAGTTGTCATGGGCCCTATCTTAATAGTCATGAAACGATGTTAGAAATCACATCACCCCTCAATAAAAAATCGTCTTTATTCTTCATTCCTACCTTTCTTCCAAATATCAATCATATACCCCTACGTGTATGTAAAAGACATCCCTACACTCGGAAAATTCAATTCAAGCTATTATACTCTTGTCCATCTACCTCAGTACTTTTTAATCGGTGAATATTTAGATGGATTTGCTCACACATTTTTCATACGACCGTTAATACTTCTTGAGGTACTAACCGACCGATTACTCATGTGCTTGCTTATTAGGCGTATTAGTATTTTCCTCGTCTTGCACCACCTAAGGCTTAACAGTGACTCCCAGACCAGTTGGTCTAAGGCACTAGGTGATGAAGCACCCTCGCTATATTTTTTTTATTGCTGCCTTGGTGATAACAAAACCAGTGTTCATTTTTCTTCACCATTTTATCTTTTATTCATTTTTTTATTTCCTTCATACTTTCGGCTTTTAGACAAGAGCATTTCAAGGTATTCTCTACTATCCCGAGTTTCAAGACGTGTGTAAGTGCATATAGTCGGGTATCAACATTCAAATGTTAGGCTTCCAGAATAGGAACTATTTTTCAGACTTATTTTTATCCTCAGATTAGTGACTTCCTTCATCTTACTAACCCTTAGGACAACGGCTCATAACTACTTATTACTAGTTTCGTTTAAGAAAACTTCTAATTTTCTTGGTTTTCTTAAATTTTTCCAATCTTTTGGATGTAATTTTTCACTATCTAATCTTTTATTACAAAATTAAATATTTTTATGTTTTGAATTTTTTTAAAAAAAATTTATATGTTTTAAATGTTTTGTGCTTATGCAAAGTATGATGCAAATGATGCGTAAATAAGCACAAACCTCCCCCAAACTTGTTTTCAACAATGTCCCCACGGTTGTCAACCGCTAGATCACAAAAACCTGTAAGCCTGGGAGGAAATTTATTAATGGGGGCAATAAATATGATCGCGAAAATCCTCCCCCAAACTTATTCTTTTCACTCACCTCCATTCTAAAGATGATACAGTAATTTACAGGACATGGAGGTGAGACGGAGGAATTTTAATCAAGATAAATCGGCTCCTGTAAAAACAGGAGCTCCTCCGTGGGGTCAGTGGAAAAATACGGTTTTAATCTATGTCCATTTACTTTGAAAATTGTACCGTTTTTAACATTTTCAACCTCGACTGCCCCGTACGGGTATACAGACCGCACAATAAAAGGTCCTTTCCACCGAGATCGTAGCTTACCCGCATGAAGATGGAGTCGTGATCATAAAGAAGGACTTGTTGACCAGGAGTAAAATTTTTTCTCAAAATGTTTTTATCATGAAATACTTTAGTCCAGTTCTTTACAATTACAGCATTATCATAAGCTTCATCGCGGAGTTCGCTTAGCTCGTTTAATTGCAGCTTCCGAAAGTTGCAGGCTTGATTTAAGTCAAAGTTGATTTCTCTAATGGCCCACATTGCTTTGTGCTCAATCTCGACCAGAAGGTGGCAGGCCTTTCCAAACACTAGTCTGTAAGGAGACTACCTAGATCGGTTTTATATGCAGTTCGGAATGCCCAAAGAGCATCCGTCAATTTGGTTGACCAATCTTTTCAACTTCTAGAAACAGTTTTCTCCAGAATTTGTTTGATTTGTCTGTTTGAAACCTCAGCCTGCCCGCTCGTTTGGGGATGATAGGGTGTGGAAAGTTTGTGGTTGATTGCATATTTCCGCATCAAAGTCTCGAAAGACCGATTGCAGAAATGTGTCCCGTTATCGCTAATGATAGCGCGTGGGTGTCCAAATCGCGAATAGATGTTTTCTTTTAAGAACTTAATGACAACCTTTTTGTTATTAGTGCGACAAGGAATAGCTTCAAACCACTTCGAGACGTAATCAACCGCAAGCAATATGTACAAATTCCTAAAGGAGTTGGGAAAATGACCCATAAAGTCAATACCCCAAACGTCAAAAATTTCAAAAAGATGGGTTGCTGTGGCATCTCATTTCTCTGGGAAATCCTACCTATGTGTTGATACTGTGCACAGGTTTTGCAATGATCAAATGCATCTTTGAACAAAGTCGGCCAATAGAAACCGCATTGCAAAACCTTCTCCGTCGTATTTCGAGTACCGAAATGACCCTCACATGCATGATCATGACAAAAAGATAGAACACTCTTGAATTCATCATTAGGGATACACCTGCGAATGATCTGGTCAGTACAATATTTAAACAGATAGGGTTCATCCCAGTAAAAGTATTTTACTTGGGATAGAAATCGATGTTTGTCCTGTTTTGACCATTCGCGGGGAATAAGTCCCGTAGAAAGATAATTCACAATATCCCTGAACCAAGGTTCATCGGATATACTCAAGAGTTGTTCGTCCGAAAAAGAGTCATTGATCGGCAGGGTCACAGGTGAAGAAAAGATGCGCGAAAGTTGGTCGGCTATAATGTTTTCACATCATTTCTTATCTTTAATAAAAAGATCAAATTCTTGTAATACAAGGATCCAACGTATTAGCCTATCTTTAGCATCTTTCTTCACCAAAAGATGTTTCAAGGTAGAGTGGTCAGTGTACACAACAATAGGTGAGCCAATCAAGTAAGGCCTGAATTTTTCTAATGCGAATACAACTGCCAAAAGTTCTTTCTCAGTAGTTGTATAGTTAATCTGAGCATCATTCAGGGTCTTCCTTGCATAATAGATCACGTGTGGAATCTTTTCAATGTGCTGTCCTAAGACTGCACCAACTGCAAAATCTGATGCATCATACATAAGCTCAAATGGGTGGTTCCAATTTGGAGAAGATAGAACAGGGGCTGTAGTGAGAGTGTGTTTGAGTGAGTCGAATGCTGCCTCACAATCCGAGTCAAAATGAAAGGTTGTGTTCTTGGCCAAGAGAAGAGTTAAAGGTCTAGCGATTTTGCTAAAATCCTTAATGAATCTCCGGTAAAAGCCTACATGGCCAAGAAAGGATCGTATATCCTTGACGCATTTGGGATGAGGAAGGTTTTGAATGACATCTATTTTAGCTTTGTCAACCTCAATGCCTTTCCGTGAAATAATATGTCCAAGCACAATTCCCTCTTGGACCATGAAATGGCATTTTTCCCAATTCAAGGTTAAGTTCTTCTCTTTACAACGAGTAAGAACCGCGTCAAGATGTGATAGGCAGTCAGCAAAAGAATCTCCGAATATCGAGAAATCGTCCATGAAAATCTCCAAAAAATTCTTGACCATGTCCGAGGATATCCCCATCATACACCGCTGAAATGTAACGGGAGCATTGCATAACCCAAAGGGCATGCGTCTATAAGCAAAGGTACCAAAAGGACAAGTAAATGTGGTTTTATCTTGATCCTTTTTGGCAATAGGGACCTGGTTATAGCCAGAGTATCCGTCCATGAAGCAGTAATATTCACGTCCAGCTAAGCGTTCCAGCATCTGGTCAATGAAAGGTAGAGGAAAGCGGTCTTTCCTTGTTGCGGCATTGAGTTTTCTGTAATCAATACATACACGCCATCCAGTTTGAGCATGTGTCTGGATTAACTCATTTGCCTCATTTGTAATGACCGTGATGCCGGATTTCTTAGGGACGACATGAATTGGACTTACCCATTGGCTATCGGAGATTGGGTAAATGATACCATTGTCAAGGCATTTAACGATTTCTTTCTTAACCGCATCCTTCATGACAGGGTTTAACTGTCTCTGTGGTTCTCGTGTTGGCTTGGCTTCATCCATCAAATGCATATGATGTTTAACAATAAAGGGACTAATCCTTTTGATGTCAGCCATAGTCCAACCAAACGCCTTCCTATTAGATCACAATACTGTCATAAGCGCATTCTCTTGCTCTGAGACTAGAGAAGTGGATATGATCACAGGTAATGACTCATTCTCACCTAAATATGCATATTTAAGATGAGAAGGTAAAAGTTTTAGATCTAATGCTGGCGGAGAAACTATAGAAGGTGGGATCATCGAATGACATTCGGAGTCACAAAGAAGCTCGTAGGCTGTAAAAGATACAGACTCGGAAGGTGAAGAGTCAAGAGTGTCCGACTCAAGCATGGAAAATGTGTCCTCACTATGATGTGAAAGATCAAACATTGATGTGCTGGTTTCGTCGAGATCTTCAAAGCAAAGTTCATCAACTTCGCAACTTTCGGGAGTAATCTCGTGGACAGAGTAGACATCAAGTATGTGAGCAGAGGGTTCAGATGGCTGACTTCCAATTTTATAGATGTTCAGTTCAATTGTCATTTTTCCAAAAGATAGGTTCATTGAACCGTTTCGAAGGTTAATGACAGCATTGGAAGTGGTAAGGAATGGTCGACCCAAAATCACCGGAATTTGGTTCCGTGGGTTTGCTACAGGTTGTGTATCTAGAACAATAAAGTCCATGTTTCCCCAATCAGAGCAAAGCTCTGTTTTAAAATTCAAAATTTAAAAGTTGAAGCAACGCTTCAGATCTAGCGCTAGGCGCGCTGCGCGCCACGTGTCAAACACGGATGCGCTAGCGCCAGATGCGCTGCGCGCCACGTGTGAAACGTAGGCGCACTAGCGCAAAGCGCGCTGCGCTCTGAGTAACGCACCACGTGCAAAGCACGGGTGCGCCAGCGCTGGAATTAAAAATTCCCCACCGTTAGATCAAAAGATCTAATAATGATAAATCATTAATTAATCAGAATTAAAATTCTGTTATGGAAAGATCTTTCCAATCTTGTTAAAAACAAGAAGATTATCTTCTGTAAAACAGAAGCCTCAAAGATCCAACGGTGGGGAAACATCCCCAAATCAATCAGAGAAAGATCTCTTTAATTGATTCAACAAATCAATTTGCCCTATATAAAGGCCCCAAGACTTCAAGTCTGAGATAAAAAGAGAAACCCCCTACAAACTTTGAGAAAACTCAAAAAAATAAAAGCAAGCTTTTAGCAAAATAAGATCACTTCTTCAAGGTAAAAGAACATGATTCTCGAACACAGAGATGAAATCATCTCATGAAAAAAAGAACTATCTTCCAAAAAAGATCATAGATCTACAAAAGACCAAGGTCTTTGATAAAAAAAGAGATCAAAAGATCTCATCATAAAAACAAAAGAAGTATTTACTTCATTCACAGATCATTGATCTACAAAGGCAAAACCCTTTTTTAAAAAAAAATAATAAGAACTATTGTTCTTGAATCTTGAGGCAAAGCCTCCTTTAAAAAAAAGAACATAAACTTATTCTCTGATCATAAATTTGATCAAATGCGCTTTGCTCTACTGGAAAGTACCTTGCACTCATGAACTGCGCTTTTGCGCTCCTTGGACCGGCGCTCAGCGCTAAAACATGCCACGTGTCAACCGCAGACACAACTTGCGCTTTGCGCTTCTGAAACAGCGCACTGCGCTCATGGGCTGGCGCTCAGCGCCAAGCGCGCCACTTGTCACTCGCTGGTGCGCCACTAAACTAGCGCAACGCGCTTATAAATTGAAAGCGCAATGCGCTTATAAACTAGCGCTTAGCGCTAAGCGCGACACGTGTCCTTTTCGGTTGCGCTACTTGGCAGAAGCGCAATGCGCTATTTAATTGGCACAAAGCGCCTGGCACGCTACGTGGCACACTGTCAGAACACACATTGTTCTGATGAATGCTATGCATTCAATACAAGACAAAAATTGTCAGGATCTGATGCTCTGCATTATTAAAAGGGCCAAGCCCAAGTATAAGCTCAACAGCCCAGAACAATAAAATGTTAAAGCATTTTAATCTTATTAGGCTTAGCCAAATTCTGGCCATAAGTCCTAAACTTATATTCAACTGAGCCCGTCTGCTCACGAATATTCAACAGATCTCAGTCCCAAACTGGGCTACAGATCTTTCAACCAACTCACACCGGTTCGAGGGTACATCTCTTTACTCCTCTGATATCTGTCGTTGTAATCCTTCAACGTCTTCAGAGAGGTGACGGGTCCCGACAACCACACATTTCTACGGACTGTGGGGTCCTTAAACTCATGGACTACAATGTCCTTAAACCTTATAGACTACGATGTCTCTAAACCGGACTGTGGGGTCCTTAAACTCATGGACTACGATGTCCTTAAACCTTATAGACCACGATGTCTCTAAACTGGACTGTGGGGTCCTTAAACTCATGGACTACGATGTCCTTAACCTGGACCGAGACGTCTTTAAATTAGCACTGGACCGAGATGTCCTTAAACTAACATTGGACCACCATGTCCTTAAACTGGTAATCGACCGCAAAATCCCTAAACTAAAACAATAGAGTTCAAATGCTCTTTTGTTGGATCTAAATAATCCTGTTAAGTAGATCTTAGTCTAAAATTACACTAACGTATCCTTAACCAACTGTTAAGTTGATCTTAGTCTAAAATTAGACTAACATGCCCTTAACAAAGGTTTAAGTTGATCTTAGTCTCAAATGAGACTAACGTATCCTTAAACCCAAACCATAACCCAAATCTAAGAAAATACGGATTTGGACTAATCCACGCCCTACGGGCGACAATATAAATTAGTCTCCGTATACAATCCACGGGCAACCAAAAACAAAACAAACAAACACACGACACGAAGTGACCATCTGGAGAAGGAGAAAGTGGTTACCGCGACGCGGTAGCGTAATTAACTGCAGGGGCTTGCGTCTGTAGGGAAGAGCGTCCCCACAATCAAAAACCCCTCAAATGAGGGGGAATCTGACGAAGTCTGCTACATCGGCCGCATCCGTTTAAACCTTCGATCCATGGTGCCATAAATCAACTTGGCATCTTCGGAGAGGTGGACGGATAGCACCAATTAGCATCTGCCCCAAAATTCAGGCAAGACGGAAGTACACGGTCGCGTCTCCGTGTTTCGGTAGGGAAGAGATTATGGCACGCCCGGTGGGACCTCTTCCTCTTTCCACTCCACACTTCGTGTGTCGTGTTCACGAACGGATCGCGGTTTGTTAATGGTTGCCCTTAGGTTCGAGGTACTAAGATTTGGTGTCTTACTGGGTGCAGAAAACAATGGCGTCTACTTGCATGAAGTGTTCCAGCTGCAATTGCAATTCGCGTTCCGCCTCATCCGGAGGCATAGCTTATAGGCCCCAAGCAGCCTCTCTGTTCACGATGCCAGTGGAACAGGTCACTCAGGCCACCACTGGATTGTTTTTCGGGACCATGCTCCCGCCAACGAGCTTCAGTGCTCCTATACCAACACAAGAAGTTCCCAAGAAGTCGGTCTTTGATCGGCTTGCAACTACAACGGCCCCTCTCAACGGGTCGTCCAGCTATAGCGCCTCAGTCTTTGCCAGATTGGGCCAAAGTTCATATGGGCCCATGATGAAGCCTACAATTCCAGAACAGGTTATTCCGCAGAGGATAGCCATCCCTGCTCCCGAAGTCGTCAAGGAGGCTTCTCCTGCCAAAGGGTCGGTCTTCACTAGACTGACTGTTCCGGCTCCTACTCCGTCTCCCGTTCCTGCTCAAAAGTCTGTCTTTGACAGATTAGATACCGCTACTCAATGGACGTCGGTCTTCAAGAGGCTGGTACCGGCAGTGCCTCACCTGAACAGGGGGCAAGACGAAGTCGCCCCTCAAGATGAAACCATCCCAACAGCTCGACACGCTCGACGTCGCCACTGGCGCCGAGTAAGGAATGCTGGGGGAAACTCCTCGTCTGGGCTAACTCCACCAGCCCCAACGGTGGTAGTCAATGCTGCTGTTCCAACTGGAAACAGCTTTGAACTGCTGAACAAGATGCGCAGGAACTCTCCTACCGCCGTACTGAAAAGATCTCCTTCCCCGATGGAGAATGTTACAGAAATAAAGCCGGATCAGCCCCTTCAACGGCTGTCCTCCAAAGTTTACAAAGTCTGACGACGGGTCCAGGAGTCGGTGATTGATCAAGACTATCCCCGCCGATAGAAGAAGCTGAAGGTTCAGCAGGAAGAGAACCGTCCCGGCAAGCCACAAAGGACGAAAACCACCTGGGTGCTCGCTGCAACGGCCCCCTCAACGTCAGCTGCTCAAAAGAGAAAGAGGCTAGAGAAAGCCCCTATGAATATGGTGGGCCACAAAGACGCTGAGCCCAAACGCCCCAAGTCTGGGGGCATAACAGTGCATACTGTTTACATGGCTTTCGGAAAAGAGGAAAGCCGCGCTTTGACGGGCCACCGACCGCTCACCCGATCCGTGAAAAAAGCTCAAGAGCAGTAACAGAAGCTTCAAGAAATGCTGACGCAAATGGCCGCACTCACCGGGCCAAAAGAAAGCCCGGAGGCATCATCAGAGAAGCGTCATGAATAGGAAACCGATGCTGATTTCTTACGCGGAGTTCTCGAAAAGAAGGACAGAGAAGCTGCAGAACAAGCTGCTAACATAAAACGAATGGCGCTTCTCTTCCAAGACATGGTCGGGATGATGTTACAGCCGGATCCTCCAGCTGAAGACCCTCCAATCATTATTGAAGACGACAGAGGGGAGACATCGAACCCTCCTCCGGCTCTTTCAGCAGCCAAAGAGGAAACTATTTCCAAGGCCGCTCTGGATGACTACATTGCCCAGCAAATATGAGCTCACCAGGCGAATGAAGCGGCCGGCCAAGTCGTTAAAACTGGGCGACCGTATCCAGGCTTGTATGATCGAATAAGTTACCCGCCGGGATATATGATCCCCAAATTCCATGTGTACAAGGGGACAGGCAATCCCCATCAACATGTCACTCAGTTCAGGGCTCTTTGCGGCAATACTGGAGGTGATGATAAACTTCTACTTCGCCAGTTCGTCGGTAGTTTAGCGGACACAGCTTTTGAAAGGTACTTGGAGCTTCCCGACGACTCCGTCAAAACGTTTACAGAAATGGAGTTGCTATTCACTCAACGGTTCGCAAGCACCAGTGAACGCACCCCGATCACGGCATTGATCAACGCCAGAGTAAAGCCGGAAGAGACATGGGTGCAGTATGCAATCCGGTGGCGGAACCTATGGTCGAAATGCGAACAACGCATAGAAGAATCTCCTGCCGTGGGCATGTTCATATGGACCCTTGACCCTCAGTCGACTATCTCCCAATTCATGATGTTCTTCAAGCCGACCACCTTCCAAGCCTTGATCGACAAGCTGGCCCAAATGGACCAGATGGGCCATAGGCCTTTCCCTTCAAAAATGGGTTTCCAAAATGAAAAAGGTAACGGGAAAGCGACTGTTGTCCCCAACGCTCAGCGACAGCCAAGTAACCCAAGACCGTCTGTTCGTCAGAGCAGCAAGCCGCGATCCCTCGATGAGAAGTTGAAACATCCTTACTCATTTTCCAAGGATAAAACAAGGAGACTATTCGAACTGGCAGTGCGCATGGGACTCATCACTCTGCCAGATCCAAAACATCCATCGCAACCGGGTGACATTAACCATCCTAACTATTTTCCCTACCACAGAGTAATGGGCTACCCACTCGAAGATTGCTACGTCTTCAAAGGTTGGATTGAGGATGAATACCAAAAGGGCAAATTCGAGTTGTCTGATAACTGGAAGGTGAACCCGCCACAACCACATGCTCAGAAAAGGATGGACACGCCAGGGGCATCATGCTCTTTTATAGGGGAAGCTCCATGAGAAATTGTTCTTTCGGCAAAAACTAAAAGAGTGCTGAAAGATCTTCAAACATGTTCGACCTATGAACAAAGAGACCGAAACGTCCTTAAACTAACACCGAACCACTATGTCCTAAAACTGGCAACGGACCGAAACGTCCTTAAACTAACGATGGACCACTATGTCTTAAAACTAGCTGTTGACCGAGATGTCGATAAACTACGGTGGATTGCAGCGTCCTAAAGCTGATACAAAAAAAGAATAAAAAAGAGGAAAAAAAAGAAAATGGTATGTCCATAAGCAAAATGGGTACGGATGAAAACCCGAAAGGGCTCCGTGAGTAAAAACAGCAGGGCTACCGGCGAGTTTTGTGAAAACCCGAAAGGGCGCAATCTCGTTAAAAGACACTTGCAAGGTCCTCTCGACTTTGTAAGGAGAAACCACCTGCGTGAGATCCTTACGACTCACAAGGGAGCAACACACTTAGGGATCCTCACGATTCCTAAGGAGAAATTACACTTGCGAGATCTTCACGACTCGTAAAGAGAATCCTCTTATGGGACCCTCATGGCTCATAAAATTCAAAAGTCTTAAGCTACATGGATCTGCACCTGTTCTTAAGCGGCCACCACAACCTCCAATATTGCCCTACAAGCGTCTCAATGCCGACCCTTGTATACAATCCACGGGCGCGAATAAATATTTCCCTAACAAAGTCCCATCCATAACTAGGAATATGTCTACACGGTGAACAGCCCTTGTAGGTCCTCTCGACTTGTAAGGAGAAAACACTCTTGTAAGATCCTTACGACTTATAAGAGACCATGCACTTAGGAATCCTCACAATTCTTAAGGAGAAAACGCACCTACGTGATCCTCATGACTCATAGGGAGAAATACCTTTATGAGACCCTTACGGCTCATGAAGTCAAAAGCCTTAGTCGACAGGATCCTAACCCTGTTCTCTAAGCCACCTTTGTTCGACATCGACAAAGGCAAATGATGATTCGCTGATGCCGAAATCGGTGTCTAATTCCAAGCTTGCAGAAGAAGCTAGCGAGCCACACATGCATAAAAATAGCCGAAATGATGGGGCAACCTGCAACAAAATCAGCAAGTAAAAATGTATGTATGAAAAATAGCCGAAATGATTGGGCAACTCACAATAAAAAAAAGCGAGTAAAAATAAAACAAATAGCCGAAATGATTGGGCACTGCGAGAAATAGCCGAAATGATTGGGCAATCGCGACCTTCGTGATATAAAAGCTGAAATGATAGAGCATCGCGGAAAGAAAAATATATAAAATGAAATTTTTTGCTCTACAGGTGAAATCACGTCGATCCCTGTATACAATCCAGGGGCACAAACAAAAAAGGAGGGGAACACCTTCCCACCAGGCTCCATCAGAAAGCGAAGCCAAATCTCGACGGTTCATAGACAACCTAAAGACAACCTCGACATTTGTCGCAATATTGCAGACACAATGCCAACAAACGAAGCAAAAGAAGATCCCAAGCTTCAGGGTCTCGACGTCAACATCAACAACTTAGAGATCTCCAACGGCATTTCTCCTCACTCCAACTTGATGCGGACTTGACGTCAACGACCGACTTCAGGGTCGCAACGAAACGGAGCCATGGCAAAGTCCTTAGTTCCAAATCTCAATGGCCACATCTACGGCCCGGAAACCAACAACGGTGTGCCTCCTCATTCCAGTAGGATACAGATGTCACACCATCAATCGGAACCACGGTAAAGTCCCTAGTTCTAAGACTCTACGGTTCATAAACAACCCAACGTCACCAAATGACCCCGTCGCGGAAACACGTCATCAAATGACCCCGTCTCGGAAATACGTCATCCAATGTCTCTGTCTCGAAAATAAGTCAGCCAATCCCAAGGAAATCAGTGTCCTTGGCAACCTCCTCGATTCAAGGAAATCAGAGTCCTTGACGAGAGCATCTCGATTCGCGTCGACCCGCAGAGAAATCAGTGTCTTTGCAGGAATACCTCGATTCGTCTCAACTCCAAGGAAATCAGCTTCCTTGGCAAAAAACCTCGATTCAAGGAAATCAGTGTCCTTGACGAGAGCATCTTGATTCGCGCCAACCCGTAGAGAAATCAGTGTCTCTGCAAGAAGATGCAACGTCAATGAAAGACCTCACGGTCGAAATAAAGCGGAGTGACGGCAAAATCCCAGCTCCACCTCGACGTTCGTCTCGATACAGCAGACAAAATGTTACTACAGTGTCCTTCCTCCAACAGGATTCAGACACGCCAAAGAAAACGAGGCGAAGGCAAAATTCCTAGCTTCAGGATCTTGACGGTAACTCATATAAAACCTGAAAGACTACTGGGGATCATCCCACATGGAGTGATCACCACCTCGACGTTTGTCTCGATATAGCAGACGAGATGTCACCATAGCGTTCTTCCTCCAGCAGGATTTAGACGCGACAATCAAACAACTGAGCCACGGAAAAATACTTAGTTCCAAACCTCGACGGTTCACCAGCAACCTAGAGACAACCGCGACGTTCGTCTCGATACAGCAGACACAATGCCAGCAAACGAAGCGAAGGCCAAATTTCTAGCTTCAGGGTCTTGACGGCAACTTATATAAAACCTGAAAGACTATCGGAGATCATCCCACACCAGTGCGGAGTGGTTATGACTCATCGGAGATCTCCAAAATGAGCCTAACCTCAAGTAAAAAGCGGTATGGAAAAATCCCTAACGCTTGCTCTTTCAATAGTAATATCACCTGGAAGATTGCTTGAAGACATCTTGTCCAGCCCCCGAAGGAATTAGAGACACGACGGTCGCGGGGCTACTCGAACAACAAGATTATGCGTTGAGGAGTACACCAGCCAACGCGACGGTGCGACGGGTAAAAAACCCTAGTACCACAGGCCCTAACGAACTTCTATTAGTTGGAGTTAACTATGACGTTAGGAAATTCCTGCGAGAACTACTCGATTCGTCTCGACTTGTGAGGAAATTAGTGTCTTCGCGTGAACTTCTCGATTCGTCTCGACTCGTAGGGAAAAACCTTAGGCAATGGGGTAAGGACCTGTTTCCTAAGCACTGGGCCTTGCAGGTCAATCTAAAACGGACTCTTGCATTCTATTCACGGGCCACACTCTCCAAAGTCGAATCTCGACAAGGAGGGAAACAACCGCTTACGAGTCCTTTCAACTTGTAGGAGGGAAAATTCTCTTGTGAGATCCTTACTAATCTTATGAGAAAACGCGCTTAGGAATCCTCATGATTCCTAAGGAGAAAATACACCTACGGGATCCTCACGACTCGTAGGGAGAAAAGTCTTTATGAGACCCTCAGGGCTCATGAAGTTGAAAAGTCTTAGGCAGCAGATTTGAACCTGCTTCCTAAGCCATCACTACCCCTCGAAGAAGCCAAAACAAGATGCTCACCCTATCATCTGTCGGCTATGCTTGCTAGGGTGACATGCTGATAACAAAAGAAAGAAGAAAGTAGAGAGATGACACAAGACATTGCGAAAGAAATGTATCTTTTATTCATGAATTCAATTGGGTACAAAATACATCACATGAAAGAATAAAAAAATGAATACATTTTATTCAAAATTACAAATGGTACAAAACAAATTATTGAGAAGGAAGCGTTTTCAACAAGTCTGCTAGCTGCTCTCGCACTTCTTTCAGCGCCTTCTTATGATCAGCCGCCGCGGTCAGCTCCACTTCAATTCGAGCCCTTTGCTGCAAGCACGATGAAATCTTCTCATCGATTTCCTATTGGACAGCTTCGCAACTCTTCATAACCCACTCAATAGAGTCGAGCTTTCGCCTCAATACAAGCCCGTCTGAAATACATTGCTGCAAGGTGTCAAAGACGGCACTCAGTTGCGCGGCGTTCGCTTCAACCTGGGCACGCAATTGAACAGACTCAGCAGAAGCCTCCCCGCGTTCCTTCCACCTCAAGGTCGCTTCTTGTTCAAAATGGCGGAGGAAGGACGCACTCTGCTCAACCTATGCAGCCCGATGGGAGTTCAAAACCTGAATCTCAGGAGCAGGACGCATAAGCTCGAGCTCATGCAGGCAGGCCTCAATCTTCCGGCAGTGGTTAACCCAAGGCTCGACGACGCCTTCGTTATGGAAGTTTACAAGCGTCGCCAGCATTAGGTTAACCTCCGCAGAAAAATCCGCGGCAGATGTAGGAGTCTCTACGTCGAGCTCCTCAATATAGTCGCTCACCATGAGCAGACTATTCGCGACGCCTTTCGAGGATGGACGTATGGAAAAGGGTCCGGACGGCATTATGACGCAAGACTTGAACGGGGCTGGAGTCGATGTAACCGCTGCAAAACAAATCACAATCGGATGACGGCTCAAGAAATAAAGGAAAATACACGAAAAATAGAGTCTACTATACCGGCTGCAACAGGGGGCAGAGCTGGGAGTACTGGTGGCGCAACGATAGCCTCGTCCCTGCCTTCGATTTGTAAGGCTACAAGCAGTACAAAGAGGGATTAGCAATAATATAACTGCCCGTTAAAGAAAAGACGTTGTCTAGAAAAGATACTCACCAGTGCCACTAGATGAAGCGATCTCCGACGGGAAAGAGAAGTGCGGGTTCAGCACCTGATACAAATGATCAAGAAGAACTCTTACGAGATCACGATGATACATGGTCAGTACACAAAAGATGCTGTTCCCAATTTAAATTTATCACAAACCCATACCTTCCAGTATTTGAGAAGATATAAGAGAAGATGGAAGGGCAGTCACCGTCAAAGCAGTAACTGGTGGCGCTTCCTCGGGTGGTGCAACCTCAACGCCCATCGCAGCCGCATTCAAAACAAAAGTACTATCAGAAAAAGTAGAAAAGGGATTGCAGAATAAAATAGAAAGCAATAACCTGAAATTTACCTGGTAAGTCACCAGTCGAGACCACGACAAGGGCATCACTAGATGCAGCGACTGCGTCACCCTCCTCCGTGTTCCCGAGCACATCATCAGGGATGTCGGCCGGTATAATAATGTCCGGTGGAGAAGCAGTGACCATCGCTACACGCTCCAATGAAACGATAGTGGCTTCGACCACCTGTCCCACAGTCGCCGGGCCGTCCCCAGAAAGATTCATTGGATCCGCAGCCAATGAAGATGCCTCTTCCGGAGGAGCAATCACCTGGAGAGCAGGAATCACCAAGGGAAGCTCCGTCGTAGGAACAACAATGGCGTTAACCCCCTCCACACTGATTAGTGCCTCATCGGGGTTATCTGTGAAGTCCATAGTCAGGGCGCGACTTGGACTCAGCTTCTCTGCCATCGCCGAAGTCCCTGCAAAGTTTGTACGAGGATAAGGATATATATATATGTATGTATGTATGTATGTATGTATGTATGTATGTATGTATACAAGCAATACAAAATATTACAAAGAAATACATGAACATACCGATGCGTAAGGGAGCTTCTAGTATGGCTTGTTCAAGCCGACGCTCCTGTAAGTGCACGGCGGCGCCCCGGTCATCAATCCGACGGCCAAATGCGGAAACGGTGATAAAATTTAATTTTGCGAACTTAGCAAACCGGCACCACCTCGCACTAAACCCCGGATCGGGCCATTAAACTAGTTCTAGCAAAGTAACAAGATAGGGAAGAGATATACCGAGTGATCCGAGTCCTCCGGTCTTCTCGTCATCGTCCCGATCTCTCGCGGAAACTCCGGTCGTCGCCTCTTCGCCGGAAGGGCACCACATCGCCTGCATCTTTTACGGGCTCCCACCTCAATACCGAGGCAACTCGGGCATGAAGCCGGCAAGTCGACATGCCCAAGATATGCTGTAGAATGTGTAGTGTAGAGGCTATGTCTCACTTTGGGGTTATGTTGCCTTTGATGGAGGTGAAGGAAGAATGAGCTTTTGAGGGAAATGAAGCTATCAATCTTTTTCAAAGAAAATGAGATGATCAAATATATCTCCACACAAATGAACCTCTCTCACTCCCTCATCTAAAATTGGCCGGCCACTTAGAATGGTGGAGGGAAATGGATATGTAGCATGAAGGGAGGTGAGTGTAGGAGAGAAGAAAAGGTGACCATTAACAAACATTATCATAACTAATGAACATCCAACCCATACCCTTTCTAATCTCATTTAATGCAAGTGATGGAGGGAATCAAAGATGCTATCATAATCTCTCATCTCACAAATAAACCCTCCACAAAATGTTATTTGCAAACTTGCAAATAACCCCCTCCATCGGAAAAGTCCGGCCGGGAAAGAACAAAGGAAAACCGGCCGGAACGGAATGCAAACTGGCAACTCCAGAAAACTGGTCCCGTAATAAATTACAGGAAAACCCCGATACTGTGCATACACACCCGCATCTGTATTCCGTCCGGATACAAATGCAAAGAGACAAAATCTACACTGTACTATACTAGGATCCGGCTTAAAACAAAGCCGGCTAGTAATATCCGTCCGATCCTGATCCGTGCAATACCGCACGTATCTGATCGAACCGTGCCATATATCTATACGGCCTCTAGTACAAACCGTCCGATCCCGATCCGTGCAATACCGCACGTATCTGATCGGACCCTGCCATATCTCCATACGGCCTCTACAGCGTTTCGTCCGAAAGCTGAGTAACTGAAAGTGTGGTGGACTCTAAAGACTCGTCAATACTATGGCTGTGGATTTAACCACTAGCTCGTCAGAGGTATAAGCCAATACGTAACGAGCTACCAGCTATTGACCAAAAGGGACGTCGATGAGCGAACTCATCCTGACACCCTACTGAGCCTGTCAGTGACAATATCCGTACAGTCCGGTCCGTTCGTCTATGAGCATCGTATGGCGGGCCTAGGGGGTGGGTAAAAGTCATACCCCCAAAAGCGGTACAAGTCGTGTCGGAGTGTAGCCCAGAACACCCTGAGATACTACTGGAATACCTACCAGTAAATCTCCTGCCTTGGCCAAGGACTTCGTGTAATGGCTCTCCTAGACACAGCGCGACCTCACCCCCAATACCGGGAGAGACGAACCCCTGAAGATCCGCTCACTGCCTCCATGTGACTCGGGACTGTACCCAACTAAAACCTGTTTGCACGACTCCTTTGAGCCGTGGTAGGGTAGTAATCAAAGCACAGTGGGAACTCACACGAGACAAATGACGATCCCCAGGTCGATGAACTAACCTGTACACATGTCACCTGGGAACTGCTATCTGACGTCAGGTATAAGACCAACTAGCATGTTCCCGGCGAGTCCTGTCCGGTGTACTCATAACCCAATGAGCACCTGTATATATCTTAGGTGAACCAACAGACACCAGTGGCTTGTGAGACCGGCCACCGCCCCTCGTCGGGGTCTCGACTGTATACACTAGTCTACTCTGGAGAATCGATGCCCTGTCTCGAAACTCCCACGACTAGGGACCTTTTAAGGATGTGCTTATAGACCCCAGCTCCCACTTATATGATCGCCCTCATACTGCTGGTGGTCAAGCAAGAATCCTAGGGGCTCTATCAACGTGCAATAGTGACCTGTCAGGTCACCTAAAGCAGTACACGATGATAAAGATAAACCAGATAGCATACTATCATCTCGAGTAAGACTGTTGTACCGGGATAGGTCCTCCCTCAATCATTGCAATCACGTGCCTGTGATCCAATAATTGACTCTGAGGGCACTATCTCCAACAATCTCCCACTTGCACTCAAGGCTAATTATTGCGATATCGCATACTCACAGCCCGTGTGATACCGAACACCCAACTCCTCTACAAGTCAGTCTCACAAAGCTCGTTTGCGAGACTATTGCGTTCAAGGAATAGCCTCAGCGAGTGGATCCGCTCTGAAGTTTCTTTCTATGTCTCTCTCTATATCTCAAGTTCGCGGAGAAAGCCATCTCCCGAAATGAGCAATACCTGTCTTAGAGTGTCTAGATGTCTGTTGGGACCGAGCTCATAAATGAACTCCAAATCTAAACTTCTTAGACTGTATCGTCAACTGAACTTAATCAGTATCCTGCGCCATGCCACCCTCAGTATTTCCTTGGACCACCTGTCCAAAACACTGCCCCTCGTCAGAAGGAAAAACTATAACTCTGACAACCTCCTTGTCGTCCATGTCACCTTGGAAGCCTGGAATGATAACTGTCTCCCAAATGAGGTTGTCGTTATCATATCCCTAGAACATCCACTTATGTTCTAAAACTGCTTCCGACTGTTTCTCCAGGATTGGATCAATGTCAACTTGTTGCATCTAGTGCAAGAATAACATCTGGTGTGGTACTTGACATCTCATGATTGACCCAACTGCCTAAGCAAGTGATCTGTCAATCATGCACATCCCTCTCTATTTTAGTCTATAAGACACCTTTAGAGAGGGTGACTCCATCACCTGCAGGTATACTACCGTGCCAGGAGTCAACCATTCTAAATACTCATAGAATGCTGTCTAAGTACCCTGATTGGGAAACCACCCAAATCTAGATCTAAACCATAGATCTAGTAACCAGTATGTCTTATATAACGTCCAAGTCCCTTGTGGAGAAACCACTGTGTGACGACTAAAGTATAACCGATCGTAGTATAGGAATGTCACTTCCTATTTTGTGTATGTCATCCAAATACCAGGATATCACACCCTACTACCTTCTCAACAGATCCATCCCCTATTCTGATGAAGTCAAATCTATGACTGTCACATCAGAAATAGATGATCTATCTTCGCTATATCTGCTTTAGTCTATAAATAGACATAAGCCTGATGTCCACCAATGCTTCCGCTGCTCCCACTGACTACGACAACCCTCTGGCAGAGTCATATAGACATGCACTTCTAAAGTTAGTTTAGAACGACGCTATACTCATCCTCCCACCGGGTCTCGCAGCCTGGAACAACAGCAATGGCAAGTGTGGGTAAACAAGAACTTCCCTGTCACCGTCCTTGAGGCTACCGGAGTACCTCTCGGGTGCCGGAAGTTACCCACCTTATCTGCGGAGTGGCCAATGGAATGTCAAATCAGATTGAATCTTTAGGTTCCTTATCAAATCTTCAGTAATCGTTTGCGGTTCTGGAATCACTTCCAGTTCTACCATACTCCCACTACTGTTTTTGAAAAAATCCATTTTTATTAAAACTGTGGCGAGTCAAGAACAATATCACTATTGATCTTTCTTATGGTAGAAAATCAACCCTCGTCATAGCCTGGGTCAACCCACAAACAGCCATTACAGAAATGTGCCTTGAGTTATCCAGAGTCTGGTTTTTAATCATAAGCCGGACAACTCCCCGTACCTTAACAATGTTAAGATATGAACTGTACTATATCCAATATAGAACCAGAGGCACTGATTTAATTGAACCAGATTCAAATCATGCAGCTGTCTCCAGTGCATGTCAACTAAATGGAGAGAGGCCAATCAGCGTTACTCAACTTAGGAATGCATCCAATTATGAGTAACCTGAAAGAGAAGCAATTTCTCTTTATCATTACTATCAACTGAATACCATACACAAGTATCTATATCTTCGATCACTTTGAAGAATCCCGATACTTACTACACCTGGTTCTCTACTCTATTCAAATACCTATAACTCCTCAAAACTTAGACCCTGTGTTTCTACGAAACACATGTCTAAGAACTAGAGAAGTTAAAAGTAAACAGAATATAGTATGAGGACCAACCCCTCTGTCCTAATGGACACTGGACAACATACAATACTCTGTATAAGTCCTCCGAGTCTAACAACTCTTTCACTGTGTGTCGTAGGTTGAAAACTGTACTTATGGTTAAGAAGAATTACACCGCTGTTTAATGCTCCTTACCTAACCATCCACTGATATAGGTAAATGTCATCGACATAATATCAAAAGGTATATCTCACTCTATGAAAATAGACGTACAGATATATCAATTTGAAATTGGTGCACAACAGCGGATATTCAAAACCAAATATTTGCCGACCGGCAAACAGCCCAGGTGATCTCCTCAAATATCACCGATTACAACGAATCCCGATATAATGAGGATGATCTCCCTATTCCCAATAACTTACTCCCACTCATCATCTGTAAAACCATACAGATGTGAGAATCATACCTGGTAAATACATACCCTGGAGCAAGTGTCTAATCGGGGAATCAGTTTTCTTTTAACATTACACAGTGAACTGAAACATTGAAATGTTTCGATGGGGTATCCTGGTATTCCTAGTAATGCCTCTACCATTATCCAGATTCACAACTATAACCGTATAATTCTTTGCCACCTCTCCAAATCCCTTTATATGTCTTTAGTCATTACCTTCTGCACACCCCTTAGGCCAAATGGTTTTCTTCCTTCCCTACCGTTCGACACCAGCCTATGGTTTGGAAGAAGACTATCCAATAAGCATAATGGGTGTACTGTCCTAGTCCTAGGAGCACTCGCAATGCGAGAGAAGGTGAAGATAAAAGACAACTGAATAAACCTTATTCCTATTTCTCCTGAACCAGAATCCATCCCCGAACTGGAACAAGTTCCTTTCGAGTTCGTATATAACCATAGATGGAGTATCCAATAAACTGTGGATCTTCGTAGTGATACGGAGTGTCCTGGAGAAATACAAAGGTGATTTAGGATTGGCGAAGAAATACTTGGTTTGGTCATGAATATCAGTCGCAATTTACTTTGCCCTCTTACTAATCCCTTGCTTTGTCTTAATCTTAATACCTTCTGCACACCGTTTAGGCTAATTGGTTTTCTTCATTCCCTACCGGTCGGCACCAGCCTAAGGTTTGGAAGAAGACTATCCAATTTGCATAATAGGTGTACTATCTCCTAAACCAAGGAGTACTCACAACTTGAGAGAAGGTAAAAGGGAAAAGACAACTGAATAATCCTATCCGTTTTCTCCAGAACCGGAAACCATCCTCGAATTCCTTCGAGTTCGTATCTAACCATACGATGGTTTTGTCCAATGGAAGTGGACGTTCGTAGTAATACGGGGTGTCCTGGAGAAAAGGGTAAAAGTAGGAGTGGCAATGAGGTCTGCAACTCTGACAATCCAAAAGCCAGTGTAAAGAAGGTTCGGTCAACTTGGTCACTGAGTCATAGTCTTGGGTCGAGTCAATGGTCGCTGCCAGAGAGAGAGAGAAAAGAAACACTCAGCGTGCACTCTAACCTAGATCAGAATGGTTATCACTTTATCTAATCAGGAAACCTCCCACTGTTCCTCAAATTCTCCTCCAAACTTGAAAGAAGAATTAGTCGGGGTCATCCGAGGAGTAAACCAACTCATCAGTGGGAATCGGGATCCAACTCTCATCGCATGATAACGTGACGGAATCCGCTCACGGTATCACACTCCAGAAGGTATGCGCATATCTGGCAAGTTTCAGTTCTTTTGAAACTCCCGATGTGATTTCTACCCCATGCTCTTATGACCTTGGCGTGAGGTCAAAATATCATAAGTCACATGTCAAGTTCTACCCATCATTGTCCATGTTAATTTGAACCCACCCGTATATACCCTTGACGTAGGCCAAAATAGTAGTACGACTGTCCCAAACCAATGCATCTATCTATGCAACAGATAAATACCCGGTAACTACCAAACACTATGCCTTGGCGTGAGGTCAAAATACATAGCTTGAATACTACCGAATATTTAACCGAAATGATGGAGGGCTACGAATGGTTTCTGGCGAAAACCTTTAACGTAATGAACTTGATATCGTTGAAGGAACGGATAGCTTTTTAGAAAATATAGTGACGAAAACCTTTACTAAAGAGGTCACTCCCGGTGAAGGGATCTCGGCTCTTTCCCCGTAGAATGGGGTGCAGGATATTCCAAATGAATACCATGATGCAAAGCAAAAGTAATCGGCTATAATGAAGTTAATGCCCTGACGCAAACTTCTGTCCAAGGGGTCACTCCCGGTGAAGGGATCTCGGCCCTTGCCTCGTCGACTGAGGAGCAGGATATTCCAAATGAATACCACGATGCAAAACAAAACTGAACGTCCTTGCAATAACAGCTTTTTGAAAAGTGTTCCAACAACATCAGATTAGGTTTGTTTAACTTGCATTGATCCGAATCAACGCAGTCCCATCATTTGATCACACCACAAAGAACGAAAATATACTGACGTACGTATATGCCATCCGCATTCGCCACTGGGTCCCGTCATCACCCGTTAGGTTAGCTAACTAACGGCAGAGCGGGGACTGGACTAGCGCGGATGAAAAACATATACAACATCTACTAATATATAAACCAATATATTATATTTCGCTCAAGGCGTGAATAAAATGCAACATCACAGAAATGTACAGCATCACAGAACAATACAGATATCTGGGATCCCCGGGTTTCACAGAGCCACTACTGAAACCCGACGTTCCCCTGGTCGTGTGGATAGCCTGTGCAATGAAAACCTAGACCCCTACGGGCGCGGCAAGTCACCCGCTAAAACCTGAAGCGAGGCAGCCCCCTTCAGCGCCGTGAATGGACCACCCAGCACTTCACGGAATCCGGTAACTTGGGCACCCCTCCTGGGTCAACCTGTACCCCCTGCGAGTGCGGCGAATAGCCCGCCAATTCCAGACTGAAGCCCCCTCCGTCTCAATGCCCTGAGATGCGGGCCCGTTGCCCTCTAGAACCCGGCTATCCGTGCACCCCTCCGCGGGGTAATCCTAGTACAGAAAGTAAAATATACATACATCGGGTACATCGACCGCAACCTGGCCGTGCCCCAAAATAATAATACAAACAGGCAGTGACGGCAGTCCACACGTCGGACGCTCGCCCCGCAATATCAAATGTACATAATACAACAACACTGTACTAGCATTGCAACCAGGCTATCCCCCACGACCGATCCGCAACATCACAGCAAAACACAGAACATCAACGTGAAAGTCACGTTCGCAAATCCGTCTAACCGGGCTATAGCAGTTAGACCGGATTTACCGATCGAGTGACATTCACGGTCGTAGATATAATGTAAATACTGTGAAATAATTTGTTTAAAATATCCGATCGATCAAAAATTAACAAGTGGGCCCCCAAGCAATATTGTAGCACTCACAGAAAATCTGGGCCCAAAATTAATATTCCAAAACCCCTAAAATTAGCCCAGAAGCCCACTGGAGAAATTGGACACAGTGAGGACACTAATGTGCCGCGGAACCGCGGCCCAAGGGGGATTTGGCCGCGGTTCCGCGCTTCAGTCGTCGACTGACTGTGTCGAATTTTCCCAGTAGTCTTAGAATTTCCAGTACATCAATGTTTTACAACCTGAAAAATTTTTCGAGACCAAAAATTTTCAACAGAAACTGATGCTAACAAAAAAGTAGATTTTGGAATTTTTGTCGATCGGAAATGCAAAACACATCAAACGAAGCTAGACGAAGTTAATGGCGAGGCTCTGATACCACTGTAAGTGCACGGCGGCGCCCCGGTCGTCAATCCGACGGCCAAATGCGGAAACGGTGATAAACTTTAATTTTGCGAACTTAGCAAACCGGCACCACCGCGCACTAAACCCCGGATCGGGCCATTAAACTAGTTCTAGCAAAGTAACAAGATAGGGAAGAGATATACCGAGTGATCCGAGTCCTCCGGTCTTCTCGTCATCGTCCCGATCTCTCGCGGAAACTCCGGTCGTCGCCTCTTCGCCGGAAGGGCACCACATCGCCTGCATCTTTTACGGGCTCCCACCTCAATACCGAGGCAACTCGGGCATGAAGCCGGCAAGTCGACATGCCCAAGATATGCTGTAGAATGTGTAGTGTAGAGGCTATGTCTCACTTTGGGGTTATGTTGCCTTTGATGGAGGTGAAGGAAGAATGAGCTTTTGAGGGAAATGAAGCTATCAATCTTTTTCAAAGAAAATGAGATGATCAAATATATCTCCACACAAATGAACCTCTCTCACTCCCTCATCTAAAATTGGCCAGCCACTTAGAATGGTGGAGGGAAATGGATATGTAGCATGAAGGGAGGTGAGTGTAGGAGAGAAGAAAAGGTGACCATTAACAAACATTATCATAACCAATGAACATCCAACCCATACCCTTTCTAATCTCATTTAATGCAAGTGATGGAGGGAATCAAAGATGCTATCACAATCTCTCATCTCACAAATAAACCCTCCACAGAATGTTATTTGCAAACTTGCAAATAACCCCCACCATCGGAAAAGCCCGGCCGGGAAAGAACAAAGGAAAACCGGCCGGAACGGAATGCAAACTGGCAACTCCAGAAAACTGGTCCCGTAATAAATTACAGGAAAACCCCGATACTGTGCATACACACCCGCATCTGTATTCCGTCCGGATACAAATGCAAAGAGACAAAATCTACACTGTACTATACTAGGATCCGGCTTAAAACAAAGCCGGCTAGTAATATCCGTCCGATCCTGATCCGTGCAATACCGCACGTATCTGATCGAACCCTGCCATATATCTATACGGCCTCTAGTACAAACCGTCCGATCCCGATCCGTGCAATACCGCACGTATCTGATCGGACCCTGCCATATCTCCATACGGCCTCTACAGCGTTTCGCCCGAAAGCTGAGTAACTGAAAGTGTGGTGGACTCTAAAGACTTGTCAATACTATGGCTGTGGATTTAACCACTAGCTCGTCAGAGGTATAAGCCAATACGTAACGGGCTACCAGCTATTGACCAAAAGGGACGTCGATGAGCGAACTCATCCTGACACCCTACTGAGCCTGTCAGTGACAATATCCGTACAGTCCGGTCCGTTCGTCTATGAGCATCGCATGGCGGGCCTAGGGGGTGGGTAAAAGTCATACCCCCAAAAGCGGTACAAGTCGTGTCGGAGTGTAGCCCAGAACACCCTGAGATACTACTGGAATACCTACCAGTAAATCTCCTGCCTTGGCCAAGGACTTCGTGTAATGGCTCTCCTAGACACAGCGCGACCTCACCCCCAATACCGGGAGAGACGAACCCCTGAAGATCCGCTCACTGCCTCCATGTGGCTCGGGACTGTACCCAACTAAAACCTGTTTGCACGACTCCTTTGAGCCGTGGTAGGGTAGTAATCAAAGCACAGTGGGAACTTACACGAGACAAATGACGATCCCCAGGTCGATGAACTAACCTGTACACATGTCACCTGGGAACTGCTATCTGACGTCAGGTATAAGACCAACTAGCATGTTCCCGGCGAGTCCTGTCCGGTGTACTCATAACCCAATGAGCACCTGTATATATCTTAGGTGAACCAACAGACACCAGTGGCTTGTGAGACCGGCCACCGCCCCTCGTCGGGGTCTCGACTGTATACACTAGTCTACTCTGGAGAATCGATGCCCTGTCTCGAAACTCCCACGACTAGGGATCTTTTAAGGATGTGCTTATAGACCCCAGCTCCCACTTATATGATCGCCCTCATACTGCTGGTGGTCAAGCAAGAATCCTAGGGGCTCTATCAACGTGCAATAGTGACCTGTCAGGTCACCTAAAGCAGTACACGATGATAAAGATAAACCGGATAGCATACTATCATCTCGAGTAAGACTGTCGTACCGGGATAGGTCCTCCCTCAATCATTGCAATCACGTGCCTGTGATCCAATAATTGACTCTGAGGGCACTATCTCCAACAGCTCCTTCCTGAGGAGGTACACTCGCCGAGGTTTGAGAGTAGACTCGTGGCCACCGGTCCACAATGAAAGCGCATCCTCGGTGTCGGCTGAGACGGCCTGCTTAAGAGCCCTTTCCCCCTATTCTTCCAAAGGGCCTATGAATAGTCGCCGTATCGACGGAGGGTCTTCATAAAGGATGACGGCAGGGTAAGGCCTTTTCGGGATCCTTACATTCTCGGATTCATCTTGTGAGCGTCTTATAGCCTCAGCCAATTGTGCGGCTTCCTCGGCAAATGAACCAGGAAAAAGAAGACCGTCTTCCGGTGGACTAGTAACGGTCTTCTTCCCCCGCTTTGGTCTAGAGCTAGTGGTTGTAGAAGATCGCTTCTTTCCCGTGGCCATATGTTTTTTGGGCTGCTTCTCGGTTTTGACAGGGAGAGGAGACTTCTTCAGGACCTTCGCCAAGGAGATATTATCACTAGGGCTAAGTTTTACATCCGGAACCGTTACGGTATCCATCATCGGTCGTTCAAGCGAAGCCTCTGTTGGCAATGTGGCGCGAAGCCTTTCCTCCTCTTCAAAGGTTTTAAGCGAAGCGGCAATGGCTTCTTCTGTAGAGGCACCTGTTAAAACAGGAAGCGTCAGTCAAAGTATGATAAAAAAATAAGAGTGAAATAAACAGCGGAGAGATAAGGATAAAGTATACCTGACTGCGCAAGGGCGGCCAATTCCTTTTCGAGGGCGGCCGATTGTTTAGAAGCTTCAATGGCAACCTCCAAATCGGTATCATCAAGCATCCCGAATAAACCCTCGTTGGTCCCATATTCACTCAAGCCTTCACTAGACAGAGCAGGGGGCGTCGAGCCTAATATGGTCTCCAAAGAAAGTACTTGCTTCTTTTTCTTCTGAGAACGGGCGTCGGTGGCCAATGACACGAGTTTGCGTTTGATAGACACCTTTGGACGACGAGTCCCAATTTCATTTCCTACGTCCGACTCGAGGGACGCGGCAGCCACCTATTTTTCAGGCGTTCTGGATGGGGGTAACCCGCACGTAGGGCTTAGCACGTGTGGAGGCTCAACTACAGTGACCTCTCTCAGGGGAAGATGAACAATGTTCCGTCGCTTCAGAGGAACATTTCGATCACCAGCCGGCACTGCACCCTTGCGATAAGCAACAATCGCTTCTCTTTCCTGATGACGGCGCCCATTGAATGCTGATACTACGCCGCGTACACATTAAGGGCCTTTGGGACGTAGCTCGGTTCGCTGATAAAGAAGTTGGACCCTGTGTTCAAGCGCATGAAATGATGCAGTGCGCTCCGCATTCCCTCTTCGGTAGCAGCAGGTTCGACCAAAAAAGCCTCAAGTGGGACGTCCTGATTGTAACCTAATTGCTGGGCAAAGCGATGCGGGTTATACCTCATGAATAAAGCTGAGTCATTCATCTTGAATACAAGAAAGCCCGGCCGGATGGAGTACAGATGAAGAATCTCCCGAGCCTTCAAGACGGAGACCCCATCTTTAAATATGTCCTGCAAGGACAGCACCGTCTTCCTCGACTCTTGGCCGACAGTCAAAACTTTATCAGTAAAAGACATGCCAGCCCCAACCGTGCGCGGGCGAAGAAGCAATCCTCTAGCTTCCTGTTGCGTTGGAGTCACGATAGAAGCGCCAACCAGCTGCATGATCCGAGGGAACCTGCACCTGTCATAAAAACTCGGCCTCTTGTGGATGCCGAAGACACCTAGCACGTGTAACTCGAGCCACGACGTGAAATAATGCATCGGGAAATTTACCGACTGCACCCCTGACTCAGTGGTATCAGCTGCCAAGCTGAGGCCATGATACATACGGGCTAACCCAGCAATCCTCATAGCTACTGGTATCCCGGCAACCATTCGGTGCACGGGATAGAAGACGGACGACCTCATGCGGTGAGGGTGCATGGGGAGCGCGAACCAACTCAGCCACAATCCAAGGAACCCTAAAAAGAACGTTTCTTCATCAATCCCAGGAGCCGCCAGCTCTGTAAAAGGGATGACTGGGGTATCAGGTAGAAAGAAGCTTTTCTGATCTACCTCCGCCACCGGCAGATTGCCTAAACCTAAAGGGGTCGTCAAGACTGGCAAATTTATCTACTTCTTCCTTCAACATTTTCGGGCGAAGAAAATCAGCAATAAAAGCCATAAAATTAACTCCACGACCTTCGGATGCGAGAGAGAGGTTTTCATACATATTCAACACCTTTATCAAGCTCGAAAATTGGTGTTGAATAGCATTCTCGGGAGTAAGACCCATTACCATGGATTTGGTAGCGAAAACATACTCATCCGGGGGAAGCAATTCCTCATAATGTTCCCCCCCTAACGGGTAAACCTGAGACCTCTGCAAACTCCTCCAAAGAAATGGAGACTTCTCGATCTGACAGGAGGAAGGTGTGGGTTGGAATGTTCCACTGTTCCAGAAATTCCCTGACCCACCATGTAGGGGTGTGGAATATTGAAACAAAGAAGCATAAACGGCAGAATACAATCCGAGTTTCATCAACTATGATTTCCTCGCCGATAAGATATACCGGGCCCACTGCAAATATCCGGCTGGGTGACGGGGAGTTAGTCCTACATTGTACGGCTATTCCCAAGGACGTGACTCGCCTTGACATATGCGTCGCCCTAGAATGTCTAAAGCTACCAGCGGCTGCAAGGGTATTGCGGCGATAGAAGGCCGAAGGAGACCTTCTGAAGTCCAGTTGACCTCCTCCACAGTGTAATTTATCGAAGGCGCATCTGCATAAGCAATCACTGAAATAGGCTCCGAGGGTGTCGCACAGGAAAAGCTCCGTCGGCCCATGATAATTTGGTCATACCGTTTACCCCATAAATGAAGGCTCTTGTGCTCCGGGTCATGGTCTTTTATCAACGCAAAAACCTCACGGTCAACGGGTGCTTCAGGGAACCCGCCTCTGAGCGAATGAACCGGAAGGAGGTGTCGGAAGACATAATGCCTGCGCGAAAAAGAGTGAATTTTCAGCTACCCATGCTATAAATTAAATTCTATTACAAAGTACTATAAGTCCGTACCGTGCTGCAATGCAGTTAAAAGGGACCAAAGGGGACCCATAAAATTTAGATGACAGTTTATCATTAATAAAACAGCCTCATCATTGGATGAGGCTGTCATTAAAAGAGGAAATCCTCAAGAGATTCTCATTAAATGAGAGAAATCCCTCGGGCAGAGGAGTAAAACTCCCATTGAGAGAAACGCTCTTCACTAGACAGACATCTGTCAAAGTTTAATGATGAAGGAATAAAATTCCTCAAGAAGAGCCTTACTCTGAGAAGATGATCCATCAAAAATAAAATTTCATTTTTTGATCTTCAAGATCTATGAACAAACTCTTAAGAGTTCTTCTATATGATCTGAAAGGAGCAAAGCTCCGTTAATGGATTAAAAAAGTTATAAGTAAAATCCTTGCTGAGAACAAAGCTCTGTTAATGAAACCCTAAATGGGTTTTCTTTAGATCAAAGATCTATGAAGAGCAAGGCTCTGTTAATAGGTAAAACCCTAATTTATTAAAAGTACATAACTTTACCTAAGTTTTGACAGAGTTTTACTCTTAAAAAGGTTTTAAAAAGGAGAGCTATGCTCTGTGGGAGAATAAAATTCTCAGGACTGAAAATTCTTAAGAAGAAGATGAAAATCATCTAAGAGACCAAAGGTCCTATTTATAGGCATTGAAATGCCTCTTCAACTTCTGAGTTGATCCGAGGGCGCAGATGTCGCCACCATTGCACTCACATGTGGGCTACGTGAGCGCAACGGTGGGGGGCATTTGTTTCCCCAATCAGAGCAAAGCTCTGTTTTGAAATTCAAAATTTAAAGTTGAAGCAACGCTTTAGATCTAGCGCTAGGCGCGCTGCGTGCCACGTGTTAAACACGGATGCGCTAGCGCCAGATGCACTGCGCTCTGCGCTGCGCGCCACGTGTCAAACGTAGGTGCGCTAGCGCAAAGCGCGCTGCGCTCTGAGCAGCGTACCAAGTGCAAAGCACGGGTGAGCCAGCGCTGGAATTAAAAATTCCCCACCGTTAGATCAAAAGATCTAATAATGATAAATTATTAATTAATCAGAATTAAAATTCTGTTATGGAAAAATCTTTCCAATCTTGTTAAAAACAAGAAGATTATCTTCTGCAAAGCAGAAGCCTTAGGATTAAAGATCCAACGGTGGGAAAACATCCCCAAATCAATCAGAGAAAGATCTCTTTAACCGATTCAACAAATCAATTTGCCCTATATAAAGGCCCCAAGACTTCAAGTCTGAGATAAAAAGAGAAACCCCCCTACAAACTTTGAGAAAACTCAAAGAAAGAAAAGCAAGCTTTTAGCAAAAGAAGATCACTTCTTCAAGGTAAAAGAACATGATTCTTGAACACAGAGATGAAATCATCTCATGAAAAGAAGAACTATCTTTTAAAAAAGATCTTAGATCTACAAAAGACCAAGGTCTTTGATAAAAAAGAGATCGAAAGATCTCATCATAAAAACAAAAGAAGTATTTACTTCATTCACAGATCATTGATCTACAAAGGCAAAACCCTTTTTAAAAAAAAAATAAGAACTATTGTTCTTGAATCTTGAGGCAAAGCCTCTTTTAAAAAAAAGAACATAAACTTATTCTCTGATCATAAATTTGATCAAATGCGCTTTGCGCTACTAGAAAGTGCCTTGCACTCATGAACTGCGCTTTTGCGCTCCTTGGACCGGCGCTCAGCGCCAAAACATGCCACGTGTCAACCGCAGACACAACTTGCGCTTTGCGTTTCTGAAACAGCGCACCGCGCTCATGGGCTGGCGCTCAGCGCCAAACGCGCCACGTGTCACTCGCTGGTGCGCCACTAAACTAGCGCAACGCGCTTATAAATTGAAAGTGCAATGCGCTTATAAACTGGCGCTTAGCGCTAAGCGCAACACGTGTCCTTTTCGTGTGCGCTACTTGGCAGAGCGCAATGCGCTATTTAATTGGCGCAAAGCGCCTGGCGCGCCACGTGGCGCACTGTCAGAACACATATTGTTCTGATGAATGCTATGCATTCAATACAAGACAAAAATTGTCAGGATCTGATGCTCTGCATTATTAAAAGGGCCGAGCCCAAGTAAAGGCTCAACAGCCCAGAACAATAAAATGCTAAAACATTTTAATCTTATTGGACTTAGCCCAATTCTCTCCATAAGTCCTCAACTTATATTCAACTGAGCCCATCTTCTCACGAATATTCAACAGATCTCAGTCCCAAACTGGGCTACAGATCTTTCTACCAACTCACACCGGTTCGAGGGTACATCTCTTTACTCCTCTGATATCTGTCGTTGTAATCCTTCAACGTCTTCAGAGGTGACGGGTCCCGACAACCACACATTTCTACGGACTGTGGGGTCCTTAAACTCATGGACTACGATGTACTTAAACCTTATAGACTACGATGTCTCTAAACTGGACTGTGGGGTCCTTAAACTCATGGACCACGATGCCATTAAACCTTATAGACTACGATGTCTATAAACCGGACTGTGGGGTCCTTAAACTCATGGACTACGATGTCCTTAACCTGGACCGAGACGTCCTTAAACTAAAACTGGACCGAGATGTCCTTAAACTAACATTAGACCACCATGTCCTTAAACTGGTAATCGACCGCAAAGTCCCTAAACTAAAACAATAGATTTCAAATGCTCTTTTGTTGGATCTAAATAATCCTATTAAGTAGATCTTAGTCTAAAATTAGACTAAGATCTACTTAACAAACTGTTAAGTTGTTCTTAGTTTAAAATTAGACTAACGTATCCTTAACGAAGGTTTAAGTTGATCTTAGTCTTAAATGAGACTAACGTATCCTTAAACCCAAACCATAACCCAAATCTAAGAAAATACGGATTTGGACTAATCCACGCCCTATGGGTGACAACATAAATTAGTCTCCGTATACAATCCACGGGCAACCAAAAACAAAACAAACACACACACGACACGAAGTGACCATCTGGAGAAGGAGAAAGTGGTTACCGCGACACGGTAGCGTAATTAACTGTAGGGGCTTGCGCCTGCTGGGAAGAGCGTCCCCACAATCAAAAAACCCTCAAATGAGGGGGAATCTGATGAAGTCTGCTATATCGGCCGCATCCGTTTAAACTTTCGATACATGGTGCCATAAATCAACTTGGTATCTTCGGAGAGGTGGACGGATAGCACCAATTAGTATCTGCCCCAAAATTCAGGCAAGACGGACCTACGCGGCCGCGTCTCCGTGTTTCGGCAGGGAACAGTCTACAGGGAATACAAATTCCCCGAATTTTATCAACACATCCTCTAGTTCACCCTTAGGTTTGGTGATTGAACGGTCTGCCATTTGGAGAGTGCAATGAGTAGGTTTCAACTCTCTAATCCCTAACTGCTCATAAACAGAGTATAGAAGAAGGTTAACACTTGCACCCAGGTCAAGTAAAAAACGGTTGATGTTTTTACCCCCAATAGAAATCGATATTGCAGGATATCCTGGGTCCTTACGTTTCTTTGGCAACTGTGGGGTAAAAGCAGTGCTAACATTATTAGTCATGAAGACCTTCTTAGGCACTTGAGTCTTCCTCTTCCTAGTGCATAAGTATTTGAGAATTTTCGCATAGGCGGGGTGTTCAGTTGATAAAACTGCACATTTATATTACATTTTTCCTACCATTTTCATATTAAAAAAAGGACTTTATTATAATATATTATACATATGAGGGTTTATGTGTAAAAACATTATTTTCCATGTGTTAATATATTTTAATTATCATTTGGTAGGAAAGTGTATGCAAATAAATTCATTGACCTAATCCTAGTAGAACTAGGTCTACTAAATATTATTTAAAGATTATTGTGCAGAATTTTCCAAGTTGTTATGCAGAATATATCAAAGAAATCAAGCTGTTGAAGAAATCTTGCCAAATTAAGAAGCAAAACTTGGAGACCAAGTCTGGAAGCAACCGAGAGAAGATTTCTGAATTATGAAGGTGCCTAGGATTGACACTTGTCACAAGAAGAAAGCACAAAAATTTTGATCAAGAGATCTCACCCGTTGGCCGCGGATCCGCGGCCTTAGCACCCATTTGCCGCGGATCCGCCGCAATATTATGGAGTTGGAAGGAAAGATTTTGGGGCATGATTCTCTACTATATTTTACCAACTTTTGAAGCAAAAGATTCTGGCTTTGCACTATAAAAAGGCACCGAGAGCCTCTTGGAAAAGGATCAAGCCGAAGAGATCACGAAGCCCCTGACGCTCACGCATCCAGGCTGATCATCAACTGTTCATCTACCTCCTTGGAAGAGATCGAGATGCAAATTAGTCTTTGTAATCATTTTCTACGGAATAAAAGTGTAGATTGTTCAGTTGATTAATAAAGGTAGTTGTTTTATTTTATTCTTTTGCATTTTAGATTATGTTTTCCCTCTCTATCTTTTCATCTTCTTCTCCCAACATGCGCGAGTAATTCTCCGCTTGTTAAGGTTCGTAGGATTAGGGTAGGCTAATGGACGATGAAAATAATTAAACCCTTTTTAAGTCCTATAAAGTTTAGGAACTTTATCAAAAGAATCATTAATATCCTAATCGGGCGCGCTAGCAATTCTTTGCTAGTCCCGACCGCGATTAGAGATTAGATTAATGATTGTTTTGGTAAAGGCTAGATATGAACGGAGTTCCGTGTCGAGATAAGGGTTAAGAGTGGGATTCCTTTTCCCTCCAGAAACCCTAATCTACACGCATCACCGTCGTTCTAGTTCTAAATCTATTAATGGATAAAAAGGATAACTTTTAATTAATCATCCATAACTACTAAATCCTAACGAACCCTACAAGCCCTCTTATTATATTAATTACATCTTTAAAATAATCTAGATCTATATTTTACATTCTTGTTTAACGTAGATCTAGAAATCTTTCTATAAAATTCTTTATCCCCCCTCTCTTTCTCAACACATCTAAAGTAAAAGTAAAAGGTTCCACGTTTCCCAGAGGACGACCTGTACTCATCTCGGTCTAGCTACGTGCGACACCGTTATTGATTGCGGTTAACTACAAAAACACTCTTTCCCGAACCAATCAAATGGCGCCGTTGCCGGGGATACGTGCGTAATTTTTTTATTCTTACTATTTGTGTTGAATTCTTAGACGAGTCATATCATTATTAAAACAAAACTGCAAATTGCATATTTAACGATTTGTGCGTGAATTTTTGCGAGGAAATCTGGAGTCACAAACTTGAGAAAACAGGAAACAGAGACATTTTTAGAGATCCAGAGGAGCACAAAAGGCCATACAAAAAATTTCATCAACTGTTCCTTCTGCCACGCGGCGGAACTGCGGTAAAAGCACCCATTCTGCGGCGGAACCGCGGCAAGTTGGAGGAATCAGGGAATAAATCTTCTCTGGTATCTTTCTCAACTCCTTCTCTCTCTCCTCAAATCGAATAAAATCTATTTTCTGCAGGATTCTTTGCAAAATAGCGCCGCTCAAAAATCTTTTTGCAAAAGTTTTGTGATTGGTTTTGTTTTGCATATTTTAATACGGACTCTAAGGGGCAAAGACCAAATCAAGATTAGGTGGGGATTTCATCACCCTTCCCAAGCCCCACAAATCACAAACTGAGCATATAGATCAACCCTTCATTAATTTAAAAAATATCTAGACCAGACTCTAAGGACTGTCGCGCTCAATAAGGGCAGAGGAAGGTCGTGGGTAATCTATCGTTTATCCGCATTACTTTTGTAGTGCCTAGGCAAGTGTGTCAAAGGCTAGTGGTTTTTAATTAGGCCCACGACGTGGTTCCTTCCCACTTACCTGGCACTTACCTGGCTACAAGGGTAGTACGGAAGCGCTAGAGGATTGATCCTGCGGCTTGTCCTTTGGAAGTCTAGGAGCGGTCTAGAGACTGGACCTAGGTGACCTTAGTTCTAGGGTTGCTTGTGCATCATAGGGTGATTTGTCTTGAGTCCCACTTTTTCAAAACAAGCCAATTTTAAATCACACACACGCTGCCACTTGCACTAAACCCGCTTAGTGCATGCTCGGCTAGACACGGGATCCTAATTCCCGTCTTGTCCGCGTTCCTGCTATCGACGCCGAAGTCAGTACTTCTTCATCTTCTTTTCCCCTACCACACACCACATCGACCGTGATGGACGGCACTCCATCTAATTATAACACCACGCTGCCACCGCCCGCAGGTGAGCAGAATCCACCGCGCATCTCTCTCCAAGAAGGGTGCTATCCTATCCGTGGTCCTCTTCCTACTTGTTTATCTCTTACACCACCTAACGGGGATAATTTCAAAATTAAACCCCACTACATCAATCTGCTGCCCAAATTTCACGGGCTTAAGTCGGAAGACGCGTACGTTTTCATCACCAAATTCGAAAACGTATGCGCAATGATGGGTACTTCACAATTGACTTTAGATGCTATGCGCTTACGTCTTCTCCCATTCACACTGTGCGACTTGGCAGAAAAATGGCTTTATAATACTGCCGCATACTCTATCGCTAATTGGGATGAATTCGTCGTAGCATTTCTTAATAAGTTTTACCCAAACCATAAGACTGCCCGCGTGAGAAGCGAGATCAACCAGTTCACCCAGCTTCCCAATGAACCATTTTGGAAGTGCTTTGAACATTTCAAAGATCTACTTGTCCAATGTCTTCATCATGGAATCAATAGATGGGATTTATGTCGGATTATATATGAGGGAATTAATCCAGCGACAAAGCAGATGCTTGAAACAATGTGTCAATACAATTTCATGTCTAAAGATGACGGTGAAGCTTGGAAATATCTGGAAGACCTTGCTGAACACACGTTGCAGTGGGAAAGCGTAAGACCACCTTCAACTAAGGGAGGTATTCACCAGCTCGATGTTTCTATCGCAGTAAAAGCCGAAATGGCAGCGATTCAGAAGAAACTCGATGCCATTGAAAACAAGTTCTCAACATTCTCCCTAAATCAGGTCACGCTTCCTAAGACCGTCTGTGGTTGCTGTTCGGATCCTTCACACTTAACGGAAGAATGTCCTATGAATGTATCGTTTCAAGCTAATGCTGCTTTTCAGCAGCGACCTAGAAACGACCCTTATTCTTCCACGTACAATCAAGGATGGAGGAATCATCCTAACTTTGCTTGGAATCAAAACCAATAAAGCAATTATCAAAGACCTCCTCCACAGCAACCACAACCACAGAATCAGCCCCACTTTCAGTCACAGAATTTCCAAAATCCGGCTAACATTTTTACACCACAAGTGACTGTACTGACAACTCACTTGCACAAACTTTGGATATGTTCATGAAACAATCCATGCAAAATTCGGCTGAGATGAGGTCTTCTATTGATACCCTAACGAAAAACTCCGCCTCCCATGGTGAGAGTATCAAATCAATAGAAAACCAAATCGCACAGTTAAACGCCGCAATGAGTGCGAGAGAGAAAGGGAAACTCCCATCTCAACCCATACCTAATCCTGGCCACTCACAAAGTTATAATGTGAGTGCTGTTACCACGTTGAGATCCGGGAAGAGTGCTGAGTGGGTGAGCAGTGTGATGATAGTGACACTAATGATACCTCAGCTTCTTCTTCTTCCCCTAATTCGTCTAGTCTCCCACCTTCACCCGAGCCTATTCTCCGTTTTCCCCAAGGTTCGAACCCTTCGCCCATTTCGCCAAATCTATCTAAGTCGATTCCCACTCCAGTTTTGGGATCGAATCCATCCCCACAGTCTTCTCCACAAACGTTGGACCCAAAACTTATTGATCAAGCACCTTATCCAAACAGGTTGAGGGGCAACAGACCAAGTCCACAAATGGAGAAGATTGTGGAAATTTTTAAGCAAGTTAACATAAACATTCCTCTCCTAGATGCTATTCAACAAGTTCCGTCATATGCAAAAATCTTAAAGGACTTGTGCACTAGGAAGCGAAAAGTTCAAGTACCTAAAAAAGTTTTCCTTGCGAGTAATGTGAGCACTGCTTTTACACAACAACTACCCAAGAAACGAAAGGACCCCGGAAGTCCTACAATTTCTATTTCCATTGGGGGTAAAAATATTAATCGTTCTCTACTCGATCTTGGTGCTAGTGTTAACTTGCTTCCGTATTCTGTTTATGAGCAATTAGGGATCGGAGAGTTAAAGCCGACGCATTGCACTCTTCAGATGGCCGATCGATCTATCACCTAATCTAGGGGTGAGCTAGAGGATGTGTTAATCAAAGTCGGGGAATTCATATTTCCTGTGGACTTTATCGTTATAGATACACAACCTGTGGCAAACCCACGCAATCAAATCCCGGTGATACTCGGTCGACCCTTTTTGGCCACTTCCAACGCAGTAATTAATTGTAGAAACGGCTCTATGACCCTATCCTTTGGAAAGAAGTCAATTGAGCTTAATATTTACAAGTTGGGAAGTGAACCCTCTGAACCCTATGCTCATGTGTGTTCTATCGAATTAATGGATGTCGACAGCAGCGAATTTGATCAACCTCATGATACAGACTCTTTTCATATGTTGTTGTTTGACCCAATCATTTACTCTTCCACCGAGTTGTCCGGGTCAACATCTAATGAGAAACCTTTTGCAGAGTCTGACGATCACCCTATTTTTTCTGATGACATTATTTTTCGGGGTATCGATGAAAGCTTTGAGCAAATTTTCGCTGATGAACTCGCATTTTTACAAGACACGGGTGTTGAGATGAATCAACTCCAAGATGAAGAAATTGGACCTCCACCCCCTCTTTTGGGCAATCATGATAATGCGAGTAATCCATCATCACTATCACTGTGTCGTCTCTCCAAATTGAGACGCAATCATTTTCCATTACACCTCTTATCACCTCCCCACTTCTTCACGTCGAAAGGTGACATGTTCTTCCACCAACCTTGGTGCTTCATTGATAAAATTTTTGAATGGTTGGTGTTGACCTTCGGTCTTTGCAAAGCTTGGCATTGACCAATAACCTTGACCCCCTTGTGTGATTTTAAAAGATTAAAATTGTTTAATGTTTGGGGGGTGGTATATTTTGGCTCTTGAAAAGAAAATGATTTTTACAAATTTGTGAGCCTAAAATAAGTTTGGGGGAGGATTTTCACTTTCATATATTCTTGCCCCTATTAATAATTTCCTCCCAAGTCTACAGGTTTTTGAGCTTAACGGATGACATCAGTGAGGACACTGCTGTAAACAGGTTTGGGGGAGGTTTGTGCTTATTTACACATCAATTTGTATCATATTTTGCATAAGCACAATATTTTCAAAAAAAATTTCAAAAATTTTCTTTTATAACAAAAGAGTAGAAAGTGAAAAATTACATCCAAAAGATAGGAATAGTTTAAGAAAACCAAGAAAATTAGAAGTTTTCTTACACGAACTGGTAATAAGTAGTTATGAGCTGTTGTCCCAAGGGTTAGTAAAATGAAGGAAGTCACTAATCTGAGGATAAAAATAAGTCTGAAAAATAGTTTCTATTCTGTAAGCCGAACATTTGAATGTTGATACCCTACTATATGCACTTACACACGTCTTGAAACTCGAGATAGTAGAGGATACCTTGAAATGCTCTTGTCTAAAAGCCAAAGTATGAAGGAAATGAAAAAATAAAAAAAATGAAGAAAATATAAAAATGGTGAAAAGAAAAAAATGAACACTGGTTTTGTATTGCCAAGGCAGCAATAAAAAATATAGCGAGGGTGCCTCTTCACCTAGTGCCCTAAGGCCAACTGGTCTGGGAGTCACTGCTAAGCCTTAGGTGGTGCAAGACGAGAAAAATATTATCACCTAATCAGCAAGCACATGAGTAATCGGTCGGTTAGTACCTCAAGAAGTATTAACGGTCACATGAAAATGTGTGAGCAAATCTAAATATTCGTAAAATTAAAAAGTACTAAGGTAGATGGACAAGAGTATGATAGCTTGAATTGAATTCTCCGAGTGTAGGGATGTCCATTTCACACACGTGGGGTTCTATGATCAATGTTTGGATGAAAGGTAGGAATAAAGAATAAAGACGATATTTTATTGAGGGATGATGTGATTTCTAACATTTTTTCATGACTATTAAGATAGGGCTCATAACAACTGAAAAGCTAGTATAGTTGGAAACTCTTATTTTCAAGGCCTTTCTTTTATGGTTCTTATCTTTATATGTAAATTTCACCATCTCTCTTTTGTTATAGGATTTTGTGGGTGATATCGGCTAAAAACCCTCAGGAGACAACACTCCTCCTACTAGGGACACCTAGAGGTTTAACGGCTTGTTGCACATGCTCAGTGCAATCGTGTTTGCCTACGAAAGTGTGCTTAGTTTTCTCCTTTCTTTTCCCCTCTTAAATAAACTAGTTTACTCGGGACGATCAAAGATAAGTTTGGGGGTATTTGTTCAGTTGATAAAACTGCACATTTATATTACATTTTTCCTACCATTTTCATATTAAAAAAAGGACTTTATTATAATATATTATACATATGAGGGTTTATGTGTAAAAACATTATTTTCCATGTGTTAATATATTTTAATTATCATTTGGTAGGAAAGTGTATGCAAATAAATTCATTGACCTAATCCTAGTAGAACTAGGTCTACTATATATTATTTAAAGTTTATTGTGCAGAATTTTCCAAGTTGTTATGCAGAATATATCAAAGAAATCAAGCTGTTGAAGAAATCTTGCCAAATTAAGAAGCAAAACTTGGAGACCAAGTCTGGAAGCAACCGAGAGAAGATTTCTGAATTATGAAGGTGCCTAGGATTGACACTTGTCACAAGAAGAAAGCACAAGAATTTTGATCAAGAGATCTCACCCGTTGGCCGCGGATCCGCGGCCTTAGCACCCATTTGCCGCGGATCCGCCGCAATATTATGGAGTTGGAAGGAAAGATTTTGGGGCATGATTCTCTACTATATTTTACCAACTTTTGAAGCAAAAGATTCTGGCTTTGCACTATAAAAAGGCACCGAGAGCCTCTTGGAAAAGGATCAAGCCGAAGAGATCATGAAGCCCCTGACGCTCACGCATCCAGGCTGATCATCAACTGTTCATCTACCTCCTTGGAAGAGATCGAGAAGCAAATTAGTCTTTGTAATCATTTTCTACGGAATAAAAGTGTAGATTGTTCAGTTGATTAATAAAGGTAGTTGTTTTATTTTATTCTTTTACATTTTACATTATGTTTTCCCTCTCTATCTTTTCATCTTCTTCTCCCAACATGCGCGGGTAATTCTCCGCTTGTTAAGGTTCGTAGGATTAGGGTAGGCTAATGGACGATGAAAATAATTAAACCCTTTTTAAGTCCTATAAAGTTTAGGAACTTTATCAAAAGAATCATTAATATCCTAATCGGGCGCGCTAGCAATTCTTTGCTAGTCCCGACCGCGATTAGAGATTAGATTAATGATTGTTTTGGTAAAGGCTAGTTATGAACGGAGTTCCGTGTCGAGATAAGGGTTAACAGTGGGATTCCTTTTCCCTCCAGAAACTCAAATCTACACGCATCACCGTCGTTCTAGTTCTAAATCTATTAATGGATAAAAAGGGTAACTTTTAATTAATCATCCATAACTACTAAATCCTAACGAACCCTACAAGCCCTCTTATTATATTAATTACATCTTTAAAATAATCTAGATCTATATTTTACATTCTTGTTTAACGTAGATCTAGAAATCTTTCTATAAAATTCTTTATCCCCCCTCTCTTTCTCAACACATCTAAAGTAAAAGTAAAAGGTTCCACGTTTCCCAGAGGACGACCCGTACTCATCTCGGTCTAGCTACGTGCGACACCGTTATTGATTGCGGTTAACTACAAAAACACTCTTTCGTATCAATCACGGGGACTTGTTGAATAGCATCTAGGAGAGGGATGTTGATGTTAACCTGTTAAACAATTCCATAATCTTCTCCATATGTGGACTTGATTTGTTATCCCTTAACCGATTCGGATAAGGAGCTTTAGCAATAAGAGCTGGGTCCAACATTGGAGAAGGTGGTGTGTATGGACGTGATCCCATAATAGAAGTGGGGATCATCTTTGGTGGACTAGAAGTGGTTTGCTGAGGTGCCGAGCCTTGGGGGAAACAGAGAATAGGCTTGCAAGAAAATGGTGGGGTAGAAGAACAAGGATCAGAAGTAGAAGTGTGTGTGGAAGGAAAGGTCTCAGCCGGGGTATTATTGATAAATTTTTCATGATCATCAATTTCTTCCCCAACATGATTGTTCAGCACTCTTCCTAATCTCAACGTTGTGATGGCATTCACATTGTAATGCCCAGGATTCGGTAGGGGTTGAGACGGAAGTTTCCCTTTCTCCTAACACTCCTTTCGGCTTTTAATAGTGCAATTTCTGCTTCCATCGATTTTATACTCTCAGCTTGGGAGGTGGAGTTTTTCTTTATATCATTGACAGAAGACTGAATCTCAGCCGACCCTTGCATGAAATTTTTCAGAATTAAATTCATGGTTTGTGCGAGTGAAGAGGATTCATCAGAACCGGTCAACTGCAAAGGATTATACGGTGCAGGTGTGTTAACCGGGTTTTGAAAGTTTTATGATTGGTAGGGGTGCTGACTCAGTTGAAGTGGCTGTTGTTGTGGTGGAGGAGCCCTTTGGAAATTTTTTTGATTTGGAACCGTATTTTGATTTTGTTGTTGGTTCCAAGCAAAGTTAGGGTGATTCCTCCAACCCTGATTATAAGTGGAAGAATACGGGTCGTTTCTAGGTCTTTGTTGGAAAGCAGCATTGGTATGCTCTTGACCTTGAAATGGAGAATTTAATGGACATTCTTCCGTAAGATGAGATGGATCAGAACAGTATCCACAAACAGTTTTGGGGAGTGACATCTGATTTAGGGAGGCTGCTAACAATTTATGTTCTATAGCTTCGAGTTTCTTTTGCATTGCTACCATTTCAGCTCTAACTCCTATGGAAACATCAATTTGGTGAATGCCACCCCTAGACGATGACTGGTTTACACTCTCCCACTGTAAAGATTTTTCAGCGAAATCTTCTAAGAATCTCCAAGCTTCATAATCATCTTTAGTCATGAAAGTGTCTTGACACATGGATTCAAGGTTCTGTTTTGTTGTAAAATTAATGCCCTCATATATGATTCTGCACAGATCCCATCTAGGGATTCCATGATGTGGACATTGAACAAACAGATCCTTGAAGCGTTCAAAACACTTCGAGAATGGTTCATTTGGAAGCTGGGTAAATTGATTTATTTCGCTACAGACTCGAGCTGTTTTATGATTGGGGTAGAATTTCTTAAGGAAAGCTGCGACGAATTCATTCCAGTTTGAAATAGAATGTGCGGCTGTGTTATAAAGCCACTTCTCGGCTATATCGCACAAAGTAAATGGGAGAAGACGTAGACGCATAGCATCCACAGAAAGCTGTGAAGTACCCATCTTAGCGCATACATTTTCAAATTTGGTAATAAAGACATATGCATCTTCAGACTCGAGACCGTGATATTTAGGTAGAAGATTGATGTATTGTGGTTTGATTTCAAAATTATCCCCATTGGCTGGTGGAATGGTGAGACGGGTCGAAAGAGGACCTCGCATAGGATAACATCTCTCTTGGAGAGAGATGCGGGATGGATTCTGCACACCTGCGGATGGTGGTAGAGTAGTGTTAAAGAAGTTCGATGGAGAATTGTCCATCGAAGTGGGTGTGGTGGTGGGTAAAGAAGAGGTAGACGTAGAAATACCGACTTCGGAATCGATAGGAGGAACGCGGACAAGACGGGCACTAGAATCCCGTGTCCAGCCGAGCATGCACTGAATAGTTTAGCACAAGTGGCAGCGTTGTGATAATTAAGGAAAAGATGAGTTGGTGTTTGTTTTGAAAAAAATACGGATTTTTGAAAAATTCCCATAAACAATGCACAAGCAACCCTAAGTCTAATGGTCACCTAGGTCAAGTCTCTAGCCCGCTCCTAGACTTCCAGAAGACAAATCGCAGGATAAATCCTCTACTGCCTCTTTATCCCTTCTGTGGCCAGGTAAGTGCCAGGTAAGTGGGAGGTTCTCCACTATGTAAGTAGTGGGCCTAATTAAGTAACCACTTGCTTTAGACACACTTGCCTTAGACACCACAAAAGAAACACGGATAAGCAATAGCTTACCCACGACCTCTTTCTATCCTAAGTGAGCGCGACGGTCCTTAGAGTCATGTCTAGATTTCTTTTAATTAATGAGGGTGATGCGGATGCAAGTTTGTGATTTTTGGGGCTTAGGAAGGGTAATGAACTCCCCAGCTAATCTGAATTTGGTCTTTACCCATTAATTTCCGTGTTGAAAAATGCAAACAACCAAGATCAAACATACAACAATTTTTCTTTTTACGGCGCTATGAATTTTTGCAAAGAAACCTGCAGAAATTGGTTAATGGACAGAGCAGGGAGAAGATAAGAAAGTCAGAAATTCACCTAGAAATTTTGGTGCAGTGAAGCAGCTATAACGCCGCGGAACCGCCACAATATGCTTGAATTGGCCGCGGATGCGCGGTCTGATGTTGAGATCACTGCACTAAAATTTGTGCAATTGCTCCTGTTCACTCACTGAACTCTCTGGAATGTTCTGAAAATTTTTCCTCTTGCTCCACAGATTCCAGATCTCCTTGCAACAAATCACAACAAATCATTAAGCGCTTGTGCGAATTTTGATCTAAAAATTCTGATGGAATAATAAATTTTCCAACTCAAATTACAAAACGAACAAATTAGCACACGATCCCCGGAAACGGCGCCATTTGATTGATCTTATCTTCGTGTGTATTTAGAAATATTTCACAACCATAGAAATTTATATGGCAATCAATTAACGGTGTCGATGTAGCGCGTTAATGAATACGAATCGTCCACTGAGATGTGTGTTTTGATTGATCTTGTTTTAGATGAGTCGAAATTTAAAAGATAAAAGAAAATTCAAGAAAGTTGATTCAATATTTGTGAGATTTGATTTTAAGAAAACATAAAGAATATAGATCTAGAATCAAGAATCAAGAAATGTCCCAATCGCTTTGATTTATCAAGATAATGAAGAATAGCATGTAGGATTCGATTGAGTTAATAGTTAATGATGAATCTAATAATTTATAATCTTATCTATTGATAATTTGTAGCTAGATTGATGATGATGAATGAAGATTATGGATCTTTTGAAGAAACTAGGGTTTCTCCTTCTATCCCTTGTCTTTTCAATCATGATCATTCGGATCTAGCCTTTAGCAAAGAAAATCATCAATCATTTGATCCCTAATTTGCAATGAAATTCATAAGAATGTGATCTCGATCCAAATTAGGTCATTGATGATTATTTTTCCTAGAGTTCACAAATCTCATAAGACTTAAAATTAGTATTAAGATTTGATCATCATTAGATCTATCAATTCTCTCGAACCCTCCACAAGCGGAGATTTCACTCACACATCATGAAAATTAATGAATCAAGAATCAAGAAGTTTCATAACGCAAGAATGTAAAGAAAAGCAAGATCAAGAATTTTCACCTTTTATTATTCAACGTTTCGTTACAATTCACTCAAAGACTACAAGAATTGAGGAGAGAACTCGATCGTCGAACTAGCTTCGCATCGTCTTCGTGAGTCGCGGATCGTCTTGGATCTCTTGCTCGAATGAAGATCGGCGTTGCTTCAAAAAGACTCGATGGATTCTTGCTTGATTTTGTACTCGATGAATCTTGATTCGGATTTTGAATTGTATTTGGGTTAGGGTTTTGAGTTGCAAGTTGTGTCACTCAACTTGCGGAATTTTGGCTCAATTTTCAACAACCTTGTAATGATGCCCTTGGGTCCCTTTTTATAGTCTTCTCCTTTAGCTTCCCCTAGAAGCTTCATCTAGATTCCTTTAGAAGCTAAGCTAGGTTTAGCTTCTTTTGCAAGCTTGGTTGTTATGAGAAGAAGCTTCTAGATTAAGGTAGTTAGCTAGTTTGCTTGAGAAGCTTGGTAGTTATTAGGCTTGTACAAGAAGGTTGGCTGTGAGGAAGAAAGCTTCGGGAGATCTCTGGAGACTGAAGTGTGTTGAAGAAGTTTGGCCGTTGAAAGAAGAACTCTGAGAAAGCAATCCGCCAAAAATAAGCTGACGTGGCCGCGGATCCGCGGCGGATCGGCCGATTCGGCCACGAATCCACGGCCGTTTTATGGTATTGATGCATGGAAACTTCAAGGTGTTTTGGTGATGATCCATAGAACCTTATTTTATGGCTGGAATCTTTTTATACTTTCTTGTTCACTGTCAGATCGCAAGTCTTGGACTTGGTGTATTTTTATCAGCACTTTTAGCAGTTCCGGTTCTTTTTCCTGGAGAATTTCCTGCACACAATCTCGAGACAAGTGTTGCGATATACAAAAGATCATGCGTACAATAATAAACACTCAATTTCCCTCAAAATTCCGGTTATAATCTTAACACATGTTATTTGGTAATTACAGACGAATTGCTAATATGTGCTATATTCATACCGAACACCTTTAGATGATTGCAAATAGTAGGAAAATTGATGTGTTAAAAATGCAATATTTTCGACTGATCACACAGCCTGGGGTAGTATAACGTCAGACCCCAATAGCCTGATAAGTCATGCCGATGCAAGGTCCATAACGGTTCGAGAAACTACTGATAACACTTACCAGTAGATCTCAGCAACCCTGGCCAGGGATTTCCTGTTATGGTCAATCGAGCATAGCGTAACTTCAACCCCTAATACCGGGAGAGACGAATCCCCTCCTATCGCTCATTGCCTCCATGTGACTTGGGACTGTACCAAAAACCACCGTTTTGCATGATCTCTTGAACATGGTAAGGTGGAAATCAAATCATAGTGGGAATCACACAAGGCTCTATGACGATTTCGGGTCGACAGACTAACCTGTACCAGTGTCACCAGAGAACTGCTATCTGACGATAGGTATAATACCATCTAAGAGTTCTCGGCGAGTCCGTTCAGTGTACCCAGTCTCCACTGAGCACCCGTATACCTTCTCTGATGTCAAACACCAATGAATATGGGATCATCCATCGCCCATCATATGGGTCGAGAAGCGTATACGCTAGTCTACTCTGGAATATCGATACCCCGTCTCGATACCCCCACGACTAGGAACATTTGAAGGATGTACTTGCCGACTACCTCTGCCCCACTAATATGATTCGCATCATAATTCTGGGAGTCAAGTACTCAACCTAGGGGCTTTATCAACATGTAATAGAGAGACAATAAGTGTATATGTTGAGATAAAGAGCAACCAGATGGCATACTATCATGTCGAGCAAGAAAGTCCTCCCTATATATGTCCAAGCATCCACTATATTATACATTACATGTACAGTAATGGCCTCTAGGACATACATACAACTATTAATCTCCCACTTGCACTAAGGCCATTTGTTGCAGTATCTCATACTCAACGTCCTATAGAAGTCTCTCTAGAGGAAGGCCTTTGTGAGTTGATCCGCTGTGTTATCCTTCGTGTCAACTCTCCTTACCTCGATCCCTTAGAGATCAACCATCTCCATGATTAGGTGATACTGTCCTCGGAATATGTCTGGAACGCTGATGGGACATGCGTTCCTAGGCCAAAGCCACGACTCCATTGTTGTCACAATAACAGTTATTAGACGCTCAATGGTAAGAACCTTGTTCATCACATGAACAAGAAATGTCCAGACAGCCACTTTGTTAGTATCATTGGTAGCAATGTATTCAGCCTTTATCGTCTAGTATGTCACGGTATCTAGCTTGGAACTCTTCCAACATACCGTCCCTCCACTGAGGGTAAAAACAATGCCTGTGACTGACTTTCAGTCGTCCTTATCACTCTGGAAGCTCAAACCAAGAACTTTCTTTTAGTGCTTCTTAAGTACTTAAGAATGTCCTACGCAGCTGTCCCGTGATTCTCCTAAGATCCGATTGATTCCTGATCACTACACCTAGTGAGTTAGCTACATCTGGTCTGGTACATAACATCGCATACATGATGGAGCCTACTACCGAAGCATAGGATATCCCTTGCATGTGAGCTCTCTCCAAATCAGTCTTGGAAGACATCTTTTTGGAGAGAGTGATTCCCGAGTAAGTGGGCGAACCACCATGCTTAGAATCTTCCATACTAAACCCTTTTAGTATGGTGTTAATGTACCTGGATTTGGGACACTCTCAACATCCACTTAGATCTATCACCATAGATCATAATCCACAAGATGTGGTAGGTATCATCCAGATCTTCCATGGAGAATCCTCATGATAAGAGGAGCTTGACGGAGTGTAGCATATGAAACCATTTCCTATCAAGAGTATGCCATCTACGTACAATACGTATAAGACAACCTTACTCTCTACAACATTCTTGTATATACAATGTTCATCTACCTTTTTGATCAAACACTTTGACTGCCACATCAAAACAGATGTTCCAATTCCGCGATTCCTGTTTTAATCATGATGGACTTAAGTATAACTTTGAAAGTCTCAACTTTTCCATCCACACCAAGAATCTTCTCAAGATCCGCTTGCTCCTGAAAGGTTTTACCCCTTTAGGTGCAACATTCAAAGTCATACTTTGTTGGTGTATATGGATTCCATCTTCGATCGCATAACATCCAGCCTTTTCATAGTCACCACTCGTGATGGCCTGCCCGAACCTAGTTGGGCCATTGTTCATACCAGAATATTGCATTTTATACCGCCCATTCTTATGCTCGTGTGTTTATAGGTAGGTGCTTTTAATTCGTGTTTGTTACATATTTACAGATTACAGGTTTCCAGTACAAATATTGCAAATCAAGACAAAATCTCCACAGTTACACCAAATACAGAACATCTATTGACAACAGATAAAAGCCGGGTTCCGGTCATCCATATCCGTCCAGTGCTGCGTACCTGTTCCGGAGACAAGACATATGACAGCGGTCATTCGTGTCTCGGACAAGCACAGAGCACGAGAGGGGCAGCACAAGAATCAATGGATGCGCGGAGCTCGAGGGAGAAAAGGTCAAAAGTATTATTTTTGTTACCACTTTGGACCATTGCAATTCTGATGCAACTGTGGAAGCATACTGCAATTTGGTATATGTACAATTACATAGGACAGGAAACCAGGGAATCCCCCAAAAGATGACACCCTAACACCACTAAAGGGCCGTGGATCCGCGACCAATAGGGGGTATTGGCCGCGGATCCGCAGCCATGTTGGCGCCTCATCTGCTCGTTTTTCGGGGGTAGTTTGGTACTTTCATATTGGTCCAGAATCTTGCCCTAGATTTCCAGCTCCCTGCCTATAAATACTCCAGAATTGAGCTAAGCCAAGGGTGATTCTTTCTTCTTCTTTCTTTTTAGGATTTAGTCTTTTTCTTCTTCTTCTTCATTCTTTTTCCATGAAAATTGTAGTGAGAGCTTTTTGAGTGGGAGATCAATGAAGATGAGGGCTTTTTGTATCATTCTCTTATGTTTCTTCTTCCCCTTGAGATTCTTGCTTTCTCTTGATCATTCAACCTCTTCATTGAGCTTGAATGGTTAAGGGTTAGTTATTGATCTCAAGGGTCGTATTTTCTTATGGAATTAGCGCTTCATTTCACATGCGTTCTCTACCCTTCTCTTGATCTTGCAACCTCTTGATTGAGCTTGCAAGTTTAAGGGTTGGCTATTGATCACATGCTTGTCTTGAGTTCTAGTTTCTTGTTCTTTTTATCGCTTTTTATTACTTGCTTATTATTATCTTGCTTTACTTTCTTGCAATTTAATTCATGCACTTAATTACTTGTAATATTTTCTTTTCTTTGTTCTTTTCTTTTGCTCTCTTTTGTTCATTTTGTGAATGTTGTATTTATTGTTGTTGTTAAGAATCCATATGATATTGTAAGTTAACATTTCTTTGCTCATTTCCTTTTCTCGTTATTTTCCATTGAACTCCGCCCAAACCATACGCAAGCGCTCCGTTAGGCACCCTACCCTGACAAGGTAACGGTGATTCCTAACCGCGACCGGTTGCGTTCGGTTTGGCCGGAGGCGAAAGCAAGATACAAGAACGGAAGGACAAGGGTAAATAAGCCGTATTCCACGAATACCGCGCTTAAATCCCCTAATCCACGTTGTTGCCGATTGCTCTAGCTTCAATTGGTCAAGACTCGGCTCAAAGGTTTTGAGTACGGATTTCTTTAGCTTACAATCTCGTATTTTCTTCTTAACAACTTTATACTTGCAAATAATACACATAGGTTAGATTGAACAAACACATACAGATTCTTTATTGACTCGTCTAAAACAAGAAAGGACATTACAACCATCTCCCTGTGGATCGACCCGTGCTCAACCGGCTAGCTGCATAGCGACACCGTCCTGATCGCGGTAAACTTTAGAACTTTGAACATCCGACACGCCAAAAGCGTGCGATCAAATGGCGCCGTTGCCGGGGAGACGGTAGCGTATTTTCTTTTCTTGTTATTCGGGTTAATATTCTTTTTGTATATAAAAAAAAAAGTTCTTTTTGTTTTTTTTTGATCATTTTTGTGGGAAAGAGTGCAGATTTTTGCAGATTTGCAAACTGCAATTGTGGGGAGCAAAGTGTACATTCAAGGCTAAGGTGATTGCAAAGTACAGTGCCAAAGATCCGGGTAGTTTGACCCGCGCAAGCGAACTTTTCAAGCTTACCGTATTTGATTCAACGGGGGTTTCCTAACCCAAAAACTTAACGGTACGTACTTTCCTAACACCTTCTTCTCAAATCCGACACTTCCAATATACTATTCTTTGCAGGATTCTTTGCAAGTTTGCTAGCAAACGCTAAAAAATTGACTAACCCGTATTTGTTGTAGTACCGCGCTTAAACTAAAAAACAATTTTTTGATTCTTTATAGAATTTTTATTGAATTGCGCATTGCATACATTAATACGGACTTAAAGGCAAGCGAACCCCACAACATACGGTAAAGGATTTCATCACCTTTTCCGTGGCCCACAAATCACGAACTTGAGCATAACGTTTACCCGCACAAAATTTAAAAGAAACTAGACTTTAAGCCTTAAGGACTTCGCGCTCACTAGGAGAAGTTAACTGTGTTTAGAACCTTGCTTAACGGTATATTGTTTACGGGGTGTCTAGGAAAGTGTTAACGGCGAAACCGCCAAAAGAGAAAGGGTTATTTAATTAAGGAACTTCGCGAAAGCGTTGGAAAACCTCCCCTTATCTCTGCACTTACCTGGCCTCGTGATCAGTGTATCTTGAGCCCGTTTCTCGACACAGTTTTACTTCGACAATCAAGTTCTGGAGCAGGTCTAGTTGACCTAGGTGAACCCTAGAACGATTAGGTGTGTGGTATTTTTGTGTCGTGATTGTTTTTGTCCATATTCTTTTTGTGTGTATATTTCATTCTTTTATATAACTAAAACAAAAAATAAAAATAAAATTCACATTCTTTTTCCCCTCCTTTTCTCTGCCTTTCTTTCTTTCTCTCTTCATATCATGGGTACCCCACCTCGCAAAACTCTTGCCGAACTGTGGTACCCATAACCAGACATTACTTCTTACGGTTCTTGCTTTGGACGGACTTCAAACGACCCCTCCATGCCCAAAATTTCTTTGAAAGATCGGATAGACGCGTCTAGGACGAACAACTGGACCCCACAATCCACTGCGTATCAACCATTTCAAACATTCACCCCTTCTTGCGTTGATACACCTTTTGAAAGTCCAGTTGTAACCCCGAGACCAATGTCTCTTGCTGAACGAATTGAACAATCCCGTAGCCGATCTTTCACTCCTTTCACCACTACAAATTCTTGGGATCAACAAATCCATTCACCTACTTATCCCAATGTTGATCCCACTCCTGTCCAGCCATTCAATTCCTACCAATCCTACCCTACTTTTGCACCTTCCCTAGACATTACTTCAGAACAGCCGTTTGGGAGTTTTCAGTATCCAAATAACTTTGAATCTTTTACTGAAACCCCATCACAACCCATGTCTAGTCTGGAACAGTCGTTGGAAGACTTTAGGGTAGTGTCAAGCCAACAGATGATGGATTTGAATGCGTCCATGGCCGCCCTCATGCAACCTAGTGACCTGGTAGCTAGTTTTCAACTAGCTCCAACTTTTTCAATGTATGATGAGGCGGCAGGACAGGCTGTGAATTTGAGTGGAGAAAGTGAGATATACCCCCTTCCAAATCAAACCTACCCATCTCAAATTGAATCCCACAACTCCTGTGTTGAAAGTCTATCAAATGTCCCAAATGAATTATCAATTGAAGATAGAATGATGAATGAGTTGTGCGACTTTGTAGTGTTTGATTTGCCCGATTGTGAAGGGTCTCTTCCAAGTGAAACCGATCCTAAACCTTTTGACCGCTACACCTCCACTTTAGAACCTGAAATGATTGATATCCATGCTTTTGTTGAGGTGTCTGAGAATATAGATTTTCACTTGATCGAGGATATTGACGCTGGGAACATTTTGGATGATGAACCCGTAGATTTGGCTGAGTTTGTCTCTTCAAATCATCATCCCGAGTCATTAAATGTTTTTCCCGAACCCCATATGCATCTGGACTTTGAAGAGAAGTGCATGGATGTGCTAAATTTTGAGGAGAATATTGAGGATAGTTTTGAGGATGAACCAGTTTTGCTTGATGAGTCGGATTTTCCAATTCATCCTGTTCCTTCCACTGACTGTGTACACCCTCCTGAACCTTTAACCGATACCCTTCCTCAACCACTTCCCTCCATCCTTTCCATCGTTCCGACCTTGCAAGAACCCGTCTCACTTTCATTTACTATGTCTGGTTTACCAAGTTCGGCGTACCCATGGTTTCTCACGAATCTTGAGGGATTTGACCCCATTTCTCGACGGGTAAATATATTAGCACAATCGCTTTTCACACATCGGTCATCACAAATTATGCTAATCTATTTACTCCATTTGCACCCTCAAGTTCGTATTTTACTTCTTTCTCCCTTCCGCCATTCTTCTTCTGATATACCGAGACCGTATACCTCTTCTATCTCCATACGGTCTCGCATATTCTCCATCTCTTTTCTCTACGCCTTCTTTCACCAGCCACTGCTTTATCACGATAAGATCTTTGAATGGTTGGTGTTAACTTTTGGCCTGTGTAAGGCCTTGTATAGCTTGATACTGTTCTTTCCCCCCTAATCCTGAACTTCAACGCTTAACAGTGGAAACACTGTTTTACTTAAGTTTGGGGGGGACTCTTTTTTTTTTGTATATATATTTTTTTTTCCTTTTTGTTTTGTATAGAATTTGCTTCTAGGGAGCACCGACAATTTTTACCCTCTTGGTGTAGCCTGACAGTGAGGGCACTGTCAAGTTTAAGTTTGGGGGTGTGCTCGGTAAGCTTTCTTCCTTCGCATTCATTTGTATATTTTGCATTTGCATACCATATTTAAAAACCCATAAAAATCAAAAATTTTCCAAAAAATATAAAAACTTTGTCGTCAAGTTAGCTAATAAGGTAACTTAGATCTTTATTCCGAAAGTTTAGTTGATATGATAGAAATAACTAAATTCTAGGCTTAGGAATTGAAAACCCTAAAAATAACCCTCATTCTGTCTAACTTTGGTAAGTATACGTCCTTACAGTTTTTTTGAGAAATTGGTAATCTTGAGTTCAGTTTTTGAGTTAAGTCAAGATAAAGGGAAAGTATTGAAGCTTTACCGGAAGATAAGTCTGAAAAATAGTTTCTTTTCTTGAGTTCAAATTTAGAAAGTATATACCCTACAAACTGCACTTACACGCACCTTGAAACTTGGGATAGTAGAGGATACCTAGAAATACTCTTGCCGGAAAGCCTAGTATGAAAGAAAAAACGGTATTTAAAGCTAAACACCAAAAGAGCATATAGAAAAATATATCCGGTCTTGAAAAAGAAAAAGAAAAAGAAAAAGAAAAAAATAGAATAAAGTCAAGACCTGGAAATTGCTATTTACGCTTTAAAGTTCACACATTCAGTAATCGGTCGTTAGTGCCTCAAGAAGCATTAATAGTCGCATGAAAGATGTGTGAGCAAATCCGTCCATCCTTAATGAAAAGAAGTAGTATTAGGTATTAGGGCAAGGGTATTATAGCTTGAATTGAATTCTTAAGTGTAGGGGTGCAAATATACACACACGTAGGGGTATACAATCGATGTTTGAATAAAAGATAGAAATAAAGAATAAGACTTGTGTTTTCTGTAAAGTTGATAAAAATCTCTGATTTGAGGCCGCACTTTAGAAGGAAAACTCAGGAGAACCAACATCTTTCTAAAATTTTTTGGAACGTATAGGACCTAAGGTTAAATAGATAGGAGGTGTGAAAAATAAGGGTTGGATATTTCTAACTTAGGATGATAGAATTTCTAACGTAAATACTGAACTGTAGGAGTAGAATCTATGTTAACTTATGACACTAGCTTGACGGGATTTTGTGGGTGTAATCCGCTGAAAACCCTCAGGAGACAACACTCCTCCTACTAGGGACACCTAGAGGTTTAACGGCTTGTTGCACGTGCTTAGTGCAATCGCGTTCCCTGCGAAAGTGCGGTTAGGACTTTTTTGTGAATAATTGGTTTTGCTCGGGACGAGCAAAAGATAAGTTTGGGGGTATTTGTTCATACCAGAATATTGCATTTTATACCGCCCATTCTTATGCTCGTGTGTTTATAGGTAGGTGCTTTTAATTCGTGTTTGTTACATATTTACAGATTACAGGTTTCCAGTACAAATATTGCAAATCAAGACAAAATCTCCACAGTTACACCAAATACAGAACATCTATTGACAACAGATAAAAGCCGGGTTCCGGTCATCCATATCCGTCCAGTGCTGCGTACCTGTTCCGGAGACAAGACATATGACAGCGGTCATTCGTGTCTCGGACAAGCACAGAGCACGAGAGGGGCAGCACAAGAATCAATGGATGCGCGGAGCTCGAGGGAGAAAAGGTCAAAAGTATTATTTTTGTTACCACTTTGGACCATTGCAATTCTGATGCAACTGTGGAAGCATACTGCAATTTGGTATATGTACAATTACATAGGACAGGAAACCAGGGAATCCCCCAAAAGATGACACCCTAACACCACTAAAGGGCCGTGGATCCGCGGCCAATAGGGGGTATTGGCCGCGGATCCGCGGCCATGTTGGCGCCTCATCTGCTCGTTTTTCGGGGGTAGTTTGGTACTTTCATATTGGTCCAGAATCTTGCCCTAGATTTCCAGCTCCCTGCCTATAAATACTCCAGAATTGAGCTAAGCCAAGGGTGATTCTTTCTTCTTCTTTCTTTTTAGGATTTAGTCTTTTTCTTCTTCTTCTTCATTCTTTTTCCATGAAAATTGTAGTGAGAGCTTTTTGAGTGGGAGATCAATGAAGATGAGGGCTTTTTGTATCATTCTCTTGTGTTTCTTCTTCCCCTTGAGATTCTTGCTTTCTCTTGATCATTCAACCTCTTCATTGAGCTTGAATGGTTAAGGGTTAGTTATTGATCTCAAGGGTCGTATTTTCTTATGGAATTAGCGCTTCATTTCACATGCGTTCTCTACCCTTCTCTTGATCTTGCAACCTCTTGATTGAGCTTGCAAGTTTAAGGGTTGGCTATTGATCACATGCTTGTCTTGAGTTCTAGTTTCTTGTTCTTTTTATCGCTTTTTATTACTTGCTTATTATTATCTTGCTTTACTTTCTTGCAATTTAATTCATGCACTTAATTACTTGTAATCTTTTCTTTTCTTTGTTCTTTTCTTTTGCTCTCTTTTGTTCATTTTGTGAATGTTGTATTTATTGTTGTTGTTAAGAATCCATATGATATTGTAAGTTAACATTTCTTTGCTCATTTCCTTTTCTCGTTATTTTCCATTGAACTCCGCCCAAACCATACGCAAGCGCTCCGTTAGGCACCCTACCCTGACAAGGTAACGGTGATTCCTAACCGCGACCGGTTGCGTTCGGTTTGGCCGGAGGCGAAAGCAAGATACAAGAACGGAAGGACAAGGGTAAATAAGCCGTATTCCACGAATACCGCGCTTAAATCCCCTAATCCACGTTGTTGCCGATTGCTCTAGCTTCAATTGGTCAAGACTCGGCTCAAAGGTTTTGAGTACGGATTTCTTTAGCTTACAATCTCGTATTTTCTTCTTAACAACTTTATACTTGCAAATAATACACATAGGTTAGATTGAACAAACACATACAGATTCTTTATTGACTCGTCTAAAACAAGAAAGGACATTACAACCATATCCCTGTGGATCGACCCGTGCTCAACCGGCTAGCTGCATAGCGACACCGTCCTGATCGCGGTAAACTTTAGAACTTTGAACATCCGACACGCCAAAAGCGTGCGATCAGCCATCATCTACCATGATGCATTCCTCGCTCCCACTGTTATCGAGAAGACCGTAGTACCTTTCAAGTGGATGAGAAACCCTACCAGATTCGCGGAGAGGCTGAGGTTCGTTGGAGACTATTGAATCCTTTGGTTTCACTAAATCATCAGCTGTTAGTTTGTTTAGCTAAAACTCCTTCCAGTTCTACCTCATGTCCATTAATTTCTTCACAAGAAATTTCTTTTCTATAAAGGTGGCATGCTGAGAAACAAAACACCTTTTGCTCCTCAGTGTGGTAGAAGATATTCCCTCGCAAATGTTTGGGATATCCTAAAAAACTTATACAGAACTGACATTGCCTCGAGTTTGTCCGGATTTTGCTTTTCAACATAGGCCGGACAACCCTATATCTTAACTCGTTTAAGACATGGTCTCTTCCAATTCCATATCTCATGTGGAGTGGTAGGCATTGATTTGGATGGAACCCCATTCAATAGGTATGCAGCTTCTCAAGTGCATAACTCCAAAAAAGAAACAGATAACTCAGCAGTACTCATCATAGAGCGCACCATATCACATAAGGTGTGATACCTCCGCCCCGATACACCGTTTTGCTGTGGTGTATTCGAACGAGTAAGATGAGAGAGAATCACATTCTCCTTTTAAATAATCCAGGAACTCCATGCCCGAGTATTCATCTCCTCGATCACATCGAAGGATTTAATACTTTTACCCGTGTGGTTCTCAACTTCAAACTTATATTCCTTGAATTTCTCAAAAGTTTCAGACTCGTGTTTCAACAGGAACACATGTACGAATCTTGAGAGATAGTCGATGAATATAATGAAGTACGAAGAACCAACCCTGGAATTTGTAGACATAGGACCCTATACATCATCATGTATCCGTCCCAAGAGTTCATTAACTCTTTCTCTGTTTTGAGTAAACGGAGTATTGGTCACTTTACCTTTGTGACAAGACTGGCAAGTATCATAAGATGAAAATTCAAACAGATTCTCATATTCATCCTTATGTAACTTAGCTGGTCATTGTAGGGTTACTAGGTACTGCCACAAGGTTCTACGAGGCATCAACCATGCCCGATTTAAAAATTAGCCATGCCGAACAACCCAAAACCGGATCTTTAAGCTAAAGTTTATGCGAAAACAAACATGTTAAACACTTTAACATTAAGTGAGAGGGATTACAACCTTTGTAGATCCGGTCCTTCACTTCTTAAGTTTCATGCTCTGTCTTATAACAATTATAAGTTGGAGCGGGACTAACGTTCCCCAGCTCAGTATAACAAGCGGGTTCGGTCAATACATCCGTATTATTTCTTGATTAAGGCGTGATATGGTCGCTACCTGGAGAGAAAAGAAAATACTCAGCGTATGCTCTTGCAAAATTAGATTGGTTATCTAATATATCTAATCAGGATGTCTCCCACTGTTTTAATCAAATCTTCCTTCAAAACCTAAAAGGAAAGACTAGTCGGGATTAATTACACGCTACAAGTTCGCCAATCTTTCAGCCAGGCCAGTGTCGGTACTTTGAGGGAGGTTCCCCGTGCTTTCGCACGGACCTAATTAATGTAAACCTCGTTTTCCCAGAGGCATAACCCCGTTAACACCTTTCTAGACACCTACTCAATCGGTTAATTGTAATGTGTAAAACTCTCCCAGGAGTAACAATTACTCGCAGTGGGTATCGGGATCCAACCATCTCATAGAAGGTATGCAATCTCATTGCAAATTTCAACACTTGAAATTCCCAATAATATTTTGCCCCAAGCAATCTATGACCTTGACTGAGTCAACAAACCATAGACCGCAAGTAAAGTTCAACCCGTCATTTCCCGATTGAATTAAACCCACCCGCACGACCCTTGACTGGGTCAACAAAGCCGCACGACTACCCTAATCCAATCGCATCATATGCTTTGCAGATAAGCATTAATCAGCTACCGCACACTACGCCTTGACTGAGTCAACAAACGCAGCACGAATACTAACTATTACTTATCTGAAATGACGGAGGGCTACGACAGGTTTTTAAGAAAACCTTTTGCGTAATGAACTTTATATCGTTGTAGAATCGAGTGATTTTTAAATGGAACATTTTTGAGGCTTTTCTAGTATTGCTAAAGAGGTCACTCCCAGTGAAGGGATCGTCAGCTCTTTCCTCATCGAATAAGGTGTAGGATATTTCACAAATATCACTATGCATAGCAGGAACTATAGAAGCAATCAAAAGACAAACCGAGTTTGTAGCATCTGCTAGTTTCACTAAAGAGGTCACTCCCGGTGAAGGGATCTCGGCTCTTTCCTTATCGAATAAGGTGCTGGATGTTATACAAGGAACACCGCTATGCAAAGCAAGAACTAGAGCTACCAGTTTTTAAACAAGTTTCTACAACAACTTAGGTTTCTTTTATTTCATTAATCTCATTAATGAAGTCCCATTTTAATATGCTTCACAAGCATCACATTTGAAATGAAATCTGCAATATAACATATATCTCATATATATAATATAAATATTCGTCTCAGGCAGTAATATGATCTCATCACAGAACATTGCAGCAGAAGAAACATATATGAAACATTAGATATACTAGGATGTCTGTGTTTTAATACGAGCCTGTATAAAACACGGATTCCACGGTCGTGATGAATAGCCAAACCCACATCCCTAGACCCCTACGAGAGCGGCAAGCAACACTGCCAATTCTAGGGTTCGGAGACCCGGTCTCGACTCCTCGAGATGGTCTCCCACTGGACCCTAGAACCCGGTTACTTGTGCTCCCCGAATTGGGTCTACCTAATGCGGAAAAGTAAATAATATACAATGGTGACATCATCCTCAGCCCGGAAGTGCCCCAATAAAAGAATATTACATGAATGAAAAAGAAAAAACTCTCATCTCACATAAAACCCCCGGCTATTCAGAACGCGACGATCCAATATAACATATCACAGTAACACATAATATCTCATATCATCAACGTAAGAAACTATGCGTATCCCGATTGTCGTTGATGTATAGCAACGAAGCCGGCGATACACCACATATTACGCTTACGGTCACAGAAAAGAAAGTGTAAAACTACAACAGTTGGAATCCGCAACCTTCTTAGACATCACATGCCTAACCAAATGAATTTCTTAGACATCGCATGCCAAACAATTATAAACCCCGCATTTTAGTCTCTTTATCGAAAAATCTTTTCAATGTCAAGTCGGGCAATTCAACAAGATTCCCGACATCCTGATCGAATGCTCGTCGCAAACTTTAGTAGACGGCCGCACCCCCGGATGCCATCGACGAAGTGCACTAAGGCAGAACACCGCTGCTGCGAGCACCCGAACGGAAGCTTTTGGCAACGGGGTTCTCCTACAGTCACTTGGTCGGGGCTATGGGGCGTGGCTGTCTGTTAAGTTTATCCGGCGAGTATCCGCGTACACTACGTGATTGCGACGGACTTTTGATCACATCAAAATTCCATGGCAACCGATCATCTGAGACTGAACTGCTAGATTTATAACATTCAAATTAGTTATCTCATAACTACCTGTGGATTCCAAATATTGTATCACATTCCAGATAAATAGACAATGTTAAACTTTCCGATCGAATAATCAAACACCCAAGATTTCCCCAATATATCTAAACACTTGAAATTAGTTTAAAAAACATCTATCACATGCCACAGTACCAATGGTCCAGCCGTAGAAGGGTCAAGCCAACGCCTCACATGTGGCACGACGTACTGCCGCAAACCCTAAGGTTTAGAGGCAGTTCAAGATGGTCACATAATCGAGTTAAGGTTTGTTGTCTTCTAGAGAGTCCACCGCGTTACTTTCATGACTTTACGAAAGTTTCAAACTCGAGAAAAAATCCAACTTTTGAAAAAATTTCGACAGGGGAAAAGGTGAGTTATTGATATCCGTTCGAACTTTTTAACAGTTTCTAAAATTATCCGGAAAAACATAAACGAAGTTAAATTATCCGATCAAATCAACGAGTCCCCAATACAACCCTAGAAAACTCAACACTTGAGTGGAATTAAACAATTCCCAGAAAAAAATGACAAGAAAGGACCTAAGAATAAATATATGAAATATGAGGGACTAAGTCCAAATTTTGGCCGCGGAACCGCCGCTAAACCCTTGGTTTGGCCGCGGTTCCGCGGTCAAATAATTGGCTCAGTGGACCGTACTTCACAGTAATTCTTATTTTTTCCAGCTTGTTTTTCTGAGAATTTTTAATTCATAAAAAATCACATTTTTGAAAAATGTCCAGAGAGGGTTAAACATCGGGGTTTCCGGGTTCGATCGGACTTTAAACTTCGCTCAGACTTCGCCTAAACCTTTATCTTGGCTCTGATACCACTGTAGGGTTACTAGGCACTGCCACAAGGGTCTACGAGGTATCAACCATGCCCAATTTAAAAATTAGCCGTGCCAAACAAGCCAAAGCCGGATCTTTAAACTAGAGTTTATGCGAAAACAAACATGTTAAACACTTTAACATTAAGTGAGAGGGATTACAACCTTTGTAGATCCGGTCCTTCACTTCTTAAGCTCCGTGTTGAAGTCCCTTCGCTGCGATCATCGTGTTCCGGACTCTCGAGAGGTTCCACGAAGAGAAAGATGCAATCTTGCTTCCGATCTTCGATACAAAGATGATCTACCTTGAAGTTTCGTTAACACAAGCTAACACTCATAATATGAAGTGAACACCCTCATCTAAATGGCAAGGATAGATGAGGATGATGAAGTAGGATTTTTTCTCTCATTTGTTTTCATATTCTCACTCATTTTCATCACAAAGCAAAAAGCTAGAAAGCTTTTGCTCAAAGGAAGAAGAAGGAAGAAGATGATGAATAATATCATTAGAAACCTTTTGTGATGAATAATGAAAGATAAAATATGATGAATAATGCAACCATGGTTGAATAAACCATTGTGGAGAATTAACCAAGGCTAGGGTTTGGGTTAGGTTAAGAATGAGTCACCACAAAATATCTTTCACAAAACAAAACCAAACCTTCTAGAATCATCTAGAAAGTATTAACCCAAATCAAACCCCTAATCTTGTTTAATCTCTACTAATCATGTTGCATTAGTTATCATATCATGTTAAAATATTATATATCACATATATAGTATTTATTGTAACCAAATAAAATAATAGAATTAACATATATCGCATATATATCAATGTATTACCCGAGTGAGAAAAAGAATCTTTTAGTGAGCAAATATTAATTAATGTAATTTAATATATCATATATATTATTATACATTAAATTATCGAATCAACACTTGATCCGACAATCCAGCTATATCGCATATAACCGACTAATATTTATCCGTACCGATTCATCGAATCAACACTTGATCCGATGACCCGGCTGATATCAAATATCGCGAGAATAGAATACGGTATCTCATATCGTATTATCCTCGGTCCCGCACATATCACATATGTGCTCCTGCTCCGTTTTGCCTGAGTCAAGAAACCTCTGTGTAGAACTCTAAAGAATCGTCAATACGCCGGCAGTAGGTGATGATCATATCAAACACCCACAAGCTGCAAGCGGTCAGCTAAACATAACAGCCACCCAGGTATTGAGCGCTCAGAAGATCAACAAGCAAGGCTGTACATTCTCCTGTGAATCCAATCAGTAACACTCTCGTACAGTCCGATCTCGTCATCTGATATGTCGCATATCTCGCCTAGGGGTGGTAAATGTCAGACCCCAGTAGCTCGATAAGTCATGTCGATATAAGGTCTATAACATTTTGAGAAACTATTGATAACACTTACCAGTAAATCTCAGCAACCATGGCCAGGGATTTCTGGTTATAGCCAATCGAACACAGCACAACATCAACTCCCTATACCGGGAGAGAAGAATCCCCTCCTATCGCTCATTGCCTCCATGTGATTCGGGTCTGTACCCAAAAGCCACCTTTTTGCATGCCCTCTTGGACGTGGTATGAAGGAAATCAAAGCACAGTGGGAATCACACAAGACTCTATAACGATCTCGGGTCAACAGACTACTCTGTACCAGTGTCACCGGAGAACTGCCCTCTGACGTGAGGTATAATACCATCTGGGAGTTCTCGGCGAGTCCCTCCAGTGTACCCAGTCTCCACTGAGCACCCGTACACCATCCTTGATGTCAAACACCGATGGATATGGGATCATCCATCGCCCATCATATGGGTCAAGATGCGTATACGCTAGTCTACTCTGGTGCATCGATGCCCTGTCTCGATACACCCTCGACTAGGAACAATTATACGATGTACTCGTCGACTACCGTGGCCCCACTAGTATGATCTCATCATAGTCCCAGTAGTCGAGTACATATCCTAAGGGCTTTATCAACATGTAACATAGAGACAATCAGAGTACATGTTAAGATAAAATACAACCAGATAGCATACTATCATGTCGAGCAAGAATGTCCTCCCTATATATGTCTAAGCATCCATTACAATATACATCATATACACAGTAATGAACTCTAGGGCATACATATAACTAACAGTCGTGTCGCATTGATATGACCAAGTCTACAATACCACAAGAAGGTTTCGTTCATTTCTGGACTATTCCTCTTATGTGTGTTCTATATACTTTGAACTGTGGTTTGATTTAGAACGCATATGCCATTACATAACGTGCCTGATCCAATCAACTCTTGATTCAGGAAAATATTCACAACATTATCCTCCAATACAGAAATATATCAATCTTTAAATTAATAAAGAATCTGATGTAATGTTGTATATCAGGTTCGTTATCTAATAACATTTTTTCAGAATCAATGTATTTACTATTTGTTAATACAAGATGATATTTGCCAACTGACTTGGCTGCAACAATTGCACCATTCTCTACACTAGAGAACAATCACCCAATCTCGGTTCTCTACCTTTCTGTAGCCCATGTAACAGATTACATATATAGGATCCTGATCCGGTATCTCATACCTAGGACATAGAGAATACTGAGAAACGGTTCTTGGTATTGAACACACCCGAAGAATATGCATCAACATGCTTATTCCTCGAATGGGTGACATAGGAATCCGGATATTCCCCTATTTCCTGCTCGGACTTATAACAATTATAAGATAGAGCGGAACCAACGTTCCCTAGCTCAGTATAATAAGCAGGTTCGGTCAATGTATCCATATTATTATCTTGATTAAGGCGTGACATGGTCGCTACCAGGAGAGAGAGAGAGAAGAAAACACTCTGCGTGCGCTCTTGCAAGATTAGATTGGTTTTTAGTTATCTAATAAGGATGGCTCCCACTATTTTTTTCAAATCTTCCTTCAAACCCTAAAAGGTAAGACTAGCCGGGATTAATTACACCCTACAAGTTCGCCAATCTTTCGGCCAGGCCAGTGTCGATACTTTGAGGGAGGTTCCCCGTGCTTTCGCACAGACCTAATTAAAATAAACCTCGTTTTTCCAGGGGCGTAACCTCGTTAACACCTTTCTAGAAATCTACTTGATCGGCTAATTGTAATGTGTAAAATTCTCCCAGGAGTAACTCTTACTCACAGTAGGTATCGGGATCCAACTATCTCATAGAAGGTATGTAGTCCCATTGCAAATTTCAACACTTGAAATTCCCGATAATATTTTCCCCCTAGCGTCCTATTACCTTGATGCAGTCTACCAAACCATAGTCCGCTAGTCAAGTTCAATCCGTACATTTCATGATTGAATTAAACTCACCCGCACGACCCTTGACGCAGGCCAACAAAGTCGCATGACTCCCTAATCCAATCGCATCGTATGTAGCAGATAAACACTAGTTAGCTACCGCACACTACGCCTTGACGCAGGCCAACAAACGTAGCACGAATACTAAGTAGTACTTATCTGAAATGACGAAGGGTTACGACAGGTTTTTAAGAAAACCTTTTGCGTAATGAACTTGATATCGTTGTAGAATCGAGTGATTTTGAAAAGGAGTGTTTTTTTAGGCTTTTACTAGTTTTTCTAAAGAGGTCACTCCTGGTGAAGGGATCTCGACTCTTTCCTTATCGAATAAGGTGCATGATATTTCATAAATAACACTATGCAAATCAAAAACTATAAAAGCAATCAAAAGACAAACCAAGTGGGTTGTAGCATCTGCTAGGTTTTGCTAAAGAGGTCACTCCCGGTGAAGGGATCTCGGCTCTTTCCTTATCGAATAAGGTGCTGGATATTCTACAAGGAATACCGCTATGCAAAGCAAGAACTAGAGCTACCAGTTTTTAAACAAGTTTCTACAACATTTTTAAGTTTCTTTTATTTCATTAATCTCATTAATGAAGTCCCATCTTTTATGCTTCCTAAGCATTACAGAAGAAACGAAAGCAGCAATATTTATTATATATCATATATATAATATAGGCATTCGTCTCAGAACATATCAAGTGATCACATCACAGAATATCAGCAGTAGAAGAACACATATGAAATATTGGATATACTAGGAATTCCGTGTTTTAATTAAGCCAATAAAAAATGCGGATTCCACGGTCGGGATGAATAACCAAATCCACATCCCTAGACCCCTACGAGAGCGGCAAGCAACCCTACCAATTCTAGAGTTAGGAGACCCGGTCTCGACTCCTCGAGATGGTCTCCCACTGGACCCTAGAACCCGGTTACTTGTGCTCTCCACCTTGGGTATCCTAATGCGGAAAAGTAAATAATATACATCAATGGTGACATCATCCTCAACCCGAAAGTGCCCCAATAAAAGAATATTACATACAAGTTTTTACATGAATGAAAATGAAAAACTCTCATCTCACATAAAAAAAAACCCCCGGCTATTCAAAACACGACGATCCAGTATAACATATCACAGCAACACATAACATCACATGTCATCAACGTAAGTAAATATGTGTATCCCAATTGTCGTTGACGTATAGCAACAAAACCGGCGATACACCACATATTACACTTACGGTCGCAGAAAAGAAAGTGAAAATCTACAACAATTGGAATCCGCAACCACCTTAAACATCATAAACCCAATGTATCACATACTTTGAATCTAATGCCTAACCAAATGAATTCCTTAGACATCACATGCTTAACAATTATAAACCCCGCATTTTAGTCTCGATATTGAAAACACTTTCCAATAACCAGTCGGGTAATTCAACAAGATTCCCGTTAACCTGATCGAATGCTCGTCCGAAACTTTAGTAGACGGTCGCACCCCCAATGCCGTCGATGAAGTGCACTAAGGATGAACACCGCGGCCGCGAGCACCCGAATGGATGCTTTTGGCGACGGGGTTCTCCTACAGTCACTTGGTCGAGGCTATGGGACGTGGCTATCTAGTAAGGTTACCCAGCAAGTATCCACGTACACAACGTAATTGCGACAGACTTTTGATCAACATCAAAATCCCATGGCAACCGATCAAATGAGACTAAACCGCTAGATTTATAAAATTCAAACTAATTATCTCACAACTAATTATGTGGATTCCAAATATTGTATCACAATCACAGATAGCTAGACGATGTTAAACTTTTCGATCAAATAAACAAACACCCAAAATTTCCCTAAAAGCTCAACCCTTGAGCGGAGTTTAAAAAGTACCCAGAACATGCCACAACACCTATGAACCATCCGTAGAAGGGTCGACTCATGCCTCACTCATGTCACTACGGAACTGCCACAAACCCTAGGGTATGACCACGGTTCCGCGATCCGAAAAGTCGAGTTTGGGTATCGTTCTTCTAGAGGGTCCACAGAATCGCTTGCATGATTCTCTGAAGATTTTAAACATTGAAAAAATCCAACTCTTGGAAAATTTCCAGCGATGGAAAAATTGGGTTATTGATATCCGTTCGAACTTTTTAACGTCTTCTAAACAACCCGAATAGATGTTAGAATTACGATTACGAAACACTCCGAATTGCCTTTGCAGAAAGTTAACATCACATACAAATTTAACAAAAACTAGCAACACCTGAAACACCAAAACCCAGAGACTGGAACACTATGAAAATTTGAACCCAAAATGACACCAGAAAACCGAGGAGCTCGGATTTTTTGCCTATGCGGCCGGTCACTTTTCTACTAAATTGCTTCAAATTTCTATGGTGTTTATGTTATATCACATACAACATTCTGCAGTTGCTAAAATTTTTTTTTGAGGCCATTTAAAATTCGACAGAAACTGGATTTCGTTGTTTTAAGTTTCGGAGTAGTTTCGGTTTCGTAATCTAACAAACATTGTTTAAATCTCTAGCTTGGCTCCGATACCACTATAGGGTTACCTAGCGCGACAGCAAGGTTTCGGGAGGCATCGTCCATGCCGTTTTCAAATTTTTTTCCGTACTAAAGAACCCTAACCATAGAATCTTAACTAGAGATTTAGACAATACAACATGCAAATAACTTTGTCATACAAAGTGAATGAGGAATACAACCTTTGTAGACCGGTCCTTCTCTTCTAAAGCTCTGTGTAGTAGTCCCTTCGCTCCAAGTAGTGAACACCCGAACACTAGTAATGGTTCACATGAAGAAATGAACAAACTTGCTCGAAGTCTTCAAGGCCAAAGATGATCTATGCCGAGGAGACTCAAGCTCATGCTACCTTTTCAATAATGGTAGATTAGTGAAGCAAACGGCCTAAACTAAATGGCTAATATAGTAGAGGATGATGAAGTGGAAAGTGGGCTCACTTTAGATTTATTTTTCTCACAATATTTCTTCATCTCTCCAAAACCTAGAAAACATGTTTCTTGAGGAAGAAGAAGATGAAGAGAGAAGAGAATGAAACTCTCATGAGGTGAGAATGGCAACCATGGGTGAGTTAGTGTCATACACTAACCCTTGTAGAGACTTAACTATGGGTGAGGATAATGGTTAGGTCAATAAATATCTACAAGAGAAACAAAAATGGTGGACTTGGTCAATATTTCCACAAGCTTCTACAAGCTTGTAGCCATGACTAATATCCATCCAATTTTGAATTACTTAGATAAATATAAATCCTGCATTATATCAAGCATGGTGTAAGTCTCATACACCCATGAAGCATGTGGTATCAAGCATGACATAAATAAAATGTACATTAATATATATCACATATATACTATATGCACATAAGTGAGAAAAAGAATACTTAGTGAGCAAATATATTAGTTAATGTAAGTTAATATATCAAATATATAATTGTACATTAAATTATCAAATCAACACTTGATTTAATAATCTGGCTATATCACATACAACCGACTAATATCATATGAATCAACTTATCGAATCAACACTTGATCCGATAACCCGGCTATATCACATATAACTGACCGATATCATGTATCGCGAGAATAGAATACGATATGACATTCTTGTATTAATCTTGTTCCCGCACATATCACATATGTGCTCCTACTTCGTTTCGCATGAACCAGAAAACCTCTGTCTAGGACTCTAAAGACTCGTCAATACGTCGGCAGTAGATGATGATCATACTAAACACCCATAAGCCGCAAGCGGTCTGCTAAACGTAACGGCCACCCAGGTATTGAACGATTAGAAGATCAACAAGCAAGCCTGTTCATACTCCTGCGAATCCAATCAGTAACACTACCGTACAGTCCGGTCTCTTCGTCTGATTTGTCGCATATCACAGCATGGGGGTGGTATAACGTCAGACCCCAATAGCCTGATAAGTCATGCCGATGCAAGGTCCATAACGGTTCGAGAAACTACTAATAACACTTACCAGTAGATCTCAGCAACCCTGGCCAGGGATTTCCTGTTATGGCCAATCGAGCATAGAGCAATATCAACCCCCAATACCGGGAGAGACAAATCCCCTCCTATCGCTCATTGCCACCATGTGACTCGAGACTGTCCCCAAAAACCACCATTTTACACGATCTCTTGAACGTGGTAAAGTGAAAATCAAAGCACAGTAGGAATCACACAAGACTCTATGACGATCTCGGGTCGACAGACTAACCTCTACCAATGTCACCAGAAAACTGCTATCTGACGATAGGTATAATACCATCTAGGAGTTCTCGGCGAGTCCGTTCAGTGTACCCATTCTCCACTGAGCACCCGTATACCTTCTCTGATGTCAAACACCAATGGATATGGGATCATCCATCGCCTATCATATGGGCCGAGAAGCGTATACGCTAGTCTGCTCTGGAATATCGATGCCCCGTCTCGATACCCCACGACTAGGAACATTTGAAGGATGTACTTTCCGACTACCTCTTCTCCACTAGTATAATCTGCATCATAATTCTGGTAGTCAAGTACTCATCCTAAGGGCTTTATCAACATGTAATAGAGAGACAATAAGTGTACATGTTAAGATAAAGAGCAACCAGATAACATACTATCATGTCGAGCAAGAAAGTCTTCCCTATATATGTCCAAGCATCCACTACATTATACATCGCATGTAAATTAATGGCCTCTAGGGCATAAATATAACTAACAAGAAGCTCTTGACGTTGAGAAACTGGGGGCAGATCCATAACCAAAATCCATGGAACCGTCAGATGACCTGATTGACAAGCTGCTGAACGAAGCCCTCCAAAAGAGCAAAGCCGGACTGGGCCTTATCTTCGTGACTCCGCAAGGAGGGATAATGCGTTTCGCAATCTCCTTAACAGAGCCAAGAACGAACAACGAGGCTGAATATGAAGCTTTGATAGCGGGTCTCGAGATCTCCATTGACATGGGGATCGAAAACCTCCTCATATATGGAGACTCCCAGCTGGTCGTCGGCCAAGTAAATGGCGACTACCAGACGTGTAAACCTGAGTTGGTAAAATATGGCGAAAGAGTGTAGCAACTGCTGATTCAAATTCCCTCCTACATCTTGGAAAGCATACCGCGTGCGGAAAATAGCAAGGCGGATGCGCTAGCCAAGCTTGCTAAGGAGCTAGCCGAAGAAAACCTCGATGACGTAAGGATCGTTGTGCAAAGCCGCCGGATTCTCGCGCCAGCAGAAATATCCCCGAAGTCGTCTGAAAGAAAGGGAGCAACTGAACAAGCAGTCTTCCAAATAGAGGAAGAAAAGGCCGAGGATTGGAGAGAAGTCTTTATAGACTACATCAAATCCCATCAAACGCCCGAAAACGCATCATCAAGACATCAGCTCATGAAGCGAGCTCTGTCTTTCGCCTTTGTCAATGATACTCTATATAAGAGATCGTTCGATTGTTTGTGTCTAAGATGTCTGGGACCAAAAGAAGCAAGGAGAGTCGTCCAAGAAACTCATGACGGACTCTGCGGTTCTCATCAAGCCGGGCCAAAGACGAAGCTGAAGATCAAAAGAATGGGTTACTATTGGCCCACGATGATTCAGGACTGCCTTGAATATGCGAAGCAGTATAACTCATGCCAAATTCACGGGGACTTCATCCACCAGCATCCAAATCCACTGCACCCGACATTGGCTAGCTGGCCGTTCGAAATGTGGGGAACCGATATAATCGAACCTATCGAACCGACATCATCCAAGGGACATCGGTTCATATTGGCAACGACCGATTACTTCTCCAAGTGGGCAGAGGCAGTACCGCTAAAGGAAGTGAAGACGGAGAACATCCTCCATTTCTTCAGGACACATGTCATCTACCGGTTCGGCACTCCGCGACGGATCATCTCAGATAATTGGCCGGCCTACAGAAGCCATAAGATCAGCCGCTTCTCACAGCGGCATAAAATAAATTGGAGATACTCTTCAGTCTATAATCCCCGAGCTAACGGTCTAGCTGAGGCTTTCAACAAGACCTTGACAAAGATCATAAAGAAAACGGTGTCCAGAAATAAAAAGGACTGGCACGAGAGATTGCATGAAGCTCTCTGGGCTTATCGGACCACGTTCAAGACGTCCATGAATACAACGCCATTCGCGTTGGTATTTGGCACGAAAGCAGTACTTCCCTTGGAGATAGAGCTACCCTCTCTATGAGTAGCAGTTCGATACTAGCTGACGGATGAAAAAAATGCCCATCTTTGGCTTGAGGAGCTCGATGCCATTGATGAAACTCGTCTCATGGCGCAGCAAAACCTAGAAGCTTACAAAGCAAGGATGACGCGCTCATACAAAAGATTGACTATGCCGAGAACATTCCGCCAAGGCGAACTCATGCTAGTCATAAAAAGACCTATGATCCCCAATCGTACCAAACGGGGGAAATTCGAGCCGAACTACGAGGGCCCGTACATCATAGACAAGGTCTACCAAGATGGGGCCTACTTGCTCATGGATATGCATGGCGAAAAACCATACCGGCCAATAAATGGCCAATTCCTTAAGAAATACTATGCTTAACAAGTCACGGCTCAGGTTAATGATGGATGACGACGCTCGTGTCCGCTCGCTGTCCTCCCGAGTCTAAACTCTATAAGTAGTATCCGGCAAAACTTCGCCTCGAAACTGCTATGGACCGAGATGTCCTTAAACTAACGATGGACCGAGATTTCCTTAAACTAACGATGGACCGCAATGTTTTTAAACTAAATACGCCGCCTCAAAATATGGCGACAGTGGAATTGATCGCACGCTAAAAGCGTGTCGGAAGTTCAAAGAATTAAAGTGTAACCGCGATCAGGACGGTGTCGCTATGCAGCTAGCCGGTTGAGCACGGGTCGGTCCACAGGGAGATGGTGGTATCTTACCTTCTGGTCTTAGACGAGTCAATAAAGAATCTGTATTTTGTTTGATCTAACCTATGTGTTTATTTGCAAGTATAAAGTTGTTAAGAAGAAAATACGAGATTGTAAGCTAAAGAAATCCGTACTCAAAACCTTTGAGCCGAGTCTTGACCAATTGAAGCTCGAGCAATCGGCAACAACGTGGATTAGGGGATTTAAGCGCGGTATTCGTGGAATCCGGCTTATTTACCCTTGTCCTTCCGTTCTTGTCTCTTGCTTTCGCCTCCGGCCAAACCGAACGCAACCGGTCGCGGTTAGGAGTCACCGTTACCTTTTCAGGGTACGGTGCCTAACGGAGCGCTTGCGTATGGTTTGGGCGGAGTTCAATGGAAAATAACGGGAAAAGGAAAAGAGCAAAGAAATGTTAACTTACAATATCATATGGATTCTTAACAACAACAATAATTACAACATTCACAAAATGAACAAAAGAGAACAAAAAGAAAAGAACAAAGAAAAGAATACAAGTAATTAAGTGCATGAATATAAATTGCAAGTAATTAAAGTGCATGGAAATAAATTGCAAGTAATAAAAAGCAATAAAAAGAACAAGAAAGTAGAACTCAAAACAAGCATGAGATCAATAGCCAATCCTTAAACTTGCAAGCTCAATCAAGAGGTTGCAAGATCAAGAGAAGGGTAGAGAACGCATGTGAATTGAAGTGCTAATTCCATAAGAAAATACGACCCTTGAGATCAATAACTAACCCTTAACCATTCAAGCTCAATGAAGAGGTTGAATGATCAAGAGAAAGCAAGAATCTCAAGGGGAAGAAAGAACAAAAGAGAATGATACAAAAGCCTCATCTTCATTAATCTTCCACTCAAAAAGCTCTCACTACAATTTTAATGGAGAAAGAATGAAGAAGAAGAAGAAGAACTATACAAAAGACTACAAAAGAGTGGACACAAAAAATGGACCCTTGGCTTGGCTCAGTTCTGCTGTATTTATAGGCAGGGAAAATGAAATCTAGGGCAACAAACTGGACCCATGTGAAAAGACCAAAATACCCACAAAAGTTGACAAGCTGCGGCGCCCGTACGGCCGCGGATCCGCCGCCAATACCCCCTATTGGCCGCGGATCCGCGGCCCTATGATGGAGTTAGGGCATGGGCTTTTCAGTACGGCCCTGGTCTGCTGTCCCCTTCAGTGTGGTACATATATTTTCTTAAAATACATTCACATTTCTTCCAGAATTTCTGTTGAGGAAAGGTGGACTTTTGTGGATGCATTTGTCATGATTGCCTCGAGCTCCGCGTAGATTTCTTGGAACTTGTTGTTGCCATTGAGCCTTGTGCATGAAGGTGACATTGATTTGACATTTTGTCTTCCTAAACTGGTATCTGGCAACATACGGATGACGAGCGGAGACCGTGTTTTCTCAGTGGTTGGCAGGAACCCGGATTTTGTCGTGTTTTCCATGAATTTCACCGTTTTAGAACCGAGAACCTGTATCCTGCAAATATGTAACAAACACGGATTACAAGCACCTACCTATAAACACACGAGCATAAGAATGGGCGGTATAAAATGCAATATTCTGATATGAACAAATACCCCCAAACTTAACTTTTGCTCGTCCCGAGCAAAACCAATTATTCACAAAAATAAAATGATAACCGCACTTTCGCAGGGAACGCGATTGCACTGAGCATGTGCAACAAGCCGTTAAACCTCTAGGTGTCCCTAGTAGGAGGAGTGTTGTCTCCTGAGGGTTTTCAGCGGATACTACCCAAAAAATCCCGTCAAGCTAGTTTTGTAAAATAACTAAGATTCAAACCCCTAAAGTTTTGTTTCAGAAAATAACAATTCTATTATCCTAAGTCTAGACTATCGAACCTTTATTTTTCACACCTCGCTTCTTATTTAACTACAGATTTTATATGTCTTTACGTGCAGTGCAAATAGTGTCGTTAAGTTCCCGAAAGGTCGAATAAAGTCATTATGTCACACAATAAAGCCCAGATAACTATTTTAAAAGGATCACATAAGTTTTATAAAGAGTTAAGCATTTTTCAAGTTTCGTTTTCCAGTAAAGTTTCAACTTCAGAATTTCTATCTTCCCTAACAGGAAACTAGGTCTTATTCTTCACTCCACATTTTTCTTGTTTTCATTTCATACACACCTCTGTGAACGTGCAATAGTCTTTATCATGGAGTAAAACCTTCATATCTCCGCTAAATTTTTTATGAAAGCCTGTCTTTTATCAAGATTATTCTCACACAAAGAACCGTTAAGAATTTTAACTCGGAGGGAACACTTGCTTGATTTTGTTTTAATCTGGACTTTCTAGGCTTCTTAGCAAGCTTTGGGCCAATGCACCCAAACCAGTTGGTTTTAGGGCATTAGGTGTAGAAACACCCCAGCGGACTTAATTACTCAAGTTACCTAGGTCCAAAAACAAAAGACAGTTTGGCGTGAAAATCATGATGATTCAATATGAACGGAGATATAACCGGTAGTTCAATTATTTTTTGGATAAAAGACGTGTTTAGTGGGTTCGGTGTGTAATCATTCCAATCAAGTTTCAGATGGGTTATTTTTCAGACTTAGTTCCAATTAAGGCCTCAATAACATTCCTTCATATTCACTCACTTCATAAACTATTCTTGATATATTACTTATTTCAGAACAAACCTATTTGATCCTCAGAAAATCATTTATCTTATTTAAAAGTTTTTAAACATAAAAGACTTGTCATCTAATTTCCAAGACTCACAACACGTGTAGTGTGATGTAAAGACGTATATCAGCTATAGTTAACTTTAAAGGAGAGTTATTTTTCAGGTTTTCAAAATCTAAACATAAGATTTAGTTATTCTTATTTTATCAAACAAAACCATCGAAATGTTGAATCAGAGTCCTCCCACTAGCTAACTTGACAGAAAAGTTTTTATGTTTTTAGAAATTTTTTGACTTTTGTGGGTTTTTTAATAAGGTATGCAAATGCAAAATATACAAATGAATGCGAAGGAAGAAAGCTTACCGAGCACATCCCCAAACTTAAACTTGACAGTGCCCTCACTGTCAGGCTATACCAAGAGGGTCAAAATTGCCGGCGCTCCCTAAAAACAAATTATAGACAACAAAGAAAACCAAAAATATATACAAAAAAAATGTCCCCCCCCCAAACTTAAGTAAAACAGTGTTTCCACTGTTAAGCGTTGAAATTCAGGATTAGGGGGGAAAGAACAGTATCAATCTATACAAGGCCTTACACAGGCCAAAAGTTAATACCAACCATTCAAAGATTTTATCATGGTAAAGCAGTGGTTGGTGAAAGAAGGTGAAGAGGAAAGAGATGGAAAATACGCGAGACCGTACGGAGATAGAAGCGGGATACGGTCTCGGTATATCAGAAGAAGAATGGCGGAAGGGAAAAAGAAGTGGAGTACGAACTTGAGGGTGCAAATGGAGTGAATAGATTAGCACAATTTGTGATGAGCGATGTGTAAATAGCGATTGTGCTAATCTATTAACCCGTCGAGAGATTGGATCAAATCCCTCAAGATTCGTAAGAAACCATGGGTACGCCGAACTTGATAAACCAGACATATGAAATGAAAGTGAGACAGGTTCTTGCAAGGACGGAACGATGGAAAGGATGGAGGGAAGGGGTTGAGAAAGGGTATCGGTTAAGGGTTCTGGAGGGTGTACACAGTCAGTGAAAGGAACAGGATGAATTGGAAAATCCGACTCCTCATCTAGAACTGTTTCATCCTCAAAAATATCCTCAAAATTTTCCTCAAAATTTAGCACATCCATGCTCTTTTCTTCAAAGTCCAGACGCATATGGGGTTCGGGAAAAACAGTTAAAGACTCGGGATGATGATTTGAAGAGACAAACTCAGCCAAATCTACGGGTTCATCATCCAAAATATCCCCAGCTTCAATATCCTCAATCCAGTGAAAATCAAAATTCTCTGACACCTCATCAAAAGCATGGATATTAATCGATTCTGGTTCTAAGATATAGGTGTAGAGGTCAAAATGTTTGGGTGTGGTTTCACTTGGCATGGTCCCTTCACAATCTGGCAAATCAAATATTATAAAGTCGCACAACTCATTAAACATTCTATCTTCAACCGATAATTCATTTGGGACACTTGATAGACTTTCAACACAGGAGTTGTGGGATTCAATTTGAAACGGGTAGGTTTGATTTGGAAGGGGGTACATCTCACTTTCGCCACTCAAATTCACAGCCTGTCCTGCCGCCTCATCATACATTGAAAAATTTGGAGCTAGTTGAAAACTAGCTACCGGATCACTAGGTTGTATGAGGGCGGCCATGGACGCATTCAAATCCATCATTTGCTGGCTTGACGCTACCCTAAAGTCTTCCAACGACTGTTCCAGACTAGACATTGGTTGTGAAGGGGTTTCAGTAAAAGATTCAAAGTTGTTTGGATACTGAAAACTCCCAAATGGCGGTTCTGATACAATGTCTAGGGAAGGTGTAAAAGTTGGGTAGGACTGGTAGGAATTGAATGGCTGGACAGGAGTGGGATCAACATTGGAATAAGAAGGTGAATGGAATTGTTGATCCCAAGAATTTGTAGTGGTGAAAGGAGTGAAAGATCGGCTACGAGATTGTTCAATACGTTCAGCAATAGACATAGGTCTCGGGGTTACAACTGGATTTACAAAAGGGGTATCAACGCAAGAAGGTGTGAATGTTTGAAACGGTTGATACGAAGTGGATTGCGGGGTCCAGTTGTTCGTCCTAGACGCGTCTATCCGATCTTTCAAAGAAATTTTTGGCATGGATGGATCGTTCGAAGTTCGACCAAAACAAGAACCGTATGAGGTAATGTCTGGTTGTGGGTACCAAAGTTCGGCAAGAGTTTTGCGAGGTGGAGTACCCATGATATGAAGAGAGAAGGAGAGAAAGGCAGAGAAAAGGAGGGGAAAAAGGATGTGATATTTATATTTTTTTATTTAGTTATTAACAAAAGAATAAAAAAGAATATGGAAAAAAACAATCACGACACAAAAATACCACACACCTAATCGTTCTAGGGTTCACCTAGGTCAACTAGACCTGCTCCAGAACTTGATTGTCGAAGTAAAACTGTGTCGAGAAACGGGCTCAAGATACACTGATCACGAGGCCAGGTAAGTGCAGAGATAAGGGGAGGTTTTCCAACGCTTTCGCGAAGTTCCTTAATTAAATAACCCTTTCTCTTTTGGCGGTTGCGCCGTTAACACTTTTCTAGACACCCCGTAAACAATATACCGTTAAGCGAGGTTCTAAACACAGTTAACTTCTCCTAGTGAGCGCGAAGTCCTTAAGGCTTAAAGTCTAGTTTCTTTTAAAATTTGTGCGGGTAAACGTTATGCTCAAGTTCGTGATTTGTGGGCCATGGAAAAGATGATGAAATCCTTTACCGTATGTTGTGGGGTTCGCTTGCCCTTAAGTCCGTATTAATGTATGCAATGCGCAATTCAAAAAATTCTATAAAGAATCAAACAATTGTTTTTTAGTTTAAGCGCGGCGCTGCAACAAATACGGGTTAGTCAATTTTTGGCGTTTGCTAGCGAACTTGCAAAGAATCCTGCAAAGAATAGTATATTGGATGCGTCGGATTTGAGAAGAAGGTGTTAGTAAAATAGGTACCGTTAAGTTTTGGGTTAGGAAACCCCCGTTGAATCAAATCCGGTAAGCTTGAAAAGTTCGCTTGCGTGGGTCAAACTACCCGGATCTTTGGCACTGTACTTCGTAATCACCTTAACCTTGAACGTACACTTTGCTCCCCACAATTGCAATTTGCAAATACGCAAAAATCTGCACACTTGCCCACAAAAATGATCAAAAACAACAAAAAGATATTTTTTTTTATATATACAAAAAGAATATTAACCCGAATAACAAGAAAAGAAATACGCTACCGTCTCCCCGGCAACGGCGCCATTTGATCGCACGCCAAAAGCGTGTCGGAAGTTCAAAGAATTAAAGTGTAACCGCGATCAGGACGGTGTCGCTATGCAGCTAGCCGGTTGAGCACGGGTCGGTCCACAGGGAGATGGTGGTATCTTACCTTCTTGTCTTAGACGAGTCAATAAAGAATCTGTATTTTGTTTGATCTAACCTATGTGTTTATTTGCAAGTATAAAGTTGTTAAGAAGAAAATACGAGATTGTAAGCTAAAGAAATCCGTACTCAAAACCTTTGAGCCGAGTCTTGACCAATTGAAGCTCGAGCAATCGGCAACAACGTGGATTAGGGGATTTAAGCGCGGTATTCGTGGAATCCGGCTTATTTACCCTTGTCCTTCCGTTCTTGTCTCTTGCTTTCGCCTCCGGCCAAACCGAACGCAACCGGTCGCGGTTAGGAGTCACCGTTACCTTGTCAGGGTACGGTGCCTAACGGAGCGCTTGCGTATGGTTTGGGCGGAGTTCAATGGAAAATAACGGGAAAAGGAAAAGAGCAAAGAAATGTTAACTTACAATATCATATGGATTCTTAACAACAACAATAATTACAACATTCACAAAATGAACAAAAGAGAACAAAAAGAAAAGAACAAAGAAAAGAATACAAGTAATTAAGTGCATGAATATAAATTGCAAGTAATTAAAGTGCATGGAAATAAATTGCAAGTAATAAAAAGCAATAAAAAGAACAAGAAAGTAGAACTCAAAACAAGTATGAGATCAATAGCCAACCCTTAAACTTGCAAGCTCAATCAAGAGGTTGCAAGATCAAGAGAAGGGTAGAGAACGCATGTGAATTGAAGTGCTAATTCTATAAGAAAATACGACCCTTGAGATCAATAACTAACCCTTAACCATTCAAGCTCAATGAAGAGGTTGAATGATCAAGAGAAAGCAAGAATCTCAAGGGGAAGAAAAAACAAAAGAGAATGATACAAAAGCCTCATCTTCATTAATCTTCCACTCAAAAAGCTCTCACTACAATTTTAATGGAGAAAGAATGAAGAAGAAGAAGAAGAAGAACTATACAAAAGACTACAAAAGAGTGGACACAAAAAATGGACCCTTGGCTTGGCTCAGTTCTGCTGTATTTATAGACAGGGAAAATGAAATCTAGGGCAACAAACTGGACCCATGTGAAAAGACCAAAATACCCACAAAAGTTGACAAGCTGCGGCGCCCGTACGGCCGCGGATCCGCCGCCAATACCCCCTATTGGCCGCGGATCAGCGGCCCTATGATGGAGTTAGGGCATGGGCTTTTCAGTACGGCCCTGGTCTGCTGTCCCCTTCAGTGTGGTACATATATTTTCTTAAAATACATTCACATTTCTTCCAGAATTTCTGTTGAGGAAAGGTGGACTTTTGTGGATGCATTTGTCATGATTGCCTCGAGCTCCGCGTAGATTTCTTGGAACTTGTTGTTGCCATTGAGCCTTGTGCATGAAAGTGACATTGATTTGACATTTTGTCTTCCTAAACTGGTATCTGGCAACATACGGATGACGAGCGGAGACCGTGTTTTCTCAGTGGTTGGCAGGAACCCGGATTTTGTCGTGTTTTCCATGAATTTCACCGTTTTAGAACCGAGAACCTGTATCCTGCAAATATGTAACAAACACGGATTACAAGCACCTACCTATAAACACACGAGCATAAGAATGGGCGGTATAAAATGCAATATTCTGATATGAACAGGAATCCAGGTCCACAAGTCCCAGCGGCGAGGATTGCAACTTAAGTCCCTCTGGCTACACAGCTACCCCGGTGGCGAAGTCCCCTTTAAATTCCATTGGCAAACGGAGGAGTAAAAAAAAGGGTATGTCCACAAGCGAAATGGGCACGGATGAAAATCCGAAAGAGAGCAGTGAGTAAAAACAGTAGGACTACCGGCGGGTTTTTGAAAACCCGAAAGGGTGCAATCTCATTAAAATAAAGACACCTGCAAGGTCCTCTCGACCTTGTGAGAAGAAAACGCCTGCGTGAGATCCTTCCGACTCATAAGGGAACAACACACTTAGGGATCCCTACGATTCCTAAGGAGAAATTACACTTACGATATTCTCAAGACTCGTAAGGATAATTCCCCCTATGAGACCCTCATGGCTCGTAAGATTCAAAAGCCTTAAGGTACAGGGATTTGAACTTATTCTTAAGCCATCACACTCCCCATCGCTGCCCTACAAGTGGTTCAATATCGACCCTTGTATACAATCCATGGGCATGAATAACGTTTCCCCCACCAAGTTCCACCAATGGCGTGAAATTTCCCCATTTGGTGAACAACACGTGTAAGTCCTCTCGGCTTACAAGGAGAAAATACTCTTGTGAGATCCTTACGACTTACGAGAGAAAATATCACTTAGGAATCCTCACGACTCCTAAGGAGAAAATACACCTACGAGATCCTCACGACTCGTAGGGAGAAACACCTTTATGAGATCCTTACGGCTCATGAAATCAAGAGCCTTAGTCGACAGGATCCTAACCCTGTTTGCTAAGCCACCTTTGTTCGAATCGACAAAGGCAAATGATGATTCGCTCCTGGCCATATTCCAGTCGCAGCGATGCTGATGCTAAGATTGGTATCAGATCTCAAGTTCCATACTCACAGCAAAAATCAGCGAGCCAAAAATGCATATGAAATAGCCGAAATGATAGGGCAACTCGCAAAAATGATCAGCGAGTAAAATATATGCATATAAAAATAGCCGAAATGATTGGTCAACTCGCAATAAAAAGCAGCGAGTAAAGAAAAAGAAAAATAGCCGAAATGATTGAGCACCGCGAAAAATAGCCGAAATGATTGGGCAATCGCGACTTTCGCGATATAAAAAGCTATCATTGCGGAAAGAAATAAAAAAAATGAAATGAAACTTTCGCCCTGCAGGTGAGATCACATTGACCCCTGTATACAATCCATGGGCATAAACGAAAAGGGAACCATGTTGCCCCACCGGGCTTCGTCAAAGGGAAGCCAAGTCTTGATGGCTACATCTACAGCCTAGAGATCACCAATAGCGTTCTTCCTCCCTCCAGCAGGATGCAGACGCGACATCAACAAACGGAGCCATGGCAAAGTCCCCTAGTTCCAAATCTCGATGGTTCACGGTCAATCTAGAGACTACCTTGGAACCATGGCAGAGTCCCTAGTTCCAAGTCTCGATGGCTACATCTACAGCCTAGAGATCAACAACAACGTTCTTCCTCTCCCCCCCCCCCAGCAGGATGCAGATGCGACATCAACAAACGGATCCATGGCAAAGTCCCCTAGTTCCAAATCTCGACGGTTCACAGACAACCCAGAGACAACCTCGACATTCATTGCAATATTGCAGACACGATGTCAACAAACGAAGCAAAGGAAGATCCCTAGCTTCAGGGTCTTGACGGCAACTCAAATAAGACCTGAAAGACTATCGGAGATCATTCCACTCCAGCACGTAGTGGTCATGACTCATCGGAGCTCCCAAACTGAGCCTAACCTCAAGTAAAAAGCGACATGGAATATCTCTAACGCTTGCTTTTTCGATGGTAATATCACCTGGAATATTACTTGAAGACGTCTTGTCCAGCCCTCGAAGGGATCAGAGACACGACAGTTACGGGGCTACTCAAACAGCAAGATTTCATATCAAGGAATACACCGGCCAACACGACGGTATGACGGGTAAAAAACCCTAGTACCACAGACCCTAACGGACTTCTATTAGCAGGAGTTAACTGTGACGTTAGAACATCCTTGCGAGAACTTCTCGATTCGTCTCAACTAGTGGGGAAAATAATGTTCCTGCGAGAACTTCTCGACTCGTCTCGACTCATAGGGAAAAGCCTTAGGCAACGGGGATAAGGACCTGTTTCCTAAGCACCGGGGCCCTGCAAGTCGGTCCAAGATGGACTATTACATACTATTCACGGGCCACACTCTCCAAAATCGAATATCGACAGGGAGGGAAACAACCCCTTATGAGTCCTCTCGACTTGCAAGAGGGAAAATTCTTTTGTGAGATCCTTACGACTCTCAAGGAGAAAACGCACTTAGGTGTCCTCACGACTCCTAAGGAGAAAACACACCTGCGGGATCCTCTAAACTCGTAGGGAGAAAAGTCTTTATGAGACCCTCACGGCTCATAAAATTGAAAAGTCTTAGGCGGCAGATCTGAACCTGTTTTCTAAGCCATCGCTGCCCCTGCAAGGAAATCAAGATGGACTATCTACGAGCCACATCTGCCAAAGTTCCATCCCACTGAAATAAAAAAGCTACTTATGAGTCCTCAAGATTCGTGAGGAAAAAATATATATCCAAGTGAGATCCTAGCGATTCAAGGAGGCGGTGAACGCTTGGAAATCCTCACGATTCTAGGGAGGATGTACTCTCCCAACGGTAATATGACCTAGGAGATTGTTCGAGGATGCCTTGTCCAGCCCCGAAGGGAGCAGAGACACGACAGCAAAACTGCGTATCGGGAATGCCTTAGAACCACACACCCTAACGAACCTCTGTCGTAAAGAGAGAGGGTTGACTATGACGTTATGACAGGTTTGCCTATAAGCCCAAGGGAGGTAAACTAAACAAACTTCGAAATAAGTATATAAACTACATCACATCTAGTCAAGACAGAAAGGCGCAACCCACGAGCACCAACCATGTACTGTGCAAGGCAATAAGGAGAGTCTTTGGTTCACGCCCCGCTAAGCATACATTCACGACTGTGTGCCTGCTTAAATGGAAATGGTGTCCAAACCGTGCTGATTTATGTATGACACTACAATGGCGTTCACACTTAGCAAAAATTCCTAAGGGTAAAGTATAAAACTCATGTACATGGGCGAGATACACGTACGAATATATGATGAACAGAAAACATTCAACAGAAAACATTCAACAGGAAATAATAAGAGAAATACATTGAAACAAATATACTACTCTACAAGGAAGAGATCACCAAATATGGGATCAGAGATACAAGGGTTAACAAAACAATAAATAAAGTTCTCCAATTCTCTCTCTACCCTCTCTACCATGTCGAAACGGTGGTCTTCGCGAGGAGTTGCTCCCCATCGATTAGCGCCATGCTCGTCGGTGAAGGCAGACATAATGGCCTGCCGAGCTCGTATCTGACTCAGTAAATGAACCGAACGATCCTTTAAAGGCTGGGTAATCAATTGGGCCTCGTGGAAACACTCGATCTTGTCCTCCGCTGCATCGAGAATCATCGGAGTCATCTCTGCCGGATGAGGAGGGATGTCGGCAAGTACGGATAGAAAGATCATCCGGAGCCAAATGAAGCCCATAGGAAGAGAAGAGCCCCTACGAGCCAGGAGCTCATACATCACCACGTCGCACCGAGCGTCAGTGAAAGGAGGGTTTACCAGCCGTGCAGCAAAGCGAGGAATCATTTCCTCGATAGGCACCTCCTATGGTTGCCGATAAGCGCGAGGACGATTGTAAGCCATAGCTCTCAGTTTGCTTCTTTGGAAAATGACTTGCCTTGAGTTCTGTTAGTAAAAATGGGTTTCTCTGTAAAGAGAAGAAGGAAGACATAGTTTCGGGTTATAAAGAGAAACGTTCAAAGCTATGCACAGAAAATGTCGTGCATAATGGAGTTATTTCTAAGGCCTAAAAAAGGGGGCATGGGAAAAGAAAAGAGTGACTCATTAGAATCAGAGTAAGGAGGTGAAACGAACTCATCAGCAAAGCCTCGCATGCATGATACGTGAGCACCCGCATTGATCCTTTTGGAGACTAAAGCGGCGCCGTTGCCGGGGATAGAGCACTAATTCGTTCGTTTTTTGAAATTTGAGTTGAAAAGTTTATTCCATCATAATTTTGAGATCAAAATTCCCACAAACCCTAAACGATTCGTTGTGATTTGTTGCAAGGAAATCTGGATTCTTCTGTGCAATTGGAAAAATATTTAGAATATTCCAGAGAGCTGAGGAATTGAACAGGAGCTGCTGCAAGAATTTTTGTGCAGGTATCTTGCTACCAGACCGCGGCCTAAGCGTGCTCCCGCGGCGGAATCGCGGCGGCCTTGACTCTTCGTTGCACGAAACTTTCTCGGTGAAATCCTATCTTTCTTATCTCCTTCCTCATCTGCTCCAATAACAAATTTGCTGCAGGTTTCTTTGCAAAATTCGCAGCGCCGCAAAAAGCAAAAAAAAATTGTGCGTGTTATTGATTTTTGGTTGTTTGCATATTAATACGGAATTTAAGGGGCACGGACAAATCCAGATTAGGTGGGGAGTTCATTACCCTTCCTAAGCCCCGAAAATCGCAAAATTGCATCCGCATTACCCTCATTAACTAAAAGAAATCTAGACATGACTCTAAGGACCGTCGCGCTCACTTAGGACAGGAGAAGGCCGTGGGTAATCTATTGCTTATCCGCGTTTCTTTTGTGGTGTCTAAGGCAGGTGGTTACTTAATTAGGCCCACTACTTAGGTAGTGGAGAACCTCCCACTTACCTGGCCACAGGAGAGACAAAGAAGCAGTGGAGGATTGATCCTATGACTTGTCTTTTGGCAGTTAGGAGCGGTCTACAGCATTGACCTAAGTGACCATTAGACTTAGTGTTTTGCTTGTTGCATTTGTTGTGATTTGCATCATTTTTTCAAAAATCCGTATATCTTTTTCAAAACAAACACCAATCACATCATTTCCCCTAATTATATTAACGCAGCCACTTGTGCTAAACCTTTTAGTGCAAGCTCGGCTGGACACGGGATTCTATTGCCCGTCTTGTCCGCGTTTTCCCCTATCGACCCCAAAGTCGGTATTTCTACCTTTTCTTTTTCCCACCACCACCGCGATGGACGGATTTCCATCAAACTTTTACACCACTCTGCCACCACCCGCAGGTGCGCAGAATCCTCCACGCATTTCTCTCCAAGAGAGATGCTATCCTTCACGTGTTCCCCTTTCCACCTGTCTTTCTATACCACCAGCCAAAGGGGAAAATTTTGAAATCAACCCCCAATTCATCGAACTGTTACCCAAATTTCACGGTCTTGATTCTGAAGACGCATACGCTTTTATCTCCAAATTTGAAAACGTATGCACAATGATTGGAACGTCACAACTGTCTGTCGATGCTCTGCGTTTACGTTTTCTCCCATTCACTTTGTGCGATTTAGCCGAGAAGTGGCTTTACAACACAACCGCACATTCTATTTCAAAATGGGATGAATTTGTAAAAGCATTCCTTAAGAAATTTTATCCCAATCACAAGACCAGCCATGTTTGGAGCGAAATCTTCAAATTTACCCAACTTCCCAATGAACCATTTTGGAAATGCCTTGAACGGTTCAAGGATCTTCTTATCCAATGTCCTCGTCACGGAATCTCAAGATGTGATTTTTGTCGAGTTATCTATGAGGGTATTGATCTCACTACTAGACAGATGCTTGAAACCATGTGTCATTTCCAATTCCTATCTAAAGATGATGGTGAAGCTTGGAAATACCTAGAAGATTTAGCTCAAAACACATCACAATGGGAAAGTGTTAGACCACCACCGCCTAGGGAAGATGTCAATCAGCTCGATGTTTCCGTCATAATGAGAGCCGAAATGGCCACAATACAATGGAAACTCGACGCTATAAAAAAAATTCTTCAGACTCCCTAAACCAATACACACTTCCCAAAACCGTGTGTGGCTGCTGTTCAAACCCTTCACATTTGACGGAAGAATGTCCTTTGAATATACCGTTTCAAGGTCACACTAATGCTGCATTTCAGCAAAGACCTGGAAACGATCTTTCTTCTTCCTCATATAATCAAGATTGGAGGAATCACCCTGATTTCTCTTGGATCCAACACCAACCTCAATACACGGATCTAAACCAGAACAATTTCCAAAGGGCTCTTCCACCACAACAGCAACCACTCCAATTGAGTCAGCATCCCTTCCAAACACAAAACTTTCAAAATCCGGTCAACACACCTGCACCGTCTAACCCTTTGCAGTTGACCGGTACTGATGAATCCTCTTCATTTATGAACTTGCTTTTGACAATAAAGACTTCCGTCGATGATATAAAGAAAAACTCCACCTCCCAAGCGGAGAGTATTAAATCGATGGAAGCTCAAATTGCACAATTAAAAGCCGAAATGAGTGCAAGAGAAAAAGGGAATCTTCCAGCTCAACCCCTACCTGATCCTGGACCTTCACATTACACAAATGTGGATGCACTTACCACGTTGAGATCTGGAAGAGTGCTAGACAATCATGTGGGTAAACAGATTGATGTTGAGGAATCAAGTGAACCCCAGGCTTCCACTTCCACTTCCACTTCCACTCACACTTCTACTTCTTACCCTATTTCGTCTAATTTACCGTCTTCTTCCGAGCATATTCTCCGTTTTCCCAAAGGCTCGAACTCTCCACCCACTTCATCCTTCCCACCCCTACAAACTTCTCCACAAATGTTGGACCCAACACTTATTAATAGAGCTTCATTTCCAAATAGGTTGAGGCCCAGTAAACCCAATGCCCAAATGGAGAAGCTTGTGGACATATTTAAGCAAGTTAACATCAACATCTCTCTCCTAGATGCTATCCAACAAGTTCCGTCCTATGCGAAAACTCTTAAGAACTTGTGCACTAGGAAGAGGAAGACTCAAGTGCCCAAGAAGATATTCATGGCAAAGACTGTAGACACGGCTTTCTCCCAATAATTACCACGGAAACGTAAGGACCCTGGCTGTCCTATGATTGGTAGAAATTCTGCGTGTTCAAGTTTAGTTAATTACCGCAATCAAAACGGTTTCGCTTGTAGCTAGCCAGTTGAGTACGGGTCGTCCACAGGGAGATGGGAATCTTTTTCTATATGCTTTAACGAGTTAAGTCCGATTTTCCAGATTTGTTTGTGATTAACTAAGTGTTAAAATGATATGCAAAGAGAGTTTGTTAGGGTTAGGATTAGGTTAGTTTGAGTTAGGAGCCGCTCACTTCTTTCGTTGCCACTCTTAATATCGGTGTTACGGTAATCGGCAACAACGGGGATTAGCACGACTAGGAAGGAACTTGCGAGTATAAGCTAGGCTTTCCAACGCTTAAGTTCTTCCTTTTGGTGCTTGTCCGTCCGTTCTTGGCTCTTAGCCATAACCTCCGGTTAATTCAACCACAACCGGTCTCACTACGGAATCACCGCTATCATGTAGGATAGGGTGCCGTAGGGAGCAAATTGTGGTTCAATTAACGGGACTCGATTTAAGATGTTGGGCAAGGAAAAAGTGAGAGAGATTTCCTTCTCTCAAACTTCCCTAACCCTACCCTAACAAGTATGAAACTACTCACACATCATAACGAAAAGAAAATAAAACAAAAGAGGAAGATAGAAAGAAGGAGATTAGAAGATAACAACTAGCTATTTGCGACCTCACCTTGGCAAGGATCAAGCGTAAGCGTCATGGTTGTTTAAGGATAAAGGAAAAGAGAAAAGAAAGAAACAACAAGAAATAACAACAACTAATTATCAATTAAAGATTACAAGTAATTAACATAACAAGAACAAGGCAAGTATAATAACAAAATGAACTTCTTTATTCATCATTCTTCACTCACAAAAGCTCACTATAAGTTTTTCAATGGAGAAGAGATGAGAAGAAGAAGAAGAACAAGTATTCTAAAACCTAGAAAAATACAAGATTAAGCACCCTTGGTTTTGGCAAGTTCTGGACTATTTATAGGCAGGCAACTGAAAACCTAGGGCAAAAATCTGTCCCTACATGAAAAGACAAAACTACCCCTGAAACATCAGCAGATGAGGATGCCGTACGGCCGCGGTTCCGCAGCCTAAGCATGCTTATGCCGCAGAACCGCGGCACTCTAGTGGAGTTGGCTTCTCGGGCTTTGTGGGGTTCCCTGGTCTTTTATGTACTTCAGTCTGGTATATGATTTTTCTGATAATCTTTCCACATTTCTTCCAGAATTTTAGTAGACCAAAAGGTGATTGGATGTGGATCTTTTTGCCATGATTTTCTTGAGCTCCGCGTAGATTTCTTGGATCTTGTGTTGCTATTGAGCCTTGTGCATGAAAACGACATTGATTTGCCATTTTGTCTCTTAAACTAGTGTGTGGCAACAGACGGATAAAGAGCGGAGACCCATGTTTTATCTGTGGTTGGAAGGAACCCGGATTTTGTCGTGTTTTTCCATGAATTTCGCCGTTTTAGAGCCGAGAACCTGTATCCTGCAATTGACTAGCAAACACGTCTCAAGAGTACCTACCGATATGTAATGTGATAAAAATTGGGCGGTATAAAAATGCAAAAATCTGATATGAACAAATACCCCCAAACTTATCATTTGCTCGTCCCGAGCAAAGCCAATTTATTCACAAAAAATTTCCTAACCTCACTTTCACAGGGAACGTGATTGCACTGAGCATGTGCAACAAGCCGTTAAACCTCTAGGTGTCCCTAGTAGAAGGAGTGTTGTCTCCTGAGGGTTTTCAGCGGATACTACCTACAAAATCCGGTCAAGCTAGTTTTGTAAAATAACTAAGATTCAAACCCTAAAGTTTTGTTTCAGAAAATAACAATTCTATTATCCTAAGTCTAGACTATCGAACCTTTATTTTTCACACCTCGCTTCTTATTTAACTACAGATTTTATATGTCTTTACGTGCAGTGCAAATAGTGTCGTTAAGTTTCCAGAACGATCGATTTAAGTCATCATGTCACACAATAAAGCCCAGATAATAATTTTGAAAGGATCACATAAGTTTTATAAAGAGTTAAGCATTTTTCAAGTTTCATTTTCCAGTAAAGTTTCAACTTCAGAATTTCTATCTTCCCTAATAGGAAACTAGGTCTTATTTTTCACTCCACCTTTTTCTTATTTTCATTTCATACACACCTCTGTGAACGTGCAATAGTCTTTATCATAGAGTAAAACCTTCATATCTCCGCTAAATTTTTTTTATAAAAGCCTGTCTTTTATCAAGATTATTCTCACACAAAGAACCGTTAGGAATTTTAACTCGGAGAGAACACTTGCTTGACTTTGTTTTAATCTGGACTTTCTAGGCTTCTTAGCGAGCTTTGGGCCAATGCACCCAAACCAGTTGATTTTAGGGCATTAGGTGTAGAAACACCCCAGCGGACTTAATTACTCAAGTTACCTAGGTCCAGAAACAAAAGACAGTTTGGCGTGAAAATCATGATGATTTAATACGAACGGAGATATAGCCGGCAGTTCAATTATTTTTTTGGATAAAAGACGTGTTTAGTGGGTTTAGGTGTGTAATCATTCCAATCAAGTTCCAGATGGGTTATTTTTCAGACTTAGTTCCAATTAAGGCATCAATAACATTCCTTCATATTCGCTTTACTTCATAAACTATTCTTGGTATTATTTATTTCAGAACAAACCTGTTTGATCCTCAGAAAATCATTTATCTATTTAAAAGTTTTTTTTAAACATAAAAGACTTGTCATCTAATTTCCAAAACTCACGACACATGTAGTGTGATGTAAAGACGTATGTCAGCTATAGTTAACTTCAAAAAAGAGTTATCTTTCAGGTTTTCAAAATCTAAACATAAGATTTAGTTATTCTTATTTTATCAAACAAAACCGTCGAAATGTTGAATCAGAGTCCTCCCACTAGCTAACTTGACAGAAAAGTGTTTATATTTTTAGAAAATTTTCAGATTTTTATGGATTTTATGAATTTAGTATGCAGATGCAAAATATACATATGAATGCGAAGGTTAGAAATGCGTACGGAGCGTACCCCCAAACTTAAACTGGACAGTGTCCTCGATGTCATTGCATGAAGAGATCATTTGAAGGGTCAAAATTGTCGGTTAGCTATACACAATTTTTTTTTGTTTTTGTTTTTAAAAAAAAAGAAAAAGAAAAAGAATGGAAAAGAATATCCACAAATATATACAAAGTGGTATATACATACCCCCAAACTTATTTCGAACAGTGTCCACTGTTCTTGGCTAGATAACCAAAGTTTGGTGGTAGGCAGAGGAAGATTATGCAGGGTAAACCGGCTCCTGTAAGACCAGGAGCTCCTCTGTTGGTTCGGCGCTAAGGTACGGTTTTATTCGGTGTCCGTTCACTTTGAAAAATGAACCGTCCTTTGGATTTTCCAAATCCACAGCGCCCTACGGATACACATTCCGCACAAAATACGGCCCTTTCCAGCGAGATCTAAGCTTTCCTGGATGGAAGTGAAGTCGGGTGTCGTAAAGCAGTACCTGCTGACCAGGTACGAAAGTTTTACGCAAAAGGTGTTTATCATGAAACACCTTCGTTCGGTTCTTAACGACAACCGCGTTATCGTAAGCCTCATCCCTAAGCTCGCTTAATTCGTTCAACTGCAGTTTCCGATGGCTGCCCACATCTTCGAGAGACAGATTCAGCTCCTTTATCGGCCAAAATGCACGATGCTCTATTTCGACAGGTAGGTGGCAAGCTTTTCCGTACATAAGCCGATAGGGAGACATGCCAAGATCGGTCTTATAAACGGTTCGGAATGCCCAAAGGGCATCAGTGAGTTTCAGCGACCAATCCTTACGGTTCTTAGAAACCGTCTTCTCCAGTATCTGCTTGATTTGCCGATTTGAAACTTCGGCCTGCCCGCAGGTTTGGGGGTGGTAGGGCGTGGATAGCTTATGATTAATGGAATATTTCCGCATCAAGGCCTCAAAAGTCTTATTGCAGAAATGACTTCCATTGTCACTAATGATCGCTCGGGGGTGCCCAAAACGGGAGAAAATGTGTTCTTTAAGAAACCTAACGACAACCCTGTTGTCGTTAGTCCGGTTGGGCACAGCTTCGACCCATTTAGAGACGTAATCAACAGCGAGAAGGATGTACAAGTTCCCGAAAGAGCTGGGAAACGGCCCCATGAAATCTATCCCCCAAACATCGAAAATCTCCACAACCAAGATCGGTTGGAGCGGCATCTCGTTCCTCCGGGATATCCGGCCCATGTGTTGGCACCGAGAGCAAGTCTTGCAATGGTCATGAGCGTCTTTGAAGAGTTGTGGCCAGTAGAAACCACATTGCAAGATCTTCTCAGCTGTCTTTCTGGGGCCAAAATGCCCGCCACACGCTTGATCATGGCAAAATGACAGCAGACTCTTGAATTCATCGTCAGGGAAACACCGACGAATAATCTGGTCGGGACAGTACTTGAACAGATAGGGTTCATCCCAGTAAAAGTGTTTTATTTGGGATAAGAAGCGAAGTCTGTCCTGACTTGACCATTCAGTCGGTAGTAATCCTGTGGCCAAATAGTTCACAATATCTGCGAACCAAGGTTCGCAAGATACTGTCAAGAGCTGTTCATCCGGGAAAACGTCGTTGATCGGAATTGGAAGCGAAGGCGAAGAAGGAAGTCGTGAGAGATGGTCGGCAACTACGTTTTCACATCCTCGTTTGTCCTTAATGACAAGGTCAAACTCTTGAAGCAAGAGGATCCAACGTATTAACCGAGATTTTGCATCTTTTTTCGCAAAAAGATGGCGCAGAGCAGAATGGTCAGTGTAGACAATGACTGGAGAGCCGATGAGGTAGGGCCTGAACTTTTCTAAAGCAAAAACAACAGCTAAGAATTCCTTCTCAGTTGTTGTATAATTAAGTTGGGCGTCGTTCAGGGTTCGGCTCGCATAATAGATTACGTGCGGCATCTTGTTGATGTGTTGTCCAAGGACAGCACCAATGGCAAAGTCGGATGCATCGCACATAATCTCAAATGGGTGCGTCCAGTCAGGCGAAGAAAGAACGGGAGCAGAAGTGAGTGAGCTTTTCAATGACTCGAATGCAGTCACACGGCTCGAGTTGAAGTCGAATGGCGTATTCTTGGCCAGCAAAAGAGTCAAGGGCCTAGCAATCTTGCTAAAGTCCTTGATGAACCGTCTATAGAAACCGGCATGGCCAAGGAAGGCTCGGATATCTCTGACGCATCGGGGAGGAGGGAGATTGGAAATGACCTCAATCTTTGCTTTGTCAACCTCTATGCCATTTTGCGAGATGATATGTCCTAAGACAATACCTTCGCGCACCATGAAGTGGCACTTCTCCCAATTCAAAGTAAGATTCTTGTCCTTACATCGGGTAAGGACAGCGTCAAGATGCAGCAAACACTCGCTGAAGGAATCGCCGAAGATGGAGAAATCATCCATGAAAATCTCCAGAAATTTTTCCACCATGTCTGAGAAGATTCCCATCATACACCGTTGGAAGGTAGCGAGCGCATTGCATAACCCAAAGGGCATGCGACAATATGCAAACGTGCCGAAAGGACAAGTGAATGTGGTCTTGTCCTGGTCTTTTTCGGCGATGGGAATCTGATTATAGCCGGAGTAGCCATCAAGAAAGCAGTAGTACTCGTGTCCGGCCAATCGTTCAAGCATTTGGTCAATGAAAGGTAGCGGAAAGTGGTCCTTCCACGTTGCGGCGTTGAGTTTTCTGTAATCAATGCATACTCGCCACCCAGTTTGGGTGCGAGTAGGGATTAACTCGTTCGCCTCGTTGGTTATGACCGTTATACCTGATTTCTTGGGGACAACGTGAATGGGGCTAACCCACTGGCTATCAGAGATAGGGTAAATGATACCACTATCAAGACATTTTACGATCTCCTTCTTCACAGCCTCTTTCATGACTGGATTGAGACGTCTTTATGGATCCCGGGCTGGTTTGGCATCATCCATCAGATGAATGTGATGTTCAACGATCAGGGGACTAATCCCCTTGATGTCCGCCATGGACCAGCCAAAAGCTTGCCTGTTGCTGTGCAAGACCGCGAGAAGGGCTTTCTCTTGCTCTGGAGCTAGAGAAGCTGAGATGATGACAGGGAGGGTCTCATTCTCACCTAAGTAAGCATACTTAAGGTGAGACGGTAAAGGCTTGAGTTCGAGCGTTGGCGGTGAAACGATTGAAGGCAAGATTGGTGCAGAGGTCTCGAACTCAAAGGACTCCAGCAAAGGTTCAAAACGAGTGTAGGCGACCGAGTTGGATGGTTTAGGTAACTCATTCGGAAATTCGAAGGATTCAAACTCGGGTTGTGAGCAGCTAAGATCGTTCGAGAACGTGAAACACTCGTAGTCGTTGTCGGGCGCAGAAACAGCAGCAGGTTCGAGGAGGAACGCACTAGTGGCGTCAAGATTATCGTGATCAAACAGAAACTCCTCGAATTCACATTCTTCTGGGGTGATCTCCTGGATCTAGCAGACGTCCAGTATATGAGCATTAGGTTCGGAGGGCTGATTCCCCAACCTAAAAATGTTGAGTTCAATCGTCATATTTCCAAAAGATAGGTTCATCGAACCATTGCGACAATTGATCACAGCATTTGAGGTTGCAAGGAATGGGCGACCGAGTATCACCGGAATTTGATTCCGGGGGTTAGCTACAGGCTGTGTGTCTAATATAATGAAGTCAACGGGGAATATGAAGTCCCCGACTTTGATTAATACATCCTCTAGCTCACCCCTAGGATGGGTGATCAATCGGTCGGCCATTTGGAGAGTGCAGTGCGTGGGTTTCAGTTCTCCTACGCCTAATTGCTCGTATACTGAGTACGGAAGCAGGTTAACACTGGCACCAAGATCTAATAGTGTGCGGTTGATGTTCTTATCCCCAATGGTAATAGAAATCATAGGACAGCCAGGGTCCTTCCGTTTTTGTGGTAAAGATTGGGTAAGAGCATCACTCACAGCACTAGCCAAGAAAACTTTCTTTGGTACCTGAGACTTCCTCTTTTTCGTGCACAAGTCCTTTAAGATTTTCGCGTAGGATGGGACTTGTTGGACGGCATCTAAAAGAGGAATGTTAATGTTAACCTGCTTAAATAACTCCAAAATCTTCTCCATTTGAGGATTTTGTTTATTAGACCTCAACCGGTTTGGAAATGGGACGTTTTTAAAATTGGTTGAGTCTAATGCTTGTGGAGGAGATTGTGGAGTTGGAACGGATCCCAGAACAGGTGTTTTCGTGGAGTGAGAAGTGGGTCCATTCAGAGCAGAAGAAGAGGAAGGAGAGCCTTGTGAAGAACGGAGAATAGGCTCAGAAGACGAAGAAGCAGGAGAAGAAAAAGAAGAAGAAGAAGAAACGGCGGCCGGGGTGTGTTCGTCGATCCGTGTGCCAATGTTGTTTTGCAGCATCCTTCCCGATCTCAATGTAGTCACGGCACTCACATTATGATTCTGTTGTTCAAGAGCAACATGTACATTATGTGGGTGACCGGGATTAGGGAGTGGCTGGGACGGGAGCTTCCCTTTTTCTCGCTCGCTTAAGGCCGCATTCAGTTGTGCAATCTGGGCCTCGATGGTCTTGATGCTTTGCCCGTGAGCGGCAGTGTGTTGCACTAAGGACTGAATGGAAGACTGGATGTTTGCGGTGGATTGTGTCGATTGTTTGACGAACGCCTCCAGACTTCGTTCGAGCGAGGAAACCTTATCGTTTTTTGACGGAACAAAGTTGTTTGGTGGAAAAGAATTGTTGGGTGCAAAGTTGTTCGTCTGATTTTGAAAAGGTTGGGGTTGGAAGGGCTGCTGAAATTGAGTTTGTTGTTGCGCTTGTTGTTGCGCTTGTTGTTGCGGCGGAGGGGGCCTTTGGAAATTGTTGTCTTGGAATTGATTCTGATTCTGATTCCAGGCGAAATTGGGGTGGTTCCTCCAACCGGGATTGTAGGTGGAAGGGTATGGATCATTCCTCGGTCTTTGCTGGAATGCAGCATTAACCTGATCCTGTCCTTGCGATGGTGGATTGTAAGGACACTCTTCGGTTAAGTGAGAAGGATCGGAACAACAAGCGCAGATGGTACGAAGGGGAAGAACAGGGGCAGGGGCAGGAGCAGGAGAAGAAAATTTGCTCTCTATTGCTTCAAGCTTTCTCGTTATTGCAGTCATTTCAGCTTTCATCGCAATGGAGACATCAAGTTGGTGAATTCCTACCCTAGACTGACCGGTAGAAGTGGAGGTAGAAGAAGAAGAAGTTGGTCTGGTGCTCTCCCATTGTAGCGTTTGCTCTGCAAGGTCGTCAAAGAATTGCCACGCTTCCTCGTCGGATTTCGATAGGAAGTGGCCCTGACAGATGGTTTCCAACAACTGCTTCGTTGCTGGGTTCAGGCCCTCGTATAAGGTTTGGCAAAGTTGCCATTTCTCTATACCGTGGTGAGGACACTGAACAAGAAGGTCTTTGTACCGGTCAAAGCACCTCTAGAAGGGTTCAGAAGGAAGCTGAGAGAATTGGTTGATTTCATTGCGGATCCTTGCGGTTTTATGATTCGGATAAAATTTCTTTAGAAACGCTTTTACAAACTCGTCCCAACTGGTTATGGAGTGGGAAGCGGTGCTATACAGCCATTTTTCAGCAAGATCGCATAAAGTGAACGGAATGACCCGTAGACGTATAGCATCGTCCGACAGTTGGGTAGTTTTCATCATGGCACAAACGTTTTGAAATTTATTGATGAAGATATAGGCATCTTCAGATTCAAGCCCATGAAATCGTGGAAGCATGTTGATGAAGTGGGGCTTAATTTCAAAATTATCCCCATTGGTCGGTGGAAGAGAAAGGCAGGTGGGAAGTGCAGAACGGGTGGGATAGAAACGATCCTGGAGCGCGATTCGCTGTGGCGCTACAACAAGCGGTGGTGGTGGGTTATTGGTCTTCGTAGGAGGTGGAGCCAATCCAGGGGTAGTCAAAGAGATGTTCGGATTAAATCCTGACATCGCGGAAGAAGAGGTTGGTGATGGTGAAGGTGAAGATGTATGAACAGAATTCCGGTCAACGTCGGAGTTGGCCGGCAAAGGTAAGGGTGAAAGAGGAGTGGACGGAGTTTCGACGTCTGAGTCGATCGCGTAGTCGGTAGAGACTAACGTAACACGGACTAGGCGGGCGCTAGTGTCCCGAGTCCAAGCGGACATACACTAAACGAATTTAGTATAGTCAAAGCGGAGAAGGTGAGGGTAAGAAAACGTCAATGGAGAAATACGATGGGTGGTGGGTGAAAAATGGATTTGGCGACAAAGGGCAAGTTTTTATAAAAGTTTTTGATTTTTTTCCTTTTTTTGTTTTTTTTTAGAAAGAGCTTTACAGAAATATGTACGGACTTACGGTTTTAAGCAATCACAAACAAGATATGCACAATCTCACCTAGATCTAGGGTCACCTAGGTCTGCTAGACAGCTCCTAACTGTTCCAGAGGGCTAGAAATAGGACCTCAAACCGCCTCTTCTCCGTCAAATGCGGCCAGATAAGTGCCAGGTAAGTGGGAGGTTGTCCAACGCTTTCGCGAAGTTCCTTAATTATAAACCACTTGCCTTCGACACACTTGCCTAGACACCGCAAAAGTCAGATAGGATAAACGGCCGATGCCTGTAACTAGTCCTCTGTCCTATTGAGCACGAAGTCCTTAGGGCCGAGTCTAGTATTTTTTAATTTAACAATGGTCAATGCATATGCTTTTTGTGATTTCTGGGGTCCTGGGAAGGGTGATGAAATCCCCACCCAATCTGAATTGGTTTCAAGCCCCTTAAGTCCGTATTAATGAATGCAAAGCAGTAACAAATCAACTGCAAACAATTTTTATTTTTTAGCGCGGCGCAAAGAATCCTGCACAAAAACAGTTAATTGGAAGGGGGAAGAGAGTTTGCGCAAAGAATGCTGCAGAAAACACAGTTTATTGGAGTCCAGAGGAGTGGGGAAGAGGAGAGAGAGAGTTACCAAAAATTTAGGCCACTGAAGCCAACAAATGGCCGCGGTTCCGCGGCGAAACACGTGCTAAGGCCGCGGTTCCGCGTCTGTAGGGAGGGATCGGGGCTTCAAATTCCTGGTGTGTGCTGTTGTGGCTGTCCTCTACTTGTCTGTATGTCCTGAATCTTGATTTGTTCACTGGAACTGCTCCAGAATCTTACGGTAGACCGTTTGCTTCGTTTTGATCCATCGTGGTGTAGCCGCGAGATATGGGTCTATCTTCCCACGTCTTTGGCACTGAACTCGAACTCCGTATTATCCTGCACACTTGCACAAAAACTAATCAAAAATAACAAGATGATTTTTTTTACAATGTATATTTTTTTTTTTTTCGATTAGCTTTATATTCATAAATTAACCCGAAATTACACAAAAAAATAAACTACCGTCTCTCCGGCAACGGCGCCATTTGATTGGTAGAAATTCTGCGTGTTCAAGTTTAGTTAATTACCGCAATCAAAACGGTTTCGCTTGTAGCTAGCCGGTTGAGTACGAATCGTCCACAGGGAGATGGGAATCTTTTTCTATGTGCTTTAACGAGTTAAGTCCGATTTTCCAGATTTGTTTGTGATTAACTAAGTGTTAAAATGATATGTAAAGAGAGCTTGTTAGGGTTAGGATTAGGTTAGTTTGAGTTAGGAGCCGCTCACTTCTTTCGTTGCCACTCTTAATATCGGTGTTACGGTAATCGGCAACAACGGGGATTAGCACGACTAGGAAGGAACTTGCGAGTATAAGCTAGGCTTTCCAACGCTTAAGTTCTTCCTTTTGGTGCTTGTCCGTCCGTTCTTGGCTCTTAGCCATAACCTCCGGTTAATTCAACCACAACCGGTCTCACTACGGAATCACCGCTATCATGTAGGATAGGGTGCCGTAGGGAGCGAATTGTGGTTCAATTAACGGGAGTCGATTTAAGATGTTGGGCAAGGAAAAAGTGAGAGAGATTTCCTTCTCTCAAACTTCCCTTATCCTACCCTAACAAGTATGAAACTACTCACACATCATAACGAAAAGAAAATAAAACAAAAGAGGAAGATAGAAAGAAGGAGATTAGAAGATAACAACTAGCTATTTGCGACCTCACCTTGGCAAGGATCAAGCGTAAGCGTCATGGTTGTTTAAGGATAAAGGAAAAGAGAAAAGAAAGAAACAACAAGAAATAACAACAATTAATTATCAATTAAAGATTACAAGTAATTAACATAACAAGAACAAGGCAAGTATAATAACAAAATGAACTTCTTTATTCATCATTCTTCACTCACAAAAGCTCACTACAAGTTTTTCAATGGAGAAGAAATGAGAAGAGGAAGAAGAACAAGTATTCTAAAACCTAGAAAAATACAAGATTAAGCACCCTTGGCTTTGGCAAGTTCTGGACTATTTATAGGCAGGCAACTGAAAACCTAGGGCAAAAATCTGTCCCTACATGAAAAGACAAAACTACCCCTGAAACATCAGCAGATGAGGATGACGTACGGCCGCGGTTCCGCGGCCTAAGCATTCTTATGCAGCGGAACCACGGCACTCTAGTGGAGTTGGCTTCTCGGGCTTTGTGGGGTTCCCTGGTCTTTTATGTACTTCAGTCTGGTATATGATTTTTCTGATAATCTTTCCACATTTCTTCCAGAATTTTAGTAGACCAAAAGGTGATTGGATGTGGATCTTTTTGCCATGATTTTCTTGAGCTCCGCGTAGATTTCTTGGATCTTGTGTTGCCATTGAGCCTTGTGCATGAAAACGACATTGATTTGCCATTTTGTCTCTTAAACTGGTGTGTGGCAACAGACGGATAAAGAGCGGAGACCCGTGTTTTATCTATGGTTGGCAGGAACCCGGATTTTGTCGTGTTTTTCCATGAATTTCGCCGTTTTAGAGCCGAGAACCTGTATCCTGCAATTGACTAGCAAACACGTCTCAAGAGTACCTACCGATATGTAATGTGATAAAAATTGGGCGGTATAAAAATGCAAAAATCTGATATGAACATCCTACTATTTCCATTTCTATTGGGGAAAAACACATCAACCGTGCTCTACTTGACCTTGGCGCTAGTTTTAACTTGCTTCCATATTCAGTCTATGAGCAACTAGGTATCGGAGTGTTAAAGCCCTCGAGCATAACTCTCCAAATGGCTGACCGATCAATCACCAAACCTAGAGGTGAACTGGAGGATGTGTTAATAAAAATCGGGGAATTTGTATTCCCTGTGGACTTTATTTTACTTGATACACAGCCTGTAGAGAACCCACGGAATCAAATTCCGGTGATTTTAGGTCGCCCCTTTTTGGCCACTTCCAACGCTATCATCAACTGTCGTAATGGTTCTATGACCCTATCCTTCGGGAATATATCAATTGAGCTGAACATTTACAAGTTGGGAAGTGTACCCTCTGAACCTACTGCTCAAGCATGTTCTATTGAATTAATGGATGTCGACAGCAGCGAATTTGATGATCCTCATGATACTGATCTTGACTCTTTTCATTCGTTGTTGTTTGACCCAACTATGTATCATACACATACGGACTCTTCCACCGAGTTGTCCGGGTCAACAACTAACACCGATTATGAACTGCTTTTAGAGTCTGAAGATCACCCCGCACTTTATGATGACATTATTCTTCGGGTTATTGATGGAACTTTTGAGGAAATTTTCGTCGATGAACTCACATTTTTGAATGATACGGGTGTTGAGATGAATCATCATCAAAACATTGAAATTGAACCTCCGCCCCTTCTTCTAAACTATAAAAAGGATGCGAGTAATCCATCACAATCACTGCATCGTCTCTCCAAAATGAGACGCATACACATTCTATTCCACCACTTACCCTTTCCCTACTTCTTCTTCCACCAACCTGAGCACTACATTGATAAAATTTTCGAATGGTTGGTGTTAACCTTCGGTCTTTGCAAAGCTTGGCATCGACCAATGATTTTTGACCCCCTCATGTAATTTTCAAAGCTTAACATTGTTTAACTCAAGTTTGGGGGGTATAATCTGGCTCTTGAAAAGAAAATTTTTACAAAATGATGAGCCAAAAATAAGTTTGGGGGAGGATTTTCACGATCATATTTATTGCCCCCATTTAATAAATTTCCTCTCAGGCTTACAGGTTTTTGTAGATTTAGCATATGGCAACATTGAGAACACTGTTGAAAACAAGTTTGGGGGAGGTTTGTGCTTATTTTTGCATCATTTGCATCATACTTTGCATAAGCACAAAACTTTTAAAAACCTATAAAAATTTAAAAAATTTCAAAAAAAATAAAATAAATTTTTTGTACATAAATAAGATAATAAAAGATTAGATAGTGAAAAATTACATCCAAAAGATTGGAAAAATTTAAGAAAACTTAGAAAATTAGAAGTTTTCTTAAACGGACTAGTAATAAGTAGTTATGAGCCGTTGTCCCAAGGGTTAGTAAGATGAAAGAAGTCACTAATCTGAGGATAAAAATAAGTCTGAAAAATAGTTCCTATTCTGGAGCCAAACATTTTGAACGTTGATACCCTGCTATTCGCACTTACACACGTCTTGAAACTCGGGATAGTAGAGGATACCTTGAAATGCTCTTGTCTAAAAGCCGATGTATGAAGGAAATAAAAAAATAAATAAAATATAAAATGGTGAAAAAAATGAACACTGGTTTTGTTATCGCCAAGACAGCAATAAAAAATATAGCGAGGGTGTCTCTTCACCTAGTGGCTTAGACCAACTGGTCTGGGAGTCACTACTAAGCCTTAGGTGGTGCAAGACGAGGAAAAACACCAAATAAGCAAGCACATGAGTAATCGGTCGATTAGTACCTCAAGAAGTATTAACGGTCGCATGAAAGTGTGTGAGTAAATTCATCTAAATATTCATTAATTAAAAAGTACTGAGGCGGATGGACAAGAGTATGATAGCTTGAATTGAATTCTCCGGGTGTAGGGATGTCTTTTACACACATGTAGGGTTATATGATCGATGTTTGGAAGACAGGTAGGAATGAAGAATAAAGACGATGTTTTATTGAGGGATGATGTGATTTCCAACATCTTTTCATGACTATTAAGATAGGGCTCATGACAACCGAAAAGCTAGCATAGTTGAAAACCCTAATTTTCAAAGTCTTTCTTTTACAATTCTTATCTTTATATGTAATATTCACGGTCTTCCTTTTATTATTGGATTTTATGGGTGCAATCCGCTGAAAACCCTCAAGAGACAACACTCCTCCTACTAGGGACACCTAGAGGTTTAAAGGCTTGTTGCACGTGCTCAGTGCAATCGTGTTGCCTACGAAAGTGTGCTAGTTGGTTTTTCTCTTTCTTTATTTTCTCCTTCTCTTTTTAATAAAACAGTTCGCTCGAGACGACCGAAAATAAGTTTGGGGGAATTTGATCAGTCGAAAATATTGCATTTTTAACACATCAATTTCCCTACTATTTGCAATCATCTAAAGGTGTTCGGTATGATTACAGTACATATTAGCAATTTGACTGTAAAATACTAAATAACATGTGTTATATATTATAACCGACATTTTTGAGGGAAATTGAGTGTTTATCATTGCATCGCATAATCTTTGTGTAGCGCAACACTTGTTTCAAGAATCTGTACAGGAAATTCCAGGAAAAGAGCCAAAACTGTGAAAAGTGCTGACAAAAATACGCCAAGTCCAAGACTTGTGATCTGGCAGTGAACAAGAAAGATTTATGAGATTCTACATATCATAAAAGTTCCACAAGAACAACACAAATAGAGCACAGAAGTTGCAAGCAGTAAGGCCTCTAAAGCGCCGTGGATCCACGGCCAAAGGCCTATTCCCGCCGCGGATCCGCGGCTAGTTGGTGACGTCATCTCTGCAGATTTCCTCCACGTGTCTCTCTTTAAAGGCTCAGCTTCCAGAAGACTCCAGAATGACCGTGTGGCTTCATCCAGAAGGCTCGGCCTAACAACCTTACCCAAGAATATTCCTCATTCTAGAATATTCCCTCCAACAAACTTCTTCTAGAGGCCTCCTTATAACAACCCTCTTCTAGAAGTCTCCTTGTAACAAACTCATTCTAGAATATTCCCTCCAACAAACTTCTTCTAGAAGATTCTTTCTAACAAACTCATTTTGGAAGGAAAATTCAAATGAGGTGGTTCATTTTGGAGGGAAAATTCAAATGAGGTGGTTCATTTTGGAGGGAAAAGTAGTTCATTTTAGAGGGAAAAGTGGTTCATTTTGGAGGGAAAATTCAAATGAGGTAGTTCATTTTGGAGGGAAAATTCAAATGAGATAGTTCATTTTGGAAGGAAAAGTTGTTCATTTTGGAGGGAAAAGTGGTTCTATTTGGAGGGAAATTTGAATTTTGAATTCTAGATCTAGGGTTGAGATGGTTATAAAAGAAAACCTAGATCTAGGGTTTTGGGTTGTTCATTAATCATTACACACACAAGTTGAGTGACACAACTTGTGCATTCAAACCCTAACCCTAATCCCCAATTCAAAATCCAAGCCAAAAAATCAAGAACACCGAGTACCAAATCAAGCGAGAAGCCTTCAACCTTTTAGGTGCGAAGCCGATCTTCATCCGAGCAAGTGATCCAAGACGATCCGCGACTCACGAAGATGAGCGACGCCAAATCGACGATCGAGTTCTTTCCTCATTGTAGATTTTGAGAGAATTGTAACAAAATTGTTGATAAATAAAAGGTGAAATTCTTTATCTTGCTTTCTTTACATTCTTGTATCATGATTAGATCTCGATTTGTGATTGTGTTCTTGATATGATGTTTGAGTAAAACTCCGCTCGTGAAGGAGTCGAGAGAATCAATAGATGATGATGTTTACAATTCTTGAAACGATTCTTAATTCCTATAAGTTTTGTAAACTCTTGTAAATTGATGAATCGACAACCTAGTTTCGAGCGATGCTTTCTTGATTGTGTTCGCTCTTAATTAGTGATCCACGATCGATTCTTGAATTTACTAGAGGCTAGTTTGTGAATGAGATTCATCGAAAGGACAAAGGATGAGATGAAGAAACCCTAGTTTCTTTAAAAGATCCTTAAACCTCGATAGATCGTCATCGATCTAGCATCAATTCATTAATGGATAAGAAAACATAATCAATAGTTTTCATCATATCTATAGATTCGATCGATTCCTACGAGCCTCACTTCGATTCTTAATTATTGGATTAGATATCATCAATTCTTTATTCTTGATTTTAATGTTTTCTTGTTATTAGATCTAGATTTTAATAATTCTTGAAATTCACTTTTAAATCTTGAGTTGAATTATTTTCTCTTTTCTTTAATTTTCAATTCATCTAATTCGAATTCGAACGGATCTCACTTTCCCTGTGGACGATCCGCACTCGCTAACGCGCTACAATCGACACCGTTATTGATTGCGGTCAAAAAATTCTTTGGTTGTGATTTCTATACATTTTCTACCGACACACCAAGATTTCATTCAATCACCGCACATGCATAACACGTGAGCGCCGGCGCTAGTTCAGGATTAAAATCCTCAACAGCGCCTCATGCGCAAACACACGTGAATGCCAACAACAGTATAACGACACTTCATTCAAGACACATGTGAGCATAAAAAAAGGGGGGAAAGATGAAGTTTTGTCATTCATGCTCCAGGAACTTGTACATGGTATAAAAACAAAAATGTTTACAATAGTAAAACACTAAATCCCGGACATGGCTTGAGGAATTCAGAAGTAAGGCTGAGTAAGATGCTTCTGGATTCTCTGACCATTTTCGTGTGCATTTTCTCACGAATGCAAGCGTCGGGATTCTCGCTGATGTTGTCCGTCCTCTGGTAGGTAGAGATCATCGTCGTCTGTTGGAAAACTTGATGCAAGATATTAACAAGATCATCTCGCCGCCTCTTCGAGATCAAGCACATCAGATATACTGAGTGCACCTTGTCTTCAACATCATCAAGTGCCTCAAGCGGCATGGCTTCGTTAAATTCCGGAAGTACTTCCCAAATCGCCCCCACGATGATCTTTAAAAGAGCGGAACGACGGGGGAGTAGTCGGTCGTTGTATTCATCGAAGCGACGCATAACCTTAGCGCATTGGGCATTCGTAAACTCCTGGTTTTAACAGCAGCCTTGGACGCGAATGTCTTCATAGGAGATAATTTCATCAAGATCATATAGATAAGTGGCCGTAGTATCTGAAAAGAAAAATCAGCAAGAGTTTAGCGATCGAAATTATCAAAAAAATGCTTATTATGAGAATCTAAAAGGATTCTCGTCAAATGAACACTGGAGTTTAAACAACTCCTAACAAACTCTTGAAGCAAGTTCTGCTAAAAGCATGACAGACTCAACTCTGCTTTAGGGGCATTAAAACCCTCAAATACTCGAAAGCATTAGGGAATAAAATTCCCAAAAAATATCTGAGTCTCTCTCTAGGCCAAGCTCTGTGAATATGGAATTAAATTCCTATAATAAAGGGATTAAATTCCAGAAAACCCTAAAACGGAATTAAATTCCAAAGGTTCTTAAAGATCAGTGATGGGGGTAAAACCCTAAGAAGGGGATTAAAAATCCCCATTGATTCAAAATTTCAAAATCTACAAAAAAGAATATATATATATATATATATATATACACGTTTTGGGATCTTTAAGAAACCGATCCAAGAAAATATTTGTGCTATGATAATGGATTTAAAATATAGGGCAGAAAGCAAGAGGGGGTCATGCAAGGTCCTCGCCCAAAGACAAGTTTTGCAGAGTTCAACTCTGAAAGATTTTAAAGCAGAGTACTAAGCTCTGAGGAAGAGAATTAAATTCTCGAAGAAGAAAAGGAAAGAAGAAGATGAAGGAACAGTGGCTTCCCAAAGACAAGACCCTTGCATTTATAAGACGTGACGAATGCGGTTCATCTCCCTATTTCCCAAGGCAATCCAACGACTGTAAAGGTGACAGCGTTGCACTCACGTGCAAGCCACGTGAGAACAACGCTGTGGGGTATTTGTTCCCTTATAAAAATAAAAAAAAGGAGGGAGAAACAGAAAGAGGAAAAGAGATGGGAAAAATTCCTCTAATGGAGCATCACATGCCGACACGTAATGCGCCTTAGAGCAAAAATTATAGACATTGCGCTTAACAATTAAGGCTGAAATTGAGCCTCACGTGCGAACACGTGAGCATCTATATACAAAGTATATAGGGGCCTTCCTATAAAAAATAACAGGCCAGAGAAGCTCCCGTATCAGCACGAGATGCCCTTTGTTGAGCTTAACTTCGTGGGGGTCACGTGCCACACGTGACATTTCTGAATATCAGCTCACGTGCTAACACGTGATGCCTTTTCTCTGGGGCTGCTGCATATAAGCAAACCAGTTTAATTCTATAGGAGGTCACGTGCTACACGTGAGGGTTCCTAATCACCTTCCAAGCTGACAGAATTAAATTCTAAATAAAAGGGATCAAAACCCTATTTGGGAAATATTTCCTTAAATCTTTCTGAACAAGAAAGATTACGCTCTGTAAAACAGTGCACCGTTGGATTAAAAATCCAATGATGATTAAGAATTACCAAGCTACAGAATAAGCTCTATATGGGAAAATATTTCTCTAATTTTGTTAAAAATAAGAAAAATATTTTCTGTAAAACAGAAGTTCTTGGATCAAAGATCCAACGGTAGATAAAATCCCCAAATCGATTAAAAAATCTCTCAATGAGAGATTTCCTTAACTGAATCAACAAATCCACCTCTACTATATAAAGGACCTAAGATTTCAAGTCTTGCACAAAGGAGACCCCCCATAAAGATTTGAGAAACAAAAAAAAGAAGAAGAGGAGTTCTCTTTTAAGAAAAGAAACCCTAGGTAAGAAAAAAAGATCTAGAGATCATTTTATCTCCTCTTCGCCATTATAAGAGTTTAACTCTTCCAAAAAAGAACTTAGTTCTTCCTCTGGTTGAGGTCTGCAGAAGCAGATCTCCCCACAAGTTGAGAATTTAATTCTCATTGGAGAGATTCTGTCATACAATCCCAAAACTTAGAGAAAAGAACTAAGTTTGAAGAATTTAATTCTTTCAAAAGATATAGGAATTTAATTCCTCTGACAAAACTAGGGTTTAACCCTGCATAAAAAAAACAACTGAGATCGACTCACGTGTTCCCACGTGACCCCTTAAAATAAGTGCTTAGCACTTACAAAAGTGTAAGTCCACGGTAGCGCCCCGGCCGTCTAACAGACGCCAAATGCGGAACAAAAACTTTTTACAACTGGCGCTATCGTGTACTATAACCCGGATCTACCATTAAAGCTAAACTAACAAATTACAAAGTGGGTAGAAACGTTATACCGAATGATCCGAGTCCTTCGGTCTTCAACCATCATCCCACGCTTTGTTGCGGCTGCTCCGATCTGCTGAATCTCCAGTCTCGTCGTCCAGGTGGCACCACGTCGACGGATCTTTAAACGGGCTCCCGCCTCTGAACCGAGGCAACTCGGTCGTCAAGTTTACTAAAAGAGACGACCAAGATGATGTAAAGAATGAGTAGAACACTTTGTCTCGCTTCGTCCAAAGGTATGGACGAACGGTTAATGAAGTTGCCTTTTGAATCGGGTAATGAAAAATGAGCTTGAAAACTTAGCAAATCTTTCATATCATTTACCCAAAATGAGAGTAAGTGAAAATATCAATCAAGAGGGCACATATAAAAGGCCGACCACATCATGAGGTGGAGGGGGGATGAACACAAACATTAAATAGATTGATGAGTCAATAATACACCTTGCATTTATCATTAATGCATACATGAATCATTAAACTTAGTCACCAATCATTTAATGCTAACAATGAATCACCAATCCTAGTCACAACTTCTAGAAGCATCCACACACTTCACCCTTATGACTCACCCAAGAAAAGATAAATCCTTCTTTAACCGAATATTAAAGACGGGCGATAGAAAACTGGAAATTGGCAACTTCCAAAAGCGATCCCGAAACGAATTTCAGGATAACCCCGTATCAGTATAAACATACCCGCATTTGTATTACGACCGAATACAAATGTAACTGAGACAAAGATATTATATCTACACAGTATAATACTCGGATCCATCTTAAACCAAAGCCGGCCAGTATTATCTGCCCGAAAAACGACACGTGCGAAAAAGCACGTGCATTTTCCGAACTCTGCTATAAAACCATACGGCCTCTACAACGTTTCGCCCAAACTTGGGAAAGTGTCTATGGGGGACTCTAATGACTCATCAACACACTGGCACTGGGTATAACCACTAGCACGTCAGAGGTACAAGCTGTACGTAACGGTTGCCTATGTATTGATTGGAAGGGAAGCTGATGAGCGAAATCATCCATAAACCCTACTGAGCCTAACAGTGACAATATGCATACAGTCCGGCCCGTTCGTCTGTGAGTATCGCATATCTTCCTAGGGGGCTAGTAACGTCAGACCCCTAATAGCGGTATAAGTCGTGTCAGAGAGTGGCCCAGAATACCCTGAGATACTACTGGAGTACCTACCAGTAAATCTCCTGCCTCGGCCAAGGGCTTTGTGTAATGGCTCTCCTAGACACAGCGCGATCTCATCCCCAATACCGGAAGAGACGAATCCTCTGCCGATCCGCTCACTTGCCTCCATGTGGCTCGGGACTGTACCCAAAAAAGACCTATTTGCACGACTACTTTGAGCCGTGGTAGGGTAGAAATCAAAGCACAGTGGGAACTCACACGAGACAAATGACGACCTCAGGTCGATGAACTAACCTGTACACATGTCACCAGGGAACTGATATCTGACGATATGTATAATACCAACTAGCAGGTTCCCGGCGAGTCATGTCCGGTGTACTCATAACCCAATGAGCACCTGTATACATCTTAGGTGAACCAACTGACACCAATGGCTTGTGAGAACATCCATTGCCCCTCATCGGGGTCTCGACTGTATGCACTAGTCTACTCTGGAGTATCGATGCCCTGTCTCAAAACTCCCACGACTAGGGACACTTTAAGGATGTGCTTACAGACCCCAGCTCCCACGTATATGATCGCCATCATACTGCTGATAGTCAAGCAAGAATCCTATGGGCTCTATCATCATGTAATAGTGAACTAAAGCATGTATACGATGATAAAGACAAACCAGATAGCATACTATCATCTTGAGCAAGACTGTCATATCGGTATAGGTCCTGCCTCAATCATTGCAATCACGTACCTGCGATCCAATAATTGACTTTGAGGGCACTATCTCCAACAATCTCCGACTTGCACTTAAGGCTAATTATTGCGATGTCACATACTCACAGCCCGTGTGATACCGAACATCCAACTCCTCTACTAATCAGTTTCACAAAGCTAGTTTGTAAAACTCTTGTGTTCGAGAAATAGCCTCAGTGAGTGGATCCGCCCTGATGTTTCTTTCTATGTCTCGCTTAATCTCAAGTTCGCGGAGAAAGCCATCTCCCGAATCGAGTAATACTTGTCTTAGAATATGTCTGGATTTCTGATGGGACCTAGTTCATAAATGAACTCCAAATCCAAACTTCTTAGACTGTATCGATAATTGAACCTAATCAGTATCCAGCACCATACCTCCCACAGTATCCTCTTGGACCACCTGTCCATAATACTGTCCCTCGTCAGAGGAAAAACTATAACTCTGACAATCACTCTGTCATCCATGTCACCTTGGAAGCCTGGAATGATAACCGTCTCCCGAAGGAGGCTGCCGTCATCAAATCCGTAGAACATGCACTTCTGTTCTAAAACTGCTTCCTTATGTTTCTCCAGGATTGGATTAATATAAACTTATCGCATCTAGTGCAAAAACAACATCTGGTGTGGTAGTTGACGTTTCATGGTTGACTCAATTGCCTAAGCAAGTGATCCGCCAATCATGCACATCCCTCTCTCCTTTAGTCTCTAAGACACCTTTAGAGAGGCTGACTCCATCACCTACAAGTACAACACCATGCCAGGAGTCATCCATTCTAAAATACTATTAGAATACTGTCAAAGTACCCACATTGGGAAACTACCCAAATCTAGATCTAAAACCGTAGATCTAGTAACCAGAATGTCTGATATTATATCCATGTCCTTTATGAAGAAACAACTGTGTGACAACCACAGTACAACCGATCGTAGTATAGGAATTTTACTTCCTACTTTGTGTATGTCATCCAAATACCAGGACATCACACCTTACTACCTTCTTAACATATCCATCCCCTATTCTGATAAAGTCAAAGCTATGACTGTCTCATCAAAATTAGATGATCTAATCTCTGCTATATTTGCTCAAGCCTATAAATAGACATAAGCAACTTGCCCACTATGCTTCTGCTGCTCCCACTGACCACAACAACCTTCTGGCAGAATAATATACACGTACACTTCTAAAGCTAGTTTAGAACGACTCTATACTTATCCTCTTGCCGGGTCTCATAGTCTGGAACAACAGTAGTGTCAAGTCTGGGTAAACAAGAACCTCCCTGTCACCGTCCTTAAGGCTACCGGAGTACCTCTCGGGTGTCTGAGGTTACCCACTATATCTGCGGAGTGGCTATTGGAATGTCAAACCTGATTGAATATATAGGTCCTATTAAATTTTCCGTAATCGTTTGCGGTTCTGGAATCATTTCCAGTTCTACCATACTCCCACTACTGTTTTCTGAAAAAATCCATTTTACTAAAACTGTGGCGAGTCAAGAACAATATCACTATTGATCTTCTAGATGGTAGAAAAATCAACCCTCGTCAAAGCCGGGGTCAACCCACAAACTGCCATTACAGAAACGTGCCTTGAGTTATCCAGTGTCTGGTTTTAAGCATAAGCTGGACAACTCCCCTTACCTTAACATCGTTAAGATATGAACCATTCTATATACAATATAGAAATAGAGGCACTAATTTAATTGGAACCAGATTCAAATCATGCAGCTGTCTCCAGTGCATATCAACTTAATGGAAAAAGGCTAATCAGCATTACTCAACTTAGAAATCCATCCAATTATGAGTAACCTGAAAGGAGAAACAAGTTTCTCAAAATCATTACTTCCAACTGAATACCAATCACAAGAATCTACATCTTCGATTTCTTTGAAGAATTCTGATACTTGCGATAACTGGTTCTCTACTTTATTCTTATACCCACAACTTCTCAAAACTTAGACATTGTATTTCTACGAAACACTTGTCTAAAAACTAGAGAAGTCACAAGTAAACAGAATATAGTACGAGGACCTACCCCTTTGTCTTGACAGACACTGGACAACATATAATACTCTGTATAAGTCCGCTGAGTTGAATAACTCATAACCTGTGCATCGTAGGTTAAAAACTGTACCCAGGCGATTTCCTCAAATATCACTAATTACAACGCATTCTGATATAATGAGGATGATCACCTAATTCCCAATAACTTACTCCCACTCATCATCTGTAAAACCATACAGATGTGAGAATCATACTTGGTAAATACATACCCTGGAGTAAGTGTCTAATCGGGAAAACAGTTTTCCTTTAACAATGCACTGAAACATGAAAATGTTTCGTAGGGGTATCCTGGTATTCCTAGTAATGCCTCTTCCATAATCCAATTCATGATTTTAACCGTATATTTTATTGCTATCTTTCCAAATCTCTTTATTTGTCTTTAGTCGTTACCTTCTGTACACCGTCGTTAGGCTAAATGGTTTTCTTTCTTCCCTACCGTTCGGCACCAGCCTATGGTTTGGAAGAAGACTATCCAATAAGCATAATAGGTGTACTCTCCTAATCCTAGGAGTACTCGCAACTTGAGAGAAGGTGATGATAAAAGACAACTGAATAATACTTTATTCTATTTCTCCCGAACTGGGAAAAAAGCAAAGGTGAAATAGGAGTGGCGATGAAGTACGCAGTTTGGTCGTGAATGATAACGGTCGCAATTTACTTTGCTCTCTTTCTAATCCCTTTATTTTGTCTTTACATATTACCTTCTGCACACCCTACTTAGACTAATTGGTTTTCTTCATTCCCTATCTTTCGGCACCAGCCTATGGTTTGGAATAAGACTATCCAATAAGCGTAATAGGTGTACTCTCCTAAACTAAGGAGCCCTCGCAACCTGAGAGAATGTGATAATAAAAGACAACTGAATAAACCAATTCTATTTCTCCTGAACCTGGATCCATCCTCGAAGAAGTCCCTTCGAGTTCGTATATAACCATACGATGGATCTATCCAATGGAAGTGGATATCCGTAATAATACGGGGTGTTCTGAGAAATGCAAAGGGTAAAAGAAGGAGTGGCAATGACTTATGCAACTTGGACAATCCAAAAGCCAGTATTTTAAGAAGGTTCGGTCAACTTGGTCACTGAGTCATAGTTTAGGGTCGGTCAAAGGTCGCTGCCAAAGAGAGAGAGAAAAGAAACACTCCGCGTGCACTCTAACCTAGATCAGAATGGTTATCACTTTATCTAATCAGGAAGCCTCCTACTGTAATCTCAAATTCTCCTCTAAACCTGAAAGGAGAATTAGTCGGGATCACCCGAAGAGTAAACCAACTCATCAGTGAGAATCGGGATCCAACTATCATCGCATGATAACTTGATGGAAGCCACTCAAGTTATCACACTCCAGAAGGTATGCGCATGCCTGGCAAGTTTGTTGTTTGTTTGAAACTCCCGATGTAATTTTTGCCTCATGCTCTTATGACCTTGACTTTAGTCAACAAATCATAAGTCACATGTCAAGTTCTACCCGTCATTGTCCAGGTTGATTTGAACCCACCCGTACATACCCTTGACTTTAGTCAACAAGGTAATACGACTATCCCAAACCAACGCATCTATCTATGCAACAGATGAATACCCAGCGGCTACCAAATACTATGCGTTGACTTTAGTCAACAAACATAGCTTGAATGCTACTGACCATCCATAAGAAATGATGGAGGGCTACGGCTGGTTTTTGGCGAAAAACCTTTAACGTAATGAACTTGATCTTGTTGAAGGAACCTGATAGCTTTTTATAAAGATATAGTGACGAAAACCTTTTGCTAAAGAGGACACTTCCGGTGAAGGGATCTCAGCTCTTTCCTCGTGAAATGAGGTGCAGGATATTCTAACTGGATACCGTGATGCAAAGCAACTTGTAATCAACTATAGCAAAGTTATTACCCTGACGCAAACTTCTGCCCAAGGGGTCACTCCCGGTGAAGGGATCTCGGCCCTTGCCTCGTCGAATGAGGTGTAGGATATTCTAACTGAATATCACTATACATAACAAAAAGAAACGTCTTTGTAATAACACTTTTAAAATTTGTTCCAACAACATCAAATATAGGTTTGTTTTACTTGCATTGATAAAAATCAACGCAGTCCCATCAATCAATCACACCAGAAAAGAACAAAATATAAAATGTACGTATATGCCATCCGCATTCGTCTCTGGGTCCCGTCATCACCCGTTAGGTTACTTAACTAACGACAGAGCGGGGACTGGAATAGCACGGGTGTAAAACATATACAACATCTAATAGTATATATACCAATATACAATAATCGCTCCAGGCATGATAATATGCAACATTACAGAAAAGTAATAAGCATCACAGAACAATACAGATAATCTGGGATCCCCGGGTTTCACAGAGCCGCTGCTGAAAACCGACGTTCCCCTGGTCGTGTGGATAGCCTGTGCAATGAAACCTAGACCCCTACGGATGCGGCAAGTTACCCGCCAAAACCTGAAGCGAGGTAGTCCCCCACAGCATAGTGAATAGAACACCCAGCACTTCACAGAATCCGGTAAATTGAGCACCCCTCCTTGGGTCAACCTGTACCCCCTACGAGTGTGGCGAATAGTCTGCCAATTCTAGAGTGAGGCCCCTCTGCCTCTCAAAGCCATGAGATACGGACCCGTTGCCCTCCAGAACCTGGCTATCCGTGCACTCCTTCGCAGGATAAACCTAGTACAGAAATGAAAAATATGTACAACGGGTATATCGACCTCAACCCGGTCGTGCCCCAAAAGAATATTATACAACAGGCAGTGACGGCAGTCCACATGTTGGATGCTCGCCCACCGCAATATCAAATGTACAAATAAATCCGAACGGCACTACCATTGCACACTGCTATCCACCACGACATATCCGCAACATCACAGCACAACACAGAACATCAACGTGAATGTCACGTTCGCAAAACCGTCTAAAAGAACTATAGCAATTAGACGCGGTTTACAGCTCAAATGACATTCCCGGTCGGAGATATAAAGTAAGTACTGTAAACTAACACGTTTAAATTTCGATCGACCAAATATCCCAAAGTGGGCCCCACAAACATCTGCTGTACAGTAACAAAATATGGGCCCAAAAAAATATTCCAGAAGCCACAATTTCCAAAGAAGAACGTACTGGAAAATTTTGGAACACTGTTGCCACATACTGGCCGCAGTTCCGCGGTCAAACCCTAGCTTTGACCACGGATCCGCGGCAGTACTGTGGTAACACGTGTCCAAATTTCTCCATAATTCTTCAAAAACCCTGCTAAATTTCCTGTGATATGCAAAATTATTTTTAGACCCTTTAAAAAATCGACAGAAACTTTGAACAGAAAAACTGTAGTTTTTGAAATTCGGTTCGATCGATATTTTAAACGCGTTAGCACAAGTTAGTAAAGCTTAATGGTAAGGCTCTGATACCACTGTAAGTCCACGATAGCGCCCCGGCCGTCTAACATACGCCAAATGCGGAATAAAAACTTTTTACAACTGGCGCTATCACGTACTATAACCCGGATCTGCCATTAAAGCTAAACTAACAAATTACAAAGTGGGTAGAAACGTTATACCGAACGATCCGAATCCTTCGGTCTTCAACCGTCTTCCCACGCTTTGTTGCGGCTGCTCCGATCTCCTGAATCTCCAATCTCGTCGTCCAGGTGGCACCACGTCGACGGATCTTTAAACGGGCTCCCGCCTCTGAACCGAGGCAACTCGGTCGTCAAGTTTGCTAAAAGAGACGACCAAGATGATGTAGAGAATGAGTAGAATACTTTGTCTCGCTTCGTCCAAAGCCATGGAAGAACGGTTAATGAAGTTGCCTTTTGAAATCGGGTAATGAAAAATGAGCTTGAAAACTTAGCAAATCTTTCATATCATTTACCCAAAATGAGAGTAAGTGAAAATATCAATCAAGAGGGCACATATAAAGGGTCGGCCACATCATGAGGTGGAGGGGGGATGAACACAAACATTAAATAGATTGATGAATCAATAATACACCTTGCATTTATCATTAATGCATACATGAATCATTAACCTTAGTCACCAATCATTTAATGCTAACAATGAATCACCAATCCTAGTCATAACTTCTAGAAGCATCCACACACTTCACCCTCATGACTCACCCAAGAAAAGATAAATCCGTCTTTAACCGAATGTTAAAGACGGGTGATAGAAAACTGGAAACTGAAACTTCCAAAAGCGATTCCGAAACGAATTTCAGGATAATCCCGTATCAGTATAAACATACCCGTATTTGTATTACGACCGAATACAAATGCAACTGAGACAAAGATATTATGTCTACACAGTATAATACTCGGATCCGGCTTAAACCAAAGCCGACCAGTATTATCTGCCCGAAAAACGACACGTGCGAAAAAGCACGTGCATTTTCCGAACCCTGCCATAAAACCATACGGCCTCTACAACGTTTCGCCCGAACTTGGGAAAGTGTCTGTGGGGGACTCTAATGACTCATCAACACACTGGCACTAGGTATAACCACTAGCACGTCAGAGGTACAAGCTGTATGTAACGGTTGCCTATGTACTGATTGGAAGGGAAGCTGATGAGCGAACTCATCCATAAACCCCACTGAGCCTAACAGTGACAATATACATACAGTCTGGTCCGTTCGTCTATGAGTATCGCATATCTGCCTAGGGGGCTAGTAACGTCAGACCCCCAATAGCGGTATAAGTCGTGTCAGAGAGTGGCCCAGAACACCCTGAGATACTACTGGAGTACCTACCAGTAAATCTCCTGTCTCGGCCGAGGGCTTTGTGTAATGGCTCTCCTAGACACAACGCGATCTCACCCCCAATACCGAGAGAGACGAATCCCCTGCCGATCTGCTCACTTGCCTCCATGTGGCTCAGGATTGTACGCAAAAAAGACCTGTTTGCATGACTCCTTTGAGCCGTGGTAGGGTAGAAATCAAAGCACAGTGGAAACTCACATGAGACAAATGACGACCTCAAGTCGATGAACTAACCTGTACACATGTCACCAGGGAACTGCTATCTAACGATATGTATAATACCAACTAGCAGGTTCCCGGCGAGTCCTGTCCGGTGTACTCATAACCCAATTAGCACTTGTATACATCTTAGGTGAACCAACTGACACCAATGGCTTGTGAGACCGGCCATTGCCCCTCGTCGGGGTCTCGACTGTATATACTAGTCTACTCTGGAGTATCGATGCCCTGTCTCGAAACTCCCACGACTAGGGACACTTTAAGGATGTGCTTACAGACCCCAGCTCCCACATATATGATCGCCATCATACTGCTGGTAGTCAAGAAAGAATCCTATGGGCTCTATCATCATGCAATAGTGAACTAAAGCATGTATACGATGATAAAGGCAAACCAGATAGCATACTATCATCTTGAGCAAGACTGTCATATCGGTATAGATCCTGACTCAATCATTGCAATCACGTACCTGCGATCCAATAATTGACTTTGAGGGCACTATCTCCAACAAAAATAAAAAGGGAATAAACCCAAAGATAGTCCCCGTTTTTTGGCGCCTCGCGTGTTCCCACGTGACCCCCAAATAGTCACCTAACACTTACATGGAAAAGAGGAAAATTCCAAAGATAGCGCTCACATTTTGAGCACCTCACGTGTTTGCACGTGAGCATTATATGAGCTAAGTGCTTAGCACTTATAAAAGGAAGAGGGAATAAATCCAAGAAGGCAGTGCCGAACTCTGAGGCGCCTCACGTGTCCACACGTGATGGCCACAAAATTTAAGTGTTTAACACTTATATGTATAGACGGGGATTTGAACCCAAGGGCACTACACCAACTTTCAGGTGCCTCGCGTGCCACACATGAGCATCTCAATTTTCAATGTTTAGCGCTACCTTAGAGTCTCACGTGGGAGCACATGAGCACTGATTATACATTAGTGTTTAACACTATAGGATGCCAAATTCAGCCCCAAATTGGCTAAGTCCTCTTGAGATTAAAACGTCTTGTATCTCCAAATAGACTGAGCCTCTAAGCTCATGACTTCTCAAACTAATTGATCAGAATGATGTCCTTCACATATCTCCTAAGTTAATCTTAGTCTTCTAAAAATGACTAATGATTCTTAGATGGTCCACCATGATCTCTCCCCTCAGTCTCGAATTTGGTTCAAGGGTACATCTCTCCATACCTCTAATACATGTCGTTGTAATTCCACAATATCTTCAGAGAGGTGGAGGGTCCCGACTACCAACAGCTCTTAGGTGCACTCCTAAATCCATGAGCACATTACAATGGACCGTAATGTCCTTAAACTAGCCATGGACCGCAACGTCCTTAAACTAAACCCTCATACCAAAAATGGTGATCTATGGACTGTAACGTCCTTAAACTAAAGCAATAGAGCCGAAATGCTCTTTTGTTGGGTCTTAATGATCCTAAAATACTGCTGAGTAGATCTTAGTCTAAAATTAGACTAACGTATTCTCAACAAACATTTAAGTTGATCTTAATCCCAAACGAGATTAACGATCCTTAAATCAAACCAAACCCAAATCTAAGAAAATACGGATTTGGACTAATCCACGCCCTACGGGCGACAACACAAATTAGTCTCCGTATACAACCCATGGGCAACCAAAAATAAAACAAACACACACGACACGAAGTGAACATCTGGAGCAGGAGAAAGTGGTTATCGCTACGCGGTAACGTAATTAACTCCAGGGGCTTGCACCTGCAGGGAAGAGCGTCCCCACAATCAAAAACCCCCTCATAATGAGGGGGAATCTAACGAAATCTGCTATAACAGCCACATCCGTCCAAACCTCCGATATACGGTGCCATAAATCAACTTGGCATCCTCGGAGAGGTGGCCGGATAAATCCAAATAGCATCTGCCCACAAATTCAGGCAAGACGTTTGTCTTTCCGGCTTTCTGTGGAAAATAGGCTCTCTTTCCCAGAGAAATATTTCGGGTGCAGTGCCCGGAATTGCTTGACTCCGGGTGCCTCGACCTCTGCGCGATGCATGAGGATAGCAGTCTGCTGCTGCTGACCCTCTAAGAGACTCTTGATTACCTCAAGCAGTACCGTTAACTTGTTAATGGGAGCTGCAACGGTAGGTGATGGTGGTAGGGTAAGAGGTGGGGTGTTTCCATTGACGTTGGTACTCGTGTTGTTCGGTTAATCCATGACCTTGATAGAAAATGAAAGGTTAGGATAGATTCAAGGAATTTGAAATGTACAGAATGTATAGTTGCTGATTCTTATTATTCTTATGATATATTGTTTAGGATTCCATGCAGAACTGATCTGGGTAAGCCTCCAACAAAACCTATCACGCCCCGCTTCCCAATGTATGGAGAAGGAGACATGACGGGCATGCGACGTATTTACTCAGAAGTAAATACGTTAAGCGTAAATAAGCAATATATATGAAATGCACAAGAAAAGACAAGAGATATAATGTAAACATCAACTTTTATTAACATTCATCTTTACAATTGATTTGAAAAAGGAAATGTACAATGATAAAAGCAATGCCTAAACAATGGCATTGATTAATGTGTGAAAGAGTGTTTTTAAAGCAACCTCAATCAATAACGGTGTCGCGTATAGCTAGCCGAGATGAGTACAGGTCGTCCTCAGGAAAACGTCAAATATTTTAATCTTGCTTTAGACGAGTTGATTAAAAAGAGGAAGAATAAAGAATAGATTCTAGATCTATGTTAAATACGGATGTAGAATATATTTAAAGAAGAGGGCTTGTAGGGTTCGTTAGAATTTAGTAGTCATGGATGAATAAAAAAGATGACTCCTTTTATCTTTTAATAGATTTAAAACTAAATAGATAGCGATGAATGCAGATTAGGGTTTTTGGAGGGAATAGGGTTCCCACTCTTAACCCTTATCTTTTCATTGACCCCTATTCATATCTAGCCTTTACCAAAACAATTGTTAATTTAATCAAATCGCTGTCAGGACTATCAATGGTTTGATAGCGCGCCCGATTAGGATGTTAACAATTGCTTTGCTAAGGTTTATAAACTTTATAAGACGTAAAAGGAGTTAAGAAATTTTCATCATCTATTGATCTACTACGAACCCTATCAAGCGGAGAATTACTCGCGCATGATGGAGATAGAAGAAGAACAGATAAAGATCATAATGTAAATATAGAAAATAAATGCGATAAGAATAAAACAACTACCTTTATTAATCAACTTGATCAATTACACATTTTGTTCCTTTAGAAAGTGGAATATAAAACCCTAGTTTGCTTCTCGATCTATCTTGAAGGAGGTAGATGAACAGCTGATTGATCAACCTGGATGCGTGAGTCGACTTGGACTTCGTGATCTCTTTGGTTTGATGCCTTTCCAAGTGAAGCTCTCGGTCTTATTTATAGTCATAGAAGATACAAAGCCTAGATATCATATGTGAGGGTTTGTTGAGACGATCCTACCCATAAAATCCTAAACCCTAACTCCACAGAAGAGCCGCAGATCCTCCACGTTTAGGGTATATTTGCTGCGCAATCGCGGCCTCTTGGTGGGATCAGGTGATGAAAATTCTTCTGTAGCCTTATAATGACACATGGAGATTGTTGTGATATCTGGAATCTTCATATATTCTCTGAGTCTCTGTCCGTATTGATTTTATGATTTAATTAAACTTCATCGGCAAATTTTTTATTCCCGACATCTCGATATCCCGATATCCTGACCTGAGATAAATCTGCACAATATCTCCAAAAATCATATTAGTAATATTATTCTAACCATTTTGTATGATGTTATATCTTTTAAGAATCTTGATTAGAATATTCGATATGATATACATATTTAAATTACCAAAAGATTATATAAATATTATATGCATATATTTTTCTTCATAATGTTAATTATAATATATAAATATATGACAATAGATGTTTTACAGATAAACCCTCATATGTTTCATATTTATAATAAACACCCTTAAATATTTATCAAAAGTAAGAAAAATGTTATATCAAAAGTGCGATATTTTCGACTGAACAAATACCCCCAAACTTAACTTTGATCGTCCCAAGAAAATTATTTATTAAAGAGAGGGAGAAAAAGAAAAAAGAAAAACCTAAGTAGCACACTTTCGTAGGCAACACGATTGCACTGAGCACGTGCAACAAGCCGTTAAACCTCTAGGTTTCTCTAGTAGGAGGAGTGTTGTCTCCTGAGGGTTTTCAGTGGATTACACCCACAAAATCCTATAATAAAAGAAAGATGGTGAAAGTTACATATAAAGATAAGAACTATAAAAAAAGAACTTGAAAACAAGAGTTTCCAACTACTCTAGCTTTTCAGTTGTCATGAGCCATATCTTAATGGTCGTGAAAAGATGTCTGAAATCACATCATCCCTCAATAAAATATCGTCTTTAGTCTTCCTCCTCATCTTTCTTCCAAACATCGATCATATACCCCTACGTGTGTGTAAAAGACATCCCTACACTTAGAGAATTCAATTTAAGCTATCATACTCTTGTCCATCTTTCTTAATATTTTTAGTTGGTGAATAGTATCAGATGGAATCGCTAACACATCCTTCATGCGACCGTTAATATTTCTTAAGGTACTAACCGACCGATTACCAAATGTGCTTGTATATTCAGGCGTAATTCCTCATCTTGCAACACCTAAGGCTTAGCAGTGGCTCCCAAACCAGTTGGTCTAAGGCACTAGGTGATAAAGCACCGTCGCTATATTTTTTTATGTTGCCTTAAGTAATTACAAAACCGGTGTTCATTTTTTTCTTCACAACTTATACCTTTTTTAATTTTATTTTTCATACCAAGGCTTTTAGACAAGAGCATTTCAAAGTATCATCTATTATCCCAAGTTTCAAGATGTGTGACAGTGCATATAGTAGGGTATCAACGTTCAAATGTTTGGCCTCAAAAATATGGACTATTTTCCAGATTTATTTTTATCCTCAGATTAGTAATTTCCTTTATCTTACTAACTCTTGGGATAACGGCTCATAACTACTTATTACTAGATTCGTTTAAGAAACTATCTAATTTTCTTGCTTTTCTCAAACTATTCCTATCTTTCATATGTAATTTTTCACTTTCTACCTCTCATTATCAAAAAAAAAATTAGTTCTTAATGCCAAAAGATAATTCAGTAAATACAAACCTCCCCCCAAACTTGTTTTCAGCAGTGTCCTCACTAATGTTGTTCTTTGAACGCATAGACCTGTAGACTCTGGGAGAGAAACTAATATGGGTAAAATAATACTTAAATGAAAATTACCCCAAACTTGTACTTTGGCACGCACGGATATTTAGTTAAGTCCTTTTTCACCCACCTCCATTCTTAGAATGAGACAATGTTACCGAAATATGGAGGTGGGGTGGAGGAAAATTAGTTATGATAAAGCGGCTCTTGTAAAAACAGGAGCTCCACCGCTGGGTCAGCAGAAAAATACGGTTTTAATCTATGCCCATTTACTTTAAAAATTGAACCGTTTTTAATATTTTCAACTTCTACCGTCCCGTGCGAATATACATACCGCACCATAAAAAGTCCCTTCCAACGAGATTTTAGCTTACCCGGATGAAGATGGAGACGGGAATCGTAAAGAAGGACTTGTTTTCCCGGTGTGAAGGTTTTTCTAAAAAAGTTTTATCGTGAAACACTTTTGTCCGGTTCTTTACTATAACCGCATTATCGTAAGCTTCATCGCGGAGTTCGCTTAGCTCATTTAATTACAGCTTCTGATAGCTGCTGGCTTGATCAAAATAGAAGTTAAGCTCTTTAATAGCCCACATAGCTTTATGTTCGATCTCGACAGGAATGTGGCAAGCCTTCCCAAAGACAAGTCGGTATGGAGACATACCAAGATCGGTCTTATAAGCGGTATGAAATGCCCAAAGAGTATCCGTCAATTTGGTTGACCAATCTTTACGGTTCTTAAAAACCGTCTTCTTCAAAATTTGTTTGATCTGTCTATTGGAAATCTCAGCTTGCCCGCTCGTTTGGGGATGATAGGGCGTAGAAAGTTTTTGGTTGATTGAATATTTCTGTATCAAAATCTCGAAAGACCGATTACAGAAATACGTCCCGTTGTTTCTGATTATAGCATTAGGGTGTCTGAATCGCGAAAAGATATTTTATTTAAGGAACTTAATAACAACATTGTTGTCATTAGTGCGACACGGTATTGTATCTATCCATTTTGAGACATAATCAACCGCTAGCAAGATATATAAATTCCCAAAAGAATTGGGAAAAGAGCCCATAAAATCAATTCCCCAAACGTCAAATATCTCCACAACCAAGATAAGTTGGAGCGGCATCTCATTTCTCCGTGAAATCCGACCCATGTGTTGACACCGAGGACATGTTTTGCAATGATCATATGCATCTTTAAATAATGTTGGCCAATAAAAGCTACATTGCAAAACTATCTCCGCCGTTTTACGTGGACCAAAGTGACCGCCACATGCCTGATCATGGCAGAAAGATAATACACTCTTGAATTCATCATTGGGGATACGTCGGCGAATGATTTGATCGGAACAATATTTAAACAAATAAGGTTCATCTTCATAAAAATGTTTTAGTTAGGATAGAAATCGATGATTGTCTTGTTTCGACCAATCGCTGGGAATAAGTCTCGTCGCTAGATAATTCACAATATCCATGAACCAAGGTTCACAGGATACGGTCAAGAGCTGTAAGGAGTCGTTTATTGGCAAGGTCAACGTTGGTGAAGAAGAGATATGTGAAAGATGGTCGGCTACTACATTTTCACATCCACTATTGTCTCGTATGACAAGATCAAACTCTTGTAACAACAGGATCCAACGTATTAGCCTGGTCTTAGCATCCTTCTTCGATAAAAGGTGTCTTAGGGCGGAGTGATCGGTGTAAACCACTATTGGCGAGCCAATCAAGTATGGCCTGAATTTTTCTAATACAAATACAACTGTCAGGAGTTCTTTCTTGGTAGTTGTGTAATTAATTTGGGCATCGTTCAAGGTCCTATTTGCATAATAAATTACATGTGGCATCTTATCACTGTGTTGTCCTAAGACTGCACCAATAGCAAAATCTAATGCATCACACATATGCTCGAATGGGTGGTTCCGATTCGGAGATGATAGAAGGGGGCCGTAGTAAGAGAACTTTTAAGTGATTCAAAAATAGTCTTGCAATTCGAATCGAAGTGAAATATTGTATCCTTGGCTAAGAGAAGGGTTAAAGGCCTAACAATTTTGCTAAAGTCCTTAATGAATCTCCTATAAAATCCTGCATGACCAAGAAAAGATCGTATATCTCACATTTAGGAGGAGGAAGGTTATGGATGACATCTATTTTAGCTTTGTCTACCTCAATGCCTTTTCGTGAAATGATATGTCCAAGGACAATACCTTCTTGGACCATGAAATGGTATTTTTCTCAATTCAAAGTTAAGTTCTTATCGTTACAGCGGGTAAGAACCATGTCAAGATGACGTAGACATTCCTCAAAGGAGTCCCTAAATATGAAGAAATCGTCCATAAATATCTCCAGAAAATTCTCGACCATATCTGAGAATATCCCCATCATACACCGCTGAAATGTAGCAGGAGCATTGCATAACCCAAAGGGCATGCGTTTATAAGCAAAAGTACCGAAAGGACAAGTAAATGTTGTCTTATCTTGATCATTTTCGGTGGTGGGGACCTAGTTATAGCTAGAGTATCTGTCCAGGAAGCAATAGTATTCATGTCTAGCTAATCGTTCCAACATCTGATCAATGAAAGGTAGAGGGAAGTGATTTTTCCTCGTTGCGGCATTGAGTTTCCTATAATCAATACATACACGCCACCCAGTTTGGGTGCATATTTGGATCAACTCATTAGCCTCATTAGTTATGACCGTGATGCCAGACTTTTTAAGGGCCACATGAATAGGACTTACCCATTAGCTATCAAATATTGAGTAAATTATACCACTATCTAGGCACTTGACGATTTCTTTTTTTACCTCCTCCTTCATGACGGGATTTAACCGTCTTTTTGGATCATGGGCTGTTTTGGTTTCATCCATCAAATGTATGTAATGTTCAACAGTCAAGGGACTAATCCCTTTGATGTTTGCCATTGTCCAACCAAAAGCTTGCCGATTTGATCTCAATACCGCCAAAAGAGCGTTCTCTTGCTCTAAAGCTAGAGAAGTGAATATGATCATGGGCAAAGACTCATTCTTACCTAAATATGCATATTTAAGATGAGAAGGTAGCGGTTTGAGATCTAGTGTCGGCGGAGAGATGATAGAAAGTGGGGGTAAGGGAATGATACTCGAACTCCCTAAGAGGTTCATAACTTGCGTAGGATATTGACTCAGAAAGCGCTACTGACTTTTGCGATGAGTCAAAGGATTAAAACTCGGGGGTGGACTTGTCGAAGGTGTCCTCATTATAATAATTTGCTAGATTAAACAATATCGCACTGGTGTCGTCGAGATCATTATAGCAAAGATCCTCAACTTCGCAGCTGTCGGAAGCTATCTCGGTGATAGAACGTACATCGATTAGATGAGCAGAAGGTTCAGATGGTTGACTTCCTAGCTTGTAAATATTAAGCTCAATTGTCATCTTCCCGAAGGATAAGTTCATAGAACCGTTACGAAAATTAATTACAGCATTAGAAGTTGCTAGAAAATGCTGACCTAGTATCACCGAGATTTGGTTATGTGGGTTCGCCACAGGCTGTGTATCTAAAACAATAAAGTCCACAGGGAATATGAATTCCCTGACTTTGATTAACACGTCCTCCAGCTCACCCCTAGATTGGGCGATAGATCGATCTGCCATCTGGAGAGTGCAGTATGTAGGTTTCAACTCTCCTATACCTAGCAGCTCATAGACAGAATATGAGAGCAAGTTATCACTAGTGCCTAGGTCAAGTAGAGCACGATTGATTTTTTTACCTCCAATAGTTATAGATATAATAGGACAACCGGGGTCCTTACGTTTCTTAGGCAATTGTTGGGTAAAAGCTGTGCTCACATTACATGTTAAGAATACATTTTTCGGCACTTGAGTTTTTCTCTTCCTAGTACACAAGTCCTTAAGGATTTTTGCATAATACGGGACTTGTTGGATAGCATCTAAGAGAGGAGTATTTATGTTAACTTGCTTAAATATTTCCAAAATTTTCTCCATTTGTGTGTTAGGTTTGTTGGCCCTCAACCTGTTGGGAAAATGAGCTTTATCAATAAGTTTTGGGTCCAACATTTGTGGAGAAGTTTGTAGGGATGGAATCGATCCCAGAATTGAAGTTGGGATCGTTTTAGGTTGACTCAAGGAAGTGGGCGAGGAGTTCGAGCCTAGTGGAAAACGGAGAATAGGCTCGGAAGAAGGTGGACTAGACGAAATAGGGTTAAAAGTAGAAGTCGGGGTTTCAATTGATTCCTCATCATCAACCTGTTTACCGACTTGATTGTTCAACACTCTTCCTGATCTCAACGTGGTAAAGACACTCACATTATGACTTTGTGAGTGGCCAGGATTCGGTAGAGGCTGAGATGAAAGTTTCCCTTTTTCTCTCGCGCTCATCGCGGCATTTATCTGTGCAAGTTGTGCTTCTATCGATTTTATACTTTCACCATGGGAGGTGGTGTTCTGCGTTAACATTTGGATAGAAGACTTTAATTCAGCCGTCGTTTGCATGGAATGTTTAATAAACATTTGGATAGAAGACTTTTATCTGTGTAAGTTGTGCTTCTATCGATTTTATACTTTCACCATTCAAGTGCAGATGAGTTTTCGGTACCGGCCGTTTGGAAAGAATTATTATAAGGTGTAGAGTTGTTGGCAGGATTTTGAAAAGGTTGCGATTGAAACGGGTGCTGACTCTGTAGTGGTGGTTGCTGTTGCTGTGGAGGAGGTCTTTGATAATTGCTTGGGAACCGGTTTTGATTTTGAGTTTGGTTTTGGTTCCAAGAAAAATTAGGATGATTCCTCCATCCCTGATTGTATGTGAAAGAACAAGGGTCGTTTCTAGATCGTTGCTGAAAAGCAGCATTAGTGTGTTCCTGACCTTGAAACGGAGGATTCAAATGACATTCTAACGTCAGATGTGATGGGTCGGAACAGCAACCACACACGGTTTTGGGGAGCGTAACTTGGTTTAGGGAGGCTGATGAGAATTTGTTCTCTATAACGTCGAGTTTCTTTTGCATCGCTGCCATTTCAGCTTGTACTGCGATGGAAACATCGAGCTGATGGATACATCCCCTAAACGATGATGGTCTAATGCTTTCCCACTGCAAAGTTTGTTCAGCGAGATCTTCCAGAAATTACCAAGGTTCACCATCGACTTTGGACATGAAATGGAATTGACAAACGGGTTCAAGCATCTGCTTTATCGCTGGATTAACACCCTCATATATAATTCGGCACAGATCCCATCTATTTATTCCGTGATGAGGACATTGGACAAGCAGATCTTTAAACCGTTCAAAGCATTTCCAAAATGGTTCATAGGGAAACTGGGTAAACTGGTTGATCTTGCTCCGAACACGGGCGGTCTTATGATTGGAATAAAATTTCTTAAGGAATGCTGTAACGAATTCATCCCAATTGGAAATAGAGTGTGCGGCAGTGTTATAAAGCCATTTTTCTGCTAAATCGCACAGAGTAAAAGGGAGAAGACGCAATCTCATAGCATCCACTGAAAGTTGTGAAGTACTCATCATTGCGCATACGTTTTCGAATTTGGTGATAAAAACGTATGCATCTTCAGACTCAAGCCCGTGAAATTTGGGCAAAAGGTTGATGAAGTGTGGTTTAATTTCAAAATTATCTCCATTGGCTGGTGGAATAAATAAACAGGTAGGAACGGGACCGTGTATAGGATAGCATCTCTCTTAGAGAGAGATGCGCGGTGGATTTTGCGTACCGACGGGTGGTGGCAAAGTGGTGTTATTAAAATCTGATGGAGAACCGTCCATCTCGGTAGATGTGGATGGAGGGGAAAAATAAGATGAAGAAGCACCGACTTCGGAGTCGATTGCAGAAATGCGGACAAGACAGGCAATAGAATCCCGTGCCCAGCCGAACATGCACTAAGCGAGTTTAGCACAAGAGGCAGCGTGTGTACGATTTTAAAAATGGTTTGTTTTGAAAAGTGTCGGAAGTGAGACAAATCACACAAAAATTGCACAAACAATCCTAGAACTAAGGTCACCTAGGCCAAGTCACTAGACCGCTCCTAGACTTCCAAAGGACAAGTCGCAGGATCAATCCTCTACCAACTTTTTATCTCTCTTGTTGCCAGGTAAGTGGGAGGTATCCGCTATACGAATCACCGAAAATAACGGGCTTAATTAAGTAACCTCTTGCCTTAGTCACACTTGCCTAGACACCATAAAAGAAATGCAGATAAGCGATAGATTACCCACGACCTTCTTCTGTCCTAATTGAGAGCGACGGTCCTCAGAGTCTTGGTCTATATATTTTTTAATTAATGTAGGGTGATGCGGATGCTCATTTTGTGATTTGTGGGGCCTAGGAAGGGTGATGAAATCCCCACCTAATCCGAATTTTCGTCTTGCCCCTTAAAGTCCGCTTTAAAATATGCATAAACAAACCAATTACAAAACACGCAAAAGATTTTTGAGCAACGATATTTTGCAAAGAATCCTGCAGATAAATATATTATTGGAATTTAGAGGAGAGAGAAAGAGTTGAGGAATATACCAGAGAACTTTGGGGGCACAACTCCACAACTCCGCCGCGGTTCAGCTGCTAATATCACCTTATTGCCGCGGTTCCGCCGCGCAATGGAGGGTTCCTCTGTTAATTTTGTTTCTACAGTTCCTCTTTTGTTCCTCTGGGATTTTCTTGATGTCTCCGAATATCTGTTTTCTCAAACTAGTGACTCCAGATCCTCTTGCAAAATTCGCACAATAATCGTTAAATACAATATGCGGTTTTGTTTTTTTTATGATATGGATCGAATAAAAATTCAACACGAATAGCTAGAAAAAAAATTACGCACGTATCCCCGGCAACGACCCTATTTGATTGATGTGTGAAAGAGTGTTTGTAAAGTAACCGCAATCAATAACGGTGTCGCGTGTAGCTAGCCGAGATGAGTACGGGTCGTCCTCAGGGAAACGTCAAATCTTTTAATCTTGCTTTAGATGAGTTGATTAAAAAGAGGAAGAATAAAGAATAGATTCTAGATCTATGTTAAATACGGATGTAGAATATATACAAAGAAGAGGGCTTGTAAGGTTTGTTAGAATTTAGTAGTCATGGATGAATACAAAAGATGACTCCTTTTATCTTTTAATAGATTTAAAACTAGATTGATAGCGATGAATGCAAATTAAGGTTTTTGGAAGGAATAAGGTTCTTACTCTTAACCCTTATCTTTTCATTGACCTCTATTCATGTCAAGCCTTTACCAAAACAATTGTTAATTTAATATCAAATCGCGGTCGTGACTATCAATGGTTTGATAGTGCGCCCGATTAGAATGTTAACAATTATTTTGCTAAGGTTTATAAACTTTATAAGACGTAAAAAGAGTTAAGAAATTTTCATCACCTATTGATCTACTCTAATCCTACGAACTCTATCAAGCGGATAATTACTCGCACATGATGGAGATAGAAGAAGAACGGATTGAGATCATAATGTAAATATAGAAAATAAATGCGATAAGAATAAAACAACTACCTTTATTAATCAACTTGATCAATTACACATTTTGTTCCTTTAGAAAGTGGAATACAAAACCCTAGTTTGCTTCTCGATCTATCTTGAACGAGGTAGGTGAACAGCTGATTAATCAACCTGGATGCGTGAGTCGACTTGGAGTTCGTGATATCTTCGGTTTGATTCCTTTCCAAGTGAAGCTCTCGGTCTTATTTATAGTCATAGAAGATACAAATCCTAGATATCATATGTGAGGGTTTGTTGAGACGATCCTACCCATAAAATCCCAAACCCTAACTCCACGAAAGAGCCGCAGATCCTCCGCGTTTAGGGTATATTTGCCGCGCAACCACGGCCATTTGGAGGGATCAGGTGATGAAAATTCTTCTGTAGCCTTATAATGATACATGGAGATTGTTGTGATATCTGAAATCTTCATATATTCTCTGAGTCTCTGCCCGTACTGATTTTATGATTTAATTAAACTTCATCGGCAAATTTTTGATTCCCGACATCTCGATATCCCGATATCCTGACCTGAGATAAATCTGCACAATATCTCCAAGAATCATATTAGTAATATTTGTTAAATTAGAGATATTATTCTAACCATTTTGCATGATGTTATATCTTTTAAGAATCTTGATTGGAATATTTGATATGATATGCATATTTTAATTACCAAAAGATTATATAAATATGATATGCATATATTTTCCTTCATAATATTAATTATAATATATAAACATATGACAATAGATATTTTACAGATAAACCCTCATATGTTTCATATTTATAATAAACACCCTTAAATATTTATCAAAAGTAAGGAAAATGTTATATCAAAAGTGCGATATTTTCGACCGAACAGGCATACAAACTGGAAAGTAAGTACAAGTAAGCTAGTAGTCTAGCTGTGCCTTAATCTGCTCCAAGTACTCCTGGCTGGGCTTGATCTCCTGAGAGTCTGGTCCTCCAGACGAACATTCCAAAGAAAGAAAGAAAGAGACACGAATGTCGTCAGCGAACCAGCGCTCGGTAAATCTCAGAAGTAAGAATGGAATAGAACAAGTAAAGAGAAAGGACTGGTAATTTATATAGGTATATATTTGTTATACTAACGTAGTTGTTTGTACCTTAGTACAGAAGATATCAGTGTATACGAGAGGAGTCCAACTATCCCATGGACTATGGTAACATATAAGTACAAGGCCCCGTCAAAACCCATAGGATAACGGCACGAGAGTTCATGTATGTGTCTTTTAGTGTCCATCATCATGCCACTTTTAATACATTCTGTACCAATCTACCCCGTTAAACCCCGTAATATATATTGTATTGATTATAGTTACAAGGCTTGCCGAAACCATGGATACAAGGTGTTCATGTAATCAGGTTCAGGATGTAAATAAGTAGTCATGTAATCAAGTCATGTTATAGTCATGGTTCGGTCAAGTTAAGTCATATTTGCATGTTGATAGTGTTCTAGTATTCAGGTTCAGGTTCAAGTATTCATGTTGGTATATTGGATTCATGTTGAATTGGATTCTGATTTAAGTTAGACTCAGCCTTGAGTCTAACATTTTAAACTGATTTGGATCCTGAGTCAGGTCTGGGTGTTATCGGTAACTGTTGCACATGGACGGCAGGATTTGTGTCTTTTTCCAAGACAATTACCATTGATAACTCAGTTAAGTTTTTCGATCTTAAATAAGCAAGCACTCACTTTCTCCGACTCCCTGAGGCTCAAGAGAATTGATCCCGCTTAAACCTATATTTACTAAAGTCCTTAAATATAATTTTATATAACTCGATGGGGTTATATGAAAAATATTTTATATGCTTTCAAAATAAATCTTGAGTAATTATTTATATTATTTAGGGTTTCCATAATTGTGAATTTTAAGAATGTGAAGTATTTTAGTGATAATAGTTTAGCTTGGATAGTTCAAGGTATTTTACTGTAAAGCTTGACATTTGGATAACTTAAAGGTATTTTGATGAAACTTGTCATTCTTTTATTTTTTAGAAAACATGGAATTTTTTTATATCTTAAAAATATGTGGTTTAATTATATTTATATAATTATTAAAAATTAATTTTATTATTAAATAGAAAATTTTGTTTTTCTAAAAAATCGTATTAAAAATCTTTCGAGACCGAATGCTCCGTGAGGAGGTCTGCATCTCGCTCTACTAGCCCTAGGATGTGCGATGATCCACACCATCCAATAGTGGGTTCCCCAAATGGTTTGTAGAGGCATATTAGCAAAGAGTTTTGATAATACAATTCAAAAGAAAACCGGGTTTTTATAGTACATGGCATTTTGATGAAATATTATAATTGTAACCAAGAATATGCTAAAAGAGTATCGTGCTATGGAAACCATGTGTGTTTGTGAAGGGTAGATCATTACCCCATGAGGTTTTCTAAAGGTATGATTAAGCAAAACAATTAAATATGGTAGATACAAAGTTAATGGTATTTTAATGTAAAATTGATTTAAAGTTATGTTTCATGATATTTTTGAGTGAAAGTTGTTCTAAACATTAGTTATATGATTACAACCATAGGGTAAGAATTTGAATGAAAGATATGAAAGAAATAGTGAAATTTTTAGGTTTAGAATAAAAGGTCGGTGTTAACTCCACTTACCGACATGTTTTGAAACAAATAACTTTTTAAGAAGAATTGGGAGGGACTTACAAACTAGATGGATGAAGAGGAGGTAGAAGGAGAGGGGGTAGTCACCGTGGCATCGCGGGATTACCGAAATCGCCTCGATTCCTCGCCGGAAGTTGGTCGTTGGCTAACTCCACTTGTACTCTTCTTGTTCTTGAGAAAATGTGATAGTTTTTTGGCTAGAATTTTCAGAATAATGAAGGGCTAGGGCATGAGCTAGTATTTATAGTGTGAAATTAGGGTTTTGGAATTGAAAGAATAAATTAAAATGCATTTAAATTTGATTATAAGGTGAAATGAAGTATCTGTTTAATTTCAGAATAATCAAACAATTCAGGGGTGATGGAGGTAGGGGAAGAGTCATGTGGGCAAAGCACGGAGACTTTTCACCTACAGCGGCCCGTCGGCGCCGGCCATGAAAGCAGTCTCGCCGGTCCAATGGTGGAAGGGAGACGTTGGATCTTCGCCACGTGTTCACTTCAGTATACACAACATTTTGCACATATTAGTTTTCTCTGACTTTTCATTTCTATGTGCTGTGCACGTGTAAATTTTTGGGCTTCCAAAAAGTTTAAAAGAAAATCCAGAAAAAAATATAATGTGTCTGAGGGGATTCGAACACAGGGGCTACGTCACAGCAGTGCAAGGTTTTACCAATGAGCTACAAGCTATTTCTTGTTGTTCTTAAACAAAAATAAACTTTTAAATTGTACTCAGGTTTGTAAAACTCCTTTCTGTACCTTAAATTAAAAAAAATCGTACAGTAAATTCAGAGTCGTTACAAATCCTGTGTCCAATATCGACACGTAAAATCCTTATATCTCAGACGTCGTCTCTCGGATCGGCCCACTCTCAGGCGCCGTCTCATCAGCTCGGCCCTCATATCCATCTGTATCATATCACTCCGGTCGGTATCCTCCGGATATCCGCCAAGTCCCGTACTGTCACCGGTAGGCAGTGTTCCCAGCCTGGCTCAACGCCTTTCTATACGATCTTCTTACCCGTGGGTACCGTATCGGGTCTACCATATATCCATAGACGATGACTCCTCACTCCTCGAATCAGAGAATACTCATAACTCAAAACCGAGAAAGATCATGGTAGATGCCAAAAAAATCATATTAAGAGAAAGCCGCATTTTTAAGACATTCACAAGTTTTATAAAATCGTATCCGCGGTTTCTCAAATCTCAGAAATCCCAGGAAAACACTATCTCATAAAAATATGGCAATAATAGAAAAACATATAAAGGCACAGAACAGTAAGATAACGCATGCTGATGTGAATTGATCATCAATCTAAGGTACTGGCAGAAATATAGTATCATATGATATAACATGGCAACTGTGTTCATATAAGCGTGTTTATATAAGCAATGTAAAGAAAGTACAATATCCGGAATAGTACGTGATGCTGGATGCTAAACAATAATCTATAATTCTAACAGGGTATAGTGCGATAGGGTGACAAAGTAAGTTCTATATGTGTACGTGGCATGACAATTACCGATGAGGCGTAGGTGTAACATGTGAGTATGTGCAAGTGCAATATGAAATCATCGGTAATGGTACGCGTGTCCTAGTAAATGAAGTTAAGTAAAATTAAAGGTATAAACGTGGTATATATCATAAGAAATCAAAATGTGAGCGTATGCAGAATAATGAAATCGTAACGTGAACAAGTATTAAAATATCCAACTACGTATGAACCATACAGTTATAATTTAAAATAGCACGAAACGTTGTTTTGGAAATAAGGGACTATGATGTTTTTTAAATAAATATCATTTGAAAAGTATTAGTGCACCTTTGACGTTATTATTTAAAAGTACGAAATGAATCGTTAATTTTGAAAGTAAGTTTGGCTCTAACATCACATAACTTCCATTTTAGGACTTTTAACAAGACACATCGTGTTGAAATAAATATCGGCCGTAATCGACAATCAATCCTCATCATATCACATACGGAATATCGCTCGTACGATATCATCCAATTAATATGGTACGGTTCTATAGTCGCGTACATCAACTCATCTCATATCATCTCATGTCATCTATTCACACCAGAATATTGTATTTAATACCGTCCATTCTTTTGCTCGTTTGTTTATACTTAAGGGCTTTTGATCCGTGTTTGCTACATGATTACAGGTTACAGGTTCCTGGTCCAAAATAATGCAAATCATGTAAAATCTCCACAGTTATACCAAAATCCAGAACATTTGCCAAAAACAGATAAAATCCGGGTTCCGATCACCTGCACCCGTCCAGTGTCACTTACCAGTTCAAAAGACAAGACAAATAACAGTGGTCATTCGTGTCTCGGACAAGTACAGAGCACGAGAGGGGAAGCATAAAGATCTAGAAGTGCGCGGAGCTCGAGAGAGATTAAAAGTATAGCCATTTTGGACTGTTGAAAACCTAAACATAATTTGGAACTATTTTGCAATTTTGGACCTGTAAAACAAAAGAACAAAGAAACATGAGGAAACCCAAAAAATACGATACATTGATCCCTCCAAAGGACCGCGGAACCGGGCCAATAGGCCCTTTGGGCGGCGGTTCCGCGACCACATCATGTCGTCTCCAGATCATCTTCCGGGGGTAGTTTGGTAATTGTATAGGGGCTCAGAATATGGCCCTAAGGTTTCAGTTCTCTACCTATAAATATTCCAGTTTTGACATATGTTAGGGATGCCTTTCTTTATTATATTTTAGTGTAGTTTAGTTTGTATCTTCTTCTTCTTCTCCATCCATTCTCCATGAAATTGTAGTGAGAGCTTTTGAGTGGAAGATTAATGAAGATGGGGGTGTTTTTATTATCTTGTATCTTTAATTTCTTGTATTGTAATTTTAATTCCTAGTGTGACTTTTATTTGTTGCTGTTAAGTAGTTGTTATTTATTGTTTTTCTTTCTTTCTTTTCTTCTAAACTTTATTTTCAAGCCATGATACTCGATGAAGTTCCTTGCTTAGGTGAGGGTCCAAGTAGTTAGCTTGCTACCATTTGTTAAAACCGTATTTTCCTTTCTTTCTTTTCTTCCTTCTTGTTTTATTTTTCTTTCAAATGTGTGAATAATTTCCACACTTGTTAGGGATAAGGAAGGTTAGTATGAGAGACGGAAAAATCTCTTGTGTTTCTCTTCGCCAAACACCTTAAAATGAACTTAGACCAAACAAACATAACCCCCTCACTTAGGCACGCTATACATGACATATAGCCACGACCTAAGTCGAGAAGTCTTTTAGAAGCACTATAATGTGACATGTAGTTGTGACCTAATTGGATACATGGTTGCGTATGTTTGGCCTAGGGTTGGAAATAAGCGCATGTAGCGGACGAACAAAGGGCACTAGGAATGGATTTAATGTTGGAAAACTTACTTAAACTCGCAAATCTCATTCGTATGTCCTCCTAATCCCCGCTATTTTCAATTATCCCAACATCTTTTCAAGAATGGCAAAAGAAAAGCACAGGACTAATCCTAACTCTATTAACCAACCCTAGCCCTAACAAGTTTACTTGAACATAAAATACGAACACTTAGGATAGATTTGAATATACACATATACATTTTTAATTAACTCGTCTAAAATAAGAACTTAAATACGAACCATCACTTAGAGGACGACTCGTACTCAACCGGATAACTACAAGCGAAACCGTCTTGATTGCGGTAAATAGAGAACAAAGTATAACACATATCATAACATATATACGGTGGTCGTTCCGCCGTTCAATCATCATCTCATGTCATCTCATATCATATCATGTATACTCATACCGTATCCAATCTTATGTCATATATATACTTATATCATAATAGGTACTCATAAATATATATGTATTTGCATAAGTAGATAAAGCTCAATGGTTAAGGAAAAGAAACTAGGTATAGAATCTACTAAGTATGCGAATATTCGCACATGGTATTCTAGTAACCCTATAGGTTAGGTATACATTTCTAATTTATATAATATCCTAATTGCTATAGTTTCGGGGGTGCTATACGCCATCTACTCGACTTCCCCCGTAGATATATATCTACTCATCTAAACACCTCACCCTAGTCGAAGTCGACGGATACGTTGCCCTTCTGTGTCGTCCCGAAAATCCTCACGATTGTACTTACAATCAAAACCATACCGTATCGCATAAAAATCCACATCGAAATTGAAATCACGAGCAAAGTGCACATAGATTAGAACCTATGGTCAACGCGTGCTAAAATGACAAAATACCCTCGTTGTCGACGTACGAACGTCGAACGACTGAGTCAAGACATAAAAAATACAAAATCCATGTTTCAAATATCGCAAAATATCGCCAAAACCAAGTCAAAATGCTCCCAGATTTTTTATCAGGTGATCTGGGACTATTTAGCATATAAGCTAGGCTTAGTTATCGAGTGAGTGAGTTACAGAACAAACCCTAAACCCTAACTCTATGACATGGCCTCAAATTACGGTTTCAGGGATTAAATTGGCAGTTTAGGATTGGAATTGGGGGATCGGGCTTCTACGATGGTCTTCTACTGGTCCAAATATCTCACAGTATCCTCTAAATAATTTTCAGAGATACCTAATTGCTCCAGATTTCATTTGAAGTTCAAAAACTCAAGAAAACCTTATTTTAAAACTTCAAACTCATTAACACCAATGTTAATTCCACTAAAACACTCTCACCTATCACTAATAAGCTTGTAATCACTAATTATCCCTCTACTACACCACCCCTACAAGTTGCATCTATAAGAGCTCACTTTTGAAAAACTCAAGACTAAGAAACATGCACATGAGCTCTAATCTAGTGTGTGGAGGCAAGTATTATGAAAACTTAGTTTAAAGAGAGCATTTTACCTCTAGATAAGGATGAAGGAAAGTTCCAAGCTTGGAAGATGGCCTTAAAGTGAAGACTTGATCACTACACCATGTTTAGTATGAAGATAAGAACATTTTTTATGAAGGCTTTATAGTGATTTGAAGAGGTTTTGTGGCTATAGATTGGAGGTGGAGAATGAGAAGGAGAAGAGGAAGAAGGAGAGGATAATGAAGGAGATAAGGAAAAGATTATGAAGGAATGCATGGGTGAAGCAACTATAACCCCTTCCCCCCTCCCTCTCGTTCATACTTCATTAAAATAACCATCCATGCTCCCATGTCTCCTTTCTCTCTCATATAAATATGTCATGGTATTTTAAAGCATGTTTAACAAATAAGCTTGGTTTAATGCACAATAGAAAAACACTAATTAAGTTTTAACATTAAATTTGTATGGATATAATTATATACTAATTTATAAAAAGTCCAATTAAATAAATGCTTTCATAAATAATAATTCATTTTAATTTCCAATTATTTTCCCAAAATAGAGGTATATAATTATCCTAATCTACGAAAACTCAAATTCATACTCAGTATAATATCCGTAAAACTCATTATTTTATTATTTATTCTAAAATAATATTTTCCATTTTCTGAAATGTTACGGTTACGTTCCCGGATTTTTTTGTATTTTGAGAAGCGGAGCGTGACAAGATTTTGTTGGTATCAGAGCCAAGTTTTAGGTTAGCTGGGTTTGGTTCTTTTTGTCGTTGGATATGGTACGCAATACATTGACCTTAAAAGCTGAAATTATAGGAACATATCCTGACACACTAGTGCCTTATCATTTTAAATCCTTGTCGCTATTGAATCTTGTTTCCATTATCAATCCTCGTCATTCGTATTTGACTACGAGAGTTATGTATAAAAGGAATCAACCCGCTCCACCTGCTGACAATGCTGCATTAGTTGAAATTATACGTGGCATGTTGGAGAATCCGCAGCGTTAAATGGAACTGGACCAGCGACAGGATGAGACTTTCCAGGAGAGCTAGAGGATGGCCCAACAGACTGCAACTAAGACAACTGATAGGACGACAGTTCCCAGGTAGGTTCAACGTAAGGGTACGGTTGCTGATTTCAGCAGACTCGGTCCAGCAACTTTTACAGGATTGGAGAAACCTCTTCAGGCAGAGCAGTGGCTCGTTGATACGGAGAATTTATTGGTTTCTATTCAGATTCCGGATGAAAAAATGGATGTGGTGCGCATCCAGATGGTTGACTTTGTTGGAAAGTAGTGGCTTGTCGAGGAGAACCGCTGACAAAAACGATCGGCTGGATGGCTTTTACACGGAATTTCTTAGAGAAATTCTTTCTGCGGTCTGCTAAGTAGGAAAAGGAAGAGAAGTTTATTGGCCTAAAGCAGAATGGCGGATCTGTGGTTACTCATGCGGCTGAGTGGACCCGACTCGGTTGATTTACAGGGCCATTGGTAGCCAATGAGGCTAACATGGTAAGGCGTTTTCTACGCAATCTTGATGTAGAGATCCAGCGAAATATTACTTCATTTTAGACTGAGTACTTTTACTCAAGTTCTCATGGTAGTTAGAGAACAACAGAGGTTATCGAAGAGAGAGAAGGGTGCACCACAGCAGGATGTGTCAGCACGGAAGGCAGTACGTGCACCAGCCAGACCTTTTGTACATAGGGTCTATGTATATCATGAGTTTTCCTTGAATCCTATTTTCTTGAATTTCTTCTCACTTTTCTGAACGATCGTAGTTCTACACCAATTGTGAATCTTTTATCTATGTCTGATCTTATCTTGTGATCTCCTTTGTTCCTTATTGCTTACTTCAGTTTTATTCCATTGACTCTAATAGTAGAATTTAGGCGACTTAGATGGAGTTGTGTGATTGTAACTATGTACCGTGGCATGGTTACAATACGGTACTCTGCTTGGATAACTTGGAGTCCTACTCTTAATTCATTTCTTTGACTTGATTATGTGTACTATTTAGCTTATCCATGGTTCTTTTACTTCCAAAAATATGTCCTATCTTGAACGTCGAATCTAACAATCTCTGTATTCTTCTTATCCGACCGTTAGAGTATAATGGGGACAGACGACTGCATTATTCTCTATCTCTCCCAGCAGTGACGAGCATTTAAAGTCTATACTTGAGATATTGGAGCAAGAGATTTGGTTAAATGAAGTGAAATTTTAGGCCACATCAAATCAGGAGATGGCATATCAGTGGATCTGGAGAAAAGAAATTGTAGCAGTTCAGGTTTGGCTTGAGTGGAGACAAGTATTCAAGTGCAGTCGTCTTAGGTGAACCGCATCAAAGACGTTCAGGCGTAAGATGCATGGTTGATGAAATTTGAAGACTTGTCTCAACCTATTAGAGCGGCACTTCGGAAGCGACTAAGGAATAGACTTCAAACTTTGAGGCAAGAGAAACTGTGTGCCAAGTTGGGCAAATGCGAGTTTGAATCAATAAAATTAAATGCTTGGGTGATAACATATCAAGAGATGAGACTGCAGTAGACCCCGAAAGTTTTCGGCAACTTGAGATTGAAAGAGTCTGAAGGAACTTCGAATAAGCATAAGTTGGATCCGCTGGCTAGTACCGAAGAGTCGAGTAAGATTTCGTGTGGATAGTAGTGCCTGATTATCACGTATTTTGCGTTTCGTTTTAAAGTTTGAAATAACCGCAATCAAAACGGTGTCGCGTATAGCGAGCCGAGATGAGTACGGGTCGTCCGCGGGGAGATGGTATGTTTTTATGCTTGTTTTAACGAGTTAAGTCCGTAACTTGAGTTGTTTTTATTCTAAGTGCCGTAAAAAGAATATGTTCAAGAAAAAGACTTGTTAGGGGTAGTTTTAGGTTAGCTTGAGTTAGATTAATGTTTGTCGTTTCCTTATAGACCTAACTTGATATTGATGCTAAGGTAATTGACAACAACGTGGATTAGGGAACTTGAAGTACGGTATTTGCGATTGTACGCTAAATCCGTATTTCTTGTCCCTTGTCCTTCCACTCTTGTCCCTTGGCCTTAACCTCCGGCAAACCACTCGCAACCGGTCACAATTAGAAGTCACCGCTATCGTGGTAGGATAGGATGCCTAACGGAGCGGATTGTGAATCATTTGGTAGGAGTTTCAATTACGAGTTAAGGGTTTTTAAAAGTTTTTAGCAAACACTTCTCCTAACAAAAACTAACAATATCCTACCATTAACAAGTAAATCAATTACTCACACATATTAACAATACCAAATTAAACATGAAAAGAGCAAGGCACGTAGTAAGAATTGCAAGAAAAGTAAATCAAAGGTTAAAGAACTAAGAACCGATATATCCGATATGAAATCCTTCAAGAGTCCTTAAGTCCAAATCTCAATATGAAATTAAAATACCAAACTTTATACTTGCAAGCTCGCTTAAGAGATTGCAAGATCAAAGAAAGGCAAAGAATTTCACTAGACCACAATTATAGTAAGCAAGTGACATGAAATGAGCAAATTAGAACTTTTTATTGATTTTCAATGAAGATCCAAACTAACTTGAATTCAAGAAACTAAATTTTAAACTTGTAAGTTCATTGAAGAAGTTACAAAGTCAAGATAGAGAGAAAGAGCTCAAGAGTACAAAAGGAAATACAAGTTAACATCTACAAAATGAAAAACTTGTTTTAAACTAAAAACATGGACCCTTTAGCCTCTCTTCTGGTGTGTATTTATAAGCATCTCCACAGAATAAACAAACAATAAAATAAGGATGATGTGACAATGTAGATTGTCCAGAAGAAAAATCAACAACTTCTGAGCTATAAAGGCCGGCGATAGCGGGAAAAAAGAATATTCCGTCGGTTTTTTTTGGTGTGGTGGGGCCCATGTAACAACCCTAAACTTTCTGTACAATTTTTTTCAAAATACAGAAAAGAATACCTAAGCCTTAGCATAAGTTATAAATTTAATTTGCTTTTGAACAGCAAGAAAACACTTGTATCTTATTGGTAAAGTCTTGCACTGCTGTGACGTAGCCCTTGTGATCGAATCCCCCCAGCCACATATATTTTTTATTGACTTTTCTTTTAAACTTTTAGAATCTCAAAAGTTTGCATGTGCGCTACACGTAAAATGAAAAGTCACAACAAAATCAAACATGTGCACTAAGGTATACCAAGCGACTAAGACACGTAGCAAGAATCCCACACCCCACCTCACCTATTGGACCGGCGAGATTGCCTATCAGGCCGGCGCCGACGGCCCCCCGTAGGAAATGCTCCGAAATTTTTTCCCTAGCACCCCTTGGCCAACCCTACTACCCCCGTGTTGTTTGAATTCTCTGCAATTATCCAGAGAATGATAATTCCTCTCTTAAATCCACTTTAATACACATTTTAATTCCATTCTTCATTACCCTAAACCCTAATTCTATCCTACAAATACCCCCTACACCATAGTCATCTCCATTCTAAAAATTATCACAAAAACTTTCTAAAAAATTCTGAGTTCAAAAGTTGTAAAAGTGGAGTTAGCAAAGGTCGAAATTCCGGCAATGTTTCGAGAAAAATCCAGCGACGAAACGACTCTCCGACGATCCCAAAATCTCCCTCTACCTCTTCTCTCTAATTCCAACCAATAAGCCCCCTCTCCCCTTCTCAATCTCTAGTCTAAAACTTCCACTTTTCAAAACTCTTCGGAAGCAGAGTTATTCCGACTTCCGATTTTCTTTTCTTTAAAACTCAAATTTTTCTTAAACAACAAATTACCATCTCTTCTTATATTGTTTAACAAACATAAAACAACATTCACAACAAGTTTCAATTCAAAATAATATGTATTGTAACTTCTATTTCAGTTTTACGGTAAAATACCATCATGTTTACATACGACATTGCTTATTTATTTTGATTGTATTACCATTTAGATAACTCACGAGGTAATGACCTACCTCATCACAACACACATTCTTGACATAGAACGATGACTTTTGGAACATTAGATTGTGGGAATTTACAAGTTTACAATAAAATACCCTAAACTTTCAAAAACCGTTTTCTTTAAAAGTGTATTATTTAATTCCTTGCAAATGCGCCTCTACAACTCATTTTGGGGAACCCCGATCGGGATGGTGCAGATTATCGCACATCCTCGAGCCTAGTAGAGCGAGATGCAGACCTCTTTACGGAGCATCTGATCTCGATGGAATTTTTAATTCAATTTTTAAGAAAAATGTGATTTCTATTTAATAAATAAGTTCTATTTTTTATAAATATATATATATATATATTATCAAAATATCTACTTTAAGTATACAATATATATATATTCCATGTTTTTTAAATCAAAGGAATTACGAATTTCATGAAACTACCATTACAAATCAATACAATTCTAATATTACATTAAAATACCATATACAATGAAATCTAGGTTCTATTCACTAGAAAACTTCATTTTATAAAAACTACATCTATGAAAACCTTAAAGACAATAAATAAATTCTTGAGGTTTATTTTGAAAATATATCAAAACTATTTTTTATAAAACCCCTCAGTTATATTAATTTACAATAAAGATCCTAGTAAACATAAGTTAAGCGGGACCAGTTCTCTTGAGCCTCAGGGAGCCGGAGAATATGGGTGCTTGCCTATCTAAGGTAGACAACCTAAAAATGGTGTTATCAATACGGTAATTGTCTTGGAAAAAGACACAAATCCTGCCGTCTATGTGCAGCAGTTACCGATAACATCAAAACTAATTCAGGACTTCAATTTATTTTAAAGTGTCTAACTCAGACAGAGTTTCAGTCTAATATGAAATCAATCTATCCTTGAATATGATTCAAGTATAACTCCATTTCAATATGAATCCATTTATACCAGAATTCAATCTATATCAACATGACTCGACTGAACCGAACCCTGGATATACTCTGATTACATGACTATCCATTTATATCCATTCCATTTACATTATATCATGGTTTCGGCAAGTCATATACAACCATTCATTATATCAATACAAACAATACAATAAGACATTACAGGGTTTTAAAGGGGTAGACTGGCACAGAATGTGTTAAACGTGGCACGGGATGGTCATTAAAAGACGTATCTGTACATCCATTGCCGCTGTTCTGTGGTTTTATCGACGAAGCCTTGTACTACGGGTTACCAAAGTCCACGGTGTAAGTTGGACTCCTCTCATATATACTGGCATATTCTGTACCAAACTACAAACAACTGCGTTAACATTATAATCAAACATTGCTAGTTACTCTCTTATCTGTCTACTCTATTTCTATCTCTCTTTAGGACTTATCGAGCGATTGTTCGCTGACGACATTCCTTCTCTTCTTCTTTGGAATGTTGTTAGGAAGACCCGACTCCGAGGAGTTCGAGATCAGCCAGGAGCACTTGGAGCAGACCACTGAGCAGCACGACCATTAGACTTTACTTGTACTTACTTTTCTTTCAGTTCATGCCATTGTTTAGGCATTTCTTTCCATTCTTGTATTTACATTTTCAGTTGTATTGTAAAGAAATGTTTAATCAATAAAAGTTGTTGTTCATTTATATCTCTTATCATTTTTCTTGTATACATTTATTATATTACTTAGTTACGCTTAGAGTGTTTACTTCTGAGTAAATACGTAGCGGGCCTCGTCGTGTCTCCTTACCCGTACACTGGGAAGCGGGGCGGGACTACCCATCTTCAAGTGGTAATCTTATGTCCTCTCCATGATCTCTCTAACATTGTTTGATTCTTTTATAAAACCTTGGTTTGCACTCTGTAGATTTTGGAGAGAAAACATGACTTTAAATCACATTACACCTTTTTGCTTCACCCATCACATACCCACTTGCACAAGTCATGATTTTTGTATGCCCAGTTATGCTAGGTTGTCCCTACCATGGTTCATGCATCAAAAAATTTATGTTCACACTTGTAACTTGTTTGTATTATGTTGGACCATTCTTGAATAAAGATGTGTACACATTGATTTGTTTTTTGCAAACTCTTGAATATTAATCGGTTTCATGTTCCGGTTGCAGTGTTGGCTCACAAATGTCTTATCCGTGTATTTGAGTGTGTTTCCAGTGTTTCGTCATGAATACTTGTAATCTATATTTATTGAGCAGACATGGGTTAATAGTAACAATATATCATAAAATTGATAAAGAATGAGCAGTATTGAAATGCAGTTTTTCGTGATGAAAAAATACCCCCAAACTTATTCTTTGCTCGTCCCGAGCCAAATAAAATCCTAACCTCACTTTCGCAGGGAACGCGATTGTACTGAGCTCATGCAACAAGCCGTTAAATCTCTAGGTGTTCCCAGTAGGAGAAGTGTTGTCTCCTGAGGGTTTTCGGCGGATTACACCCACAAAATCCCGTTAAGCTAGATTTTGCGAAATAACTGTCAATTCTTAATCCTAGGGTTTAGTATTAAAACTAGAAATTCTATTACCCTAAGTTTAGAAATATTGAACCATTGTTTTTCATACATCACTTCTTATTCAACTTAAGATCCTATACGTCTTTTAATGTGTGGTGCAATAGCGTCATTATATTTTGAAAAGTTTGATTTAAAGTCAACATGTCACAAAAAGAAAGACCGGATTAAAACTTCAAAAGGATCATACCAGTTTACAAAGAGTTATATTTTTCTCAAGTTTCGTTTTCCAGCTAGGTTTCAAATTTAGAATTTCTATCAATTTTTAACAGAGAATGTGGTCTTATACTTCACTCCACCTTTTACTTATTTTCATTTCATACACATCTTCGTGAACGTGCAATAGGCTTGATTATCAAATAAAACCTTCATATCTCCGTTTGAAAATATTTTTATAAAAACTTGTCATTTATCAAGATTATTCTCACACAAAGGACCGTTAGGAATTTTAACTCGGAGAGAACACTTACTTGACTACGTTTTAAATTGGACTTTTTAGGCTTCTTAGTGAGTTTTGGGCCAATGCACCCAAACCGGTTGGTTTTAGGGCATTAGGTGTAAAAACACCCCGGCGGACTTAATTGCCCATGTTACTTAGGTCCTAAAACAAAACGACTCATTTTGGCATGAGAATTATAACAATTCAATATAAACGGAGATATAACCAGTTGTTCAATTCTTTTTTCAAGATATAAGACGTGTTTTTGTGTAGGTAAGGTGTGTAATCATTCCAATCAAGTATAAGATGGGTTATTTTTCAAACTTAGTTTTTATTAAATCATCAATAATATCCTTTCATATCCACTTTGCTTTATAAACTCTTCTCGATATTACATATCTCAGAAAAACCAGTTTGATCCTGACGAAGTTACCAAATTTTAAAGGTGTTTTAAGACATATCAAACTTTTTATCTAATTTTTCAAAACTCACAACACGTGTAGTTTGATGAAAAAGACGTATATTAGCTACTGTTAAATTTCAAGGAGGGTTATCGTTCGGGTTTTCAATATCTAGACATAAGATTTAGTTATTTCTATCTTATCATATTAAACCGTCAATATTTTGAATTTGAGCTTTTCCACATGCTAACTTAACGACAAAGTTTTTATATTTTTGAAATTTTTTCAATTTTTATGGTTTTTCAGTTTTTTTGATACAAATAGCAGAATGCAATACAAAAGCGTGCAATGCATCTACATGCAAAATAAAAGAAAAACATGATATGAAATGCTGAAATGCAGGAAATATGTAAATGCAATATTATATGCTTGATACAAGATTAAAAAAACCCATCTCAAATTCACCCCCAAACTTGAAGTGGATGATGTCCTCATCGTCGATTGGCTTTTCCCTTTCCTTTACTTTTGTCGCTTCCACTTTCCTCTTCTTGATTTGCTAGGATCTGGCTTAGCTGCTGTTTGATTTCTTTGTTCTGCCTGATCAGTGTCTTGATACCGCGGACCTCCATCCTATATAAATCATAAGGATCTGTCGGTAAATTCTCATTCAGGTATATCTCTGATGAAGTCTGCGGTGCCGTATGCTCGCTAGAGTCAGAGAGTGACCATATCTGCTTCTCACATCTGGTGTCTGTATAACCCTGTGAGATCCTCTCAACCTCAACTGGGACTGTGTCGTACATGGTGACGCAGGCATCGAAGTCATCATCCTCCATATAGTAATGGCAGATATGTGTGATGAGGACTGAAAGTAGCAGTTTGCGCCCTGCAACACCCTCCATGATTGTCGTGAATAACATGCTCACAATGCAGAATTGATGGTTTTTCGTCATTAGGCAGTGGACGACATGACCCACAATCGCCGGAAAAGAAAAAACTCGGATGAGCCCTTTGACATTTCGGTATACTCAGCGGCAAGCAGTATAAACGTTTCGATACATCTGCTGGCCGTTTATCCCAGCATCTCGTAGTTCACACCTCGATCCAATAATCGTTCTATACTCGGAGAGCTCTAATGGATATTGAAGTCTTGGCCTGGTGGGGATGTTAGTGACTTTTGAAATTGTTTCTGCAGAGAACACCCTCTTTCTTCCCAGAAAATGAAAACGGACACGATCCCGCAATTGCTCGCCTACTCGCAATGCATCGTAGAACTCATCTACTAATTCATCAATGGCACACAACCCCTCATCTCCATACAACAAAAATTCCCAGCCCATTTGACAAATCGCATCATAGAAATAGCTCCCAAATACCTCATGGGTGAAAACATCAACAACATTTTTTTCGCAATCAAATGACGCTGTTTCCGGGGAGACAGTAAAGCTTTTATACTTATAGTCTCGGATTAATTTGTGAATATTTTGTATAAAACAAACTAACTTTCTAACAGATTCAACCAAAAACACATTTTTTTAAAACCGACACGAGAACTAAAATTGTGACATTTTGTTCTTTGGAATTTGATCTGCTAACACTTTGAGATTAAACTGGAAAATCAAAGTACAACAGTGGAATACAAGTATAACATAGAGGGACCACACAAAACTTGAGCACCCAATTTTTACATTCGACCGGCGGTTTCTTGTAAATTCCCGTCACCGACGGCCCCTTTGTGGGTTTTTGAAAATCTTTTTTTTATGCCTCCACTGTTCTGTTAGTACTCTATTTTTATTGTTTGATTTTCAAAATTTCTTGTGTGCAGTACTTTGGCTATCTATATCGCTTTCTAAGATCAAATATTCGTATTTTTCGATATTTGCAGATTTGATGGATTGGCGAGCAGCGATCATGCGGAGCAGGGGCATTTTCAAATATAAGGTGATAGAACACTACAGTGCCAAAAATCTGGGTAGTTTGACCTGCGCAAGCGAACCATTCAAGCACTCGAAGACGATATCAACACGAGTTTCTTAACTCGACTCTTTTTTGGTGTGTATTTTTTCTAAACTCCTTCTCAAATCTGACACGCCAATATTCTTATCTTTACAGGATTCTTTGCAATATCGCCACAAAAACCAAAGGAAAACTAACCGTATTTGTTGCAGCGTCATACTTAAATTAAAAAAAATTGATTGTTTGATAACAAAAACTTTTTGATTTGAATTGTGCATTGCATTATTAATATGGACTTAAGGGTTTATAACACCAATTCAGATTGGGTGGGGATTTCATCACCCTTCCTAAGATCCCAGAAATCACTAGTTGCATAATCGTCATCTTGAGCTTAATAAAAAATATCTAGACTCAGCCAATTAAGGACATGTCATGCTCAATAGGACAAAGAAAGATTGTGGGCATTCGGTCGTTTATCTAAACGTGAATTTTGCGGTGCCTAGGCTAGACAAGTGAGAAGGTAATTTTAAAATGCCCATCTCACAATGATTCGTGAGCGGAACCCTCCTTACCCCACTTGTGCTTACCTGGCCATAATTGACTATGAAAAGACAATTTGAGGGTTATCTCACAATTTGTCACTTTGGAACAGTTAGGAGCAGGTCTAGTGGACTTTGAGGACCCTAGTCTAGGTATTGATTGTGCATTTGTGACTGTGCATTTGTGATTGTTTTTGTTGAGCTGTAATTTCATTTTCATATTCTTACGAAACCAAACACGAGTTTGCCACTTTGACCATATTTATCACCTTCACCCAAGTTATCTCCATTTACGTTTTCTTACCCTCACATTCTACGCTTTGACTACACTAAAATCATTTAGTGTATGTCCGTTTGGACTCGGGACCCTAGTGCCCGTTTAGTCCGCGTTTCGTTAGTCGTTACGGACTACGCGATCGACTCAGAAGTCGAAACTCCTTCCATGCCCTTTTAACCTTTACCTTTTCCGGTCAACTCCGACGTTGACCGTGATTCTGTCCATACTTCTTCACCTTCACTTTCACCAAGCTCTTCTTCCGAGATGTCAGGATTTCCTCCTAACATCACGTTACCTACAAAGGGAATGATTCCACCTCAACTTGGTAAGAATAACCCGCGACCACCTCTTGATGCAGGGCCACAGCAAATTGTGCTCCAAGATCATTTTTATCCAACACGCGCCGCACTTCCGACTTGTCTTTCACTTCCACCGGCCAATGGGGACCACTTTGAGATTAAACCCTATTTCATCAACATGCTGCCCAAATTTCACGGGCTTGGAACTGAAGATACCTATATCTTCATTAACAAATTTCCAAATGTGTGGTGATGATGAAGATAACCCAACTGTCTGATAATGCTATATGGCTACGCGTTATACCTTTCACTCTCTATGTCCTTGCTGAAAAGTGGTTGTATAGCACCGTATCTCATTCGATAACCAGTTGAGACGAATTTGTAAAAGCGTTCCTGAAGAAATTCTACCCGGATCATAAAACCGCCAGGATCCGAAACAAAATAAATCAATTCACCCAGCTTCCAACCGAACCTTTTTGGAAGTGTTTTGACCAGTAAAAGGATCTCCTTGTTCAGTGTCCTCATCATGGTATTAAGAGATGGCAACTTTGCCAAACTTTGTACGAGGGCCTGAATCCAGCAACTAGGCAGTTGATGGAAACCATTTGTCAAGGCCACTTCCTATCCAAATCCAACGAGGAAGCTTGGCAATTTTTCGATGATCTTGTGGCGCAGACGCTACAATGGGAGAGCACCAGACTGAACGCTTCATCTTCTTCTACTTCTTCCGGTCAGTCTAGGGCAGGCATTCACCAGCTCGATGTCTCTAATGCAATGAAAGCCGAAAGGGCTGCAATCACGAGAAAACTTGAGGCGATTGAAAGAAAATTTTCATCTCCATATCTTTGCCCTATGGCTCCCTTTTGCACCATCTATGCGTATTGTTCAGATCCATCTCATCTGACCGAAGAGTGTCCTTATAATCCACCATCTCAAGGACATGATCAGGCTAATGCTGCATTTCAGCAAAGATGTAATACCCCAGGTATTATCTGGTATACCCATATATACCAGATAAGCATGGGGACCCACTGTAGAACATGGGGAATCTTCGGAATACATTCCGAAAGAGGTCAGACCTGTACTATAAATGGAATGATACCCCTCTTCAATACAGAGGCGCCTTTTAAGTGAACTGGCACTATAGGAGTTTGAGAACTCCGTAGTTAAGCGTGCTCGGGCCAGGGAAGTCCTGGGATGGGTGACCTCCTGGGAAGTGGCCCCTGGTCGGGTCCAGTTCACCCCGAAGGACAAAACCGTGCGGCTTCGGCCAGAGCGGACAATACTCTCTGTATTGGGGGTGGGTCGTGACAGAATGGTATCAGAGCTGGTTCCTCAATAGTAGGTTTGTGGTTCGAGGACGAACCATTGTTCTAAGTGGGGGAGAATGTAATACCCCAGGTATTATCTGGTATACCCATATATACCAGATAAGCATGGGGACCCACTGTAGAACATGGGGAATCTTCGGAATACATTCCGAAAGAGGTCAGACCTGTACTATAAATGGAATGATACCCCTCTTCAATACAGAGGCGCCTTTTAAGTGAACTGGCACTATAGGAGTTTGAGAACTCCGTAGTTAAGCGTGCTCGGGCCAGGGAAGTCCTGGGATGGGTGACCTCCTGGGAAGTGGCCCCTGGTCGGGTCCAGTTCACCCCGAAGGACAAAACCGTGCGGCTTCGGCCAGAGCGGACAATACTCTCTGTATTGGGGGTGGGTCGTGACAAAAGACCAAGAAACGATCCATACTCTTCCACGTATAACCCTGGATGGAGGAACCACCCTAATTTCTCCTGGAACCAGAATCAAAACCAGAATCAGAACCAGTTCCAAGGACAGAACAACTTTCAGAGGGCCCCTCCACAACAAGCTCAGCAACCTTTTCAACCCCAACCTTTTCAGAACCCGACGAACAACTTTGCACCTTACAACAATTCTTTTCCTCATAACAACAACTTTGTCCCGTCAAATAACGATCAGGTTTTCTCGCTAGAACGGAGTCTTGATGCTTTTGTGAAGCAATCAACTCAATCCACCACGAACATTCAATCTTCCATTCAATTACTTATGCAACACACAGCTTCTCATGGGCAGAGCATTAAAACCATCGAGACCCAGATTGCACAGCTGAACGTGGCATTAAGCGAGCGAGAAAAAGGAAATCTTCCATCTCAACCATTACCCAACCATGGTCACCCACATAATGCACATGTTGCTCTCTAACAACAAAACTATAATGTGAGTATCGTGACTACATTGAGATCAGGAAGAATGCTGAACAACAACATCGGCGCACAGAATAATAAAGATGATGACACTCTGGCTGCTTCTTCTTCATCTTCTTCATCTGAACCCATTCTACATTCTTCGCAGGTCTCTTCTTCAAAAACCACTGCTTCGAACGGACCCATCTCTCACTCCACTCAAACTCCAGTTTTGGGTTCCGTTCTAACTCCATAATCTCCTCCACAAACATTGGACTCAACCAATTTAAACAAAACTCCATTTCCAAACCGGTTGAGATCCAATAAGCAAAGCCCGTAAATGGAGAAGCTTGTGGAGTTATTCAAACAGGTTAACATAAACATCCCTCTCTTAGATGCAATCTAACAAGTCCCCTCTTATACGAAAATCTTGAAAGACTTGTGCACTAAGAAGAGGAAATCTCAGATACCGAAGAAAATTTTCTTGGCAAGTAACGTGAGTGGTGCTCTTACCCAAGATTTACCACAAAAAAGGAAGGACCCTAGCTGTCCTACGATTTCAATTACCATTGGGGATAAAAACATAAACCGCGCTCTTCTAGATCTCGGTGCCAGTGTTAACCTTCTTCCTTATTCTGTTTATGAGCAACTCGGTGTAGGAGAACTGAAACCTATATATTGTACTCTTCAAATCGCTGATCGATCTATTACCCATCCTAGAGGTGAGCTAGAGGATGTGTTAATTAAGGTGGGGACTTCATATTCCCGGTTGACTTCATTGTTTTAGAAACACAAGCTGTAGCTAACCTCCGGAATCAAATTCCGGTGATACTCGGTCACCCATTCCTTACAACCTCAAATGCGGTGATCAATTGTCGAAATGGTTCCATGAACCTATCTTTTGGAAATATGACAATTGAACTCAACATTTTTAGGTTAGGGAATCAGTCATCTCGAACCGAACGCTCATATACTAGATGTCTGTTCCATTCAGGAGATCGCTCCCGAAGACCGTGAATTCGAAGAATTTCTATTTGATCACGGTGATCTTGACGCCACTGGTGCGTTCCTCTTTGAACCTGCTGTTTCCGACTCTGACAACGAATATGAGTGTTTCACGTTTTAAACGATCTTGGCTTGTCACCACCTGAGTTTGAATCCTTAGACTTTTCGGATGAGTTAGTTGAACCATCCAACTCCGTTTCATACACTTGTTTTGAACCCCTCTTAGAATCCTTTGAGTTCGAGACGCGTTCGCTGATCTTGCCTTTAGTTGTTTCTCCTGCGACGCTTGAACTCAAGCCACTGCCGTCTCATCTCAAGTATGCCTACTTATGTGAAAATGAGACTCTTCCGGTTATCGTTTCGGCCTCTCTAGCTTTAGAGCAAGAGAAAGCCCTTCTCGCGGTCTTACAATCAAAGCGGCAAGCTTTCGGCTGGACGATGGCGGACATCAAGGGTATTAGTCCCCTGATCGTTGAATATCACATTCATATGATGAATGATTCCAAACCAGCTAAGAATCCATAGAGGCGATTAAATCCAATCATGAAGGAGGCAGTGAAAAAAGAGATCGTCAAATAGCTGGATAGTGGTATCATTTACCCTATTTAAGACAGCCAATGGGTCAGTCCTATACATGTCCCTAAAAAGTCGGGCATTACGATCATCACAAACGAGGAAAATGAGTTGATCCCTACTCGCACCCAGACCGGATGACGAGTATGCATTGATTATCAAAAACTAAACGCCGTAACGCGGAAGGATCACTTTCCGCTACCATTCATTGACCAAATGCTCGAAAGATTAGCTGGACATGAGTTTTATTGTTTTCTGGATGGTTACTCAGGCTACAACCAGATTTCCATCACCGAGAAAGACCGGGACAAAACAACTTTCATTTATCCTTTCGGCACGTTCGCATATCGCCGCATATATGCAATGCTCCCGTTACTTTTCAGCGGTATATGATGGTAATATTCTCTGACATGGTTGAGAAATTTCTGGAGATATTCATGGATGATTTCTCCATCTTTGGCGATTCCTTCGACGAGTGTCTACAACATGTTGACGCTGTCCTTACCCAATATAAGGATAAAAATCTCACTTTAAATAGGGAGAAATGCCACTTCATGGTGCGCGAAGGTATTGTCTTAGGACATATCATTTCGTGAAATGGCATTGAGCTTGACAAAGCAAAGATTGATGTCATTTCCAACCTCCCTCCTCCCAAATGCGTCAGAGATATCCGATCTTTCCTTAGCCATGCTGGTTTTTATAGACGGTTTATCAAGGACTTTAACAAGATTGCTAGGCCCTTGACTCTTCTACTGGCCAAGGATACTCCATTCAATTTCAACTCGGGTTGCGTAACTTCTTTTGAATCTTTGAGAAGCTCACTCACCACTGCTCCCGTTCTTTCTTCTCCAGAATGGATGCATCCTTTCGAGATTATGTGCGATGCATCCGACTTTGCTATCGGTGCGGTCCTAGGACAGCACATCGATAAGATGCCGCACGTAATCTACTACGCGAGCCAGACCTTGAATGATGATTAATTGAATTATACAACTGAGAAAGAGTTCTTGGTGGTTATATTCGCTTTAGATAAATTCAGGCCATATCTCATCGGCTCCCCAGTCGTTATCTACATTGATCATTCCACTCTGAGACATCTTTTTTGCGAAAAAGGATGCAAAATCTTAGTTAATACGTTGGATCATCTTACTTCAAGAGTTTGACCTTGTCATTAAGAACAAAAGAAGATATGAAAATGTAGTGGCCGATCATCTTTCACGACTTTCTTCTTCGCCGACGCTCTCTCCCTAAATTAACGATACTTTCCCTGATGAACAACTCTTGACGGTATCTTGCAAACTTGGTTCACAGATATTATGAACTATTTAGCAACTGGACTTGTACCAAGTGAATGGTTGAGTCAGAAAAAACTTAGATTCTTCTCTCAAGTAAAACACTTTTACTGGGACGAACCTGTAGGGTGTTTTTCGTCGCTCCATTGAGATGGGAACATACGCGCGCTTGTCAGGCGCATTACAGATTCCCCCTGCTTAGAGTAGGCTGGGGTTTATTAATTGTGGGGATCCGAATCTCCGGCAGCCGCGAACTAAGCTGCCGTTAATTACCCCTCGCCTTTGGAGCGAGAGAACCTCCAATTGACAGGTCAAACAGGTCATACGAACTCAATGTGCAATGTTGTGTTTTGAAAGTGTTTTGGATATATCGGGGGCCCCGCAGAGTTTTTTATAGGGACATTGTTGTAGAGTGTGTGTGTATGAAAAAAGGGAAGAATAGCGTCCAAAGGACGCGTTGGTGCCAGCGCCTCACGTGCCTAGCATGCGGGCACTGGACGTTGGGCGCTAGCGCCTCACGTGCCCGGCACATAGGCGCTGGGCGCTAGCGCCTCACGTGCCCGGCACGTGGGCGCTTGGGCGCCGGTGAAAAGAAGGGGTTTTTACCTCCGGAAATAGGAGTTAAACTCCAAAAGAGGATTTTGAGTGGAGTTAAACTCCAAAAGATTTATATTTGGAGTTAAACTCCTAAAGGATCTGGATTAGGAGTTAAACTCCTTTGAGGATTTGGGTCTTGGAGCTGAACTCCCAAAAAATCTTCGGAGGTTCTTCTCTCTTAAGCCTTGGATCTTCTCTTGAGCCTTGGATCTTTTCCAAAGTAAATTTTCGGAGATGGGTCTCCTTCTTCCTCCTCTTTGTTGGCTGGATCTTGGAGGAAATGGGGGGGTGAGATTCAAAATCTCCCCTTTTTGAGATCTGATGGAAGATCCGAGTTCCCCTTCAAGTGTTTGATGGTGAAATCCTATTTATTTTTAGAAAAGAAAGAGTTAAACTCTTGATTTAATTCAAAAAGGGAAAGAAGGTTTTAGAATCTTGAGGAAGGAGCACGGACCCTAATTTTTTGAGAGAGAGAAAAAGTTCTTCTAGATATTTTCATCATATTTGCTTTTATAGGCTACACACTTTACATATAGCCCCTTGGGCTTTGACAAATAGCACTTGTGCCACCCCATACCTTATGTGCTTAATTCTTTTGCACATGAGCCATGGGCTTTACAAAAATTAGGATTTATGCCTATTTTTCTTACATTTATTCATAAAAAATACACCAAAATTATTTATTACAAAATTTTTATTTTGGCATGGGGGTGGCCGTCGGCTTCATGTTCGGGCTCGACCCGGGCATTGGCCCACTTGACCTGGGCTTGGGCCCACTTGGCTTAGGGTTGACTTTGATTTTGACTTGGTCAACCGGGATGTAAATTTTGACCCCAACAAATTGCCCCCATCAATAAATACACACCACATATATGGGTTGTGTGCATGAAATTGATTGATCTTCTTTCGCGTGGAGGATGATTTATTTGGTTCCCATTTTGACGACGTGGAGGTCGTTTCTGCCATTTTAGCGACATAGACGGTTGGTGCTGCCCTTTTAGCGACTTGGACGGTCGATTCTGCCCTATTTGCGACTTGGACGGTCGGTTCTGCCCTTTTAGCGACGTGGACTGTTGGTTTTGCCCTTTTTGCGACTTGGACGGTCGGTGCTGCCATTTTAGCGACGTGGACGGTCGGTTATGCCCTTTTTGCGACTTGGACGGTTGGTGCTGCCATTTTAGCGACGTGGACGGTCGGTTCTGCCCTTTTTGCGACTTGGACGGTCGGTGCTGCCATTTTAGCGACGTGGACGGTCGGTTCTGCCCTTTTTGAGACTTGGACGGTCGGTGCTGCCATTTTAGCGACGTGGACGGTCGGTTCTGCCCTTTTTGCGACTTGGACGGTCGGTGCTTGATTTGACTTGCTCCGCTTCTTGCGGTGTCAGGGGTTGGATTTGACTTGCTCCGCTTTCTGCGGTGTTGGGATTGATGTTGACTTGCTCCGCTTTCTGCGGTGTCGGGTTTGGATTTGACTTGCTCCGCTTTCTACGGTGTTAGGATTCGACCTGTTTTCGAGGTGGAGCTTGATTCCGCCAGGGAGGTCGTTGGTTGTCTTGCTGATTTGATGTGATTTGGGTTGAAATCGGCATCGCTACACTGGAATATGGTACCAGGAACGAATCATCATCTGCCATGAGAGGATTTAGGGATTTTGGTTTTGGTTTGGCATCAGCATCGCTACACTGGAATATGGTAGCAGGAGTGAATCATCATTTGCCATGAGGAGATTCCCCTCTTTCCCAGTTTAACGACTTAGGGGTCATCTGTTCCCAGTTTAACGACTTAGAGGTCATCTATTCCCAGTTTAAAGACTCAGGGGTCTATTGGATTGGAGTTTGGAATTTTGGGGTTAGTGTAGGCATCAGCGTTGCTAACACTGAAGCACATGTGCCACGAGCAATTCATCATTTGCCTTTTCTTGTTGGGGAATGATGGCTTAGGAAACAGGTTTAGGTCCCTATCACCTAAGGCTTTTCAATTTTATGAGTCGTAAGGGTCCCATAAAATCATTTTCTCCCTACGAGTCAAAAGGATCTCGTAGGTGTACTTTCTCCTTAGGAGTCATGGGGACTCCCAAGTGTGTTTTTCCTTTATGAGTCGTAAGGATCCAACGAAGGTGTTTTCTTACGAGTCATGAGGATCCCGTAAGTTTGTTCTCCTCATGTATCGTGAGGACACATGAGTGGGTCTTCCCAAATGGAGCATAATTCCAAGCGCAGAGACCAGCCTCGTAACTGGTGATTGCGGTGGGGCATGGGTATGATGAGAATTATTTGAGCCTGTGGATTGTATACGGTAGTCAACTTGTGGACCAACCGTAGGGCTGGGAGAATTTTGGGAGAGTGGATTTTGGTTGGCGTCTGCATCGCTGCACTGGAATATGATATCAGGAGAGACTCATCATTTGCCGTTTAGGGACTTGGAATTTGGATCTTTTTTGGCATCAGTATTGCTGCACTGGAATAATGCCAGGAGCAACTCATCATTTACCCTTTTCCTGTCGGGGAACGATGGCTTAGGAGACAGGTTTAGGTCCCTATCACCTAAGGCTTTTCAATTTTATGAGCCGTAAGGGTCCCATAAAAGCATTTTCTCCCTACGAGTCGAAAGGATCTCGTGGGTGTACTTTCTCTTTAGGAGTCGTGGGGACTCCCAAGTGTGTTTTTCCTTTGTGAGTCGTAAGGATCCCATGAAGGTGTTTTCTTACGAGTCGTGAGGATCCCATAAATTTTTTCTCCTCATATATCGTGAGGACACATGGATGGGTGAGCATAATTCCAAGGGCGGAGACCAGCCGCGTAACTGGTGATTGCGGTGGGGCATGGGTATGATGAGAATTATTTGAGCCCACGAATTGTATAAGGTAGTCAACTTGGGAACCAACCGTAGGGCTGGAAGAATTTTGGGAGATTGGATTTTGGTTGGCGTCTGCATCGTTGCACTAGAATATGATATCAGGAGCGACTCATCATTCACTGTTTGGGGACTTGGAATTTGTATCTTGTTTGGCATCAGCATTGCTGCACTGGAATAATGCCATGAGCAACTCATCATTTTCCTCGGGAGGACTTGGGATTTAGGTTTTTGGTCGGCATCAGCACTGCTAACACTGAAGCAAAATGCCAGGAGCGACTCATCATTTGTCGTTGCCCGTTGGGGAGCGATGGCTCAGGAGACAGGTTTAGATCCCTATCACCTAAGGCTTTTCAATTTTATGAGCCGTAAAGGTCTCATAAAAGCATTTTCTCCCTACGAGTCGAGAGGATCTCGCAGGTGTATGTTCTCCTTAGGAATCGTGAGGATTCCTAAGTGTGTTGCTCCTTTGTTATTCGTAACGATCTCATGCAGGGATTTTCTCCTCACAAGGTCGAGAGGACTTTACGAGTGTATTTTATCTCTTTTCATGAGTTTACGCCCTTTCGGGTCTTCACAAACTCGCCGGCAGTCCTGCTGTTTTTACTCACGGAACCCTTTCGGGTTTTCATCCGTGCCCATTTTGCTTGTAGACATACCGTTTTTTTTGTTTTTTTTAGGCCGGTGGGACTTTAAATGTAGTCTCGCCGGTAGGACTTTGGGAGAGATAGGGACCGTTTACGCTCGTGGATTGTATACGGTTTTGCAGGATGTATGATCTAGACCGTAGGGTCGGTGTGCTCAATTCGCCTGCGACTTGGAGCATTCACGCGTAGTATTTCTTGAGATATCGGCCATTGATGGGTCGCATGGGCCTTTCTCCCTCAGCATTTATCAGCTGGTAGGATCCTCCATCAAACACTTTCTCGATGACGTATGGTCCTTCCCAGTTTGGCTCGAATTTTCCCTTGGCATGTCGATTGGGGATAATCGGTCTTTTGAGGACCAAAACCGATTCGCCTTTCTTGAAAGTGCGGAGACAGGTTATCTTGTCATAGGCCCGTGACATTTGGGCTTGGTACAGCTCCAGATTTTATTATACTGCGAGCCTCTTTTCTTCAAGCGCGTCGAGCTCTTCGAGCCGAAGGAGGACGTTTTCCTCCTCCGTCAATTCGTGCTAAACGGCCATTCTTAAGCTTAGAACTTCGACTTCGAGGGGGAAGATCGCCTCTACTCCGAAGAGTAATGAGTATAGAGTGTACTGAGTTGGAGTACGGTGCGTGGTACAATATGCCCACAACGCCTCATGAAGTTTGAGATTCCAGTCTCTCTTGTTGGATGAAACATTTTTCCTCAGGAGCTTGCATAGAGTCTTATTGAAGGCTTCGGCTAGCCCATTGGCTCTTGGATTATAGATGGAGGAATATCTCCAGTCTATCTTGTGCTGAGTAGCGAACCTTAAGACTTTGAAACTTTTGAAAGAAGGCCCGTTGTCAGAAATGATTCTTCTTAGTGTACCGAAATGGTATAGAATATTATGCTGGAAGAACGTCAGAATATTTTCTGTCTTGACTTCTTTTAGCGGGACAGCTTCAACCCATCTGAAGAAATAGTCAGTTGCGGCCAATATGAACCGGTGGCCTCTGGATGACGGAGGATCAATTGGGCCAACTATGTCGGTTACCCAAACTTCGAAGTGCCACGACGCCACCGTAGGATGCAACAGATTGGGATGCTTGTGAATGAAATCACCGTAAATTTGGCAGATATGACGTTTCTTTTCATGCTCTCCGCAATCCCGTATTATGGTGGGCCAGTAATACCTGAGCCGTTTAATTTGAAGTCGCATCTTGGGGTCAGATTGGTGAGCACCGTAAACGCCCGAGTGAACTTTTTTCATGACCTTTTGGGTTTCGACCAATGACAGACATCTGAGCTAGAGTTGGTCATATGACCTGCGGTATAGCATGTCATTTACAAACACATATCGGAGAGCTCTCTTCTTCAGCTGAATCCTCGCAGATTTTCCTTCCGGCAGCTTGTCGTATCGGAGGTACTTTATGAAGGGTTCTCTCCAATCGGGCTCGTCTTGGATGATCGAAGATTCTTCGGCAGGATTGTTCTCTTGTTCTACACTTTCTTCTTTACGCAAAGAGGATGGAGGCAAAATTTGCCGGCTTCTGGCTGTGATTAGAATTTCGTCCATGTCAGAATCAACTAGCTCTTTAGCTAGGCGAGCGAGTATGTCGGCTTTTCCGTTCAACGCTCTAGGGACTATCATTAGTTCAATGTGAGTGAACCGTTTCATGAATTCTACCACTCGGCTTCTGTACCGAGCTAACTCGGGTTTGTATATCTTATAGTCGCCACTTACTTGGTTGAAAACAAGCTGAGAATCACCGTAGACTCGTAGCCGAAGGATTTCCATTTCTATAGCGAGCTCCAGACCAGCTATCAGAGCCTCGTACTCAGCCTCGTTGTTTGTGCGAGGCTCGGTGAGAGCAAAAGAACGTAGTTTGGTTCCCATCGATGGCGTGATGAACACCAATCTTATCCCTGCTTTTATTCCGGGACGCTTGATTTACTGGAGGTCCTTATTGATGAGGCTCCATCGAAGTAGAGCTCCCAGCATGGCTCGCTATCCTCGAGGTGCAATATTTGTTCATCGGGTAATTCAAAATTTAGCTGCGACCCTTCTGGTATAGGATGAGCAGCGAGTAAATCGGCGAGGGCTTGCCTTTTATTTCTTTCTGAGGAGTATAAACTATGTCAAACTCAAGTAGCATGACAGCCCATCTTGCCATTCTGCCGGCGTGGCTTACTTTGGTCATTAAGTGTTTGAGCGGGTCGACCTTGGAGATCAGCATAACCCGATGAACAAGCAGATAGTTCCTCATCTTCTTTACAACGAATATCAGAGCCATACATTGCTTTTCGATCGGGGAATAGTAGTGTTCTGCCCCGACTAAAGTTTGACTGAGGTAGTAGAGGGCATTCTCCTTTCCCTCCTCGTTGTTCTGGGAAAGGAGTGCACCGAGTGACTCATCTACCGCGGCAGTATAGAGAATCAACGGTTTATTTAGAATAGGGATAGCAAACACTGGAGGGTGCGACAGGTACTGTTTGATGCTTTCGAACGCTTGTTGACATTCGGCATCCCAGACAAAAGGAGCTCCTTTCTTCATGAGCTTTGAGAAGGGCCTACATCTCCCTGATAAATTTGAGATAAACCTTCGTATATAAGAAAGCTTGCCTTGAAAAGATCTTAGCTGCGTCAGACTTTTTAGAGGGGGCATCTCCATGATGGCATTTATCTTGGATGGGTCAACTTCGATCCCCCGATGTCGGACTATAAAGCCCAGGAATTTTCCCGATGACACGCCAAAAGCGCACTTCAAAGGATTCATCTTCAGATTGTATTCCCTCAGTCTAGTGAAAACGGTCCTGAGATCTTGGATGTGATCGGCCTTGATTTTAGTCTTGACGACCAAATCATCAACATAACATTCGACTACTTTATGGATTAGGTCATCAAAGATATTGGTCATTGCCCTTTGGTATGTAGCACCTGCGTTCTTCAGTCCGAACGGCATCACCTTGTAGTATTATATTCCGATCGGGGTTCGAAATGCTGTGTGTTTCTCATCCTCAGGTGACATCTTGATCTGATTATATCCAGACGAGTCATCCATGAAGGTGAACAACTCGTAATTTGAGGTGTCATCAACCATCATTTCCATGACCAGTAGCGAGGAGTCGTCTTTAGGGCATGCCTTGTTGAGGTCCCTGAAATCGACACAAACTCGGATCTGCCCATTTTTCTTCTTCACTGGGACTATGCATGCGATCCAGTCCGCATATTTCTCTTCTCTGATGAAGCCAACATCGATAAGTTTCTTAGTTTTCTCGATGACCTTTTCTTCTAGCTCCCTTCTCATTCTTTGGGGAGCTTGTTTGACTGGCTTGACATCTGGAGAAATAGCCAGCTTATGCACAGCTACCTCAGGGAAGAGGCCATGCATTTCTTTGTTCGTCCATGCGAAGCAGTCAGCGAATTCATGCAGCAGGGCTACTATCTGCTCTTTCATTTCCTCTGACAAGAGTGAGCTGATATAGGTCGGCCTTGAATTATTGGGCGTTCCCAAATAAATCTCGGTTAGCTCATCGAAGGTTGCTTGTCCGCCATCTTCGAGCTCTTGAGGAGTTTCTTCTGGCTTGGCAATCTTGTCATCATCATTTGATCTTTCGCTGGCTTCTCCAACATGGATCATGTAACATGCCTTGGAATCAGGTTGAATGAAACCTATGCCCCGTCTATCTGGAATTCGTCCATCGATGAGTGCTCGGACCTGAGGCGGATGCCATAGCCCTTCGTAAAACTTCGTTTCGGAGTCCGTTTGATATAGCCGACACCCTCACTTTTAAAGTATTCCCGCATCTCGGGTGCATAGTATCTGGGATTGAGGATGACTCTTATGCCTCTCTCATAGGAAAAGCACACGACAGACAAATCGTCCGGGTGCACAACGGGATTTAACACATAAAACGGGATGCCCTTCTGTCCACTTTTCCTTCCGGGAACGTAGAAAGTTTTCACTGGTCCACGGTGGAGACTGACAGTGCATCGAGCTCTTCGCACATCTGCTTCGGCACCCTTGTGACGGCTAGGGACCCTTCTGTAACTTCGAAGGTCTCATAGCTTCGTTGTTCGCACGATAGCCCGATTTGCACAGCTGTTGCAAGACGGATCCTCTTCTTCTGATTCTTCAGTGTCACTGCCTAAACGAGGGTGGATTTTGCTGTCGGATGGGCCTTCAGTATCAGATTCGTCCGTATCACTACCGAAATGAGGGCGAGTTTTACGGAAGGAAGGAATAAACGAGGGCGGATTCTTGAATGGTGCTGACGCTTCCTTTTTGGCTTTGCCCCGCTGTTTTCGCGCGGCACAGAGCGCCTGATAGACTCTTGAAGAAACATTGCCGTACTTTCTCGGTCGGGGCTGGGACACGTCTCTTTGTAGCAACGTTCGGACCGCTGTCTTCTTGATTCTGGTGGTCATGGAATTTTTCTGAACCCGCTTCAGAGGTTCGAAGGAATTGCTGATTTTTACGGCCGACTCATCCATCGTCGCGGAGTAACCCTGCTCTTGGAACCTCACAAGATTCCACATGGTCGAAGTCCTGGTCCTCCTGTTGGCTCGATACCTAAGCTGCTTCTGCCTTAAATTTTCTGTTTTAAACACTTGGCAAACTTCGGCTCTTCGGGAAGATGCCGTAGACTGATTGAAAGAGAGGCCAGAGAAGATGCCCATTCGCGCGATTGTCAAGGGCACCATATGAGCTTGCTGGAGCTGCTTTATGGCCTCACTGGTGTTGACGGCCTTTCCCCAGTTGGAACAGTGGAGAGTCGTTCAAATACAGATTTGCATCTGGGGTGGGATGCTTTGGCGACCACAACGTTCGGCCTCCTGCCTCTTGAGGTCGGTTTGGCCGCTTGGGTTGCCGTGACCTCCGCCAGATGAGCTTCCAGCAGGGTAGATGATGACGGAACCAAATTGACGGGGTGGCTCCTCCCATTGCCGGCTGAGACTGGCAGGGAAACCACGCGGGCATTGATCTTGACCACGTCGGGGTCGCGTCGGAAGCTGAATTCATCTTAGGAAATATTGTTGTTGAAAGTTGATTGCTGCACGAAAAAATATTATTTCAGTACAAACATCGGCATATATGTTAAATGAGTTCGCATGAACACTTGACCCGAGATATGGGAGGAGAGAAAGGTCCCACCGGGTGTGCCAGAATCTGTAGGGTATTTTTCATCACCCCATTAAGATGGGAACATGCGCGCGCTTTTCAAGCGCATTACAGATTCCCCCTGCTTAGGGTAGGCTGGGGTTTATTGATTGTGAGGATCCGAATCTCCAGTAGTCGCGAACTAAGCCGCCGTTAATTACCCCTCACCTTTGGAGTGAGAGAACCTCCGATTGACGGATCAAACAGGTCATGCGAACTCAATGTGCAGCGTTGTGTTTTGAAGGGGTTTTGGATATATCGGAGGCCTCGCAGAGTTTTTTACGGGGGTCGCGCTATCCGGATAGCGGGCTAGGGGTCAAGAGGGCTAGCAGTCCCTTGCGGGGTGCGAGGCAGCGCCCCATTAGAAATTTTTTCTAATGGGGACAGTGTTGTGGAGTGTGTGTGTATGGAAAAAAGGGGAAGAATAGCGTCTAAAGGACGCGTTGGTGCCAGCGCCTCACATGCCTAGCACGGGGGTGCTGGGCGCTTGGGCACTAGCGCCTCACGTGCCCGGCACATGGGCGCTGGGCGCTGGCGCTTCACGTGCCTGGCATGTGGGCGCTGGGCGCTTGGACGCGAGCCCCCCACGTGCCCGGCACATGGGCGTTTGGGCGCGAGCGCCTCACGTGCCCGGTATGTGGGCGCTTGGGCGCCGGTGAAAAGAAATGGTTTTTACCCCCCGGAAATAGGAGTTAAACTTCAAAAGAGGATTTTGAGTGGAGTTAAACTCCAAAAGATTTAGATTTGGAGTTAAACTCCTAAAGGATCTGGATTAGGAGTTAAACTCCTTTGAGGATTTGGGTCTTGGAGTTGAACTATGCAAAAATCTTCGGAGGTTCTTCTTTCGTAAGCCTTGGATCTTCTCTTGAGTCTTGGATCTTTTCCAAAGTAGATTTTCGGAGATGGGTCTCCTTCTTCCTCCTCTTTATTGGCCAGATCTTGGAGGAAAAGGGGGTGAGATTCAAAATCTCCCCTTTTTGAGATCTGATGGAAGATCTGAATTCCCCTTCAAGGGTTTGATGGTGAAAAACTATTTATTTTTAGAAAAGGAAGAGTTGAACTCTTAATTTAATTCAAAAAGGGGAAGATGGTTTTAGAACCTTGAGGAAGGAGAAGGAGCATAGACCCTAATTTTTTGAGAGGGAGAAAAAGTTCTTTTAGATATTTTCATCATGTTTGCCTTTATAGGCTACACACTTTACATATAGCTCATTGGGCTTTGCCAAATGGCACTTGTGCCACCCCATGCCTTATGTGCTTAATTCTTTTGCACATGATCCATGAGCTTTACAAAAATTTGGCTTTATGCCTATTTTTCTTACATTTATTCATAAAAAAAATACACCAAAATTATTTATTACAAAATTTTTATTTTGGCATGGGGGAGGCTGGCGGCTTCATGTTCCGGCTCGACCCGGGCATTGGCCCACTTGACCTGGGCTTAGACCCACTTGGCTTGGGATTGACTTTGATTTTGACTTGGTCAACCGGGGTGTAAACTTTGACCCCAACAGAACCCTACTTGTTCAAGTATTGTCCGGACCAAATCATCAGCCAGTGTGTTCCGGAAAACAAATTCAAGAGTGTGTTGTTTTTCTGCCATGATCAAGCATGTGGCGGGCATTTTGGCCCAAGAAAGACAGCTGAGAAAGTCTTACAGTGTGGTTTTTACTGGCCAAAACTTTTCAAAGATGCACATGATTACTGCAAGACTTGCTCGCGGTGCCAACATTTGGGCCGGATTTCTAGGAGAAACGAGATGTCGCACTAACTAATCCTGGTTATTAAGATGTTCGATGTATGGGGGATAGATTTCATGGGCATGTTTCCCAACTCTTTTGGAAACATGTACATTCTTTTAGCTGTTGATTATGTCTCCAAATAGATCGAGGCAGTGCCGAGCCGGACGAACGACAACAAGGTTGTCATTAGATTCCTGAAAGAAAACATCTTTTCCCGGTTCGGGCACCCTCGCGCTATCATTAGCGATAATGAGACACATTTCTACAATAAGTCTTTTGAGACCTTGATGCGGAAATACTCGATTAATCATAAGCTATCCACGCCCTACCACCCCCAAACATATGGGCAAGCCGAAGTTTCAAATCGTCAAATCAAGCAGATATTGGAGAAAACGGTTTCTAAAAACCGTAAGGATTGGTCTTTGAAATTAACCGATGCCCTTTGGGCATTTTGAACTGCATACAAGACTGACCTTGGCATGTCTCCCTATCGGCTTGTGTACGGAAAGGCTTGCCACCTCCCTGTGGAAATCGAGCATCGTGCATTTTGGGCGATCAAAGAGCTAAATTTAAACCTTGAAGATGCGGGCAGCTATCAGAAACTGCAACTTAACGAGCTAAACGAGCTTCGGGATGAGGCTTACGAAAACGCGGTTGTTATAAAAAACTGAATGAAGGTGTTTCATGACAAACACCTTATACACAGAACTTTCACGCCTGGTCAACAGGTACTTCTTTACAACACAAGACTTCACTTACATCCTGGTAAGCTCAGATCTCACTGGACGAGACCCTTTTTTGTGTGATGTGTATACCCGCACGGTATGGTGGATTTGGAAAATCCAAAGGACGGTTCGTTTTTTAAAGTAAATGGACACAAATTAAAACCGTTCATTACCATAGAACCATCGGAGGAGCTCCTGATATTGCAGGAGCCGGTTTACCCTGCTTAATCTTCCTCTGTTTACCACCAAACTTCGGTTATCCAACCATAAACAGTGGAGACACTGTTTCAAATAAGTTTGGGGGTATATATATACTATTTTTGTACATATATATGAATATTCTTGTCCGGTGCATATCCATTTTTCTTTCTTTTGACGAGCAATCTTATCTAGTGATGCTCGGTTTTTGAAAGAGAGAGAGTGAGAAAAGGGGGAGAGGAATGTGTATATAGAAAAGAAAAAGAAACAAAACAAAAATGAGAAGAGAAAAAAAGGTTTTCTTTTTGAAAAAGCGGTTTTTGTGTAAAACATCATTTTATAATAGCTAACCCACTGACCCGAGCCCCATTCTAAAACAATCAAACAACATTTTTTGTCTTCTCTCCTCTCCCCCAACTCAACACCAAAACCCTAGCTCACGTATCTTGCGTGTCATTTTAAAGTTTGAAATAACCGCAATCAAAACAGTATCACGTGTAGCGAGCCGAGATGAGTACGGATAGTCCGCAGGAAGATGGTATATTTTTATTCTTATTTTAACAAGTTAAGTCCGTAACTTGAGTTGTTTTTATTCTAAGTGTCGTAAAAAGGATATGTTCAAGAAAAAGACTTGTTAAGGGTAGTTTTAGGTTAGCTTGAGTTAGGTTAATATTTGTCGTTTCCTTATAGACCTAACTTGATATTGATGCTAAGGTAATTGGCAACAACGTGGATTAGGGAACTTGAAGTACGTTATTTGCGATTGTGCGCTAAATCCGTATTTCTTGTCCCTTGTCCTTCTATTCTTGTCCCTTAGCCTTAACCTCCGGCAAACCACTTGCAACCGGTCACATTAGGAGTCACCGCTATCGTGGTAAGATAGGGTGCCTAACGAAGCGGATTGTGAATCGTTTGGTAGGAGTTTCAATTATGATTTAAGGGTTTTTAAGGTTTTTAGCAAACACTTCTCCTAACAAAAACTAACCATATCCTACCCTTAACAAGTAAATCAATTACTCACACATATTTACAATACCAAATTAAACATGAAAAAAGAAAGGCACATAGTAAAAATTGTAAGAAAAGTAAAGCAAAGGTTAAAGAACTAAGAACCGATATATCCGATATGCAATCCTTCAAGTGTCCTTAAGTCCAAATCTCAATATGAAATCAAAATACCAAATTTTAAACTTGCAAGCTCACTTAAGAGATTGCAAAATCAAAAAAAGACAAAGGATTTCACTAGATCACAATTGTAGTAAGCAAGTGACATGAAATGAGCAAATGAGAACTTTTTATTGATTTTCAATAAAGATACAAACTAACTTGAATTTAAGAACCTAAATTTTAAGCTTATAAGTTCATTGAAGAAGTCACAAGGTCAAGAGCTCAAAAGTACAAAAGAAAATACAAGTTAACATCTACAAAATGAAAAACTTGTTCTAAACTAAAAACATGGACCCTTCAGCCTCTCTTCTGGTGTGTATTTATAGGCATCTCCACAGAATAAACAAACAATAAAACAAGGGTGATGTGACAATGTAGATTGTCCAGAAGAAAAATCAACAACTTCTAAGCTATAAGGGCCGGCGGTAGCAGGAAAAAGTGGTATTCAGCCGGTTTTTCTTGGTGTGGTAAGGCCCGTCTTCAAGTGGTAATCTTATGTCCTCTTTATGATCTCTCTAACATTGTTTGATTCTTTTATAAAAGCTTGGTTTGCACTCTGTAGATTTTGGAGGGAAAACATGACTTTAAATCACATCACACATTTTGCTTCACTCATCACATACCCACTTGCACAAATCATGATTCTTGTGTGCCCACTTGTGCTAGGCTGTCCCCACCATGGTTCATGCATCAAAAGATTTGTGTTCACACTTGTAACTCGTTTGTATCATGTTGGACCATTCTTGAATAAAGATGTGTACACATTGATTTGTTTTTTGCAAACTTTTGAATATTGATCGGCTTCCTGTTCCGGTTGCAGTGTCGGCTCACAAACGTCGTATCCGTGTATTTGAGTGTGTTTCCAGTGTTTTGTCATGAATACCTGTAATCTGTATTTATTGAGCAGACATAGGTTAATAGTACCGATATATCACAAAATTAATAAAGAATGAGCGGTATTGAAATGCAGTTTTTCGTGATAAACAGTGTCGTTGACCAAGTTGACTAAAAAGGATGACCAGTTGGCTAGCATGAGAAGTGTGTGCAAGTTTTCGACTCGTTGAAGTATATATTAACGACCGCTCCTATTCTAACCGCACCCAGCGGTTTCGTAAAGATAATGGAATCACAGTGACACGTCGGGAAAGGTTTGGGCAATATATTGAGGCAGTAAAGACTGGTGATGGCCTATGTGTCAAACAGCTGAAGGCGTTGGAGGGGAATTGCCAACGCATTCCTCGAAAATTAGCTGTAGTGATATTCGCATTGGAGTTATGAAGACATTACTCTTTAGGCAAAGGTCGAGACATCCATCGATCGTAAAAGCCTAAAGGTGCGTGTTCACGTAAAGGGAGCCTATCGTGAGGCAATATAGATAGTTGGATGTAGAGACTGACTACGACATGGATTTAGAAGTATCATCTAGACAGGAAGGTATAGTGCCGGATGCTGTAAGTCAGTTACTCGCCGGATTGATATTGACATTGCAAGAGGAGATGATAACTGATTGTCGGAGAGTTGGGTTGGAATTAGTCTTACCAAATTCTTCGAGGAGTTAAAGCGACTACAAGTATAGTCATCATTGATAGATCACATTAAGACTGCTCGAGCATACTATACTCAATTGAAGAAGTCATGAAGACATACCTAAAATTTTCAAAGTAGCGCAGCGGAAGCATGGAAGACCCACGACCCACAAGGCTTTGGGAAGATTTGCTAATTCAAGGAGCTGAGTCCTAGTAATATGGGAACCACTAATGATTGCCAAAAATAGGAAATTCGTGCAGAAATTATGAAGGGGCACATGGTTCGGCATGCTTGTTATATTCTTTAGGCATTAACAGAGAAGCATATGTAGGAGATTGGGAGTTCACTACTAAAATAGGGGGTTGCCCCTACGGATATTGAAATCCGTAGGGGCAGATTTATGTTAGCCCTACGGATTAATCCATAGGGCTAGAAGGTTGCCCATACGGGCCAAGACGTTCAAGAATAAAAATATTAATTCTTAATTTGGTGTTTGCCCCTACGGAGCCGCAAACCAAGGACCTACGGACAAATCCGTAGGGGTAACTAAATAGCGATTTAATAAAGGGCACAGATCGATCGCCTACGCCCGTTATCTCTTTCTCTCTCTCTCGATCGCGCGCGAAACAAAATCCCCAAATCATTCCCGCCGTTCTCGTCGTCGCCACCGCCGTTCTCGTCGTCGCCGCCATTCTCGTCGTCGCCACCACCGTTCTCGTCGTCGCCACCGCCGTTCAGGTTAGTAAATCTTCAACTAAATTAAAGAAATTTTTGATTATTTAGGGCTAGGGTTCATGGCTGGGGCTGGGGTTGCGGTTGGAGTTAGGGTTCGGCAGGGGTTGCGGTCGGGGTTAGGGTTGGGGTTGGGCTGCGGCTGGGCCTGGGGATGGGGTTAGGGTTTGGCTTAGGGTTGGGGTTGGGGTTTAGCTGGGGCTGGGGTTAAGGTTAGGTTAGGGCAGGGCGGGGCTGGGGCTAGGGTTAGGTTGGGGTTGGGATGAGGCTGGGCTGGGGCTGGGTCTGGGGTTAGGGTTTGGCTTAGGGTTGGGGTTGGGGTGCGGCTGGGGCTGGGGCTGGGGTTAGGGTTAGGTTGGGGCTGGGCTGGGCTGGGGTTGGGCTGGGGCTAGGGTTAGGTTGGGGTTGGGGTGCGGCTGGGCTGGGGCTGAGTCTGGGGTTAGGGTTAGGTTGGGGTTGGGGTTTGCTGAATTTGGCAAACCTGAGAGGAATTTCCAGCAATTTTAGCCTAATTTGATTACTAAAATTATTGTTGATCGAGAAAGTCTTGGGTCCTTCTAATCAAACATTGTTTGTTACTATATGTCAACGAGTACTGATAAAAGAAAAAACCGATTTCAAGTGGAAATTAGGTATGTACAATGTTCTAATATAATTTGTATTTCTTGCCATCATCAAACATATAAAAGTACTAATATGAAATGGAAAATAAATAAATAATCAAAGTTTTGGCATATATGTAAAATCCCTTGTTACTTTTTCTTGGTTGCCCAACTTTGAAAATTCTATCTATTAAATTAGACATACTCTAAAAAGAATGATATTGCAAGAATTTGACTTGGTGGAGACTTGCATCATTAATAGAAATATGAAAGTGTAAGGACGTTCTTTACCTTCGATAGGGTTCGGTTGGGGTGGGGCTGGGCTAGCTAGGGCTTGGGCTTCATCACCTGATATAGCGAAATACAAAGCGTACTTCAGTACACCCGACCTTATTGAGTTTTCTATTGAAGTTCCCGGTCAAACGGCATATGTATATTTTTATTCGCCATGAAATCCCAATTATCAAGCTACCGAGGATGAAAAGCCACCTTTGTTAGTCGAGAGTCATGGTAATAGACTTGTCATTATAGATCATAGTCAATTGTTTTTCCTATCATTTTCTTGATCCAGATGCTAATCAACTTGTTAATTAGTTACTGTTTTTATAACATATTTGTCTATATTTGTTGACAGTGGCCTTTCTTTTGGATGAACATGTTTTTTTGATGCATGTTTCAGTCATGTGAATTCATATGTTGCGTATAATGATTTATGATATCAGTATCCTACATTTATAGTTTTAATTGTTGATTGTTATAGATGAATGCCATTGTAATAATAGTTTTTGGTTGATGAATGCTATTGCAATGTAGGATGATCAGTTCTATCAATCTTGATCTCAATGGTTTAAAATCATGTTACGGATACAACACGAATGCACAACAAACGCATAATTAGAGAGCGATTCGAGATGTTCAAGTTAAAACCAATATATGATACTCGATGATAATATGAAACCTTCATATTCCCATCGATACTCATATATGAAACTAAAAGCGCCACTTAGTCCCCGTCTATCGGTTAACATACGTGCGATGCTCGTCGTGACATAGAACTATACGAAGGTTGTTAAATATCGGACGGTATAGCTCGATACTAACAACCGTCGTATAGTCTACGCGACGAGAAAATTCAATCGTATGGTAACCCATAGGTTTGTCCCGTATAGACAAGTTAAGAATGTATAAAGCAAACGCCTTCATTCACTTGTGTTTTCATCCGTTTCGAGATATTTCGTCGGTACCTTTCCGCTGGTTCTCCGTGTACAAAGATAGATTAGATGTTCATTTCAACGTTTTTTCACAGCTTTGAAATGATTATCTATTCTATTACAATGTACTCGGAGAACAGCGGGGAGGTGCTGCCGAAATTTACTCGAAACGGTTGAAAGCACAAGTAATGGGTGTTCGCTCTATACATTCTTAATGGGATAGAAGCCTACCCCCGACAGCCGGAACACACACATACAACAAGAATACACAACAAACGCATAATTAGAGAGCGATTCGAGATGTTTGAGTTAAAACCCCTATATGATAATATGAAACCTTCATATTCTCATCGATACTCATATATGAAACTAAAAGCGCCACTTAGTCCCCGTCTATCGGTTAACATACGTGCGATGCTCGTCGTGACATAGAACTATACGAAGATTGTTAAATATCGGACAGTATAGCTCGTAACTAACAACCGTCGTATAGTCTACGCGATGAGAAAATTCAATCGTATGGTAACCCATAGATTTGTCCCGTGTGGACAAGTTAAGAATGTATAAAGCAAACGCCTTCATTCACTTGTATTTTTATCCGTTTCGAGATATTTCGTTGGTACCTTTCCGCTGGTTCTCCATGTACAAAGATAGATTAGATGTTCATTTCAACGTTGTTTCACAGCTTTGAAATGATTATATATTCTATTACAGTGTACTCGAAGAACAGTGGGGAGGTGCTGCCGAAATTTACTCGAAACGGTTGAAAGCACAAGTGATGGGTGTTCGCTCTTTACATTCTTAATGGGATAGAAGCCTACCCCCGACAGCCGGAACACACACATACAACAAGAATACACAAAAAACGCATAATTAGAGAGCGATTCGAGATGTTCGGGTTAAAACCACTATATGATAATATGAAACCTTCATATTCTCATCTATACTTATATATGAAACTAAAAGCGCCACTTAGTCCCCGTCTATCGGTTAACATACGTGCGATGCTCGTCGTGACATAGAACTATACGAAGGTTGTTAAATATCGGACAGTATAGCTCGATACTAACAACCGTCGTATAGTCTACATGACGAGAAAATTCAATCATATGGTAACCCATAGATTTGTCCCGTGTGGACGAGTTAAGAATGTATAAAGCAAACGCCTTCATTCACTTGTGTTTTCATCCATTTCGAGATATTTCGTCGGTACCTTTCCGCTGGTTCTCCGTGTACAAAGATAGATTAGATGTTCATTTCAACGTTATTTCACATCTTTGAAATGATTATCTATTCTATTACAGTGTACTCGGAGAACAGCGGGGAGGTGCTGCCGAAATTTACTCGAAACGGTTGAAAGCACAAGTGATGGGTGTTCGCTCTTTACATTCTTAATGGGATAGAAGCCTACCCCCGACAGCCGGAACACACACATACAACAAGAATACACAACAAATGCATAATTAGAGAGCGATTCGAGATGTTCGGGTTAAAACCACTATATGATAATATGAAACCTTCATATTCTCATCGATACTCATATATGAAACTAAAAGCGCCACTTAGTCCCCGTCTATCGGTTAACATACGTGCGATGCTCGTTGTGATATAGAACTATACGAAGGTTGTTAAATATCGGACAGTATAGCTCGGTACTAACAACCGTCGTATAGTCTACGCGACGAGAAAATTCAATCGTATGATAACCCATAGATTTGTCCCGTGTGGACAAGTTAAAAATGTATAAAGCAAATGCCTTCATTCACTTGTGTTTTCATCCGTTTCAAGATATTTCGTCGGTACCTTTCCGCTGGTTCTCCGTGTACAAAGATAGATTAGATGTTCATTTCAACGTTGTTTCACAGCTTTGAAATGATTATCTATTCTATTACAGTGTACTCGGAGAACAGTGGAGAGGTGCTGCCGAAATTTACTCAAAACGGTTGAAAGCACAAGTGATGGGTGTTCGCTCTATACATTCTTAATGGGATAGAAGCCTACCCCCGACCGCCGGAACACACACATACAACAAGAATACGCAACAAACGCATAATTAGAGAGCAATTCGAGATGTTCAGGTTAAAACCACTATATGATAATATGAAACCTTCATATTCTCATCGATACTCATATATGAAACTAAAAGCGCCACTTAGTCCCCGTCTATCGGTTAATATACGTGTGATAATTTATTCTTTTCAACGACAAACGCACACACAAAGCATATACATGGATTTTCTCCTTTGTCAGTAACTATCCCGTTCTTATATTTCTCAATATAGTCAGCATAACCTACAATTTATATGTTATACTGTCTAACATGGCCCATGAGTACGTCAGAGTTAAGGACTGGATGTATGTGGATTGGAAACAACGTATTCAACCTAAGTTTGTCGCAGGAGTTGCTGCTTTCCTTGAATTTGCGCGCGCATATAATAAGATCATAATAGAGAAGATTCTCTGTCCGTGCGATAGATGTGGCAATAAGTACCGGCAGAAGGTAGAATTGGCAGAGCTTCATATTGTAAAACATGGGTTTACTAGACTTTATACAACTTGGAAATATCGCGGGGAAGGAGAAGAATGCAGTACTGCGGCAGAAGAAGTAGAACAAGATAATGCGGCAGGAGAAGAAGAAGAATTCGGTAATGCGGCAGAAGGAGAAGGCGGTAATTTATTTCCTTCAGAAGAAATGGAGGATATGGTAGAGACTGCCCTAGGTGAATCTATTCGTACCGAAGATGACATTCCTTCCGGTCAAGGACCGCGTGCGGATAAATATGAAAATTTCATGAATGATGCTAGGATACCAATTTATGAGAATGCGAAGTATTCCACCCTCTCATGGTTCGTCCAACTTTTCCAGATTAAGTGTCTAAATGGATGGAGCAACAAGTCATTCACAATGCTTCTTTCGTTCTTGAAAGATTTGTGCCTCCGGGAAATAATGTGCCCGACAGCTGGTACGAAGCCCAAAAGATGATGTCTGATTTGGGTCTAAAGTGCGAGAAGATTCAAGCATGTCCTAAAAATTGCGTGTTGTACCGGAAAGAGAATTCAGATTTGAAAGAGTGTCCAATATGCGGAGAGGCCAGGTATAAGCCGAAAGATTCTGATAAGAAGCCTGATATACCTGTGAAGATAGCACGATACATTCCCATAACACAGAGGCTACAGAGGCTATTCAGGTGCAAGAAAACAGCCGAGGCAATGATTTGGCATCACCGTGCTCCTCCAAGTGAAGATGGAAAAATAAGCCATCCAAGAGATTCACCGGCATGGAAGGATTTCGATAGGAGGCACGCAATATTCAGTAGTGATCCTCGCAATGTCTGGCTCGGACTGGCTACTGATGGCTTCTGCCCATTCAACTATATGGCTGGAAGTCACAGCACATGGCCCGTTGTAATGATAATTTATAATATGTCGCCTTAGTTGGCTATGGACCAATCATACTTTATGATGCCTCTTCTTATCGACGGACCAAACTCACCGGGAAACAATATCAACATCTATCTCCGACCTTTGATCGAGGAGTTGAAATCTTTGTTCGGTGATGGTGTAGAGACATATGATGCAAACACAAATACAACCTTCATACTGCGTGCGGCTTTAATGTGGACAATTAATGACTTTCCTGCGTATGGAATGCTATCAGGTTGGTCCGTACATGGTCACAAAGCATGTCCTCATTGCCATGAACACACAACATCGAAATTCTTGAATTTTAGCAGGAAGGTTTGTTATTGCGGCCATCGACGTTTCCTACCTCCAGACCACCCCTATAGGTTAGACACGATTCATTTTGATGGTCATCAGGAGCTTCTTGGACCTCCATCCCCATTGTCCGGGGAGGAAGTGACTGCTAAATGGGATGGTTACAATAACGTGACCTTCGGGATGGATCCTACGAAACAGGTCAAACCACTATATTGGAACAAGTTAAGCATTTTCTTCGAGCTTCCGTACTGGTCTACAAATTCAGTGCGTCATTGTCTGGACGTCATGCATATAGAGAAGGGAGTATCAGAGCACATACTTAACTTGCTTCTTTGTAAAGACGGGAAATCTAAAGACAACATGAATGCTCGGATGGATCTACAAGAGTGGGGAATAAGAAGTGAATTGCACCCTAGACCGGTAGCGGGTAAACCAGGCAAGTTTGTACTTCCCAATGCCTCTTATCATATGTCACAACCGGAGAAGAAAAGATTCCTGCAGGTGTTGCATGATTTAAAAGTCCCCACAGGTTTCTCAGGATCATTCAGCAAGGAAAAAAAAATTGTGAAGGGAAAGATCGATGGGCTGAAAAGTCATGATCACCATGTTATCTTGGAGCACCTTCTTCCCTTAGCCCTCAGGACTTCTCTCCCCGACTCGGTTGGTCTAGTAATCAACGACCTATGTTGTTTTTTCAGGGAGTTGTGTGCTAAAACACTGGAGGTTGTGACGCTGGATAAACTAGAAAATTCTATTGTGTTGATACTTTGCAAGTTTGAGCGTATTTTCCCACCGTCATTCTTTGATATCATAATACACTTGACGGTTCATCTTGCAACTGAGGCGAAATTAGCCGGACCGGTACAATATCGATGGATGTATCCCGTCGAGAGGTACTTGTAATTTTTCGTTTCGCGCAATTTATAAATTTATTGTTGTCCTATATGCCCGTATTTATTTATTTTCATTAGGTACCTCTACACTCTTAAGAAGTATATACGCAATAAAAATCGACCAGAGGGTTCTATCATGCAAGGTTATCTTCTTGATGAAGCAACCACATTTTGTTCCCGCTATCTGGACGAGAACATTGAGACAAGGCTTAACCAACCACGAAGAATTCAAGATGGACCATATGGTAAAGCCGAGTATAAGAGGGTAGACACTATGTTTATCAACAAGATATACCGGTTTATCTTGCTTAATTGCGTATGTCTTGAACAAATTAGAGAGTAAGTTTTTTTGGATTAATTGTTATATCTGTGTTTGTGTGTGTATGAAATGATATAATATTAATGTCACCATTATTTGTCGAAAACAGAATTCATTTTAACGAGATACGTGAGGGGCATCCTGATTGGAATGAAGAACAATTGGAAAAATATCATCAGGATAATTTTTGTGATTGGGTCACAGATCATGTAAGTTATTCGAATAACATTTTATTGCTAGCAGTTTTAATCTAAACTTGTATCGTTATGTATTTGTCATAAAATTTATTTTGTTAGATCCACGATCCGAACTTGTCTGTATCATTTGAGAGTGATTCAAGATGTTTAGCTCAATTTCCTAGTATGGAGGTTGCATATTATAAAGGATTTGGTGTCCTTGGATACAAATTCGAAGTTAAGGAATTAGAAATATCTATAACCACTCAGAATAGTGGGATTGCGACGGTAGGATCGGACGGTGTGATTTATTATTGGTACTTAAATTGTATACTCGGCATCCACTATCCCGGACGATCAGAACCCTTTTATATATTCCAGTGTACTTGGTACGATACGCGAACCGATACGGACAGGTGGAGAAGCAACCTTGGGACTTGGAAAGATGAATATGGATTGACCAGTGTGAACACACTTCGATTTTACGGTCAGGAAGATCCGTTTATCTTTCCGAACCAAGCGTTCCAAGTATACTACTCACAGTGTTTGAAGCATCCGAGGTGGAATGTTGTATGCCGATGGAAATCCAGAGATGTCTACGATATCCCAGAATACGAGGACAGCGATGAGGACGAAGAAGAGAGAAGGCTTAAAGTGCTCCGACCGTCTGTTTTGAAGGACGGGTTGTTTTCGACCGATCATGAAGTTACGTGGGTTAGAAATGACATCGACGATGAAATCCAAGTAGATATGTATAATGCGCCCACGAAACGAAAAAGGTTATCAGTAATGTTATATTATTACTTTACATTTTACGCTCTATACATATATAGTCAATACTTTTAATGATTTTCTAATGCGTCCATGAACCATTTATCTAGATTTGATGACGATATCGGGAGCAGCGAAAGGCGGCAGGAGCTCCAGCCGCGGCAGAGGCAGAGGCAGGGGCAGAGCGGTTCTGCCACCCGGAGAGCTTCGTAGGGAACTTCAGAGGGCCGGTCTTGCGTGTGGATTTTGCCACACCTCCAGGTATACTGCACGCATATCCATTTTGAATGTAATATTACAGATATCCATGCCTGTTTATGTCAAAATTACTTATATTGTCAATGTTTGATTGTCTAGTTGTTGGTAATGCGTCCACATCTGGGACAGAGGCCACTCCCGCTCCCCAGGTATGTTTATATATCATATAGTGCATGTATATTGATTTAGAATGCTATATCATAAATATACACATATTCCTTTTGCTCTTACTTAGCAATTTTTATTATTGTCTAGCTGTAGGTGGTGACACCACCGCACCTGCGGGTATGTTTATATATCCTATAGTGCATGCATATTGATTTAGAACGTTATATTATTGATCTACACATTGTTTTTGCAATTACTTATATAATCTATTATTAATTGTCTAATTATAGGTGGTGCATCCACATCTTCCGCAGGGGCCACTCCTGCCGCTTCCATACCATCCGCATCGTCTGCAGGTTAGTATGAATAAATATAAAATATTTATTCATTTTACATATGCTCTATATAATAAATATGAACTTCATGGAAATTTAGCGTCAATGTTTATTTTCTAGTTGCAGGGGATGCGTCCGCATCCGGGACCCCGGTTGTTCCTCACCGGAGGAACTATCGTCCCGCTCGTGCTGCTGCCCGGGCCCAGGCTCGTGCGATAGTCACCGGAGATATATATCACACTTCAATTTTCGCTTAAGCTTGATTTCTTAATACAACTTTGTCTTAATATTGATTGTCTTGATATTTCGTGCAGACGCAGGGCCTCCCCATCCCCAGAGGGGGACTCGAGGCCCGAATCAGTCCCATAGGTTGAGGCCTGAAAGAGCTAGGGGAGGCAGCATCCCCCTTCTTTTTTACCCTTGACTATCGCTATATCGGTCCTCATGCCGAGAGGTTCGGCCGGTATATGGGGGATGAGAGCCGGCTCGTGAAGAACTATCCACTTCACGTTGAGTGGGGCGAGCAGCACCGGCGCTCATTCGTCCTCTTCTTTGATCAGGCTCGGGTACGTATTAACGGCCTATTTTCATTTGATTTATCCAATATATTTATTATTAACACTTGCAATCTAATAACAATATTTTTTTGTATTTTCAGTCGGATTACGATTTTCAGCCTGTACCCGACCCTGATCATCCTGGGAGGGTGCTCGACCTTCATGCTCTGTACAATGGCCTGATGAAGAACATGCAGACCAAGGTCCGATACAACAGGAATGAGCTAAAGGCCGACTGCTACTCCCTGTGGATGGCGACCCCCGAGGCAGAGAGAGCGGCCCTCCTATCTACTCCGGCATTTGCGAGAGTCGACGTAAAGACATGGCCTCTATTGTGCGATTATTTCGACTCCCAACGCAAACAGGTATGTATTTTAAATGTAATTCATTGTTTATGATATAATTTATTTCTTTGTGTTCCTTAATTAGAAAACTAAATGTTAATGCGTTGTGCAGAAACAGGCCGCTCAGAATACAGAGAACAGGAAGTCGGCGAAGAGGGGTCGCCCCACTTACACAGGTGGCTCGAGGAATATTACTCGAGCCATGGAGTTATCGGTAAATTACAATAGACCGACCTTTCTGATATTCTGCAATATTAAGAGTTATTTTCTAATATTTCTAATATTAAGAGTTATTTTCTAATATTGCAGACAGCTCAGACCGTGGCGCAAAGTAGTACACCGAGCGTGCTGTCCGCATATCTTATCGTCCACGGCACCTCGACAGATCCCGCCACGGGCGAGCTTCGATATCCCGACGTCGCTACCCAGGAGTATTGCGTAAGTGTTAAATATTTATTCTACATATATTTGAAATTTTAGTTTTGGAAGCTTCAAGTTTAAATTTTATACTTATACTTTACTGCTTAATGTGGGTGTAGGAGCGGGTGGTTGAGCAGGCCGAGGCCTCGGGGATCGATTTTACCGGACAGAGCGATCTGAGGCTGCTGACCCCAGTTCTAGATGCCGCACACGGAGGGCACCACGGAGGTTGGGAGAGAGGCCGGGGATTGGGCCCTAGCAGGGCCCATATGAGGTTGGACTCCACCCCGGTGGTTACTTCCTCCGTCTCCAGTGAGCGACGTGTCCAGCAGGAACTGGAAAGCTTGAGGGCAACCGTTGAGGAGTTAAAGGAGATGCTGGTATGTATACTACTTTATAGTAAAATATCATGTCATATTATAGATATCAACATATCCATAATTAGTACGTAGCTTGAGCTTATTTGGTTTTAGACTTAGGTTTGATTAATCATACATACATATGTAATTAAAATAAACAACGGTTTTCCAAACTAGATATCCAAATAGGATTTCGAAATAACTTGATAATGATACGAATTCGAATAATACACAGTTCTTACACGCTTCTTACACACGTTTGGTCCAGACGCGACAGGGTACATGGCATGCATCTCCTTCGGCTGCGACTCCGCAAGCCACTACATCGGCTGCGGTTCCGCAGACAGCTTCTATAGCTCCCGCGCCCGCTCAGACTACCGCAGCCGCGGCTCCGCAAGCGACTCCCTCGACGGCGGCTGCGCAGACCACATCACCAGCTCCACAGGACGCTCAGACTCCCGCTCGCGCCGAATTGCAAGGTTTATTGACCGAGGAGCAGGCGCGCGTTATTCTATCATTATTCAGAGGTGGAGCTGGACCGAGCTAGGGTAGCTTTTTGGTTCTTATTTTTTGAAACATGTATTTATTTATATCATACATATTGTACTACATTTTGAAACGATGTTGATATTGATATTGGTTTATATTTATATCATATTCAGTATTTGGGTTTCTTTTGTATATTATATGCGTGAGATGTGATTATGAATACTGCGATATATGTTGTGTGATGATTAATTTTATATTTTATTGATATATATATTATTGTGCACGGGGCGAAAAAAAATAAGGCAGCCCTTTTTAAAAAAAACAGATAATGTGTACCTACGGATTAATCCATAGGTACACATGTCCCTACGGATTAAGCCGTAGGGGCAAAATATCAGCAGTAACTGATATTTCCCCCCTGATCTCAGTGTCAGGGGGGTTGGTCTTGCCCCTACAAATTTATCTGTAGGGGCAAAAAAAGACCCCTACGGATAAGTACCTACGCATATATCCGTAGGGGATACTACTTGGCCCTACGGATATATCCGTAGGTACAGTTAATATAATTAAAATAACTGTAAATAAAATAACTTTTTTCCCCTACGCCCTAATCCGTAGGTGCAAATGTACCTACATAGAACTCCGTAGGGGTAAGTTTTTGACCGTAGGGGCAAGTTCAGGGCTTCAACTTGCACCTACGGCATTTGCACCTACAGATTAATTTTTTGCCCCTACGGAGATATCCATAGGGGCAGTGAGTTGCCCCTACGGGTAAATCCGTAGGGGCAACACTTATTTCTAGTAGTGGTTGTATGGTATTTGCTTACCAAAGATTGACGGTTTGGCACGGTTTGATTCTCCTTATTACCGTACTCTATCTCCGTAGGGGCAGTGAGTTGCCCCTACGGGTAAATCCGTAGGGGCAACCCTTATTTCTAGTAGTGGTTGTGTGGTATTTGCTTACCAAAGATTGATGGTTTGGCACGGTTTGATTCTTCTTATTACCGTACTCATTTCGTTTTGTTCCATTCACTAGAATGGTTAAAATTGATATAGCGTATTATGATCAATCCGGTATCACTTTAGTGCAAGCATTTCTTTCTTAACATTCGTCTGACTTGTTTGGACATTCTGATATCTGATTTACTTTGAGTCTTGTTTCTCTGTCTCTTAATTATCTTGAGATTTTGACATTAGATCCGAGTTTCATTGTTCTTATCCTTTCCTTGTTACTGTTAGCTTCCCGTCTATCATGAACATGATGTTGTTTGTTCTTGTTCTTTTCCTTGATTGTTCTTTCGATGATCGTGAATTTCGAGGACGAAATTTCTTTGTAGTTGGGTATAATGTAATACCCGAGAACTATGATACAGTATAATAATAGTATCAATATCTGTTGGTTAAATATATAATAATTAGTTTTAAGTTTGACTTGCTAGATGCTATAATTACTATATACTTACGTACATAACCGTAAAACCATTCTATCATTTTATGCAATTATCGTGTTTATCATTTCATATCATTAACTATTTAAATAATTCATATAATAAATTTTTGTAACCTTAGATATATATCAAATGATATATTTTAGTATGATGGTTTTAAAATAGGGTTTTGATAAGATATAGGAAATCTTTAGAATCTTTTAAACGCCTAATTATTATGCAATTTAACTTAATCTCTCTATATATATAGTTATCAAACCATAACTTATTATATATATATATATATATATATATATATATATATATATATATATTACCTATCCTATCTCTTTCTCTCTCCTCTAGTAAAGCCACGCTCTAACCCATCTCTCTCGTCTTCCCCATCTTTTCTCTCCACAAAATCCTCATCTCCATCACCCTCTTTCGACCATGCAACATCCCTCATTCATCACCACAGCCCCTCGAGCACCCTTGTCGTTGATCGTCGAGATCCCACCGCCATCTTCACCTTCATCGATGTCTTCTTCTTCTTCCCATAGCCGAGCAACCACATCTCCAACCATCGTCTTCTCCTCGCCGCTGCCTTCCTTATCGCCGGCAACTCCCTCACCCGAGATCCCCTCCTTTGCTTTCATCGTTGCCTCACCATCGACCCAAGAATCGTCACCGTCATCATCTCCCTCGCCTTCACCTTCACTACAACCGAACCAACATCTCCTCTTCAACTCCGTCCACCACCATCGACATCACCTTCGTTCTCCCTTCGAACCCATCACTCGACCACCGATATCACCTCGACACCATCCTCCATCTTCAACCTCCATCAACTGCATCTCCTAACTCCATCGCCGAGAACCCATCTCGTCTTCATCGCCAATCAACCTCAACTGAGAACCCATCGCCTTCTTCCCCCGAGACACCATCACCGGCGAGAACTCCCTCAACTGAGACCCACAAATCAACTCGAGGCCCATGCAACAAACCCCAGCCGAGCACCTTAACCGATCTCCATCCTCTCCATCACAGTAGCACCCAACGATCCAACTCTAGCCACCTCGTCGCTGATGACTTCGCCAAGTGCCGCCTCCGCCGTCGTCGCTGTAGTTTAGTTAGGGGAGTTCCAGTCGCCGTCGCTACTATGGTGTCACCGACTTCTTGACACAGTTCCAGCCGCATTTGCAGTAGCCGCGCCGATCTCCTCATTGTCGCATCACCGTAACTACATCCGCCGTCATGACCTTCGTCTCGAGCAAGTGTTTAACCGGGCCCAAGTTCTAGCCATGATCGTGCATCGAGTCGTGTTGTGCTTCGTGTGTGTTCATTTATCCGCCATTCCGTTCATCGTGATCGAGGCAAGTTTACAACTTGCTATATACTATAGTCTAAATAATATTTATACATGTATATTATCGTAATATTATTTATTATTACTACTATACTGTTATATCTATCTAATATGTATATCGTTAATTAGTTAATAATAACAAGCTTTGTAATTTGCAGTTTATAACGTTATGTAGATTATATCTATAACTAGAAACTATACAAACTATTCCAGTTGGCTCAATTGGTAAATGAAGTGTAGGAATTAATATGATTGTTTTCGTTATATTATTTATCGTACATAGATAAAGGTTACAACGGTATTTCATCATGATCTGTTCGCATGATATTACCACAAGTAAACACTTTATTTAATTGAATACATTATTACTGACATGCTTATAACCGTCATCCTGTTACAAATATTGCTATCTTGCTTGTACCTATTTACCTGTAATATTTACCGATACCAACAATCCTGATTTGTTGTCCTGAAGGACGTAACTTGTTGTCTAGATAGACATAACATGTACCTGTCTGTTTCTGTGTTGGCATTACGTAGATATTATATTCATACCTGACTTAGAAAATGAAACCTGGGGAAATAGGAAAATCAAAAGTGTAACTGAAGTATAACTTAAAAGGATATTACATGATCCGTGGTTCCGGAAGAGGGGTAACGGAACAAAATCATTCTTGATCCGTACATCCGGATCCGTGGTCCCAGGGGGTAACGGGATATATCTTGGTCCGTTATCTCAGGGGGTAACAGGATATATACTTTTGAGTTATATGGAGGAGTACATTCATTGGTTTCAAATACCTGTAGAACAGTTAATCTAAAAACATAGACCTTAGGATACACATGACATGTTTGAATACCTATAGCCTACTGTTATAACACCGGTGATTGATTTTATTTATACTCGTGATATCTCACTCTTGCATGTGACACACTATATAGCACACTATTCAGTTTATTATTATGTATGATATTCATGACGCTCTGACGTATGGGTTTTGCATGGGCCAGATACATGACTTAGCACGGGAGTACTTCGACAGGATTGCCGATTTGTGGGAACCATTTCACTTGTATAGTTCTTATTGGTGGTTTAGGTATTCTTTTCCCTTGGATCTTTAGTGCTTCCACCACTGTTTCCTGTTATTGTTCTTGTGACCATTGGACATGTTTAGAGATAGATAGTTATATTATTGTTCTGATTACTGATTGGCAGTCGTAATGTGACTATGGGAGAATATTTCCTTACTATAAGTAGCATGGTTGGCCTTATTATGTTCCTGAATTTTTTGGTATTTTGGGAAGCGGGGCGTGACACTCGTCGTCACTTCAAGAAAGCTTCAGCGCTATTTCCAGGAAAATACGATCATTGTCCTCACCGATCAGCCTCTGGGGAACATCCTTGGTTCCCCCAAGTCGTCGAGCCGCTTAAAGAAATGGAGATGGGAGTTTTCGCAATTCGACATCCAGTACCGACCAAAACAAGCTATCAAAGCCCAAGCCCTAGCAGACTTTATGGTCAAATGCACCATTCCCAGCAGAGAAATGGCGACGGCATGGGATCCAAGCCCACAAAACTTAGTCGAAGAAAAGCTCAGTACAATTCCGGATTGGATACTTTATGTAGACGGTTCCTCCACAGAGGAAGGAAGTGGAGCCGGACTGGTTTTTCGCGGCCCCAATGAAGCCGAGATGGAGTATTCTTTGCGGTTCAGCTTCAAGGCCTCAAACAACGCCGCGAAATATGAAGCGTTATTGGTCGGCCTACGAATCACCTTAGGGGTGGGGCTAAAGAAGATAAGAGTCTGCAGCGATTCCGCGTTAATCGTTGAGCAAATGGCCGGACGATTCGAAGCCCGAGAACACCTCATGATGAAATATTTTGCCGAAGTGAAAAGGCTAAGGAAAAATTTCGACAAAGTCAAAGTGGAGCAGGTTCCTCGGAGTATGAACATCGAAGCCGATGCCTTGAGCATGCTCTCCTCCTCTTATTCGGCCAATCACAGGAGGAACATCCTCTTTGAAGTCCTGTCGCAACCAAGTATCGAAAATACAGAAGTGATACACAGGGGCTACGCCACTCAAGGAGATACCTCGGATTGGAGAAAGCCTATAGTGGAATTCCTCAAGGATGGAATGCTCCCCGAGGACCGAACAAAAGCACGCAGGCTCCGCATGAAAGCTCGTCACTTCGTGTGGAGCAATGGCAACTGATATAAAATTCGTATACCCAACATCTGCTCAGATGTGTCAATTCCGATGAAGCTGAGTACGTTCTCCAAGAGATACACGAAGGAGTCCGTGGCGCACATCAGAGAGCCCGCAATCTGATCCAAAAAACGCTACTACATGGCTATTATTGGCCGACGATCCACACCGATCCAGAGAAACTCATACGGAAGTGCAATGCGTGTCAACTCTTCGGCAGCATTTCTCGGCTACCATCCACAGAGCTAACGTCGCTTAGCTCCCCTTAACCATTCGCCCAGTAGGGAATGGACATAATCGGCGAGCTTCCCACAGACACAGGGGGCACAAATATATTCTCGTCGTTGTAGACTACTTTAAAAAATGGGTCGAAACCACGCAGATCAGAAAGCCGGATGCCGCCTCCACAGTGAAGTTCCTGCAGAACAACAAAATTGCACGGTTTGGAATTCCGAGGTGCATCATCACCGACCAAAGAACTAACTTCAAGAACGTTAAATTCAAAAAGTTCTGCAACGACTACCACATACTGATGAAGTTCTATACAGTCGCTCGTCCCCAGTGCAACGGGCATGCCGAGGTAGTAAACCGAGGTGTTATCTGGAGGCTCAGAGCCCGCATGGAAGGAAGGCAAGGCGGATGGGTCGAAGAGCTACCTTGGCTACTCTGGGCATTGCGAACGTCGAGGAAGACACCCACTAGGGAAACCCCATTCAGTCTTTGTCATAGCACCGAGACAATGGTCCCCGCAGAAATCGGTCTATCTAGTTACCAGGTCGAACACTTCGACAACAAAACCAACGTCTTGGCCCTTCGAAGCAACATAGACATCCTGCTAGAGAAAAGAGACCGAGCACAAATAAGGATGGTCGCATATCAGCAGAAGACCACCCGGTACTACAATACTCGGGTCAAACACCGAGCGTTCAAATCAGGAGACTTAGTCCTCCAACGCAACGAATTTGAGGACAAGGGAAGCTGCACAAATTCTCCCCGAAGTGGGACGGCCCCTTCCTCGTGACCGAGGTATTGTCCGGAAGAGTGTACCGACTCTAAGATTCCTTAGGATGTAACCTTCCGCGGCCATATAATGTAAAATAGCATAAATTGTATTGTTAAATTTGTATTGCCTTTAATAATAAAGATTCCTGGTTCTTTGCAATCCAGACTATTTTTCTCGTTTCCAAGCTAAGACACCGTGCACGGCCGGCGGGCAACATCCTGTCAATCACGCCTATTCACAGCGGATAGTTTCCTGACCGACCTAAACTATGGATCTGAAGCCCTCTCACGAGCCTATAGGCTATTTCCAGCCCAGCTCAGAGGCAAGAAAAGTATCCCAGACCATCTATTTACTCAAGTAAATAAAGCGCGGGTGTACCTATAAGTAGCCGACCTAAGTCTCGCTCCGCTCATCTTATCTCAACTCCGAGGTGAAAAAGGGACACTGGTCTATCTACACTTGGGAAACGAAATAAAAAAATTCATTAACAAAATGTACTCTCAGCTTCTCAGTCTTACAAAAGTGCCCGGGGGCTTACAAAAGAAAACACTATTCTGTCACTTAACAATTACAACAAAGGAGGAAGATGCTCTTGAAAACATTGGTCGTGGTGCTCGAAACAAAAGTCCGCCAACCGATCCCAGGAAGTATCCCATCGCTCCCTCTGCCTATGTCTATGGACCCAAGCAGCTATGGTATCGTCGTGGACTCCTGCCGTCGCGCATGAAGCTATGATCAATATCTGTTGGAAAGATCGACACAGGAAGCCTATCGAGCAATTTTGTCTGCTCTTCGAGATCAAGCCTAACTTATGGGTCGTGCGCATCTTATCGACGGCTTCGTCCAGCGCTTATTGGGACAACGCCCAAAAAAGGCCAGGGGAAGACCTCTAGATCGCGTGGATAAGCACATGCAGGAGAGAGGATCGGCGTGGAAGTAACCGCCTATAATGATGTTGCAGATGACCTATCACGGCCTCGTATGTGGAATCGGAACCGTTGTAGTTGTAATAGTAGACGTCGTCACGAGAGACGGTCTCCCGAATGTTGTACATGTTACCGGCCGTCGGAAAATGATCGATTACGATGGTTGAAACGAGAAAACAGGCATGAGCCGAGCAAAGGTAAGACAACTAAAAGTAAATGGGTGGAAGTGCCTAAAGGAAGGATAAGACTCCTCTATTTATAGCCTCAGCAAAAATTCCCCTACAGTTGACTTCTGCCAAGGCGTGAATTACGGAGCATCGCATCCATCCGATGAGGCGTCGCTACGCGGCTTCCGGTCATTGGCTGCCTTCCTTTCATACAGATCCGAGCAGATTGAACAACGCCGCCAGAAGATACGCGTGGATTTCAAGATACCTTCCATACGCCACGTGGCCCCATGAATCGAGGAAGCGCAAATGTCCACGTCACGACGATCCGACCTTCCATAGAACTGAAGCCCTCTCACGAGGCCGCTAGGTAGTTTCCTGTCCGACCGATTCACAGCGAGCGGATTCCTGCTCGACCTAAGCTGTGAATCACAATTCCTCATACGGGTATATTCCTGCTCGTCCCCGAGTCATACCTATCCATAGAGAGCAGATTCCTGCTCGGCCCGAACTATGGATCTAAAGCCCTATCACGAGGACGCTGGGCAGCTTCCTACCCAGCCAATTCACGGCGAGTGGATTCTTGCTCAATCTAAACTGTGAATCCCAAGTCCTTGTGCGAGTAGATTCATGCTCATCCCTGAGGCACACCCATTCACAGCCCGCAGATTCTTCTTCAGCCCGAACTATGAATCTGAAGCCCTCTCACGAGGCTGCTGGACAGCTTTCTGCCTGGCCAATTAGTGAGTGGATACCTGTTCGACCTAAGCTGTGAATCCCTAGTGCTCGTGCGGGTAGATTCCTGCTCATCTCCGAAGCACGCCCATCCATAGCGAGCAAATTCCTGCTCGGCCCAAACTATAGATCTGAAACCTTCTCACGATGCCACTGGGCAGCTTCCTGCTCGGCCAATTCACAGTGGGTAGATTCATGCTCGGCCTAACCTATGAATCCTAAGACCTCCCGGAAGGCCGTCGGGTAGACTCCTACCTGGCACACATACTTGAAGTAGACAGACTACTGCGTAACCCAAGTAAGAAAGCTCGTCTACAATTAACGGCCGATCCAACTATTGTTCCACTTGAATCGACCCATCTTCGGGGGAAGAGGGGATATTACCGAGCTTTGTAAAGTTTCTAGAGTTTCCAAGAGGATACCGGGCTATATATACTTGAAATGTTTATCATGAGTTTACCTAGTGTTCACTCGACCCACGTTACCTCGTTTCCGAGGTGAAGAGGGGGCACCGATCTATCTACCCTTTGAAAAATAAAACAAATTTTTTTCGATCAGACATATTACAAACGAGCAAAATACTTCATTAATTTCAAAATTGATGTATAAGATATTATGAGCTCCTCAATTTTACAAATTTTTTACGCCATGAGTGTAGGGTTCCTAGGCACTCTTGTGAAGGTTCATAAGGCATCAAACATGCCCGGATAAAATTTTAGACGTGCCGAACAACCCAAAGCCGGGATCTTTGCTAGAATATTAGGGTTAAACATGCAAGATAACAACTTTATTACTAAGTGTGAGGGATTACAACCTTTGTAGTCCGCTCCTTCGCTTCACAAGCTCCGAGTAGAAGTCCCTTCGTCATGATACACGATCTCCCGGATTCAAGAGAGGCTCCACGACTCGAACGATCCATGCTAGCTTGTAGTGTTCCGTTTCTCCGATGATCTACGTCGAAGTTGCAATAACTCAAGCTCTCTCACTCTCAAGAGGTGAACACCCTAATCTAATGGGCTAGATTAGATGAGGATGATGAAGTAGTATTTATGCTATCTTTTTATATCATAATCTCACATGAAATCATCACAAAAGGAATTTCTAGTAAGCTTTCTCAAAGCTAAAGAGAGAAGAAGAAGATGAATAATGAGATAATTCCTTTTGTCATGAATAATGAAAAGAGTATATCAATAATAATGCAACCATGGTTAATAATGACTAGGATAACCCTTGTAGAGAGTTAACTAAGGCTAGGGTTTGGTTGGGTTAAGATATGAGTCATAAGAAAATATCTATCATAATATCTTCTTCATGATAAAAGAATAACTTCTAGAAGGTGCATGAAGCAACTAACCCTAATCAAACCCTAACCTCATTTAATCATCACTAAACATGTTTCATTATTAATCATATCATGTCACAATAATATATATCACATATATATTATATATTTGCAACAAAAGAAAATAATACAATTAACATATATCGCATATATATCAATGTATTATCCGGTGAGAAAATGAAAAAATAAAGTGAGCCAATATTAGATAATGTAATACAATATATCATATATATTATTTTACATTAAATCATTAAATCAACACTTGATCCGACAATCCGGCTATATCGAATATAACCGACTAATATATCATGTACCGATTCATCGAATCAACACTTGATCCGATGACCCGGTTCATATCTAAATATCGCGAGAATATAATACGGTATCTCATATCGCATTATCCTCGGTCCTGCACATATCACATATGTGTCTCTACTCCGTTTTGCCTGAGCCAAGAAACCTCTGTGTAGGACTCTAAAGAATTGTCAATACGCCGGTAGCAGGTGATGATCATATCAAACACCCACAAGCTGCAAGCGATCAACTAAACGTAACAGCCACCTAGGTATTGAGCGATCAGAAGATCAACAAGCTAGCCTGTGCATTCTCCTGTGAATCCAATCAGTAACACTTCCGTACAGTCCGGTCTGTTCGTCTGATATGTCGCATATCAAGTCTAGGGGTGGTATACGTCAGACCCCAGTAACCGATAAGTCGTGTCGATGTGAGGCTCATAACGGGTCGAGAAACTACTGGTAACACTTACCAGTAAATCTCTATATCAGCCCTGGCCAGGGACTTCCAGTTATAGCCAATCGAACATAGCACAACATCAACTCCCTATACCGGGAGAGACGAATCCCCTCCTATCGCTCATTGCCTCCATGTGATTCGGGACTGTACCCAAAAGCCACCGTTTTGCACGCCCTCTTAGACGTGGTAAGGTGGAAATCAAAGCACAGTGGGAATCACACAAGACTCTATGACGATTTCGAGTCTACAGACTACCCTATACCAGTGTCACCGGAGAACTGCCATCTGACGTGTGGTATATCACCATCTGGGAGTTCTCGGCGAGTCCGTCCAGTGTACCCAGTCTCTACTGAGCACCCGTACACCATCTCTAATGTCAAACACCGATGGATATGGGATCATCCATCACCCATCATATGGGTCAAGATGCGTATACGCTAGTCTACTCTGGTGTATCGATGCCCTGTCTCGATATACCCTCGACTAGGAACAATTATAGGATGTACTCATCGACTACCGAGGCCCCACAAGTATGATCTCATCATAGTCCCAGTAGTCGAGTACAGATCCTAAGGGCTTTATCAACATGTGAGAGAAACACAGTAAACCAATACAAGTCAACATGTTAAGATAAAGTGAAACCAAATAGCATACTATCATGACGAGCAAGAAAGTCATCTCTATATATATCCAAGCATCCATTATAATATATATCATATGTACAACAATGGCCTCTAGGGCATATACATAACTAACAATCTCCCACTTGCACTAAGGCCAGCTGCTGTAGTATCTCATACCTAGCATCCTGAATAATCTTTCAAACTGTATCTGGGGAATAGCCTTCGTGAGTGGATCCGCAGTGTTGTCCTTCGTATCTACTCTCCTGACCTCGATCTCCCGGCGATCAACTATCTCCCTGATCAGGTGATGCCGCCTCAGAATATGTCTGGACTTTTGATGGGACCTGGGTTCCTTGGCCAATGCCACAGCTCCATTGTTATCGCAATACAGGGGTATTGGATGTTCAATGGATGGAACCACACCAAGTTCACTAATGAACTTCTTTATCCAGACAGCCTCTTTGGCAGCATCGTTGGCAGCGATGTATTCAACCTCCATCATCGAGTCTGCAACGGTATCCTGTTTGGAACTCTTCCAACATACCGCCCCTCCATTGAGGGTAAAGACAAATCCCGAGTGCGACTTAGAGTCGTCATTATCACTTTGGAAGCTGGAATCGGTAAAGGACTCAACCTGGAGTTCTCCGTTACCATACACCAAGAACATCTCCTTAGTCCTTCGTAAGTACTTGAGAATGTTCTTCACAGCTGTCCAGTGACTCTCTCCAGGATCTGCTTGATACCGACTCACTACACTTAGTGAGTATGCTACATCGGGTCTGGTACATAGCATCGCATACATGATAGAGCCTACTGCCGAAGCATAGGGTATCCCTTGCATGCGAGCTCTCTCCAAATCAGTCTTGGGAGACATCTCTTTGGAGAGAGTGAGTCCAGAGATCGTGGGTTGGTTCCCACACTTGGATTCTTCCATACTAAACTTCTTTAGTATGGTGTCAATGTACATGGATTGGGACAATCCCAGTATCCGTTTAGATCTATCTCTATAGATCATGATTCCCAATATGCAGGAGGCATCACCTAGATCTTTCATTGAGAATCTCTGTGATAAGAAGAGCTTGACTGATTGCAGCATAGGAATATCATTTCCTATCAAGAATATGTCATCCACGTACAATACGAGGAAGACAACCTTACCCTCTGCTACCTTCTTATAGATACAAGGTTCATCTATATTTTTGATGAAGTCAAACTCTTTGACTACAACATCAAAATAGATGTTCCAACTCCGCGATGCTTGCTTTAACCCATAAATGGATTTAAGCAGCTTGCACACCTTTCCGCTGCTCCCACTATCTACGAAGCCCTCTGGCTGAGTCATGTACACGCACTCTTCTAAATCACCGTTTAGAAAGGCGGTCTTAATATCCATTTGCCAGATTTCGTAGTCATGGTATGCAGCAATGGCAAGTAAGATCCGGATGGACTTAAGCATAGCTACTGGAGAAAAGGTTTCATTATAATCCACACCTGGTCGTTGACGAAAACCCTTTGCAACAAGTCTAGCTTTGAAAATCTCAACTTTTCCATCTACACCAAATTTCTTTTTAAAAATCCACTTGCTCCCAATGGGTTTTACCCCTTCAGGAGAATTTTCCAAAATCCATACTTTATTGGTGTACATGGATTCCATCTCAGATCGCATTGCATCCAGCCATTTCACAGAGTCACCACTCGTGATGGCCTGCTCGAAGCTAGTTAGGTCATCATCTTCCATGATGCAATCCTCGCTTCCACCATCAATAAGAAATCCGTAGTATCTCTCAGGTGGATGAGAAACCCTGCTAGATCGGCGGAGAGGCTGGGGTTCGTCGGGTACTACTGAATCCTCTGGTTCCACTAAATCTTCAGTTGTAGTTTGTGTTGCTGGAACCTCTTCCAGCTCTACCTCATCGCCACTAATTTCTTTTGCAAGAAATTCCTTTTCTAAAAAGGTAGCATGTTGAGCAACAAACACCTTTTGTTGTTCACTGTGGTAGAATAGATATCCATACGAATTGCTTGGATATCCTACAAACTTACAAAGAACTGATCGTGCCTCGAGTTTGTCCGGATTTTGCTTTTTAACATAGGCCGGACAACCCCATATCTTAACTCTTCTAAGAGATGGTTTCTTCCCATTCCATATCTCATATGGAGTGGTAGGCACTGATTTAGTTGGAACTCTATTCAATAGGTATATGGCCGTCTCCAACGCATACCCCCAAAAGGAAATAGGTAACTCAGCTGTACTCATCATAGAGCGCACCATATCTAATAGGGTGCGATTCCTTCGCTCCAATACACCGTTGTGCTGTGGTGTATAAGAAGGAGTAAGCTGAGAGAGAATCCCATTCTCTTTTAGATAATCTAGGAACTCATTGCTTAAGTATTCACCTCCTCGATCAGATCGAAGAATCTTAATACTTTTGCCCGTTTGGTTCTCTACTTCGTGCTTATATTCTCTGAATTTCTCAAAAGCTTCAGACTTGTGTTTCATCAGGAACACATATCCGAATCTTGAGAGATCGTCAATGAATGTAATGAAGTAGGAAGAACCGTTCCTGGCATGCGTAGACATGGGACCGCATACATCACTATGTACCAGTCCTAAAAGTTCCGTAACTCTTTCTCCGTGTCCACTAAACGGAGCTTTGGTCATTTTTCCTTTGAGACATGAATGGCAAGTATCATAAGATGATAATTCGAATGGGTTCAAATATCCATCTTTATGTAACTTAGCCAGCCGTGTCGCATTGATATGACCAAGTCTACAATACCACAAGTAGGATTCGTTCATTTCTGAACTTTTCCTCTTGTCTGCGTTTTGTATATTGAGCACTGTATTTTGATTTAGAATGAATATGCTATTATGTAACGAGACTGATGCAATCAACTTTTGATCTAGGAATATGTTCATAACATTATCCTTTACTACAAAATTATATCCTTCTTTACTTAATAAAGAAACTGATATAATGTTGCACATCATGTTCGGTATATAATAGCACTCATTTAGAATCAGTGTATTACGACTTGGCAATACAAGGTGATATTCGCCAACTGCTTTGGCTGCAATACTTGCACCGTTCCCTATTTGAACGGAATGATCACCTTTTTCCAGTTCTCTACCTTTTCGTAGCCCATGTAACAATTTACATATGTGGGATCCTGATCCGGTATCTAATACCCAGGACGTAGGGTGAACTGAGAAACAGTTCTTAATAACTAACACACCTGAAGAAGATGCATCACCATGCATGTTCTTTTGGGCGGCGTGAGAATCCAGATATTCTCTTGTTTCCTGTTCAGTCTTATAACTCTTATAAGAAAAAACGGGTCCAACGTTCCCCTGCTCAATATAATATGCGGGTTCAGTCAATACATCCATATTATTATCTTGATTATGGACTGACATGGTCGCTACCTGGAGAGAGAGAGAAGAAAACACTTTAGCGTATGCTCTTGCAAGATTAGACTGGTTATTATCTTATCTAATCAGGATGTCTCCCACTGTTTTTATCAAATCTACCTTCAAACCCTAAAATGTAAGATTAGCCGGGATTAATTACACCCTACAATTTCGTCAATCTTTCAGCCAGATCAGTGTCGGTACTTTGAGGGAGGTTCCCTATGCTTTCGCACGGACCTAATTAAAGTAAACCTCGTTTTCCCAGAGGCGTAACCTCGTTAACACTTTTCTAGACACCTACTTGATCGGCTAATTGTCCTGTGTAAAAATCTTCCAGGAGTAACTCTTACTTGCAGTGGGTATCGGGATCCAACTATCTCATAGGAGGTATGCAATCTCATTGCAAATTTCAACACTTGAAATTCCCGATAATGCTTTTACCCCTAGCAACTTATGACCTTGGCTAAGGTCAACAAATTATAAGTGCTAGTCAAGTTCAACCCGTCATTTCCTGATTGAATTAAACCCACCCGTACGACCCTTGGCTAAGGTCAACAAAGTCGTACGACTACCCTAACTCAATCGCATATCATGTTTTAGCAGATAAATACTAATTAGCTACCGTACACCACGTCTTGGCTAAGGTCAACAAACGCAGCACGAATACTAACTAGTCTCTATCTGAAATGACGGAGGGCTACGCAGGTTTTTCAGAAAACCCTGAGCATAATGAACTTGATATCATCGTAGAATCGAGTGATTTTGAAAAGGAGGGTTTTTGAGGCTTCTAGTTTCGCTAAAGAGGTCACTCCCGGTGAAGAGATCTCGGCTCTTTCCCCATCGAATAAGGTGCAGGATATATCATATATACCGTTGTGCAAAGCAAGAACTATATAAGCTGTCAAAAACTAAACCGCGAGTTTATAGCATTTGCCAGTTTCGCTAAAGAGGTCACTCCCGGTGAAGGGATCTTGGCTCTTTCCTCATCGAATAAGGTGCAGGGCGTATCATATATACCGCTATGCAAAGCAAAACTGTAACTACCCTTTTTTATAAAGTTTTGATTCTACAACATCTTTTAGGTTTCTTTTTCCTTTTATTAATCTTATTAATAAAAATCCCATCAGCTTATGCTTCCTAAGCATCACAGAAGAAACGAAAGCAGTAATATTTATATATCAGCATATATATAAAGTATAAGCATTCGTCTCAGGCAGTAATATGATCTCATCACAGAACATTGCAGCAGAAGAACATATATGAAATATTGGATATACTAGGATGTCCGTGTTTTCAATACGAGCCGGTATAAAACACGGATTCCACGGTCGCGACGAATAGCCAAACCCATATCCCAAGACCCCTACGAGAGCGACAAGTAACACTGCCAATTCTAGGGTTAGGAGACCCGGTCTCGACTCCTCGAGATGGCCACCCACTGGACCCTAGAACCCGATTACTTGTGCTCCCCTCCTTGGGTCTACCTAATTCGGAAAAGTAAATAATATACAACACTGGTGACATCAACCTCAACCCGGAAGTGCCCCAAATAAAAGAATATCACATTACAAATGAATTTTACATGAATGAAAATAAAAACCCTCATCTCACAGAAAACCCCCGGCTATTCAGAACGCGACGATCCAATATAGCATATCACAGCAACACATAATATCACATATCATTAATGTAAGTAAATATGCGCATCCCAATTGTCGTTGACATATAGCAACGAAACCGGCGATATCACATATTACACTTACGGTCACAGAAAAGAAAGTGTAAAATTACAACATTTGGAATCCACAATCACTTTAGACATCGTAAATCCGAAATATCACATACTTCGCATTTCATGCCTAACTCTATGAATTCCAGATATTGTATCACATTCCAGATAAATAGACAGTATTAAACTTTCCGAACAGATAATCAAATACCCAAAATTTCCTAAATTGCTCAACACTTGAGCGGAGTTCAAATAATCCCAGAATATGTCACAGTACCGGTGATCCAGCCGTAGAAGGGTCAAGCCAACGCCTCACATGTGGCACGCCGTACTGCCCCAAACCCTAAGGTTTAGAGGCAGTTCAAGACAGTCACATAATCGAGTTAAGGTTTGTTGTCTTCTAGAGGGTCCACCGCTTAACTTGTACAATTTTCCGAAAGATTTAAACCCGATAAAAATTCAACACTTGAAAGTTTTACGTGCCGGGAAAATGTGAGTTAATGATATCCGTTCGAACATTTTAACAGTTTCTAAATATCCGGAAATAATAACGAATTTAAATATTCCGATCGAATCTACGATTACAAAGTAAACCCTAGATTACTCAACACTTGAGTCACTTTAAAAATACCCAGAAGAATCAATAAGCACCTACGGATATTACCATGAAGCCACGTGTCCCAATACCCAAGATCGGCCGTGGAACCGCCGCGGGAAGCAGGTTCCCACCGCGGTTCCGCGGCGATTTCATCGAATTGGGAGCTCGTATTTCATGATAATTCTTAGATTTCCCTGCTGATTTTTTTGAGTATTTTTAATTCAGAAAAAACACAGTTTTTAAAAAATGTACAGAGAGGGGTCCGTTTCGTCGTATCGGGGTTGATTCGGAGTTTTAATTTCGTATACACGTCGCCTAATGCTCTAGCTTGGCTCTGATACCACTGTAGGGTTCCTAGGCACTCTTGTGAAGGTTCATAAGGCATCAAACATGCCCGGATAAAATTTTAGACGTACCGAACAACCCAAAGCCGGGATCTTTGCTAGAATATTAGGGTTAAACATGCAAGATAACAACTTTATTACTAAGTGTGAGGGATTACAACCTTTGTAGTCCGCTCCTTCGCTTCACAAGCTCCAAGTTGAAGTCCCTTCGCCGCGATCCACGATCTCCCGGACTCAAGAGAGGCTCCACGACTCGAACGATCCATGCTAGCTTGTAGTGTTCCGTTTCTCCGATGATCTACGTCGAAGTTGCAATAACTCAAGCTCTCTCACTCTCAAGAGGTGAACACCTAATCTAATGGGATAGATTAGATGAGGATGATGGAGTAGTATTTATGCTATCTTTTTATATCATAATCTCACTTGAAATCATCACAAAAGGAATTTCTAGTAAACTTTCTCAAAGCTAAAGAGAGAAGAAGAAGATGAATAATGAGATAATTCCTTTTGTCATGAATAATGAAAAGAGTATATCAATAATAATGCAACCATGGTTAATAATGACTAGGATAACCCTTGTAGAGAGTTAACTAAGGCTAGGGTTTGGTTGGGTTAAGATATGAGTCATAAGAAAATATCTATCATAATATCTTCTTCATGACAAAAGAATAACTTCTAGAAGGTGCATGAAGCAACTAACCCTAATCAAACCCTAACCTCATTTAATCATCACTAAACATGTTTCATTATTAATCATATCATGTCACAATAATATATATCACATATATATTATATATTTGCAACAAAAGAAAATAATACAATTAACATATATCGCATATATATCAATATATTATCCGGTGAGAAAATGAAAAAATAAAGTGAGCCAATATTAGATAATGTAATACAATATATCATATATATTATTTTACATTAAATCATTGAATCAACACTTGATCCGACAATCCGGCTATATCGAATATAACCGACTAATATATCATGTACCGATTCATCGAATCAACACTTGATCCGATGACCCGGTTCATATCTAAATATCGCGAGAATATAATACGGTATCTCATATCGTATTATCCTCGGTCCTGCACATATCACATATGTGCCTCTACTCCGTTTTGCCTGAGCCAAGAAACCTCTATGTAGGACTCTAAAGAATCGTCAATACGCCGGTAGCAGGTGATGATCATATCAAACACCCACAAGCTGCAAGCGGACAGCTAAACGTAACAGCCACCTAGGTATTGAGCAATCAGAAGATCAACAAGCTAGCATGTGCGTTCTCCTGTGAATTCAATCAGTAACACTCCCGTACAGTCCGGTCTGTTCGTCTGATATGTCGCATACAAGTCTAGGGGTGGTATACGTCAGACCCCAGTAACCGATAAATCGTGTCGATGTGAGGCTCATAACGGGTCGAGAAACTACTGGTAACACTTACCAGTAAATCTCTATATCAGCCCTGGTCAGGGACTTCCAGTTATAGCCAATCGAACACAGCATAACATCAACTCCCTATACCGGGAGAGACGAATCCCCTCCTATCGCTCATTGCCTCCATGTGATTCGGGACTGTACCCAAAAGCCACCGTTTTGCACGCCCTCTTGGACGTGGTAAGGTGGAAATCAAAGCACAGTGGGAATCACATAAGACTCTATGACGATCTCGGGTCTACAGACTACCCTATACCAGTGTCACCGGAGAACTGCCATCTGACGTGTGGTATATCACCATCTGGGAGTTCTCGGCGAGTCCGTCCAGTGTACCCAGTCTCTACTGAGCACCCGTACACCATCTCTGATGTCAAACACCGATGGATATGGGATCATCCATCACCCATCATATGGGTCAAGATGCGTATACGCTAGTCTACTCTGGTGTATCGATGCCCTGTCTCGATATACCCTCGACTAGGAACAGTTATAGGATGTACTCATCGACTACCGAGGCCCCACTAGTATGATCTCATCATAGTCCCAGTAGTCGAGTACAGATCCTAAGGGCTTTATCAACATATGAGAGAAAGACAGTAAACCAATACAAGTCAACATGTTAAGATAAAGTGAAACCAAATAGCATACTATCATGACGAGCAAGAAAGTCATCTCTATATATATCCAAGCATCCATTATAATATACATCATATGTACAACAATGGCCTCTAGGGCATATACATAACTAACACCGAGGCTTACAAAGGAAAACAAAAAAGGGGGGTGGTGGCTTCAAATCGTCTTCTCGCCCAAGGTCTCATCGTCGTCCATCTGCCCGACGCCTCTGCCCTTTAGCTCTTCCTCGGGGAGATGGTACCTCGCGCAGTGCTCCTGGCTATCGAGCCTGAGCACAATCTTCTTAACGGAGTCAAGGGCATTATGCTACCCAACGGCCGCAGATTCGGTGAGGTCGAGGTAGAACTGGTCGAACATTTTATAGTCCTCCACCGCCTTCTTCGTCCTATCTTCGGCCTTTTTCTCCGCTTCATTGGCCACCTGGGAATCCTTTTTGGAAGAGTCTCTCTGCTTTTTCATCGTGTCAAAAATCTCGTTGACTTCGCCTGCCAGGCCCCGGAGGGCCCGGTTGGACTCGGACAGCGTTGCGGCATTCAGCTCCTTCAAGACCAACCGCGACTCGAGTGAAGCGGTGTTGTCCTCGGCCTCCTTTAGCTTGGCGAGGATTTCTTCCTCGTGCGAAGAGGTCTCCCCCGTCCTTTTTATCGCCGGGGCAACCTCTTCGATCTCCATGGCAGCCAGGAGGGCGCAATGATGGAAAACCTGCAGAAGGATGCAAACAGTATTCATCAAGGGCTGAACAGGGGAAAGATTACTTGAAAGAAATTACGGAGAGCTCACTAACCTGGACGGACTCCTGGGCTATCGCGGCGACCCGGGCTTTCATGGTGCCCCGAGGTATTTTGGCCCCAGTCGCTTTTTCCATGCCCGCCAAGAAGCTGTCAGACACAGATAGTCCCGACGACACCTCGAGACGGAAGCCGCCCTCCTGAATATGTACCCCGGCCGACCCCGACCGGGAAATCACCTTCTTGAGCCTCTTGACCGGAGACTTGGTGGAAGAAGGCGCCTCCCAGCCTCACCCAGGGAATCTATTCCCGGGCTTGTTTCTACCCACTTCTCATGCGCTCCTCGAAGACTGGCAAGGGACAATGGTCTTTGCGGAAGGCCCCTGGCAAAGCGTCCTACTCGGCGCGAGCTTAAACGAGCTTGCGTTGTCGCCCTTCCTATCCTGTGCCTTGGCGGCCAAGACGGCCATAATCTTTGACCGGTCCGTGGGCTCTGCGAGGAGGAACAAGAAAGGGTTAGTAACAAAAGCAAAAAAATATGTCAAGTATAAATTAAGCGGCTAGGACCTAACTTACCTAGGAAACACGCGGGACTGGGTCCCGCCCAGCTCAGGGTCTGCTCGGAAAGCAAGACGTTGACACAGTGGATAGGCCACCACAGGGACACAACCCTCATCTCCGAGACATTCGACAACTTGGCCTTCAGGCAATCCGCCCTATGCCATTCGGTGGGCACTGGCCAATTCTCTCCTTTCGGAGGACCGACGAAAATAAACTTCTCCTTACGTGGATGGAAGAAGGGACGACCAATGCACATGACCCGACCGCCCACCCTTATGCTTCTTAAAGGAAAAATATACCCAACTCGGCTCGTCCTTGCGAGTGCCCGGATGGTTCTTGCAGCATAGAAAGAAAAAGAGGAGCCATAGGTTAAAAGGGATTAGATCGATTTTGAGCTAGATCAGGAATCCGAAAAGAATCTTTTACGAATTCAGGTGCTAGCTGGCCCAGGGCGAGTTAAAAATAATGAAGGACTGCACAAATCTCGGGAGAAAAGGGAGCTGCTTGGAACTCTTCCAAGTACAGGGCAATCTCATTACCATGTATCGGTCTTGTCACGCCCCGCTTCCCAGTGTACGGGCAGAGAGCGCGACGAGGCCGCTACGTATTTACTCTGAAGTAAATACGCTAAGCGTAACTAAGCAATATAAAAGAAATGTACACAAGAGACAAATATAAATAAAACAGCAACTTTATTTATTCACATTCTTTTTACAATATATGGAAAAGTAAATACAACTGAATGAAAGCAATGCCTAAACAGTGGCATAACAGAAATGAAAAGTACTGAAATAAAAATGTGTACAATGAAGCTAAAGCTCTGGGTCATAGGCAAGCTGATCCAAATCCTTACCAGTAGGCTCGATCTCCTGAGTGTCCATATCACCTGACAACATTCCAAAGAAGAAAGAGAAGGAATGTCGTCAGCGAACAATCGCTCGGTAAGTCCTAAAGATAAAGGAGAAATAGAATAGACAGAAAGAGAAAGTAGCTTTTAAAGTTGTATTCTATGGTTAACGCTGTTGTTTGTAGCTTGGTACAGAAGGATGCCAGTATATACGAAAGGAGTCTCTATATGCCAGAGACTAGAGCAAACGGAAGTACAAGAAACCGTTATGCCACGGTACAATAGCAACGGAATATAGGTTAGGTGTCTTAATCTTGCAGTCTCGTGCCACTTCTAACACCTTCCATACCAATCTACCCCTTAAACCCCACGAAGTATTGATTGTATTATTTGTGTTGTATTGTAAATTGTATTGCCTTGTATATATGAATGACTTGCCGAAACCATGATATCAGTAAATGGATGTAATTGGAGAATCGTGTAAATGGAAGTATATCCATGTTTCGGTTCAGTCAATACAAATTGAATATATGTATTCCAGGATTCATGTTGGATTGTAGATTGTAGATTGTACTTGAATCATATTCAAGTCAGATTATTAATGAGACTCGGTCTGAGACAGAACAATTAAAAAAGAAATTGAAGTCCTGATTGTTTTGATGTTATCGGTAACCGCTGCACATGGGCGGCAAAATTTGTGTCTTTTTCAAAGACGATTACCGTATTGATAACACCGTTGTTAAGTTGTCTACCTTGGATAGGCAACCATCCATATCTCCGGCTCCCTGAGGCTCAAGAGACTGGTCCCGCTTAAACCTATATTTATTAGGGTTCTTAGGGTAATTTATAGAACTTGAGGAGGTTTTATGCAAAAATAATTTGTATACTTTTAAAAATACACCCCAAGTATTTATTTATCGTCTTTAGAGTTTTCATGGTTGTAGATTTTATATTTGTGACATTTCTAGTGAATAAACCTATTTTTCATAATACATGGTATTAAATTATAATATTGAACTAGTATAGAATTCGTGGTATTTTAATGTAAAGTGGTTCTTGTGATTTTAGAAAAAATTTAGAATATTTATATTATCATAAAATAGATATTTTAATGATACATATATATATATATATATATATATATATATATATATATATAATTTTAATATATTTTATATTTCTAGAAATCTCATTTTCTTAAGATTTTCGTATTTTAAATCTTCGAGACCGAATGCTCCTTGCGGAGGTCTGAATCTCGCACTACTAAACCCAGGGATGTGCGATAATCCGCACCATCCCAGTCGGGTTCCCCAAAATGGGTTGTAACGGCGCTTTGCAAAGATTTATACAAAATACGAATTCTTATAGAAACAGTTTTAATAGTTAGGGGTATTTATATGTAAAGATTCGTTTTCTCGTATTCTATGTTCCCGAAAGGTATTGTGTTATATTGCATATGAGTCTGTGAGGAGGTAGGTCATTACCTCGTGATCTATTCAATGGTATAGCAAGATTTTGATGTTTTAAATGTCGAAATCAAACTACATGGTATTTTAGTGAAAAAATACAATAACAATTGAAATAGAAATTCTTTTGATATGGAACTTGTTCAATATGACTTGTTATTATTTAATAGTCAACATGTAATGGTTTAGTATGATTGTATATAAGAAAAAGTGAGATTTTTAAGAAGAACCGAATCGGACATCGGATTAACTCCGATTCCGTCGGGTTTTATTAAAAACATGTTTTGAGACTAGAGAATAGAAGAGGGAGGTGGTACTTACGGGTTTGGAGCTTAGAAGAGAGGAAGAGGGAACGGTAGGAGGCGCCGGTGCGTCGTTTCGTCGCTGGGAGCTCCTAGGGTTGTCGTCGGAATTTCGCCGGAGCTTCGTCCTTCGCTCACTTCAATTGCACACTAAACTTCTAGAGATTTTCTTGAGAGTTTTGATCAGAATTTTGGAGTGAGGGGGGTGTGTCTAGGGGTTGTATTTATAGGGTAAGGCTAGGGTTTAAGGTAGGTGAAAGGTTGAATTGAAAAAATGTATTAAAATAGAGTAATTAGGGTTTTAAAGAGTCTCTGGTACTGGTCTAAGGAAATAAAGTATGCAGGAGTACAGGGGAGGTGAAGAGGCCCAACTTTGATGTTGTGGACTCGGCGGTCCGGCCGAGTCCGGCCGGCGGCGGCGGCCCGAGTCGGCCGAGTCGCCGGCCGATTAGGCCGAGTCAGGCACCCAGAGTGTTCCCCGTCGCTTCATTAACCTTTTGGTCCAGTTAGTTTAACATGTGTAGTGGGGTTTTACGGGTTTAGCACGTGTAGACTCTTGGACTTCTAAAAGTTTAAAAAGAAAATAATATTAAAAATAATATGGGGTATGGGATTTGAACTCTAGTGGCTTGGTTCAACAATGCAAGGTATTACCAATGAGCTACAAGCTCTTTCTTACTATTAAAAAGCAAAACAAACTTATATCTTGTGCTCAGGTAAAAATACCCATTTTCTGTATTTTTTGAAAAATTTGTACAGAGAATTGTACAGGAAATTTAGGGTTGTTACATTCTACCCTCCTTATAAAAATTTCGTCCTCGAAATTTGTAAAAGGAAAGTGTAACAGATTCAAGGAAAGTTTGGTGACAGAACTATTGGTAGTGTATGAAAATATTTAGAAGAAAAAAAGATTGCAAAAAGTTTTGGTCAAAGTTGAAAGGAATGTGAGGGAGTTACGAGTGTTACCTTAGTTCACAATCTCAGGTTCTACAGCCGTTAAGGTGTAGTTGGGGGTGTGAGCTGAGTTGCGTCTATAGGGAAAGGTTCCAATTCTATGATCGGATGCGCCACAAACTAGGCACGGGCCTTTTGCACGCCTACAGTCCTTTTACAAGTGTCCCTTTCTCCTACAGTAGTAGCAGAAGTCTGGACTCGACTGGTTAATTACTTCTTTCTGTCTCTTGGGTTCAGAAGGTTGTATAAGATAGGCTCCTCCTGCCATCTGGGTGGCAGAGCGCTTTTTACCGGTTGCTTCTGCTTCTGATCGGTTCACTAAAAGAGCAGTCTGCTGCTGCTGTCCCTCGAGGAGGCTGCGGATTGCCTCAAGCAGAACCGTCTGCTCGTTGAGCGGAGCAGGGACGGCAGGGGTGAGTGGTAGTGGTGGAAGTGTGTTGTTGATATTGGTGCTGGTGTTGTTTGGGGAATCCATAACCTTGAAGAAAAATTTGGGTTAGGACAGATTCAAAGTACATGAAATGATAAGATTCAAGAAGTATGAATTGTAAAGAATGTTTTAGTTGCTGGTTCTTGTGTTATATTGCTTAGTTTGTTCATGCAGAACAGAACTGCATGGTAGAGTTTCATACAGCTCTGACCTACATGGGCCACCAACAAAACCTGTCATGCCCCGCTTCCCAGTGTACGGGCAGAGGACGCGACGAGGCCGCTACGTATTTACTCTGAAGTAAATACGCTAAGCGTAACTAAACAATATAAAAGAAATGTACACAAGAGACAAATGTATAATAAAACAGCAACTTTATTTATTCACATTCTTTTTACAATACATGGAAAAGTAAATACAACTGAATGAAAGCAATGCCTAAACAGTGGCATAACAGAAATGAAAAGTACTGAAATAAAAATGTGTACAATGAAGCTAAAGCTCTGGGTCGTAGGCAAGTTGATCCAAATCCTCACTAGTAGGCTCGATCTCCTGAGTGTCCAGATCACCTGACAACATTCCAAAGAAGAAAGAAAAGGAATGTCGTCAGCGAACAATCGCTCGGTAAGTCCCAAATATAAAGGAGAAATAGAATAGACAGAAAGAGAATGTAGCTTTTAAAGTTGTATTATATAGTTAACGCTGTTGTTTGTAGCTTGGTACAGAAGGATGTCAATGTATACGAGAGAAGTCTCTATATGCTAGAGACTAGAGCAAACGGAAGTACAAGGAACCGTTATGCCACGGTACAACAGTAACAGAATATAGGTTAGGTGTCTTAATCTTGCAGTCTCGTGCCATTTCTAACACCTTCCGTACCAATCTACCTCTTAAACCCCGCGAAGTATTGATTATATTATTTGTGTTGTATTATAAATTGTATTGCCTTGTATATATGGATGACTTACCGAAACCATGATATCAGTAAATGGATGTAATTGGAGAATCATGTAAATGGAAGTATATCCATGGTTCGGTTCGGTCAATACAAATTGAATATATGTATTCCAGGATTCATGTTGGATTGTAGATTGTAGATTGCACTAGAATCATATTCAAGTCAGATTATTAATGAGACTCGGTCTGAATCAGAACAATTAGAAAAGAAATTGAAGTCCTGATTGTTTTCATGTTATCGGTAACCGCTGCACATGGGCGGCAGGATTTGTGTCTTTTTCAAAGACGAATACCGTATTGATAACGCTGTTGTTAAGTTGTCTACCTTAGATAGGCAAGCACCCATATCTCCGGCTCCCTGAGGCTCAAGAGACTGGTCCCGCTTAAACCTATATCCACTAGGGTCCTTAGGGTAATTTAGAGAACTTGAGGGGGTTTTATGTAAAAATAATTTGTATACTTTTTAAAATACACCCCAAGTATTTATTTATTGTCTTTAGAGTTTTCATGATTGTAGATTTTATATTTTTAACATTTCTAGTGAATAAACATATTTTTCATAATACATGGTATTAAATTGTAATATTGAACTTGTATGGAATTCGTGGTATTTTAATGTAAAGTGATTCTTGTAATTTTAGACAAAATTAGAATATTTATATTATCAAATAATAGATATTTTAATGATATATATATATTTTTATATAAAAATAATTTTAATATATTTTATATTTCTAGAAATCTCATTTTCTTAAGATTTTCGTATTTTAAAATTTCGAGATCGAATGCTCCTTGCGGAGGTCTGAATCTCGCACTACTAAACCCAGGGATGTGCGATAATCCGCACCATCCCAATCGGGTTCCCCAAAGTGGGTTGTAACGGCACTTTGCAAAGATTTATACAAAATATGAATTCTTATAGAAATGGTTTTAATAGTTAGGGGTATTTATATGTAAAGATTCGTTTTCCCTTATTCTATGTTCCCGAAAGGTATTGTGCTATGTTGCATATGAGTGTATGAGGGGGTAGGTCATTACCTCGTGATCTACTTAAAGGTATAGAAAGATTTTGATGTTTTAAATGTCGAAATCAAACTACATGGTATTTTAGTGAAAAAGTACGATAACAATTGAAATAGAAATCCTTTTGATATGGAACTTGTTCAATATGACTTGTTATTGTTTAATAGTCAACATGTAATGGTTTAGTATGATTGTATTTAAGAAAAAGTGAGATTTTTATGAAGAATCGAATCGGACATCGGATTAACTCCGATTTCGTCGGGTTTTATTAAAAGATGTTTTGAGACTAGAGAATAGAAGAGGGGGGGTGGGAATTACGGGTTTAGAGCTTAGAAGAGAGGAAGAAGGAACGGTAGGAGGCGCCGGTGCGTCGTTTCGTCGCCGGGAGCTCCTAGGGTTGTCGTCAGAATTTCGCCGGAGCTTCGCTCTTCGCTCACTTCAATAGCACACTAAACTTCTAGGGATTTTCTTGAGTATTTTGATCAGAATTTTGTAGTGAGGGGTGTGTGTCTAGGGTTGTATTTATAGGGTAAGGCTGGGGTTTAGGGTAATTGAAAGGTTGAATTGAAAAAATGTATTAAAATATAATAAAATGTATTAAAATAGAGTAATTAGGGTTTTAAAGAGTCTCTGGTACTGGTCTAAAGAAATAAAGTATGCAGGAGTACAGGGGAGGTGAAGAGGCCCAACTTTGATGTTGTGGACTCGGCGGTCCGGCCGAGTCCGGCCTGCTGCGGCGGCCCGAGTCGGCCGAGTCACCGGCCGATTCGGCCGAGTCCGGCCGAGTCAGACGCCCAGAGTATTCCCCGACGCTTCATTAACCCTCTGGTCCAGTTAGTTTAACATGTGTAGTGAGGTTTTACGGGTTTAGCATGTGTAGACTCTTGGACTTCTAAAAGTTTAAAAAGAAAATAATATTAAAAATAATGTGGGGTATGGGATTTGAACTCTAGTGGCTTGGTTTAGCAATGCAAGGTATTACCAATGAGCTACAAACTCCTTCTTGCTATTAAAAAGCAAAACAAACTTATATCTTATGCTCAGGCAAAAATACCCATTTTCTGTACTTTTTGAAAAAATTGTACAGAGAGTTGTACAGGAAATTTAGGGTTGTTACATTCTACCCTCCTTATAAAAATTGCGTCCTCGAAATTTGTAAAAGGAAAGTGTAACAGATTCAAGAAAAGTTTGGTGACAGAACTATTGGTAGTGTATGAAAATATTTTAAAGAAAGAAAAATTGCAAAAAGTTTTGGTCAAAGTTGAAAGGAATGTAAAGGAGTTACCAGTGTTACCTTGGTTCACAGTCTCAGGTTCTACGGCCGCTAAGGTGTAATTGGTGGGGGTGTGAGCCGAATTACGTCTATAGGGACAGATTCCAATTCTATGATCGGATGCGCCACAAACTAAGCACAGGCCTTTTGCGCGCCTACAGTCCTTGCACAAGTGTCCCTTTCTCCTGCAGTAGTAGCAGAAGTCTGGACTCGACTGGTTAATTGCTTCTTTCGGTCTCTTGGGTTCAGAAGGTTGTATAAGATAGGCTCCTCCTGCCATCTGGGTGGCAAAACGCGTTTTACCGGTTGCTTCTGCTTCTGATCGGTTCACTAAAAGAGCAGTCTGCTACTGTTGTCCCTCGATGAGGCTGCGGATTGTCTCAAGCGGAACCGTCTGTTCGTTGAGTGGAACAGGGACGGTAGGTGTGAACGGTAGTGGTGGAGGTGTGTTGTTGACATTGGTGCTGGTGTTGTTTGGGGAATCTATAACCTTGAAGAAAAATTTGGGTTATGACAGATTCAAAGTACATGAAATGATAAGATTCAAGAAGTATGAATTGTAAAAAATGTTTTAGTTGCTGGTTCTTGTGTTATATTGCTTAGTTTGATCACGCAGAACAGAACTTCATGGTAGAGTTTCATACAGCTCTGACCTGCATGGGCCACCAACAAAACCTGTCACGCCCCGCTTCCCAGTGTACGGGCAGAGGGCGCGACGAGGCCGCTACGTATTTACTCTGAAGTAAATACGCTAAGCGTAACTAAGCAATATAAAAGAAATGTACACAAGAGACAAATGTATAATAAAGCAGCAACTTTATTTATTCATGATCGCACGCTTTTGGCATGTCGGATGTTCAAAGTTCTAAAGTTATAACTGCGATCAGGACGGTGTCGTTTCGCAGCTAGCCGGTTGAGCACGGGTCGATCCGCAGGAAGACGGTTGTATGTCCGTTCGAGTTTTAGACGAGTCAATAAAGAATGTGTATATGTTTGTTCAATTCTATCCTAAGTGTTTTATATACAAGCATAAAGTTGTTAAGAAAAAGATACGAAAGTGTAAGCTAAAGAAACCCGCACTCAAAACCTTTGAGCCGAGTCTTGACCAATTGAAGCTAGAGCAATTGGCAACAACGTGGATTAGGGGATTTAAGCACGGTATTCGTGGAATCCGGTTTATTTACCCTTGTCCTTCCGTTCTTGTCTCTTGCTTTCGTCTCCGGCCAAACCGAACGCAGCCGGTCGCGGTTAGGAATCACCATTACCTTGGTAGGGTAGGGTGCCTAACGGAGCGCTTGCGTATCGTTTGGGCGGAGTTCAATAGAAAATAACGGGAAAAGGAAATGAGCAAAGAAATATTAACTTACAATATCGTGTTTATTCTTAGCAACAAAATTACAACCATTCATAAAATGAACCAAAAAGAGAGAACAAAAGGATAAATAAAGAAAAGAAAAGATTACAAGCAAATAATTAAAGTGCATGGTAATAAATTGCAAGTAATAAAAGACAAGAATGAAAAATGCAAGAAAGAGATAAGCAAGAAAGTAACACTAAGAACCATAGAACTCAAGACAAGCCATGGGATCGATATCCAACCCTTAAACTTGCAAGCTCAATCAAGAGGTTGCAAGATTAAGAGAAGGGTAAAGAACTCATGTGAAATGAAGCACAAAAGAGAGAACAAAATGATACAACCCCTTAAGATCAATGACCAAACCTTAAACTTGCAAGCTCACTTAAGAGGTTGCAAGATCAAGTTAAGGTAGAGAGCTCAAGGGGGAAGCTAAGCAAAAAGAATGATACAAAAACCCTCGTCTTCATTTAACATCCACTTAATGCACTCACTACATTTTCATGGAGGAAAGAATGAAGAAGAAGAAGACTAAAAACTAACAAAAAAGAGGCATAAGCATGAACTCCCTACAATGGTTCAGATCTGGGGTATTTATAGGAGGAGAGTTGAAACCCTAGGGTCAGATTCTGCCCCTAAATGAAGTGACCAAACTGCCCACAGAAAATGACACCCTGCAGATCTATACGGCCGCGGTTCCGCGGCCTAAGCCTGCTTATGCCGCGGAACCGCGACTATATTAGGGAATTGGGCCGTGGGGTTTTGTGGGGATCCCTGGTTTGCTGTTGTCTGCTGTGTGGTATATGACTTTTCTCAGAATCTCTTCACAATTCTTCCAGAATTTCAGTAGATCAAAAGGTGATGTGATGTGGATCTTTTGCCATGATTTCCTCGAGCTCCACGTAGATTTCTTGGATCTTGTGTTGACATTGAGCTTTGTGCATGAAAATGACAATCGATTTGCCATTTTGTCCCTTAAACTGGTATGTGGCAACACACGGATAGAGAGCGGAGACCCGTGTTTTATCTGTTGTTGGCAGTAATCCGGAATTTGTCGTACTTTTCCATGATATTCACTGTTTAGAGCTGAGACCAGTATCCTGCAATTATGTAGCAAACACTGATTAAAAGCGCCTGCCTATAAACAAACGAGCGTAAAAATGGGCGGTATAAAATGCAATATTCTGGTATGAACAAATACCCCCAAACTTAACTTTTGCTCGTCCCGAGCAAAACCAATTATTCACAAAAAAGTCCTAACCGCACTTTCGCAGGGAACGCGATTGCACTGAGCTCGTGCAACAAGCCGTTAAATCTCTAGGTGTCCCTAGTAGGAGAAGTGTTGTCTCCTGAGGGTTTTCAGCGGATTACACCCACAAAATCCGGTCAAGCTAGTTTTGCGAAATAACTATGATTCAAACCCTAAAGTTTTGTTTCAAAAAATAACAATTCTATGATCCTAAGTCTAGACTATCGAACCCTTATTTTTCACACATCGCTTCTTATTTAACTAAAGATTTTATATGTCTTTACGTGCAGTGCAAATAGTGTCGTTAAGTTCCAGAAGGATCGATTAAAGTCATCATATCACACAATAAAGCCCAGATAAAAATTTTAAAAGGATCACATAAGTTTTATAAAGAGTTAAGCATTTTTCAAGTTTCGTTTTCCAGTAAAGTTTCAACTTCAGAATTTCTATCTTCCCTAACAGGAAACTATGTCTTATTTTTCACTCTACCTTTTTCTTGTTTTCATTTCATACACACCTCTATGAACGTGCAATAGTCTTTATCATAGAATAAAACCTTCATATCTCCGCTAGAAATATTTTTTTTATAAAAACCTGTTTTTTGTCAAGATTATTCTCACACAAAGAACCGTTAGGAATTTTAACTCGGAGAGAACACTTACTTGACTTTGTTTTAATCTGGACTTTCTAGGCTTTTTAACGAGCTTTGAGTCAATGCACCCAAACCAGTTGGTTTTAGAGCATTAGGTGTGGAGACACCCCAGCGGACTTAATTACTCAAGTTACCTAGGCCAAAAAACAAAAGACAATTTAGCGTGAAAATCATGATGATTCAATGTGAACGGAGATATAACCGGCAGTTCGGTTATTTTTTGGATAAAAGACGTGTTTTAGTGGGTTAGGTATGTAATCATTCCAATCAAGTTCCAGATGGGTTATTTTTCAGAATTAGTTCCAATTAAGGCATCAATAACATTCCTTCATTTTCGCTTCACTTCATAAACTATTCTTGATATTACTTATTTCAGAACAAAACTATTTGATCCTCAGAAAATCATTTATCCATTTAAAAGTTTTTAGACATAATAGACATTTCATCTAATTTCCAAAACTCACGACACGTGTAGTGTAATGTAAAGACGTATATCAGCTATAGTTAACTTCAAAGGAGAGTTATCTTTCAGGTTTTCAAAATCTAAAAATAAGATTTAGTTATTCTTATCTTATCAAACAAAACCGTCGAAATGTTGAATCAGAGTTCTCCCACTAGCTAACTTGACAAAACGTTTTTATGTTTTTAGAAAATTTTCTGATTTTTATGGATTTTTAAATAGGTATGCAAATGCAAAATATACAAATGAATACGAAGGTAGAAAGCTTACCGAGCACACCCCCAAACTTAAACTTGACAGTGCCCTCACTGTCAGGCTACACCAAGAGGGTCAAAATTGTCGGCTCTCTCCAAAAGAAAATTTTATACAAAACAAAAAGAAAACCCAAAAAAAAAAGATATATACAAAAAAGGGTTCCCCCCAAACTTAAGTGAAATAGTGTTTCCACTGTTTAAGCGGTGAAGTTCAGGATTAGGGGGAAAGAAAACAGTTTCAAACTATACAAGGGCTTGCATAGGCCAAAAGTGAGCATCAACCATTCAAAGATTTTATCGCTATAATGCACAGGTTGGTAGAAGAAGGCGTAGAGAAAAGAGAGGGAGATTACGCGAGACCGTATGGAGATAGAAGTGGTATACGGTCTAGGTGTATGAGAAGAAGAATGGCGGAAGGGAGAAAGAAGTGGAATACGAACTTGAGGGTGGAAATGGATTGAATAAATGAGTACAATCTGTAATGATCGATGTGAAAAGATGGATTGTACTAATTTGTCAATATGGCGAGAAATTGGGTCAAATCCCTCAAGATTCGTGAGAAATCATGGGTACGCCGAACTTGGTAAACCAGACAATGGAAATGGAAGTGATACAGTTACTTGCAAGATCGGAACGATGGAAAGGGTAGAGGAAAGTGATCGAGGAGGGGTATCAGGTAAAGGTTCGGGAGGGGGTACACAGTCAATGGAAGAGACAGGATGAATTGGAAAATCCGACTCATCAATTAAAACTGGTTCATCCTCAAAAATTTCCTCAATGTTCTCCTCAAAAATTAGCTCATCCATGCAGTTATCATCAAAATCAAGACGCGTATGAAGTTCGGGAAAAACATTTAATGACTCGGGATGATGAATTGGAAAGAAAAACTCATCCAAATCGACGGGTTCATCATCCAAAATATTCCCGGCGTCAATATCCTCAATCAAGTGAAAATCAATTTTCTCGGACATCTCAACAAAAGCATGGATATTAATCAATTCAGGTTCTAGAGTGGAGGTGTAGAGGTCAAAAGGATTGGGTGTGGTTTCACTTGAAAAGGACCCTTCACAATCGGGCAAATCAAACACTACAAAATCACATAACTCATTACCTGTTCTATTTTTAATCAATGAATCGTTTGGGATACTCGATAGACTTTCAAAACAGGAGTTGTGGGATTCAAGTTGAAATGGGTAGGTTTGATTTGGAAAGGTATATGGCTCACTCTCTCCGCTCAAAGTCTCAACCTGTCCTACCGCCTCTTCATACAGTGGAAAATTTGGAGCTAGTTGAAAACTAGCTACCGGGTCACTAGGTTGTATGAGGGTAGCCATGGAAGCATTCAAATCCATCATCTGTTGGTACGACGCTACCCTAAAGTCTTCCAATGACTGTTCCAGACTAGACATGGGTTGTGAAGGGGTTTCAGTAAAAGATTCAAAGTTGTTTTGGTACTGGAAACTCCCAAATGACGGTTCAGAAGCAATGTCTAGGGAAGGTGTAAAAGTCGGGTAGGACTGGTAGGAATTGAATGGCTGGACAGGGGTAGGATCAACATTTGGATACGAAGGTGAATGGAATTGTTGATCCCAAGAATTTGAAGTGGTGAAAGGAGTGAAAGATCGGCTATGAGATTGTTCAATACGTTCAGCGATGGACAAAGGACGACTTGCAAAAGGGGTATCAACATAAGCGGGTGCGGGAGGTTGAAAATGTTGATACAAAGTGGAATGCGGAGGGCAAGTGTTTGTCCTAGACGCGTCTATGCGATCTTTCAATGACATTTTGGGCATGGAGGGGTCGTTCGATGTTCGGCCAAAGTAAGAACCGTAAGAAGTAATGTCTGGTTGTGGGTACCAAAGTTCGGCAAGAGTTTTGCAAGGTGGTGTACCCATGATATGAAAAGAGAAAGAAAAAAAGAAAGGCAGAGAAAAGGAGGGGAAAAAGAATGTGATTTTTTTTTAGATAGTTATTAACAAAAGAATGAAATATACACACAAAAAGAATCTGGACAAAAACAATCACGACACAAAAACACCACACACCTAATCGTTCTAGGGTTCACCTAGGTCAACTAGACCTGCTCCAAAACTTGATTGTCGAAGTAAAACTGTGTCGAGAAACGGGCTCAAGATACACTGATCACGAGGCCAGGTAAGTGCAGAGAAAAGGGGAGGTTTTCCAACGCTTTCACGAAGTTCCTTAATTAAATAACCCTTTCTCTTTTGGCGGTTTCGCCGTTAACACTTTCCTAGACATCCCGTAAACAATATACCGTTAAGCGAGGTTCTAAACACAGTTAACTTCTCCTAGTGAGCGCGAAGTCCTTAAGACTTCAAGTCTAGTTTCTTTTAAATTTTGTGCGGGTAAACGTTATGCTCAAGTTCGTGATTTGTGGGCCACGGAAAAGGTGATGAAATCCTTTACCGTATGTTGTGGGGTTCGCTTGCCCTTAAGTCCGTATTAATGTATGCAATGCGCAATTCAATAAAAATTCTATAAAGAATCAAACAATCGTTTTTTAGTTTAAGCACGGCACTGCAACAAATACGGGTTAGTCAATTTTTAGCGTTTGCTAGCGAACTTGCAAAGAATCCTGCAAAGCATAGTATATTGGATGCGTCGAATTTGAGAAGAAGGTGTTAGTAAAGTACGTACCGTTAAGTTTTTGGGTTAGGAAACCCCCGTTGAATCAAATCCGGTAAGCTTGAAAAGTTCGCTTGCGCGGGTCAAACTATCCGGACCTTTGGCACTGTACTTTGCAATCACCTTAGCCTTGAACGTACACTTTGCTCCCCACAATCACAGTTCGCAAATCTGCAAAAATCTGCAGACTTGCTCACAAAAATTATCAAAAATAACAAAAAGATTTTTTTTTATAAATATATACAAAAAGAATATTAACCCGAATAACAAGAAAGAAAATACGTTAACGTCTCCCCGGCAACGGCGCCATTTGATCGCACGCTTTTGGCGTGTCGGATGTTCAAAGTTCTAAAATTATAACCGCGATCAGGACGGTGTCGCTTCGCAGCTAGCCGGTTGAGCACGGGTCGATCCGCAGGGAGACGGTTGTATGTCCGTTCGAGTTTTAGACGAGTCAATAAAGAATGTGTATATGTTTGTTCAATTCTATCCTAAGTGTTTTATATGCAAGTATAAAGTTGTTAAGAAAAAGATACGAAAGTGTAAGCTAAAGAAATCCGCACTCAAAACCTTTGAGCCGAGTCTTGACCAATTGAAGCTAGAGCAATTGGCAACAACGTGGATTGGGGGATTTAAGCACGTTATTCGTGGAATCTGGCTTATTTACCCTTGTCCTTCCGTTCTTGTCTCTTACTTTCGCCTCCGGCCAAACCGAATGCAACCGGTCGCGGTTAGAAATCACCGTTACCTTGGTAGGGTAGGGTGCCTAACGGAGCGCTTGCGTATCGTTTGGGCGGAGTTCAATGGAAAATAACGGGAAAAGGAAATGAGCAAAAAAACATTAACTTACAATATCGTATTTATTCTTACCAACAATAATTACAAACATTCACAAAACGAACCAAAAAGAGAGAACAAAAAGATAAACAAAGAAAAGATTACAAGCAAGTAATTAAAGTGCATGGTAATAAATTGCAAGTAATAAAAGACAAGAATGAAAAATGTAAGAAAGAGATAAGCAAGAAAGTAACACTAAGAACCATAGAACTCAAGACAAGCCATGGGATCAATAGTCAACCCTTAAACTTGCAAGCTCAATCAAGAGATTGCAAGATCAAGAGAAGGATAAAGAACTCATGTGAAATGAAGCCAAAAGAGAGAACAAAATGATACAACCCCTTAAGATCAATGACCAAAACTTAAACTTGCAAGCTCACTTAAGAGGTTGCAAGATCAAGTTAAGGTAGAGAGCTCAAGGGGGAAGCTAAGCAAAAAGAATGATACAAAAACCCTCATCTTCATTTAACATCCACTCAATGCTCTCACTACATTTTCATGGAGGAAAGAATGAAGAAGAAGAATAAGACTAAAAACTAACAAAAAAGAGGCATAAGCATGAACTCCTTACAATGGTTCAGATCTGAGGTATATATAGGAGGAGAGTTGAAACCCTAAGGCCGGATTCTGCCCCTAAATGAAGTGACCAAACTGCCCACAAAAAACGGCACCCTGCAGAGTCTATACGGCCGCGGTTCCGCGGCCTAAGCCTGCTTATGCCGCGGAACCGCGGCTATATTAGGGAATTGGGCCGTGGGTTTTTGTGGGGATCCCTGGTTTGCTATTGTCTGCTGTGTGGTATATGAATTTTCTCAGAATCTCTTCACAATTCTTCCAGAATTTCAGTAGATCAAAAGGTGATGTGATGTGGATGTTTTGCCATGATTTCCTCTAGCTCCGCATAGATTTCTTGGATCTTGTGTTGTCATTGAGCTTTGTGCATGAAAATGACAATCGATTTGCCATTTTGTCCTTTAAACTGGTATGTAGCAACACACGGATAAAAAGCGGAGACCCGTGTTTTATCTGTTGTTGGCAGTAATCCGGAATTTGTCGTACTTTTCCATGATATTCACTGTTTAGAGCTGAGACCAGTATCCTGCAATTATGTAGCAAACACTGATTAAAAGCACCTGCTTATAAACAAACGAGCGTAAGAATGGGCGGTATAAAATGCAATATTCTGGTATGAACAAATCACATTCTTTTTACAATACATGGAAAAGTAAATACAATTGAATGAAAGCAATACCTAAACAGTGGCATAACAGAAATAAAAAGTCTTGAAATAAAAATGTGTACAATAAAGGTAAAGCTCTGGGTCATAGGCAAGCTGATCCAAATCCTCACTAGTAGGCTCGATCTCCTGAGTGTCACCTGACAGCATTCCAAAGAAGAAAGAGAAGGAATGTCGTCAGCGAACAATCGCTCGGTAAGTCCCAAAAATAAAGGAGAAATAGAATAGACAGAAAGAGAAAGTAGCTTTTAAAGTTGTATTATATGGTTAACGCTGTTGTCTGTAGCTTGGTACAGAAGGATTCCAGTGTATACGAGAGGAGTCTCTATATGCCAGAGAGTAGAGCAAATGGAAGTACAAGGAACCGTTACGCCACGGTACAACAGCAACGGAATATAGGTTAGGTGTCTTAATCTTGCAGTCTCGTGCCACTTTTAACACATTCCGTACCAATCTACCCATTAAACCCCGCGAAGTATTGATTGTATTATTTGCGTTGCATTGTAAATTGTATTGCCTTATATATATGGATGACTTACCGAAACCATGATATCAGTAAATGTATGTAATTGGAGAATCATGTAAATGGAAGTATATCCATGGTTCGGTTCGGTCAATACAAATTGAATATATGTATTCCAGGATTCATGTTGGATTGTAGATTGTACTTGAATCATATTCAAGTCAGATTATTAATGACACTCAGTCTGAGTCAGAACAATTAGAAAAGAAATTGAAGTCCTGATTGTTTTGATGTTATCGGTAACCGCTGCACATGGACGGCAGGATTTGTGTCTTTTTCAAAGACGATTACCGTATTGATAATACCGTTGTTAAGTTGTCTATCTTAGATAGGCAAGCACTCATATCTCCGGCTCTCTGAGGCTCAAGAGACTGGTCCCGCTTAAAACTATATTTACTAGGGTCCTTAGGGTAATCTATAGAACTTGAGGGGGTTTTATGTAAAAATAATTTCTATACTTTTCAAAATACACCCCAAGTATTTATTTATCGTCTTTAGAGTTTTCATGGTTGTAGATTTTATATTTGTGATATTTCTAGTGAATAAACATATTTTTCATAATACATGGTATTAAATTGTAATATTGAACTTGTATAGAATTCGTGATATTTTAATATAAAGTGATTCTTGTGATTTTAGAAAAAATTTGGAATATTTATATTATCACAAAATAGATATTTTAATGATATATATATATATATATATATATATATATAATTTTAATATATTTTATATTTTTAGAAATCTCATTTTCTTAAGATTTCCGTATTTTAAATCTTCGAGACCGAATGCTCCTTGCGGAGGTCTGAATCTCTCACTACTAAGCCCAGGGATGTGCGATAATCCACACCATCCCAGTCGGGTTTCCCAAAGTGGGTTGTAGCGGCGTTTTGCAAAGATTTATTCAAAATACGAATTCTTATAGAAACGGTTTTAATAGTTAGGGGTATTTATATGTAAGGATTCGTTTTCCCGTATTCTATGTTCCCGAAAGGTATTGTGCTATGTTGCATATGAGTGTGTGAGGAGGTAGGTCATTATCTCGTGATCTACTTAAAGGTATAGCAAGATTTTGATATTTTAAATGTCGAAATCAAACTACATGGTATTTTAGTGAAAAAGTACGATAACAATTGAAATAGAAATTCTTTTGATATGGAACTTATTCAATATGACTTGTTATTATTTAATAGTCAACATGTAATGGTTTTGTATGATTGTATTTAAGAAAAAGTGAGATTTTTAAGAAAAACCGAATCGGACATCGGATTAACTCCGATTCCGTCGAGTTTTATTAAAAGATGTTTTGAGACTAGAGAATAGAAGAGAGAGGTGGGACTTACGGGTTTAGAGCTTAGAAGAGAGGAAGAGGGAACGGTAGGAGGCGCCGGTGCGTCGTTTCGTCGCCGGGAGCTCCTAGGGTAGTCGTCGGAATTTCGCCGGAGCTTCGCCCTTCTCTCACTAGACGCCTTCCCCTCACACGGATCCGATCGGCTGAAGCGGCGTCTCACCTCCGCCGTCCGAATGTAGCCGCGTGGCACTAAATCGATGGCCAATTCGACGCCACGACGATCCGGGAAGGCGAAACGACGTTGCCTTAATGACGTCGTCCCATCAGTGATTCACTGACGTCAGGATCGCCACATGGTCAAGTAGTTCCAGGACAATCCACTGCATAGTTCCCTCGGCAAAAAATTGCAGATAGAAGACCAAGCAATCCACCATCGACCCGACCCATAAATAGGTCGGAACGAGTGTGGGGGCTAATGATGGTGCTCACAAGTAGGGATTCCCCAGATCAAGACATGTGGTAGATGACAAGTCTCTCACGTGCACCAAGTAGCTACTTGAAGCCTATGGAGCCAAGATAAGTACCATGCAAGAGGGACATTCCTCGACGCCTCGCCTCCAAGATAGCATCTGACCTTTGGGGGCCTCTCCTGAGTACGTTCCCTCTTCGCCTAACCATCAGCCAATAGATCATCTTCGAGTAATCATAGAGCTGAGCTTCCTCAGCTCCCTTGCTTATCTATGAGCCATCTTAATAGCTGAGATTCCTCAGCATTCCTATTTGGTCGAGAGCATGGAGCACGAGCGTTCTCGTAACGGTTCCGTGTATCTCGCCACGACGAGATCTCTGCCGCTCCACGTCACGCATCCCATGCTAGCGTATCTCGCCATCAAGGCGGACGTTACGCAGGAGCGAAATGGACAGCGAGAATCTCGCATCGACTCGCTCCATACGACCACTATATAAACCTCTTCTCCAGACGATTCAGGTGACTCGAACTCATTCCAATACACCGAAAGTCTGCCTAAATATTCTCCGGTACTTATTGATCGTCAGAGGGTCCTACGATGGTTTCCCACCCAGGAACTTCTTTTGCAGGTAGCTCGGCATCAACATCAATTAACAACCCATTGAGATCCGCACTCCCTCTCCAAATCACAGCCTTTCAACCCCGCTGGCCACAAGATTGACGGAGGACGACATCTGAGGGAGATTCCGACCCCCATCAATTGGAGAATAGAGGTATATAATAACGAGAGTTTATCTTCCATCTATCACATATACACGCAGATGATATACAGTCTAGTCCATCATGATGCAAAACATACATCTATACGGTATACCTCTCTAGATTCTAAATTCATGCCATAACCAGATTATCTGGGCCTTGTTGAAACTGAACAAAAAAACGAATCTTCTCTACTTTCATTTGTAACAAGATAGCCTTCATAGGCGCCAAATATATTACTTGTAGCAATCAGGTAGTTATTAGGCTCAAAAAAAATTGTATAACAAAGTATTTTGCTTTCACTAAATTGGGTACTCGAAATTCCTAATAGCTCTTTGCGGACTAATCTTCATATCAACTCTAAATTCTTTCCATTTCGATTGGAAATCTTCTGGTGTGTACACAACATCTTATTAAGTCTTTAATTTGGTATAGGTCTTTAAGAATGTTTGAAATATTCCTTTCAATATGCCAACAACATAACTATGAGTTACACCCTGAGAAACTTCATTTGTAACTAGATGCATTACGTGGTCCCCATCCGTTGCAGCGGGTTTCCGTTGGTATATATACATAAGAAACGTTTTTCGCAACCATATGTACCAATCCTTTGTTTCATTCTTGAAAACTTCACATGCTAAGAATATGGTGCCACTATGATTATAACCAACAAAAAGAATCAAGGGCATATTGTATCTAAGCAGAACAGAAAAAATGATACCGCCAAAATACTGATAATCTAATATTGATCGCTCATTTATGCCAAAATAATCGGATCAAAAGATTATCTTCATCCCAATCAAAATATATAAAAAAATCATTTGTTTACAAGCACTCATTCTGTCTAATACAGCTTGTGCATCTCCCTTCTATATTTTTTTTAATAAGCTCTTGATAACAATGGTCATAAACATCTCTCGGGTGTAATCTAGGTTTCCCATTACTCTCATTTACATTCAAGTCAATGATCTTGTTTTTTCTCATACAAGCCTTCACTAATTTGTCGATATCAATTTTATGCACTTTATCCATTTTTTCTCTATAATCGAAGAAATGTATTTACTTTAAAGTCGGTTAACATATGATTGTAGTAATCTATAAAATCATATACATAGCGCTTATTTGTCTCTAGTTGGTATCTGATTTCTAACTTTGTTAAACAATCACAAACGTGTAAATGCGCGTTCTTTCCGAATTCTATTTTCTTGGTCCATATGTTTTTCTAGGCAATGTCCAACCGAAGAGCCTTTATATCGATGAAAGATTTAACATATTTTTATTCTTCGAGTCTCTTATAACATCCAAACTTCTAATACTAAATCTTTTAATCCTTGCATAATTATTATACTAATTAGACCATCTACTTCGGAAGAAAATTGTAAAATATGGTAAGTTTTCGTACTCAATGTCAGGATGCAATGTTTAAACCATACTCATACTCTGCATCTGTTGACTCAATCAGAACTTTACTCTTTATTCTTTACTCATTATGCTAGAGCAGCTTCCTCCATGCATCAATTTGAAACTAATTAACTAGTTTAGCATAGTGTTTGGAAAAACAATGTTCTTTTCCCTTAGGGAAAAATAACCAATAGATAACCGTCCAAATAAGAAAGTTGATACAAATTCACAAAACAAAGCTGAAGAGCCGCGGGGGGGGGGGTTTATTTTAGGACCGCTATAAATTTTCAGACACATCGCAATGTGTGAACTGGTTGCTACCGATTCAACCAGATCGGATGGATCATAATACACCCGAGCATTGTCATATTATCTTGAGGCAAGATAGACCCTTTTGTTTTTATTTTATTTTCAATATAAACCCATTCATATAATATTTGCAAACAAGACGCACATCACTAAACACACTAATTACTTTATCTAATCTCAGAATCACAATTAATTCACTAATATAAAAAAAAACAAGGGTAAATTGTCAAAAAAACCAAACACTTTTTTCTGCTGTCAAAAACCCCCGGTCTCGAAACAGTAGTCAAAAGCTCTAAAATAAATTTCTTGCACTATCTACTTAGTAGCCTGCTATATCTAACAAATTCATACAATCTATTTAGATATCACAAGTAACGGTTTAGATATCACATATAACTGCTTGGATATCGCTGGCAACTGCTTAGATATCACAGGACACGAGATATCATAAGCAACGGTTTGGATATCGCAGATAACTGCTTAGATATGACTGACAACTAGATATAAAAAACAACTGTTACATATTACAGGTAAGAAGTTACTTGACAACTAAAAACTTTTCTAGGAAAGAGGTTTTTGACAACTGAGAAAAGTGGTCGGAGGGTTGACAATTTATCCAAATAAACAAGGGTTTTTTTTTGAAATAGGATAGTTTTAAATTTATATTATTAAAATAGGGTGGTTAAATTTTTTTTTATGAAAATAGGGTGGTTTGGTGGACCCCATCCCCCTCCCCGATTTAGAGGGCGGGTTCTAGGAACCCGCCCTCTACCTATTATAGGGGAGGGCGGGTTCCTAGAACCCGCCCTCCCCTCATTTGTGAAGAGGGCGGGTTCTGAGAACCCGCCCTCTCCTTTGTAAAGGAGAGGGCGGGTTCTGAGAACCCTCCCTCTTCACAAATGAGGGGAGGGCGGGGCCCGCCCTCTTTAAAAAAAAAAAATTTTAATTCGGTGGGGCCCACCAACCACCCTATTTTCATAAAAAAAGTTTTTACCACCCTATTTTAATAATATAAATTTAAAATCACCCCATTTCAAAAAAAAACCCAATAAACAAAGACAAACCCAAATCTTAAAACCCTGTCTTATTCCTTAAATCTCACAACAGTAACAAAAACCAAAGGTAGGAAAAAACAAAAATACTTAGCAATAATAATTAGAAGGCAAAAAAAATCGTACACACTGCATCGCAGCATCAAATTCCAATTTTGCCCTCAGCATCCTCTTTCTCTTCCACCGCTGTCTCTTTCCTCTCCTCCTCCTCCTCCTCCTCGTCATCAAATTGAGTCCCCAATCCGACGAGATCCACCGACGAATTGAAGGATCCGAACTTAGGCGTGGCCTCGATCGGCGACGAAACACTAGTATCGAAAGAGAACGAAAACCCTAACCCTAGCCCGTTCCCTTTCCCCGATCCTTCGCCCGAGGAATTGGCGGGGAGTTTCTCGATCGCCAGCTGGCAGTTCGTCCGCCGCCGCTTTGACTCTCGCGGCTCCGCCTCCTCCTCCGCCTCCTCTTGATGCAGCTGCAGCTGCTCTTCCTTCTGTTCGGCGAACTTTTCCTTTCGCTTGCCGGATGATTCTTCGCCGGCGAGGCTTGACGGCGGATCGGCGGCGGCGGCGACGGCGGGGGGATCGTCGGCCTTGGCCGCCATTGGAGAGGAGGAGGAGGAAGGGGAAAGGGGGGATTTTTTTTGGAGTTTGGAATTAGGACAAGATACCGCTCGTGTGAAGCGCGAGTGGGTCAAATTATTTTCCTTCTTAGGTTTCTTTTGATCTTTTGGTGGAAGAGATGGTGGTATTATTTCCATACCCGGAGAATTCAAGACACACATCATCCGTCAAGTAAACGCAACACATATGGATCCTTCTATTTTCCACTCACATCCATCATTGGATGGACATAATAGCGTCAATGCTATTATTTCTTAATAACATACACCATGTTGGTCCCTTTGAATTTTTGTTATTATTTGTTTACGCATCTTTCAATTTGTACGTCGCCTGAACTTTAAAAAAATAAGTTGCTTTTTTATCCTCAATAATAATAATAATAATTTATACCTATTTAACTAGGTGGAAATATCATAAAATATAACCTTGCATTAAGCATCCCTACAATACCCCTTGCATATGTCTTTTTTATTTGTTGGATATCACCCTTTCCGAAATCGAAATCATAAACTCTTATTTTGAGAACGAAGTTTTACCATAAGAGTGTGTTGCTCTTATATTGTTAGGTGATATCAGCAGGGACCCCCAAATGACCTATGATGGCTGTATTCTTTTTTGGGAATAGTAGATTCATTAAGATGCTTGGAAGTGTCAATTTTTTCCAAACAAAACATGGTATCAAAAATCATAATTATATGGTTACAAGTAAACATCATATACTTCTTCTTTGTTTGATGTAAGGATACTTTGTGTGCTTTTCAATTTAATTATCACATGCCTATCATCAATTTAGCCTTTAAAACATACCTTAAAATCAAGGGAAAGTTGTTACAAGCATGTTTCTCAATTTGATTAATTTTAAACCCTAAAGTTTAGAAAGTATGGAAAACCCAAAGTATATTGTTGAATTTCTTTTAAATCCAAACCTTGATGTATTTACATATTTTTGTATGTATTATCAAAAATACCCTTTTAAGATTTCAAAAAATTTGGGTTATGATTTGAAAAATAAAGTTCTATTATCAAAAACAGGGTTGTAATTTTTTTTTTTTGGCACTGGCACGTAAGTCCTAACCTATGCATACAATACACACACACACACCACACACAAGCACACAACACGCGTGCGTGCACCCAGGGGATCCATGAATTTGTCCCGAAAACGTTAATTTATGGCCACCTCCCCTCTTGGGGTTTCTAGGGTTCGAACCCTACATTCTTACCAAAAAAAGTGCTCATACCAAGTAACCCCCTCTTGGGGTTTGTAAGGTTCAAACCCACACTCTCCCCAAGAGAAGTGCTCATACCAACTAAGCTACTGCTCATTGGAATATGGTTGTGATTTGATAACTAAGTTATGATTTGATAATTGATGTTACCGATTTGATGAATAATATTATGTTGAATAAATAAAGTTACTAAAATAGAATCTGTATAGCTTCACAGAAGATAAAGCTGGCATTTTTGTAAAGGATATTTTACTTCTAACCTTCGAAAACTTGGTATTTATTTTTTAACCCCCAAATAATAAAATACATCATTTTACCTCCTTTACAATTTCTTCGGAAAAAATCCCGTTTACTTTAGTTTTAATTTTTCTCCATAAATTTTAGATTTATTATTTACCAAAAGACCACAAGTAAGACCGCAGAAACAACTTCTGCAGTCTTGTTGTTTTCAGATAAATGATAAACCGAAATTCTATAGAGAAAAGTTAAAACTAAAGGTAATGGGGGTTTTCTGACGGAAATTGTAAAGGCTTCTTACTTGTTGTCTTCAGCTAAATGATAAACCTAAAATATATATAGAAAAGTTAAAGCTAAAGTTAACGAGGTTTTTTCTGACGGAAATCGTAAATAGGATAAAATAATATATTTTATTGGTTTTGAGGGTAAAAATTAAATACCAAGTTTTGGAGGACTAAAAGTTAATTAGCTATGTTTTAGAAGGCTAGAAGTAAAAAACCCTCTTGTAAAATATAGAATGGGTATAGGCTTAAAACTTTCGTATTATCTATCATTGGAATTTTTAACAATTTTAAAAATACGTGGGTTTGAAAATAAGTCACGGTGCCGAAACAATTTTTCCCAGAAACAATCATACATAGGAATTGTAATATCAGCTGCGAAATGGAAAAACACTGTAAATTGTGATGACTGATATGAAAAACCATTAATACATAATTTTAGTTAAATGAAGCAATTGGTGAGTGATGAAGCCATGCAGGGATTGATAAGGAATAAGAATAACAGGAAAAGTCCATGTTGCGTGAAAATGGAGGAAAAATAATATGTATAATTCACTTATCTGTTTGACAGTGACATTCTAGGATGGCATGTTTGTTTGATATGAAGAACCATGGGAGTAGCGAAAGTAAGGTGTTTGAAAGTTACTTCGGGTACTTCAAGTGTTTGATTTGATGGAAAGAAGTGTTTAAAAGTTACTTCCAAATGATAACATGGATTCTATATGGTATTGCTATTTCCAAGAATTTCTTCCTCTCATTTTGGTATAGGAAGTGAGTGTGGAGCACAAGTGACAAGACAATAAATAATTTTTTAATACTACTTTTTTATTACTTCCCAAAAAAATAAACATAATGCTCATATGAATCAACTATTTTGTTTGTTTTTCTCATGCAAGAAATATAAGAAGTTACTCTATAACTACTTCTTTCTTCCCAAAAACAAGCAAACAAACACTAAAAATAACTTCTAGCACTTATTATATGACCTTTTTGTTGGAAATTACTTCAAGGATACTTCCGGTTCTTCCGGTCATCCAAACATGCCCTTAGCAGAGATGAGAATGGGGGGTTCTTTCGTCATTTTTGCATGATCTCCACAAACTTCTAATACTAAATTGTTATTCTCACTATTTTAATTGCCTTGGAAATTGAAGATATTATCTTATTTGGGGTAACAAAACATATTCTCACCATTTTAATATTACCGCCAAATCCAAGTTTTAGAATTCATATCAATTTGGTACGACCAAACAAAGGGTTGAAAACTTTTTGAGTCATAGTCTTTAACTTTGATACAAACCAAACAAAAAATTACTAAATCCATATATTTACAATTGTAAGGATTTAGGAATACATTTCTATAAATCTTAAAACCAAACCGGCCCTCAAGGCCAAGCCGAGTTTTAAATTGTTCGGCTTCGTTCAATTATTTAAACGAGCTTAAAAAAATTTTCAAGAGTGAACACAAGCTAGGGCTCTAACTTTAACAAACCTATTTAAAATCTAAAAAATAGGTACAAGTAATCATAACAGTATATGAAAAAACATATAAATGTTCAATATTACTTTGACAAACCAAGTAATAAGAAACATTGTTGTTATTACTAGATGAGCATGCTAATGCTTGTTAAAAACCCTGCAGATTTTTTTTGTTGATATTTTAGTGTAACAATATTTGACTAAATATATATTATGATTAGAGTTTTGTGTTAATATCGAGGAATATGATCTGAATTCAAGAATAACTAATGTATTATTATTACTAACTACTAATTAACTGTCACGCCCCGCTTTCCAAAATACGGAATACAAGGGGTTGACAAGGCCAGCCATGCTCCTACGGTCAAGAAAATATCCTGTCGTAGTCACACTTCGGTTTCTACCTTTACGTGGTAATCATTAATCAATGCACAGGCAATGAGAAATGCAGTCACCAAAACAAAACAAGTACAAAGAACTAACCAGCTAGAGATCAAGGAAGTATATCGCTGAGTCACTGATCCAGATATCCGCAATGTCCTCAAGGTACGTCAAGTCCTGGTCCAAGCTAAATCCACTTCTCACTCTGAGCATGCATACTCAGGTTGTCAGAGCGACACAATAGCAATATATATTTATATATAAATACGAATGTGAGCACGTGCAATAATGATGAGCATGAAACAGTAAGCATGGAATAATAACGAGAGCATGAAGTAGCCAATACAGGTAGCTAATAGAGTAGGTAAACAGTAAAGTAGTAAATAGTATGGCATGTATGTTGAATCGGTAAGCAATGCATGTTAATGTCACTAACCCTATCAGTCTCTAAGTCTCACTGTACAGGTCGTAAACCTATCGTCAGTCCAAGTGTGAGAGTCAACCACTCGTGAGTATCCCCCACCCAAGGGTAGGACCCAAGGACAAGGGAACACGGGCCCGAGTCGCTCGTTAATAATCAGTAATATCCCCATATATCTCCAGAATCGCTGTATGTGCCGGCAATGGGACTCCCGAGATTCTGTTGAACTCACACTCAAACTACCCCACACCCCGTGGTCTACATCAAACGCCAACCATAAACTCAAATACCAGTCGGTCCATGACAAGTCTACGTGAGAACTGAAGACAGGATCTCCATCAAGTAAGTCTCGACTGATACCCAAGATAAATGGACAGTGTTTGGTGCCTTACCTATGACACCCACATAAGTGCTTCCATAATCGTCTCATACTAATTATAGTTACACTTATACATGTCCCATAGACGTCGACAATGCAATATATCAATAGGGTCCGCTGATTGTGTACAAGTACATGTCACTTTCACTTATCCACTCATGCTTAACACTAACGTACTTGCCACAATCAAACACTAATACCTAACACTGGGTAATGCACGTGATCACTAGGTTACCAATGCAATGACATCTATATGATGTGATGAGAATACAACAGTTGTGATATGAACAAAATATCCTCAGTCAGTGTCCTATCACTTGCATAATTTACTATAAATCATACATACAAAATTTAGGGAAACAATGTAAAGGGAGTAAGCAGTATGTTTAATTATCTATCCATAAAAATTGGTTTCGCGCCAATCGAGGGTTTGCTAGATACGGCCATTTCATTTAAGTGTTCGTTGCTGGAAATCCGTTTTCAGAATCGGAAGTCCGTTTCGTAACACATTTTAATCCCAGTTGGAATAGTAATTAGGCGACGCTATAGTAGAACAATATTTAGATTTATCAGTTAGGTTTCCACCGCAATTGGCGGATCAGTAATATATTATCTCAACAGTGAGTTATGATCAAGTTGAGGTTGATGTGTAGAATCTGTTACTACAGGATTCAGCAGAACATACCGACGTTACAAAATGTGTTAAAATTATCAAACAGTTGGGGAATCCAGTGAGACCAGTGGGATAAGGAATCTAACTCAATTCACTTAGTAACGATATATGGTTCCGCACATTCTCGTATTTTAACAGGAATATACAGGGATTTAAAATAGGCATTAACCGGGATTTCCGTTCTGGACTGCAGTCCAGAATCGTAATCCTCCGCAATTATCTCTATCATACTTTGTTAAAATTCAGTGACCAACTATAGAATACTGTAGGTTAAACAGTTATCTTCGATACAAGCCATGGAACGCTAAAATCCGATCTATACATAATTTATTATAAATTTTATGATTTAGTATATACGAAAGTTTTAGGTTTTACGACAAAAATCGGGACACCATTTTACGTGAGCAAACGACATTGTTTTGTAACCAAAGTCGTAAGGGACATTCATTATAACTCGGGCCATCACATGTTATTTGTTGCAGTCAATTTAACGGGGTTTTCCATTCGGGTTTTGCATCGAACACTTGAATTATAACGATTCACATGAAAAGTATATGCGAAAATTATTGGTAACTTGAATTGAAATAAATAAATTTTAGCATGAAGCAAGTATTAAACTTGCCTGAAGACGTGTCGGCGACGGTACGGCAGCGGTAACGGCACGATCGCGTCATGAACACGGCACAGGTTTAGCCTTGTCGGATCTTGATTCTTGGACTCGATGGCTCGGTGGGTGCGACGGGCGTGTGCTGGCGTTGCGATAGATAGCGTGTTGATAACGATGATGGCTTAAGGGATCGAGGCCATAGATTTGATGGCGACGGCGGTGACCAGAATAGCGGCAATAGCGATCGATGTAAGTGTTCGATGAAATACCGGGGGCTTGACTGTGAGATAGGGCTCGAGAGCGAATTGTGAAAGCTCAGGTGTCGTGCAGGGGCTCGGCCGCGGCGTAGGGGTCGCCGACGGTTGGTGGTGGTGGTCGTGGACGGTAGCGCCGGTGAGAAGGAGAGAGAACGGGAGGTTGAAGGAGGCACTCGGGGGAGGCGATAGTGAGGGGTGGAGCTCCGACGAGGAGATCGAGGTGGGTCATCAGGGAGATGAAGAAGGTGACGACAACGAGGTCACAGGCGATCGACGGTGAGGGTGCAGGTGTTGGCGATGGGCAGAAGCTCGGGAAGGCGATGGGTTCCGGTGTGCAGGTGAGGGGGTACTGCGCTCGGGGCCTGTAGCTTGGAGGGGGCGCGGACGAGGGCTCGGTGTCGGGGGTGGTCGAGGAAGTGATGGGTGCTCGGGAAAAGTGGTCGGGGGAGGATCGACGACGCAGCGGTGAGGTGAAGGTTGAAGACGAGGTCGGGGGTGGTCTCGGGGAGGAAGCTCAAGCTCGGGGAAGGAAGTGGAGGCGAGGATTAGAGGAGGAGATAGAGAGAACTGCTTGTAGGAAGGGAGAGGGGGAGACGAGGTGATCGCCGACGGTGATGGTGCTAGGGCTGCTCGTGAAGAAGTGGGTGCGTGAAGGAGTTGGAGGAGATGGGGGAGGGAACGTTGTGAGGAGAGAGCGGGTCGTGAGGGAGGACGTTGGGTGAAGGTGAGGTCGCGGGTCGTGGGCGCGAAGGAGGCGGGAGCGTGGAAACGTCCGCGTCGTGGGGGAGGAGAGAAAAGAAGCGGGAAAGAGAGCGAGGAAGGAGACGTGGGGGTGTGGGTAGCGGGTCGGGTCGGGTGCGGGTGAGGAGAGGAGAGTGATTTTGGGCCGGGGTGGGCTTGGGTTAGGAATAGGAAATGGGGAAAAGAAATAAGTAATAGGATTTTAGTTTTAGGTTAGGAGTTTAATAAATTAGTTTAAATAGAAGTTATATATATATATATATATATATATAACTTCTATTTAAACTAATTTATTAAACTCCTAACCATATATATATATATATATATATATATATATATATATATATATATATATATAAATCGGAATAAATCTGGATTAAATTCTGGAAAAATATGGAAAATTTGTAGAAAATTTGGGGAAATATCTGGAGACTTATTTATTAAAATACGCTAATTATTTATAGGGACTGGGTATTACATTAACCCATAAACTATTTGAGCCCATAGGAGCCGAGCTCGAACATGCTCTCTTCGTGTTTGCTTGTTGATTTTATCGAGCTTCAATTTATGTTTAAACTTGATTTGTTTAACTATCAAACAAGCTTGAACGAGTTTTTATCGAGCCGATCCAAACCGAGCTTCCGAGCTTCAACCTTTTTAACACAGCATCATATGATTACACTTCCCGTAATGCCTGTGGGTAGGGTTGCATTCGGAGCGAATACGGATCAGATATGAGCATTACTGTATCCATATTCGCTTTCCGGGTTTCGAATACGGATACGAATATGATTACAGACATAGTTCGGTAAAAAATATTCATATTCATATTTGACAAAATCGGATATAAATACGGATACGGATCAGATATGAGATAAACAGATACGAATACGAATCAGATATTGATAAATAAATATTTAAAATATAAAATAAGTGAATATGAAGTGAAAATATGCATGTAATCGAATCATATAACTATAAAAATTGAGTAAAAATTAAATATGAGTGCTTAAAATATTTGAAACAAATAAATATGCACGTTACAAAATATATTATCAATTAATTATACATATGTATTGTCCTATTTTGTATACTTTAAAATAAAAGGAATAAAACAATATGTTAAATAATATGTTAAATGCATAATTTATAATGCATTTAAAATAAACAAAATAATATATTATTTGATTTTAATTTTACTATAAAAGTATTAATTAATTAAGCATAAAAATATTATAAATTTAATTTAAAATACTATATTTAACTTAATAAGTCTACGGATATCCATATCCGAATCCATGTCCATATCCGAATTCAGATATCCGGATATCTAAATCCGAATCCGAAAAATTTGAAAAGATCCGTATCTATATCCGCATCCGAACAGATCCGAAATTTCATATCCGAATCCGGATATCCGTATCAGAATGCAACCCTGCCCGTGGGGCCTGAATGATTAGGTCAAATATCCACATGTGTTTTTCTCTCTTTTTGCCTACATGTTTTTATGGAGATTTCGTATCCGTATCTGTTTCCATTTTTATCAAATACTGATAGTTTTCATCCGCTAACTTTCTGTATTCGTATTTGCACCTGTCAACAACCATCAGTAACGGATAACATCCATATGTGTATCTTGCCTTTTAAACATCCATATGTGTATCTTGCCTTTTAACACAAGTGCAATAAAAGAAAATAATGACATTTGACTTTAGCCGATATAGATTTTTTTATTACTTTTTTCATATCATATCCGTATACGACTTTTATCAAATACAATTCGTATCCATATTCACATCAGCTAACAACTACATAATACGAATATAACAACACCTATTATATATATATGCTCTATATCCGCTCTGGTTGCAACTTTCCAGCCCGTTTTAGTTGTCACTAGTTATGCTATGCACAAGTTGCATAGAGAAAGCAAGAAATTATTTGGCAATGCATCCAAAAAAGAAAGTGGGAAAACAACAATTTTCGAACACCTATCAAATTCGTGAAACCGGTTTCCTTAGGTATTCCTTTTTCTTTTTTTGCAACAGCCCCTGAGCTTTGGGGAGGGAGGATTAGGCTTAAATGGGAACTTTCTTCACATAATTGGTTGAAAATCCTCTTGTCATTGCAAGTGGGAGGTTTCGAACCCAAAACCTCTAACCAAGTTGGAGAGTGTCATCAAGTGGAAGAGTGTCATTACCGTTCCGGCAAAGGCTCTTTGGCCGAGAAGAAAAAAGGTTTTTTTCCCTAAAGAAAGGGAGTGGAACGTGGGATATATTCATGAGTTTTTTTCGCGACCAATTTAATGAAGTTGCAGAACCCTTGTTTGAACAAAGAGTTAACATTTATGACAGTAGAGATTACCATATTTATACTATTTGTCATTAGAGAAAGACAAGAAAACAATCACATTGAGGACCTGTCTGGAATTTAAAAGAGAGAGAGAGAGAGAACAGAACGTTAGAAAATAAACAAAGTAAGAAAGTAAAATTGTGTGAAAATAACAAACTTGTTTGATTTTGATTCCTATCAGTAAATAATATCAAATTATCAGCTTCACATATGGCTAGTCTATTACGAACCGCCAAATATTTCATTTGTCACAAGCACACATACCAAACATGCGTTGCAAATGACCATCTATTTCATCAGAATGTACAGATGCGAATTCAAAACTCGTGAAAATCTTTAATTCATACCTCTAAGTTCTGCAATGCCCCAGAAAAGCCTCCAAGTCTTTTTTGGTGTGTGGGGGGAGGGGGAGGGGGAGGGGGGCAATCTTCTCTAAAAGGCCTTGCACCATGCAAGCCTCTCTAAAACCCTTGGATGGGCTTTCCTTGCACAAAAGGAAAGCTCATCCAAGGGCTTTGCAAGGCCTTGTGCATGATGCAAGCCCTTGCATACTAGATATTTCGGAGGGGGTGTCATCGTCGTCTTCAAGGCCCCAGTAGCTATCAAGGAAGACACAATTAATTTGCAGGATGATTCTGAAAAACTGACAAAATATCATCAACAGTCCCAAAAGTTCACTGAGTTGCAAAAGGTAATGGATAATGAAGATTCAGATGTTTATATGTACTTTATTTTGTCAACAACAGCAGCCGAGACCTTTATCCCAAGCATATGGTGTAGGCTACATGAACCAACATGAGAATTACGCCGGGTCCAGCACATCCTCCACCTCCACTCACTCCTATCGAATAATATATTTTCACTGAGGCCTTTGGCAACCATATCTTTTCGTATTATCTACATCCATGTTTTCTTCGGTCACCCTTTCGTCCTCTTAACATTGCCTATATCGAGAGTATACATTCGTCGAACTGGTGTTTCCATAGATCTGCGTTGCACATGATCAAACCATCTTAGCCGGTTTTCCCGCATTTTCTCCTCCACGTGTGCTACATCAACTTTTGCACGAATATCTTCATTTCGCATCTTATCTTTTCTAGTGTTACCACACACCAACAAAGCATGCGCATCTCCGCTACATGCATTTTCTGTATATGATATTTCTTAGGAGCCCAGCATTCTGTACCATATAATAAGGCAAGCCGAATAGCGTTCCGATAAAACTTCCCTTTCAATCTTAACGGAAAGTTCGCAAAAAATCTCTGTTGCACTCATCCATTTCAAGCAACCAGTTTGGATCTTTTGATTGACATCGCTATCGATTTCCCTATTCTTTTGGATGATGGAATCTAAATATCTAAACTGATCGTTCGGTGATATCTCTTGCACATACCACTGTGGTATCGTCTTCTCTGTTTGCTAAATTTGCAATGCATATATACTGTCTTTAGACCTGCTCAATCTGAACCTCCGAGATGCCAACATTTGCCTCCATAACTCCAATTTAGCATTAACCCATGCTTTCGTCTCATTTACTAGAATAATATTATCAGCGAATAGCATACACCAAGGTATCTCATCTTGGATAGTTCTAGCTGAATGACTTATACTTTATTTTGTATTTCGTATATTTACTTTTGTGAAGGCTTATGAGAAAATGAGCAATCGCTTGAGCTATGTGATCGGATATAAAGGGAGAGCTGACCTTGAACTCTTCATGTTTCAGTTGAATGACTCTGCGAAATAGCGAGCTTGGAAAGTTTGTATATAGAATCGAAATCCCTTTGTCGCGTTGCTTCTTTCGTAAATATGGCATCGGATAATACCACCACTGCTGCCCCTGCATCAATGTATCTCCTCGTTGATTATGTAAGCAACCAATGTCACAATTTTCTCAAGAATAATATATTACATATTATGCTAGCTTATGCTCGCTCGAAAGTATATGATAAATTTAGTCATGTAATGTCAAAGGAATTTGCTAGCAAAAGGCTTGATACTACTATTTACTGGCTCCATTGGAAGAATATTTGATTATAGATTGCACTTACAAGTGTAAAAAGACAAACATAAACAAGATAAGTAATGATTTGCACCAACAATAACTAGGTGTCCTTTTCTCACTCTTAATTTTGTGTTCAATAATTACTGGTTTTCCTATAGGAGAATTGTGTTTTCATGGACAAGCGAGCATCCAATTTCTCAGCATCTAAAAATAAAGTTTATGTTAATTGTTGAGAATTATTCGATTTCATGTTTGTAACTGTTTTATCGACTCTTTGTGATTATTGGGAACTACTTGGTATTAGCCATTACAAAAGCTTTGGGTGTTTTTTTAGTAGTGAATATATTTACACACAGCATATATATAGATTTTGCTCTCTGAAATCAACAACAATAACAAAGCCTTTATCGGTAAACTTTGGTTCGGTTGCATGAGTTCTTTTCCTCTTTCAACTCTCTCAAGTGTTCCTTCAGGAATAAAAATAAATTCTCTCAAGGGTCATTTCCTGAAGTCTCTAATTTCAGGTTAAATGGGAAAATCTATTAATTATAAATATATACAAACAAAAGGAGACAGTTAAATATAACACCAAATAACAACCGCCTTCATATAAGAAATTGAAAAAAAATGTACATATGGTAATGCCTTGGGAAGCAACCATCGGAATATGAGGAAAGGGTTTCTTGAGCACTGAAAGATATTTCTCACCTCCAAGAACCGTGACAGGGTAAATCTAACAAAAGAAAGAAAAATGACTCTGTATATCATAGAAAAATATGTGTTCCATATGTAATAACAAAGTAGTTCAAAGTCAAGGTCTAAAATCATGGCCGTATGGTTTAAGCCGTAAATATAAGTCCTCTAATAGGTGATGCTTCATCAATAAAATGAAGCTAGTGAAGATAATAATATACAAGATTTGACTGAAATGTGACATAAATATTTAGAGCTTTCTAGTGATTATTAAAGGAATATGGTTAAAAAGTTCTATTATAAAACTAATTTGACTTCCTCCATATGAACTAGTGAAGTTGCTTATATATGCAAATACATGGTTTGCCAGATGAAACTCTCACATATAATTAAGAGACCATCGTGATCGCATGGTATGAATCACCAAAACTTGCAAAATGGTGTGTACCGATGTCCAACACATTCAATACCACCACATAGAGGACATGAGACATGGTCACCATGTAAAATGCTTTTCAGTGATGCCTGATAATAAATTAGTCATGGCACATTTTTAACACTCGTTAAATTTGTTTAGTTTATTCTCATCTCAGAATCTGTATAATTACGAGGATATGAAAGACTGTATAAATGTGCAGATGTGAATTGGTTTAGTATGAGCATGTCGTGAAGTCTTCTGAATCAAATACAATGACTTCTACAATTTGAGATGGTCTCTCTAAGTGCATGGGGGTTCCATATCATGGGGAACCCAAGCCATTTGCCCGACCTATCTTCTTCTTCTTCTTCTTCTTCTTCTTGTTGTTGTGGAAAAGCTCATTTAACTATGGTCACCCAAAACAACAAGGGGGAAAGGATGCACAAAAAGGCAATACCTTGACAATTCTTGCACCAGCATTACATGCACATATTACCTGTGAAAACAATAAGATGATTTCATGTCCATGGAAAGCTTAAGAATATTGTTCATGTGTTGACACCACACATCAATCGGCGCAGCGGAAATACTTACGGATCTATAAGCCTAAATCCCTTCATAGACGAATAACAAAACTTGATGCAAACCGTAATAATAAATAACACAAGATATTAATAGGGGAAACGGGGAGAACGTTTATTAGAACTTAATAGAAAGAATAAAACCTTACAAGACGATTACAAGTAACCCTCTCCTAGATCTCCAACGAGATCACCTTGCTCTCTCTATACAAGTTCTCCTTCGTCGATATTCTTCGACCCCTTATGGAGGTGGCGTCATCTCCCTTTAAACTTTATGATAAAAAAATCCACTTTAATGGCATTCGTCTTGATCTCTTAAACCTTATGATCAAGATCTTCGACACTTTAAACTTTAACTCTAAAATCATATATATAGTCTATACAATTTAAGTTATAATTAGATCCCAGAAATTATAAAACTGCCACCAAATAACTAAATTTTCAAGATAATTCTCGTTCTGAAATTCACGTTCATCTGTAGACAGACGTCTGACCCTTTGAGCAGACATCTGCATTTGCTCTGCCAAAAGGCAGAACGATTACCATACGTATGAGCCTATGAGGTCAGACATCTGTCTCTTTCAAACGCTTATGGCCAGAGCGTGGCCAGACGTTTGCTGCCTACAGAGACAGACGTCTGGTTTCTGCTCTGAATTCTGGTCCTTAAATATCATACGTCCGTTGCGTCTTGCTTCAGACGTCTAGCTCTTCTTCAACTGCGTGGTCTTGAAAAAATACAAGACGTCTTCACAACAATCTCCACATTGGCTCATATAACCTAATAGCCACCTTAAAAACTTTTTGCCCCTTCGTCTTGTATTCTCTAGGGTAGCTTTAGTTGTTCTTCCCGTTTTCCCTGCGAGCATAATTTTTCTTCAGAATTACGAAATTGATTCTGTCATAGTTTTTAACCAGAGCTGAGAAACTGGTGCGACCCTCCTACCTAGATCGTCCTTCCTCACACTTGAGTACTTAAATAGAAGCCAAGGCAGACTTAAACTTCTTCGCATAAATGACATTCGTTTGCATGTCCGCCGGATTCACCTTAATATCAATCTTTATCAAATCGATCTCCTTCTCGACCCACTCTCTTATCTTGTGATACTGCACGTCGATATGCTTAGTTCAACTGTGGTATACTTCATTTTTCGCCAAGTGAATGGCGTTTTGACTATTGCAAAATAAAAGAACCAGCCCTTTATCGAACCCGAACTCGTTAACTAGGCCCTTTAACCACAGGGCCTCCTTAGATGCTTCCACTACCGCTATGTATTCTACCTCCGTCGTTGAGAGCACCACGATATCCTGAAGTGTCAACTTCCAACTGATAGGAGATTCTGCAACTGTATATATATAGCATGTAAGAGATCTTTTATCCAAGTCCCCAGCGTAATCTGCATCTACATATCCTTGAAACCGGCTCGATTTATTTTCTGACTTGTGAAAAAATAAACTGAGGTCTTTATATCTTTTTAGATACCCAAATATCCACTTTACAGCTTCCCAATGAAACTTATCTGGATTTGACATGTACCAGCTAACCAGACTTACCGCATAGGATATGTCTGGATAAGTGCATACCATAGCGTACATCAATGATCCCACCGTACTTGCATATGGTACTCGAAACATTTTTTCCTTCACAGCTGATTTTGGACACTCCTTGGAGGATAGCTTGAAATGACCGGCGATAGGGGTGCTAACCTATCTGGAGTCTTTCATATTGAATCTCTCCAACACCTTAATATATCTGACTTTAGATAGCCACAGCTTTCCACTCTTCTGGTCTCGAATAATTTACATCCCAAAAATTTTCTTCGCTTCACCTAAGTCCTTCATATCAAATTTTGCGCTCAATAAAACTTTGAGCGTCTTTATTTCCACCATACACTTAGCCACGATCAACATGTCATCGACATATAGGAGTAGATATATCGACGACCCATCTTTAAGCCGCTTCGAGTACACGCAGTTGTCATACTTACATCAAGTTGGTCTTCGTCATGAAAGAATCGAAGAGCTTGTACGATTTCATGGGAGACTGCTTCAACCGATATAAACACCGCTTGAGCTCACATACATGATCCTCCTTACCGAGCTCTATAAATCATTCAAGTTGCTTCATGAAGATCTTCTCTTCTAACTTACCATGCAGAAATATCGTTTTCACGTCCATGTGCTCCAACTCTAGATCTTGAGTAACTACCTTCACCAACAACACTCAAATAGAAATATGCTTAACTACCAACGAGAAAATCTTGTTGTAGTCAACCCCCTCCTTTTGAGCAAAACCTTTCGCAACCAACCGTGCTTTGTATTGCTCATTTTCTTTTTTTCTGTATACTCACTTACAACCAATATCCCTTTTGCATTTCGGTAGATTTGTCAATCTCTACGTACTATTCTTTCGAAGTGACTCCATCTCTTCTGTCATCGCTACAATCCATCGATCTCTATCCTCTTGCCCAATGGTCTCCTGATAAGAGTCGTGATCTTCGCTTTCAATGACTAAAGCGTATGCGAGCATGTTTTCGAAACCATACCTGATTGGTGCCTTATGAGTATGTGTTGATCTCCTTAATGTCATTGCCTATGGGTCATGTTGGGGTTGGTCCTCACCTTCTGTTTCCGTAATATGTATGTCCACCTCCGCATCAATAAGATGATATTGTGCTTCAGTGTATGTATCCTTATAGGCGCCAGATAACTCCACCTCTAGTGAATCATTGTCTCTTAATGTTCCATCTGCTTTCTTATTATCTCCCTGTCACATCTTTCAACATGGAATCCTCATCGAAAACTACATTTCGGCTAGTGAACGCTCTTTTGTTTTCGAGATCCCATAACTTGTAGCCTTTAACACCAAGTTTGATTCCCAAGAAAATGCACCATTTTACTTTAACTCCGGCTTGATCTTATTCTTCGGATTCACGAGCGAGCAGGCAGGACACTCAAATACTCATAGAAAATCATAACTGACTGGCTCTCCTCCCCATATTTCTTCTGAGATCTGAAGATTTATGACCGTAGATGGAGACATGTTGACCAAATAGCACACATGACTCACCGTTTCTGCTCAGAAGTCCTTCGTAAGAACGGATTACAACCGCATCTTCTAGCTCTCTCTAATAGTATCATGTTCATGCACTCCACTACCCCATTCTGCTCTGGCTGTCCTGGAACAATCCATTATCTCTGTATACTCTGTTCTCTACAATAATCCTGAAATTCCTTTCGAAGTGTATTCACCTCTATTATCTGTTCGCAGTTACTTCACTGGTCACCCATTTTTCTTCTCCACGACTGCTTTCCACTCTTTAAAACTGGTAAACACATCTGATTTATGTTTGAGGAAGTAGACCTATACCTTCCGTGAGAAATCATCAATGAAGGTGACATAATACATGGCACCTCCCTTTAATACAACCGGTGATAGCCCCCATACGTCTAAGTGAATGTAATTGAGCCATTCGGTCTTGTACACGGCTTGCTTGAAGTCGACCTTATGTTGCTTCCCTATCGTACAAAATTTGCACAAATCTAAGTTGCACGAAGTAATACCTTTCAGCAATTCCCTTCTGTGCAACTCACGAAGCCCCCTCTTACTCATGTGGCCTTGACGCATATGCAATATCTTCCACCTGGTTCTCCGTAGCCACAGCTGCACCACCAGTCACTGTATTTCCGTCCAAACGATACAAGTTCTTCAGTCGTTATCCCTTCATACCCACTAGGGCACCCTTGACAACTTTTAGCACTCCATCTTGACCAACAAACTTGCATCCTGCCGCATCCAATACTCCAACAGAAATCAGGTTTTTCTTTAGTTTCGGAATGTCTCGCACGTTCATAAGCGTTCGCACCATCCCACCAAACATGCGGACTATGATATTCCCTATGCTAATGGCCTTGCATGCCACATTGTTCCCTATGAGAACACTGCTGTCATTATACTCTTTATACGTGTCGAACAGCTCCTTTGGGCACATATGGAATGAACATCCAGAATCAAGGGTCCAAGCATCAGAATATTCCTCTCTAGTATGTACAACTAGTACGTGAATCTTCTTCTGCTTCGGTCGCAATACTGGCTTGATCCGAGCCCTTTGTACTGGCACATTTACCCTTCTTATCGAACCATTGCTTATACTTTGTCACGCCCCGCTTCCCGGTGTACAGCGAAGAGGACGGGACTGGTACGCTACGTATTTACTCTGAAGTAAATACGCTAAGCGTATCTAAGCAATATAAAAGTAAAATCACAAGAGACAAGATATAATAAAACTGAACAGCAACTTTATTTATTAACATTCTTTTGTACAATGCATGTAAAGTAAATACAACTGAAATAAAAGCGATACCTAAACAATGGCATAACAGGAATGTAAAGTACTGAAAGGAAATGTGTACAATGAAACTAAAGTTCTGGGTCTTCAGCAAACTGATCCAAGTCTTCCGTAGTAGGCTCGATCTCTGACGTGTCCAAATTACCTGACGACATTCAAAGAAGAAAGAAAGAGAATGTCTTCAGCGAACAGGTCGCTCGGTAAGTCCCAAAGATAATAGGAAAGTAGAATAGACAGAATAAGAAGGTATCTTTTAAAGTTGTATTATCTTGTTGTAATGTTGTATTAACGCTGTTGTTTGTACCTTGGTACAGAAGAATGCCAGTGTATACGAGAGGAGTCTCTATATGCCAGAGAATAGAGGTAAGTATAGTACAAGGAACCGTTTATGCCACGGTACAACAGCAACTGGATTCATGTTAGGTGTATTAAGTCTTACAGTCTCGTGCCACTTTTAACACCTTCCGTAGCAATTTACCCCTTAAACCCCGTAGTGTCTTGTTTGTATTGTATTGTATTGTAAATTATATTGATTGTATAATTGGATGACTGACCGAAACCATGATATCAGTAAACGAATGTAACCGTAGAATCATGTAAATGGAGTAACTGGAGAACCATGTAAATGGAATGTATATCCATGGTTCGGTTCGGTCAAGTTGTATAGATTGATAATTGGATTCAAGGATTTATGTTGAATTGAAATATTGAAGATTGTAAACTGTAAATTGTAGATTTTAGATTTTACTTGAATCATATTCAAGTCAGATTATAATGAGACTCACTCTGAGTCAGTAAATTGAAGTTATGATTGTTTTTGATGTTATCGATAACCGCTGCACATGAACGACAGGATTTGTGTCTTTTTCAAAGACGATTATCATATTGATAACACCACTATTAAGTTGTCTACCTTAAGTAAGCAAGCACCCACTTCTCCGGCTCCCTGAGGCTCAAGAGATTAGTCCCGTTTAAACCTATGTTTACTAGGGTCCTTAGGGTAATTTATAGAACTTGAGGGGTTTTTATGTAAAAATACTATTATATACTTTTCAAAATACACCCCAAGCATTTATTATCCGTCTTTAGAGTTGTAATGAATGTGGATTTTATATTGTGATATTTCAAGTGAAAATATCCTAATTTCATAATTAAAGGCATTTATATGTAATATTGGTTTTGCATGGAATTCATGGTATTTTAGTATAAAATTGATTCTTATGATATTGTAGAAAAGGTGGAATATTTATAATACTTCAAAAATAGATATGTTTATGTTACATATACATATATTTATATGAAAATAATTTTGTATATATCTATGATATTCTAGAAATCTCGTTTTCTTAAGATACTGTATTTTAAATCTTTCGAGACCGGATGCTCCTGGCGGAAGTCCGAATCTCGAGCCACTAAGCCCGAGAATATGCGATAATCAGCACCATCCCGAACGGGTTTCCCAAATGGGTTATAGCGACGCTTTGCAAAGATTTGTATAAATACTAATCATTAAGGGAAAACGGTTTTATTAATTATGGTATTTATTTGTAAAGATGTCTATTTCCCGTATTCTATGTTCTAGGATCTCCTAAGTCAACTAGACTGCTCCTAACTGGTCCAAAACGACAAGTTGTGAGATACCTCAAATCGTCTCTTCACCGCCAATTGTGGCCAGGTAAGTACAAGTGAAGAAAGGAGAGATCCGCTCACGAATCACCGTGAGACGGGCCTTTTAAAGTTACATTTCTTACTTGTCTAGCCTAGACACCACAAAGTCAGGTTTAGATAAACGACTGAATGCCCACAACTTTATCCTATTTTCATAATAAGTGGTATTTATTTGTAAAGATGTATCAATACTAAATCTTTTAGAAATGGTTTTATTAAGTAAATGGTATTTAAATGAAAATGTTTGTTTTCCCGTATTCTAAGTTCTCGAGGGTATCGTGTTATATTGTATATGAGTGTGTGAGGAGGTAGGTCGTTACCTCATGATCTACCTAAAGGTATAGCAAGTTTAATGGAGTTAAATGTAGAATTGAAACAATATGGTATTTAAGTGAAAAATATGATAAATTGAAATAGCCATCATTTTATGAAATAAAACTTGATCAATTTGGTTGATTAGTGTTTAATAGTCAACATGAGGGAGTTTAAGCATAATTGTATTAACGAGAAGTGGAGTTTTATGAAGAAACCGAATCGGAAATCGGATTTGTTCCGATTTCATCGGGTTTTGTAAATCCGTATTTTTAGAATAGAAAAGAGAGATAGAAAATGGGACTTACGGATTTTGGAAAATAATGAGAGTGAGATGGAAGGAGAGGGATCGCTGGTGCGTCGCTTCGTCGCCGAGAGCTCCTAGAACGATCGCCGGAAGTTCGCCGGGAATTTCGTCGTAGCTTCGCTTCATGCTCGTTTTCAAAGTACACAAGATCTCTTGAGAATTTTAGAGAGTTGGCTCAAAGTTTTGGGGTGAGAGGGTAGAGCGTAGGGGTGGTATTTATAAGGTTAGGGTAGATGAAGGGTTTTAATTAAAAAATGTAAAAAAAATTATGTTAAAATGCATTAAAAATGGAGTAAAATGGACTTTATGGTTTCTCTGAAACCGATCTAAATAAATAGAGTGTATGGGAGGGGAGGGGAGGCCAAGAGACACTTTTTCTCTGTTGATGACTCGGCGGCCGAGTCAGGCCGAGTCGGGGTCTCGGGAGGTGGGGGTCGCCGGGGGTAGCGTACTTTCAGTTTTTCAAGTGTAGTGGGAAAATCTGGAGTTATCTTGTGTGGATTGTTGGGCTTCTAAAGAATTTAAAACAAATAAATATTAAAAATAATGTGGGGCTTGTGATTTGAACTCTGGTGGCTTGGTTCAGCAATGCAAGGTATTACCAATGAGCTACAAGCTCTTTCTTGTAATTATGGAGTGAAATAGATACTTAAAGTGATAACAACATTAAATATTCCAAATATACTTTAAATTTAAAGAAAATTTATGTACACTAAAAATGGAGTTGTTACATACTCTTAGCATTGCGTCTTTAGATGCCATGTCAGTTTGCAAAAGAAGCACGGTCCGCTCTCTTACCCAGATGATTTGGATATGCTCTTGCCTCCGTCTTTATTTTTCGACCTTTCCTTTTCACCGGAAAACAACCTCGATGACTGCTTCGATGGATTTGATTTTTTCATGATCTCATTGGTGTCGTTGTAATCTTCTCCATCTCAAGAGTCTCCTTCCCATAAAGACTCGTTATCACCAAGTATTCATACGAATTCGGAAACGAAGATAGAAGAAATAGCGCTTGGTCCTCCTCAAATTTTACTTCAAGCCATAAAAGATCACCTACCATCTTGTTGAAGCTGTTTAGGTGGTCATGAATAAGAGTCCCTTCTTTCATGCGTAATCTATAAAGTTGCTTCTTTAAATATAGCTTATTTGACAACGACTTTGTCGTGTACAAGCTCTCTGGCTTCAACCACAAACTTGTCATAGAAGTCTCCTTCATAATATTATACATCACATTATCTGTTAAATAAAGTTCTATCGCGCATTGTGCCTTCTGATCTAATTATGCCCACACAGCATCTGTCATGTCGATAAGTTTACTACAACCAAGTACCTTAAATAGCCTTTCTTTCAGCAGAAGTGTCTTCATCCTTCCCTACCACATCGAGAAGTTTTGTTTCTCATTAAATTTCTCCACCTCAAATTGTGTTATTTACTTTATTATTTGTCATTCTTAATTCCAAAGAAAATATCTTTCCCTCGGATCCTTACGAACCACTATCAATATAATCACAATCTAAAAAGATAGGGAGCGGACACAAACATCGTCACCTACCGTAAACTTAAATCACAAAAATACAGCACATAACTCTGATAACAATTGTTGAGATCACAGATCAATCGGCGCAGTGGAAAATCTTACGGATCCATAAACCTAGATACCTTTATAGACGAATAACAAAACTTGATACAAACCGTGATAATAAATAACACACGAGATTAATGGAGGAAACGGGGAAAACTTTTATTAAAACTTACTAAAAAGAATAAAACCTTATAAGACGATTACAAATAACTCTTCTAGATCTCGATCACCTTGCTCTCTTTCTTTCTCTACAAGTTCTCCTCAGTCGATATTCTTCGATCCCTTATGGAGGTAGCGGCGTCACCCTTTAAACTTTATGATTAAAAAAATCCACTTTGATGGCCTTCGTCGTGATCCCTTAAATCTTATGATCAAGATCTCCGACACTTTAAACTTTAACTCTAAGATCCTATATATAGTCTATACAATTTAAGTTATAATAAAATCCCACAAATTACAAAGCCGCCACCAAATAACTGAATTTTCAAGATAATTCTCATTCTGAAATTCGCGCTTATCTGTAGGCAGACGTCTGACCCTTTGCTGGGCAGACGTCGGCATTTGCTCTGCCAAAAGGCAGAGCCTTGCCAAACGTCTGAACCTATGAGGTCAGATGTCTGTTTCTTTCAAACACTTCTGGCCAGAGCGTGTCAGACGTTTGCTACCTACAGAGGCAGATGTCTAGTTTCTGCTCTGGATTCTGGTCCTTAAATACCATACGTCTGTTGCGTCTTTCTTCAGACCGTTGCGTCTTTCTTCAGACGTTTGACCCTTCTTTGGCTGCGCAGTCTTGAACAAATACGAGACCCTTCACAACATCATGTGATAGTTTCCATGTAAAGAGAGCTAAAAACAACCACAGTAGAAGAAAAGTGTGAGATGTTTTTCATAAAAACAGAAATTTATAGATGATAATGAAGGAAAAGAAATTTATATTAAGACGCAAGGAGATATGCTTACTTCTGTAGGCGTCATAACTCCAGGAATATAAATAACTTCTCCACCTTGAACATCAAGAATTATTTCCTAGGGAACAAACCATTAACACTAATTATCACTTCTGATGATTTACCTATCTCACATACTAACAATGAAAAACTTCATTCAAAAAAAAAAACATACTAACAACGAAAGACAATTAACAGACTGTTCATCGAATATTATAGCAACTAATTTAGACTTTGCATTATTAGACAATGTCAAGTAATGTTAGAAACCTACGCCTCTCAACCCATTCACCGTGTAATATAGGAGAATATCTAACTGAAGACCGAAAAATGTTACTTCTTGGCATACATTTTTCGCTCAGAAGTACCAAAAATCTAGTATTCACAACATATATGGTAACATTGTGGAAGAGCAATCACTAAATAGGCTATGTAAATGAAATTATGACTGAGTAGGTAAGATGTTGAAATGCTGTGTTTGGGAGAATATTTTGAATGGAGGATTACTTTATAGGCTTAATTCCAAAAAAAAAACTACCAAATTCTTTGCATCCAACTATCAAATTCTCTTACAATTATAAGAAACTAAATGTGATAGTTTTTTGCAATTATTGCTGACGTGGTATCTTATTTATGGTAGTCTTTCATAGTTTTTGAAGGTTTTGAGGCAGTTTCTGTTAAGAACATTTTATTAATTGATCCTCGGAGCTTTACAAATGAAATACAACATCTATATATACAATGATAACAACAGCACTACACAGTACTATGCAGTACTACACTATAAAACTATTGTGCCACATAGTACTATGTCGTAAAACTATTGTGCCACATAGTACTATGTCGTATACATTGTAGAACTACAGTACTATGCCATATACACTGTAGAACTCCAGTACTACGCAGTACTACACTGTTCTTTAACAGCCCCCTCAAACTCACGGTAGATCGTAAACCGAGAGTTTGGATAAGAAATATAGAAGTTGGGTATGTGTGAAGATGCACAAAGAGGGTCGATGCGAGAGGAAGGCCGATGCGTCAGGAAAGCCGATGCGCCATGAGGGCAATGAGGGCCGATGCGCCATGAGGGGCAATGCATGAAGAGAGCTGATGTGACATGAAGGCCGGATCTACGAGGAGGGCCGATGCACGAGAAAGGCCAAGAGAGCACGAAGGCTCGAAGTAGCACGCAGGCTCGAGAAAGCATGAAGGCTCGAAGTCCGGCTCGGAGCACAAACAAGAGACCACGAAGGCTCTAGGAAGCTCAATGGCTCGCAGAAAAGAGAGCACGAAGGCTCAATGAACTGGAGCCGAGGGCTCAAAGAAACCGTGAGCATGAAGCTCAAATCGATGTTGGAGCTCAAGGCGACGGGGAGTTTGGAGGTCTCGGGTTTGAAACCGAGAAGATGAAGCTCAAGTCGATGATGAAGCTCAAGTCGACAGGGAGTTAGGAGATTTCGCGTTTGATGATTAGGAGCTCGAAAAGGCGCCGTTCGGATCCAATACCAAAAGCAGTGAAACGGCGATGAGAATCCAAGACGGTGCAGAGGCCGGTGGCTGTTGGGGTCAAAAATTACACCCAATTGCCAAAATCAGAAATCAAATTCAAGTTCAAAGTCAACCAAAATCAAAGTCAAAAAACAAAGTGAGGCCAAGTCCAAGCCTGAGCCAAGTAGGCCCGAGCCCGAGCCCAAGCCCAAGCACGAAGAGGGACCGCCAAGAAGGAAGAAGAAAAGGAAAAGATTAATGTAATTTTTGTTTTTCAAATTAAATAGGCAAAAGTCAATTTTGTACAAGCCATGGAGCTAAATGTAAAACATGTAATCCTATAAAAGGCCCTCCATGATGATTTGATATCTGATCTTAATCTTGATTCCCCAAAATATAAATATCTAACGGGACACTGGCCCCGCACCCCGCAAGAGGACTGCTAGCCCTCTTGACCCCCAGCCCGCGATCCGGGTAGCGGGACCCCCGTAAAAACTCTGCGAGACCCCCGATATACCCGAAGCGCTCTAAGCTTGTTCCCAAACACAACACGCGCATATTGCATATTGAGTACGCATGATCTGTTTGACTTGTTAATCGAAGATTCTCTCGCTCCAAAAGCGAGAGATAATTAACGACGGTTTAGTCCACAGCTGCCAGATATTCGGATCCCCATAATCATTAAAACCCAGCCTACCCCAGGCAGTGGGAATCTGTAATATACCTGACAAGCGACGCGCATTTCTATCTCAATATGGTGACGAAAAACACTCTGCAGATTCTGGCACGCCCGATGCGACTTTTCTCTCCTCCCATATCTCGGGTCAAGTATTCATGCGAACTCATTTAACATACATACCGATGTTGGTACTGAAATAATATTTTTTCATGCAGCAATCAATTTTCAACAACTAACGACGATGTCTTCCAAGATGAATGCAGCTTCCGATGCGACTCTGATCCCGTATGTGGTCAAAACAAATGCACGCGTGATCCTCCCCGCAAGTCTCAGTCGGCAATGGAAGGAACCGTTCCGTCAATTTGGTTCCGTCATCATCTACCCTGCCGGAAGCGCTCATCTGGATGAAATCCCGACAAATAAAGTAGCCAAACCGGCCTCAAGGGGCAGGAGGTCGAATGTCGTGATCGCTAAGACACCATAAACCAAACGCAAGTCGGTGTTAGAACAACTCTCTGACGCTCCAGTTGGGGACAAGACCTCCGAAACAAAGGAGATCATCAAACGTCGTAGGGAAACCCAGACAATGCCCTTGACAATTGCATAATTGGGTGTCTTCTCTGGACTCTCTGTCAATCGGTCTACGATGCCTTCCAGGAAAGCCGATGCCCTCCAAGCTCTCAAAGCGGAAAAGTTGCGACAAAAGCGGCTCAGATATAAAGCCAACAAGAGGGCCAGAGCTCCGACCAAGTTGAATTTTGCGAGGTTCTAAGAATAGAGTTACCGCGTGACGACAGCTGAGTCGACCGTGAAAGTCGACAATTTCTTCGAACCCCTGAAGTGGGTTCAGAAAAATGCCATGACCGCCGAGATCAAGAAGACAACAATCTGAACGATGCTACAAAGAGACGTGTCTAAGACCCAACATAGAAAACAAGACACCATCTCTTCAAGAGTCTATCAGGCGCTTTATGCCGCGTGAAGGCAGCAGCGCAAAACCAGAAAAGAAACGCCAGCGTCACTCAAGAACCCGGTCAGGCCAACCATCTTCAATCGATTTTCCTTTCCCGAAGCAAAAGGACCACAACAACGGTCCGCGAAATCAGCTGCCAATGATGAAAAGCCGGTCGGATATGTTATCCACACGGTCTACATGGAGGGCACGCGTCCCAGCAACAACCTGCGCAACAAAAGGAAAGATGGGGCCGCCGTATCCCAAGCCCAATTTGGCTTGAATGTGGTTGTCACTTCCTAAGATCAGCCGCCTCCGTATGATGATGAAATCCGTCTTGATGAGGCTGGTAGTCAAAAAGACCCCTCAGTCCATATGGAATCAAGCACGGAAAGCGAAGAAGAGCCGACTTTCTGCCCTATGACCGCAGAGCAAGAGTTACTTCAAGAGCTCCGAAAACAGTTCAGAAGCAAAGATAAAGAAATGGCCAAACTTTACTCCAAAATCGACGACTTGACGAATGTCATGATGAAGCTCGCGGCTCAAATTGCCCAGACGCCCTCCAATCATGCGCAAGTTTCCACTCATGAGCCGGGTGATAATGACCTGAAGCACCCAATGCATGTCCCTTTAGATCCAAGTATAGGCGAGCTATGCAAAATCCAGCCACATTCCACTTCTAGGGATGCCTGGGCCTCAGTCATTCTGTTAACACAAGATCGGATAATGGACTTAAGTCACCAGCAAAATTAAAACATTGGTGGCCGAAACCGAGACACAAAAAGATATTGGCAGTAGTGGACGGCCATATCCCACACATTACGACCTGATCGAGTTCCCCGATGGTTATGCATCCCTAAGTTCGGAAGATTCGACGGGACAGAAAACGAGAATCAACATATTACTCATTTCAAAACGTCGTACGGAAATACAGGGGGCAATGATGTGCTCCTCCTTCGTCAGTTCGTCAACAGCCTAACTGGTGTCGCTTTCAACTGGTGCGCGAGCATACCGGACGGTTCTGTCACTATCTTCACCCAGATGGAGTTTCTGTTTCGGCAAAGATTTATGAGTATCGGCGACAAAATTTCTATTGCTGACCTTGTGAGAACCAAGCCGGAAAAGAACGAAAGCAATACGGACTTTATCGCCCGATGGCGCAATCTCACTGTCAAGTGAGAGCCGTCGTTGGAGTAGAACCAATCCGTCAGCCTCCTCATCAGGAACCTAAGCAATTAGATGGACCCATTCCTATGTACTGCGGGCCTCAAAACGTTTCAGGAGTTGACCAAGAAAGTCCAAATGTTGGTACGCTCGAAGCAAGAGTCTACCACGGACTCCCAAAATGACAGGCCTTAGAAGAGCAAGAAAGACGATAACCGTAGAAGCGGGAATTCCAACAATACCAATTTCTTTAATACGTCTGACAATGAAGACAGGCAAATCCAAAATAAACCTGTCTCGAAAGCCGGTGCTGGGAGGAGAAGGGACTTCCCTGGAGGAGAAAAAGAACAAGGTCTACTCTTTCAGAAGAGACAAGATCCGCAAGATATCAAAGATGCCCTGAACAACGGTCTACAATTGCCCGAGTCGAAGAGGGCTCATGAAGCAAAGATGACTGACAACCCTTTGTATTGCCCATACCACCGAGTAGTGAGCCATGCGATCGAGAATTGCTATATTTTCAAAGACTAGATCGAAAAGCAACACAAGACTAGAGAGATCGAACTGTCTAAAAGTGTGTTGGTGAACAATCAAGTTGCGACCACCAACTTTATACAATCGAAAGATGAAGCTTTCTGGGAGCAAACAGCTGAATCCGCCATCCCGAAAAATGAATCCGACTCGCCGCAGCCTCCATGGAGCATGCATATATTCAAGAAGACGAAGAAAAAGTTAAAGCCGCTTCAGAAGGAGCCCAGAACTGAGCCGAAGGAGCCGAAGGAGCCTACCGTTCCAGCTACAAATTCGGTTCAATCAGGCTTAAAGTCCAAAGAGCTTAAGAAGAAGAAAGGGAAAATGCAGCTCAACGCGAAAAGGAGTCTGTGAGAAAATCGATCATTCAAAAGTGTATCGATTCCCTTGAAGACTATGAGCAAAAGGAAATAACTCTAATTCAATTTAAGGAGTTCTTCCCCGTAGAAGCAGCTGAAATTCTGGAAAAGCTAGAAGAAGACTCTGATGGTGGGGTCCCTATTGTGACCTGCTATGTCATCCATCTTGGCAGCGATTCTGAGAAAGAGCTCTGTTTTCCCGAAGAGGATGAGCTTAGCATAAAATCCAACCAAATTCAGCTCAGAAGCGGTAGGGCTCTACCGCCAAATCAAGACAATGCTCCAAAAGAGAAGGAAAAACAAGTCGCTAATGAAGAAGATGGCGAAAAGCTAGCTCATGAAGACTCGAGTCCTTCCCCAATGGACTATAATGTCTTAGCTCATCTCCGGAAGCTTCCGTCTCTCCTGAGCATCTATGATGCCCTGCTCCTATCCAAGGAGCTCAGAGATGTTCTCATTCATGCCCTGCAAAACCCCGAGCAGTATCAGGCTCGTTTCACGGAAATTAATATGAAAGAAGCTCAGTACACTCTGCATGCAGCCGCGATCATGTTTAAGGACGAAGACCTGCTACTGGGAACAACTGAGCATAACCGGCTGCTTTACGTGACCAGGTACAGCGACGGAAATCGGATTAATCACATATTGATTGATCTGGGGTCCTCAGTGAACATCATTAGCTTGCAAACTCTGAAGAGTTTGTCAATGGACGTCCGACGCCTGTCAAGGGAAAGGATGGTTATCCAAGGCTTCAATCAAAACTGTCAGCAAGTTCTGGAGTCCATAGCTCTGCCAATTAAATTTAGGGATCTGCAAACCGAACCTAAAATATACGTGATCAATGCTGACACGTCTAATAAGATTCTCCTGGAACGGCCGTGGCTCCACGATTACGGCATCGTTCCGTCAACTCTCCATCAATGCATGAAGTATACTAAAAATGGCGAAGAAAGATGCATTGACGGAGATATCCAGCCGTTCGGTGTGCATGAAATCCGATATGAAGATTCCCGGTACTTTGTGAACCCCCAAAATGCTGAGCCGCAACTGATCGAGGACAGAACAGCCCAGAAACTCAAAAGCAAATCTGAACCGGATGTCACTTACAAAAGCAAAAAAACCCTAGTGCATCCACATTTCGGCAGTAACACTGATGAGTCCGACACTGGAACTTTGTCCTTCCGTAAAACTCGCCCTCATCTTGGTAGCGATACGGACGAGTCTGAGATCGAAGGCCCATCCGGCAGCAAAATTTGCCCTCATTTCGGCAGCGATGCTAAAGAGTCGGAGGAAGAGGACTCGTCTAGCAACAGCTGTGCAGATTGGGCTCTAATGTAAAAAAGCGAAGCTAAGGGAAACCTTCGAGGTTACAGAAAGGCCCCTAGCTATCACAAGGGTGCCGGAGCAGATGTGCAAAACCTAAATGCATTTTCGGTCTCTAATGTGGACCAACTAAAAACTTTCTACGTTCCCGGAAGAAACATCGGACAGAAAGGCATCCTATTTATGGGTCAAACCCTGTTGTTTACTCGGACGATTTGTCCATGGCGTGCCTTCCCTATAAGAGAGACATAAGAGTCGTCCTAAGCCCCAGATATTACGCGCCCGAGATGCAGGAATACTTTAAAAAGTGCGGGTGTCGGCTATATCAAACGGACTCTGAAGCGAGGTTTTATGAGGGGTTGTGGCATCCGTCTCGGGTCCGAGCACTCATCGATGGACTGTTGTGTACCTGGACGATTTGTCCATGGCGTGCCTTCCCTATAAGAGAGACATAAGGGTCGTCCTAAGCCCCGGAGATTACGCGCCCGAGATGCGGGAATACTTTAAAAAGTGTGGGTGTCGGCTATATCAAACGGACTCTGAAGCGAGGTTTTATGAGGGGTTGTGGCATCCGTCTCGGATCCGAGCACTCATCGATGGACGAATTCCAGATAGACGGGACATAAGTTTCATTCAACCTGACGTCAAGGCATGCTACATGATCCATGTTAGTGAAGCCAGCGGGAAATCAAATGATTACGATGAGCTAGCCGAGCCAAAAGAAGCCCCTCAAGAGCTCGAAAATGGCGGACAGGCAACCTCGACGAGCTAACCGAGATTGATTTGGGAACGCCCGATAATCCAAGACCGACCTACATCAGCTCACTCTTGTCAGAGAGAACGAAAGAGCAAATAATCGCCGTGCAGCATGAATTCGTCAACTGCTTCGCGTGGACGCACAAAGAAATGCCTGGCGCCTTCCCTGAAGTAGCCGTGCATAAGCCTGCTATATCTCCCGATACCAAGCCAGTCAAATAAGCTCCTCGAAGAATAAGAAGGGAGCTGGAAGAAAAGGTCATCGAGAAAACCAAGAAACTCATCAATGACGGCATCAGAGAAGAGAAATATGCGGATTGGATCGCATGCATCGTCCCAGTGAAAAAGAAGAATAGGCAGATCCGCATCCGCGTCGATTTTAGAGACCTTAACAAGACATGCCCTAAAGATGATTTCCCGAGTCATGAAAATGATGGTCAACGACACCTCAAATTACGAGCCGTTCACTTTCATGGATGGTTCGTCTGAGTACAATCAGATAAAAACGGCACCTGAAGATGAGAAGCATACAGCATTTCGAACCCCGATCGGCATATACTGTTACAAAGTGATGTCGTTTGGATTGAAGAACGCAGGTGCCACATATCAAAAGGCAATGACCAAGATCTTTGACGACTTAATCCATAAGCTCGTCGAATGTTACATCGATGATTTGGTCGTCAAGACTAAAACCAAGGTCAATCACATCCAAGAACTAAGGACCGTTTTCATTAGGCTAAGGGAATGCAATCTAAAGAGAAATCCTCTAAAGTGTGCTTTTGGCGTGTCATCGGGAAAATTCTTGGGCTTCATAATCCGACATCGGATGATCGAAGTCGACCTATCAAAGATAAAGGCCATCATAGAGATACCCCTCCAAAGAATCTGACGCAGCTAAGAGCCTTTCAAGATAAGCTCACTTATATACAAAGGATCATCTCGAACCTATCGGGGAGATGTAGGCCCTCTCAAAACTCATGAAGAAAGGGGCTCCATTTGTTTAGGACGCTGAATGTCAAGAAACATTCGAAAGTATCAAACAGTACCTATTGCGCCCTTCAGTGCTTGCTGCTCCCATTCCAAATAAACCGTTGATTCTTTACACTGTCGCTAGATGAATCGCTCGGCTCGGTCCTTGCCCAGAATAACAAAGGAAAAGAAAATGTTCTCTACTATCTCAGTCGAACTTTGGTAAGGACAAAACATAACTATTCTCTGATCGAAAAGCAATGGCTGGCCCTGATATTCGCTGCAAAGAAGTTGAGGCACTATCTACTCGCTCATCTGGTTATGCTGATCTCCAAAGTCGACCCGCTTAAATACTTAATGACCAAAGCAAGCCTAGCCGGTAGAATAGCAAGATGGGCTGTCATGCTGCTTGAGTTCGACATAGTCTATATTCCATAGAAAGCAGTAAAGGACAAGCCCCCACCGACTACCTCGCAGCTCATCCCATACCTGAAGGATCACCGCTCAATTGCGGGTTACTCGACGAATAAGTGCTGCACCTCGAAAATAACAAGTCATGCTGGGAGCTCTACTTCGATGGAGCATCGTCAATGAGGACCTCCAGCAAATCAAGTATCCCGCAGATAAAAGCAGGGATAGGATTGGTATTCATCACGCCATCGATGGGAACCCTACGACGTTCTTTCGCTCTCACCGAGCCTTGCACAAACAACGAGGCTGAGTACGAACCTCTGATAGCTGGTCTGGAGCTCGCCATAGAAATAGAAATCTTTCGGCTACGGGTATACGGTGATTCCCTGCTTGTCGTCAACCAAGTAAGCGGCAACTACAAAATATATAAACCCGAGTTAGCTCGGTACAGAACCCGGATGGTGGAGCTCATGAAACAGTTCACCCACATTGAACTAATAAGAGTTCCTAAGGCATTGAACGGAAAAGCCAACGTGCTCGCTCGTCTATCCAAAGAGATGGCTGATCCTAACATGGATGAGATTCTCATCACAGTCAGAAGCCGGCAAATTCTGCCTCCAGTCTCTTTACGAGAGGAAGAAAGCATAGAACAAGAGAACAATCCTGCCGAAGAATTTTGATCATCCAAGACAAGCCCGATTGGAGAGAGCCCTTCATAAAGTACCTCTGATACGACAAGCTGCCCGAAGAAAAATCTGCGAAGGTTCAGCTGAAGAAAAAAGCTCTCTGATACGTATTTGTAAATAATACGCTATACCGCAGATCATATGACCAATTCTGGCTCAGATGTCTGTCATCGGCCGAAACCCAAAAAGTCATGAAAGAAGTTTACTCGGACGTCTGCGAAGCTCACCAGTCCGGCCCCAAAATGCGACTTTAAATAAGAGATTGCGAAGAGCATGCAAAGAAGTGTCACCTCTGCCAAATTCACGGTGACTTCATTCACAAGCATCTCAATCTATTGCATCCTGCGGTGGCGTCATGGCCCTTCGAAATTTAGGACACCGATATAGTTGGCCCAATTAATCCTCCGTCGGTTCATATTGGCCGCAACGGGCTATTTCTCCAAATGGGTTGAAACTGTCCCGCTAAAAGAAGTCAAGACAGAAAATATTCTGACATTCTTCCAGCATAATATTCTGTACCATTTCGGTACGCTAAGAATCATTTCTGGCAACGGGCCTTCTTTCAAGAGCTTCAAAATCTCAAGGTTCACTTCTCAGCACAAGATAGACTGGATATTTCTTCATTTATAATCCAAGAGCCAATGGGCTAGCCGAAGCCTTAATAAAACTTTATGAACTCTATGCAAGCTTCTAAGGAAAAATGCTTCAGCCAACAAAAGAGACCGGAATCTCAAACTCCATGAGGCGTTGTGGGCATATCGTACCACGCACTGCACTCCAACTCAGTCCACTCCATACTCACTACTCTTTGGAGTAGAGACGATCCTCCCTCTCGAAATCGAAGTTCCAAGCTTAATGATAGTTGTCCAGCACGATCTGACAGAGGAGGAAAATGCCCTCGTTCGGCTCGAAGAGCTCGACGCTCTCGAAAAAAACAGACTCGAAGTACAGCAAAATCTGGAGTTATACCAAGCCCAAATGTTACGGGCCTATGACAAGATAACCCATCTCTGTGCTTTCAAGAAAGCGAATTGGTGTTGGTCCTCAAAAGACCGATCATTCCCAATCGACATGCCAAGAGAAAATTCGAGCCGAACTGGAAAGGACCGTATGTCATAGAGAAATTGTTTGACGAAGGACTCTGCCAACTGATAGGTGCCGGAGGAGAAAGACCCATGCCACCCATCAATGGTCGATATCTCAAGAAATACTACGCATGAATGTTCCAAGTCACAAATGAATTGAGTACACCGGCCCTACGGTCTGGATCATACATCCCGTAAAACCGTATACAATCCACGGGCATAAACGGCCCCTATTTCTCCCAAGTCCTACCAGCGAGGTTACATCTGAAGTCCCACTGGTGATGACGCTCCACCAACAAGGCAATTGCCAGAAAAACGGTATATCTACAAGCAAAACAGACAAATGAAAACCCGAAAGGGCTCCATAAGTAAAAACAGCAGGATTGCCGGCGAGTTTGTGAAAACTCGAAATGGCTCAAACTCGTGAAAAGAGTACACTCGTAGGGTCCTGTCAACCTTGTGAGAAGAATATCCCCACGTAAGATCCTTACGATTCACAAAGAAGTAACATACTTAGGAATCCTCACGATTTCTAGGAAGAAAATACGCTTATGAGATCCTCTCGACTCGTAGTAAGAAAATGGTTTTATGAGACCCTTACGGCTCATAAAATTGAAATGCCTTAGATGACAAGGACCTAAACATGTCTCCTAAGCCATCGCAACGGGCAACGGAAAATGATGAGTCACTCCTGGCATTACACTTCAGTGTTGGCGGTGCAGATGCCGACCCAAAACCCAAATCCCAAGTTTTCCCACGGCAAATAATGAGTCGCTCCTGGCATTACGCTTCAGTGTTAACGGTGCCGATGTTGACCCAAAATCCAAATCCCAAGTTTTCCCACGGCAAATAATGAGTCGCTCCTGGCATTACACTTTAGTGTTAGCGGTGTTGATGCCGACCCAAAACCCAAATCCCAAGTTTTCGCACGGCAAATAATGAGTCGCTCCTGGCATTACGCTTCAGTGTTAACGGTGTCGATGTTGACCCAAAATCCAAAGCCCAAGTTTTCCCACGGCAAATAATGAGTCGCTCCTGGCATTACGCTTCAGTGTTAACGATGCTGATGTTGTGACCCAAAACCCAAATCCCAAGTTTTCCCACGGCAAATGCCAGTTTTCCCACGGCAAATGATAAGTCGCTCCTGGCATTGCGCTTCAGTGTTAGCGGTGATGATGCCGACCCAAAACCCAAATCCCAAGTTTTCCTACGACAAATGATGAGTCGCTCCTGGCATCACACTTCAGTGTTAACGGTGCTGATACCGACCCAAATCCTAAGTCCTCCCAAGGCAAATGATGAGTTGCTCCTGGCACTACGCTTCAGTGTTAGCCTTGATGATGTCGTCCCGAAACCCAAACCCTAAGTCCTTTCAAGGTAAATGATGAGTTGCTTCCGGCACTATTCCAGTGTAGCAATACCGATGCCAAACAAAATCCAAATTCCAAGTCATGCTCAAATTCAAAATCCCCGCAAAACGAGACAGAAATCAAATAAATCAAAGTCCCACCGGCAATGGTTCCAAGCTCAAAAGGCCCCGCGAAATGGACAAGGACTCTAAAACCAATCAGATCAACCGATTCAACACCAATGACCTCTTCAGCGGAATCAAGCTCCACCTCGGAAGCAAGTCAACCAAAGACCTCGGCGGAATCAAGCTCCACCTCCGAAACAAGTCAACCAACGACCTTCCCGGCGGAATCGAGCTCCAAAACGGAGCAAATCAAATCTCGACACCGCAAGAAACGGAGCAAGTCAGCCTCAAATCCTAATGATCACAAATCCAGTCAAGCTCAACCCTGACACCGCAAAAAGCGAAGCAAGTCAATCTCAATCCCGACACCGCAGAAAGCGAAACAAGTCAAATTCAATCCTGACACCACAGAAATCAGAGCAAGTCAAATCAAGTCCCAACACCGCAAGAAGCGGAGTAAGTCGACTTCAACCCAGACACCGCAAAAAGTCAAATCAAGTATCGACCGTCCAAATCACAAAAATGGCAACTATTGTTCAAGTCAAAAAAATGGAAGTATAGACCGTCCACGTTGCTAAAAGGACAACATCGATCTCCACGTCATCAAAAGGGAACCAAACCAAATCAATCTCCATATAGCACAAGATCCATCAATTTCATGCACACAACTCATATGCGCGGTGTGCATTTATCAATGAGGGCACTTTGTTGAGGTCAAAAATTACACCCAATCGCTAAACTCAGGAATCAAATTCAAGTTCAAAATCAAAGTCAAAAAGCCAAGTGGGCCCAAACCTGAGCCAAGTGGGACCGAGCCCAAGCCCAAACCCAAGCATGAAGGACCAGCCAAGAGAGAAGAAGAAAAGGAAAAGATTAAATGTAATTTTTGTTTTTTTAAATTAAATAGGCAAAAGCCAATTTTGTATAAGCCATAGAGCTAAATGTAAAATATGTAAGCCTATAAAAGACCCCCCATGATGATTTGACATCTGACCTTAATCTTGATTTCCCAAAAAACAAAATCTTGAGTTTTGAGTTGCTCTTTAGTGCGTAAGTCTCTCTTTCTCACTTCCTTTCTTTTTTTTAAGTGTGCACGTCAGGAGGCTTCAAAAAAGGGAAAAAGACCCCCTTTTGATCTTCAAAAGTCAAAATCTTTGTGTGTTTTTTACTGTTGCTTCATTGGGTTTCGACCCTACTTGCACCGTGCTAGGTGCACACCGTGCTAAGTGCCTATTTGGCGAGGTGCGCACCCCGTTGGGTGCACATTGAGCCAAGTGCGCAGCAGCCCAGGTGCACACATCGCTAGGTGTGCACTTCCCTAAATGCGCACCTTACTGAATCTTTTGGCCCATTCGGAACTCTTTGGCCCCCTTCACTCCCTCTTGCCACGTGCGCACTTGCCAGGTGCGCACCTTACCAGGTGCGCAATTGACATATACACTCATCACCTCTCCCGTTAGAAAAAAAATTCTAACAGGACACTGACCCGCACCCCGCAAGAGGGCTGCTAGCCCCCTTGACATCCATGCCGCTATCCGGTAGCAGGACCCCCGTAAAAACTCTGCGAAGGCCCCGATATGCCCAAAGTGCTCTCAGCTTGTTCCAAAACACAACACGCACATATTGCATATTGAGTTCTCATGATCTGTTTGACTTGTTAATCGAATGTCCTCTCGCTCCAAAAGCGAGGGGTAATTAACGGCGGCTTAGTCCGCGGATGCCAAAGATTCGGATCCCCACAATCATTAAACCCCAGCCTACCCCAGGCAGTGGGAATCTGTAACAATCGACGCGTATTCCTATCTTAATAGGGTGACGAAAAGCATTTTACAATGGCGATCGGTGGTGCAGAGGCCATGTGGTCAGTGAGGCCAAAACTGAGCGGGTGGAAGAAAAACCGAGGATGCTCGGGGTCGACGAAAGATCGGCGGAGATCGAGACTCGGGTTCGACAGAAGTTCTTTTGGGAAATTTCGTCGAACAGCTGGAGCTCGAAGGCTTATGTAACGAACCTAAAATCCCTGTTCACTTTTAATATTCCAATAAAAATAAAAGAGTTTCTTTTTTGATTAGGAGTTATAAGTAATTCTTGTTAAATAAAGGCAAGAAACAATTTGTAGCTCATTGGTTAAGTGTCAATGCCGCTGTCCCATAGTCCGTGTGTTCGAATTCGCGCATCCCAATTACTTTGTTTTAGATTCTATTTATCATTTTTGGAATCCTGAAAATTTCACGGGCGATCCACGGAGTTTCGAAACCTTTCAGACGAAAAGACATACGTTTTTTGCCTAATTGAAGCGACTTGAGACCATAACCCAAACCTCGACCCAAACCAACCTGTTGGGGCCGACAAGGCAGCCTTGGGCAGGTACGGAGCCTTGGGCAGGTACGGGCGCCCCCACCATGACCAAACAGGTCCATTCCATGCACGTGCATCGTTTGGGCCTCCAACTTTTGGATTTTACACTCCAAAACTTCCCCACTCACCTGAGACTGCTCAAACCCTTCAGCTATCCAATTAACACTCTTTTATTACCCTTTTTAATTCTCTTTTTAATTTCTATAACTCATTCTTCTCCCTATAAATTCTAGGTTATCCCAAACATTCTTCCTTCTAAATAATACTGAACTTTGAAAACATTCCAAGCTTTTCCTCCTTGCAATTGCCCCACAACTGACCAAAGAGACGTTGTAGACCAAGTCGCTTCCTCCGTCGTTTTGCGGTCTCGGTTCTTCAAACCGAGGCTGCTTCTTCCTTATACCTTCTCATCGGCAAAAGAGTAAGTCTCCTCTCCCTCTCATTCTCTCCCTTTGAATCTAATTCCTTGCCACATCGCCGATTCAAACTATACAAATAATTCCATGCTTAAAACGAAATCCTTTTCATTTACCGACTCTTCGAGCCTTTTTAACTTGATAATCGAAAAAGAAAAATTGCTATAACCCGCCTCTAATTTTAATCATCTCATTACAGTAACATGTAACCTACACTTCTTAAATCTTTTCATGATAAGAACTGTTGTCTTTTATACATAAAATATAGTTCATGAAGCTTCTAAAACCTTTCATGTAGCTTCTAGAACCTTTCATGCTTAATATGAATTCTAGATTTTGTTAAACATATTTTAGATGATATCATACACGGGGTATCGACCTACCCCACACGCACTCTCAAAAATCCTAAATCCACTAAAAGTCGTATTTTATTAGGGCCTTGCACCAAAATACCCTTCGGTTATAAGAATTGGAATGAATATATATAAAAAAAAATCTTTGGCAATTTCGTCCCTCACAACGCTTATTAGGGGAGCCCTGTTGAAGATGATACGGATTATCGCATATCTTGGATCTAGTGGGTGAGATCGGAGCTCTTCACGGAGTGCGTTCTCAAAAGAAAAGAAAATACGTTTTTTAAAAACAAAGTAAAACAAATTTAAAAATAACTTAAATATCATATATTTGTAACTTCAAAAAAACAAATTTGTAAAATTAGATTTTAAATAAAATACCCTAAAATGAAAAGATTTAAATTCGATTAAAATACCTAAAGTTTGCCAAAATATAGATTTTTCATTAAAATACCATAGACTTTTAAAAGCTAGATTTTGTCATTAAAATACCACAAAATCAAAAATATACTTTTATTAAAAAATCTCGACATTTTAATTAATATATTTCTACCAAAAATACCTTCGAGGTTTACTTTTAACATAAAAGTATTTTACATAAAACCCCATCGAGCTTTCAAATGGTTTAATTTAAATAATTACATTAGAATTTCCAAATAATAAATTTTCACATAAATACCTAAAATTCATAAAACGGCTATTCTTTAAGGTATTTAGGTAATGGATGGGTTTAAATGACATATTCTCTCTTGAGTCTCAAAAGTCGGAGACAATCAGTATTATCACTTGTTTATCTCCCGATATAAAATTCATATATTCACAGAAATTATATTACTTTATTACTGAATCAAACATGACCCAACACATGAATACACATTGACTTGTACACTTGCACTTGCATGACTATTTGATATTGACATGAACTCAATTGTATCTACAGGATTTACTCGATCAAATCTATTACATGCTTGACTAGAATTGATCCGAATCATGAATACGTAATGACTTGACATGAACTCTTGATATGCATACTTGAACTCGACATGAATACATGAACTCGACTTGAATCATGAATTTGTACTCTTCTTATATATTCATTAATTCGAGCAAGACTTATGACTATAATTGTAAATTAGATTATGCGGGGTATTGGGTAGTTTAAATGTGAATCCAACAAAATCTCAGGAGTCTCCTTAGTTCATGAATCCATATATACTTGTTGGATATAGTACCCCCAAGGCAATTATTGTAATTGCAGATAAACGGTTATGATAATTGAGGGAGGAACTATCCAGGTAGAACAGTCTTACTCGAGATGATAGTATGTTATCTGGTTTGTCATTATCATTGATGTGTATACGTTTTACTTGTTATTACGTGTCGCTAATACATAATGATAAAGCCCGTAGGATTTTTTCTTGACTTCCAGCATTATGCTGGCGATCATATACGAGAGAGCTGGGTAGTCTATAAACATATCCTTAAATGTCCCTAGTAGTGGAAATATAGAGACCGAGCATGAATATTCTGGAGTAGACTAGTGTATACGTTTCGAGACCCCGACGAGGGGCGGTGGCCGGTCTCACAAGTCATTGGTGTTGTTTTTTGCTTTGCATAGAGGTATTCGGTTAGGAATATCATGCACCTCATTTTATAAGGAAAAAGCCTTGATCCCTTCACGGAGAGCTCGCTCTTAAACAAAAGTTTATGTTACTAGTTTTAAAAGCGGAACCTAAACCACTCCATTTCAAAGCCACTCGAGCTCCTTCAACGATATCAAGTTCATTACGTTCAAGGTTTTTCGTCAAAACCCAGTCGTGGCACTCCGTCATTTCCTATAAGTATTATTTAGTATTCGTGCTACGTATGTTGGGCGTAATGATCGGTAGCTAAGTATTGCTTGTTTGTAACTTTGTTTCCAATTATTTAGGACAGTCGCATAGCTATGTTGGCATTGTCAAGGGTTATACGGGTAGGTCTAAGTTAATCATGAAAATGACGGGCCGAACTTGACTGGCGGATTATGATATGTTGGTATTGTCAAGGTCATAAAGTCATTATGGGCAAAAACCATATCGGGAGTTTCAAATATAAGGGAAACTTGCCAAGTTTGTGCATACTTTCTAAAGTGTGGTAATTTTGGTCGGCTTCCGTTAAAGTTATCGCACAATGATAGTTGGGTCCCGATTCCCACTGATGAGTAAGTATTACTCATCGGGCGATTCGCACTTCACAATTAGCTAACCTATTAGGTGTCCAGAAAGTGTTAACGGGATTACGCCTCTGCGGAAACGGGTTATTTAATTGGGTCCGTGCGAAAACAAGGGGGGCCTCCCTCGAAGTACCAACACTGACCTGGCTGAACGGTTAGCAAACTTGTAAAATGTGTATGATCCCGACTAGTTCTCCTTTTAGAATTTGAAGGAGAATTCGAGGATACAGTAGAAGCCATCCTGATTAGATAAAATGATTAACCAATCTAATCTTGACAGAGTGCACGCTGAGTATTTCTTTTCTTTCTCTCTCTAATTACAGCGACCCATGACTCACCTTAAACTAAAATTCATTAACCAAGTTAACTGAACCTTCTTACACATTTTAGCTTTGGATTGTCTTAATTCACGACAAAGTCGCATATTTCCATGCAACTCGTACTTTTCTTTTGCTTTTCTCCAGAACACTATGTATCACTACGATAATCCATATTACTTGGAAAGGTCATTGTATAGTTACATATGAACTCGAAAAAATTATTTCGGTCGAGAATAACCACTGGTTCTGGAGAAATTGAATAGGATTATTTGGTTGTCTCTTTCATTTACCTTCTCTCAAGTTGCGAGAGCTCCTTGTATTAGGAGAGTACACCAGTTATGCTTATTGAATAGTCTTCTTCCAAAACTTAGGTTGGTGACGAAAGGTAGGGATGGAAGAAAACCAATTAGCCTAAGTGCGGTGTACAGAAGGTAAGATGTAAAAACGTATAAAAGGATTGAAGTGAGGATAAAGGAAATTGTGGCTACTGTCATGAATCTGGATATTGGAGAAGGCATTACTAAGAATACCCGGCCACCCCCTAGAAACATTTTCATATTTCAGCTTTTCTGTGTAGTTATTACTAAAAACCGTTTTCCCAATTAATTCTAACTCCAGGATATGTACGTACCGTATTTGGATCTCATATTTGTACGGCGTTATAGATGCTGGGTAGGAGTAGAATATTAAGAAATGGACGATTTGATCCTCAATATGAGAATTCGTAGCAATTAACGATATTGGATTAAATCATCTGAATTTGCCTAACGACAAATATTTGGTTTCAAATAACCGTTGTTATACACCGATTTTTAAAATTGAATATCTTTATCTTTATCTTATAAAGTGAGATAAATTTTAAAAATTGTGTTTTAAACATTTACCTTTATCAATTGCAACACACGGAATTTGAGTTAGTATACTCTTGGGACTTATACATGGTAATATATATTGTCCGGTATCCTTTAGGACAAGGGGTTAGTGATCTTACTTCATTCAGGCTTACCTATGAGTTCTCTGGTCTTAGATACACATTCGTTGTAATGCAAGGTCCAAAAATTTTGAGAAATTTATAGGTATAAGAATAAAGTATAGAACCATACGTTGGAAGTATCGGGATTCTTCGAAGTGATCGAAAATGTAAATACTTATACTAGGTATTCCATCATAGTAATATTGAAGACTTGATTCTCTCACAGGTTACTCATCTGTGGATGCGCTCCTTGATGAGTAATGTTGTATTTGGCAATTTTCCATTTAGATGATAAGCATTGAAAACAGCTGCGTAATATTTGAATCTGGTTTTATCTAAATTAGTGCCTTTTGATTCTATATGGACATAGATTGGTTGCATATCTTGAAGTTGTTAAGATATGGAGTTATCCGGTTTCTGTTTAAAAACAAAATCTGGATAAACTCAAAGCACGCTTCAGTAATAGCAATTTGTGGATTATCCTAAGCATTCGCTGGGGTTTTGTTTCTACAATTTTCAAGATCAATAGTTACATTGTTCTTAACTCACCGCCTTTTTGTAAAAGGGATCTTTTTTTGCAAAAGAAACTAGTGGAAGTATGGTAGAACTAGAATTGATTCCAGAACCACAAACGATTACTGAAAATTTTGTAGAACCTGAATATTCAATTAGACTCGACAAATCTTAGCCACTCCGCAGATTTAATAGGTGACCTCAGACATCCGAAAGATACTTCGGTTCTCTCATAGACGGTGACAGGAAGGTCAGTATCATGGTGATGATGGCCCTACAATTTATCAGCAGGCTATGGGAAGTGCTGACTTCCGGATGATGGCTGGATGCTTTGTATTCAAGTTGGACTCCACGCATTTCAGCAAATTATGGAATTTGTTGGATGCTCCTGAAGGGTAAAACCCATTAGGAGCAAGTAGATCTTTCTAGATCTGTGCAGGTGGAAAGATATTAACCTAATAAGGCTAGACTTCTTGTAAAGATGCTTATCAAATACCCGTTGTGGATTGTGATGGGACCTTTACTTCAGTGTCTGCGGTAAATTCCTTACGGATATAACTTGGCACTGCTGTTGTTCTTGACTATGATATATGACAAGTGGATGAGTATAACATCTTTCTAAATGGTGATTAAGAAATGTACATGTATATGACTCTGCCAGAGGGTTATCATAGTCAGTGGGAGCAGCGGAAGGTGTGCAAGTTGCTTATATATATTCATAGACTAAAGCATGCATAGCGGAGATGGACCATCTGTTTTGATGTAACAGTCAAGATGATTGACCTCATCAAAATAACAGATGATCCTAGTAAGAAGTGTGTAGGAAGTTATGTCCTAGGATTTGGATGACATACTCCGGATAAGAAATGTTGTTTCTATACTACAATTGATCAAACGTTGGTTGTCACAAAGTGTTTTCTCCACATTAGATATGGAAAATATATCAGGGATTCTGGTGACTAGATGTATGGTTTTAGATCTAGATTTGAGAAGTGTCCCAATTCGGGTACTTAAACAGCATTCTAAAAGTGTTTTAGAATGGACGACTCCTGCGTGGTAGTGTACCCGCAGGCGATGAAATCTCCCTCTCTAAAGAGATGTCTTCTAAACTGATGAGGAGAGGGACATGCATGGATAGCATATCATTTGCTTAGGCAGCTGAGTCAATCATGTAATGTCTTGTACCAAACTAGATATTGCTTCTGCACTTGCTGTAGTAAGCAGATATTAATCCAATTCTGAAGAAACAAAGGAAAATAGTGAAGAACATAAGAGGATGTTCTTAGTATATGATAACGCCAGCCTCCTCCGGGAGGCGGTTATCAGTTCACGCTTCCAAAGTGACCTGAATAACAGAGATGCCGTTAGAGTTTTGAGTTTACCCTCTTCTAAGAAACAGTATATTGGATAGGTTTTCAATAGGGATACTGAGGTAGGTATAGTACAGGATATTGGCTATGACTCAACGGAGGATACATCCCAAGAAGTTTGTTTGATAAAATTATTCATTTATGAACTTAATCCCATCATGTATCTAGACAAATTCTTGAGACAGGGTATCGCTCAGTTCGGATGATTATTGATCTCCATGAAGTTGAGATATAGAAAGATGAAGTTGGAACATTATAGCGGATCCACTCACTGAGTTTATTTCTTGAACACGAACGTTTCTCAAACGAGTTTTGCGAAACTGATTATTAGAGAAATTGGATATTCAGTAGCATACGGGATGTGGGTATGTGATACCGCAATAATTAACCTTAAATGCAAGTGGTAGATTGTTGGATATAGTGCCCTCAAGGCAATTATTGTAATTGTTGATAGGCGGTTATGATAATTAAGGGAGGAACTATAGATAGAACAATCTTGCTCGAGATAATAGTATGCTATCTGGTTTGTCATTATCATTGATGTATATACGTTTTACTTGTTATTACATGTCGCTAATACATAATGATAAAGCCCGTATGATTCTTACTTGACTTCCAGCATTATGATGGTGATTATATACGAGAGAGCTGAGTAGTCCATAAACATATCCTTAAATGTCCCTAGTCGTGGAAATATAGAGACCGAGCATGAATATTTCGGAATAGACTAGTGTATACGTTTCGAGACCCCGACGAAGGACGGTGGCCGGTCTCACAAGCCATTGGTGTTGTGTCACCTAAGATAGTATACAGGTGCTCACTGGAGATGGGTACACCAAACGGACTCGTCGAGAACTTCTAAATAGTATTATAACTATCGTCAGATAGAAGTTCTTTGTGGCATGAGTACAGATTAATATTTTGATCTGAGATTATCATTTGTCTTGTGTGAATTCGCATTGTATTTAGATTACTACCCTATAAGGGCTCAAGAGGGGTCGTGCAAACAGGTTTTAGTTGGGTACAGTTCCGAGCCACATGAAGGCAGTGAGCGATTGTCAGGAATTCGTCTCTCCTGGTATTAGGAGTTGATGTTGGACTGTGTTCGGTTGGCCATCTTTCTAAATCTGTGGCCACGGTGGATGAGATTTACTGATATGAGTTCAGTAGTTTTTCAGTTGGTGATGAGTTTGACTTCGACACGACTAATCGGGTTATTAGGGGTCTGATGTTATCCACCCTTTAAACCCGGTATGCGATACTCTTAAATGAAGAGACCGGACTGTACAGAAATTGTCGCATTCAGGCTCAGTAAGGTACGGACGAACTTGATTGTCGACCTCCCTTTCGGCATATACTTGGGTAACTGTTACGTACAGCTAGTGCCGCTAACGTGCTTGTGGTTATGGATTTATCCAGTAATCACTGCCAGCGTATTATCGAGTCTTTATATTCTCACACAGAGGGTTTTCCCGGTTCATGCGATATGATGCAGATGACGTATGTTGGTACATACTGGTGTCTGATTAAATATGTGTACAGGCTACACGGACTTTAATCGGACGGTTGATAATACTAGCTGGCTTAGGATTAAACAGGATTATTAAATCAAGTTTTGATTTAATAATTTATATATATATATATATAATATATATATTCTAGTATTATTGTTCACTATTCATTTTCTCTCTCTTGGCTATTCGTATTTTTATACGGATATGTGTATATGTATTTTGATACGTATACCGGGTTGTTTTCCGTATTTCTACGGAATATCTTCTAAAAGGACACCTCATTATATGATTTTCTTTTCAGAAAATCATTTGCAAATGAAGTGGATGGTGAGGTGGTATTGAGATGGTTGAGGACAGGTAGAGAGGAATATGCTTCATTTGTTTATTATAAAAACGTTATGATATTTTTTTAAGGTTGAAAAAATAATGAAGCCATTCATTCATTCTCTCGTTAATTCATGCTAACACTTAGCTCATTTTGTCAGGGTGGTTTCTTCACCTCCTTACTTTCTTGAGCATGACTTTTAGAGAGAAAAAGATAGTGAAAAATTACTACATCCCCACTCTCTATTCCTAGCAATCTTGGAACGTCGGTTGCTTCACTAGGTAAAGCTGGAGCTCGGATCGATTATCTCGAGTGGATCATCTTCGGTAAGGATGGTCGTCTCTCAAACTTGTTCCCGACGACCTACGAGCGGCTTGGAGGGGTCTTCCACGATTTGGTGGACACACATCAAAAGTTGTAATCCATAAACCTTGCATGCTTTGCTTTCTAGTTTTAGTGTTTGGATCGACGCTAGGGATTAGTTTCTAGTGTCTTCTTGAAATTTTTCGTTTTTCGGTTCCGCATCGGCCGCGGTTGCCACGGCGAGGGCACTAGTAACTTTCAATACTAACACATGGAATCTATCATGAAGGGCCGTGTTTCCAAGCCCCTGGACGATTGCCAGTTGGATTTGGAATAGCTCAACACTAGGTTAAAGTCTTGTTACTAACACTCTTGATTCAGGCCCGTGGTTCCTTAACCCTGGACGATAGCCTGTTGGGTTCAAAAACACTCTTGAGATTGGTTGACATTCACTTTCGTTAAATTATTTGACTATAGTACAAACCTTTTAAAACGCATTACTACTTGCTTCATGTTCACCAACACACTTATCACCTACTTAGATTAACCAAATGTATGCTTCAACTGAACTGTCATGTTACTTAGTTTCTACAACAACAACAACTGAGCCTTTTATCCCAAGCATATGGGGTAGGCTACATGAACCAACATGAAAATCACGCCGGGTCCAGCACATGAATCCTCCGCCTCCACTCACTCCTATCGAACAATATACTTTCATTGAGTCCTTTGGCAACCATATCGTTTCGCATCACCTTCATCCATGTTTTCTTCGGTCTCCCTTTTGCCCTTTTGCCATTGCCCATATCGAGAGTATCTATTCGTCGAACTAGTGCTTCCATAGGTCTACGTCGCACATGACCAAACCATCTTAGCCGGTTTTCTCGCATCTTCTCCTCCACAGGTGCTACACCAACTTTTGCACGAATATCCTCATTTCGCACCTTATCTTTTCTAGTGTTACCGCACATCCAACGAAGCATGCGCATCTCCGCTACGTGCATCTTCTGTGTATGATTTTTCATAGGAGCCCAGCATTCTGTACCATATAATAAGGCAGGCCGAATAGCGCTCCGATAAAACTTCCCTTTCAATTTTAACGGAAAGTTACGATCACACAAAATCCCTGTTGCACTCCTCCATTTCAACCAACCGGCTTGGATCCTTTGATTAACATCACTATCGATCTCCCCATTCTTTTGGATGATGGAACCTAGATATCTAAACCGGTCGCTCGGTGATATCTCTTACCCTTCCGATGTTATACCAATATGGTTTTGACTTCTCTGGTTACTAAATTTGCAATGCATATATGTTGTCTTAGACCTGCTCAATTTGAATCCCCGAGATTCCAATGTTTGCCTCCTTAATTCCAATCTGGCATTAACCCATGCTTTCGTCTCATTTACTAGAACAATATCATCAGCGAATAGCATACACCAAGGTATCTCATCTTGGATAGTTCTAGTAAGCACATCCATCACGATGGTAAACAGGAATGGACTTAATGCAGATCCTTGATGTAAACCAATTATAATCGGAAAATCACTCGTTAAGCCGTCGCAAGTTCTGACATTTGCCACTATTCCATCATACATATCATTGATTATGTCAATATACTTGACGGGGACCCCCTTCTTCATCATTGTCCCCCATAATACCTCTCTAGGTACCTTGTCGTACGTTTTTTTCTAAATCAATAAATATCATATGCAAATCTCTTCTCCTCTCTCGAAAACGCTCGACAAGTTGACGAAGAAAATGAATAGCCTCTGTCGTCGATCGTCCAGGCATGAACCCAAACTGGTTCTCTGTTATCTTAATATCCTTCCTTAGCCTGTGTTCAATCACTCTCTCCCAAAATTTCATGGTGTGACACATAAGTTTTATTCCACGGTAGTTTGAGCAACTTTGAATGTCACACTTGTTCTTGTAGATAGGTACAAGGATACTTTTTCTCCATTCATTTGGCATCTTTTTTGTCTGCCAAATCTTATTAAACAGATCTGTCAGCCATTTAACACCTATTTCTCCTAAGCATCTCCAAATCTCGATAGAAATCCCGTCAGGACCAACCGCTTTTCTTAAACTCATTCTGTTCAAAGCTTCTTTAACCTCAGGTAGTCTTATTTTACGCATGAAATCACGGTTTATATCTTGAGATTGAATGACAGGTCCATCCAAATTCTTAGTAAAGCTCTCATTGAACAATTTGTCAAAATAATCTCTCCATCTTTCCTTGATATCCTCATCTCAAACTAAAATCTTCTGATTTTCATTTTTGACACACTTCACCGCACATAAGTCTCTAGTCTTCCTTTCTCGCATTCGAGCAATCCGGTATATATCATTTTCAGTCTCTTTAGTGTCTAATTTCTCGTACACCTCCTTGTAGACCTTAGATTTAGCTTCCCGAACAGCTTTCTTAACTTTCTTTTTAGCCATTTTATACTTCTCAAATCTCTCCACATCTCTACTTTTCTTCAAATCTTTATAACAATCCCTTTTAATTTTAATAGCAGTCTTTACTTCTTCATTCCACCATGATGTGTCCTTGGATGGTGGAGCACCACCTCTCGACTCACCAAGTAGATCTCTACCTACCTTCTTGATACAACTAGCCATTTTGTTCCATGTTCTGTCTGAATCATCTTCCGACTGCCAATCCGCTTCTTGGACTATACGGTCTATAAAAGCCTTTTGGTTATCTTCTTTCAATCGCCACCATTTAATTCTAGGCTCTGCCTTACGTCTAATCTTCCTAGGTTCTTTTCTAAATCAAAAATCTAGAACTAAAAGTCTATGTTGAGTGGTTGCACTCTCACCTGGTACTACCTTACAGTCGATTCAACAACCTCTATCTATTCTTCTCGTCAGAAAAAAGTCTATTTGACTAGCACTTGATCCGCTCATAAAAGTGATAAGGTGGGACTCTCTTTTCCTAAACCAGGTGTTTGCTAAAATCAAGTCATAAGATAAGGCAAAATCTAGAATCGAGTCATCTAGTTCGTTCCTTTGTCCAAAACCAAAACCTCCATGGATAGTATCAAACCCACTACGACTAGTACCTACATGTCCATTAAGATCACCACCAATAAATAACTTCTCTCCACTAGGTATACTTTACACCATCTCGTCTAAATCCTCCCAGAATAGACGTTTACTAGCGTCATCAAGACATATCTGTAGTGCATAAGCACTAATAACATTAAGGATCTCTCCACCTAGAATAAGCTTAACCAGTAAAATTCTATCACCTTTTCTCCTAATCTCAACTACATCCTCAAGCAACCGTCTATCTATGATTATGCCTACCCCATTACGATTTTTATCTCTACCCGTATACCAAAACTTATAACCCCAAGGCTTTATGACTCTATTCTTTTCACCTACCCACTTAGTTTCTTGCAAACACATAATAGCAACTCTCCTCCTAATCATCACCTCCACTAATTCTATTAGTCTATCCGTAAGGGAACCTATGTTCCAGGAAACTAGACAGATCCTATGAAACCCTTGCTTATTTATCACTACACCCGGGGTCATTTGTAGCGTGCCGTTTCTGGACGACGACCTAAAAGCCCTTGCATACTTAACACTACACTCAGGATCCGATATAGCGCGTCACTGAGCAGGAGACGCCCCAACGATATTCTTATTATGGTTCATGTCATAGAATATGACAAAGTTTTGCGTTGGTTGTCACAAGCCTACCACAATCCTCACCCTTTCTCATCCGGACTTAGGACCGGTAACGGTGGGTTTATGTTACTTAGTTTCTATATTTAAATAATTGTCATATCATACCTGTATTATATCTGTATACGCATTATCTCAATTCATCATTAATCCACTCTCAGGGACTTACCGAACGCAAGTTCGCTGACGGGCATTCCACTCATCTTTATATTTTTAGAATGTTTATCAGATAATCTAGAGACTGAGAAGGTGAAACCGACTCCAGAGGAAATACAACCAGTTCGCACATGAAGCAGATCATTAGTTTCCTTTTCAGATTTTCTTTTCATAAGCCACATGTTTAGGTTTTTATATTTATGTTTCTCGTTCAGATCTTTTGTAATCAGTTTGAAACTTGTTGAACTTGAATGTAAATAAAGTTATTTGTTGAAATTTCATTATCTTATTATTCTTATTTCATTTTATATTGCTTATATATGCTTAGCGTATTTATTTCGAGAAATGACCTTCGCGGAATAAATACGCCGCGAGCTTGTCACGTGTTGTTACCGTCTTCTGAAAAGCGGGATGTGACAAGTTTTATTGGTAGCCCATACAGATCAATTCTGCATGAACGTCGAAAGCAATATACCACAAGAATTATGAAATTCAACAACTTTTACATTTCTTTCATTTCAATTTCCTTCGAATCTATTCTAATCCATCCTTTTCTATTTAAGGTGATGGCTTCTTCCGACCACACCAACATCAATAAAGATACCCCACCACCACCTGCTGCTGCAACTTTACCCATTGAACAGTCGGTGCTTCTAGAAGATATCAAAAGCCTACTCAAAGGTCAGCATGCTTAAGGCACGATTCTGCAAAAACATACTGCTCTCCTTCAACAGAGTTTCATTCACCCTGAAGCAGAAGCACCGGGAGTGAAACAATTCCAAGCATTACACCTGAAGAATTTCTTCAGGAAAGAGAGCCCACTATAGGCTGAGGAATGGGCTCATAGTGTAGAAGATGACCTGGCAGTAGCTCAAGTTCCAGAAACGGCTTGGGTTCGAGTAGCAAAACTCCAGCTCATTGACAATGCCAGGTCTAGTGGAAGGCGGAAAAAAGCCATCTCACGCAGCCTATTGAGTTGAAGACGTTCCGCGATCTCTTCGACGCCAATTACTTTTCGGAGACCGCATATTTTGAGATGAAACAGAAATTCATCCACCTGTAAAAAGGATCCATGTGGGACAAGTTGGTGGATGAGTACGATGCCGAATTCACCATGCTCAGCAAGTTCGCTGCACATTTGATTCCTACTACACAAATCCAGGCCGACACTTTCAGCGGGGCTTAAACCCTAAGATCCAGGCTGTCCTAGTAACGGGAGAGTACCTGACATATGAAGCGAGTTTGAAATCAGCCTGCCGTTATGAAGCTGTCATCAAGAAGAAGGGAAGGTCACAGTCGGCCGAAATGAAACACCCCGCTAGTCAGATTGCTACAGAAGCCTTCTCGAGGCCTGCTTTTACAGGATCCACCAAAGAGGCCAAGAAAGTCATTTACCAATCGTAGGCCAGACTTCTGCAGTTACTGCAAGAAACAAGGGCATCAGGTCAAAGACTGCCATCGAGCCAATGGTATTTGTTTGATATGTAGATCGCCTACACATACCATAAGAACCTGCCCACAGAACCGTGCTGGTTCAGCCCCCGTAGCTAGACCGGTTATTCAAGCTCATCCTGCCCGTTTAGCTCTTCCTGCATCAACTTAGCGTGAACAACCCTTATCCCCTTGGCAACGAGTGTATCTTCAGGCACAGAGGAACGCGCCAAGACACCATGCCTTTACTCTGACAACCGTAGAGGCTGAAGCCATGGATCAGGTCGTCGCTGGTAATTTCCCTTCCAACCTTTTTCAACTATTTCAAATTCTTTCATTCTTTTGTTCTTTTCCCACGCAATATCGGTTCGATATTACTAGTCCCTACCCCAGCTTTCACGACTGTATTAACCTAAAAATTTTCCTTGAATCTATTACAATATCCACCTTGTGTAAATTTCGATTACGAAATTTTTCTAAGAAGGGTATGGTGTAACGACCCTAAAATCCCTATACACTTTTAATATTCCAATATTAATAAAAGAGTGTATTTCTTTTTTATTAGAAGTTGTAAATAATTCTTGTTAAATAAGTGCAAGAACAACTTGTTGCTCATTGCTTAAGTCTCTATGATGCTGTCCCATATTCCGTGTGTTCGAATTCTCGCATCCTAATTATTTTATTTTAAATTCTTTTTATCGTTTTTAGAATCCTGAAAGTTTCACGGACGATCCATGGAGTTTCAAGACCTTCCAGACGAAAAAACATACGTCTTTGGCCTAATTGAAGCAATCCGAGACCATGACTCGAACCTCAACTCGAAGCTCGATCCGAACCAACCTGTTGGGGCCGACCCAAGCGGCCTTGGCGGGTATGGGCGGCCCAACCATGACTAATCAGGTCTATTCCGTGCACGTGCGTTGTTTGGGCCTCCAACTCTTCAATTTTACACTCCAGAACTTCCCACTCACCTGAGACTGTTCAAACCCTTCAGCTATCCAATTAACACTCTTTTATTACCCTTTTTAATTCTCTTTTTAATTCCTATATTCCATTCTTCTCCCTATAAATTTTGGGCTATAAATTCTAGTGGAAGGTGGAAGAAAGCCGTCTCACGCAGCCTATTGAGTGGAAGACGTTCCGCGACCTTTTCGACGTCAAGTACTTTCCGGAGAACGCAAATTTTGAGATAGAACAGAAATTCATCTACCAGCAATAAGGATCCATGTGAGACAAGTCGGTGGATGAGTATGATGCCGAATTCACCATGCTCGGCAGATTCACTACACACTTGAATCCTACTGCAGGAATCTGGGCCAGGCGTTTTCAGCAGGGCTTAGACCCTGAGATCCAGGCTGCCCTAGCAATGGAAGAGTACCTGACACATGAAACGGCTTTGAAGTCAGCCCGCCATTATGAAACCGTCATCAAGAAGAAGGGAAGGCCTCAATTGGCCGAAATGAAATGCCCTGCTAGTCAGATTGCTACAGAAGCCTTCTCGATGACAGATTTTACAAGACCACCAAGGACACCAGGAGAGTTATTTGCCTTTGGGCAAACAAATAATCCTTAAGTAGGCCAGACTTCTACAGTTACTGCAAGAAACAAGGGCATCAGGTCAAGAACTGTCGTCGAACCAATGGTATTTGTCTGTTCTGTGGATCGCCTGCACATACTATAGGAACCTGCCTACAGAACTGAGCTGGTTTAGCCACCACAGCTAGACCAACTATCCAAGCTCCTACCTATTTAGCTCTTCCTGCACCAACTCAGCGCGAACAGCCCTTACCCTCTCAGCAATGAGTGTATCATTAGGCGCAGAGGAACGCGCCGAGACTTCATGCCTTTACTCTGACGGCCTTTACTCTGACAGCCGTAGAGGCCGAAGCCATGGATCAAGTCGTCACTGGTGATTTCCCTTCCATCCTTTTTCGTCACCGGTGATTTCCCTTCCATCCTTTTTCAACTATTTCAAATTCTTTCATTCTTTTTTCCTTTCTTCCGCACGCAATAGCGGTTCGATATTAGTAGTCCATACCCTAGCTTTCACGACTGCATTAACCTAAAAATTTTCCTTAAATCTGCTACAGCATCCTCCCTATGTAAATTTCGAAAACGAAATTTTTCTAAGAAGGGTAGGATGTAACGATCCTAAAATCCATGCACTTTTAATATTCCAATATTAATAAAAGAATATTCTTTTTTTATTAGAAGTTATAAGTGATTCTTATTAAATAAGTGCAAGAAACAACTTGTAGCTCATTGGTTAAGTCTATATACTGTTGTCTCATAGTCCGTGTTCGAATTCTCAAATCCCAATTATTTTATTTTAGATTTTATTTATCGTTTTTCGAACCCTGAAAGTTTCACAGGCGATCCACGGAGTTTCGAGACCTTTCAGACGAAAAGACATACGTTTTTGGCCTAATTGAAGCAACTCGAGACCCAAACCCGAACCCCGAACCAAACCAACCTGTTGGGGCCGACCTAAGCGGCCTTTGGCGGGTACAAGCAGCCCCAACACGCCCAAACGGGTCCATTCCGTGCACGTGCGTCGTTTGAGCCTCCGACTCTTCGTTTTTACACTCCAAAACTTTCCCACTCATCTGAGACTGCTCAAACCCTTCAGCTATTCAATTAACACTCTTTTATCACCCTTTTTAATTCTCTTTTTAATTCCTATATCCCATTCTTCTCCCTATAAATTCTAGGCTACCCCAAACATTCTCCCCTCTAAATTATACTGAACTTTGAAGACATTCCAAGCTTTTCGTCCTTTGCAATTGCCCCACGGCTAGCCAAGGAGACGTCGTAGACCAAGTCGCTTCCTTCATCGCTTTGCGGTCTCGGTTTTTCAAAATGAGGCAACTTCTTCCTTATACCTTCGCATCGGCAAAAGAGCAAGTCTCCCCTCTCTCTCATTCTCTCCCTTTGAATCTAAGTCCTTACCACGTCGCCAATTCAAACTACAAATAATTCCATGCTTAAAACGAAATCCTTTTCATTTACGGTCACTTTGAGCCTTTTGAACTTGACAATCAAAAAAGAAAAATTGCTATAACCCGTCTCTAATTTTAATCATCTCATTACGGTAACATGTAACCTACACTTCTTAAATCTTTTCATGATAAGAACTGTTGTCTTTTATACATAAAATATTGTTCATGTAGTTTCTAGAACCTTTCATGCTTAATATGAATTCTAGATTTTGTTAAACATATTTTAGATGATATCATGCACGAGGTAACGACCTACCCCACACGCACTCTTGAAAATCCTAAATCCACTAAAAGTCGTATTTTATTGGGTCTCGCACCAAAAATACTCTCAGGTTATAAGAATTGGAATGAATCTATAATTCTTTTTTCTTGGCAATTTCACCACTCACAACCTTCGTTAGGAGAGCCCTGTTGAAAATGGTGTGGATTATCGTATATCTTAGATCTAGTGGATGAGATCAGTGCTCTTCACGGAGCGCGTTCTCGAAGGAAAAGAAAATACGTTTTTTTAAAAACAAAGTAAAACAAATTTAAAAATAACTTAAATATCATAAATTCAAGAAAACAAATTTGTAAAAATAGCTTTTAAATAAAATACCCTAAAATGAAAAGATTTAAATTAATTAAAATACCTAAAGTTCGCCAAAAGATAGATTTTTCATTAAAATACCATAAACTCTTAAAAACTAGGTTTTGTCATTAAGATGCCACAAAATCTAAAATATACTTTTGTTAAAACCCCTCGACATTTTAATTAATATATTTCTACCAAAAACATCCTCGGGGTTTACTTTTAACATAAAAGCATTTTACATAAAAGCATTTTACATAAAACCCCATCGAGCTTTCAAATGGTTTAACTTAAATAAATACCTTAGAATTTCCAAATGATATATTTTCATATAAATACCTAGAATCCATAAAACAATTATTCTTTAAGGTATTTAGATTACAGATAGGTTTAAATGACCTATTCTCTCTTGAGCCTCAAGAAGCCGGAGACAGACAGTGTTATCACTTGCTATCCCCCGATATAAAATTCATATATTCACAAAAATCATATTACTTTAATATTGAATCAAATATGACCTAACACATGAATATATCTTGACTTATATTTGCACTTGACATGACTACTTGATCTTGACATGAACTCAATTGTATCTACATGGTTTACTCGATTAAACATATTACATGCTTGACTAGAATTGACCCGAATCATGAATACGTAATGACTTGACATGAATACATGAACTTGACATGAATACATGAACTCGACTTGAACCATGAACTTGTACTCTTCTTATGTATTCATTAATTCGGGCAAAACTTATGACTATAATTGTAAATTAGATTACACGGAGTGTTGGGGTAGTTTAAGTGTGAATCCAACGAAATCTCAGAAGTCCCCTTAGTTCATGAATCCATATATACTAACACATGTAATCTATCATGAAGGCCCGTATTTTCAAGCCCTTGAATGATAGCCTGTTGGGTTTGGAATATTTCAACACTAGATTGAAGTCTCGTTATTAACACTCTTGATTCGAGTCTGTTGTTCTTATCCCTGGACGATAACATGTTGGGTTTGAGAACACTCGTGAGATTGGTTGATATTTACTCTTGAACTGACATTAGATTATTTGACCATGGTAGAGACCTTTTAAGACGCATTACTACTTGCTTTATGTTCACCAACACACATTTATCATCTGCTTAAATTAACCAATTGCATGATTCAACTGAACTGACATTTTACTTAGTTTCCATGTTTAAATAATTGTTATATCATACCTATATTATAATTGTCTACACATCATCTCAATTCATCATTAATCCATTCTTGGGGACTTACCGAACGCAAATTCGCTGACGGGCATTCCATCCATCTTTGTTTCTTTGGAATGTTCGTCAGATAATTTAGAGACTGATGGAGTGGAACCAACTCCTGAGGATTACAACCAGTTCGTACCTAAAACAGATCATTAGTTTCTTTTTCAGCTTTTCTTTTCAGTAAGCCACATGTTTAGGTTTTTATGTTTATGTTTCTCGTTCAGATATTTTATAATCAGTTTGAAACTTGTTGAAGTTGAATGTAAATAAAATTATTTGTTGAAATTTCATTCTCTTATTATTCTTGTCTCATTTTATATGCTTATATACGCTTAGCGTATTTGTTTCAAGAAATGATCTTCTCGGAATAAATATGTCACGGACTTGTCGCATGCCGTTGTCGTCTTCTGGAAAATGGGGCATGACAGGTTTTATTGGTAGCCTATTTAGTTCAGTTCTGCATGAATGTCGTAAGCAATATACCACAAGAATAATGAAATTCAACAATTTTTCATTTCTTTCATTTCAATTTCCTTCGAATCTATTTTAATCCATCATTTTCTATCTAAGGTGATGGCTTCTTCCGACCACACCAACATCAATGGAGATACCCCGCTTTTGCATAAAGCAGTCATGACGCGTCTGCCTAAAGCTGTAGTACAAAAGCCCCTGGGCAGCCTTAGACGCTTAAAATCTATGTGCTTTTGAGTGGTATGTATACTTCTAACGGGATACAGTCAATAGTAAACCAAGGATAAATTAGACTACAAGATATTACAAACTTTATGAGATGGCGTATCAAATTAACTAGCTCCGCCTATGATCACGCTTTTCCAAGTTTTAACTCAAAAACAGACACCGTAATTTGCATAACTTCAAACTTCAAAGCTAGGAAACCCCAGAACAATAAAAACGAAATTGTTGTCCTGTATAGATTGGGGGATCCAGGAAATTTTGCCTCGTTCAAAAGCACAATTCATGATCCAGGAAATTATTATACAACAGTTAACAGTCTTCCCCTCTCCCCCAAAACATATTTGAAGAACCTTGCAATTGATGCTGAGAACCCTAAATAAAGAAGCAATTTAAATAACTCCTACAACATATATATAGGGTAAAGAAGCATATAATTCACAAGTGATTAAATACACACCATGATCGTACCAGGACGAAATTTTGCCCCAGCATGAACCGCCTTTCATGCATCTTCAGCATTAAGGACAGTCCCCACCTACAAACAATCACATCCAAATTTTTTGGAATTTTGCCTCTTAAATTTTCACATAAATGCTTTCTAAATTTGTATCCATATTATTTGGATTCTGCTTCTTTAGGTATATCTCTTATGCGCACCAATTCTCAACGAGAGGGGAAAAAATACATGCAAGACTGCATTTGATGACGGTCGACGTATTTAAAACTTGTAATTGATCAGAAGCATACCCCTATAATTGATGAAGGATACTCTTGAATAAGTTTCTTTATCACCTACAAAGAGCCAACCTCATACGTCCCTATATGATGGGGAATTGCAGCAGCACAATGATCTATGCATGAGAACAACCTCTAATGCATCTGGAGTGGACATCACAACCTCCAACTACATATTAAGGAAGCGGAACATTAATAATTCAAGTAAATATTGAATAAGGAACTTCCTTTTTGTGAAAGGATTTCTATAAACACAACTCACAACTGATATGCCGCCTCTGAGAGCAGCTCGAGCGGCTTCCAGTGCCAGCATGCCGCTGCAAATATACAAAATGCACCAAAACTTTTCAAGTTGTAATGAAAGCAGCATTAATGGGTGATTTGTGTATAAGGTATTGTTTGATGAGCTAGAGATATGACAGGAAAGTACATTAATCAACTTATACATAAATCTTTTTCCCTTTTCTACTAAGGTAATGGAATATGTTCCATTTAGCTCTTGGATATATATTTGTGCCTTTGAGTTGGAACATAATTTCATATAACAAATATAACATATTTTCCTCCTCTATTAGACTTCTCCATAGTTTATGAAAAATTGGATGGTGTCAACTGGTCATCTCATATGCATACCCTTCTCTTGTTGTGGTTTTCATAATCAGGAATTTGGCACTTATTTGGAGAGGGTTGTAAATCCGGTCGATAATTGGTTGTAACAAAACATCTCTTTAATATACCTTTGCTTTGCAGCCAACCCCATTTGGATGGGAAAAGGCTTAGTCGCTTGGATGACGATGATGATGACTTTTTCTCTAGGGCACACGGATAGTTCTATTTGCTTGTTGTGTTTATGTCCAACATGTATTGGACACTTAGACATTCGGACACTCCACCCTACACATTGACCGTGTCGGACCAAATTGGATGTGCTCGACACTTCTGCATAGTTCAAATGGTTAAGAAATAAGAATATGGAATATATGTGTGGGCAACTTTGATATCTTTGAATGAACAAGAATATTAATTATTTCAAATCCATCTCGTGATGTGGTAGAACTAGAAGAAGCAACGGTGCTAATTGATGAAAATGATTGAATCTGGTCTATGAAAATCAAATTCAATAAATTAGGGATAATATTTTGTTTGTTTTAACTCTTATAGATTGTATATTGTGTGTTCTACTTTTACTTCTATACATGTATTAATTATGATCAAAAAAACTTATGGTTATGGATGAAAGTTATAGCCTTGATTTTATATTTATTGTGCTCATAAAGTTATGCCCGTAGATGTTTCTTCTTGTAGTTTATTCTCCAAGTATAATTAAATATAGAGAAAAATGATACAGTCCTGTCCCTATGTCCTCATTTTTATAAATTTGCTGTTTCTCGAGTTTGTGCTTCATAGTCTTTTATCCTAAGGTTTGGAAATGTGTTCGAACTTGAATCCTGGTGGATTAGTTACTATTATAAAATTGAACAAAAGACTTGCTTTTACGATTTACAGGTGTATGTCTAATGCAAATAACTGACTTTATAAACATAATCAAGTAGTGACTACGTAATTTTACATAACACAATCACAATTTTTTCATTTTTTTAGGGGGGGGGGGGGGGGGGGCTATAAAACAAAATGACACTGTAATATAACATTAATCGAGAATCTGTCCTGATATCAGAAATTAGCTCAACTTCATTACATAATTATCATTCCTAAACCACCAAATCGAACTAGAACTCATTCAATCAAAAGCTGCGCCTGCAATTTTTCTAGCCACATTGAGAAATCCATTGCAAGATCGCATAACCAAACAAAATAATTCGAACAAAAAAAATGATTTAAGAAAAAAATTCGTACTCATGGGATTGGAGGCAGGCGATGAGACGAGATTTTTCCATTTCGATCAGAGCTTTTTGAGGCGGAGGCGGCGTACGGTTGCTAGGTTGCGCCGCCGCCCAGGGTGCAGGATAGGGTAACGTACGCCGGGCACAATGAGGAGGATGAGGATGGGATAGGGCTGTTACTGGGGCCATGAGGGGATGGGCTCCGTTTCCTGCTGGGGATAAACCCCCGCTCTCTTTCTTTCTTTTTTGGGTCCCACATTTCGATTGGGTTTTATTGCACAAAACTCCCTGTAGTTTGTCATGTTTCGCATTTGTCTCCTCTCAAGTGAAACTCCTCTGCTTTCATCGACCATGACGCTCACAAACACTCGAATTCTACTCTACTCTAGACATCACACGCAGGTTCTAAAGCGAAATTAGTTGATTATTTGAGTCGCTTAGAGTAGAACTAAGTGTATTTAAAGGATGTGGTCGATGAGCAGAGATGCTTTTAAGCTAGCAAGTGTTCACTGATGGAGGTCCTTTTCGGGTCTCCGTCAGATGTTGTATTCCGTAGATCTTCCGATGGATCTTGGAGGTGATCTCCTGTTGCGTGCGGGTCTCAATGGTTTTGAAGAGATTCGTGGTTTGGAGGAGTTTGCGCCGAGTACCTGCAAAGAAGTCCCGGGATGGTTTGGTACCACCTCCGACCCTCCGACGATCAAGTTAGCACAAGATCCGAGCAGAGTAATGGCTAAGTGGGGTGAAAAAAGCTTACTTGACCCCTCTGTGACGGGGGTTTATATAGTGGCGGCAGCACGCAGTAGCAAGCGCGAGAATCTCGCCGGCAGCTACGCTCCCGACGTCACGCCCGCATAATAAGCGGATCGCCCGTTAATGGGGATCGTGATGGCATGGAATGTGGGATGCTGCCGGCGGAGAATCCGCGCATGGCGGGATTTGCGAAGCGGCGGTTACGCCTGTGAGTGGTGGAGTTGGTCGGTCGGAGGGACCGAGGAAAATAGCCTCGGCGGGGGAGCTCGGGAACGAGCGGGAGGGCCGAGGCATCCTGGTCCTATGGTAGCTCGGGGAGAGATGAGAGGCCGAGGAGGCCAATTTGCAGGGGCTCTGAGGAGAGTCAGCTTGTGCTTGCAGGTCGGGTACAGGGGTGGCCTGGTCGGCCCCTGTAGGCCATTTCTTCTGAGTTCTGGGACACGTCATCTGCCACGTGTCCTGATCTGGGAGATCGCCAATATAGAGCATCATCATTAGCCCCCCACTCTTGTCCCGACCAGCTGGTGGGTCGGATCAAGAGTGGACAGCCGGGCCGCCCGGGATGAGCTCCCTCCTAAGATTTCGTCGGGACGCATTCCCGGGCTGTCAGCTGTCTTTTCTGCCAGCGAATCAGGGCGAGATCTCTACATTTAAGAAAGGTGCGCCGGTTCGTGCATCCTGTCACTGAAGCGACGGTCCGCGTGTCAAGCGTCGGTTGGCCGACACGACGTGTGCAGACCTGCGGCGTCTGATGGGATGCGGCCCAGCGTGGGAACGACAAGTGGAGCGATCGGAGCCGTTGGACGCAAGGAGGAACTTTGGCGGGAGACGAAGGGTGCCATTGGATGAGGGCAATTGCGGTGATAAATAGGGGTGGGGTCCACTCCATGGCCCCTACTCCTTCATATTTCCTCGCTCTAAGCCCTGGTGGTTCGGCGCTCGTCTTCTTTCTTCTGCTTTCATTTCCCGAGGATCTCTCTTCTCCAGGTTAGATGTCTTTTTCCGTCGAATCTACAGATGTCGTAGGAGTAGGTTCTAGGGACCCTCTAGTTGAGCCTGAGTCTTCCCGGGGAGCAGGGATCAGATCCTCTTCCCGGGATCGTGCGGCGGGGGCAGCCCCCAGGGAGGAGGCGATAGACACTGCCCCCGGCGCGTCTTGTTGGGTGAGGCATGAGGACGAGCTTGCCAATGTTCGGGGCCGCTTCCACATCCCCTCACGTTATACGCTTCGTCTGGCCCAAAAGGGAGAGAGGGCAGACCAAGCATGGGGTAGGGAGATCGCCCTGTACTTGGAAGCTTTTTGGGGTGGAATGCGCCTGCCCTTCTCTCCTGAGGTCGTCGAAGTGCGGAACTTCTTCGGGTTAGCCCCTGGCCAGTTAGTGCCGGACTCATGGAGGATTCTCCTCGGGTTCCTGATCCGCCTAAAGCTACAGGTGGTTCCCTTCAGCCTCTCCATCCTTGATTCTTCCCTTGTTTTCAAAAATCATCATGGGGGTCGAGCGAGCGACCCGAGATGGGTCTACCTCTCTTTCAGGAAGCGACACGGGGGCGTCGCCGGGACAGGAGTTGTAGTCCCACCTTCTTCCATTCACGACTAGAAGAAAAAGTTTTTCTTCATCGCGCAGCCCGAGGGCGAGGGCTGGCCCGTGCCCACCAAGTGGTCGAGGGAAAAATGCTTGTCGGGGAACCATTCCAATGACCCCGCCGCGGTGAGAGTGGCGTCGTGGGAGCCCGTCCCCCAATTTGACGTGCTGCTGTCTGAGAGGGTCCTGAGTTGGGCCGGGCTCAGCCCCGTCGAGTTCGTCGGTAAGTTAGGCTTGCTTTTTGGCTTTTATATTGCATGTGTCGCTGACTTCTTTGCATTTGGTTTTGTGCAGGGCCATGGACATGAACGAGCTCCAAGCCTCCATGCGCCAGCCGAAGAAGGTCACGAGGGCTGGAGGCGCTAGCTCTTCCCGTTTGAAGCCTGCCCCTGCTCCTTCGGCCTCCGTCCCAATGTCTTCGGTGGCCGCGTCCCTTGAGCGTTCGGGAGCGGATCCCGCCCCGGGGCCTAGCAGAGCGCCGGGCCGGAAGCGGGCTCGAATTCTGGAGGACCCGGTCTCGGAGGAGGAGACCGGCTCTCCATCGGAGCCACTCAAGAGGGGTCCCCGGAGGTCTCCTCGGGGTCCGCCCTCAACGATCATGGTGGAGGAGGGGGGCCTCCAGTTCGCGGTGCCCTCAGGGATATCTGTTGAGGATAGCCTGCTGCACGAAATAGAGAAGTCGGCAGGGGGTAGGGTCCCCAGGGGGACCTTCAGAGCCCAGATGGCGTCCATCGCCCAGGAGGACGTGTGGGTAAGTGCTCGGTTGTTTGTGAGATTCGGTGCTTCCTTCGTCTTCCTGACCTCTTTCTTATTTTTTCAGGTCCTCCAGCACGTCGCCCTTGTCGTACGCATGGAGGCCGAGGTGATAGCCCCGGCAATGAAGGGCACGGACCAGCTTACCTCGCTGGAAGAGAGCTCCAAGCGGGAGCTGGAGGTGGTGATGGCGAGGGTTGACGCCCTAGAGAGCGGGGTGGAGGCCGGGAAACAGGAGGTTTCCCGGCACCGCGAGGCCGCCGTGGCTTCCGAGGTCAAGCTTGAGGACGCTTAGGCACTTGCCGGCAACATGAAGAAAACGGTGAGGACCCTTCGGAAGGAGCCGGGGGGGCGGTCGAGGCGGCAAAGCGGGCCGACCTCTTGGCGGCGAAGGCGGTGGAGGGCTACAAGAAGTCGAAGGACTTTTACAATGACTTAGCCATGGCTACCACCCTCATCTGGCATGAGGCCCTCGACGCCGTTAAGGTCCGGATGCCGGAGTTCGCCGATGAAGAGCTCCGGGCCGAATACCCCCTTGCGGACGCCGATGAGCAGGGGGAAGAGATTCCTGACGAGGGGGTGGCCGAGGACCCTGCTCGACTCGTGGTAGATATCGAGGACCCCGAGGTTGTGCCTGGCCCTGAGGCCTAAATCCCCCATCTTCCTCCTCCTTTTATTTTGCCGCTTATGGAATTTTTGTAAGCCTCCGGGCAGTCTGTAAGGCTGGGGAGACCAAAATACCCTTCGTAAAGACTTCGCTTTTGGTGGTAAAACTTTTTGTTTAATCAGCTTGCACTTTATCTTCTGTTTATGAAGAATGCTCGTAAAATATCCTTACTTGCACTGTTGGGCTTCCATGTCAGGTCGGCTATCTATCTAGCAATCGTTCGTCGAGTTGATTTTGATCACTTGCCAAGTGTGCCAAGCGCTGCTGAGAAGGAGGCATCTCCATGGCCCCGAAGTCGAGGGGGGATCACTCAGACTTGGATAGACCTGATGTCTCTTGTTGTAGCTTTGGGTCCGCTGCATGTGATGGGCAGAGGGATGTCCGCCTTAGTTGTGCCGAGCATAAAGGGGCTCAGCGGCCTCGTTATGAGGGCTACAAACCCGCAGCGTCTGTTGGGAAGGAGGATGCCTGCTGGGGATGACCGAGCAGGGAAGCTGCTCGGTTGATCTTGGCGAGGGCTTTGATCTTTGTCGGATGTAGTAGGAAGATACCAATCGGGGATAGCCGAGCAAGGGTCGGACTCGACTGCCTCTGGGAGGACTTTGGTCCTTAGCATTGGAGGGGCCGTAGGAGGCATGTTAAGGATAATCGGGCAGTGAAGCTTGCCTCTTGGCGAGGGCTTTGATCCCTGGCGTTGCGAGTAGGGAAGCTACCGGCGAGGGATAGCCGAGCAAGGAAGCCACTCGGCTTCCTCTAAGGAGGACTTTGATCCTTAGCGTTGGAGGGGCCGTAGAAGGCCTGCTAAGGATAGCCGGGCAGTGAAGCTGCGCGGTGGCCTCTTGGCGAAGGCTTTGATCTCTGGCGTCGTGGGTAGGAAACTACTAGCCTGGGATGATCGAGCGGGGTAGCCGCTCAGATGCCTCTTGCGAGGGCTTTGATCCCTGGCGTCATGGGTAGGAAGCTACCAGCCGGAGATTACCGAGCAAGGGTCGGGCTCGGTTGCCACTTGCGAGGGCTTTTGATCCTTCAGGACGGGGACCGAGCAGGGTTACTGCCCAGTGCCTCTTGGCGAATACTTTGATCCATATCGGTTATGGTAGGAAGCTACCAGCCGGTGATAGCCGAGCAAGGGTCGGGATCGACCGCCTTAAAGGAGGACTTTGGTCCTTAGCGCGGAAGGGGCTGTAAGAAGCTTACCAAGGACCCTTGGCCAGGTAGGGTTACTGCCCGGTGCCTCTTGGCGAGGGCTTTTGTCCTGAAGGATAGCTAAGCGAGGGTCAGGTTCGACTGCCTCTCGGAGGACTTTTTGATCCCTGGCGTTGCGAGTAGGGAAGCTACCGGCCAGGGATAGCTGAGCAGGGTAGCTGCTGAGCTGGCTCTAAGGAGGACTTTGATCCTTAGCGTTGGAGGGGCCATAGGAGGCCGGCTAAGGATAACCGGGCAGTGAAGCTGTGCGGTTGCCTCTTGGCGAGGGCTTTGATCCCTGGCGTTGCGAGTAGGGAAGCTACCGGCCAGGGATAGCCGAGCAGGGAAGCCGCTCGGCTGCCTCTAAGGAGGACTTTGATCCTTAGCGTTGGAGGGGCCGTAGGAGGCCTGCTAAGGATAACCGGGCAGTGAAGCTGCGCGGTTGCCTCTTGGCGAGGGCTTTGACCTCTGGCGTCGTGGGTAGGCAACTACCATCCTGGGATGACCAAGCGGGGTAGCCGCTCAGATGCTTCTTGAGAGGGATTTGATCCCCTGCGTCATGGGTAGGGAGCCACCAGCCGGAGATGACCGAGCAAGGGTTGGCTCTGTTGCCTCTTGCGAGGGCTTTGATCCTTAGCGTTGAAAGGGCCGTAGGAGGCCTGCTAAGGATAAACGGACAGTGAAGCTGCGCGGTTGCCTCTTGGCGAGGACTTTGATCCCTGGCGTTGCGAGTAGGGAAGCTACCAGCCAGGGATAGCCGAGCAGGGAAGTCGCTCGGCTGCCTCTAAGGAGGACTTTGATCCTTAGCGTTGGAGGGGCCGTAGGAGGCCTGCTAAGGATAACCGGGCAGTAAAGCTGCGCGGTGGCCTCTTGGCGAAGGCTTGGATCTCTGGCGTCGTGGGTAGGCAACTACCAGCCTAGGATGATCGAGCGGGGTAGCCGCTCAGATGCCTCTTACGAGGGCTTTGATCCCTGGCGTCATGGGTAGGGAGCTACCGGCCGGAGATGACCGAGCAAGGGTCGGGCTCGGTTGCCACTTGCGAGGGCTTTTGATCCTTCAAGACGAGGACTGAGCAGGGTTACTGCCCAGTACCTCTTGGCGAGGACTTTGATCCCTGTCGGTTGTGGTAGGAAGCTACCAGTCGGGGATAGCCGAGAAAGATTCTGTAGGGTTACTAGGCACTGTCATAAGGGTCTATAAGGCATCAACTATGCCCGATTTAAAAATTAGACGTGCCGAACAACCCTAACCAAGATCTTAGACTAGAGATTAGGTGAAACAAATAGCAAGTAAACAACTTTACTTCTAAGAGTTAGGGATTACAACCTTTGTAGTCCGTTCCTTCACTTCTAAAGCTCCGTGTTGAGGTCCCTTCACTGCGATCATCGAGTACCCGGACTCTAGAGAGGCTCCATGAAGAGAAAGATGCAAGCTTGGTTCCGATCTTCGATAACAAAGATAGTCTACCTTGAAAAAACTCAAGCCCAAGCTTTTGCTTCACTAATCAAGTATTAGCAAAGCAAACACCCTAATCTAAGTGGCAAAAATAGATGAGGATGATGAAGTAGGAATTTAGCTCTCATTTGTTTTCAATTTCTCACTCATTTTCATCACATCACTGTTTACCCCAATCAGAGCAAAGCTCTGTTCAAATTCCAAGGCGGGAGATGAAGCAACGCTTCATCTTCCCCCAATCAGAGCAAAGCTTTGCTTTGAAAATTTAAACTTTAATAAATGAAGCAACGCTTCAGATTCTTTGCGCTGTGCGCAATGCGCCACGTGTCAGGCGCAGACGCATCAGCGCAGCGCCCAAAGCAGCGCACCCAATCAGAGCAAGGCTCTTTATTTTTTTTAAAAAAAGTAAAAGTAAAATAAACAACTTTCAGTTGCGCGAGCGCTGCGCTGCGCTTGTCTGCGCAGCTGCGCAAGCGCAGCGCTGCGCGACACGTGTCTGCGCAAGCGACACGTGTCTGCGCAACTGCGCAAGCATAGCTGTGCAAGCGCTGCGCTGCGTGACACGTGTCACGCGCTGGGGGAGTTGCGCAAAACAGAATAAATCTTTTCTGTTCTTGTTAAAACAAGAAGATTTTCTTCTGTAAAGCAAGGGCCTTTGGATCAAAGATCCAACAGTGGGGAAAATTTCCCAAATCACTCAGAGAAAGATCTTTTTAACAAATTTAACTAATTTATGGGCACTATAAAAAGGACCCCAGACCTCATTTCAAAAGCATCAACATTTTAAAAAAGAGAGAAAGAGGACTCTGAAGAACTCCTCAAGAATAAAAAAGGTAAAAACCTTTGAAAGAAGAGAAATTTCTCTTATGAACAGATCAGTGATCTAAGAACAAGATCATGGATCTTCAATAAATAAATAAACAAATAAAATAAAAATAAAAATAGTGCCTTGCACTTGTTATGAACCTTTGGTTCTCTGAAACAAGGAAAAACTTGTTTAGATCAAGGGATCAAAAAGTGCTTTGCACTTCTGTTTTGAATCTAAAAAGATTCTTAGTGCTTTGCACAAATGCAGTGCATTACTTAAAGGGCCAGGCCCAAGTCAAAAAGACCTAACAGGCCTAAATAAATTGCAAAGCAATAAAAAGGGTAGAGCCCCATTTAAATTGACACTCTATTTGAGCAAAGCCCAAATTAAATAAACAGCCATGGCACAGATCTAACAGACCAACAACAAATAAAAGTGCTTCCAATTGGACTTAGCCCAATCGCGGCCATAAGTCCTTAAATTAAATCGACTGAGCAAAATTGTTCTTCTAAATCAATTTACATCCGGTTCGAGGGTACATCTCCGAAATCCTTTGACATCCATCGTTGTAATTCCTCAACGACGTCAAAGAGATGACGGGTCCCAACGATCACACATCAATATGGACTGCGGGGTCCTTAAACTCGTGGACCGAAACGTCCTTAAACTAATATCGGACCGAAACGTCCTTAAACTAATATCGGACCGAAACGTTCTTAAACTAACGGTGGACCACTATGTCTTTACACTGGTATTGGACCACCATGTCCCTAAACTGGCACAATAGAGCCCAGATGCTCTTTTGTCGGACCTAAACGATCCCGTTAAGTCGATCGTAGTCCCAAACTGGACTAACGTATCCTTAACAACCGTTTAAGTTGATCTTAGCCTCAAATATGGCTAACGCATCCTTAAACCTTCAAACAAACTTTAGTCCCAAATTGGACTATAAATTCCCCCAATCAACTTTGGCTCAAGGGTACATCTCTGAACTCCTCTGACATTTGTCGTTGTAATCCTTCAACGTCGTCAGAGAGGTGACGGGTCCCGACGACCATACATGCAATGGACCACTATGTCCCTAAACTGGAACAATAGAGCCAATTGCTCTTTTGTCGGATCTAAACGATCCCGTTAAGTTGATCTTAGTCTCAAACTGGACTAACGTATTCTTAACAAACGTTTGAGTCGATCTTAGCCTCAAAAATGGCTAACGTATCCTTCAAACAGACTTTAGTCCCAAATTGGACTATGAATCTCCCAAACTGGAACAATAGAGCCCAAACGCTCTTTTGTCGGATCTAAACGATCCCGTTAAGTTGATCTTAGTCTCAAACCAGACTAACGTATCCTTAACAAACGTTTAAGTTGATCTTAGCCTCAAAAATGGCTAACGTATCCTTAAACCAAAACCCCAAACCCAAATCTAAGAAAATACGGATTTGGACTAATCCACGTCCTACGGGCGACGAAATAAATAGTCTCCGTATACAATCCACGGGCAACCACAAACAAAACAAACACACACGACACGAAGTGAAATTCTGGAGAAGGAGAAAGTTGTTACCGCGATGCGGTAGCGTAATTAACTGCAGGGGCTTGCGCCTGCAGGGAAGAGCGTCCCCACAATCAAAAACCCCTCAAGCGAGGGGGAATCTGACGAAGTCTGCTACATCGGCCGCATCCGTCTAAACCTCCGATACACGGTGCCATAAATCAACTTGGAATCTTCGGAGAGGTGGACGGATAAAATCAAATAGCATCTGCCCCGAATCTCAGTGTCAGGACATCGCAGTCTTGTGCGCCGTCTTTCGGAGGGGAACAATCACCAAAAGCTAGAAAGCTTTGTCAAGAGGAAGAAGAAGACGAAAACCATTTGTGATGAATAATGAAAACTCAAGTGTGAGGTTAGAAATGCAACCATGGGTCAAGTATAATAACTTAACCCTTGTAGAGATTTTACCATGGTCAAGGGTTTGGGTTTGGTTAAGAAATATCAATGAAAATATCTTTACAAAATATCTTTGCTTAAAACAAAAGTAAAGTTTCTAAAAGCTTCAAGAAGGTTTAACCCTAATCCAAACCCTAACCATGTTTAAACTCCACAAAACATGTTGCATTTGTAACCTTAACTTGTTACAATATTATATATCACATATACAATATTTATTGTAACAAAATAAAATAATACAATTAACATATATCGCATATATATATCAATGTATTGCCCGAGTGAGAAAAAGAATTTTTAAGTGAGCTTATACTAGTTAATGTAATTTAATATATCAAATATATAATTATACATTAAATTATCAAATCAACACTTGATCCGATAATCCGGCTATTTCACAAATAACCGACTAATATAATATGTATCATTTCATCGAATCAACACTTGATCCGATGACCCGGCTATATCACATATACCCGGCCGATATCACATATCGCGAGAATCTAGTACGGTATAACATACACGTATTGTTCTCGGTCCCGCACATATCACATATGTGTTCCTACTTCGTTTTGCCCGAGCCAGGAAACCTCTGTGTAGGACTCTAAAGAATCATCAATACGCCGGCAGTAGGTGATGATCATATCAAACACCCACAAGCTGCAAGCGGTCAGCTAAACGTAACAGCCATCCTGGTATTGAGCAATCAGAAGATCAGCAAGCAAGCCTGTACTTTCTCCCGTGAATCCAACCAGTAACACTCCCGTACAGTCCGGTCTCTTCGTCTGATATGTCGCATATCTCGCCTAGAGGTGGTAAACGTCATACCCCAGTAGCTTGATAAATCGTGTCGATATGAGGTCCATAACAGTTCGAGAAACTACTGATAACACTTACCAGTAAATCTCAGCAACCCTGGCCAGGGATTTCCAGTTATAGCCAATCTCAGCAACCCTGGTAAGTGTTATCAGTAGTTTCATGAACTGTTATAGACCTTGCATCGGCTTGACTTATCAGGTTATTGGGGTCTGACGTTCTACCACCCCCAGGCTCTGATACGCGACATATCAGACGAAGAGACCGGACTGTACGGTAGTGTTACTGATTGGATTCGCAGGAGTATGAGAAAGGCTTTCTTGTTGATCTTCTGATCGCTCAATACCCGGGTGGCCGTTACGTTTAGCAGACCGCTTGCGGCTTATGGGTATTTGATATGATCATCACCTATTGCCGGCGTATTGACGATTCTTTAGAGTCCTACACAGAGCTTTCCTGGTTCATGCGAAACGGAGTAGGAGCACATATGTGATATGTACGGGACCGAGATTAATGCGCGTATGTGATACCGCATTCTATTCTCGCGATATGTGATATCGGTCGGTTATATATGATATAGCCGGGTTATCGGATCAAGTGTTGATTCGATAAGTTGTTGCATTTAATATCAGTCGGTTATACATGATATAGCCGGATTATTAAATCAAGTGTTGATTTAATAATTTAATGTATAAACATATATTTGATATATTACATTACATTAACTAATATTAGCTCGCTTAAGTATTCATTTTTCTCACTTATGATACACTTAACATATATATGATATATGTTAATTGTATTGTTTTCTTTTTGCACAAAATATATATGTGATATATATTTATGTGTCATGCTAGGTTACATATACAATATGGATGTATGAGACTCACAACATGCTAGGTTTAATGTTAAGGTTTATATATATTTATTAAGTAATTCAAAATGGTGGAAATTGTCATGGCTTGGAGCTTGGATGAAGCTTGTAGAACATTGACTAAGTCCACATGTTTTGTCTTGCTTAAGATATTTACTAACCTAACCATTAATCTTACACCATGGTTAACTCTCTACATGAGTTAGTGTATGACACTAACTCATCCATGGTTGCATTTCTAACATCATGAGTTCATTCATCTCTTCATCACTTGTCACGCCCCGCTTCCCAAAATACGGAATACGAGGGGTTGACAAGGCCAGCCATGCTCCTACGGTCAAGGAAATATCCTGCCGTAGTCACACTTCGGCTTCTAACTTTACGTGGTAATCACTAAACAACGCACAGGTAATGAGAAATGCAGTATCTGAAACAAAACAATACAAAGAACTGACCTGATGGAGGTAAAAAGAGTATTACTCTGGATAGCTGATCAAGATGTCCGCGATGTACGTCTGGTCCTGGTCCAGGCTGTTGGATATAGTGCCCTCAAAGTCAATTATTGGATCGCAGGCACGTGATTGCAATGATTGAGGAGGACCTATGCCGGTAGGACAGTCTTACTCGAGATGATAGTATGCTATCTGGTTTGCATTTATCAGTCATGTACATATTCAGGTGACTGATTACATGTTACACGTTGATAGAGCCCTTAGGATCTTTCTTGACTACCAACAGTATGAGGGCGATCATATACGTGAGAGTTGGGTAGTCCATAAGCACATCCTTAATAGTGGTCCCTAGTTGTGGGAGTTTCGAGACAGGGCATCGATACTCCGGAGTAGACTAGTGTATACAGTCGAGACCCCGACGAGGGGCGGTGGCCGGTCTCACAAGCCACTGGTGTCAGTTTGATCACCTAAGATGTATACAGGTGCTCATTGGGTTATGAGTACACCGGACAGGACTCGCCGGGAACCTGCTAGTTGGTATTATACATATCGTTAGATAGCAGTTCCCTGGTGACATGTATACAGGTTAGTTCATCGACCTGAGGTCGTCATTTGTCTAGTGTGAGTTCCCACTGTGCTTTGATTTCTACCTTACCACAGCTCAAAGGAGTCGTACGAACAGGTAGTTTTTGGGTACAGTCCCGAGCCACATGGAGGCAAGTGAGCGGATCGGCAGGGGATTCGTCTCTCCCGGTATTGGGGGTGGAGATTGCACTGTGTCTAGGAAAGCCATTACACCAAGTCTTTGGCCAAGGCAGGTGAGAATTACTGGTAGGTACTCCGGTAGTTTCTCAGGGTGTTCAAGGCTTGTCTCCGACACGACTTATACCGCTATTGAGGGTCTGACGTTACTAGCCCCCTAGGCCGGATATGCGATACCCATAGATGAACGGACCGGACTGTATATACATTGTCACTGTTAGGCTCAGTAGGGTTTCCGGATGAGTTCGCTCATCGGCCTCCCTTGAGGTCAGTACATGGGCAGCCGTTATGCACAGCTAGTGCCGCTGACGGCTTGTGGTTAAACCCACTGCCAGGGTACTGACGAGTCATTAGAGTCCCCCACAGATAGTTTCCTAAGTTCGGGCAAAACGTTGTAGAGGCCGTATGGTTTTATGGCAGGGTTCGGAAAATGCACGTGTGTTTACGCACGTGTCATATTTCGGGCAGATAATACTGGTGGGCTTTGGTTTAAGCCGGATCCGAGTATTATACTGTGTGGATATAATATCTTTGTCTCAGTTGCATTTGTATTCGGTCGTAATACAAATGCGGGTATATTTATACTGTTACGTGGTTATCCTGAAATTCGTTTCGGGATCGCTTTTGGAAGTTGCCAGTTTCCAGTTTTCTATCTCCCGTATTTAACATTCGGTTAAATACGGATTTATCTTTTCTTGAGGATGAGTCATGAGAAGAAGCTTCTTGGATGATGACTAGGATTAGTGCTCATTGGTTTTGCATTAATGGTTGATGATGTGTATTTGTGAGTCACCATTTTCCATTAATGTGTTTTGTTCTTGCTAAGATATTTCTTCTTGATATTTTTGTGAGAAGCTTTTCTAATGGTCACCACTTGCTCCTACCCTCACCTCCCTCTTCCTATATTATGGCCGGCCACTCCCCTCCTCCTCACTCACTCACTTGGTTGAAAAAATTATGATAGATTTGTGTATGGAAATTTCATAGCTCCTTTTATTCCATCTCCCGATTCAAATGGCAACTTCATTAACCGTTCGTCCATGGCTTTGGACGAAGTGAGACAAATTGTTCTACTCATTCTCTACATCAATCTTGGTCATCTCTTTTAGCAAACTTGATGAACGAGTTGCCTCGGGTCAGAGGCGGAAGCCCGTTTAAAGATCCGATGACGTGGTGCCACCTGGACGAGCAGATCGGAGATCGACGAGATCGGAGCAGCCGCAACAGGAGCGTGAGATGATGGTTAAAGAACAAAGGACTCGGATCGTTCGGTATAACCTTTCTACCCTCTTTACAGTTTGTTAGTTTAGCGTTAATGGCAGATCCGGGTTATAGTATGTGATAGCGCCAGTTATAAAAGTTTTTGTTCCGCATTTGGCGTCAGATTGACGGCCGGGGCGCTACCGTAGACTTACATGGTATCAGAGCCATGCCATTAAGCTTTACTAACTTGTTCTAACATGTTTAAAATATCGATCGAGCGGAATTTTCAAATCGCAATTTCCAAGTCTAAAGTTTCTGTCGATTTTAAAACAGGCTTAAAATCATTTTGAGCAACTCAGAAAATTGAGCAGGCTTTTCTAAGAAAACTGTGAAAATTTGGTAGGCTGATTTTACTGTAGCGCGGCGGATCAGCGGCCAAAACCACGTTTTGGCGGCGGATCCGCCGCCGTACTGTAGCCACAGTGCACCAAATTTCTACAGTAGCTTCTATATGGGAGATTGTGGTTTTTGGAATGGTTCTTTTGGGCCCGGTGTTTTTTACTGTACAACAGATGTACGTGGGGCCCACTTCGGGAAATTTTGTCGATCAAAATTTAAACGTGTTAGTTTACAGTACTTATATTATATCTCCGATCGTGAATGTCATTCGAGCGGTAAATTGCGTCTAATTGCTATAGTCCTTTTAGACGGGTTTGCGAACGTGACATTCGCGTTGATGTTCTGTGTTGTGCTGTGATGTTGCGGATTTGTCGTGGTGGATAGCAGTGTGCAATGATAGTGCAGTTTGGATTTATTTGTACATTTGATATTGCGGGACGAGCGTCCAACATTTGTACTGCCGTCACTGCCAGTTTGTACAATATTCTTTTGGGGCACGACCGGGCTGAGGTCGATGTACCCGTTGTACATATTTTTCATTTTTGTACTAGGTTTACCCCGCGATGGAGTGCACGGATAGCCGGGTTCTGGAGGGCAACGGGTCCGCATCTCATGGGTTTGAGAGGTAGAGGGGCCTCACTCTAGAATTGGCAGACTATTCGCCGCACTCGTAAGGGGTATAGGTTGGAGGGGTGCTCAAGTCACCGGATTCCGTGAAGTGCAGGATGGTCCATTCACTATGCTGTAGGGGGCTGCCTCGCTTCAAGTTTTGGCGGGCAACTTGCCGCACCCGTAGGGGTCTAGGTTCATTGCACAGGCTATCCACACGACCAGGGAAACGTCAGGTTTCAGCAGCGGCTCTGTGAAACCCGGGGATCCCAGATTATCTGTATTGTTCTGTGATGCTTATTACTTTTCTGTAATGTTGCATATTATCACGCCTAGAGCGATTATTGTATATTGGTATATATACTAGTAAATGTTGTATATGTTTTACACCCGCGCTAGTTCAGTCCCCGCTCTGTTGTTAGTTAAGTAACCTAACGGGTGATGACGGGACCCAGTGACGAATGCGGATGGCATATACGTACATTTTATTTTCGTTCTTTTCTGGTGTGATTAGTTGATGGGAATGCGTTGATTCTGATCAATGCAAAGGAAAACAAACCTGTTTGGATGTTGTTGGAACAGTTTTAAAAGGTGTTATTACAAAGACGTTTCCTTTTGTTTTGCACAGTGGTATTCGGTTGGAATATCCTGCACCTCATTCGACGAGGCAAGGGTCGAGATCCCTTCACCGGGAGTGACCCCTTGGGTAGAAGTTTACATCAGGGTAATAACTTCACTATAGTCGATTACAAGTTGCTTTGCATTGCGGTATTCAGTGGAATATCCTGCACCTCATTCCACGAGGAAAGAGCCGAGATCCCTTCACCGGGAGTGACCTCTTTAGCAAAGGTTTTCGCCACTATATTTTTATAAAAAGCTATCAGGTTCCTTCAACGAAATCAAGTTCATTACGTTAAAGGTTTTTCGCCAAAAACCAGCCGTAGCCCTCCGTCATTTCATATGAATGGTTAGTAGTATTCAAGCTATGTTGTTCTGGCCCTTAGCCAGGACATAGTGATTGGTAGCTGCTGGGGTCTTCACATGTTGCATAGATAGATGCGTTGGTTTGGGACAGTCGTACAGCCTTGTTGGCCCTTAGTCAAGGGCGAGTACGGGTGGGTTCAATTAACAAGATAATGATGGGAAGAACTTGACATGCGACTTATGATGGGTTGGCCCTTAGTCACGATCATAAGAGCATGGGGTAAAAATCATATCGGGAGTTTCTAAAGAATCTGAAACTTGCCAGGCATGCGCATACCTTCTGGAGTGTGATAGATTCCATCACGTTATCATGCGATGAGAGTTGGATCCCGATTCCCACTGAGAGTTGGTTTACTCTTCGGGTGATCCCGATTGATTCTTCTTTTAGGTTTGGAGGAGAATTTGACAGTACAGTGGGAGGTTTCCGGATTAGATAAAGTGATAACCATTCTAATCTAGGTTAGAGTGCACGCAGAATGTTTCTTTTCTCTTTCTCTTTACAGCGACCTTTGACCGACCCTAGACTATGACTTAGTGACCAAGTTGACCGAACCTTCTTAAAATACTGGCTTTTGGATTGTCTGAGTTGCATAAGACATTGCCACTCCTTCTTCTACCCTTTGCATTTCTCAGAATACCCCGTATTACTACGGACATCCACTTCCATTGGATAGATCCATCGTATGGTTATATACGAACTCGAAGAGACTTCTTCGAGGATGGATCCAGGTTCAGGAGAAATAGAATTGGTTTATTCAGTTGTCTTTTATTATCACCTTCTCTCAGGTTGCGAGGGCTCCTTGGTTTAGGAGAGTACACCTATTACGCTTATTGGATAGTCTTCTTCCAAACCATAGGCAGGTGCCGAAAGGTAGGGAATGAAGAAAACCAATTAGCCTAAATAGGGTGTACAGAAGGTAATATGTAAAGGCAAAATAAAGGGATTAGAAAGAGGGCAAAGTAAATTGCGACTGTTATCATTCACGACCAAACCGCGTACTTCATCGCCACTCCTATTTCACCTTTAAAAGAATAAGGTATTATTCAGTTGTCTTTTATCATCACCTTCTCTCAAGATGTGAGTACTCCTAGGTTGAGGAGGGTACACCTATTATGCTTTCTGGATAGTCTTCTTCCAAACCATAGGCTGGTGCCGAACGGTAGGAAAGGAAGAAAACCATTTAGCCTAACGATGGTGTACAGAAGGTAACGACTAAAGACAAATAAAGGGATTTGAAGAGATGGCAAAGAAATATACGGTTAAAGTCATGAATTGGATTATGGAAGAGGCATTACTATGAATACCAGGATACCCCTACGAAACATTTTCATGTTTCAGTGCATTGTTAATGGAAAATTGTTTTCCCGATTAGATACTTACTCCAGGGTATGTATTTACCAGGTTTCATTCTCACATCTGTATGGTTTTACAGATGATGAGTGGGAGGAAGTTATTGGGAATTAGGTGATCATCCTCATTATATCGGAACTCGTTGTAATTGGTGATATTTGAGGAAGTCGCCTGGGTTATTGCCGGCAGGCATGTATTTAGTTTTGAGTATCCTTTGTTGTGCACCAATTTCAAAATGATATATTTGTACGTTTATTTTAATAAAGTGATATATAACTTTTTGATATTATGTCGATGACATTTACCTATATCAGTTGGCGATTGGGTAAGGAGCATTGAACAAGCGGAGTAGTTCTTAACCATAAGTACAGTTTTCAACCTACGATGCACAGGTTTTGAGTTATTCAACTTAGGGGACTCATACAAAGTATTGTATGTTGTCCAGTGTCCATCAGGACAAAGGGGTTGGTCCTCACACTATGTTCTGTTTACTTATGACTTCTCTAGTTTTTAGACAAGTGTTTCGTAGAAATACAAGGTCTAAGTTTTGAGAAGTTGTGGGTATAAGATAAAGTAGAGAACCAGATGTCGCAAGTATCGAGATTCTTCAAAGAGATCGAAGATGCAGATACTTATGATTGGTATTCAGATAATAGTAATGGTTTTGAGAAACTTGTTTCTCTTTCAGGTTACTCATAATTGGATGTATTCCTAAGTTGAGTAATGCTGATTTGCCTCTCTCCATTAAGTTGATATGCACTGGAGACAGCTGCATAATTAGAATCTGGTTCCAATTAAATAAGTGCCAAAGTTTCTATATTGGATATAGAATGGTTCATATCTTAACGATGTTAAGGTACGGGGAGTTGTCCAGCTTATGCTTAAAACCAGACTCTGGATAACTCAGGGCACGTTTCTGTAATAACAGTTTGTGGGTTGACCTGGGCTATGTCGAGGGTTGACTTTCTACCATCTGGAAGATCAATAGTGATATTGTTCTTGACTCGCCACAGTTTTAGTAAAATGGATTTTTTCAGAAAACAGTAGTGAGAATATGGTAGAACTGGAAGTGATTCCAGAACCGCAAACGATTACGGAAAATTTAATAGGACCTAAAAATTCAATCAGGTTTGACATTCCAATAGCCACTCCGCAGATATGGTGCGTAACCTCAGACATCCGAGAGGTACTCCGGTAGCCTCAAGGACGGTGACAGGGAAGTTCTTGTTTACCCAGACTTGACACTACTGTTGTTCCAGACTATGAGACCCGGCAAGAGGTTAAGTATAGCGTCGTTCTAAACTAGCTTTAGAAGTGCACGTGTATATTATTCTGCCAGAGGGTTGTTGTGGTCAGTGGGAGCAGCGGAAGCATAGTAGGCAAGTAGCTTATGTCTATTTATAGACTTGAGCAATTATAGCGGAGATAGATCATTTAATTTTGATGTGACAGTCATGTGTTTGACTTCATCAGAATAGGGGATGGATCTGTTAAGAAGGTAGTAGGGTGTGATGTCCTGGTATTTGGATGACATGCACAGAGTAGGAAGTAAAATTCCTATACTACGATCGGTTGTACTGTGGTCGTCACACAGTTGTTTCTCCAGACAGGATATGGATATAATATCAAACATTCTGGTTTCTAGATCTATGGTTTTAGATCTAGATTTGGGTAGTTTCCCAATGTGGGTACTTTGACAGTATTCTAATGGTTTTTAGAATAGATGACTCCTGGCATGGTGGTGTACCTGTAGGTGATGGAGTCACCCTCTCTAAAGGTGTCTTACAGACTGAAGAGGAGAGGGATGTGCATGATTGGCAGATCACTTGCTTAGGCAATTGAGTCAATTGTGAGATGTCAAGTACCACACCAGATGTTGTTTTTTTTTTCACTAGATGCGATAAGTTTATATTAATCCAATCCTGGAGAAACATAAGGAAGCAGTTTTAGAATATAAGTGCATGTTCTACGGATTTGATGACGGCAGCCTCCTTCGGGAGATGGTTATCATTCCAGGCTTAAAAGGTGACATGGATGACAGAGAGATTATCAGAGTTATAGTTTTCCCTCTGACGAAGGGGGCAGTATTATGGACATGTGGTCCAAGAGGATACTGTGGGAGGCATGGTGCTGGATACTGATTAGGTTCAGTTATCGATACAGTCTAAGAAGTTTGGATTTGGAGTTCATTTATGAACTAGGTCCCATCAGATATCCATACATATTCTAAGACAGGTATTACTCGATTCGGGAGATGGCTTTCTCCGCGAACTTGAGATTAAGAGAGACATAGAAAGAAACATCAGGGCGGATCCACTCACTGAGGCTATTTCTCGAACACAAGAGTTTTACGAACGAGTTTTGTAAAACTGATTAGTAGAGGAGTTGGGTGTTCGGTATCACACGGGCTGTGAGTATGCGACATCGCAATAATTAGCCTTAAGTGCAAGTGGGAGATTGTTGGATATAGTGCCCTCAAAGTCAATTATTGGATCGCAGGCACGTGATTGCAATGATTGAGGAGGACCTATGCCGGTAGGACAGTCTTACTCGAGATGATAGTATGCTATCTGGTTTTCCTTTATCAGTCATGTACATGTTCAGGTGACTGATTACATGTTACACGTTGATAGAGCCCTTAGGATCTTGCTTGACTACCAACAGTATGAGGGCGATCATATACGTGAGAGTTAGGTAGTCCATAAGTACATCCTTAATAGTGGTCCCTAGTCGTGGGAGTTTCGAGACAGGGCATCGATACTCCGGAGTAGACTAGTGTATACAGTCGAGACCCCGACGAGGGGCGGTGGCCGGTCTCACAAGCCACTGGTGTCAGTTTGATCACCTAAGATGTATACAGATGCTAATTGGGTTATGAGTACACCGGACAGGACTCGCCGGGAACCTGCTAGTTGGTATTATACATATCGTCAGATAGCAGTTCCCTGGTGACATGTGTACATGTTAGTTCATCGACCTGAGGTCATCATTTGTCTCGTGTGAGTTCCCATTGTGCTTTGATTTCTACCCTACCACAGCTCAAAGGAGTCGTACGAACATGTAGTTTTTGGGTACAGTCCCGAGCCACATGGAGGCAAATGAGCGGATCGGCAGGGGATCCGTCTCTCCCGGTATTGGGGGTGGAGATCGCGCTGTGTCTAGGAAAGCCATTACACCAAGTCCTTGGCCAAGGTAGGTGAGAATTACTGGTAGGTACTCCGGTAGTTTCTCAGGGTGTTCAGGGCTTGTCTCCGACACGACTTATACCGCTATTGGGGGTCTGACGTTACTAGCCCCCTAGGCCGGATATGCGATACTCATAGACGAACGGACCGGACTGTATATACATTGTCACTGTTAGGCTCAGTAGGGTTTCCGGATGAGTTCGCTCATCGGCCTTCCTTGAGGTCAGTACATGGGCAGCCGTTACGCACAGCTAGTGCCGCTGACGGCTTATGGTTAAACCCACTGCCAGGGTACTGACGAGTCATTAGAGTCCCCCACAGATAGTTTCCTAAGTTCGGGCGAAACGTTGTAGAGGCCGTATGGTTTTATGGCAGGGTTCGGAAAATGCACGTGCGTTTACGCACGTGTCATATTTCGGGCAGATAATACTGGTGGGCTTTTGTTTAAGCCGGATCCGAGTATTATACTGTGTAGATATAATATCTTTGTCTCAGTTGCATTTGTATTCGGTCGTAATACAAATGCGGGTATATTTATACTGTTACGGGGTTATCCTGAAATTCGTTTCGGGATCGCTTTTGGAAGTTTCCAGTTTCCAGTTTTCTATCACCCGTATTTAACATTCGGTTAAATACGGATTTATCTTTTCTTGAGGATGAGTCATGAGAGGAAGCTTCTTTGATGATGACTAGGATTAGTGACTCATTGGTTTTGCATTAATGGTTGATGATGTGTATTTGTGAGTCACCATTTTCCATTAATGTGTTTTGTTCTTGCTAAGATATTTCTTCTTGATATTTTTGTGAGAAGCTTTTCTAATGGTCACCACTTGCTCCTACCCTCACCTCCCTCCTCCTATATTATGGCCGGCCCCTCCCTTCCTCCTCACTCACTCACTTGGTTGAAAAGATTATGATAGATTTGTGTATGGAAATTTCATAGCTCCTTTTATTCCATCTCCCGATTCAAATGGCAACTTCATTAACCGTTCGTCCATGGCTTTGGACGAGCCGAGACAAAGTGTTCTACTCATTCTCTACATCAATCTTGGTCATCTCTTTTAGCAAACTTGATGACCGAGTTGCCTCGGGTCAGAGGCGAGAGCCCGTTTAAAGATCCGATGACGTGGTGCCACCTGGACGAGCAGATCGGAGATCGACGAGTTCGGAGCAGCCGCAACAGTAGCGTGAGATGATGGTTAAAGAACGAAGGACTCGGATCGTTCGGTATAACCTTTATACCCTCTTTACAGTTTGTTAGTTTAGCGTTAATGGCAGATCCGGGTTATAGTATGCGATAGCGCCGGTTATAAAAGTTTTTGTTCCGTATTTGGCGTCAGATTGACAGCCGGGGCGCTACCGTAGACTTACACAGGCTAGATCCACTCCTCACTCTGAGCATGCATACTCAGGTCGTCAGAGCGACACGATAGCAATATAAATATATAGATGCAAGTAGCAACTCGAACAGCGATAATAGATATATAACAGTAAATCACGACGGTAAGGATATGAACATGGAGTAACCAATGAAGTGTCTAATAGATCAGGTGAACGGTAAAGCGGTAAAATAGTATGCCAGGTATGTCAACACAGTAATTAATGTATATCAATGCCATTATCACTATCAGTCTCTAAGTCTCACTGTATATGTCACTAAGCATATCGTCAGTCCAAGTGTGAGAGTCAACCACTCGCGAGTGTCCTCCACCCATGGGTAGGACCCAAGGGCAAGGGTCCACAGGCCCAAAATATAACTCACGGTAATAATCATGTACCCTGTAAATCTCCATATATCTCTATATATATAAGCCGGCATGGGACTCCCGAGATTCTGTTGAATTCACACTCAAACTACCCCACACCCCGCGGTCTACATCATACGCCAACCATAATCTCAAATACCGGTCGGTCTATGACAAGTCTACGCGAGAACTGGAGACAGGATCTTGTTCATACCATAATATTGTATTATTATATTCCCCATTCTTATTCGTTTTATAAATAAACAGGTGCTTTTGACGCATGTCTGCTACATATTACAGGTTACAGGTTCTTGGATCTAAAACAGTGAAACCGATGAAAAGACGATGCAAAAGTGGACTTTGACCAACAAACAGAAGACTCTTGATCAAGCCTACATCAAAGATAAAATTCACAAAGTACAAGGCAATGCAATGTCCAAGATTACAAAGCGAACGGTTAAAAGTCCACCGTAATTATTCACTGGAGATCTGGAAGAAACATAGAAGCTATTTTAATAAAAGAACCAAATAATAAGGAAGCCCAAAGACAGAAGAGCCCACAAAGGAAATTTCAAGGCCCAATACTTCCTTTTAAAGAGACAGAGACATAAAATTTTACCAAAGTTTGGAGTCTACTTTGACTAGGTCTTCCTAAGGATATTTTGGTAAATGTAGACATGCAAATCAATTGTAACCTAGGGTTTCCTATCCTCTATAAATAGGAACTCTAAATCATTGTAAAGGCTATGCCTTCCTTCATTAATAAATTTCAGGATTCTTTTGGAGAGCATCATTTTTGTAAGTTCTTTATTTTCAGCCCTAGGTTAATTTTCTATTCTTGCCCTAGATAAATTTAATTCCTTGCCTTAGTTAATCTTTTATTCTCTGCCCTAGATAAATGTATTTTAATTCCCTAATGAGTGAGTAGTCTCCTCGCTTGTTAGGATTAGATCTGGGGAAGGTTTGAGAGACGAAGATCTCTCATCCCCTTTCTTGCCCGTCATATATTTTCATAGGACTCTATGCATACATGCACATACCGCCCCCTACGGCACCCTACCCTACGAGATAGCGGTGATACCGTAGTATAAAGGCCCGTTTGCGCGTGTTTTCCATGGAGGTTAGGGTAAGGATCTCTAAAGGAAGGACAAGAACCTAGAGGAAGGAACACCTTCCCGAATGGATCTAATCCCCTTTATTGATAATTACCATAACTCCTCTTAGATTCTAATTTGGGTATAGAAAGCGTTGAGATTTATTTACATTTCCAAACCATTCCTAAACCTAACCCTAGCAAGATTTAGATCTAGAAAATTTTAGTATAGATAGATTTAGTTTTTTAGATTTAATAATCAATCCGAACACCCTTCGGAATTAACTCGTAAGCGCGACTAAGAAATTCACAACATCCCTGTGGACCGACCCGTATTCACAGGCTAGCTACATGCGACGCCGTTCTTGATTGCCGTAATAGATAGTTTTTGAGACAAATCAGATCTCCATCAAGCACGTCCCCACTAATACCCAAGATAAATGGCAGTGTCTGGTGTCTTATCTGTGACACCCATGCAAGAGCTTCCATAAGTGACCCATACCACTTATAGTCACACTTACACGCATCCCACAGACGTCGACAATGCAATAGAATAATAGGGTTCACTGATTGTGTACAAGTACGTATCACTTTCACTTATCCACTCATGCATGAACACTAATGTACTTGCCACAATCACCACTAATACCTAACACTGGGTAATGCACATGATCACTAGACTACTAATGCGATAACATATACATATGATGTGATGAGAAAACAGTACGGAAGGCAGGATTAAGATGCCATATGTCGGTGTCCTACCACTTGCATAATTTATCATAAATAATATATGCCAAAATTTAGCGAAACAAAGAACATGGGATAAGTAGTATGTGTGATTATCTATCCAGCGAATTTGGTTTCACGTCAATCGGGTTTCAGGATCACTAGATATGGCCATTTCATTTTAAGCATTCACTGCTGGAAATCCGGTTTCAGAATCGGAAGTCCGTTTCGCAACGCATTTTAATCCCAGTTGGGATCAGATTTTAGCAATGCTACAGTAGAATTAAATCTAGGGTTTCCAGTAAGGTTTTTAACGCAATAGACGGATTCTCAATCGCATCTGTACGTCAGGAGTTATACACTATTCAACCTTGGGGTGTCCGTTCTGGTTCTGTTTGGGACTGCTATACGTCCCGATCTTTTAAATTGCAGATTAAATAGCAAACGACGATAAAAAGGAATGAAACCACTTGTGTTATTTATTTAACAGATTCACATTTGATAAACTGCAGAGTTCTGCAACATACGAGTTAAGGAAACAAGGTGGTACCCATTACGGAACAGCAAACAGTAACCAGAGTCGCTCTGGACTGCAGTCCAGAGCCGCACTCCGACCCAAATATCGTCACAATATCGGTACAGAAACCATTAGAAATTTGCATAGGGTTATAGGTCGTCGAGTCGGCTTCGATTTGAGTCCTTGAACGCATCATTTCCATATGTACATAATTTATTGTGATTTTAACGATTTTCAGGTGCGGGAAATTCCCAGTTTCTGTGGGTGTAGTTGGGGGTGTTCGTCTAAGTCGTTAACAGTCATATTTTCCAGTGAAATTTACACACAAGGTTCATTGCCTTACAGGCCAGACTATGCAATTGAGTTCCGTCAAATTAAATGAAGATTTCCATTGAGATTGTGCATCGAACAGTTACTTCATATAGTTTATCGGGAATGGTAAATATGGAATCTATACGATTATAGTTTGTAACCAACACAAATTAGCATATAGCAAGTAGGGAACTTGCCTGGAAACGTGTCGATAAGGGTCTGGCAGTGTCACGATTGCGTCACGAGCGCAGCACAGTCCGGCCTTTTGGAATCAGACAATTGTACTCACTCTTGTTACTCTCCGTGCAACCCTTTTCATCACTGCCCCGAGTTGTTTCTGGTTTTGATCTGCGAGAGAGAGAAATTTAGAGAATTGAGAGAGATTTAGAGAAATAGAGAGAGAGTTAGAGAGAGAGAGAGAGAGAAGCAGAGATTGAGAGAGGTAGATGTAAAGAGAGAGTAACAGGGAGAGAGAGAGAGAGAGAGAAGCAGAGATTGAGAGGGAGAGGGAGATGTAAAGAGAGAGTAACAGGGAGAGAGAGAGAGAGAGAGAAGCAGAGATTGTTGAGAGAAATTTACTCGGTGGTGCAGTAGGTGATCGGGGTTGAGGCTTGGTGGGAGTGGGGAGACGGTGAGGAGTCTCCGGCGAAGGGCGATGAGGCTCGGGTGTGCGGGGAATGGATGAGGCGATGGAGGTGATCGGTGGTCGTCGTCGCTGGGCTCAGAGGGGCATCGACGTGGTGGTTCAGGGCAGTGGAGGCTCGCCGGCGTCGAGTGCAGGCAGTGGCCGTGGTCGAGCTCGGGTGCAGTGGGTTGGGTATGCAGGGGGTGCTCGGCAGGGGTGCTTGGTTGATGGAGTGGAGTGGTGAGGGGTTCTGTTGGTGGAGGAGGAGTGAGCGGGGGTTCTGTTGGTGGAGTCGTCGGCGGTGTAGGGAAAACGAGGCAGTGGGTTTCGTAGGTGAACGAGGGGAGGAGATTTGAGAAAAGAGAGGAGTGAGGGTGTGAGGGAGATAGGAGAGACGAGGGGAGGATGTTGAGTGGATCGCGAGGGGGTGCGCGTCGTGAGGTAACGGCGCACGACGTGGCCGTAAACGTTGGCGAGGAAAGCGGATCGCATGAGCGGCGGAAAAGGAAAGAGCCGTTGGGAAGGAGAAGAGGGATCGAAGCGGGTCGGGTCGGGCAGCTGCGGGTCGGGTTGGGTGAAGCGGGCTGAAGGGAGTTGGGCTTGGGCCAGTGTTTTAATTTAATGAATTCTTTTTCTATTTCGTGGGCTGAGGAGTTGGGAAAGGCCGGGCTTTGGGGATTTAAAAGAAATTAATTTGTTCTGTTGGGCTTAGGGGAAAATATGTTAGGAGTTGGGAAAGGCCGGGCTTTGGGGATTTAAAAGAAATTAATCTGTTCTGTTGTGCTTAGGGGAAAAATATGTTATGGGCTGGGGGTTTAATATGAGTGAAATTATTTAGTTTCAAATTTACAAAGAAAGGGAAGTGGCCCTGGTTTGGAAATAAATAAGAATAGGGAAATTTGAGAAGAGGGGGCCGGCTTGGAAAATAAAATAAAAGAATCTGTAAAATATAGAATCGATAGGTAATGGGGCTTGAGATATAAATTAGGGTTAGGGAAAGTTATAATACTAAAATAATCGTAAAATAAAATAAATAAACTTTAAGAGTAACAAAATACGGATATTGGTATAAAAGGGGCTGGGCATTACATCATATCACCCTTACAAAAATTTTGTCCTCGAAATTTAAAGTAAACGATAAGCTACAAGATAATAAGCGAAAGGTTACCACATCGAATACTAACATATAGTGATTTACTTAAAACAGGTGGATAATAAAATTTTGAAGGTCTATATATGTAAGAATAACACAATTAAGAGGATAGGTCTAAATAAGTATAAGGTAGAAATAACCATAAGGGCAAACTATATATACAAGAGGATGAAATAGCAATAACGAACAATAACATTCGAGGCATGCTAGATAAAATCGAAAATCCTAAATATGTACACACATACGTATATCAAAAGTAGCGCAGCGAAAATAATAAGCATAAGGCACATCCATTTATAATAGCAAACTATAAGCATAATACCCGAGATGATAAAATAATAAAAATAGTGAAGGATTTGTCGATAAGTTAAAACATTTTAGAATAACGTATCAACCAACCAATTTTAACGTAACTTAGAAAACCACATGGTGAAAATAAGAACATAGCACATAATAATATGTGCAAAATATGATTGCACTACCGCAAAATGAGAAGAAAGTAGTATACTTAAAATACATAAAACGGAGTAGTCAATAACATGCACTTTTCAATAAATACAAAATAACGAAAACTAAATTTTCGAATAACGATGCCCCTAAATGTAACTAGGGTAACAGGAAACGGCACAAAAATATATAAGGCTAGCTAGGGTAGGGATTACAATGGAGTATGGCTCACTCAAAAGATCGGGGTGCGGTACTTTTTAATCTAAGCGAGGGTCGAAACAGCACAGGATATAGGGGTGGACAGTCAGGGGTCTCAGGAGGAAATAACGGTATAGGGGAAAAGTCAAAGCATCAAGTGAACCAGTAATCAAAAGATTTGCGAACTCATAAAGTTTATTTCATTCTAGAAAATTCGAAACAAAGCACTCTCGAAAAGTAACAGATGGCCCTAAACTATACACAGATTTATTTGGCCAGAGAAGACAACATCTAAAAATCCCGTCGGTCGCGGTTGTGGAGGTTCAGCAGGTTGCGGTAGGCTCGCGCGCTCAGGTAGGGGCGTCCATTCCCATAGCGCCTCGCAGGGGCCGCCATTGGGAGTCCTCCCGCTACAGGGTCTTGTTCTTCCGGTCCTTCTTCCTCGGCTAGAGCCTCTTCATCGAGATCTGCTTTCATGTGATTCTCTTCTTCTGGATCCTCTCCCATGGGATTTTCCTCCACTGGATTTTCTTCTATCAGGCCCTCCTCGGGATCTTCCTCTATCGGGTTCTCTTCAGGGCCTCCTTCCTCTTCGTCGGAATCGCCTATCATGTCAAACTCTGGGCGGTGGCTCATTCGTCCTCGGGATCGTTGTTTCCGAAAATGACCTGGGGACCGTTGACCTCATCGTCAGAACTCACCAGCATGCGGTCTAAGGAAACGCATGACTGTGCATCCTCATCTAGATGCGGCGCTGCTCCAGAGTGGGCCATGGCCTGAAAAGAAAGAGTCATGATCAGACAGCGGAATATATTAGAGAAATAATCAAGGATATGGAGTACAAGAAAAATATGTGGTAAGCAAGGACTGAAAAACAAAATCTAGAATACTGATGCAACGAATAGTATAAGTAAAGTGAGGGGAAAAGGGGACGATACATATATCACAACTCAGAATTTTATTACATTCAGCCAAAAGTTTAACGGATACAGGATCTCAAACGAAAAGAGAAATATATACAAGTGACAACATTTTATTAAAAGCAGAAAACGTGATAACTCTTCTTCGATTACTAGACCGCTGCATTCTCGTCACGCGAGTTGAATCCTGCGCTGGGTCCGTCCTATCCTCGAAGTTCGAACTACGCAATAATCATCACTTGGCAGAAGTGGAGAGTGCGGACGAGTCTCCTCCTTGTAGCTCCTTCATTTTAGGGCAAACGTTGATAAGATGTTCGCCGGATCCGCAAATCAAGCATTTCCCCTGGGCGCGGCGACAATCCTTTTGAAGATGTCCCGGCCTCTTGCAGTACCCACAACATTGGGTCTTCTGCTGCTTCTGTCGCGGGGAAACAAGTGGGCGCTTCATCTTCCCCTCTTTTCCTCGTCTAACAGGGACCCCTTTACGAATGGAGACTTCTGATGGTGCCTGATTCACCTGCCTTCTCAGTCCTTCAGCTAACAGGTCGTTCGTTCGCTCCTGGACTTCCTTCAGACTTTGCAGTGCAGTCAGGATCTCTACGGTCTGATTCTGGGGAGTGGAGATAGAGAAAGAGTCGTTGGAAGACATGGTCCTGAAACAACAATTTAAGGACGATATAAGGCACAACCTATAAGAATCAAAATATAATATGGATTAGGCAAGGAATCAAGAATATCGGGTGTGATGAAATTTATTACAAGTGGAAATCAGCTGCAGAACTCCAAGTCACTCAAACCCTAGCAGGTAGATCAAAATGCATAGCCGAATACATTTTGTGAATCAAGATTAAGAATAACAACTTTACAATCCAGACCGAAGGATGTCTTGGATTGTCAAACACTATACGGAACTGCAATCCCAATCGAAGCAAAACCTGGCTCTGATACCAACAAAACCATGTCACGCCCCACTTCCCAAAATTCGGAATACGAGGGGTTGACAAGGCCAGCCATGCTCCTTCGGTCAAGGAAATATCCTGCCGTAGTCACACTTCGGCTTCTAGCTTTACGTGGTAATCAGTAAACAACGCACAGGTAATGAGAAATGCAGTATCTGAAACAAAACAATACAAAGAACTGACCTGATGGAGGTAAAAAGAGTATAACTCTGGATAGCTGATCAAGATGTCCGCGATGTACGTCTGGTCCTGGTCCAGGCTAGATCCACTCCTCACTCTGAGCATGCATACTCAGGTCGTCAGAGCGACACGATAGCAATATAAATATATAGATGCAAGTGGCAACTCGAACAGCGATAATAAATATATAACAGTAAATCACGACGGTAAAGATATGAACATGGAGTAACCAATGAAGTGTCCAATAGATCAGGTGAATGGTAAAGCAGTAAAATTGTATGCCAGGTATGTCAACACGGTAATTAATGTATATCAATGCCATTATCCCTATCAGTCTCTAAATCTCACTGTACATGTCACTAAGCCTATCGTCAGTCCAAGTGTGAGAGTCAACCACTCGTGAGTGTCCTCCACCCAAGGGTAGGACCTAAAGGTAAGGGACCACGGGCCCAAAATATAACTCACGGTAATAATCATGTACCCTGTAAATCTCCATATATCTCCATATATATAAGCCGGCATGGGACTCCCGAGATTCTGTTGAACTCACACTCAAACTACCCCACACCCCGTGGTCTACATCAAACGCCAACCATAACCTCAAATACCGGTCGGTCCATGACAAGTCTACGCGAGAACTGGAGACATGATCTCCATCAAGCACGTCCCGACTAATACCCAAGATAAATGGCAGTGTCTGGTGCCTTATCTGTGACACCCATGCAAGATCTTCCATAAGTGTCCCATACCACTTATAGTCACACTTACACGCATCCCACAGACGTCGACAATGCAATAGAATAATAGGGTTCACTGATTGTATACAAATACGTGTCACTTTCACTTATCCACTCATGCATGAACACTAACGTACTTTCCACAATCACCACTAATATTTAATACTGGGTAATGCACTTGATCACTAGGCTACTAATGCGATAACATATATGTCGATAGAGGAGGGAGTCGTCTCTGTTTCCGCCGGGAGCTCCTCAGGTACACCTTAAGTTGTTGTTTTTTTTTTTTTTTTTATTTGCTTTACAATCTTTTCTGACAAGTTCATTTTTCGTAATGCAGGTGCAGCTAGTGTTGATGCCCCACTACTTGAGGGAGCTCCCTCCACGACTGCTTTGGCGATGGTTACCCCTCGGCCCTCTCTTACACCGTCAAAGATGTTGGAAGGTATGGGTTTATAACTTATTAATCCTATGTTTGAGATATACAGTTTATGTACTGAAGTCACACCGTTGTATCTTTCAGGAGTGCTTTTTGATCATCTCTATCAAGTGTTGCTCCCACACTTCTCCTTCCCATCTGAATTCGCCTCCCCGTCTGGTGGCGCTGGTGAGTACTTGTTCCCGATTGGTAGCTTTGTCTTTTTAGCGGTAGAATTATTTCCAACTCTCTCTTGTTGTGACTGCAGCGTTGCAAATCGAAGGGGGAGCAGGAAGATCGGCTGTGCCACCAGTCCTTCCGGACTTGCCACCTGTCTCCACTGGTATAGTAAACCATTTTATCAATGACTTCCTTCATATCTATTGAATCATCATCTAATCGCATTTCGTCTTTTTCAGCTGTCGTTTCAGTCTCAGTGCCTTTTGAGTCTCGTATTACAGTACCGGGTGGCCCTTCTCAGCGACGTCCGTCTTCGAAAGGTGCCGCAAATAGTTTGCGCATGCTGAGTGACTACATCGAGGAATTCGACATTGCGGCTCCGGTGTCTGCTGAGGATTTCGCCACGACGGTTAACCCGATGTTGGCGATATTTGCTACCTTTCATGACGAGGGTGCTGTTGCCTCTTGGGTTAACTATTGTCGGGAAATTGAGGCTTGCCTTCATCAGCTAGAGTCAATGCGCTTGTCTCCTGAGATTTTGGCCTCAAGCACTCAACGGGGAGCGTGGCTCGAGCAAAGCGCTTCTCATTTCCGTCATCTGGAACAAGAGGTGGTTTTGAGGCTGAAGGATTGCCAAGATTCTTCGAGCAGAACTGCTCGCTTGCGTGCCGAAGTTGAGACGAACGCTGCTGAGGTAAAGACCGTGTTCGAGGGTCTTCTGGAGCGCATGTCGAATGGGCTGAGACTGAAGCGGGCACTCGATATTGCCGAGCGTGACATCGCAGGCCGTGAGGCTGCTCATCAGGCTATGAGGGACCAGCTTGCTTCCGTCGCACAGCAGCGGGCCCAAGTGGAGGCGGAGTTGGCAGTGGTGGCCAATCGGGAAAAGGCATGGAAGGAAGTGTGCGAGCAATTGCTGGATCTGTGCAAGACGCTTCCTTCTCAGTAATTTTCTTTGTATCGTTGGTATTTGTAACATATATGTATATCTTGTATTCTTTAGTACGATGTATCCTAAACTCAATCAAATCTTATGAATGAAGGATGCATATTTTTTTTTAATGCCTTGTGTCATTTCTCCGTCTTTTCTTTCTTTTATTATCAGCATATCATCTTAGCGAACATGGTCGACGGATAGTAGGGCACATCTTGACTTTCCTAATAATCGGCGATGGCTTAGGTCGCAGGTTCAAATCTGCTGCCTGAGACTTTTCAACTCCATAAGCCGTGAGGGTCTCATAGAGAATTTTCTCCCTACGGATCGAGAGGATCTCGCAGGTGGGTTTTCTCCTTAGGAATCGTGAGGATTCCTAAGTGTGGTTTTCTCTTATAAGTCAAAAGGATCCTATAAGAGAATTTCTCCCTCTTGCGAGTCGAGAGGGCTCGCAAGCGGTTGTTTCCCTCTTTGCCGAGAATCGATTTCAGAGAGTGAGATCCGTGGATAGTATGCAAGAGACCATTTAGGATTGACTTGCAGGATCCCATTGCCCCTCTTACGAGTCGAAAAAGGCTCGTAAGCGGTTGTTTCCCTCTTTGTCGAGAATCGACTTCAGAGAGTGAGATCCGTGGATAGTATGCAAGAGACCATTTAGGATTGACTTGCAGGATCCCATTGTTCAGGAAGCAAGTTTTTGAATCCTTACTGCCCGAGATATGAGTCAGAAAAGCTCTCGTCACGGAGTGTTTGTATCCGTGAGTTGAGAAGTTTTGCGAGGGATTATTTGTTTCCCAAGCGCCAAGGATTATTTGTATCCTTGGGGTTTGAAACGAGTCGATGGTTCCCACGGAGGCGCTGGTGGCTCTGCGAGTCGACGTGGATCAGAAGGCTCTCGTCAAGGAGTGTTTGTATCCGTGAGTCGAGGAAATTGCTGGGATTATTTGTTTCCCAAGCGCCAAGGATTATTTGTATCCTTGGGGTTTGAAACGAGTCTATGGTTCCCACGGAGGCGCTGGTGGCTCTGCGAGTCGACGCGGATCAGGAGGCTCTCGTCAAGGAGTGTTTGTATCCGTGAGTCGAGGGATTTGCTGGGATTATTTGTTTCCCAAGCGCCAAGGATTATTTGTGTCCTTGGGGTTTGAAACGAGTCGATGGTTCCTACGGAGGCACTGGTGGCTCTGCGGGTCGACGCGGATCAGAAGGCTCTCGTCAAGGAGTGTTTGTATCCGTGAGTCGAGAAATTTTGCTAGGGATTATTTGTGTCCCAAGCGCCAAGGATTATTTGTGTCCTTAGGGTTTGAAACGAGTCGATGGTTCCTACGGAGGCGCTGGTGGCTCTGCGAGTCGACGCGGATCAGGAGGCTCTCGTCAAGGAGTGTTTGTATCCGTGAGTCGAGGGATTTGCTGGGATTATTTGTTTCCCAAGCGCCAAGGATTATTTGTGTCCTTAGGGTTTGAAACGAGTCGATGGTTCCTACGGAGGCACTGGTGGCTCTGCGGGTCGACGCGGATCAGAAGGCTCTCGTCAAGGAGTGTTTGTATCCGTGAGTCGAGAAATTTTGCTAGGGATTATTTGTGTCCCAAGCGCCAAGGATTATTTGTGTCCTTAGGGTTTGAAACGAGTCGATGGTTCCCACGGAGGCGCTGGTGGCTCTGCGAGTCGACGCGGATCAGGAGGCTCTCGTCAAGGAGTGTTTGTATCCGTGAGTCGAGGGATTTGCTGGGATTATTTGTGTCCCAAGCGCCAAGGATTATTTGTGTCCTTAGGGTTTGAAACGAGTCGATGGTTCCTACGGAGGCACTGGTGGCTCTGCGGGTCGACGCGGATCAGAAGGCTCTCGTCAAGGAGTGTTTGTATCCGTGAGTCGAGAAATTTTGCTAGGGATTATTTGTGTCCCAAGCGCCAAGGATTATTTGTGTCCTTAGGGTTTGAAACGAGTCGATGGTTCCCACGGAGGCGCTGGTGGCTCTGCGAGTCGACGCGGATCAGGAGGCTCTCGTCAAGGAGTGTTTGTATCCGTGAGTCGAGGGATTTGCTGGGATTATTTGTTTCCCAAGCGCCAAGGATTATTTGTGTCCTTGGGGTTTGAAACGAGTCGATGGTTCCTACGGAGGCACTGGTGGCTCTGCGGGTCGACGCGGATCAGAAGGCTCTCGTCAAGGAGTGTTTGTATCCGTGAGTCAAGGATTTTGTTAAAGTCACTGGCTTCTTCGGTTGAAATGAGCCGTTGAGGTTTGGCTTCGTCGTTTGACAGAATCCGCTGGGGAAGTATGGTTTCTTCTTTGTTTACGCCCTTGGATTGTATACAGGGATCGATATGACCTCTACTGTAGGGCCAAAGTTTTATCATTTCTTCTTTTATTTTATTTTATTTCCGCGATGCTCTATCATTTCAGCTTTTATATCGCGAAGGTCGCGATTGCCCAAACATTTCGGCAATTTTTCGCGGTGCCCAATCATTTCGGCTATTTTTTCATGCACACCTTTTTTTTTTTTTTTTTTTTTTTTTTTTTTTTTGTTTGCAAGTCGTCCCATCATTTCGGCTATTTCGTATGCATGTGCGGCCTACTGGCTTTTCGCTGTAAACCTGAATTTGGACACCGATTCCGGCATCAGCACCGCTACAACTGGGATATTGCCAGGAGCGGATCATCATTTGCCTCTGTCGTTGTCAAACAAAGGAGGCTTAGCGACCAGGGTTAAGGTCCCGTCGACTAAGGCTTTTGACTTCATGAGCCGTAAGGGTCTCACAAAGTTATTTCTCCCTACAAGTCGTGAGGATCTTATAGGTGCATTTTCTCCTTAGGGATCGTGAGGATTCCTAAGTGTATTGTTCCGCTGTAAGTCGTAAGGATCCTACAGGAAGGTTTTCTCCTTGTAAGTCGAGAGGACTTACAAGTGTTGTTTGCTGTACAAGCACATCCCTAGTCATGGATGGGACTTTGTTAGGGAAATATTTATTTGTGCCCGTGGATTGTATACAAGGGTCAATATGAGCCGCTTGTAGGGCAGCATTGGAAGTTTGTGGGGGTTTGCTTAAGCACAGGTTTAGGTCTCTGTGACTTAAGACTTTCAAATCTTATGAGCCGTGAGGGTCCCATAAGAGAGTTCTCCTTACGAGTCGTGAGGATCTCGCAAGTGTATTTTCTCCTTAGGAGTCGTGGGGATTCCTAAGTGTGTTGCTCCCTTGTGAGTCGTAAGGATCTCACGCGGGTGGTTTCTCCTTATAAGGTCGTGAGGACCCTATAAGTGTCTTCAACGAGGTTGCGCCCTTTCAGGTTTTCACAAACACTCGCCGGTAGTCCTGTTGTTTTTACTCACGGAGCCCTTTCGGGTTTTCATCCGTGCCCATTTTGCTTATGGACTTACCGCTTTTTTTTTTTTTTTTTTTTTTTTTTTTTTATCTATCTCGTCAGCCTAAAGATGATGTGGTAGTAGTTTAAAGACGTTTCGGTCTGTTATTAGTTTAAGGACATCTCGGTCCGCTATTAGTTTAAGGACATTTCGGTCCAATGTGGAGAGGGCTGACTACTGCTTATAAAGCTTGGGCTTAGGAAGACAGCGAGCGGACATAGTCGTCGTCATCTGCTATTGACCTAGGCTGTGGCCCATTAAGCGTAGTATTTCTTTAAGAAGCGACCGTTTATTGGTCTGAAGGGTCTTTCACCGTGCATGTCCATGAGTAGATAGGCCCCGCCCTGGTAGACCTTATCGATGATGTAGGGTCCTTCATAGTTTGGCTCAAACTTTCCCCGCTTGGCGCGATTGGGGATCATGGGCCTTTTGACCACTAGCACTAGTTCGCCTTGATGGAACGTTCTCGGTCGGGTCAATCTTTCGTATGAGCGCGTCATCTTTGCTTTATAAGCCTCTAGATTTTGTTGCGCTATGAGCCGTGTTCCTTCAAGGGCGTCAAGCTCCTCAAGCCGAAGGTGAGCATTTTCTACGTTCGTCAGCTCGTGGTGGACTGCTACTCGTAGAGAGGGTAACTCTATCTCGAGGGGGAGTATTGCTTCCGTCCCAAATACCAACGCGTATGGCGTTGTTTTTGTGGCTGTCTTGAACGTAGTTCGATACGCCCAAAGAGCTTCTTGCAGCCTCTCGTGCCAGTCTTTTTTATTTCGGGATACTGTTTTCTTTATGATCTTCGTCAAGGTCTTGTTGAAGGCCTCAGCTAGACCGTTAGCTCGCGGATTATAAACTGATGAATATCTCCAGTCTATATTGTGCTGCTGTGCGAAACGGCTAATCTTATGACTTCGGTAGGCTGGCCCATTGTCAGAGATGATCCTTCTCGGGGTTCCGAACCGGTATATGACGTGCGTTTTGAAGAAATGGAGAATGTTCTCCGTCTTCACTTCCCTCAACGGTACCGCCTCCGCCCATTTGGAGAAGTAATCAGTCGTCGCCAAGATGAAACGATGTCCTTTTGACGATGCTGGTTCGATGGGACCGACTATGTCAGTTCCCCACATTTCGAACGGCCAACTAGCCACTGTTGGGTGCAGTGGATTAGGATGCTGATGGATAAAGTCCCCATGAATTTGGCACGAGTGACATTGTCCGGCGTATTCCAGGCAATCCTGCATCATCGTAGGCCAGTAGTAGCCCATCCGCTTTATCTTTAATTTCATTTTAGGGCCTGCTTGGTGGGAACCACAGAGTCCGTCGTGAACCTCTTGGACGACCCTTCTCGCCTCGTCAGGTCCTAAGCATCTTAGCCACAGAGAGTCGAATGACCTTTTATACAAAGTATCATTGACGAAGGCGAAAGACAGAGCCCGTTTCGTGAGCTGATGTCTTGTGGACGCTTCTTCAGGTATTCGGTGGAACTTGAAGTAATCTATGAAGACTTCTCTCCAGTCCTCGGTATTTTCCCTGTCTTTTGTTTGCAGGGTTGTCTCCTCTTCCGCTTCTTTTTCTTCAGACGATTTTGGAGATATTTCTGTTGGGGCGAGCACTCGACGGCTTTGTACTATGATTTTAACGTCGTCGAAGTTCTCGTCAGCCAGTTCTTTAGCAAGTTTGGCTAGTGCGTCTGCTTTGCTGTTTTCCGCACGCGGTATGCTTTCCAACGTGTAGGAGGGAATTTGGGTTAGCAGTTGCTGCACTTTTTCACCGTATTTTATTAATTCCGGTTTACATGTTTGGTAATCGCCGCTCACTTGACTGACGACCAATTGGGAGTCCCCGTATATGAGGAGGTTCTCAATTCCCATATCGATGGCGATCTCGAGGCCTGCTATCAGAGCCTCATATTCAGCTTCATTATTCGTTCTCGGTTCTGTCAAGGAGAAGGCGAAGCGCATTATCCCTCCTTGTGGAGTCACGAAGATGAGTCCCACCCCCGATTTGATCATTGGCGTACTTTGTTTGTGCTTTTTCATGGAAGATGCTCCGTCGAAATAAAGTTCCCAACGGGTATCACCACTGTCGATTGTGTCAAACGCATGTCTGTCTGGCAAATCGCAGTTTAAAGGAGAATCGGCAGGTATGGGATGCTCAGCAAGGAAGTCGGCGATGGCCTGGCCTTTTACTGCCCTGAGAGGTTGATATGTTATCGAAAATTCCATCAAGAGTAGGGCCCATTTAGCGAGACGCCCTGTCAATATGGCTTTTGACATTAAATATTTGAGAGGGTCCACTTTTGAAATCAGACAGACCTCGTGCGCTAACGCATAGTGCCTAAGCTTTGTTAGCGCGAAGATCAATGCCAGGCAGTGTTTCTCAATGGGAGAGTAATTGCTTTCTGCCCCCAGCAGAACTCGACTTAGGTAGTAGAGTGCTCTTTCTTTCCCTTGGTCGTTCTCTTGTGCCCATAATGCGCCTAAGGAACCTTCGAGGGCGGTTGTATAAAGAATGAGAGGCTTCCCTTTAACCGGGGCAGCCAGCACGGGTGGGTTCTGCAAGTATTGCTTGATCTCATCGAGTGCGCCTTGACATTTTTGATCCCAAACGAATGGGGTTCCTTTCTTCATCAGGTGACTATAGGGACGGCACTTTCCTGAAAGGTTGGCTATAAATCGCCGTATGTATGCGAGTTTCCCTTGGAGAGACCGAAGTTGCTTGAGAGTTCTCGGCGGAGGCATTTCTATGATCGCTTTAATCTTTGAAGGATCTATTTCAATACCTCGATGCCGAATAACGAATCCCAGGAATTTGCCCGAGGAAACCCCGAACGCACATTTAAGAGGATTCATCTTCAAGTTATACTGCCGCAGACGTTGAAACACGGTCTTTAAGTGCTCGAGATGTTCTTCGTATGATTTGCTTTTAACCACAAGATCGTCGATATAGCATTCAACGATTTCATGTATGAGGTCGTCGAAGATCTTTGTCATGGCCCTCTGATAAGTAGCACCGGCGTTCTTCAAACCAAAGGGCATCACTTTATAACAAAATATACCAAGAGGAGTCCTGAAGGCTGTGTGCTTCTGGTCTTCGGGATGCATTTTTATCTGGTTATACCCCGACGAGCCGTCCATGAAGGAGAAAACCTCATGAGTGGATGTATTGTCTATCATAAGTTCAGTAACTGGCACTGGGAAATCATCTTTTGGGCAGGCTTTATTAAGATCCCGAAAGTCTACGCATATGCGCACTGTCCCATTTTTCTTCATCACTGGGACGATGTTGGCAATCCATTCAGGGTACTGAACTTCCTGAATGAAGCCAGAGTCGATTAACTTTTTGACTTCGGTGTTTATGCTCATCTCAAGCTCGAGTCGCATTCTTCTCGGCGCCTGTTTGATTGGCTTGACGTCTGGGGATATTGCTAGTCTATGTACAGCAACTTCTGGATCTAATCCCGGCATCTCGGAATAGTTCCATGCGAAGCAATCTTTATGCTGCACAAGGACGTCTTTTAACGCAGCCACCCTCTCTTCAGACAGCAGCTCGCTGACGAATGTCGGTCGCGGATCATCTACTGTCCCCAACTCAATTTTCTTAAGATTGTCTGCGGTGGTATGGATTCCGTCCTCCAGTTCTTTCGGAGCTGGGGGAAATTCTGAGATCACCTCGTCGCTGCCGCTTTCAAAGCACCAAGGGAGGTTGTTCATATCCTCGGACCCTTCTTTTAATATTGTTATCACATGGCAAGTGCGAGTTTCCTGCTGATCCCAATGCGAGGTTGGTCTTGTTCTTGTGTTTTTGGGTTCGTGCTTTTGCGGCGGCGCTACCTTCCAACTGTCAGACAATGCGAACTTGCCAAGCTGATATTGATCCTCCGCCCAATTCTTAAAGGTGAAGCAATCTTCGAGTGGATGCCCTATTACTCGATGGTAAAAGCAATATTTTGGGTTGGAGACTTCGCCCGCCTGCTCAGGATGTTTAGACTCTGGCAGAGTAAGCATTTGATGTTTCAGAGCAAGCTCAAGTATTTTCCTTGTTTTGTTCTGAGGAAATGAGTATGCTCGACCCATTTTCTTCATGATGGCTTGGTCAACAACGCTTGACTCTCGGATGCGTGTCTTCTTAGCTTTGCTTTGCGGTTGTCGAGCGCTTCTCTTGCCTTTCGACTTATTTCCGCCTTCGAGTCGAACTTTCTTAATAGTAGGTTGACAAGGGGCGGCGTTTTCGTCTTTCATCGCCCGCTGAAGGAGGCGCCGTGTCTTGGCCTTCTCATAGATTGCCATTTCACGATCATGATCATCTCGGGATTCTCGACTGGCATCCCTTGTAGGTTTGCTCATTTGGCCTTCAGCCGATGGGTTAGGAGGTCTTGCATAGGGAATTTTCACTGATTCCGGATTAGTTTCTTCCCAGTGAGCGTCTGCTTCTTCATCAAAGTCATTCATGACATAACAGCTGTTTATTAGCTCACGTTTCTTTGAGCGAATATACCCGAGCCCTTTCGTTTCCGTTCTCCCGTTAGGCAGTTTGCGTTGAGTTCCGGGAACGTTCCAGACCTTGTCATAGAATTTGGCCTTTCTGACGGTCTGTGTGAAGGACATCCCTTGGCGTTTCAGCAGCTTCTTCAAACCTTCGGTATAATACCTGGGAAGACGGATAGGCTGGAGCCTGTCGAGCGTGGGATCCGCGCCGTGTCAAATTTCCTTTTCCACCTTGTTTTCTTCAGAACGGTAGAATAGGATTGCTTTCTCGCCTTTTCGTCCAGGAGGGATATAGAATGTCTGCAATTCTTCTATGCTGTTGGTGTCGAGTGCATCCAGTTCTTTGTAATGCTCGAGCGGCACCAGGGTTATCTGTAGACTTCGCTCTTCCTCGGCAGAAGCCCGTATCGAAGGCCGAGCAGGGAATACAGCATGAACTTCATCCTCTGAGTCACTACCGAAGATCAATGAAGGACCAGATGGTCCTGGCCTGGTGGACCGGGACGGACCTGAATAAATTATATCCTCCTCCTCCTCGGTGTCACTGCCGAAGATAGGGATGGTTGCGTTAGTTTTGTTCTCCGGTTTGTGACACCTTTCCGCGTCTTCGAAATTCGGTAAGAAGTATTTGGCATCTTCATACTTGCGAACTTCGTTCACGGAAAATGGATTCAACTCTCCTGCCACTGTGTACTCGAGGCCGTCCCTAGAATACTTCATGCACTGATGCTGTGTAGAAGGGATGATATTGTATTCGTGTAGCCATGGTCGGCCTAGCAGAGCATTGTAGCACGTCTTGGCGTCTATAACATGGAATTTGATGTCTGTGACGAGCACCCCGAAGCGTAGCGTCAATATCACAGATCCGAGAGTCTTTGAGGATTGAGAGTCGAAACCGGAGATGGTGATTTTGTCCCGGGCGAGGTGTTGGACACTCATGCAAATCTCCTTTAACACTCGCACATTGAGTAAATTGACAGACGATCCGTTATCGACCAAGATTTTTCCTATCTTTATGTCATGGCAGTATCCTGAAACATAAAGTGGGCGATTGTGCTCACATGTTCCGAGGAGAAGGTCTTCATCACCAAAAGCAACGTCGGCTGTGTGCACCTCTTCCAATTCATCCTTCATCTTTTGTTCGGCTAGGAAAGCCTGGAACTGGTCCGGATCTTGTAGGGCCTTAATCAGAGAATCCCTCGCTTCTTTCGATAGCAATAGGGCATCGAGAATGCTGAGTTGTGAGGGTAGCTTTCTCAGATGCGCCAAGACATTGTAATCTACTTTATTCCTTTTTGGGGGATTCTTGGCGGTTAACTCTTCCGCAACTTGGCCATCCAAAGCGATGTCTTCAGAGACCTTCTCTTTCCCTTTGTTTTTCTTATTCAAGGGTCCGAGGTTCTTTCCGGGTAATGTTCGATTGCGCAGCTGTATATTCTCGCAGGCCTTTAGTTCTTCTTCTTTTCCTGAAGTGGATTCTTCGAAGAGGGGACCAAGCTCTAGCTCTTCATCGGAGTCGCTCCCAAATGTAGGCACTTGTGACCCGGTAGTGTTAACCATGTGACAATTGCCGGCAGTTCTTTCAAGTTCTTTAGTCGTATTTCTTTGGCCTCGGCGAATTTTACGTTTTTCCCGTTTAAATCGTTGTCGATCAGCGACGTATCCTTGCCACCATCCATTGAAAGCTTTGCAATCTTGGGTGGAATGCGAGACCTTCTGATGGTATAAGCAATAAAAGGGGTGCATTTCTACCGCGCCGGTAACCTTTTCTTCAGAGGGTGGTAGCTTCATGCCCATCGATATGGCCTTAGCAAATTTCTTTTTTATCTTGAATTGGCTTTTGTCAGTGGTGGAGGCATTTTGCTCCAACGGGATCATTTCAGCTCCTTCCTCAAGTCGCTGACGCTTAGCCCTTTCGAATATAGCCATCTCGCGTTCTCGATCAGCCTTGCTTTTCAACCGAGCTTCATTAAGAAACGCATTAATCATTTCAACCGGTAACCCTGGGGTTCCTGATTCGGCATTTGCCCCCAGCGTTTCAGTGCCAGAAGTTCCTTCATCGTTCGTGGTCGAATGGGAGATCATATGACAGCTTGCCACATATTCGTCAAATTCATCCGATGAACTTTCTCCTTCATCTTCTTTTTGGAAGACGTGATCAAGGAAATCTTGGAGCGTGATGGGAGTTCGCGCCTTTTGGTTATATTCATCCAGCGCATCGATTTGCTTTTGCAAGTCCGTGCGCTTGTCGCCAGGCTTCACGGGCTTCTTAGATTTCTTCTTCTTCTTTTTCGAAGATTTTGACGGTTGGCTATGAACGCTTGAACTACCACCATCGGTCTCCGGGGTCGGTCGTGGCTTCAACATTCCCTCAATAACCTGCGGTTCCAAGGGGTTCTTCCACTTGACCGCTGGGTAGGTTTGAAGATCATTTAGCATTCTTTTCGTTTTGGCCGATAATACAACCTCCCAGGGAGCCTCTTCAATAACGGAGCATGTTGCCCCCGGCGTATTCGTCCCCTTATAGGTGTGGGGCTGCGGAGGGTTCACCTTCCATTTGTCAGACAGCGCAAATTTGCCCTGACGGTATTGATTCTCAAGCCAATTTTTGAAAACGTAACAGTCTTCGATTGGATGTCCCAACACTCTGTGATAAGGGCAGTAACTAGGATCGTTGACGTCATTCGGTTGTGACGGACGTTTTGGATCTGGCAGATTTATAAGCCTGTTGCGCAACGCCAGCTCGAATAGCCTCCTTGTTTTATCACGGGGGAAGGAGTAGGCACGTCCCATCCTGTCCTCAAGGGGTACGTATGGGCGTGTATTGTTTGGACGAGCAGCCGGCTTCGAGTCGCTCGGTTGTTGTTGGGCATTGGCGACGATGATCGCTTTTCCCTTTCCTTTATCGTTTCGGGGGTCTGGCTTCGGGAGAGGGGGTTTATGGCCCATCTGGTCCATCTGCGCTAATTTGTCGATCAAAGCCTGGAAGGAAGTCGGTTTGAAGAACATCATGAACTGCGAGATGGTTGCCTGCGGATCAAGCGTTCCAACAAACATCCCCACTGCCGGCGCTTCTTCTATGCGTTGTTCACACTTAGACCATAGATTACGCCACCGTATCGCGTATTGAACCCACGTCTCGCCGGGCTTTACCCTGGCGTTAATCAGCGCCGTCATCGGAGTACGCTCGCTGGCGCTTGCAAAACGTTGGGTGAAGAGCAGCTCCATCTCCGCAAAGGTTTTAATAGAGTCGTTGGGGAGCTCGGAATACCACTCGAAAGCCGTGTCTGATAAGCTTCCAACGAATTGGCGCAGCAAAAGTTTGTCGTCGCCTCCAGTGTTACCACACAGTGCCCTGAACTGGGCAACATGTTGATGGGGGTTGCCGGTCCCCTTGTAGACATGAAACTTAGGAATTGTGTAACCTGGCGGGTACTTGATTTGGTCGTACCAGCCCGGATATGGCCGCCCCGTTTTCACGATCTGACCGGCTGCTTCAACCGCTTGATGCACCCGTATTTGTTGAGCAATATATTCATCCAAATCAGCTTTTGATATGGTATCCTCTTTAGCTGTGGGTAGAGCCGGTAGAGGATTCGATGTCTCTCCCCTATCATCTTCAAGAATGATTGGGGGATCTCCAGCAGGTGGATCTGGTTGAATCATCATACCCACCACGTCCTGGAACAGGAGGGCCATTTTCTTTATGTTGGCCGCCTGTTCTGCAGCCTCTTTGTCTCTTTTTTCCAGTATTCGGCGGAGGAACTCAGCGTCGGTCTCCTCCTCTTGACGTTCATCTAAGGACGTCTCAGGATTCTCTTTTGGCCCCGTGAGTGCAGCCATTGTAGTCATCATCTCCTGGAGCTTTTGTTGCTGCTCCTGAGACCTGGTCACTGACCGGGTAAGCGGTCGGTGACCTGTAGAAGTACGACTTTCTTCTTTTCCTGAGGCCATATAGATTGTATGAACTGTTATGCCCCCTGACTTGGGGCGTTTAGGTTCACCATTGTTAACTCTTGCTGCCGTTGCGGGAGCTTTCTCTGGCCTCCTTCTTTTGTAGACCTTTGAGGTTGAAGGAGCCGTCGAAGCGGGCATTCTAGCATTTGTTGCCCCCTGCTGTTTAATGGGGCAGCTTTTGTTATTCTCCACCTTCGCCTTCTTCTGGTGACGCAGGTGGTCCGGATCGATCACAGAGTTTTGAACCCTGCGCCATACTTTATAAACTTTTGATGACAGCCGTTGAGGGGGCTGTTCCTGTTTCGTCTCCGGAGCTTTTTCCATGGGTGGAGGAGACCTTTTCAATGTAGCAACCGGGGAGTTCTTTCTCACCTTCCTTAGCAATTCAAAGCTGTTCCCAGTTGGAACAGCAGCGTTGACCTCCGCCACTGGAGCAGGCGGGGTTAACCCTGAAGGGGAGTTACCTCCTGCTTTCCTTAATCGCTGCCAATGGCGACGTCGCGCACGACGAGTCATTGGGACTGGCTTAGGTATCGGGACAGTTTCTTGTTGCCCCTTGTTTGGGAGTGGGGCAACTGCCGGTGTCAGTCTATCAAAGACTGATGCTTTTTGATCAGCTGAAGAAGGAGTAGGAACCGTCAATCTTGTGAAGACTGACTTTCTGATAGGAGAAGCCGCTTCAACGACTTCCGAAGCTGTGGCCGTTGCCCTCTTTGGGACAGCCACTTTATGATCCTGACCTAGCCTGGTGAAAACAGAGGCTGTCATCTTAGTAGCGGGCGACCCGTTGACAGGGGTCGTAGTAGCGGTAAGTCGGTCGAATACCGACTTCTTGTTCGCTTCCGGTGCGGATATCGGCATAGAGAAGCTTGCAGGTGGGACCATGGTCCCGAAAAATAAGCCGGTGGTGGCCTGGGTCACCTGCTCTACCGGCGGAGTAAGGAAAGAGGCCGCTTGGGGCCCATATGTTACACCTCTCGGTGAGGTGGAGCGTCCGTTGCAGTGGTGCTTCGCGCATTTGGTGCAGTGGGAATCCATGGATGCTTGAATTCTGCGCCAGATAAAAGACCAAATCTTAGCAACTTGAAATCCGAAGACAACCATTTAACAAACCGCGATTGGTTCGCGAAGACGACACACGAAGTGTGGAGTGGAAAGAGGAAAAGGTCCCACCGGGCGTGCCAGAATCTGTTCCCCTCCGAACGGCGGCCTGCGACGTTAGGACGTCACGTGCCTGAGGTTCGGGGCAGATGCTATTTGGTTTTTATCCGTCCACCTCTTCGAAGATGCCAAGTTGATTTATGGCACCGTGTATCGAAGGTTTAGACGGATGCGGCCGATGTAGCAGACTTTGTCAGATTCCCCCTCGCTTGAGGGGTTTTTGATTGTGGGGACGCTCTTCCCTGCAGGCGCAAGCCCCTGCAGTTAATTACGCTACCGCTTTGCTGTAACAACTTTCTCCTTCTCCAGAATTTCACTTCGTGTCGTGTGTGTTTGTTTTGTTTGTGGCTGCCCGTGGATTGTGTACGGAGACTGAGTAATGCCGTCGCCCGTAGGGCGTGGATTAGTCCAAATCCGTATTTACTTAGATTTGGGTTTGGTGTTTTTAGTTTAAGGATGCATTAGTCGCGTTGCGACTAAGATCAACTTAAACATTCGTCAAGGATACGTTAGTCTTGCTTTGGACTAAGATCAACCTGACGTGGTGATTCATTTAATTTATGGCCATCGGGACTCATCACCTCTCTAACATCGTTGAAGGATTACAACGATAGGTGTCAGAGGAGCTCAGAGATGTACCCTTGAACCAAAGCTGATTGAGGGTTTTATAGTCCATTTAAGTGCTTAAGGATACATTAGCCGTATTTGGGGCTAAGATCAACTTAAACGGGATCGTTTAGATCCGGCAAAAGAGCAATTGGCTCTATTGTTCCAGTTTAGGGACGTAGTGGTCCATTATTAGTTTACGGACGTTTCGGTCCGTCGCCAGTTTAGGGACGTGGTGGTCCGTTATTAGTTTAAGGACATTTCGGTCCATCGCCAGTTTAGGGACGTGGTGGTCCGTTATTAGTTTAAGGACATTTCGGTCCATCGCCAGTTTAGGGACGTGGTGGTCCGTGTTCCAGTTTAGGGACGTGGTGGTCCATCGCCAGTTTAGGGACGTGGTGGTCCATCATTAGTTTAGGGACATTTCGGTCCGATGCCAGTTTAGGGACGTAGTGGTCCATTATTAGTTTAGGGACATTTCGGTCAAATGTTAGTTTATGGACATTTCGGTCCGATATTAGTTTAGGGACGTCTCGGTCCAATATTAGTTTAAGGACGTTTCGGTCCAATATTAGTTTAAGGACGTTTCGGTCCAATATTAGTTTAAGGACGTTTCGGTCCAATATTAGTTTAGGGACATCTCGGTCCAATATTAGTTTAGGGACGTCTCGGTCCAATATTAGTTTAAGGACGTCTCGGTCCAATATTAGTTTAAGGACGTCTCGGTCCAATATTAGTTTAGGGACATCTCGGTCCAATATTAGTTTAAGGACGTCTCGGTCCAATATTAGTTTAAGGACGTCTCGGTCCAATATTAGTTTAAGGACGTTTCGGTCCAATATTAGTTTAAGGACGTTTCGGTCCATTGTCGATGTGTGGTCGTTGGGACCCGTCACCTCTTTGACGTCGTTGAGGAATTACAACGATGGATGTCAAAGGAGTTCGGAGATGTACCCTCGAACCGGATGTAGATTGATTTAGGAGAGCCATTTTGCTCAATCAATTTAATTTAAGGACTTATGGCCACGATTGGGCTAAGTCCATTTCAACATTTTATTTGCATTGCATTTTTTTTTATTTAGGCTCTACTCACAAAAGATACAGAATATCAGTTTATTTTGGGCTCTGCCCATTTGCAAAAGCATCTACTTCGTTTGGGCTTTGCCCCTTTTTAAAATGCATAGCATTCTGAATATTTTGTTTGGGCTCTGCCCATTTATATATGATGCAAAGCATCTGTTCTTGTTTGGGCTCTGCCCCTTAAAATAATGTATTTGCGCTTTATTGAGCCTGTTAGGCCTTCTCTTAATTGGGCTTGGCCCTTTTTAATGCATCTGCGCTTTGCGCTAAGTAATGAGCGCAAGTCCATATGGTGATGACACGTGTCGTGCTCTGATGAACGCAAGCGCACTAGCGCAGTGCAATGCGCTGTTGCGCTGCTGACACGTGGCGCGCTCTCAGCGAGTTGCGCCAATTCCAGAGAGCAAAGCTCTATTTCAAGGCGCGTAGCGCAAGTTGTTCTGCAGCTGACACGTGGCGCGCTCTGGTGAGTTGCGCCGGTTCCAGAGAGCAAAGCTCTATTTCAAGGCGCGTAGCGCAAGTTGTTCTGCAGCTGACACGTGGCGCGCTCTTAAGAGCGCAGCGGCGCAACTTGGAAGTGCAAAGCACTAAGAATCTTTTTAGATTCCAGAAGGGAAATGCAAAGCACTGTTTAAGTTCTTGATCTAAATTAGATCAAAGAAAAATAAATTTCTTCTTTATTCGAAGAACAGAGGTTCATAAAAGTGCAAAGCACTATTCTTTTATTTTTTATATCGCTTTTAAAGAACCGAAGGTTCACAAGAAGTGCAAAGCACTGTTTTCTTCTTTTTTTTTATATATAAAGATCATTGATCTTATATTTTTTTTAAACTAATGGACTTTTAGAAGGAATTTCTTCTAATCCATGGAGGTTCTTTACCTTTTCCTTGAAATCTTCTTGGAGTTCTTTCCGTTTGAGGTTCTTGAATTTTCAAGAGAAAACTCGATGCCTTTGAATTGAGGCCTAAGGTCCTTTTTATAGTGCTCACAAATTAGTTAAATTTGTTAAAGAGATCATCCTCTGAGTGATTTGGGGAATTTTCCCTACCGTTGGATCTTTGATCCAAGGGCTTCTGCCTTGCAGAAGAAAATCTTCTTGTTTCAACAAGAACAGAAAAGATTTCTTAAAAAATCTTAATTTAATTTGGCGCAGATGCCCCAGCGCATGACACGTGTCGCGCAGCGCAGAGCGTAGCGCAACTGCGCTAGTGCATCTGCGCTGACACGTGTCGTGCAGCGCAGAGCGCAGCGCAGCTGAAGCGTTGCTTCAGGCAAATAGAGCTCTGCTCTGATTGGGCGCGTCTTCTTGGGCGCAGCGCTGATACATCTGCGCCTGACACGTGGCGCGTTGCGCTCAGCGCAAAGGATCTGAAGCGTTGCTTCATTTATTAAATTTTTGAGAATCAGAAGCGCCGCTTCATCTCCTCTTTTCAAGTCAAACTTGTATTCCCAAAATTCTGATTTCCCGGGCCTTGGCAATGATTTCATTGTGCACAGAATTTTCTGTGCTTGGGTCTATATATATAACTCAAGGCTGAGCCTTTTCTTCTCTCATTTTCAGAGAACTTCTTCGATCATGGCTTGCAACCGCCCTCATGCCTGCCGACAACCATGGGAGGTGCCGATCCGGGACATCGTTCCTCGTTTTGCTGCACGTCTGGTGGACCCTTCTCTCTCGGACGAGCAATGCGACGCTGCAATGCACGAGCTTTTGACTCGTGTGGGGTCTCCTCTCCCTCCGAATTCCATTTGGCTTCGGATGATCCTTGCCTCGGCGCTTGCCGACATTCCCCCTCCTCCAGCAGAGATGTCCTCAGCAATGCTGGATGCCGCCGAAGATAAGATTGAGTGCTTTCTCGAAGCGCACTTGATCACCAAACCCTTGAGGGACTGCTCTTTCCACTTGCTGAGCCAGATACGGGCTCGTCGAGTCGTCATCGCCACTTTCTCCCAGGAATGCGGCGTCGACCGTTGGATGGCTACCCCTCGGGAAGATCGCCGCTTCGACGCGATGGAGAAGGCGGAGAGGGAGCTGAATAATTTTCTTTTCCTTTTTGTGAACCCTTGTCTCTCTGATCCCGTATTCGGTGATCTTTTTTAAATTTAATAATAAATAAATGTTTTGATTAAATATTTTATTATCTGTTAAGTGTTCTTTTTATTTGAACTCTTTGTTGTGCTTGTGCATCGTATTTTAATTTGTTGTTATCAAGTGCATGTAATTTTGCATGGCTAAATTGCCTTTGGCACTTAGCCCCTTTTTCTGCACTAGCGCACCTGCGCTGACACGTGTCGCGCAGCGCAACTGTGTTGCCACGTGTCGCACGGCGCAGAGCGCAGCGCGGCGCTTCCTTTAACAGAGCCTTGCTCTAATTGGACGCGCTGCGCTAATGTATCTGCGCTGGACACGTGGCGCAGAGCGCTAGCGCAAAGGATCTGAAGCGTTGCTTGCTTTGAACAGAGCTTTGCTCTGATTGGGTGCGCTGCGCTAATGTATCTGCGCTGGACACGTGGCGCGTTGCGCTCAGCGCAAAGGATCTGAAGCGTTGCTTCCTTTAAACAGAGCTTTGCTCTGATTGGGTGCGCTGCGCTAATGTATCTGCGCTGGACACGTGGCGCAGAGCGCTAGCGCAAAGGATCTGAAGCGTTGCTTCCTTTAAACAGAGCTTTGCTCTGATTGGGTGCGCTGCGCTTGAGACTTGAAGCGTTGCTTCGAAAATTTAAATTTTGAATTCAAACAGAGCTTTGCTCTGATTGGGCGAAACAATATACATATGATGTGATGAGAAAACAGTATGGAAGACAGGATTAAGATGTCATATGTCGGTGTCCTACCACTTGCATAATTTATCATAAATAATATATGCCAAAATTTAGCGAAACAAAGAACAGGGGATAAGTAGTATGTGTGATTATCTATCCATGGAATTTGGTTTCACGTCAATCGGGTTTCAGGATCACTAGATATGGCCATTTCATTTTAAGCATTCACTGCTGGAAATCCGGTTTCAGAATCGGAAGTCCGTTTCGCAACGCATTTTAATCTCAGCTGGGATCAGATTTTAGCGATGCTACAATTGAATGAAATCTAGGGTTTCCAGTAAGTATTTTAACGCAACAGACGGATTCTCAATCGCGTCTGTACGTCAGGAGTTATACACTATTCAACCTTGGGGTGTCCGTTCTGGTTCTGTTTGGGACTGCTATACGTCCCGATCTTTTAAATTACAGATTAAATAGCAAACGACGATAAAACGGATTGAAACCACTTGTGTTGTTTATCTAACAGATTCACCTTTGATAAACTGCAGAGTTCCACAACATACGAGTTAAGGAAACAAGGTGGTACCCATTACGGAACAGCAAACAGTAACCAGAGTCGCTCTGGACTGCAGTCCAGAGCCGCACTCCGACCCAAATATTGTCACAATATCGGTACAGAAACCATTAGAAATTTACATAGGGTTATAGGTCGTCGAGTCGGCTTCGATTTGAGCCCTCGAACGCATCATTTCCATATGTATATAATTTATTGTGATTTTAACGATTTTCAGGTGCGGGAAATTCCCAGTTTCTGTGGGTGTAGTTGGGGGTGTTCGTCTAAGTCGTTAACAGTCATATTTTCCAGTGAAATTTACACACAAGGTTCATTGCCTTACGGGCCAGACTATGCAATTGAGTTCCGTCAAATTAAATGAAGATTTCCATTGAGATTGTGCATCGAACAGTTACGTCATATAGTTTATCGGGAATGGTAATTATGGAATCTATACGATTATAGTTTGTAACCAACACAAATTAGCATGTAGTAAGTAGGGAACTTGCCTGAAAACGTGTCGACGAGGGTCCGGCAGTGGCACGATCGCGTCACGGGCGCAGCACAGTCCGGCCTTTTGGAATCAGACAATTGTACTCACTCTAGTTACTCTCCGTGCAACCCTTTTCATCACCGCCCCGAGTTGTTTCTGGTTTTGATCCGCGAGAGAGAGAAATTTAGAGAACAGAGAGAGATTTAGAGAAATAGAGAGAGAGAGAGAGAGATGTAAAGAGAGAGTAACAGAGAGAGAGAGAGATGTAGAGAGAGAGAGAGAGAAGCAGAGATTGAGAGGGAGAGGGAGATGTAAAGAGAGAGTAACAGAGAGAGAGAGAGATGTAGAGAGAGATTTACTCGGTGGTGTAGTAGGTGATCGGGGTTGAGGCTTGGTGGGAGTGGGGCGACGGTGAGGAGTCTCCGGCGAAGGGCGATGGGGCTCGGGTGTGCAGGGAATGGGTGAGGCGATGAAGGTGATCAGTGGTCGTCGTCGCTGGGCTCAGAGGGGCGTCGACATGGTGGTTCAGGGCAGTGGAGGTTCGCCGGCGTCGAGTGCAGGCAGTGGCCGTGGTCGAGCTCGGGTGCAGTGGGTTGGGTGTGCAGGGGGTGCTCGGCAGGGGTGCTCGGTTGATGGAGTGGAGTGGTGAGGGGTTCTGTTGGTGGAGGAGGAGTGAGCGGGGGTTCTGTTGGTGGAGTCGTCGGCGGTGTAGGGAAAATGAGGCAGTGGGTTTCGTAGGTGAACGAGGGGAGGAGATTTGAGAAAAGAGAGGAGTGAGGGTGTGAGGGAGATAGGAGAGACGAGGGGAGGACGTTGAGTGGATCGCGAGGGGGTGCACGTCGTGGGGTAACGGCGCACTACGTGGCCGTGAACGTTGGTGAGGAAAATGGATCGCGTGAGCGGGGGAAAAGGAAAGAGCCGTTGGGAAGGAGAAGAGGGATCGAAGCGGGTCGGGTCGGGCAGCCGCGGGTTGGGTTGGGTGAAGCGGGCTGAAGGGAGTTGGGCTTGGGCCAGGGTTTTAATTTAATGAATTCTTTTTCTATTTCGTGGGCTGAGGAGTTGGGAAAGGCCGGGCTTTGGGGATTTAAAAGAAATTAATTTGTTCTGTTGGGCTTAGGGGAAAAATATATTATGGGCTGGGGGTTTAATATGAGTGAAATTATTTAGTTTCAAATTTACAAAGAAAGGGAAGTGGGCCTGGTTTGGAAATAAATAAGAATAGAGAAATTTGAGAAGAGGGGCCGGCTTGGAAAATAAAATAAAAGAATCTGTAAAATATAGTATCGATAGGTAATGGGGCTTGAAATAAATTAGGGTTAGGGAATGTTATAATACTAAAATAATTGTAAAATAAAATAAATAAACTTTAAGAGTAACAAAATACGGATATTGGTATAAAAGGGGCTGGGTATTACATCACTTCTTCTTTTTCCTCAAGAGAAAAATCTTGCTGGTTTTTTCTAAGTGATGAAATATTATGAGAAAAATAAAACTAAAGTGAGCCCACTTCCTACTTCATCATCCTATGCTATTAGCCATTTAGTTTAGGGTGTTTACTTTACTAATTTCACCATTAGTGAAGAGGTAGCATGTGCTCGAGTCTCCTCAACGTAGATCATTTTCGGCCTCGAAGACATTGAGTAAGCTTGTTCGTTTCTTCATGTGAACCCATACTAGAGTCCGGGTCTTCACAACTTGCAGTGAAGGGACTACGACATGGAGCTTTAGAAATGAAGGACCGGTCTACAAAGGTTGTATTCCCTCATTCACTTAGATATAAAGTGTTTACATTTAGTGTCGTCGGATTTTCTAGTAAAGATTCAAGGGTTAGGGTTAGCTAATACGGTAATTTTTTAAAATTGGCATAGACGATGCCTTCCGAAACCTTGCTGCCGTGCTAGGCAACCCAACACGCCCTCCCCACAACGGAGGCATGGACGGGTCCACTCCTCCCCCTAACGCCATTCACGCCCTCTCTGCACGGATCGACAGGCTCACATCCATAGTAGATGCCCTTGTCCGCGTGAAAACGATGGGACAAGCCCTCCAGGTCGCCGTTCCCCCTCCCCGAGATCATGACCTCCGCAGAGGGAGTGATGACACTGTCCACGCTGGCACAACTGAACATCGTCTTGCTATCTTCGGCGGCCAAAGGTCCCCCGCGGCGACCGATTCAATGACCTGTTGGGTGCCTCACAGCTCCAAGCTGAGGTCTCATGAAAGAGCTCCCCGCCCTGAGGCCCATCGCACTTCCGTCCCTCCCGAGGAGGTGTTTGTCAGCTCACCTGTTCCTAGGCATGGCCGGCACCGCCTCCCTCGACGTGGTCGCGTGGATGGCGCTCGCCGCGATGACTCAAGAATGACCTCGCCAGGGGACCTAAAGAACCTGATAGAATGGAACCGGAGCCGCAGCCAGGCGCAGGCCGCTAGCAGGAAGGGACATAACTCCGAATATGCAGAATCCTCGAGAACCACGACCGTCTCGACGCCCTCGAAAAGAAAATCAAGGGTATACATCGGGAGGGTCATCCTTCAAACGAGAGAGCCAGGTACACCGCTGACTCACTTATGAAGCCCTTCGCTAAAGAGCTGCTCACTATCTGCGTCTCATCAGGAAACAAGCCTCCAAAAGTGGCCCTCTTTGACAGGAAGTCCGACCCGAAATACCATCTGGACGCGTTTACGGTGGGCATAAGCTTCTAGGACAACACCGATGCTGCCCAATGCCGAGCGTTCCTGTAGGGTGTTTTTCGTCACCCCATTGAGATGGGAATACGCGCGTGCTTGTCAGGTGTACTACAGATTCCTCCTGCCTAGGGTAGGACGGTTTTTATTGATTATGGGGATCCGAATCTCCGGCAGCCACGGACTAAGCTGCCGTTAATTACCCCTCGCCTTTGGGGCGAGGGAACCTCCGATTAACGGGTTAAACTGGTCATGCAAACTCAATGTGCAGTGTACATGTGTTTTGTTTTGGAAGGGGGCTTGGATATATCGGGAGCCACTCAGAGTTTTTACGGAAGCCACTCAGAGTTTTTTGGGTGGGAGAGTGTTATAGAGTATGTGTGTGTGTGTATTTATATACACATATATATAAAAAAAAAGGAAAGGGAAAGGGCATCCAAAGGATGCGTGGGGTCAGCGCCCTGAGCGCTGTGCGCTTAGGTGTTGTGCGCTCAGGCGCTAGCGCGCCACGTGTCGGCATGTGGGCGCTTTGCGCTTGAGCGCTGGGCGCTTGAGTGCAAGCGCGCTACGTGTCGGCACGTGGGCGCTTTGCGCTTGAGCGCAGGGCACTGGAGCGCAAGCGCACCACGTGTCGGCACGTGGGCGCTTTGCGCTGGGCGCTGGAGCGCAAGCGCGTCACGTGTCGGCACGTGGGCGTTTTGCGCTCGAGCACTGGGCGCTGGAGCGCAAGCGCGCTACGTGTCAGCACGTGGGCGTTTTGCGCTTGAGCACAGGGCGCTGGAGCGCAAGCGCACCACGTGTCGGCATGTGGGCGCTTTGCGCTTGCGCTGGGCGCTTGAGCGCAGGCGCGCCACGTGTCGGTACGTGGGCGTTTTGCGCTTGAGCGTAGGGCGCTGGAGCGCAGGCACGCCACGTGTCGGCACGTGGGCGCTTTGCGCTTGAGCGCTGGGCGCTGGAGCGCAAGCGCGCCACGTGTCGGCACGTGGGCGCTCTGCACTCAAGCGCTGGCGCACCACGTGTCGGCACGTGGGCGCTCGGCGCTTGAGCGCTTGGGCGTCGGCGAGAAAAAGGGGCTTTTAGTCCCAGAACCAGAAGCTATGCTTTAGAAAGGAAATATTTATTATATATAGATGTATGGAGTTAAACTCCTAGGATGTTTTGAAGCTGATGAAGGGGGTTCTTCTTCTTCCTCCTGTTGTTTGGCCGGATCTTGAAGATCAAGAAGTAGGAGATTTTAAAAATTACTCCTTTTTGAGATCTGATGGGAGATCTGAGTTCCCCTTTGTGGGTTTTGTGGTGGAAAACTACTTAGTTTTGGAAAAAGAAAGAGTAAAACTCTTGATTTAATTCAAAAGAAATGAGAAGGTTTAGAACCTTGGAGAAGGAGCATGAGGCACAAAGAACCCTAGTTTTTTGGGGAATGAAAAGTATTACTTTATTCATCATCATGTTGCCTTTATAGGCTTACATATTTACATATAGCCCCTTGGGCTTTACAAAATGGAATTTTGCCCATCCCATGGCTCATGTGCCATTTCATTTTTGCACATAAGCCATGGGCTTACAAAATATTGGCTTTATGCCCATTTTGCATACATTCATGTATAAAAAATTACATAAAAATTATTTATTACGTGATTTTGTTGTTGGCATGGGGAGGCTGGCCGCGGGCTCGACCTGGGCATGGGCCCGCTTGACCTGGGCTTGGACCCACCTAGCTTGAGGGTTGACCTTGACTTTGACTCGGTCAATCAGGGTTTAAATTTTTACCCCAACAAATTGCCCCCCATCAATAAATGCACACCGCACATTTGAGTTGTGTGCATGAAATTGATGGATCTAGAAGCTGGACTTCGAGGTGGAACATCATTCCGGGGGCGGAGCATTATCATTCCGATCTGCGGAGCATGATTCCAGAGATCGGAGCATCATTTCGATCTGCGGAGCATCATTCCGATCTGCGGAGCATGATTCCAGAGATCGGAGCATCACCCGAAGGGCGGAGCGTGATTCCAGGGATCGGAGCATCATTCCAAAATGCAGAGCATGATTCCAGGGATCGGAGCATCATTCCGATGAGCGGAGCATGATTCCAGGGGATCGGAGCATCATTCTGATGGGCGGAGCATGGTTCCAGGGATCGGAGCATCATTCCGATGAGCGGAGCATGATTCCAGGGAGGGGATCGGAGCATCATTCCGATGGGCGAAGCATGGTTCCAGGGATCGGAGCATCATTCCGATGAGCGGAGCATGATTCCAGGGGATCGGAGCATCATTCCGATGGGCGGAGCATGGTTCCAGGGATCGGAGCATCATTCCGATGAGCGGAGCATGGTTCCAAGGATTCAGAGCATCATTCTAAAGAGCGGAGATTCGGAGCATCATTCCGAAGAGCGGAGCATAATTCCGGGATTTGGAACATCATTCCGAAGGGCGGAGCATAATTCCAGGGCTCGGAGCATCATTCCGAAGAGCGGAGCATGATTCCAGAGATCGGAGCATCATTCCGAAGGGTGGAGCATGATTCCAGATATCGGAGCATCATTCCGATGAGTGGAGCATCATTCCAGGGATCGGAGCATCATTCCGAAGAGCGGAGCATGATTCAAAGGATCGGACCATCATTCCGATGAGCGGAGCATGATTCCAGGGATCGAAGCATCATTCCGATGAGCGGAGCATGATTCCAGAGATCGGAGCATCATTCCGAAGGGCGGAGCATGATTCCAGAGATCGGAGCATCATTCCGAAGGGTGGAGCATGATTCCGAGGCAGAGCTTAATTCCAACGAGGAGGACGCTGATTGATTCTGAGCCTAAGCATAATTCCGACATGGAAGGCAGATACACCGAGGCGAAGCACGATTTCGACACGGGGTGCACATTCTGAGACGAAGCATGATTCCGGCGCAGAGCTTGCAAGTTGACTTGATTCCGAGGCGGAGCATAATTCCGACAGGGAAGGTCGATATCCCGAGGCGAAGCATGATTTCGATACGGGGTAAATTCCGGGACGGGGCATAATTCCGCCGCAGAGGTTGTTGGTTTGATTTGATTTGGGTTGACATCAGCATCGCTACACTGGAATATGGTACCAGGAGCGAATCATCATTTGCCATGAGTGGATTTGAGGATTTCGGTTTTGGTTTGGTATCTGCATCGCTGCACTAGAATAATGCCAGGAGCAACTCATCATTTGCCCCGGGAGGACTTGGGAACTGTTTTTTTTTTGGCATCAGCATCGCTACACTGGAATATGGTACCAGGAGCGAATCATCATTTGCGTTTGTTTATTAGGAAACGATGGCTTAGGAGACAGGTTTTAGGTCCCTATCACCTAAGACTTTTCAATTTTGTGAGCCGTAAGGGTCTCACAAAGCATTTTCTCCATAGGGGTCGTAAGGATCCCGTAAGTGTATTTTCTCTTTAGGAGTCGTGGGAACTCCTAAGTGTGTTGCTCCTTTGTGAGTCGTAAAGATCTCACGCGGGAATTTTCTCCTCACAAAATCGAGAGGACTTTGCGAGTGCATTTCATCTCTTTTTCATGAGTTTGCGCCCTTTCGGGTTTTCACAAACTCGCCGGCAGTCCTGCTGTTTTTACTCACGGAGCCCTTTCGGGTTTTCATCCGTGCCCATTTTGCTTGTGGACATACCTTCTTTTTTTCTTTTTCTTTTTCTTTTTCCTTTTTTTTTGAATCTTCCCTGCCGGTGGGACTTTGAATGTGGTCTCGCCGGTAGGACTTGGGAGAGATTGGGACCGTTTTACGCCCGTGGATTGTATACGGTTTTGCAGGATGTATGATCCAGACCGTAGGGCCATAAAAAATTCGGGACTTTGTTGGCGTCTGCATCGCTGCACTGGAATATGGTACCAGGAGCGACTCATCATTCGCCACTTAGGGATTTGGATTTGGAATTTGGCTGGCGTCTGCATCGCTGCACTGGAATATGGTACTAGGAGCGACTCATCATTCGCCATTGGGGTATGGGATTTGGAATTTGGTTGGCGTCTGCATCGCTGCACTGGAATATGGTATCAGGAGCGACTCATCATTCGCCGTTGGGGTATGGGATTTAGAATTTGGTTGGCGTCTGCATCGCTGCAGTGGAATATGGTACCAGGAGAGACTCATCATTCGCTGTTGGGATTTGCGTTTGGAATTTGGTTGGCGTCTGCATCGCTACACTGGAATATAGTACCAGGAGCGACTCATCATTCGCCACTTGGGGATTGGGGGAGCGATGGCTTAGGAGACAGGTTTAAATCCCTATCGCCTAAGGCTTTTCAATTTTATGGGTCGTGAGGGTCCCATAAAAGCATTTTCTCCGTACGAGTCGTAAGGATCCCGCAGGTGTATTTTCTCCTTAGGGGTCGTGAGGACTCCGTAGTGTGTTTTTCCTTTATGAGTCGTAACGATCCCACAAAGGTTTATTCTCCTCATGTATCGTGAGGACACATGAGTGGGTCTTCTCAATGGAGCATAATTCCAAGGGCGGAGACCAGCCGCGTAACTAGTGATTGTGGTGGGGCATAGGTATGATGAGAATTATTTGAGCCCGTGGATTGTATACGGTAGTCAATTTGGGGACTGGCCGTAGGGCTGGGAGAAATTTGGAAATTGGATTTTGGTTGGCGTCTGCATCGCTGCACTGGAATACGGTACTAGGAGCGACTCATCATTCGCCGTTGTTTTGTTTGTTTGTTTGTTTGTTTATTTTTGTTTTTGTTTTACCGCGATTGCTCTATCATTTCAGCTTTTCTTATCGCGAAGGTCGCGATTGTCCTATCATTTCGGCTATTTATTCGCGGTTGCCCCATCATTTCGGCTTTATTTTCATTTTCATTTTTACTCGCTGATTTTTATTGCAAGTTGCCCCATCATTTCGGATTTTCTTTATTTTTCTTTTATTTACACATTTTTTGTTTATTTACATATATATATTTTTTACATTCCCAGTTTAACGACTTAGAGGTCGATTGTTCCCAGTTTAATAACGTGGTGGTCATCTGTTCCCAGTTTAATGACGTGGCGGTCGACTGTTTTCAGAGAAAGGCAGATGTCTGAGAGAATGAGTTTCACGAAGAACTTCGGTCTCCGTTTGTATGAAATTGGAGGTCACAGCTTGATTGTTTGTTAACACGCCAGGGGACAATGATATTTCTCCCGCTTTATATTGTTTCTCGACCCAATCCTTGAAGATGCAACAGTCTTCAATAGTGTGCCCCAGCACTCGGTGGTATGGGCAAAAGTTAGGATGATCAGTCCTGTTCGCTTCACTTAGCCTTTTTGGTTCTGGTAGCCGCAGGCCATTCTTCAGAGCATCTTTAAAAATTTTGTGGACCTTGTCCTTTCGGAATGAGTAGACCTTATTTCTTCTTTCCTCCAAAGTTGGCTCTCGAGGCTGGTCAGTTTTTGCTTCGCCCGTTCTCTGCTTATTTAGAGAATCGGTGCTGTTATAACTTTCGCCTTTTCGGTTGCCGTCCCTCCAAGGTTTCGATCTGTTTGTGAACTGAAGATCCTGAGCAGACTCGGGCTTTGAGCGTTCCAATATTTGGACCTTTTTAGTCAGCTCTTGGAATGTTTTGAGACCCGCGGTACATAGAAACGGGTCCATCTAGTTATTGAGATTCCCGACAAGGAGACTGACAGATTGGTCCTGCTCTATCGGCGGTTCACATTTGACGGAGAGATTGCGCCATCGGGTTATAAAATTCATGCTGCTTTCGTTGTTCTTGGGCTTGGTCCTTACGAGCTCGGCAATGGTGATCTTATCGCTGACGCTTATGAACCTTTGTCGAAACAAAGATTCCATTTGGATGAAAGTAGTAACGGAGCCATCCGGTATGCTCGCGTACAAGTCAAAAGCAACATCGGTCGAGCTATTAACGAACTGGCGGAGGAGAAGCGCATCATTGCCCGCAGTATTCCCGCATGAGGCTTTGAAGTGGGCGATGTGCTGATTCGCATTTCCCGTCCCATCGAATCTTCCGAATTTGGGGATGACATAGCCGCAAGAAAATTCTACCAGATCATACCGAGCAGGATATGGTCTCCCACTACCGCTGATATCTTTTTGCACTTCGGCTTCGGCCACCAATGTTTTGACTTTGCTGGAAACCAAATCCATGATTTGATCTTGAGTTAGTGGGCTACTGTCATCGGTATCCAAGACATTTCCTGAGACGGGATGCGACTGATTTTCATGTAGTTCGCCCACTTTTGGATTTGAGGGAACAGGTGTTGGCTCTTTCGGGACACCGCTTCCCGGTTCATGAGCAGAGCCCTGTGCTTGATTGGGCGGCTGAGAGGCAAGTTGGGCCATAAGCCGTAAGACGATATTTGTCAAGTCGTCGATCTTTGAGTAGAGCTTGGTCATCTCCTTGTCTTTGCTTCTGAGCTGTTTTCGGAGCTCTTGGAGAAGTTGCTGTTCCGCATTCTTAAGCTGGAAAGTTGGCTCGTCTTCGCTTTCCGAGCCCGACTCCTTATGGACCGAAGGGTCTTTCCGCCTATCATCCTCATCGAGAAGGTCTTCATCACCCAGCGGGGGCGGCTGTTCTTGGGAAGTGGCAACCACATTCAAGCCAGATTGGATTTGAGATGTGGTGGTCCCGTCCTTGCTCTTGCTGCGCGTGCCCACCATGTAGACAGTGTGGACCACATACCCAGCCATTTCCCCATCTTTGTCGGGGTAACCCTGTTCTTCGAACCTCATGAGGTTCAGCCTAGCAGGAGCCCTAGCCCTTTTGTTGGCTTTATATCTGAGCATTTTCTGCCTTAACTTTTCAATTTTAAGGGCTCGGCGGGCATGCATTTCCTGGGAAGCCACCGTGAGTCGATTAGTGGGGAGCTTAGAGAAAACACCCGATCGAGCAGTTGTCAGGGGCACCGCTGGAGCTTGCTCGAGAGGCCCCGTTGCTTTTTTGGTGTTGATGGCCTTGCCCCCAGTTGGGGATAGAGAGAGTCGTTCAAACACCGATTTGTGTTTGAGTTGGGACGCCTCCGAGACCACCACATTCGGCCTCTTTCCTTTCGAGGCCGGTTTGTCTGTTGCTGGAGCTTGAGGAGCTGGGATGGCGCCAACGGGTATGAACATAATAGAGCCGAATGGTAGCAGCGGCTCCTCCCATTGTCGCCCGAGACTGGCCGGGAGGACCGTCCTGGAGTCTACCTTCATTGTGTATGAGATGGGAGCCGTGCTGAGAGCTGAAATCATCCTTGGAGACATTGTTGAAAAATGATTGCTTGGAAGACCTGCATGAAAGAGCATTATTTCAGTATAAATATAGATATGTATATTGATGGAGTTCACATGAACGCTTAACCCGAAATATGGGAGGAGAGATTGGTCCCACCGGGCGTGCCAGAATCTGTAGGGTATTTTTCGTCACCCCATTGAGATGGGAATACGCGCGCGCTTGTCAGGCGTACTACAGATTCCCCCTGACTAGGGTAGGCCGGGGTTTATTGATTGTGGGGATCCGAATCTCCGGCAGCCGCGGACTAAGCTGCCGTTAATTACCCCTCGCCTTTGGGGCGAGGGAACCTCCGATTAACGGGTTAAACTGGTCATGCGAACTCAATGTGCAGTGTACGTGTGTTTTGTTTTGGAGGGGGGCTTGGATATATCGGGAGCCACGCAGAGTTTTTACGGGGGTCCCGCTATCCGGATAGCGGGCTGGAGGTCAAGGGGGTTAGCAGCCCCCTTGCGGGGTGCGGGGCAACGCCCCGGCCCAAAAAAATTTTTGGGAGGGAGAGTGTTGTAGAGTATGTGTGTGTGTATTTATATACACATATATCTAAAAATGTCGGCATGTGGGCGCTTTGCGCTCGAGCGCAGGGCACTGGAGCGCAAGCGCGCCACGTGTCGGCACGTAGACGCTTTGCGTTCGAGCGCTGGGCGCTTGAGCGCAAGCGCGCCACGTATCGGCACGTGGGCGTTTTGCGCTCGAGCGCTGGGCGCTTGAGAGCAAGCACGCCACGTGTCGGCACGTGCGCGTTTTGCGCTTGAGCGCAAGCGCACCACGTGTCGGCACGTGGGCGCTTTGCGCTTGCGCTGGGCGCTTGAGCGCAAGCGCGCCACGTGTCGGCACGTGGGCGTTTTGCGCTTGAGCGCAGGGCGCGCGCAAGCGCGCCACGTGTCGGCACGTGGACGCTCTGCGCTTGAGCGCTGGGCGCTGGAGCGCAAGCGCGCCACGTGTCGGCACGTGGGCGCTCTGCACTCGAGCGCTAGCGCGCCACGTGTCAGCACGTGGGCGGTCGGCGCTTGAGCGCTTGGGCGCCGGTGAGAAAAAGGGGCTTTTAGTCCCAGAAATATTTATTATATATATATATATATGTATGTATGTATGGAGTTAAACTCCTAGGATGTTTTGAAGCTGATGAAGAGGTTCTTCTTCTTCCTCCTGTTGTTTGGCCGGATCTTGAAGATCAAGAAGTAGGAGATTTTAAAAATCACTCCTTTTTGAGATCTGATGGGAGATCTGAGTTCCCCTTTGTGGGTTTTGTGGTGGAAAACTACTTAGTTTTGGAAAAAGAAAGAGTAAAACTCTTGATTTAATTCAAAAGAAATGAGAAGGTTTAGAACCTTGGAGGGAGCAGGAGGCACAAAGAACCCTAGTTTTTGGGGGAATGAAAAGTATTACTTTATTCATCATCATGTTGCCTTTTATAGGCTTACATATTTACATATAGCCCCTTGGGCTTTACAAAATGGCATTTTGCCCATCCCATGGCTCACGTGCCATTTCATTTTTGCACATAAGCCATGGGCTTACAAAATATTGGCTTTATGCCCATTTTGCATACATTCATGTATAAAAAATTACATAAAAATTATTTATTACATGATTTTGTTGTTGGCATGGGGAGGCTGGCCGCGGGCTCGACTTGGGCATGGGCCCGCTTGACCTGGGCTTGGGCCCACCTAGCTTGAGGGTTGACCTTGACTTTGACTCGGTCAACCGGGGTGTAAATTTTTACCCCAACAGTTCCCTGCCACTCTCATCCGGGATGAACAAAATTGGTTCCGAGGACTCACGCCATGCTCCATCTCTACCTTTGATGAGCTGGCTGCCCAGTTCCTCGGATATTTCGTCGGGAACAGACGGCAGAAGCGGACCGTCGATTACCTCTTCACTATAAAGAGCGGGGATAAGGAATCCTTTAAAGGATACGTCACTCGCTTCTACAACGCTCTTCCTGAGGTTCCCGAGCATAGGGATGAGACTATAATCACAGCTCTGAGGTCAGGTCTCAGGCACAAGGAGTGGCTCCGCTCTTTTGCATTGGCGCAACCTAGGACCATGGCCGAGGTAAATGCTTGGACCGAGCGGGAAATCAAACTCGGGTCCGAAGTAAACGAAAACCTACCCCGGGGTGACCAGGCTGACCAAAAGAAGAGGGGCAGAGAAGAAAAGAAGAAGGTCGACCGGCCAAATCCATACTCCCCAAAGTTCCAGGAGTATACTCCGCTCAACATCTCTCAGACTAAGCTGTTGGAAGAGGCGAAGGGCGAGCGATTCTTCAAGCTCCCTCCGGTCACTAATAGAGCGGCCAAATGGACTCGAAGCCCATACTGCGCCTTCCATAGGTCGCAGGGATACCCTACCGAGAACTGTAAACAACTCCGCCGCTACATCGAGGAATTGATTCACTCGGGCCACCTGGCGAAATACCTGCGGGAAAAACGACAGGCGGACCGGGAGCAAGAAAACCATCCCCCTCCCAGCGAGTTAGCGATCGGCCAAATCATGGTCGTATCTTCAGGGGGTTCACATGGAGCCAGCGAGATTTTCCGCCTCCTACCAATCAAGGGAACCGGCGATCAGCCCCGGAAGAAAAACAAAGCAGTCGATCCCATCACCTTCACTGACGAAGACCTCCATGGAATATCCTTGCCACACAACGATCCCCTCGTGATTATAGCACGGTTCCACCGCTACGAGATCCAAAGGATACTGGTCGACCCGGGAAGCTCGGTGGACATCCTTTTCTATGATTGCTTCCTGCGTATGGGGCTCGGCCCGCCAGACCTACGGCCAACCACCCACATTCTGTCGGGGTTTACTAACCACTCCATCCCGGTAGAGGGCATGGTTACCCTCCTCCTTAACATTAGGGAGGCGGGCCGTACGAGAACTATACGGGTGGAGTTCATCGTCGCTGAGATTCCCTCGTCCTACAATATCCTCCTGGGACACCCAACGCTAAACTCCTTTAGGGCCCAAATCTTGACCTACCACCTCACGATAAAGTTTCTATTAGATCAAGGGGGAATAGGCCGGGCCTACTGGAACCAGCAAATCGCCAAGATTTGCATCACATCAACATCCACCTCCGAGAAGCGAAGCGACGAACTTGGAAGCGAGAGTGATTTCCAGGGGTCCTTGGATACTCGTGACGAACAAAAAGAAATCCGAGGGGCCCCGGTGGAGGTGCTTACAGAGGCCCCCCTTGTTGAGGGGAACAATGGAAGAACTGTCCAGATCGGATCCCTATTAACAGGAGCCCGGCGTGAAGAGTTGATCCACTTTCTCCGAGGAAACTCGGACGTGTTTGCTTGGGCGCCTGCCGACATGCCCGGGATCGACCCCAAGGTAATCTCACACAAGCTCGGGGTCGACCCGAAGGCCTGACCCGTTAGGCAAATGAAACAAAGCTTCACTCCGATCAAACAAAATGCGATCGAGGACGAGATCGATAGGTTGCTTGCGGCCAACTTCATTCGAAATGTGGCCTACTCAGAATGGCTAGAAAATCTGGTTATGGTTAAAAAAGCAGGCAGGAAATGGCGCATGTGTGTCGACTTCACAGATCTCAACAAGGCTTGCCCGAAAGACAACTATCCCTTCCCTCGGATAGATTAGCTTGTCGACAGCTCGGCAGGCCACGAGTTGCTCAGCTTCATGGATGCTTTCTCCGGCTATAACCAGATCCATATGAACCCGGCAGATGAGGAGCTTACAGCGTTCACAACGGACCGGAGGGTATACTGCTACAAAGTGATGCCCTTTGGCCTCAAAAACGCCAGAGCTACATACCAGTGCCTGGTCAACAGAATGTTTAAACCGCAGATCAGGAGGAACATGGATGTTTACGTCGACGACTTGCCGGTAAAATCAACCTCGTCGGACGAGCACTCCAAAGATCTTGGTGAGACATTCGACATCCTCCACAAGTACAAAATGAAGCTGAATCCCGCCAAGTGCGCGTTTGGGGTCACCAACGGGAAATTCCTCGGGTTCATGGTCACCCACCGAGGGATTGAGGCTAACCCGGAGAAGATCAATGCCATCCTCAACATAGCCACGCCAAAGAGCAACGTGGAGATCATGCGACTCACGGGGAGAGTGGCTGCCCTTAGTCGCTTCATGTCAAGATCCGGGGAAAATTGTCTCCCGTTCTTCAAAGCCTTGAGGAAAATCCTAAAGTTCGAATGATCGAAGGATTGTCAGAACGCTTTTGAGCAACTCAAGGTGCACCTGGCAACTCCCCCACTGCTCACCCAGCCTGTCGAGGGAGACGAGCTGCTGCTGTACCTTGCGGTGTCCGATCATGCTGCCGGCTCGGTGCTCGTCCAAGAAGTCGAAGGAGTACAGAGGCCGGTCTACTATGTGAGCCACGTCTTTAAGGACGCGGAAACAAGGTACCCGGCTATAGAAAAGATTGTCTTGGCACTTATCATGGCCTCAAGGAAGCTACGGCACTACATCCAGGCACACACCATCCTCGTCCTCACCGAGCGTCCCTTAGGGGCTATTCTCGCCTCTCCCGAGTCATCTGGTCGTCTGGAGAAATGGAGGTGGGAGTTATCTCAATTCGACATCAAATACCGCCCAAGGCAAGTTATCAAAACACAAGTCCCGGCAGACTTCGTTGTCGAATGTACTATCCCCAACAAGACGCAGTGTCGGTGCCCGTCCCCGGGTCCCGACCTTCGGTCCAGGAGGCGCCCAACTCCGTCCCCGATTGGGTCCTCTACGTCGATGCATCCTCTATCGAGAAGGGGAGTGGCATCGGCCTTATCATTCGGGGCCCGAACGAGGCAGAGATGGAGTACTCTTTGAAGCTCGGATTCAGAGCATCAAACAATGCCGTGGAGTAAGAAGCCTTGCTAGCCGGACTTCGAATCGCCTCCGGAGTGGGGCTGAAGATGATCCGAATTCGCAGCAACTCCGCCCTAGTCGTGGGCCAAGTGACCGGCCGCTTCGAGGCCCAGGAGCCGCTAATGATAAAGTACTTAGCCAAGGTAAAGAGACTACGAAAAAACTTCGATGAAGTTCAAGTGGAGCGGATTCCTCGTCTCCTAAACGCCCAGGCCGACGCCCTGAGAAAGCTAGCCTCTTCCTATACGGCTAACAATAAGAGGAATATCCTCTTCGAAGTCTTTCCACGGCCCAACGTGGAAGACAGGAAGGCAACACTTCAGATATACACTACTCAGGTAGAAGGCCGGGATTGGAGGAAGTGCGTCGTAGAGTTCCTGAAGGAGGGTACTGTAACGACCCAAAATTTGGCCCGTAACCGGCACTTAAACTACGTAACGTCTACAGGCGTACGCAACTCAAGTAAGCCGAAACCCAGAAATCTAAACCACCTAAAACTGGATCAACGGAAAAAAAAACAACCTAGTTTTAAACATTCGGAAATTTTCAAGTAAAAATCTTTAAGTTTAGTTTTCGTTCTTAAAAATTTCGGCAGCACCTCCTTTGTAAAAACTAACCCCGACAACGGGTACAACATAGATAATAATAAAAGCATCCCAAACGCGAGAAAATCACGCCCAACGGCGGAGACAACCACCGCAACATATATACGACGCCGAAGCGAAGAAATATAAAAGAAAACTGCATAAAGAAGTAAAACTTTTGAACAAAACCGGCTCCCACGAGCATGGCACCCAAAGTCACCACAAAATATAACACTGAATCCTCACAAGTCGTATCTAAGTCATATACAACAGTGGTAGATGGAGAATACTAGATCCAACAAAAAAAAATATACAATGTACAAACAGATAACCGCAACCCACCTAAAAGCAAGGCCTCACAGCCAACCGTAGCGGTATCTGCAAAAGTAGAGATGATAAGACGCCCTGCCGCGACTACTCAGAGGGTAAGTCCTGCAAAACACTGTGGTACAACGGGGGTGAGTTTCCAACTCGTGAATAGTAAATAACATCATACAGTAATCGCAAGTATGCACGAACAGCGATCTATCTATCACATGTAATCCGATAGCATAAGTATGATAAGTGAATATGCAACAATCATGTAAATGTACATCATCAGGGTACTACAACTATATGAAACAATGCATATCAACATAATCCTGAGTGTGGGATGATATAATATAAAATCTCATGCAAAAATCATCAGCATGGAAAAACACCAGTGTCCCTCACTGACACATCAAATCCCAAATCCTCAGGCACCGCATCCTCAGATCGGCCCTCACCTCCTGTAAGTCTCACGAAAACCTGAGTGTCAAACATCGACACTAGAAACATTATGAAACCCGTGTCTAGCATCGACACGTAAATCCTCATAACTCAGGCGCTGTCACCATGACTGGCCCTGATGATATGTCATACCTCACTCCGGTCGGTATCCCCATGATAACCGCCGAGTCCAAATACAATCACCGGTAGGTAGTGGTCCCACCGCCAGGCTTATCGTCTACACCACGAAATCACCCTCGCCCCGGGATACCATACCGGGTCCACCATGTACCCGCAGACGGTGCCTCCTGCTCCTCGAATCGGGTATCACAAGACAAATCTCAGAACCGAGAAATCACATGGTGGACGCACTGAAATATCATATCAAAAGAAACCGGGTTTTCAAACAATACATAGTTTTCTTGAAAATATCCCCCACGGTCCTCAAATCCAAAATCACATGAAATCCATATCTCAATGCGTAAAATTCACGTAAAACTAATATATGCAACATAAAACATGAATATGAGCATATAAAGAGAAAACCGCTCTTTAAATGAATCCAGCTTTTTAGAATATATCTTGCGGTTCCCAAAACCTCCTCAAAACAATGCAGCATCATATAAGGTGTACATGTAATTGTAGCAAGGTTTAAGTATCTACATGTAAGCTAGTATGTATGATGCAAGTCATAAGTGCAATGATCAACAACTCAATATCATATATCAAACAATACCACTTGGGGTACATACAACTATATCAAAAATATGCGGTGTACATGTCAATATGAGTGCATGATATACATGTAACTATAATAGACTATGTGGGTGTACATGTCAATATGAGTGCATGATATATAATATAGCTATAGTAAGGTATACATGAAATGGAATAAGTGTTACTACCTCAACTATTCCTGCCCAAAGTAATGTCACGTATGTAAGTATCAACAATATCTCATATGAACAATGGGATAAGGGCTACTACCACAACTATCCCTATCCACTACCGTATCACGTATGTAGGTGTCAATAATATATATCGGCTTGTGCGTCTCATGGCAATTACTGACGATGTGGGTGTAGCATAATATTTAGTGCTCGTGCAACATGAACTGTAAGTAATGTGTTATATCTAAAGGTACTGTTTCCTGATTTAAAATCAGGAAAGCTTACGGAAAAGGCTTCAGAAAAGGGTCACGTGCTTACACGTGACCAGCAGTCACGTGTTGGCACGTGACATCTAAAAGCATCGGCAAGGCAAATTCAGCTTCCCGACTACATCAAAGAAAAGGGCTTCAGAAAGGGTCACGTGCTCCCACGTGACCTGGGTCACGTGTTGGCACATGACAATTAAAAGCGGCTTCAAAGGCAAACCGGTTCCCTGATCAAATCAAGGAAAAGGCTTCAGAAGAGGTCACCTGCTCCCACGTGACCAGGGTCACGTGTTGGCACATGATAATCAAAAGCAGCAGACTTGTTCTCCGGTTAAATCAAGAAAAAGGCTCCAGACGAGGGTCACGTGCTCACACGTAACCAGGGGTCACGTGGTGGCACGTGACAGCTAAGCAGCGACCAGAAAGCAGAGCGCAAAAAGAAAGAAGAGGGCTCGTTCCAAGGGGGTCACGTGCCCACACGTGACCAAGGGTCACGTGGCCACACGTGACCGACTTCAAAGCCTATCTGTTAACAGAATTAAATTCTGAGAAAAGACCTCTCAAATCTTTTCAAAAGAACCGATTGAATTAAAGATTTAAAGGTGATTAAATATCATCTATCTATGGGAAAATCTCGAATTTGGAAAGATTTCCCCGTAAAATCTAACCAAAATAACAAAGGAGAATCTCTGGATTTAAAATCCAATGGTGAATAAAATTCACCTAATAATCCAAAGGTCCAAAACGAATGATGGATACAAATCAAATCTCTCAATGAAAAATTCATCAAAAACTAATTGGCTCGGCTGCTTCTCCTATAAATAGGAGCCAAGAGACACACAAAGAATAGATAGGCAGAGGGAAGAAAAGAGAGAGAGCCTTGATACTTTGGAGGAATTTAGATCTTCTGCAAAAGAAAACCCTAGGTAAGAAAGGGAAGGGTTTTTTAATTCTCAACAGAGTTTAACTCTGATATAAAACGGAAGGACATATTTCTTCTCTCTTTGATGGAGGATCTGTAAAGTGCACATCTCCCCTTGAGTTGAGAATTTAATTCTCAATGGGTTGAGATCCTGCCATGCAGATCCAAAGCATAGAGAGGGAATGGAAGCACGAGAATTTAATTCTCGCAGAACTATAGGAATTTAATTCCTTTAAAATAAAATTAGGGTTTGACCCTGTGTTATGGGAATTTAATTCCTTAAGAATGAAAAGAATCAGGGTTTAACCCTAGTTAAGAACTTAGTTCCGTTAAAACAACAAGAATTTAATTCCCTTAATCTTATTCCCCAGAATAATTCTCTAACAGAGAGTGGGAGTTTAATTCTTTAAAGCTTTTATTAGGGTTTAACCCTATTCAGTTCTTCACATATATGAGGAATTTAATTCCTACAGAAAATTCAGAGTTCAACTCTTCAAAAGGAAGTAGGAATTTAATTCCTCTGAAATTATTGTCAGGGTTCAACCCTACGAGGAATTTAATTCCTGAAAGGGATTAACAGATCTTCTAAACAACTACAGAAAAGCAGGGTCACGTGTCACCACGTGACCCCACAAAAGATCTACAGAAAGCCCCTTTGAGGCAGTGCCTCACGTGACCCACGTGACCTTTGGCAGAGGCTTTAACATACTCCATTCAAACACCCGTCACGTGATGACACGTGATGCTCCAAAAAATGCGATCTTCTCAGCAGAACAAACGAAGGGATGGCGCCCTCACGTGCTACCACGCGACCCCTCTTGCCTCAGCGTCTAACGCTAAATTGGAACCCCTGAATCCAGTGTTAAAACATTGTTTGGCCTTAGTGTTCAACACTAAGCAAAGAATTTTATTTGCAGTGTTCTACACTGATTACCTTAGTGTTCAACACTAATTTGGGATTTCTGTTGCCAGTGTTTAACACTGGTCTGTTTTAGTGTTTAACACTAATTTGAAGGCCTTGTTGCTGGTGTTTGACACCAACTATCTTTTAGTGTTAAACACTGACTTATCAATTTCATTCCCAGTGTTCAACACTGATTGGTCTTTAGTGTTTAACACTAGGCATTGGCCCAATTGGCTAAATGGCCAGAGGCAAAGCCTCTCCTTCAAGGGACCAACAGGAGGGCCGATGTCCCAGACATGATTGGACTTAGCCCAAGCTGGCCATAAGTCCTCAATTCGTAATTAACTGGGCTAATGGGCTCATAACATAATTAATTGGTCTTGATCCCAAATTGGGCCAAAGACTATTTAATCCACTCCGGTTCCAGGGTACATCTCTTCACTCCTTTGATACTTGGCGTTGTAATCCCTCAACGTCTTCAAAGAGGTGACGGGTCCCGATGACTACACATTGATACGGACTGTGGGGTCCTTAAACCCATCGACTACGAAGTCCTTAACCTTGACCGAGATGTCTTAAAACTAACAATGGACTGTGGGGTCCTTAAACCCATGGACTACGACGTCCTTAACCTTGACCGAGATGTCTTAAAACTAACAATGGACTGTGGGGTCCTTAAACCCATAGACTACGGCGTCCTTAACCTTGACCGAGATGTCTTAAAACTAACATTGGACCGCAATGTCCTTAAACTACCTATGGACCGCAATGTCCTTAAACTAGCGATGGACCACTATGTCCCTAAACTGGAACAATAGAGCCCAAACGCTCTTTTGTCGGATCTAAACGATCCCGTTTAAGTTGATCTTAGCCTTAAATATGGCTAACGTATCCTTAAACCTTTCAAACAGACTTTAGTCCCAAACTGGACTATAGATCCCCCCAATTAACTCTGGTTCAAGGGTACATCTCTGAACTCCTCTGACATCTGTCGTTGTAATCTTTCAACGTCGTCAGAGAGGTGACGGGTCCTGACGGCCATACATTAAATGGACCACTATGTCCCTAAACTGGAACAATGGAGCCCAAATGCTCTTTTATCGGATCTAAACGATCCCATTAAGTTGATCTTAGTCTCAGGTTAGACTAACGTATCCTTAACAAACGTTTGAGTTGATCTTGGCCTCAAATATGGCTAACGTATCCTCAAACCAAACCCCCAAACCCAAATCTAAAATAATACGAATTTGGACTAGTCCACGCCCTACGGGCGACGACATAACTCGGTCTCCGTAAACAATCCACGGGCAACAAAACATAAAATAAACACACACGACACGAAGTGACCATCTGGAGAAGGAGAAAGTTATTACCGCGACGCGGTAGCGTAATTAACTGCAGGGGCTTGCGCCTGCAGGGAAGAGCGTCCCCACAATCAAAAATCCCCTCAAGCGAGGGGGAATCTGACGAAGTCTGCTACATCGGACGCATCCGTTCAAACCCTCGATACATGGTGCCATAAATCAACTTGGCATCTTCGGAGAGATGGACGGATAGCACCAATTAGCATCTGCCCCGAATCTCAGGCGAGATGCCCACGTCTCGGCCGCCATTCGGAGGGGAACAGGTACGAGTCAAGTACAACAGATAATGCTATGCAATGACATTCATATGAAAGTAAAGAATATGCAAATACTATGCAGCTAACATATCAAATTCGCCCCGACGCATAACGCCATACGGGCGATTTCCCCGTAGATGTTAAATCTACTCACCGATGGTCTCGAGCTATGAAAATCCGACCACCTGCTTCCCCTTGTCCGCAGCACCTGAAATCCCTACTTGCGAACCTAAAATTTCATAAATACAACACATAAGCTAAATATTCTATAATGACGAAAAGACAACGAAACGCGATGAAAACGCCCGGAAAATTTCACTGCGCGCTTAGCGCATCTATCGCACACGATACCGGCCAAAACCCTAATTGGGGTCGCTAAACTACAAAACACCAAGTCTGGACCCCGATCATCCTGATCGCGCAACACAACACAAAAATTACGAGGAATACACTAGATATAACCTCGCAACGACTAAACGAACCCTACGTCGGAAAAATCCCGAAACCTAGTAAGCGACCTATCGTAATATTTCGCACTAGTTTCAAGATAACGCATATCTAGCGATTACAAACACCTTAAAATACCTTAACTAAGCTATCTAAACCATTCCTATATTTTTAACACTCGCTAATTATGTTTTAGCAAAAGCCTAGTAAGCAATTTGCATAATTAAACCAATGTGTTCATTAGCAAAAATTAACATTTTCTACTAGGTTAATCTTTTCCAAAGCACAAATTAACACTTTAAATGAACACTAATCACTTAAACAAACTTTAACCCTAACATGAATTTCTTATAACAAAAATAAATGAATTAACCATGATTTAAAAGCTATACAAAATACATAATTAGCTAGCTAAAATAGCTAGATTAAGATTAAAGCAATGAATTAAGGATTACGGATAGAATTTATACCATTTCAAGAACTCACAAAACCAACATGCTTCATCAACCTTAGCCACCAAAACCCATGTTTTGTTGAAGATCCAAACAAGCTTAGTGAAGAGAATGATGGTTTTATTTTTATATAGTTATTTTTGGATTTATTTTTGGAATTCTTTTGAAGAATTTTGAAGAAATAATGAAGAAATGAGCTTGGGAAATATTTTGGACAGAAATTTGAGATAAGGCTCGGCCATGGGGAGGTTGGGGGTATTTTTGTGAATTTTGGGTAAAGAAATTGCTGGGAAAATGAGTAATAAAAGCTAATAAATGCATTTTGCCACCTTTACACTTTTTCTTTTCTTTTTAAAATAATTCCTTTTACACTCCAAAAATATCTAGATATTAAAAAAAAAAATTCCAAAAATTTTCTAGTGACAAAATTAATTTATTCACAAGAGAAAAAATTTCCCGATTTACGCGCACAAAATACCGCTTAAAATAATATTTTATTTGGGAAAAAATTCTATCTGAACCAAAACCTCCCAAATACTCCCAAAGTTCGCGCACAAGATTTATTTTAGCAAAACTAGGTGCCGGCAAGTTTATACGGACGTTTGATCGAAATCGGGTTAAAACAGGAAAAACCGACAATTTTGCCCTAAAACGGGAAAATTCGCAAAACGATTTCTAAAACGTTACAGGTACACTCCCAGAAGACCGAGGGGAAGCACGCCGCCTTCGATCTAAAGCCCTCCATTTCGTCTGGAGCAATGTGAACCTCTACAAGAAGTCGTACACGCAACCTCTGCTTTGGTGCGTCGACCCCCACGAAGCTGACTACGTCCTGCGTGAGATACACAAGGGGTCGGTGGAGCGCATCGAGGGGCCCGCAACTTAGTCCAGAAGACGCTGCTCCAAGGTTACTATTGGCCGACGATTCACCAAGACGCTCAAAAGCTCATCAGAAAATGCAAAAGCTGCCAACTCCAGCTCAGCATATCCCGTCTTCCTGCTACCGAGCTAATGGACCTCACCTCCTCCTGGCCGTTTGCCCAGTGGGGGATGGACCCCATCTAGAGGCCACCAAGCAGATTCACTGCTCGACAAACGCCGACCAATTCTAACGTTGCTGTTATTTAACTTACGCTAAGGGAAGTGGTCACCGGTCCGACTCAAAGGAATGGACAAATCTCGACCTACCTACACTGAAGGATCTTCCGATGTATTCTAAGCGAACGATCGCCACCTCGACTCCGAGGGCAGGAGGGGACCGACCTTCTTGCACTTAGTGATTAACTGGCTTACACTCGACAGGCGATCGCCATCTAAAGACCGGTCATCGACCTACGGCCTGATTCCTAGGACGAGGAAAACACTAACAAGCTCAAGTACTTGCACAAGAAAACATTGCCACGAAGAAAATTAAAAATAATTTTATTTATGATCTGAGAGTCTTTACAAGGTACCATGGGCTCCTCAGCCAAAAAAAAAGCGCCCAGAGGCTTACAAAATTTATAAAAGAGAGAAAAAGGCTGGAAGACTCAGGCCTCGGGACCGGGGAGGATCTCGACCTGCTCAACGTCGGCCTCGGGAACCAGGGTGATGGCTTTTGGGTCGGCGCTCCCACCAGGAGCCTTATCTCCAGCGCTCCCGCCGGCAGCCTCCCCCCCGGCGGCACTCCCGACGGTCGTCCCGTGCGGCTCATCCTCGGAGAGGGGGTACTGGAGTCGAAGCTCGCCATCAGCAAACCCCGACATCAACGCCTTGACAGCGTCTAGAGCCTAAACAATGGCTGACGCATCGGCAAAGTCGGCGTAGAGCTGTTCCGACGTCTTGTACCTCTCCACCGACTTTGCAGCCCGGAGGTCGGCGAGCTTCACCGCGTCCTTCGCCGCCTCGGTTTCCCTCTTACAGGTGTCCCGCGACTTCTTCATCGTGGCGTTAAGCACCTTAGCCTCCTACAACTTAGCCTGGATGGCCTTGTTGGATTCACTCAGAAGTTGAATGGACTTCTTGCATTTGGAGTTCATCACCTCCTCGGCGACCACTCGGGTTTCGAGGGCGGCGATCCTCTCCTTCACCTGCTGCAACTCCAGGCATAGGTCTCCTCCTGCGAGGACAACTCGCCCACCTTCCGCATCACCGGGGCAATCTCCTTGGATTCCATGTTGACGATGAGGGCGCAGTGCTGGAGGACCTGAGGAAAGTAGAGGAAGAAGTTAAAACCATCCGATCCGAGGAAAAAAAATACTTGACGAAAACCTCAATGGAAAGCAGATACTGACCTGTATAGCCTCCTGAACGATGGGGGCCACTTGGGCCTTAAGGGTCCCCTGGGGAATTTTGCACCCGGCCGATCGTTCCATATCTGAAAATAAGCAATCGGCAACAGAAATCCCTGAGGGCACCTCGAAACAGACGTCCCCCTCTTGCACGAGGGTCAGGGAGGCCGGAGATCGAGAAATCGTCCTCTTGTACCTCTTGAGGGGGATTTCGGGGAGGGGTTGGCTTTATCCTCCACCTCCCTAGCCCGGGGCTCCGGTTCCCGAGTGTGCTTATGGCTCTCCCCGTGGCTAGTTTCCGGAGCTCGGGGCGCAGCGGGAGGCTTGGCTGGTGTGGCTAGCTTCGGGGCCGGGCTTGAACCGGGGCGGGACGAGCTAGCGCCCCCGGTCTTCCTCCCCTTCTTTGGGTCTATGGCAGCCAAGAATTTGGATTGGTCCATTTGCTCTGCATAAAGGAAAATACACAAAGGGAGTTAGTGACGCTGAAAAGAGCAAAAGAAAAATATTCGAGTCTAGACAGATCATCCAAGCTCCTAACTTACCCACGAATCGAGCGGGGCTGAGCCCGGCCCAGCTAAGGGCCTGCTCGGAAAGCAGAACATCGGCCCGCTGGATCGGCTCCCACATGGATACCGCCCTCGCCTTGGAAGAGGACGACCGCTTCACCCACGGGCAGTCGGCCATATGCCACTGTACAGGCATAGGCCAATCCTCTCCCTCAGGTAGCCCGACAAATACAAACTTCTCCTTCCATTCGTGAATGGAAGAAGGAACAACTACTACCCCTGACCCAGCCGCCCATCCCTCGCGTTTTTTGAAGGAAATGTACACCTAGCTCGGCTCGTCCTTACGGGTGCCGGGATGATTTTTGTAACAATGGAAGGAAGTGAGAAGGATCAAGCTGAAAGGGATTTCTTCAAGTCTCAACCGGACCAGGAACCCGAGGATAATTCTCCATGAGTTCGGCACTAGCTGGCCCAGGGAAAGTTGGAAGCAACGTAGTACCCCGCATACTTCGGGGGGAAGGGCAGATGCATCCCAGCCCAGAATGAATCTAAGTACAAAGCAATCTCCTTGCCCTGCACTTGATCCGCCCTTTCGTCCTCCCTAGCTAAACAAAGCGAATAGCTAGGGAGAATGTGGAAACGAGCCCGAATCTCAGTGAGCTTGTCCACGTTTCTTAGGAGGGAGGGCGCATTGCGAGCGTTCCCGATGCGCACTTTGGGGACCCTTACCGTCGCCTGACAATGAGCAACACGGGTGGCCCTAACTCTATGAGGGGAACCCGGATCGGATGCGGCAGAGGATGAAGCGGGAGAAGGCACTCTGGACTCGGCTCCAACAACAGGAACCTCGTCACCCGACTCTACCCTAACAATTTCCACAGACTCCTCAGAGGAAGACATCTAAACTAATTCAAAATAAGGAGTTTTCCGAGGAAAGAGCGTGAGGGATCCGATCTAAAGGATGGAGCGCCGAGCTATCTCTCGCAGCAAAAGGAAAATGATGGCGGAAGTGTGGACCCTGGGGGATCCCACCCCTATTTATAGTACTGGGGTGATGCATCCAACGGCTCAGATTATTTCCCGCCAAAATGAAGTTTCGCGCCTACTAGCCGTCGACGCCCCACGTGTCAAACGACCATTAGAGACGTCCCTTCGGGTGCAGGCGACAGCAACAACCCGTCGCGTCCGCCAATCCGTGTCGGACATGTGGCATGCACCTTAACGGACGTACAAGCGAATCGGCGCTCCCTCTTTAATGCACGATCTCCCCCCTAATCTGCTAACGTCATCGAAGATACGCCTAACTGTCTCGGAGATCTGCACTAGTAGGTTCTTGACTACAAGCTGAGCCCGGGAGACCGATCAGACCACTCTTGACCCGACCCATAAATATGTCAGGACGAGAGTGGGGGGCTAATGATGATGCACATAAATGGGAACTCCCCAGATCATGACACGTGGTAGATGACGTATCACGGGGCTCACGGAAACAGGGCAAGCAACACACATTGGAGGCGTCCCCCGGGCTATCATCCCGAGGCATGACCCGACCTCCGAAGGATCCCTAAACACTCCTATACTCACCATGTAAATAACCATTGGCTCGCCTCCGATCCATCCTACACGCTGAGCTTCTTCGCCCCCCCCCCCCCCCCCGCTCGCCTCCGAGCTATCACAGAACCGAGCTTTCTCGGCCTCCCGCTAGTCTCCGAGTCTCCCGTCGAGCTAAGCATCCCCGGTTCTACCGAGCAACCAAGGACGCAGAGCCAAGCGCCTCCGCCACGGCTCTATGTATCTCTCTAGAAGCAAGATATCCGCCACCCAACATCTCGCGTTCCATGTCGCCGTATTCCTCCATTAACGAGCGTATCTCGTCATTAATGGAGGGTCCCGTCATTCACGCAGGCATAACGGCCCACGAAGATCTCGCACCAGCTCGCTCCAAGCGACCACTATAAAAAAAACCTTCCCAGACGACTCAGGTAACGCAATTTTATTCCAATAAGCCGTTACTCTGCTCAAATACCTCGGCTAATTTGATCGTCGGAGGGTCCACGGTGGTACAACCACCCCGGGACTTCTTTTGCAGATAGCTCGGCTTCACCTCAAAATAAGTCCACTGAGATCCACACGCTCCAGGAGGCAACTCTCAACACCAATATCAGCCGTTCACCCACTCTCGCGACAGATCGACGGAAGAAAACATCTGAAGTAGATCCTGACCTCCATCAGTATCTCTCTCTAGAATTCTCTCATTCTTCCTAAACCATTCCTTTCCCTTTCTTTCTTCTTTTCTCTAAGTTCTCCACATCTAATTCTATCTCTTTCAATTACCCTTTCTCTTAATTTATTTATCTCAACCAAGTTGTTACCAATTTTCAAGCAGGTATTAAGGAGGAGATTTAAGACCAAGGCAAGTGTCTTGTTTTTTTGACAATTGAATTCTTGATTCTAGTCAAGAAATAATAAGTGTTTCATTTCCTTTGATTAATTTTATTTCATATTTTTAATCAATTGATTTCTTGAAACTAGAATGGTTATTTAATTTTGATTAATTGTTACGTCACTGTATCGAATTCATATTTGATTGCTTGAATCCTTGTCTTGTAATTGATAACTTGATTAGAATAGTATAATTATTTGTTTAATCTTTCACTCATAGTCACCATAACATATCTACACAAGTATTAGTCATGATGAAAATTAGGTTTCATGTTATTTCATAGATTCAAGTCACTGCTGGGATTAATCAAGATCTCAGGAAAATAATTGAAGTATTATTTAGTCTTAGTTATACAATTATAAAGGTGTGCACGCAAAACGAGACTTGTCAATATTTCTGGCTCCGTTCACTCGCGAAAGGACCACTCTCTCACTAAGTTGTTAAAGAAAACTCAAACAAGACTTTCTTACTTACTTGCAGAAAGGCAGCGCCTCAAGCGCCGGAGACCCTCAAGCGCCGGGGGCTAGTGCGGTCCCTCATAAGAACTCACTTGACGATTGCGAGACTAGCAACCTCCCGTTCCAATGTGGAAGGCAATTGCGAGACCCGATCCGTCCCAGTCGGCCTCAGTATAGAGTTAGGGTATGGGGTTTTGATATGGTCTGGAATATTTGAAAATCTAGCTAATTTTATATTTCTAAATTTCTAAATGTTTAGGTTTTGAAATTTAAAACAGATTTAATTTAGAGTTTCGATATTGGTATCCGTGATTCAAAATTTTATCGGGTCTACATGTCGTTTACTAGGGGTTAATTTTATATTTGGCATCCTAAATATCACACGTTAACCAAATGTTATAATCTCAGCAAATTTAGCTGTTGTTAATCATAAGTTACCATTAAGTTGCGCCGCTTGTCTTGACCTAGACCTGATATTGTACATGATATTTATATATATACATGTTTCATGACAAAATATATAAATACTCACTTGTTCCATAACTTGATGCTTATATATTGATACAATTACCGATACAGTTCCAAGTATTGAATAGTGCTGTGAAATCATGTTAAAACTAATAACACCATAAATAAAAACTGATACAACTGGGGATGGGGGGAAACATGATAGACTCGATTAATAGCATTGGAAAGCTTATTTATGGTACCAAATGTAGGACCCAACCATGGGGGTCCGGGTAGTCGCTGAACTACCGTAATGTCACTGTTATTATTACAGCTCATTAGGGCTAGCCATGGTGGTCCAGGTAGCTCGCTATCGTAATGTTACTGTTTTTCTACTCTATAGAAATGTTATTAAAGTTTTCTGAGCTGTAATACAATGTTTACTGTTAGCGCCTAGTGGTACGTCCTAGGTTTAGCTCCAGGAGCAATGAGGTCGTGGTCCCGGGTATGCACGAAACGCTTTCCATTATTATTTGCTAGCTATCAAAAACTTTCATAAACATAAGAACAAACTGTTTAAAAACTTGACATGAGCTGCTACGTATACTCGGGTGCCGGTATGGGACGGTACCAGGGTATATGCGAGGCAGTTCATGTTCACAAACTAAATAAAACAATAATAAATTAAATATCAAAGACATTCGCAAACTAAATTATAAGATATTTAAACTTCATGAACGACTATGTTTACCACCGAAAACAGAGACGACCGGGATAGGTCGTCTTACCTGGGTTTGAGGGCAGATGTTATTTGGAACATATCTTTCCACCTCTCCGAAGATACCAAGTTGATTTATGGCACCGTATATCAAAGGTTTGGACAGATGTGACCGATGTAGCGTGACTTTATCAGATTTTCCCTCATCTGTGAGGGGTTTTTGATTGTAGGGATACTCTTCTCCGTAGGCGCAAGCTCCTCCAGTTAATTACACTATCGGGTTGCGATAACAAGTTTCACCTGCTCCTGGCAGAACACTTCGTATCGTGTTGTATATATGTTGTTTATTTTGGTTGCCCGTGGATTGTATATGGAAACTAGTTTATGTCGTTGCCCGTAGGGCGCGGATTAGTTCAAATCCGTATATATTAGACTTGGGTTTGAATCTAGGTCATATGTTTCATTAGTTTAGGAGTTTAAGAATCATTAATCTTGTTTTAGATTAAGATCGCTTTAAATATGTGAGCATATGGGCTAATGATATGTTAGTCTGATATGAGACTAAGATCGACTTAGAAGTATAGCTAGATCATTAATCATATTGTTTTTTTAAGATCAATTTAATAAGGGTGAGCATATGGGCTCATTTGATCTATAATCACAGAAGTTTATCTTCAAAAAAGCCTAGTCCCTTTTGGACTGGGTATTGGGCTTTCTATTGCCCGCCCAGTACTAAGCACTTATTTTATGAGACTCACGTGTATATCACGTGAGACGCTCAGGCTTAGATGTTACCCAATAAGTGCTAAGCACTTAGTCATTTAGAATGTGGATATAGTATCCAGAACATACATTGGCGCTCATGCGGATATCACGTGGGGCGCTCAGGTTTGGGCGTTACCCTATCGGTGCTAAGCACTTTTCTTTTTTTTATGGTGCTTACATATATATCACGTGAGGCGCTCAGACTTAGTATTTTTTGAACGCTCACGTGTATGTTTCCTGATTTAAAATCAGGAAAGCTTCTGGGAAAAGCTTCAGAAGAGGGTCACATGCTTACACGTGACCAGCAGTCACGTGTTGGCACGTGACACCTAAACGCATCATCAAGGCAAGTTCAGTTTCCTGACTACATCGAAGAAAAGGGGCTTCAGAAAGAGTCACGTGCTCCCACGTGACCAGGGTCACGTGTCGACACGTGACATTTAAATGCAAGCGTCAAAGGCACACCGGATCCCTGATCAAATCAAGGAAAAAGCTTCAAAAGAGGTCACGTGCTCCCACGTGACCAGAGGTCACGTGTTGGCACGTGACGCTCGAAACATCAGAATTGTTCTCCAGTTAAACCAAGGAAAAGAATCCAAACAAGGGTCACGTGCTCACACGTGACCAGGGGTCACGTGGTGGCACGTGACGGTTAAGCAGCAACCAGAAGACAGCGCAAAAAGAAAGAGGAGGGCTCATTCCAAAGAGGGTCACGTGACCATGGGTCACGTGGTCACACGTGACCGGCTTTCAAAGCCCATTTTGTCAACAGAATTAAATTCTGAAAGAGATTCAAATCTTTCCAAAGGAAAGCGATTATCTGGAACCAATCGAATTAAAGATTCAGAGGTGATTAAATATCATCTATCTATGGGAAAATCTCGAGTTTGGAAAGATTTCCCCTTTAAATCTAACAGAAATAACAAAGGAGAATCCCTGGATTTGAAATCCAATGGTGAATAAAATTCACCTAATAATCCAAAGGTCAAAAACGAATGATGGATGCAAATCAAATCTCTCAATGAAGATTCATCAAAAACTAATTGATTCGGCTGCTTCTCCTATAAATAGGAGCCAAGAGACACAAAAAAAGAGGAACATATACGCAGAGAGAAGAAAAAGGAGAGAGCCTTGATACTTTGAGGAATCTGGATCTTCTGCAAAAGAAAACCCTAGGTAAGAAAGGGAAGGCTTTTTGAAAGAAAGAGAATTTAATTCTCAACAGAGTTTAACTCTAATATATAAAACAGAAGAACATATTTCTTCTCTCTTTGATAGAGGATCTGTAAAGTGCACATCTCCCCTTGAAGTTGAGAATTTAATTCTCAATGGGTTGAGATCCTGCCATGCAGATCCAAAACATAGAGAGGGAATGGAAGCACGAGAATTTAATTCTCACAGAACTATGGGAATTTAATTCCTTTTAAAATAAAATTAGGGCTTGACCCTGTGCCATGGGAATTAAATTCCTTCAGAACAAAAAGAAACAGGGTTTAACCCTAATTAAGAACCTAGTTCTGTTGAAACAGCGGGAATTTAATTCCCTTAATCATAATTTAACAGAGAAGGGAAGTTTAATTCCTTAAAAGCTTTTATTAGGGTTTAACCCTATTCAGTTCTTCACATGTATGAGGAATTTAATTGCTACAGAAAATTCAGAATTCAACTCTATTCCAGAATATAAGTCTTCAAAGGGAAGTAGGAATTTAATTCCTCTGAAATTTAAAGCTCGAGGAATTTAATTCCTGAAAAAAGATTAACAGATTCTCTAAACAACATGCATAGAGGCAGGGTCACGTGCCACCACGTGACCCCCCAAGAGATCTACAGAAAGCCCCTTTGAGGCAGTGCCCCACGTGACCCACGTGACCCTCGGCAGAAGCTCTAACATATAAGCATTTGAATGCCCGTCACGTGATGACACGTGATGCTCTGAAAGACGCGGTAATCTCAGCAGAATAAATGAAGGGAGGGCGCTCTTACGTGTTGCCACGTGACCCCTCTTGCCTTAGTGTTTAACACTAAATTGAAACTCCCGAATCCAGTGTTAAAACAAATGTTGGGCCTTAGTGTTCAACACTAATCAAGAACTTTATTTGCAGTGTTCAACACTGATGACTTTAGTGTTTAACACTAATTTGAAATCTATGCTACCAGTGTTTAACACTGATTTGCTTTAGTGTTTAACACTAATTTGAAAGCCTTGTCGCTGGTGTTTAACACCAACCATCTTTTAGTGCTAAACACTAACTTGTCAATCTCATTCTCAGTGGTCAACATTGATTGCTCTGTAGTGTTTGACACTAGGCTTTAGCCCAATTGGCTAAATGGATAGAGGCAAAGCCTCTCCTGATTGGACTTAGCCCAAGCTGGCCATAAGTCCTCAATTCGTAATTAACTGGGCCAATGGGCTCATAATATAATTAATGGGTCTTGATCCCAAATTGGGCCAAGAACTATTTAATTCACTCCGGTTCCAGGGTACATCTCTTCACTCCTTTGATACTTGGCATTGTAATCCCTCAATGTCTTCAAAGAGGTGACGGGTCCCGATGACCACACATTGATATGGACTGTGGGGTCCTTAAACCCATGGACTATGAGGTCCTTAACCTTGACCGAGATGTCTTAAAACTAACAATGGACTGTGGGGTCCTTAAACCCATGGACTATGAGGTCCTTAACCTTGACCGAGATGTCTTAAAACTAACAATGGACTGTGGGGTCCTTAAACTCACGGACTACGACGTCCTTAATCTCGACCGAGATATCTTAAAACTAATGTTGGACCTCAATGTCCTTAAACTACCCATGGACCGCAATGTCCTTAAACTACCCATGGACCGCAATGTCCTTAAACTAGAACAATAGAGCCCCGCATGCTCTTTTGTCGGATCTAAACGGTCCCGTTTAAGTTGATCTTAGCCTCAAAGATGGCTAGCGTATCCTTAAACCTTCAAACAGACTGGACTACGAATCCCCCCAATTAACTCTGGCTCGAGGGTACACCTCTGAACTCCTCTGACATCCGTCGTTGTAATCCTTCAACGTCGTCAGAGAGGTGACGGGTCCCGATGGCCATACATACGATGGACCACTATGTCCCTAAACTGGAACAATGGAGTCCAAACGCTCCTTTGTCGGATCTAAACGATCCCGTTAAGTTGATCTTAGTCTCAAACTAGACTAACGTATCCTTAACAAACGTTTGAGTTGATCTTAGCCTCAAGTATGGCTAACGTATCCTCAAACCAAACCCTCAAACCCAAATCTAAGATAACACGGATTTGGACTAGTCCACGCCCTACGGGCGACGACATAACCCGGTCTCCGTAAACAATCCACGGACAACAAAACATAAAAATAAACACACACGACACGAAGTGACCATCTGGAGAAGGAGAAAGTTGTTACCGCGATGCGGTAGCGTAATTAACTGCAGGGGCTTGCGCCTGCAGGGAAGAGCGTCCCCACAATCAAAAACCCCTCAAACGAGGGGGAATCTGACGAAGTCTGCTACATCGGCCGCATCCGTTTAAACCTTCGATACATGGTGCCACAAACCAACTTGGCATCTTCGGAGAGGTGGACGGATAGCACCAATTAGCATCTGCCCCGAATTTCAGGCGAGACGTCCGCGTCGCCGCCGTCGTTCGGAGGGGAACAGTGTATAGCACGTGAGGCGGTAGTCCCTTGCTTATGGACGCTCACGTGTATGGCACGTGAGGCACTGTCTTCATGGGCCTTCTGTGCGCTCACGTGCGTATCACGTGAGGCGCAATGTCCTTAGAGATTTAATCAATGTCTATGTTTTTGAGAGAAGTTAAACTTCTATTAATGGTATTTTGACCATTAATAATCACCAAGATCGCTATTTTGAAGATCTGAGATCAGATTTTTTTAAGAACCAAGTTCTTGATTATGAAAGAACTAAGTTCTTGATTATGAAGGAACTAAGTTCCTACAGTATGAACTCCATCCTTTTCATGTTCAATCTTCCATTATGTTTATATGGGGGTTGATAAATAAGACAGTTTTTCTCTAAATTTTTGAATCCGAAGAACAAGATCTTCCCAATGATAATTAAATTATCAATTTATGAAAGATTTGTATTACGGATCTCAGATCCAGAAAAAGAACTAAGTTCTTTTTTAGAGGGTTAAACCCTTATACACACACACACACGATAGGCAAAAAAGATATTTTTATCTTCTTCTTCTTTTACCCAGGGTGTGAGAGGAGCAAGAAGATTTTCATCAAAGAGAATTGAATTCTCGGTTGTAGCTTTTTTCCACTTTATGGGGTTGATTCTCTCTCGTATATCTCACCTTAGTTTTGACCTTTAGAGTCCTTTATATAGGGTGTGAGAAACTGTTGATTAGTTGAGTGGACCTCTCATTTAAGAGATCCTGACTTGATTTCATAATCAAGTGGTGATTTTTAATCACCGTTGGATCTCAGATCCAAGGCTTTCTGTTTAACGGAATATATTTTTCTAGTTTTTAACAAGATTGAAGGAAATATTTTCCACGTGTATAATTTAATTCTATCTTTTGATACTGTGATTTTTAATCACCATTGAATTTTTAATCTAATGGTTATCTGTTTAACAGACCATATCTTTCTTATTTAGAAAGATTAGGAAAATATTTTCTCATATAGAATTTAATTCTATCTTTTGATTCAAACGGTGATTTTTAATCACCATTGGATTTTTAATCCAAGGGTTCTCTTTTAACAGAGCATATCTTTCTTGTTTAGGGAAATATTTTCCCAAGCAGAATTTAATTCTACCCGAAGCAAACTGCTTCAACTTTGAGCGCTGACGCTCATGTGCTCTGCACGTGGACGCTGCCAAAGGATTTAATCCTTTCTGAAACATGAGTTCACGTGCTTTGCACGCCGGCGCTCACGTGTCTAACACATGAGGCGCTACCATAGGTCTTAATCCTATCAGAACAGGCGTTCACGTGCTTTGCACGCGGGCGCTCACATGTCTAACACGTGAGGAGCTGCCATAGGTTTTAGTCGTATCAGAACAGGCATTCTCGTGCTTTGCACGGGGGCGCTCACGTGTCTAACACGTGAGGCGCTGCCCTATTTTTATGAAAGAACATACTACATATACTCAGGTGCTGGTATGGGACAGGACCGGGATATATGCGAGTCCGTTCATGTTCACGTTATATTGACACTCAAAATCCATATTAATAATTGATATTCATTTTTAGTGATTCATGCAATACTCATATTATTACTTGATACATAATGGTTTTTGACTTGTGTGATTTCATGTTGCTAGTTATTGACTTCATACTAGTTTATTACCGTACTTAATACTTATGACCGACATGATTCTTCTGTTGACTTAACTAGTGGTTTATTGATGAGTAGAACTGTAAAAGTACTCATACCCTTGGATAATATCCACGCTGCACCCATTGTTATCGTGCTTATCATGATTACTGGATACTGATTACTAGATACAGATTTACTTGATACTGATTACTGGATACTGTTTTACTGGATACTGATCATTGGATACTGATTACTGGATATTGGTTATACTTAACATGGTCATACCGCCTAGTCATGGGATATCCCAAGATACGAGTACCCTTACCGTCCATTTGCACAATAATCCCCTAACCATGTTCCGTTTTATCCTGACATCTATTTTACCTATCTCTTGTAATTTGATTATTACTTGATATTATACCGACATTACCATACTTTGACTTATAATCTAATAATTCATATATTACATTTTAAATCCACATCCATATACATTTTTATTTTATACCATATCCCAGTTAGACACGCATGTGCATGTTTTCCTTCATTTTACCACTTACTAGGTCACTTTCTGACGATCCTGAGCTTGCATGTCCAGATAACGGAAATTAGACGACCGACGTTCTGTATTACAGATTAGGATTACATTAAGAATGACTCGAAGACAGATCATTCGGTATCCATTTGTGCCCTTGTATTATGATATTCTTGTATTTTCCGTGTTTATCTGACGCATCTTATTGTTTTCATTTTCTATTCTCTTGTATTTAACTTGATTTATTTCTTTGCATGTGATATTTGATGTACGAATCTATACAGCTATACACGTGTGTTAGTTATATTGTTATATTCATATTTAAGCTGCTCAAGTTGATATCGGTGGCCTAGCGTATATGACTGGAGTAAATCCTCCTTCTGAATATACGTGTCTGCCGTCCGTCGCGTACTCTATCCCGTATTTTGTTGTGAATCCACTATTAACTATATTCCGGGATAGGTGGCATGACAATAAGTGCTTGTATTTCGTCTTCAATCGGCATCTTCACAGCTGCAAGTTGATTCACAATATTCTGAATTTCGTTCAAGTGCTCCGTTATTGAGGAATTTTCCTGGAATTTTAAATTCATCAATTCTCTCATTAGAAAAGCCTTGTTCATAGCCGTTTTTCTCTCGTAGAAATCTGTCAACTTCTTCCATAAAGTTTCTGCAGTGCTCTCTGACGATACATGATGGAACACCGAATTTTCTATCCATTCACGAATAATACTTCTCGCCTTTCGATCCATCCTTACCCAATCTTCATAAGAAATCTTCTTTGGCTTGGCGCTAATCTCATAAAGAGGCGCATCTAAATCTTTGAGGCACAACATGTCCTCCGTTCTCGACTTCCAAATCGACCAATTTTTTCTATTCATACACACCATCTTTGTTGCGATTTAAGTTGTCTCCATTTTCGTCATTTTTCTGTCAACCAAGCACTGATACCAATTTTTTTTAATGAATTTTAGGTTCCAAACAATCCAGAAAACAAATCAAGATCTTTCAGAAGAAGAAATAATAAGAGAAAACACAATTAAACACAAGAAAATCTTTCAGGTTCTCTTCTTTATTCAACTTCAATACGAATTACAAAATCTCTCTTCCTACAAAAAACTTCTCTTCCTTTTCTTAACAAAATACCATAATCAATCTATATTTATAGACCTAAAATCCCTAAATATATTTCTATTAGAAAGCCTAACTTACCAATTAAGATCTCTTCAAATCTCCAAAATAATCTCTAAAAAATCTTCAAATATCTTCCAAATAAATTCTCTAACAAACTTTTTAAAACCGCCAAAACACGCGTCGACAAATGTCAGGAGACCAACCCTCAGACGTCTAATAGACATATCTTCAGACGTTTGAACGCTCTCTGGATTTCTGAAAATCTCTTCTTCAGATATCTGAAGCACTATTGCTCAGACGTCTGACCGCTCTTTACTGTTGAGTACAAATCACTTTCATAACAAGTGTAGACCAAGCTTGAGCCATGGCGGTATTTTGCTGGACGCCGAAAACTACAAGTAGTTTTATAATAATAAGCATATATTCCAGTCTCGAGCCCAACTAATGAAGCCCAATAGAGAAGAACATAATGGCTTTTTGCATTAGATGAAATTGCTCAGGGATGAATTTTCCTGCATCGTCTTAAATTGAGCATAGAATCCTGATTGCTCCTTAAACATTAGACTATAAAAATTTATCTCTTAAATCTCCTCATAATTTTAAAGTTTGATACAGTGACATCCTAGGGAGTACTTAACAAGGTATCAAAACAGTCCAGGTTATGATACCATTTGGCATGCATTTAAAAATCGAAAAAATTATGTGTTGATATATTTGTTCATGATTAACCTCTCTATACCATTTTATATGAAGCATGATTCAATATGTTTGGCATATGGTATGAGAGAGCTGTTGGCCCTTCAATTTTTGTTGCTTGGTTGGATGATTTTCTTTCAAGTTGAATTGTGATGGCAGAGGCTTCAAGTTGACTATTCTGACAAATCCAACCAAACTTTGGGCTTAAATTTTCCAAGTCCATGTTCTAATCTTGCTATCAAATACAAGTTGGAAACAAGGCAGCTTTGTTTCACACTGAAGGAAAAGGGACTTCAAATATATTGGAAGCAAGGAAGAGGAAGTATCGTAGATGGATGGTTGTGGTATATCCTTTGCTCTTTTATTTTTATATTTTTCCGAAAATTGTAATATAAATTTATACAAGAAAAAGGCACTTATTTCATCGGTAGGATTATTTCGTCAGCTAACACCCGACGGAATAAACCTAAAAACCGACGAAATAAAGCCCAAATTAAATAAACGAAGGCCCATTATATTTTCGGTTATTCCGTCGGTTATCGACCGACGGAATAAACCTATTAATAAAATGGTGCCCGATCTCATATGAGAGCCCCAAAATCTCCCCCCTCTCCGAAAAAACCCTATTTCTCCAAATCCACCGCCGGCATTCGCTCCTTCCTCCTCCGGCGACGGCCGGGGACCCCTCCTTGTAAGTTCTCTCTCTCTCTCTCTCACTGTCTCGTTCCGCTTCCCAAAAGATGGTAAAGGTACGTGATGAGACCCACAACGTATTTACTATAAGAAGTTCATTTCACTTAATAAATATGTTAAGCGTATGTAGGTAATATAACAATATGCAAGAATAAAAAGAGTAATTAAAATAAACAGCAACTTTATTTATATTCAAATTCAAGTACAATGTCTGAAATAAAAGATACAATACTGGGAAACCTAAACAGTGGCTTACAAAAGATAAGTGCAGAAAAAGAAAATGGTAATCTGGGTGGGCTGTGAGCTGGTCCAAGTCCTCCTGGTTCAGCTTTATCTCGTCCGAATCCAATCCTCCTGACGAACTTTTGACGGAAACAAAACAAAAAGGAATGTCGTCAGCGAACTAGCGCTCGGTAAGTTCTTAAAAGAAATAAGTAAAGACAAATGAAGGTATGAAAATAAATAGAAACCAAGTAAATGTGAACAGATAAGGCTGTATGTGAGAATATCTAAGCATGTCATTTATATGTATAAGACAACTATTCTAACGTGGTTGTTTGTAGTTTGATAAAGAATGTATTCATGTATACGAGAGGAATCCACATAGACTAAGCTAATAGGAAGTACAAGGCCCCGTCAAAACTCACGGGACAACGACACAGGAAATCTCATTAGGTGTCTTTTAAAATGAAATTTCATGCCACAATATACGTTCCGTACCAACCTACCCCTTATCCCCGTGCATTGTAGTGTATAGTTCAAATTTACAGGTCTTGACCGAATCCATGAATATAAAAAGTTCAAGTTCAGGTTCAAGTGGTAATCAGATATTCAGGAATTCATATCAAGTTCATGTCAAGTTATATTCATGATTCGGTCAAGTCAAGTCAAACGTTCAAATTTAGGTTTGAGTTCGAGTTCAAGTCAAGATCGAGTTTGTATTCAGATTATAGTCATATCTTATTACTAGGTTTAATCTTGTGAATTTCTTGAGTTTGGAAAATATCAATAACCGCTGCACATGGACGACAGGATTTGTGTATTTTTCAAAAACGATTATCGTTTGATAATTTCCATCCTAAGGTTACGAAATATATTTAGGGAGAGATAAGTGGTGTATCATTGTCTCCAGCAATCTCGAGGTAACTAACAAAAGAAGATGTTATTCAAACCAATCTGCAATCTAAATACGTAATATAGACTAGTATTTAGCTTTCTTAGGATATTTTTGTAAGAATATCATTTAAAAATTATCGGGTTTTTTTAATTCTTCCTAAAATCTCGAATAAATTTTTAATAAAAATATGTTGTTTAAAAGCCGAGATTTTCGTATAGAAACGTATTTTATATTTTGTGGTGTTTTAGTGTAAAATTCTAACTTTTTAAAGTTTATGGTATTTTAATGAAAAATCTATCTTTTGAAAACTTGATGGTATTTTTGTGTAATTTTAATTTTTCATTTAAAAATATAGTTTTCAAAATTTGTTTTCATAGAAAAATACGGATTTATGATTCATATAATTTTCAAATGATTTAATTTGTTTTAAAAGTCGTGTTCTTTAAAATAGTTTTTTTTTTTATTTCCTTACGAGCACGAATTTTCTGTGAGAAGTTCTGCATCTCGCTCTACTATCATAAAGACATGCGATAACCCGCACCATCCACAAATGGATCCTCTAACGAGAGTTGTAGAGGCGTAATTACAAAGGTGTTAAAAATAACGATTCTTAAAAAGTGTTTTTTTTAAGTGAGGGTATTTTAATGAAATTTTTTATTTTAGATAAAAATTTAACCAAAATACCGTGCTATGAAACCATAGCGTTTGTGAGTAGGGTAGGTCATTACACCGTGAATTTTCTAGAATTATGGGTTAGGATAACATTAAAGGGCTATATGTACAAGTCATGGTATTTATGTGAAAATGTTTGATATATATTTATTTAACACGGAATTTTAAATACATACAAAAGTAAACGAGATGAATAATCTTTTAGAGTGGTGTTAGGAGTATTATTGTGACTTCTATTGCATAGCAAGGGTGATAAAAAATTTAAAAGAAAGTTTATTTAATCTAACTCCACTTTTGTCGATATTGTTTTAAGGGTGTTGAAAATGAATCGAAACGAGAGAGTAGAGAAAGGACTTACGGGTTTTTAAGCTTTGAAAAAAGAGAAAGATAATAAGAGGTCTTCGTGGAACCGTGGCAGCGTCGAGGGTACATCAAGGATCGAAGAATGGCTCCGGTCTTCGAAGGAACGACTTGAATTGAGCTAACTCCACTTAGTTTTCTGAATAGGGGAGAGTTAGGAGATGGGATGGTATTTATAGGAATAGTTTAGGGTATTTTAGTGCAAAAACAAAGGATTAATTTTCATTAAAATAAGTTTAATTTGGCTATATGAAAAGTATGCAAGTCTCTGGGTGAACTCAGGAGTTTTAAAGTATTAAACAGAGTTAAGGGGAGTCGAAAAGGTGCATGGACGAAGCACGGAGTCGATTGGGGCAAGAAGGCCTGCTGATCTCAGCTAACTGGCGGTTGTTGGATGAAGGCCACGTGCCTCGAAGTTCGTTCCCAATGTGTTGATCCTATTTAACACCTTATTTCTCCGGTTTAATTTTTTAGAAATTTTTCGTTTCTCCGTGTATTGCACATGCAACTCTTGGGCTTCCGAAAAGTTAAAAGAAAAAATATTTAAAATAATTTGGGCCAATGGTTTCGAACTTGCTGGTTAAACAACAACAGTGAAGAGTCTTAACCAGTAAACTACAAGTTACTTCTTACTTTTATTAAACAAATTAACTTATAATTTCTAATCAGGCTAAAATACACATTTCCATACATTGAACAAGTTAAAATTGTACAGAGATTTTAGAATCGTTACACTCACTCTCTCTCTGTTGTGCTACAGCCGCCGCCGGCGACCCTTCCTTCGTCGTATTTGTCGCCGATGTACTCCCTCCCCCTCCTGCAACTCGACCACCGGCCTCCATCCTCTCCTCATCTTTCTCCGCCGATCCTCTCCTCCTCGACGACCACCTCCTCACCGTCTCCCCTCACCGTCCTCTTCTCTCTCTCGTCGCCGACCCCCTCTTGTCTCATCGCCGACCCCTTCCCTACTTTCACCCCTCGCCGTCCTATTCTCTCTCGTCACCGCCCCCTCCTCACTCACCCCTCCTCACCGTCACCCCTCGCCGCCCCCTCTTCTCTCGTCGCCGACCCTCTCCAAACGCTGCCCCTTCGTTGTCCCCCTTCCAGCAACCGACCCCCTCCTCTTCTTCTTCTTCCTCCTCCTCCAATCCGTCGTAATCGATTCCCTCATCCTCCAGGTGTTGCTGCCCTAGCGACTCTCTTCTGCGATTGAGCTCGAGCCTGAGCCATAGCCTCTATTCCCAGGTAAGATTTTTTTTTATAAAATTTCAATTTTTAATGAGCATAGATTTATATTATCGTTATTTTTAGATCGTAAAAGTTTATTTCGTTGTAATTTAAACCGTCGGAATATACCCGATGGAAAAAAGTTTTTTCGTCGAGCTTATGGTTTTTACGTCGAGTAATACGAGTAATACCCGACCAAATAAACTACCATTTCTTGTAGTGAAATATTATTTATTATTGACTCTCATTTTGTAACATGGTAATGCGAAGCATATCTAGGAGCAAACAAATCGACATCTATGTCCGATCATGAAAGAAGAAAGAGAGTGGTCCATCAATGTTGCTGAACAAGTGCACCTAGGTGCGAAATAGAGAATAAATTAAAATATTTTTTGTATATATATGTTCAGTCATTATAAAGAATACAACTTATGTTCTATAAAACTGTCTGAAGTTCCGCCTCTTTCTTCTCTGTCCCAACACACTGAATAAAATCAGCATGACATAGGAAGAGGCATGGGAGCACTTCGCAACCGAACTTGTCATTGTATCACTCCATGTGCTTATTAAAAGCAGGGATATAAACGAATGCGAATGATCCAAGATGATTGTGTATCCACTTCTTATCATATAAGATAGTAATATTCATTTCCAATTATTATGTGCTCTAGTTCGCATGCGCCAATTACCATCGGATATAGATATTGTAACACCTATGTCCGTATCCGGCTTTTATATGCAAGTATGAAGGGTAAAGTTAGTAAATTTTGACTTTAGCCGATCTGGTTTTCCAATGCTTGTATCATATGCATATCCATTTCCGATTTTTACCAAACAAGTTCCGATACGTATTTGTATCCTCATTCGCATCGTCAATGATTATTGGATACAGATTTGGTAACATCTATATCGCTATGTATCCTATCTGTTCACATCCCTGGTTAAAATAACTCTGCATGCTCTAAATAATACGAGCTACATTTTGTTTATAAATTAACTCTCCAACCATATTCTCAATTTTATAAATATTATGGATTATACACAATAGAGGGAACATAGTGAGCATACAGGTGCTGGTCAACTAAAGAATCACCAATTAATCTTATTATATTTTTCTTGCTTTAGATATACATTAGCTAAACATAAATTACTCAAAACTTTAACCCTCCCTCCTAAATGAGGCGAATGAGGCCCTGTTTCGGAATGGAGTTAATTTTTTTGAGCCGCAGTTTCTGATGGGAGATGTGATATTCCTCGGATGTTGTCTCCCTTCGATCTGATAGCGAGCGGTTTTTAGCGGCTGAGATTTGTTCGGGAGGTTGTTGAGCGTATGGATCTCAATGAGTTGTTGGAAGTTGCTGAGGCCGAACTACCTGCAAGGGAAGTCCCGGTATGAGAGACCACCATAGGACCCTCCGACGATCAAATTAGTGTCGGGAAATAAGAGCAGCGTGGCGACCTATTGGGTTCAGTTCGAGTTACCTGAATCATCTGAGAGAGAGGTTTATATAGTGGCCGCGTAGAGCGCCCAGGCGCGAGATCATCGCCGCCAGTTACGTCCCTGCGTTATCCTCGCATTAATGGAGGGATATGCCCATTAATGCAGGGACGCGCTAGCGTGGGACGCGGAACGTGGGAAGGCAGATATCTCGCCCTGGCGAGATATGCAGAGCCGTTGCGGAGGCGCTTGGGTTCCGTGCTCTCGGTTGATCGGGATAGCCGAGAAAGCTCGGCCTGTCAGGAGGCTTGGAGACGAGCAGGAAGGCCGAGGAAGCACGGCCTGTCAGATGGCTTGGAGACGAGCAAGGAGACCGAGGAAGCTCGGCCTGTAAGATGACTCGAAGAGGAGCAAGAAGATCGAGGAAGCTCGCTGGACTGCTCGGAGGCAAGCTGTTGGTTGTTTGCTAGGTGAATGTGGAAAGTACTCAGGGAGGTCTCCGAAAGGTCGGATGCGTCCTCGGAGACGAAGTCCCGAGGAACGCCCATAATGCATCTCATTTATTCCACCTCCGTAGTTTTCGGGACGCGTCATCCGCCACGTGTCGTAATCTAAGGAGATACCACTTTTGAGTATCATCATTAGCCCCCCATTCTCGTTCCGACCTATTCATGGGTCGGGTCGAGAGTAGCCTGCTTGGTTTTTCTTCTGCTCAGTTGGTGCCGAGGATCATAATGTGGATCATCCGGGAACGACATGGCATTTGGAGGTTGCGTCGTTTCAATCTTTGGGCCCACGTATCGTCTCGTCGCGCGCCTGAATTTTCGCGCATATCCCCGATGGCATCAGCGGATCAGTGAAATGATTGCGCTTTAAAGAGGGGGGACCGTTTCAGTCGATTCATCAATTGGGGTACATGCTACGTGTCGGACGTCGGTTGGCGAGCGAGCAAAGTTGTCTTTAACTCCTGCGATCAAAGAGACGTCCCCAATGGTCGACCGGCACGTGGAGCTTCGACTGCCGCTAGGTGCGACGTTTCGTTTTGGCGGGAATTGATCTAGGCCGTAGGATATTCTCTTTGGGGTGTATAAATAGGAAGGGACCATCCTAGGGCCAACACTTCGCTTCAATTCCCTTGTGCTGCTTGAAGATTGCTCGGAACTCCTCCGCATAGATCGAATCTTGCGTTGATTTTTCCTCGGCGAGTCCTTTTCTTTGAATCAGGTGAGATGTCTTCCTCCGATGTGTCTATAGATGTAGTAAGGGTAGAGTCGGGTGATGAGGCTCCAATTGCTGGGGCCGAGTCCAGTGGGTCTTTTTCCTTTTCGGCTTCAGATAGCCGAGTGGGTTCTTCTTCTACAGCGTCTTCTGTGTCGGGCTCGACCCTTAGAGTCAGGGCTGCCCGAGTCACTCGACATTGGGCGGCGACAAGGGCTCCCAAGGTGCGCATCGGGAATACCCGTAATGCGCCCTCTGTCTTGAATCTCATGGTTGAGCTCTCCGACATCCGGACTCGATTCCATATTCCCTCCAATTATTCACTCCGTCTGGCTAGAGAGGGTGAACGGGTAGACCAGGTGCGATACAAGGAGGTTTCCCTGTATCTGGAAGCATTCCGAGCAGGAATGCGTCTGCCCTTCTCACCAGAGGTTTGTGCGGTACTTCACTGCTTCCAACTTGCCCCGGGCCAGCTAGCACCGAACTCGTGGAGGATCCTCATCGGGTTTCTGGTCCGGTTAAAACTTGATCAAATCCCCTTTAGTTTGACCCTCCTCTTGTCTTTTATTTGCTATAAAAATCATCCCGGTACCAGTAAGGAGGAGCCGAGCTGGGTGTATTTTTCGTTTAAAAAACGTAGGGGAGGGACGGCCGGGTCGGAGGTAGTGGTTATCCCTTCTTCCATCCATGAATGGAAGGAGAAGTACGTATTCCTCGATCCACCGGAGGGCAAGGATTGGCATGTGCCCACACAGTGGCATAGGGCCGACAGCCCGAGGTCAAAGCAATCGACCTCCCCCGAGGCGAGGGTGGTGTCCCAGTGGGAACCGCTCCAGCGAGCCGACGTCCTGCTTTCCAAGCAGGTACTGAGCTGGGCTGGGCTCAGTCATGCGTGTTTCTTGGGTAAGTTAGGGTTTTTGACGATCTGTTTATACTTTGCTTAAGTTTCCTTTGCCTTTTCAATGTCGCTGGCCTTTTTCTCCTGTGTGTTCTTTTTTTGCAGAGCCCATGGACCGATCAAAAATCATGGCTGCCTTGGCTGTGAAGGCCCAAGGAAAAAAGTCCGGCAGCTCCAACCCGTCCCGACCCGGTTCAAGCACGACCCCGAGGCAAACTCCTCCGGCCAGGCCTTCCGCAGCACCCTCAGTCCCGGAGGAGCACCGTGGGGGGAGGGTCAGAAGCATGTGCGGGACCCGGCGTCCCGGGTGAGGAAGGAGGAATCTCCCCCCGCCAAGGAAATCTCCTTCAAGAGACAGAAGCGGGTGGTCTCTCGGCCACCCCCTACCAGGAACCAAGTGCAGGAGAATGACTTCTGCATTGAGGTGCCCTCGGGGCTATCCGTAGCCGACAGCTTGTTGGCGAACATGGAGAAAGCGGCTGGGACCAAGATTCCCCGGGGCACCATGAAGGCCCAAGTGACCGCGATTGCCTAAGATGCGGTTCAGGTCGGTGTTTTCTTTCTTAAGGAATCACTCAAGTTTTATTTTCTCGGTTTCAGTTTTCTAACATATTTTTTGTTTTCCTCAAGTCCTCCAGCACTGTGCTCTCCTCGTCCACATGGAGTCCGAGGAGGTAGCCCCGGCAATGAAGAAGGCGGGCGAATCCTCCTCGCGGCAGGAAGAGTTTCGCCTTCAATTGCAGCAAGCGGAGGAGAAGGCGGCCATTCATGACTCGAGATTGGTCATCGAGGGGCTGACAAACTCCAAGCTTAAGGAGTCCCATCGTCTTCTAACCGAATCCAACTGGCAATTCAAGCCAAGATGGAGGAGACGAACGACCTTTACAACTCCATGAAAAGGTCGAGGTACGCCTTCAAGAAAGATGCTTTGGACGTGGCGAAGCTTGCCGAGAGCCGGGTGGAGAAGGCCATGGAGGATTACAAGACGTCCGATCAGTTTTACCTTGATCTCGCCGAATCCGCAGCCGTCGGGTGGCACAAGGCCCTCGATGCCATCAAGGAGTCTATGCCGAAGTTTATCGACGACGAGCTGCGTGCTAAGTTCCCTTTCACCGAGGAAGAGCCGCAGGGGGAAGCGCCAAGCTGGCTGCAGTAGGCGAGGTTGTCGACGGAAGCGCTGAGCCTGAGGTCACCGTTTTGGCCTTTGATGGTGGCGTCGAGCAGAGAGAGATCCCGGCCGAGCGGGCGGTCTGAGCTATCCTCCCCCTCCCCAATTTTCTTGTATCTATTTTTGTTTTAGATTTTTGTAAGCCTTCGGGAATTTTTGTAAGGCTGAGGAGTCCACAATACCTTTGTACATAATGTCGATCATGAATAAAGTGTGCTCTTTCTTCGCTCAGATATCTGATCAATCTACAAGTACTTTAGCTCGTATACTTTTCATTATTCGAATCTTTATTCTGCAAGTATTTTTAGCTCATAAGTCTCTTTATCTTGCTAACGTAAGGTCGATGTCCTCCCTTTCCCTGGAGTCGAGGTGGCGATCGCGCACCGGGTATGAATCGATTGATAGCCAAGTGTAGGAAGGTCGGTATCCTCCATTTTCCCGGAGTCGAGGTTGTAGGGTGTTTTTATTCACCCCATTAAGATGGGAATGCGCGTCGCTTGTCAGGCGCATTACAGATTCCCCCTGCTTAGGATAGGCTGGGGTTTATTAATTGTGGGGATCCGAATCTCCTGCAGCCGCGAACTAAGCAGCCGTTAATTACCCCTCGCCCTTGGAGCGAAGGAACCTCCGATTGACGGGTCAAACTGGTCATGCGAACTCAATGTGCAGTGTACGTGTGTTGTGTTTTGAAGGGGCTTAGGTATATCGTTGGCCTCGCAGAGTTTACGGGGGTCCCGCTATCCGGATAGCGGGCTGGGGGTCAAGGGGGCTAGCAGTCCCCTTGCGGGGTGTAGGACAACGCCTCGTTAGAAAAAAATTTCCAACAAGGGACCTGTTTTGGGTGTGGAAGGCATGAGAAATGAGGGGTGAGGAGCGTCTTAAAGACGCGAGCATGGTACGTGGGCGCTAGATGCCTACGGGTCACGTGCCTGGCACGTAGACGTTTGGCGCCAGCGGGTCACATGCCAGGCGCGTGGGCGCTTGGCGCCTGCGGGTCATGTGCCAGGCGCATGAGCGCTGGGCGCCAGTGGGTCACATGCCCTGCACGTGACCGCTAGGCGCTGGGCACCCGCGGGTCACGTGCCATGCACGCGACCGCTGGGCGCCGGGCGCCTGTGGGTCACGTGTCCTGCACGCGACTGCTGAGCGCACGTGGGCATTGAGTGCCCGCGGGTCACGTGCCCTGCACGCGACCGCCGAGTGCCCGCGGGTCACGTGCATAGCACGCGATCATTGAGCACCTGTGGGTCACGTGCGTGGCACGCGACCGCTGGAAACACCAGCGGAAAAGGGGCTTAGCCCCTGGGCTAGGAGTTGAACTCCCAAGGGGTTTTGGAGTTGAACTCCTAATAGGGATTATATATAGATTTAGAGTTAAACTCCTAAAAAGGTTTTATTTATGGAGTTAAACTCCAACAGATTTTGAATGGAGTTAAACTCCTAGAAATGTTTGAAGATGGTCAGAGGGGACCCCTTTCTTCTCCTCTGAGCCCTGGGTTTTCTCTTGAGCCTTAGATCTTCCAAAGTGGAATTTTTGGAGATCGGTCTCCTTCTTCCTCCTCTCTGTTGACTGGATCTTGGAGAAAAGGGGGTGAGATTTAAAAAATCTCCCCTTTTGGAGATTTGATGGAAGATCTGAGTTCCCCTTCAAGGGTTTTATGGTGAAAATTGTTTCTTTTTGGAAAAAGAAAAGTTAAACTCTTGATTTAATTCAGAAAAGAGAAGAAGGTTTAGAACCTTGAGGAAGAAGAAGCAGGCACAAAAACCTTAGAATCTTTGGGGAGAATGAATTCTTTTTTTTTATTTCATCATGTTGTCTTATATAGGCTTACAAATTTACACAAAGCCCCTTGGGCTTTACAAAAATGGCATTTTTTCCCATTCCATACCCCATGTGCTCATTTCTTTTTGCACATGAGTCATGGGCTTCAAAAATTTGGCTTTTTGCCCATTTATTTTACATTCATGCATGAAAATTATATCAACTTATTTATTACATAATTTTATTTTGGCATGGGAGAGGCCGGCCGCGGGGCTCGACTTAGGTATGGGCCCACTTGATCTGGGCTTGGGCCCGCTTACTTGGGGTTGACTTTGACATTGACTTGGTCAACCGGGGTGTAATTTTTGACCCCAACAGAGGTGGCGATCGCGCATCGAGTATGAATCGATTGATAGCCAGGTGTAGGAAGGTCGGCGCCACTCGATTCCACCCAGCCGTCTCGTGGTGAGGGCTTTGGATCCACGGTGTTTGTTTGGGCAGGAAGCTGCCCCTTTGTGGATGAGCCGAGCAAGAAGTTACCCGGCTGTCTCGTAATGAGGGCTTTTGATCCACAGCGTTTGTTGGGCAGGAAGCTACCCACTGTGGATGGGACGAGCAGGAATCTGCTCAGTGGCCTCGTGATGAGGGCTTTAGATCAACTTCTTTGTAGGGCAGGAACCTACCCCTTTGCGGATGAGCCGAGCAGGAAGCTATCCGGCCACCTCATGAGGAGGGATTTTGATCCACAGTGTTTATTGGGAAGGAAGCTACCCGCTGCGGATGGGCCGAGCAAGAAGCTGCGCGACGGCCTCATGATGAGGGCTTTAGAGCCACAGCGTTTGTTAGGCAGGAATCTACCCGCTGCGGATGGGCCGAGAAGGAAGCTGCACGGAGGCCTCATGATGAGGTCTTTAGATCCACAGCGTTTGTTGAGCAAGAAGCTACTCGCTGCGGATAGGCCGAGAAGGAAGCTGCATGGCGGCCTCGTGATGAAGGCTTTAGATCTACAACGTTTGTTGGGCAGGAAGCTACCCGCAGCGGATGGGCCGAGCAGGAAGCTGCGCGGCAGCCTCGTGATGAGGGCTTTAGATCCACAGCGTTTGTTGGGCAGGAAGCTACCCGCTGCGGATGGGCCAAGCAGGAAGCTACGCGGCGGCCTCGTGATGAGGGCTTTAGATCCACAGCGTTTGTTGGGCAGAAATCTACCCGCAGCGGATGGGCCAAGCAGGAATTTGCTCGGCGTCCTCGTGATGAGGTCTTTGTTAACTCTCTAGTTTCTTCTTAGGGAATCGTTCAACCTCTCTTGACCCGTAAAGCAGGGGAAGGGTGACCGTCATGGGTGACATGTGGCGGTTCCCTATCGGGAAAGTGCGATATTCCGTGATTCGCGTCGTTTGCGCGAGTAAATCTCGGCCGTTGGAAAATTCTTGTTGAGGCTATAAATACCGAAGGTATGTTGGTTTCTTCCTAGGCTTGTATCCTCTGAAAATGAACGGCCGCGTGTATACCATCAGGAAGATCGTTTCTCGTGATGATGTATACTTTTACAACCTTGATCGTTCCGAGAAGATGTACGAGGCGGTGATAGGCCGTCTAGAAGGCCATTGTAGGCGTCTGCTTCCCTGGCGATCTCCTTTTCTTCAGATGCTAATTTATGCGATATGGAGGACTTCCCCGGGTCTGTACAACACGTTGTCTCCGCAGTTAATGGACGATGCATTCGACAAAGTGCACACTGTCCACGGGCTTAGTCTGATCTCAAAAAGTAGGCGGGATCGCTCGGTGGACCTCCTTCTTGAGAGTTTTCAGCAAAGATTGGTCGTCGCATCTTGCTCGGCTGACGGGGTCCCCCGGGAGTCCGTGGCTTCTAGGGTCCACGAATACCGTCGGAGGGAGCGGGTCGAGGCTGCTTGGGCTCGGCTGGAAGAGCTTTCTTCTGTGTACCACAACCAATGTTTCCTTAATTCTCGGCCTCCTTTGTTGTAATTTTTGTAAGGCTGACGAGCCCTTAATACCACTTAAAAAATAAATTTCTCTTTTGTTGAGGTGCATTGTCTCTTTTTACCCCTTCAGTACATTTTATACTCTTTCTTAAAAAGACCTAGGAGTCTCGGAACCGAGAAAAGGAACAAAAGAGGTCTCCTAGCTTAGGAGACTTAATTAAATGCAAATATGAATTATATTATTTCAAAAGAGGCTACATGTTTATTTATACAACTTAAGCTTCTCGGCGTTATAGGGCCAAAGAAAATTACGCCCCCCGGGCGTCCTGCAGGTGGTATGCTCCACCAAATAAAGCCTCTGTTAAAAAGAATGGTCCGTCCCACTTCGGGGAGAACTTATGTAGTCTCTCTTGGTCCACGAACTTGTTTCTTCGTAAGACCGGATCTCCCGTCTTGAAGGCTCGATGTTTAACTCGTGCATTGTAGTAGCGGGCGGTTTGCTGCTGATAGACGGCTGCCCTGATTTGCGCTCGATCCCACTTTTCCAGTAGGACGTCCAAGTTGCTTCGGAGCGCCGAGGTGTTAGCTTCGTCGTCGAAGTATTCGACCCTATAACTGGGCAGTCCAATCTCCGCGGGGACCATCGCCTCGGTGCCGTAGCAGAAGCTGAATGGGGTTTCTCCCGTGGATGTTTTCTTTGATGTTCGCAATGCCCATAGCACTCATGGCAGTTCTTCGACCCGGTAGCCCTGCCTTCCTTCCAAGCGGGCTCTGCGACCGCGGATGATGCATCGGTTGGCTACCTCTGCCTGCCCGTTGCATTGAGGATGTGCGACTGTGGCAAACTTCATCAATATGTGGTAATCGCTGCAAAACTCCTTGACTTTATCATTTTCGAAGTTGGTCCCATGGTCGGTAACTATGCACTTTGGGATCCCAAATCGAGAAATTATATTGTTCTGCAGGAACTTTATCGTATAGGTGGCGTCCGGTTTCCTAATGGGTACGGCCTCTGTCCATTTCGTGAAATAGTCCACTGCGACAAGGATGTATCTGTGCCCGCCCATGTCGGTGGAGAGTTGGCCCACCATATCCATTCTCCATTGTGCAAACGACTAAGGGGAACTAAGTGGCGTTAGCTCGGTGGCGGGGAGACGAAGTATGCTGCCGAAGAGTTGGCAACTCTTGCATCTTCTGACCAGCTTCTCGGCATCCTGGTGCAATCTCGGCCAATAGTACCCTTGCAGTAGATCCTTTTGGACCAAGGTTCGGGCCGCTTGATGTGCTCCCCCGACCCCTTCATGTATCTCACGCAGAACGTAGTCAGCCTCGTGGGGGTCGATGCACTGGAGCAGAGGCTAAGTGTATGATTTTTTATACAGGTTTCCGTTGCTCCAGACGAAATGTCGTGCTTTGGCCTAAAGCTGGCGAGCTTCTCCTCGGTCTTCGAGAAGTACACCGCCCTTTAGGAACTCCATGAGGGGCTTTCTCCAATCCCGGCCTTTTTTCCTGAGTTGTGTAGATTTGGAGTGTTATCTCTCCGTCTTCTGCGCTGGGCCGTGGTAAGACTTCGAAGATGATATTTCTCTTATGGTTGGCCGAATAGGATGAAGCGAGCTTGCTCAAGGCGTCGGCTCGGGTGTTCAAGTTTCTGGGAATCTGCTCCACTTGGACTTCGTCGAAATTTTTTCGAAGTCTTTTGACTTCGGCCAGGTATTTTAACATGAGTGGCTCCCGGGCTTCGAAAATCCCGGTTACTTGGCCAACAACCAGTGTGGAGTCGCTGCGAATGATTCACAGCCCTACCAACAAAGCCCCGTATTCCGCTGTGTTGCTCGACGCTCTGAACCCGAGCTTTAAAGAGTATTCCATTTCTGCTTCGTCCGGGCCGCGGATAATTAAGTCGGCCCTGCTCCCCTCCTCGGTAGAGGATCCGTCCATGTAGAGCACCCAGTTCGGGATGGGATTGGGTGCCTCTTCGACCGAGGGACGTGGTTCGAGGCCTTGCGCTGCTGTTCTTTCTTTAGCGGGAATGGTGCATTCGACAACGAAATCTGCTAAGACCTGCGCTTTGATGGCTTGTCGGGGCGGTACTTGATATCGAATTGGGACACTTCCCACCTCCATTTCTCTAAATGACCATACGACTAGGGGAAGGCGAGAATAGACCCTAAAGGTCGCTCGGTGAGGACAAGGATTGTGTGCGCTTGGAAATAGTGTTGAAGTTTTCTGAAGGCGATGACAAGTGACAGGACTATCTTCTCTATGGTCGGGTATCTTGTTTCCGCATCCTTGAAGACATGGCTCACGTAGTAGACCGACCTCTGTGTGCTTTAAAATTCTCTGACAAGCACCGAGCTTGCAGCCTGGTCGGAGACGGCTAGATATAATAATAGCTCGTCTTCCTCGACCGGTCGGGTGAGCAGTGGGGGAGTCACTAAGTGTGCTTTGAGTTGCTAGAAAGCGTTCTGGAATTTCTCAGACCATTCGAACGTAGGAATTTTCCTTAGTGCCTAGAAGAACGGGAGGCACTTCTCTCCGGATCTGGACATAAAGTGATCCAGGGCAGCCACCCTTCCCGTGAGGCGCATAATTTTGACATTGCTCTTAGGCATTGCCATATTGAGGATGGCGTTGATCTTTTCTGGGTTTTCTTCGATTCCTCAATGGGTAACCATGAACCCGAGGAACTTCCCACCGGTGACTCCGAACACACACTTAGCTGGATTCAGCTTCATTTTGTACTTGTGCAGGACGTCGAATGTCTCACCGAGGTTTTAGTGTGCCTGGTTGAGGAGACGGATTTTACGAGCATATCGTCGACGTAGACTTCCATATTTCTCCCAATCTGTGGTTTGAACAGCTTGTTGACCAGGCGTTGATACGTGGCCCCTGCGTTCTTGAGTCCGAAGGGTATCACTTTGTAGCAGTATACCCCCCGATCCGTGGTGAAGGCGGTAAGCTCTTCGTCGGCCGGGTTCATCCGGATCTGATTGTAACCAGAGAAAGCGTCCATGAAGCTCAATATTTCATGGTCGGCCGAACTGTCCACTAGCTGATCTATCCGAGGAAGTGGATAGTTATCTTTGGGGCAAGCTTTGTTCAGGTCCGTGAAATCGACGCACATGCGCCATTTCCCATTTTCCTTCTTGACCATGACCACATTCGCCAGCCAATCTGAGTAGTCTAGGTTCCTGATGAAGTTGGCTATGAGCAATCGATCTACCTCGTCTTCTATCACCTTTTGTTTAACCGGCACAAAACTTCTCTTCTTTTGTTAGATGGGTCAGGCTTGCGGGTCAACCCCGAGCTTGTGGGACATCACTTTGGGGTCGATCTCAGGCATGTCCGCGGGAGTCCAAGTGAATACGTCTGAATTTCCCCGGAGGAAACGGATCAAGTCTTCGCAGTGGTCCCCGGTTAAGAAAGAACCGATCTGGACCGTGCGGCCATCGATTCCTTCTTCGAGAGGGATTTCCGTCAATGCTTCCACCGGGGCACCTCAAATTTCTCTTTGGTCGTCGCTTGTATCTAAGGACCCTTGGAAATCATGTGCGTCCTCAAAATCATCGCCCTGCTCTCTGGTGATGGACGTCGAGGCAAGGCAAATCTTAGCGGTTTGCTAGTCTCTATAGGCCCGGTCTATCCCCCCTTGATCTAAAGGGAATTTGATCGCAAGGTGATAAGTCGAGATCTGGGCCCGGACGACGTTCAAGGTAGGATGTCCCAGGAGAATGTTATAGGATGAAGGGACCTTGGCGATGAGGAAGTCCACTAGTAGGGTTCGTGTATTTCCCACTTCCCCAAAGTTGAGGAGGAGGGTGACCGATCCTTTGGCCGGGACGGAATGGTTAGTGAACCTAGAGAGGACATGGGAGGTAGGTCGAAGGTCGGATGGTCCTAGCCCCATACGCTGGAAACATTCGTGGAACAAGATATCCGCCGAGCTCCCTGAGTCGACCAATATTCTCCGGACCTCGTAACGGTGGACTCTGGCCGTTATCACGAGAGGGTCATTATAAAGAAGCGATATGCCGTGAAGGTCTTCATCGGTGAAGATGATCGGTTCGTCCCTCCTGCGCCTCTTGTGTGGTATATTGCTTACACCCTCGACTGGGAGGATGTGGTGGTTCCCCCCACTTTCCCGAGCTGGATTTGAGGTAATGACCATGATTTGCCCGATCTTTAATTCCCCGGGAGGGGTTTGGTCCTTTTGCTCCCGCTCCGCCTGCCGCTTGTCCCGCAGGTATTTCGCCAGGTGTCCAGAGCAGATCAACTCCTCGATATAGTCACGGAGTTGTTTGCAGTTCTCAGTCGGATGACCCTGCGACCTGTGGAAGGCGCAGTATGGGCCGCGGAGACGCTTGCCCGCTCTTTGGATGACTGGCTGGAGCTTAAAAAACCTTTCGCCCTTAGCTTCCTCCAACAGCTCGATCTGGGAAATATTTAGAGGAATGTACTCCTGAAACCTCGGGGAGTAAGTGATTGGTCTAATTTTAAAGAAGTGTTTGTAGAATAACCGCAATCAATAACGGCGTCGCGTGTAGCTAGACCGAGATGAGTACGGGTCGTCCTCACGGAAACGTTGAATCTTTCAATATTACTTTAGACGTGTTGAAAAGGAGGAAGAATAGAAAAATAAAGAATAGTGAAAAATAGTTTCTAGATCTACGTCAAACACGGATGTAGATAATAGATCTAGTTTAATTACGGATGTAGATTTTATGAGAAGGATTCTTGTAGGGTTTGTTCGAATTTAGTAGTCAAGAATGATTAATAAAGATTACTCCTTTTATCTATTGATAAATTTAAAACTAGATTGATAGTGATGAATGAGTATAAAGGTTCTTGGAAGAAACTAGGGTTTCCACACTATTGACCCTTGTCCCTTCATTAATCTCTATTCATGTCTAGCCCTTAACAAAACAATTGTTAATCTGATCTCAAATCGCGGTCGAGCCTATCAATAAATTGATAGCGCGCCCGATAAGGATGCTAACATTTATTTTGCTAAAGTTTATAAAATTCATAAGACTTAAAAGGACTTAAGAAATTCTTCATCTTCCATTGATCTACCATAATCCTACGAACCCTATCAAGCGGTGAATTACTCGCGCATGATAGAGATAACACGCCTCGATTATTAGTGTTCGTTATTGTTATCTATATTCTCGTATACTTGTAGTTCGTCCTTATAGTTGTTCGTGCCGTATACTTATTTAAACCCATCCTTTTGTATGTTGTTCTTACATATATATACCTTCAAAAATTTATCCATCCGCTTTAAGTAAATCACTATGTATTAGCGTTCGATGGGGTAACTTTTCGCTTATTATTTTATAGCTTGTCGTTCTTTTAAATTTCGAGGACGAAATTTTTGTAAGGGTGGTATGATGTAATACCCAGCCCCTTTTATACCAATATCTGTATTTTTGTTACTCTTGAATTTTTATTTAATTTATTTAATTTTATTTCTTCTAAACCCTAAAACCCAAACCCTATTATATTTTATTTTTCCAAATTCTTCCTTCAGCCCGGCCCTTTTTATTTTCTCATTCTTTTATTTTTACCCTAGCCCAGCCCGTGTCACCCAATCCCAAGCCCATTCCTTTTTTAATAACTTAATTTCCTTTTTTCTCTTAAAACCCAGCCCATCCCAACTCGGCCCACTCCCCTAACCCGCGCCCGCTCAGCCTTCACCCGACCCGCTTCGTCCCCATCTTCCCCAACGGCTCTTTCCCACTTTTCCCGCTCCCTGTCCCTCGCGACCCACTTCCTCCGCCAACGCCCACGCCCACGCTCGCGAGCGTTACCCACGACGCACGCCCCTCAACCCCTCCTCGTCGTCTCCCCTTCTCTCTCCCTCACATTTTAACCCCTCCTCCGCGCTTCCGCTCCCTCTCTCAAAAACTCACCTGCATTCCCCCACCACCGAGCACCCAACTCCACTCCGGCGACCTGCTGCTCCTACCTTCCTCCTCAATCACTACCAACCTCTCCACACCGCCGACGAACTCCCAACACCATTTTCTCGCCTCCGACTACCATCACCGAGCCCCCTCCTCCTCCGCCACGTCACCTCCACCGATCACGACTCCCCTCCCCGACCGCTCTCCACCGACGACAACCAGAACCGACCAGCCATCACTCCTCCAGCATCCCTCCGACGACCTAACAACCCTCGCCTCCATCTCAAACCCCCACTCATTCACTACCTGCACCCGAGCTCTACCCCCTGCACCCTCTCGCCGGCAGGCCCACTGCATCTCGTCGACACCCCCGCACCATCGTCGACCCCATCATCATCATCATCATCATCGTCGCCATCATCCTCTCTCTCTCTTGATCTCTCACTCTCTCTCTCTTGATCTCTCTCTCTCTCTCTCTCTCAATCTCTCTGTTCTCTACCTCTCTCTCTCGATCTCTGACTCTCTCTCTCTCTCTCAATCTCTCTGTTCTCTACTCTCTCTCTCTCTCTCTCTCTACACTTATCTCTCTCTCTCAACACTCCTCCCTCTCTCTATATCTCTTTCTCACTCTCTCTTGATCTCCCTCTACCCCATCAACAACCCGAGATCCTTGCTCCCCGCCTCCTTCACCTAGCTCCCAAGTTCACCATCTCCAACTACGACAACCACTGCCCGAGCTCTTTGCGCCGTCAGCCACTGCCGGAGCATCAGACCACCGCCGCTGAACCTGTGAGCCACCAAATCCCCCTTCGTCGCAACCGCTGAGCTACCAAGCTCAAGCTCCACCGAGGCCAATCTTTGCCGTATTTGAGTCGTGATCGCGTCGTGCCATTGCAATAGACCGCGTCGCTGCCGTGCATTCCCGAGACGTCTCCAGGCAAGTTCTCTACTTGCTACATGCTAAATTATGTTTGTTACAAACTAAAATCGTATAGATTCCGTAGTTACTTTTCCCGATAAAGTATATGGCGTACCTGTTCGATACATGATCCCAATGAAAATACTCACCAAATTTGACGGAACTGGATTGTTTATATTGGTCCATGTAGTGATGAATATCGTGTATAAATCTCACTGGAAAATATGACCGTTAATGACTAAAATGTATACCCCCAAGTATATCTGTAAAACTGGAATTTTCTGGTACCTGAAAACCGTTAAAATCACCATAAATTATATACATATTAGAATGATGCGTTCGAGGGTTTAAATCGAAGTCGACTCGACGAACTATAACCCTATTCAAGTTTATAATGATTTCTGTACTTCAATTGTGACGATACTTGGATCGGAGTGCGACTCTGGACTGCAGTCCAGAGCGACTCTAGTTATTGGTTACTGTCCCGTAATGGGTACCACACTGTTTTCTTAACTCGTAGAATGCGGAACTCTACTGTTTATTAAAGGTGAATCTGTTATCTAGACAACACAAGTGGTTTCATTCTGTTTCGTTATCGTTTGTTATTTAATCTGTAATTTAATAGATGGGGACATATAACAGTCCCAACAGAATCAGAATTTGACATACTAGTATTGAACAGTGTATATCTCCTGACGTACAGACGCGATTGAAGATCCGTCTATTGAGTTGAAAACCTTATTGTAAATCCTAGATTTCATTCAACTGTAGCATCGCTAAATTCTGATGCCAACTGGGATTAAAGTGCGTTGCAAAACGGACTTCTGATTCTGAAACCGGATTTCCAGCCGTGAACGCTTAAAATGAAATGGCTATAATTAGTGATCCTGGAACCCGATTGGCATGAAACGAAATTCGATAGATAGATAACTGGACATACTATTTGTTCCCCGTTCATCGTTTCGCTAAACTATACACGTATGATTTATGATAAATTGTGCAAGTGGTAGATTACTGATTTATGACATCCTAATCATGCTTTACATACTGTTTACGCATCATATCATACATATGTCACTGCATTGATAACCTAATGATAATGTGCATTACCCAGTGTTAGGTATTAGTGATGATTGTGGCAAGTACGTAAGTGTTCGTACATGAGTGAATAAGTGAAAGTGACACGTACTTGTACACAATCAGTGAACATTATTATTCTATTGCATTGTCGATGTCTGTGGGACACATGTACGTGTGACTATAAGTGGTATGGGACACTTATGGAAACTCTTGCATGGGTGTCACAGATAAGGCACCAGACACAGCCATTTATCTTAGATATTAGTCGGGACGTGCTTGATGGAGGTCCTGCCTCCAGTTCTCGCGCAGACTTGTCACAGACCGATTAGTATTTGAGGTTATGGTTAGCGTTTGATATAGACCACGGGGTGTGGGTAGTTTGAGTGTGAGTTCAACAGAATCTCGGGAGTCCCTTGCCGGCTTATATATATGGAGATATATGGAGATTTACAGGGTACATGATTATTACCGTGAGTTACATGTTGGGCCCGTGGTCCCTTGCCTTTGGGTTCTACCCTTGGATGGAGGACACTCACAAGTGGTTGACTCTCATACTTGGACTGACGATAGGCTTAGTGACCTGTACAGTGAGACTTAGAGACTGATAGGGATAATGACATTGATATACATTTCTTACTATGTTGACATACCTGGCATACGATATTACTGTTTTACTGTTCACCTGATCCATCAGACACTTCATTGATTACTGCATGTTCATACCTATACCGTCTTGATTTACTGTTATATATATCTATTATCACTGTTCGAGTTGTCACTCGTATCTATATATTATATTGCTATTGTGTCGCTCTGATGACCTGAGTATGCATGCTCAGTGTGAGGAGTGGATCTAGCCTGGACCAGGACTAGACGTACATCGCGGACATCTTGATCAGCTATCCAGAGTTATACTTTTTTATTCCCATCAGGTCAGTTCTTATATTGTTTTGTTTCAGTTACTGCATTTCTCATTACCTGCGCATTATTTACTGATTACCACGTAAAGCTAGAAGCCGAAGTGTGACTACGGCAGGATATTTCCTTGACCGTAGAAGCATGGCTGGCCTTGTCAACCTCTCGTATTCCGTATTTTGGGAAGCGGGGCGTGACAGCGGGAGATCAACTTATAGGTGGAGAAGCTTCTGAAGAGCGTTTCCCACAGACAGCGCCAACTAATGGGGGCTGTGATCTCCCTCAGATGTTTTCCTCCGTCGATCTGGTAGCGAGCGGTTTTTAGCGGCTGAGATTTGTTTTGGAGGTTGTTGAGCGTGTGGATCTTAATGGGTTGTTGGAAGTTGCTGAGACCAAGCTACTTGAAAGGGAAGTTCCGGGGTGGGAGACCACCGTAGGACCGCCGTAGGACCCTCCGACGATCAAGTTAGTGCCGGGAAATAAGAGTAGCGTAGCTACCTATTGGGTTCAATTCGAGTTACCTGAGTCGTCTGAGAGAGGGATTTATATAATGTTCGCCCCTGTGTTATTCTCACATTAATGGCGGGATATGGCCATTAATGGGGGGACGCACTAGCGTGGGACGCGGAATGTGGGGAGGCGGATATCTCGCCGTGGCGATATACGCGGAGCCGTTGCGGGGGCGCTTGGGTTCCGCACTCTCGGTTGATCGGGAAAGCCGAGAAAGCTCGGCCTGTCAGATGGCTCAGAGACGAGCTAGGAGACCGAGGAAGCTTGACCTGTAAGATGGCTCGGAGACGAGCAAGGAGATCGAGAAAGTTCGCTGGACTGCTCGGAAGCAAGCTGTTGGCTGTTTGCTAGGTGAATGTGGAAAGTTCTCAGGGAGGTCTCCAAAAGATCGGATGCGTCATCGGAGACGAGATTCTGAGGAACGCCCCTAATGCATCTCATTTATTCCACCTCCGTAGCTTTCGGGATACGTCTTCCGCCACATGTCGTAATCTGAGGAGATACCACTTGTGAGCATCATCAGTTTCAGAAAGTTAGGAGGCTTAACTCGAAAATGCTAACTTTTCCTTATTTGGAAACCATTTTGGAGTTGAGATGACTGCAAAATTTCTATCCAAGAATGCAATTATCTCAACTCCCATCTAATCAAAGTTAGAGATGTTGGAGTAGGAGAGCAAAAATGGATGACGAAGTTGAATTTTCGATTCTGAAAAACTTATCTGCAAAGAAACAATTTTGAAACTTCATCCAAGTTTTTACTAAATATTGAAAAATCCAACCAAGGCCTGACAAGAGATAACTTCATTTTTGGAGTTTGGAACCTGCAAAACACCCTCAAACTGCAGTTCAAAATAAAACTACAGTCAGCCTAACTTCATTCCCAAACCAGGCCTGAATATATATATATATATATATATATATATATATATATAAAGTAGAGACAGGATAGACATATGTGTCATGCATTTTGTGTGAACAGGGCATGGAAATATAATGAATGCCTCTTGCATGCATTTAGCAAATACATTCTGATGATGCTCAGTACTGAAAACTTCCCAGATCATCACACGTGGCAGATGACGTGTTCCAAGGTTTACGGGAAATGAGCAAGAACGGTACATTGAAGGCATACCCCGGGCCTTCGACCCGAGGATGTTCTCGACCTTCAACGACCTCCCAGAACACTCCTATGCTCGTCCTACAAATAACCATTGGCTCACCTCCGATCCCTCCTGCACCTTAGTCCTCCTCAATCCTCCCAGCTCGCCTCCGAGCTATCACAGAACCAAGCTTGCTCGGCCTCCCGCTCGCCTTCGAGCCTCCCGCCGAGCTCAGCTTCCTCAGTCTCATCGACCGACCCAGAGCACAGATCATAAGCATCCCGGACATGGCTCCGCAAATCTCGCCATACGCGAGATATCCGCTGCCCCGCGATCCCGCGTCCCACGCCATCGCGTTCCTTCGTTAACGGGCGTATCTCGCCATTTATGGAGGATCCCGCCATTCGCGCAGGAGCGGCTCCAAGGGCATAACAGCCGGCGTAAATCTTGCGTCCGCCAGCACATGGCTGCTATTTTATAAACCCCCTCTCAGACGACTCAGATAAGGCAATTCTGATTCAATTGGCCGCTACTCTGCCCAAATAGCTCGACTAACTTAATCGTCGGAGGGTCCACGGTGGTACAACCATCCCGGGACTTTCTTGCATGTAGCCCGGCCTCACCCCAAACCAAGCCCACTGAGATCCACACGCTTCAGAAGACAACCCTCAAATCAAATCTCAACCATTCATCAACGTTCGCGACAGATCAACGAAAGACATTACATCCATCACATTCCAAAGAAATGTCTTTCCTAAATTCTCTGAGGTTTTGGGGTTTCTCTCATAAAAATAAGAATTTCTTATCATACAAATCCAAGATTATTCATCAATTAGTTGCAAAATAGCAACAACTGGGAAAAAAGATTAAACAAACAGATTAGGAAGTACAAGTAAAAAGTAAAGAAAATTCAGTAATTATTCTTTAGCACTGATCTTCTTACATGTAATCCAAATTCGCTTTTCATCTTACATCCGCTTGTTCTTTTCCAGAGATATTTGGTTACTGGCAAATAGAGTTGCATGAAACATTTGTTACAATAGTAGGAAGAAAAGAAAACCATCTTCCTTTGTTATTTAGTAGAACTTAAAGTTGAAAATGAAACAGGACTTGCATAATGCATCAAATCCTTGCAAAAAAAAATGGTCGATACCACATAAGCTTACCTAAGACCTTCTAAGCATATTTGCACGTGTGATGCACACGTTCAAATAAAAATCATGTTTAATTTTTTAATTTGAATTTTAAAAAATCAGCAGTGATTATAATTTACATGATGAGAGTGCTTAACTTGTTTTCAAAATGATTCATAATAATTCTGATAGTTATTTAAGATTCATAGATGATTGTCTAGCTATGACTGATTCAGTTAATAATTGTGTTTATTAAAACTAGTATCTTGCACGTGTGATACATGTGTTCAAATAAAAATTATGTTTAATTTTTTTTATTTTGAATTCAAAAAAAATCAGAGAAGATTAAAATTACATGGTGGGAGTAGTTAATTTGTTTTCAAAATGATTCATAATAATTCTAGCAGTTATTTAAAATCGGCAGAGATAATTTCATTTTCATAGTTAGAACTGATTCACTTTATAATTGTATTTATTCAATATTTGTTAAAGAACATTCTACAATTAATTTTTTTACTGTTGATGTGACGCTATTTGATGCTACGTTAGATCATCAAATTGAAAACAATTTAGGACTGATGATGTTCAATATTGGCGATACGAGATCAGGACACGTGGCGGATGACATGTTCCAAGACCCGGAAGAAAGGGCCAACGGAGGCCGACCAGGCCACCCTTATACCCGACCTTCAAGCACAAACTGGCCCTCCTCGGGGCCCCCTGCAAATTTGCCTCCTCGGCCCCTCAGCTCGCCCCGGGCTGCCACAGGACCAAGATTCCTCAACCCTCTTGCTCGGTCCCGAGCTCCCGAGCCGAGGCCGTCTTCCTCGGCCCCTCCGACCCGCTCCACCGCTCACAGGCGCAACCGCCGCTCCGCGAATCTCGCCATGTGCGGATTCTCCGTCAGCAACATCCCACGTTCCACGCCTCCGCGATTCCCATTAATGGGCGATCCGCTCTCTATGCGGGCGTGACGTCAGGAGCATAACTGCTGGCGAGATTCTCGCGCCTGCTGCTGCGTGCCATCACCGCTATATAAACCCCCATCACAGAGGGGTCAAGTAAGCCATTCTTTATTCCACTTAGTCGTTACTCTGCTCGGATCTAGCACTAACTTGATCGTCGGAGGGTCCTCGGTGGTACTAAACCATCCCGGGACTTCTTTGCAGGTACTCGGCGCTAAACTCCTCAAATCACCAATCTCACCAAAACCCATTGAGATCCACACGCAACAGAAGATCACCACCAAAATCCACCGGGAGATCAACGGAAGACAACATCTGACGGAGACCTGAAAAGGACCTCCATCAGTTGGCGCCGTCTGTGGGAAGACAAACTCCACAAAAACAAAGTTGGCCTTCCAATCTCCGTCTGCATGGCGAGCAACCATCTTGAAGATCCCGATACCAGCCGCCGCCTTCCACTCACCGAAGGCGTGGATGAGCCTTCTCCAGCGACCATCATCAACGCCCTCGCCAGCCGGATAGATCGGCTACAGTCCCTCATGGAGGCGCCCGTCCGCGTCCAAGCGGCCGGGCATGGGCCCTAGATCGCCTCTCCACTTCCTTCAGAAGGCTCAGCCCCTGTCGGGACGGCTGACCACCAGCAAGCTACGACTCCTGGCCACAGATCTCTCACGCCGGTACTCCCTGAGGCCCGCTGGGCTCCACACTAAGGTCCGCCGCCAGAGCGCCTCGCCTCGAGCCTCCTCACGACCCATATCCCCCAGAGGAGATGTCAGTCACCTCACATGTCCACAGTGTGTTGCTCCCTTGTGAGTCGTAAGGATCTCACGCGGGTGGTTTCTCCTTACAAGGTCGAGAGGACCTTGTAAGTGTTTTTTAACGAGGTTGCGCCCTTTCGGGTTTTCATAAACACTCGTCGGTAGCCCTGCTGTTTTTACTCACGGAGCCCTTTCGGGTTTTCATCCGTGCCCACTTTGCTTATGGACATACCGTCTTTATTTTTTTTCTATTCTTTTTTTTATTTCTTTTTTTTTATCATGTCAGCCTGAGGATGCTGCGGTAGTAGTTTAAAGACGTTTCGGTCATAGGTCAACTTACGATTACGCAGCTAGATTTTGCCGCAAATATTCGCATGTTCTGTGCCGGAGGTGGATTCCTTGAAGAGATGACCAAGGGCGATTTCTTCTTCAGAGTCGCTTCCAAGGTGATAACCTGCGATCCCTTGGTGTCGGCTATGTGACAGTCGCCAGCAGCTCTTTCGCGCTCATCTGTCGTGCTTTTCCGTTCCCGACGATCCTTGCGCTTCACTCGTTGAACGTGTCGTCGATGGGCAACATATTCTTGCCACCAGTTTTTTAAAGGCTATGCACTCCTCGGTAGGGTGTGCAATCCTCTGATGGTATAGGCACAAGTTAGAATGTATTTCCGCTTCATCAAGACGTATATTGCCAGGGGAATTTTCTTTAAAAGAGGGCAACTTCATTCCTATTGCCAGGGCCCTAGCGAATCGTTTCCTTACTTTAAGCTTGCTTTTGCTGGTGATAGGGATGCTTTGTTCCATTCAGGATGTCTCGACCTTTTCCTCCAGTCGTTGGCGTTTGGCCTTTTCAAATATAGCCAATTCACGCTCTCGATTGGCTTTGCTTTTCTGACGGACCTTGTTTAGGAATGCATCAATCATTTCGTCTGATGGTCCTAGAAGTTCTGGTTCGGGACCTGCCCCCAGTTTCTCTGTGCAAGAAGCCTTTTCATCGTCTGTAAACAAGCGAGAGATCACATGACGACTTGCTACGTAACCCTCAGATTCATCCGACGAGCTTTCTCCATCATCTTCCTCCTGAAGGACGTGACTGAGGAACTCTTAGAGCATGATGGGAGTCCGCGCTTTCTGGTTATACTCTTCCAGTGCATCGATTTGTTTCTGCAGGTCCGTACGCTTGTCGCCAGGCTTCACGGGCTTTTTGGATTTCTTCTTCGTTTTTGAAGATTTTGACGGCTGGGTGTGCAAGCTTTGGCTATCACCACTGATCTTTGGAGTTGGGCGCGGCTTTAGCATCCCTTCTACGACCTCGGGTTCCAGTGGATTTTTCCACCTGATTGCCGGGCACGTTTGGAGATCCTTCAGCATTCTTTTAGTTTTAGCCGAAAGAGCGATCTCCCACGGAGTTTCTTTTATAAGAGAGCACGATACCCCCGGCGTGTCCACCTTTTTAAGAGCATGAGATTGTGGCGGGCTTACCTTCCAATTTTCGGATAATGCGAACTTGCTTTGTTGGTATTGGTCCTCAATCCAGCCTTTAAAAACGAAGCAATCTTCGATTGGATGGCTTACCGCTTGGTCATAAGGGCAATAATTAAGATCGTTGACATCGCCTGGCTGTAACGGACGTTTTGGACTCGGAAGATTGATGAGTTTGTTGCGCACTGTCAGCTCGAACAGTCTCCTTGTTTTATTCCGCGAAAACGAGTAAGGACGTCCCAGTCTCTCCTCAAGGGATGGGCGTGGACGCACGTTGTTTTGGCGAACAACCGGCTTTGAGTTGCTCGGCTGTTGTTGAGTATTGGCGATGACGATCGCTCCCTTTTCCTTTCTCATTTCGAGAGTCTGGCTTTGGAGGGGATGATTTATGTCCCATCTGATCCATTTGGGCCAACTTGTCGATCAAGGCCTGGAAAGTAGTTGGCTTGAAGAACATTATGAATTGTGAGATGGTCGCTTCCGGATCAAGAGTGCCCGCGAACATGCTCACCGCCGGCGCTTCTTTGATCCGCTGTTCGCATTTCGACCACAGATTCCGCCATCATGTTGCGTATTGAACCCACGTCCCGCCCGGCTTCACCCTGGCGTTGATCAATGCGGTGATCAGGGTGCGTTCACTAGCGCTTGCGAATCGCTGGGTGAACAACAACTCCATTTCCGTGAAAGTTTTGACTGAGTCGTTAGGTAGCTCCGAATACCATTCGAAGTCCGTTTCCGCTAAGCTGCTGATGAATTGGCGAAGCAACAGTTTATCATCGCCCCCGGTGTTGCCGCATAAGGCTCTGAATGGAGCGACATGTTGATGGGGATTCCTCGTTCCTTTATATACATGGAACTTAGGGATCGTATATCCCGGCGGGTAACTTATCCGGTCATACCAACCCGGATAGGGTCGTCCAGTCTTGACAACTTGGCTGGCTGCTTCATTCGTCTGGTGAGCTCGTATTTGCTGAGCTATATAGTCATCCAGTGCGGCCTTGGAAATGGTTTCCTCCTTGGCTGCTGAAAGAGACGGAGGAGGATTAGATGTCTCCCCTCTATCATCTTCAATAATGATCGGAGGGTCTTCAGCTGGAGGATCCGGCTGTAACATCATCCCTACCATATCTTGGAAGAGAAGCGACATTTGCTTTATGTTAGCCGCTTGCTCTGCGGCTTCTTTGTTCTTCTTTTCGAGGACTCTGCGTAAAAAGTCAGCCTCGGTTTCTTGCTCGTGACGCTGCTCTGATGATGCCTCCGGGCTTTCTTTTGGCTCGGTGAGTGCGGCCATCGCAGTCATCGTCTCTTGAAGCTTCTGCTGTTGCTCCTGGGCTCTTGTCACGGATCGGGTGAGCGGTCGGTGACCCATCGAAGGGCGGCTATCCTCTTTCCCGGATGCCATATAAACAGTATGCACCACTATGCCCCCAGACTTGGGGCGTGTGTGTTCAGCGCTTTTACGGTTCGCCATGTTCACAGGGGCTTTTTGTGGCCTCCTTTTCTTTTGAGTGATTGACGTTGAGGGAGCCGTTACAGTGGGAACCCAAGTGGCCGTCGTCTTCCGTTGCTTAACAGGGCGGTTTTCTTCCTGTCGGACTTTCGACTTCTTATGCTGATGGGAGAAATTCGGATCAATCACCGATTCTCAGACTCGTCGCCAAGTCTTGTAGACTTTGGAAGACAGCCGTTGAGGAGACTGCTCCGGTTTTGTTTCTACGACGGTCTCTACCGGTGGAGGAGACCTTTTGAGCACAGCAGTTGGCGAATTCCTGCGTACCCTGTTCAACAGCTCAAAGCTGTTCCCGGTTGGAACAGCAGCATCAATTTCCACTGTTAGAGCTGGCGGAGTTAGCCCAGAAGGGGAGTTGCCCCCAGCCTTCCTTATCCGGCGCCAGTGGCGACGTCGGGCGTGACGGGTTGTTGGAATTGGTTCAGCGATGACTTTATCTTACCCCCTGTTCAGGTGATGGGCTGTTGCCGGTGTCAGCCTCTTGAAGACTGACGTCCGTTGAGAAGCCGTGTCCAACCGGTCAAACACAGATTTCTGAGCGGGAGCAGTCAGTCTCGCAAAAACCGACCCTCTGGGAGGAGAAGCCACCTTGACGACTTCATGAGCAGCTATCTTCTTTAGGATGGCCACTTCAGGTATTATGGGCTTCTTGGTAGGCCCTTTGGAGCCCGAGTTCAGCCTGGTGAAGACTGAGGAATTGGACGACCCGTTGAGAGGGGCCGTGGGAGTAGCAAGTCGATCGAAGACCGACTTCTTTGAAGCTTCCAATACCGGCACAAGGATGGTGAAGCTCGCTGGCGGGAGCATGGTCCCGAAAAATAGACCGGTAGTAGCTTGGGTAATTTGTTCCACCGGCATCGTGAATAGTGATGCCGCCTGCGGTCCATAGACTACACCTCCAGGTGAGGCGGAGCGTCGGTTGCACTTGCAGTTGGAGCAGTTCGAGCAGTTGAACGCCATTGCTGTTTGATTTCTGTGCCAAGCAAGAGACCAAATCTTAGTAACTTGAAACCCGAGGGCAACCATTAACAAACCGCGATTCGTTCGCGAATACGACGCACAAAGTGTGGAGTGGAAAGAGGGAAAGGTCCCACCGGGCGTGCCAGAATCTGTTCCCCTCCGAATGGCGGCGCGACGTAGAGACGTCTTGCCTGAGATTCGGGGCAGATGCTATTTGGTTTTATCCGTCCACCTCTCCGAAGATGCCAAGTTGATTTATGGCACCGTGTATCGAAGGTTTAGACGGATGCGGCCGATGTAGCAGATTTCGTCAGATTCCCCCTCGCTTGAGGGGTTTTTGATTATGGGGACGCTCTTCCCTGCAGGCGCAAGCCCCTGCAGTTAATTACTCTACCGCATCGCGGTAACAACTTTCTCCTTCTCCAGATGTTCACTTCGTGTCGTGGGTGTTTGTATTGTTTGTGGTTGCCCGTAGATTGTATACGGAGACTAATTTATGCCGTCGCCTGTAGGACGTGGATTAGTCCAAATCCGTATTTTCTTAGATTTGGGTTTGGGGTTTTGATTTGAGAATACGTTAGCCATATTTAAGGCTAAGATCAACTCAAACGTTTGTTAAGGATACGTTAGTCTAATTTGAGACTAAGATCAACTTAACGGGATCGTTTAGATCCGACAAAAGAGCATTTGGGCTCTATTGTTCTAGTTTAGGGACATGGTGGTCCATTGCCAGTTTAGGGACATCGTGGTCCAACATTCCCATTTTGGAGACGAATATTGGTTTAAGGACGCATTAGTCCATGAGTTTAAGGACCCCACAGTCCGTATTAATGTGTGGTTGTCGGGACCCGTCACCTCTCTGACGAAGTTGAAGAATTACAACGACAAATATCAGAGGAGTTCGGAGATGTACCCTTGAACCGGGTGTAAATTGATTTGAGAGAGCAGTCGTGCTCAGTCAATTTAATTTGAGGACTTATGACCAGAATTGGGCTAAGTCCAGTTGAGAAAATGTCTAACATTTTGTTCATATCTGGCCTATTAGGCCTTTGTTTGAGCTCTGTCCTTTTTTAAAATAATGCACAGTATTGGGCTTTTTAATTAAATGCATAGCATTTATTTTGGCATGTTAGGCCTTTTTAATTGGGCTCTGTCCCTTTTCTTTAATAATGCAAAGTATTCAATGGTCTGACAGCGCGCCACGTGGCTTGTCAGGCGCTTTGCGCCGAATGAGGAGCGCAAGGCGCAAACTGATGTGGATGTGACACGTGTCACACTCTGGTGAGCGCAAGTCTGCTAGCGCAGTACGTTGCGCCAGTGCGCTGCTGACACGTGGCGCGCTCTGATGACTTGCGCCAATCCAAGAGCGCAATGCTCTGTTTTAGAAGCGCAAGGCGTAGATCTGTTCTGTGATTGACACGTGACGCTCTCTGGTTACTTGCGCCAATCCAAGGAGCGCAACAGCGCAAAAAACAAAAGTGCAAGGCACTGTTTAATATCTTGATTAAATTTAGATCAAAGAAAACAAGTTTTTTCTTTTTCCAGAGAGGTTCTACCTCAAATTTCAAGAACCAGTGGTTCATCAAAAGGCAATGCCTTTATATAGATCAAAAGATCTAATAAAGAAGTAAATTACTTCTATTCTATTAATTTTTTTTTTATTCAAGATCTTGATCTTGTTCTTAGATCTTTGATCTTTTTAGAAGAACTTCTTCTTTTTTCCAAAGGTTTACATTTTTCTCTTCGAGTTCTTCTCAAAGTTTTTAGAGAAGTTCTGTATCTCTATCTCTGTATGTATTTAGACTTGGAGTCTAGGGGCCTTTATATAGTGCCAATTAGTTTGTTAGGTTGGTTGCAGAGATCTTTCTGTTCCCCTCCGAACGGCGGCCGAGACGCGTGGTTGTCTCGCCTGAGGCTCGGGGCAGATGCTAATTGGTGCTATCCGTCCACCTCTCCGAAGATGCCAAGTTGATTTATGGCACCATGTATCGAAGGTTTGAACGGATGCGTCCGATGTAGCAGATTTCGTCAGATTCCCCCTCGCTTGAGGGGTTTTTGATTGTGGGGACGCTCTTCCCTGCAGGCGCAAGCCCCTGCAGTTAATTACGCTACCGCATTGCGGTAACAACTTTCTCCTTCTCCAGATGGTCACCTCGTGTCGTGCGTGTTTGTTTTGTGTTTTGTTGCCCGTGGATTGTATACGGAGACTGAGTTATGTCGTCGCCCGTAGGGCGTGGACTAGTCCAAATCTGTATTATCTTAGATTTGGGTTTGGGGGTTTGGGTTTAAGGATACGTTAGCCTCATTTAAGACTAAGATCGACTTAAACGTTTGTTAAGGATACGTTAGTCTAGCTTTTAGACTAAGATCAACTTAACGGGATCGTTTAGATCCAACAAGAGAGCAATAAAAGGGGGGCTCTGTTGTTTAGTTTAGTGACGTTACGGTCGGTAGGTAGTTTAAGGACATTGCGGTCCATGGGTAGTTTAAGGACATTGCGGTCCAATGTTAGTTTTAAGACATTGCGGTCAAGGTTAAGGACCTCATAGTCCATGGATTTAGGGACTCCACAGTCCGTAGTTAGTTTTAAGACATCCCGGTCAAGGTTAAGGACCTCATAGTCCGTGAATTTAGGGACTCCACAGTCCGATGTTAGTTTTAAGACATCTCGGTCAAGGTTAAGGACGTCATAGTCCATGAGTTTAAGGACCCCACAGTCCGTCGTTAGTTTTAAGACATCCCGGTCAAGGTTAAGGACCTCATAGTCCCTGAGTTTAAGGACCCCACAGTCCGTGTCAATGTGTGGTCATCGGGACCCGTCACCTCTTTGAAGACGTTAAGGAATTACTACGCCAAGTATCAAAGGAGTGAAGAGATGTACCCTTGAACCGGGGTGGATTAAATAGTCTTTGGCCCAATTTGGGATCAAGACCAATTAATTATGTTATGAGCCCATTAGCCCAGTTAAGTCTGAATTGAGGACTTATGGCCATCTTGGGCTAAGTCCAATCATGTTTGGAATATTGGCTTCCTGTTGGTCCATTGAAGGAGAGGCTTTGCCTCTGGCCATTTAGCCAATTGGGCTAACGTTAATTCAGCAGTGTTGAACACTGGGATCAAGTTAGTGTTTTAACACTAAAAGACAGTTGGTGTTAAACACCAGCAACGGGGGGTTCAAATTAGTGTTAAACACTAGAGCAAATCAGTGTCAAACACTTGCAGCAGAGGCTTCAAATTAGTGTTAAACACTAAGAAATTCAGTGTTAAACACTGCAAATAAAGTTTTTTGATTAGTGTTGAACACTAAGGCCAAACAGTGTTTTAACACTGGATTCAGGGGTTCCAATTTAGTGTTAAACACTAAGGCAAGAGGGGTCACGTGGTAGCACGTGAGGGTGCCCTCCCTTCATTTGTTCTGCTGAGAATATCGCATCTTTTGGAGCATCACGTGCCATCACGTGACGGGTATTTAAATGCTTGTATGTTAAAGCCTCTGCCAAGGGTCACGTGGGTCACGTGAGGCACTGCCTCAAAGGGCCTTTTCTGTGGATCTTTTTGGGGGTCACGTGGTGACACGTGACCCTGCCTCTATGTATGTTTTTTAGAAGATCTGTTAATCCCCTTCAAGAATTAAATTCCTCGTAGGGTTGAACCCTAACAATAATTTTAGAGGAATTAAATTCCTATTTCCTTTTAAAGATTTATATTCTGGGATAGAGTTGAACTTTGAATTTTTTATAGGAATTAAATTCCTCATATATGTGAAGAACCGAATTCTATCATAGGGTTAAACCCTAATAAAAGCTTTAAGGAATTAAATTCCCACTCTCTTTTAAAGAATTATTCTGAGGAATGAGATTCTGTCATAGGGTGAAACCCTAATTTCTTTAAGGGAATTAAATTCCTGTTATTTTAACAGAACTAAGTTCTTAACTAGGGTTAAACCCTGATTCTGTTCATTCTGAAGGAATTAAATTCCCATAACATAGGGTCAAACCCTAATTTTATTTTAAAGAAATTAAATTCCTATAGTTCTGTGAGAATTAAATTCTCAAGCTTCCATTCCCTCTCTATGCTTTGGATCTGCATGGCAGGATCTCAACCCAATGAGAATTAAATTCTCAACTCAAGGGGAGATGTGCACTTTACAGATCCTCCACCAAAGAGAGAACTATGTTCTTCTGTTTTATATCAGAGTTAAACTCTGTTGAGAATTAAATTCTCTTTTCTTTCAAAAAGCCTTCCCTTTCTTACCTAGGGTTTTCTTTTGCAGAAAATCCAAATTCCTCCAAAGTATCAAGGCTCCCTCCTTTTTTCTTTGTGTATCGATCCCTCTGCATATCCCCCCTGTGTGTCTCTTGGCTCCTATTTATAGGAGAAGCAGCCGAATCAATTAGTTTTGGTGAATCTTTCATTGAGAGATTTGATTTGTATTCATCATTCATTTGGACCTTTGGATTATTGGGTGAATTTTATTCACCATTGGATTTTAAATCCAGAGATTTTCTTTTGTTATTTCGGTTAGATTTTAAGGGGAAATCTTTCCAAGTTCAGGCTTTTTCCACAAATAGATGATATTTAATCACCTTTAAATCTTTAATTCGATTGGTTCCGAGTAATTACTTTCCTTTGGAAAGATTCGAATGCCGTTCAGAATTTAATTCTGTTAAATAAATGGGCTTTGAAAGCCGGTCACGTATGACCACATGACCCATGGTCACGTGTGGGCACGTGACCCTTGGTCACGTGTAAGCACGTGACCCCCCTGGAACGAGCTTTCTTTTTCTTCTGCGCTATGTCTTTGCCGCTGCTCGGTCATCACGTGCCAACACGTAACCACTGGTCACGTGTGAGCACGTGACCCGCGTCTGGAGCCTTTTTCTTGATTTAATCAGAGAATGAGTCTGCTGCTTTTGAGTGTCACGTGCCAACACGTGACCCTGGTCACGTGGGAGCACGTGACCCTGGTCACGTGGGAGACCCTTTCTGAAGCCCTTTTTCTTTGATGTGGTCGGGAAACTGAATTTGCCTTGCCGATGCTTTTAGATGTCACGTGCCAACACGTGACTGCTGGTCACGTGTGAGCACGTGACCCTTTTCTGAAGCCTCTTCCGTAGGCTATCCTGATTTTAAATCAGGAAACATTTTCTCTGATTGATTTAGGGATGTTTCCCCACCGTTGGATCTTTGATCCAAAGGCTCTGTTTTACAGAAGATAATCTTCTTGTTTTAACAAGATTAAAAATATCTTTTTAATTTTGATTTAGTGCTGGCACCGTTGGCGCAAGCGCACCTGCGCTTGACACGTGTCGCGCAGAGCGCAGCGCAACTGCGCTGACACGTGTCGCGCAGCGCAGAGCGCAAGTCATCTGAAGCGTTGCTTCCTTTATTTTTATTTTAAAACAGAGCCTTGCTCTGATTGGGTGCGCTGTCTTGGGCGCAGCGCTGGCGTGTCTGCTTTTGACACGTGGCGCGTTGCGCGCAGCGCAAGTCATCTGAAGCGTTGCTTCAATTTTTGAATTTTTGAAATTCAAACAGAGCTTTGCTCTGATTAGGGGAAACAGGGTGTGATTGGGTTGGGCTCGGTGGTTGAAGATGGTGAGGAGGGTGTGTAGGCGAGGGTGTGAAGTGGAGAGAGATGTGATGGAGGAAGGACGATGTGATTCCAGTCGTCGTCGTCGTTCACCGGTGGTGGGGTGTAGGGATGGAAGCTCGATGATTTGGAAAGAACAGAGGAGGAGGGAAGGAAAGAGATCGACAGGGTGAGGGGGAGAGAGAGCTAGAGAGAAGAGGAGGGGTTGAGGCGCGCGCAATCGTGGTCGGGTTGAGCGGGAACGTGGGTCGGCGACGCGGGCGTGGGGTGACAACGTGGGGGCGACGTAGGGGTGGGTTCGCGTAGAGAAAAGAAAGAAGCGGGAAAGTTTTATGGGGAAGAGGAAAGGTTGGAGCGGGTCGGGTCGGGTTTGGAGCGGGTGTTTGGGCTTTAAGGTTTTAATTTAATTTAAATTTTTCTTTTGGGCTGGGGAGTGCTGGGCTGAGGAAATTATTATATGGTTTGTGTTTAATTTCATCGGGCTGGGCTGAGTTGGGATTTTGGGGATTAATTCATTTAATTTTCGTTTGGGCCGGGGTTTAAGGGAATTTTAAATATAGTTTTTTTTTAGTTTTAGTTTTTCTTAGTTTGGGCTTCCCTTTAATTGAGTATTTAATTGGTTTTGGAAGGTTTAAATACTAAAACCTAAGCAACTAATTTCACACAAAAATAATACGAGAAAATGGGATAGCATTCGGGGTACCTGGGAAAAATGTAGAAAGATTTTATAGATGGGAGCGGGGATTTACATCATACCCCCCTTACAAAAATTTCGTCCTCGAAATTTAACAAGGATACAATGAAAAAAAAGTACCTAAACAAAGAGATGTGGATAACGTGCACGGATATCTTCCTCACGCTCCCAGGTAGATTCTCCTGGGGAACGACCGCCCCAAGACACTCGGACTAACGGAATGACCTTATTCTTCAGCACTTTCTCTCTGCGGTCGAGAATGGTGGTGGACTGCTCCTCGTAAGATAGATCGGTACCCAAAGCTAGCTCCGAATAGTCCAGAACATGGCTCTCATCCCGAACATAACGCTGCAACTGAGACACGTGGAAGGTATTGTGCACACTAACTAGCGATAGAGGCAAGGCAAGTCGATAGGCCACCTCTCCTACTCGCTCTAGCACCTCGAAAGGTTCGATGAAACGGGGACTGAGTTTCCCACGACCTCCAAACCTGATAACTCCGCGGGTAGGGGAAATATTCAGGAATACGTGATCTCCGACTTCAAATTCTAGTGCTCTCCTGCTGGTATCTGCCCAACTCTTCTGTCGATCCTGAGCCGTCTTAATGCGCTGCTTGATCATTTGGACCTTGTCGACTGTCTGAACAATAAGCTCGGGAACCAGTAATCTTCGTTCTCCCACATTATCCCAACAAACTAGGGATCGACACTTCCGCCCGTAAAGTGCTTCGAAAGGAGCCATCTGGATGCTAGCCTGGTAACTGTTGTTATAAGAAAACTCAACTAGATGCAGATGATCTTCCCAGGAACCCTGAAAATCCAACATGCAGGCTCTCAACATATCCTCGAGCGTCTGAATCGTATGCTCAGATTGTCCGTCCATCTGCGGGTGATAAGCTATGTTGAACTTGAGGCGGGTACTCAAACTCTCCTGTAAGCTCCTCCAGAAGTGCGAAACAAATCTGGTGTCTCGATCTGACACAATGCTGACCGGAACTCCGTGAAGTCGTACTATCTCCTGCATGTATCTCTCTGCCAGTGACTCTGTTGACTGTCCCACTCGGAATGGTAAGAAGTGTGCAGCTTTCGTGAGGCGGTCGACAATAACCCAAATGGCGTTATTGCCCCTGGGGCTCCGTGGTAAGGCCGTCACGAAATCCATAGTAATGTGCTCCCACTTCCATTCTGGTATCGGAAGCGGTTGTAACAATCCTGCTGTCCTCTGATGTTCCGCCTTCACCTGTTGGCATACCAAGCATCTGGATACGAACCGCGCAATTTCTCGCTTCATCGCGTTCCACCAAAAATGCTGCTTTAGATCTCGATACATCTTCGTACCTCCCGGATCTTCGAGTAGACTAGTATGTCGTCGATAAATACAATGACAAATGTGCCCAAATACTTTGCAAACACCCTGTTCATCAAATCCATGAATATCGCTGGAGCATTGGTAACACCGAACGGCATCACAAGGAACTCATAATGTCTGTATCGGGTCCTGAAAGCCGTCTTGCATATATCCTCGGCTGCTACTCTGATTTGATGATAGCCAGAACGGAGTCCAGCTTCGAAAATACCTTGGCCCCACTTAACTGATCGAATAAGTCGTCGATGCGCGGGATTGGGTACTTGTTATTTATTGTGACTTTGTACAGCTCTCAATAGTCTATACACATCCGCAGCGACCCATCCTTCTTCTTCACTAACAGAACTGGTGCACCCCACGGTGAAACGCTTGGCCGGATAAATCCCTTCTCCAGGAGTTCTTCAATTTTCGTCTTCAATTCTGCCAACTCAACCGGTGCCATTCTGTACGGGGCCTTGGAAACTGGTGCTGTACCTGGAGTCAAATCGATCGAGAATTCCAAGACGCGTGGAGGTGGTAGACCTGGTAAATCCTCAGGAAATACGTCCAGAAGCTCCCGAACAATTTCTGGGGCTGGGATCTCATCAATCTCCATAGCTGTCAACTCCTTTGGCTTGGCTCTATACTTGGCTGGCTCCAAAGATTCGCTTCCGCCTTCGAAAATAAACTCCGGGTGATTGGGAATGCGGAAGATCACATTCCTTACTCGGCAATTAATAACTGCATGGAAGGTAATCATCCAATCCATCCCGAGAATTGCGTCATAGCTGCTTGTCCCGATCAAAAGGAAATTCGCATAGAATTCCCTGCCACACACTACAACTGGACATGATCTACATTCTCGACTAGATACTATCACGCCATTACCAGTATGTATTTCCCAGCCCTCGGTTAGTTGTTCATATGGTATGGAGTGTGTATCAATGAAATGCGCAGATATGAAACAGTGCGATGCTCCAGAATCAAATAGTACTCTAGCTGGCATGGAATGTACAAGTAGAATACCTGTGACAACTTCGCCTGAAGCCTCTGCCTGCTCGGCGGTCAAGGTGAAAGCCCGTCCCTGACCGCGGCCTGTGTAGGGTTGCCTTTGCTCCTGAGACCTCTGCTGCGGTGGTCCAGACCCTCCCTATATCTCTGCTCACTCAGGACAACCGCTAACTCTGTGCTGACTGGATCCGCAAATCAAACAATGTCCCTTGGCGCGGCGACAGTCTTTCTGGGTATGCCCACCTTTGTTGCAGTAGCCGCAAACTACGTTCTTGCTCTGGGGGCGATGATGGGGCACAAACGGACGCTTCATCTGTGTCATTCCTGGCCTGTGGACTGGTATGACTCTCGGTGCATGGGTGCGTGCTGGAACAACTGGGGGCTTCCTAAATTTATTGATCAGTTTCTCCTGAATTCTCGCCGCGTTGAGTACCTGTGCAAAAGTCTGCAACTCGAGTGACGCGATCAACTGCTGCAGCTCAAAATCTAGTCCTTGTAAGAAGCGCCTGGCCCTGGTGGCCTCTGAAGCGACCATATACGGAGCAAATCGGCTCAGACGGTTGAACTCTACCGCATATACGTCCACGGGGCGGTCATTCTGCTTCAGTAGAATGAATCTTTCTTCCATCTCTTCCTTGGCGGTGGAAGGGAAATAGTGGTCCAAGAAGCACTCCTTGAATTTGCTCCATTCGATCGGCCTGTCTAGCCTGCTTTCTTCAACTGTTCACCAAGTACGGGTTTCATCTTCTAACTAGATCTTTATCACATTCACTTTATCTTCCTCTGGTACCCTGGCGGCCGTCAGTAAGTTCTCCATATTAACCAACCATTGCTCGGCCTCTGGTGGTTCGGCTAGCCCGGTGAATGCAGCTGGATGTAACCTCCGGAAATCTGATACGGTGCCAGCCCTGGCAGAAAAAAGCTGGTGGAGCAGTGCCCTCGGGGGCGGTCATGAGTGCGAAGGGTCCGCCTACGGCGGTAATAGCGCTGAGTCCCGCGGCGAGTAGGTCCGTCTTCCTCTCCTGAGCTTCTGTGAGAGAGGTCGGTGCACTAAGTATCTTCTCCGTACGATCCTGAGAACTTGAGTCCGAGGAGTGGTCGTTCGGGGATGTCATATCGCTGGAAGATATTTAAAAGGATATGATTTGATTCAAGGATGAAAGTCAAGAATAGTGAAGCGAAAATAATATAATACAGTATAGTTAATGTTATCCCTTACTTCTAAACACGGCTCTGATACCAACAAAACCATGTCACGCCCTGCTTCCCAAAATACGGAAAACGAGGGATGGCTAGCCAAGCCATGCTCCTACGGTCAAGGAATAATCCCGCCGTAGTCACACTTCGGCTTATAGAATTACATGGTAATCAATAAACAAAGCATAGAAGTTAAGAAAATACATCACTAAATTATTACATCAACTTTCATGTTCACAATTTACAAATAAGCAAGAAAAGAACTACTAACCAAGTTCGAATACAAGGTCTTTTTAGGGAAAGCAGAAAAGAAGAAAGAGGTACTCTCAACTAGATCTCCGCAAGGTCGAAGGGTAAATCCGACTCCTGCGCTGGTTCTTCCTCGAGGTTTGAGCATGCATACTCAGGTCGTCAGAGCGACGTAATAGCAATATTATAATAATGACATGAAACAGGCAAATAAGGTAATAACAGTGGAAGTAAAATGCAGATAATCACTATGTCACTAAATGATGCAAAGTATGATCTGTGTCCCTATCAGTCTCTAAGTCATGTTTGAAATCAAGTTGTGGAAAGGAGGATCATGTTTAACGAGGGTCTCGTACACACCCGAGACAACGGCCCACACGTCCGGGACATAACCCTGTCAGCCGGATCGCTAGATCCTACCAAATATATATAAGAGTCGCTGTTCGAATGATCATCCTCTAAATCACGGTCCTCGCTAAATACGATGCTCTTTCCACTTCGATTTCCCATTTTTCCCCAGGTTTACACTATTGATGATTATGATTTAGTCGTGTACAAGTATGCACCAATAACACGGTTTTGTCACTGTTCACTGTATTAATCACTGTCACGAATCATTCACTTTTCCATTGGCGTACTTGACACTCCTAAACCAATATCATTCACGCACGATAATGCATTGTACACAGAATAATAACGCACACTATTACTAGGTATATGTCAATCGGGTAAGGTATGTACATTTATGCAGTTAACAAGTCATGTGTAATATGAACTAGTATGCACCTCATGAGCTTATAAAAATTGCAGTAAATCATACGTTCATAATTCAGTGAAACGATACAAAGACGGTAACAAGTAGACTCAGTCGGAAGTTCAGAAAAATTTGTTTCAGTGCAATCGGATTTCGGGTTTGCATGTTACAGCCGTTTCATTTTAAGTGATCGCTGCAGGAAATTCAGTTTCTGAACTGCACGTCCGTTTTGCGGCACAACTTTCATCCAGTTGGGATCATAATTTAGTGACGCTACAGTTTAATGAAATCTAGGTTCCTCAATAGGGTTTCCAACGCATCAGACGGATTCCCAATCGTATTTCTACGTCAGAAGTTATGTACTGTTCAACACTAGGGTATCAGTTCTGTTTCTGTTTGGGACTGCCATACGTCCTGTTCGTTTAAATTGCAGTTTAAATAGTAAAAGATTATAAAAAGGGGTGAGGTCACTTGCGTTATTTAGCTAACAGTTTCATCTTCAATAAAGTATAGGGTTCCGCAACATACAAGTTCAGGCAGCAAAGTGGTAAGCATTACGAAATAGAAATCAACAGCCAGAGCTGCTCTGGACTGCAGTCCAGAACCGCTCTCCGAACTAGTTTCCGTCATATTTTCAGTATAGAAACAATTTAAAGCTTGTATGTGGTTCCAGGTCGTCTAGTTTTCTTCAATTTGAGACCTTGAATGCATCATTTCAATATATACACAATTAATTATGATTTTAACAAGTTTCAGACGCGGGAGATTTTCAGTTTTTACGGGTGTAATTGGGGGTGATCGTTCAAGTCAGTAACGACTAAATTTTTCAGTCAAATTTCACCACAATGTTCATTGTCATATGGGCCAGCATATATAATCAAGTTCCGTCAATTTAATGGAGAGTTTTCATTCGGGTTTTAGCATCAAACACTTGTGTCATATAAATTTTCACGAATTATAAACACGGAATTAATACGGTTTTGATTTGTAACAGGATAAACTAGCATGTAGAAAGTAGGGTACTTACCTAGAGACGCCTTGACGACGCACGGCAGTGGCAACGGCACGAACGTGCGACGAACAGCACGGTTTGGATTCACGGCCTCGGCTCGAGTTCGAGTTCGTCGTCGGAGTTGCCCGGGGATGGCGCGTGATCGCTGGAAGCGGAGTAGGGTGCTGTGGATCTCCTGGGGTGTGCTGGGGTTGGCTGTGGTCACTCCGGCGATGGGCACGACGGGGGTCGTGTGTAGGGTTTGGAGCTTGGTGGCGAGGAGTTTGGTGTGGGTTTTAGAGTGAGGGAGTGAGGTAGTGGGGGCTCGGGTTTGGTGGTAATGGTGATGATGTAAAGGGGTCACTGAGGCAGTGAGGAGCTCGTCGGCGTCGGGGTGCAGGGGAGACTCGAGCTCGTCGGGTGTGGTTGGGTTGGGCTCGGTAGTTGAAGATGGTGAGGAGGGTGTGTAGGCGAGGGGGTGAAGTGGAGAGAGATGTGATGGAGGAAGGACGAGGTGATTCCAGTCGTCGTCGTCGTTCACCGGTGTTGGGGTGTAGGGATGGAAGCTCGGTGATTTGGAGAGAACATAGGAGGAGGGAAGGAAAGAGATCGAGAGGGTGAGGGGGAGGGAGAGCTGGAGAGAAGAGGAGGGGTTAAGGCGCCCGCGATCGTGGTCGGGTTGAGCGGGAACGTGGGTCGGCGACGCGAGCGTGGGGCGACGACGTGGGGGCGACGTGGGGGCGTGGGTTCGCGCAGAGAAAAGAAAGAAGCGGGAAAAGTTTTGTGGGGAAGAGGAAAGGTTGGAGCGGGTCGGGCCGGGTTTGGAGCGGGTGTTTGGGCCTTAAGGTTTTAATTTAATTTAAATTTTTCTTTTGGGCTGGGGAGTGCTGGGCTGAGGAAATTATTATATGGTTTATGTTTAATTTCATCGAGCTGGGCTGAGTTGGGATTTTGGGGATTAATTCATTTAATTTTCGTTTGGGCCGGGGTTTAAAGGAATTTTAAATATAGGTTTTTTTTTAGTTTTAGTTTTTCTTAGTTTGGGCTTCACTTTAATTGAGTATTTAATTGGTTTTGGAAGGTTTAAATACTAAAACCTAAGCAACTAATTTCACACAAAAATAAAACGAGAAAATGGGATAGCATTCGGGGTACTTGGGAAAAATGTAGAAAGATTTTATAGATGGGAGCGGGGATTTACACGGGGATCGAGCCCCGCTAAATCTCGACCTTCGACGAGCTGGCTATTCAGTCCTCGGCCATTTCGTTGGGAACCGTCGGCAGAAGCGCACGATCGACTACCTCTTCACGGTTAAGATTGGGGACAAGGAGACGTTAAAGGCCTACATCACCCGCTTCAACAACGCCCTTCTCGAGGTCCCCGAGCACCGAGACGAGACCGTCATCACGGCGCTCAGATCTAGTCTGAGGCATAAGGAGTGGTTACGCTCCTTTGCGTAGGCGCAACCTAAGACCATGGCCGAGGTCAAGGCGTGGACCGAGCGCGAGGTTCAGCTGGAATCCGAGGTGAACGCGAACCTCCCCCGAGCAGAACGATCTGACTAGAAGAAGAGGGCTCAGGAGGAGAGGCCGGAGCGTCAGCAACCCTATCACCCGAAGTTCCAGGAGTATACCCCTCTCAACGTCTCCCTCGCAGTATTGCTAGAGGAGGCCCAGAACGAGGGGTTTTTCAAGTTCCCTCCGATCCCGCGTCAGGCCGCGAAGCGAACCCGGGGCCCTTACTGCGCTTTCCAATGGACACTGGGCCACGCCATGGAGGATTGCAAGCAACTCAGGGACTACATCGAAGAGCTCATCTGATCGGGACACCTCACCGCATACTTAAGGGACAAAAGGCAGGCCGACCGCGAGCAGGAGCAGCATCGCCCTCCCGCTGACCTGACCATCAGTCAGATTATGCTCGTTTCGGCGGACGGCCAGCACGGAACTCAGGAAGCCCCATACCCTGTGCCAAGCACGGAGGCCAACAGTCCTCCACGGAGCTCGGGACGAGCCAATAAAATCATCTACTAGCCTGTACTTTTCTTTTAGGGTAATGTAAACTCTTCCTAGGGTCTGTTGTTAATTTAATAAAGATCAATGGAACATTGCGAAAAAGAAGGAAAAACCTTGTTTATTCAAAAGGTATTATAGGCTCATCAGCCATACACGCAAAAAGGAAAAGGAAATTACAACAGTGGGGGAGGGGGTGCAGGGAGCACTGCTCGTGATACTCGGTAAGGATCTCCGCCAGCCGGGGCCTCGCGAGGTCTGACCTCTGCCCCCGGTTCCCCCCGTGCGCGTTGATCCCGAGCCTTAGCTCGTAGCACTCGCAGACGAGCGCCTCTGAGTGAGCTAGCCGGTTCACGAAGATCAGGCCGAAGTGCCTCAGAGACCGCAGCTTGCCCACGGCCTCGTCATAGAGCTGCTTGGACAGGGGGTTGTAAAGCCCCGGCGACGCCCTCCAGATGGAGTACATTAGTAGCTGCAGCAGGGAGGAGCGTTAGGGGAGCAGCCGGCCGAAGTGGTCTTCGATGCTCCCGTAGACCAACGGCACCGTGTCCTTGGTGCAGTTCTGGTCATAAAGGTAAGCGTCTTCGAAATGGATGATATCGGGGATAGTAAAGGGGAAGTCTTGCATCCTCAACGATCTGTTTATGAAGAAAAGAAGGACCAGTACTCTTTCAGCCTTATATAGCCCGCTGCGCCCCAACAGAACTCAACAGTCGCCCGCCTTCGCCCCAAAAATTCACTGCCACGCGGCGATCAACGAGCCTTCCCTGGCGGAATTGAAACGACGCGACCCTGGCACTTCGCCTCCTCCCGCATTCAATGCTCATGCTGTGCGCACGATCGCCGCGACCGTTCCTGTTCCCCATACCTGCGACTGGATAGTCGAGTGAAACCTCATGAAGAATCAGCCGAGCAGCTGCCCTGCTCGGCTATCCCTGGCGGGTATCTTCCCTACCGCAACGCCAGGGACCAGAAATCCTTCTTAGAGGCAGCTTAGCAACTTCCCTGGCGGGTAGCTTCCCTACCACAACACCAGGGATCAGAAAGCCCTCCCAGAGCCAGTCGAGCCCGAGGATCCCTCGCTTGGCTACCCTTCAGGACAAAAGCCCTCACCAAGAGGCACCGGGCAGTAACCCTGCCCGGCCAAGGGTCCTTGGTAGGCTTCTTACAGACCCTCCCGCGCCAAGGACCAAAGTCCTCCCAGAGGCAGTCGGGTCCTTGCTCGGCTATCCCCGACTGGTAGCTTCCTACCACAACCGACAGGGATCAAAGTCCTCGCCAAGAGACACTGGGAGGTAACCCCGCTCGGTCCCCCTCCTGAAGGATCAAAGCCCTCGCAAGAGGCAACCGAGCAGCTGCCCTGCTCGGTCAACTCCGGCTGGTAGCTCCCTACCCACGATGCCAGGGATCAAAGCCCTCATAAGAGGCACCCGAGCAGCTGCCCCGGTCGTTCATCCCAGGCTGGTAGTTGCCTACCCATGACACCAGAGGTCAAAGCCCTCGCCAAAAGGCAACCGCGCAGCTTCACTGCCCGGTCATCCTTAGTGGGCTTCTTACAGCCCCTCTAACGCTAAGGATCAAAGCCCTCGCAAGAGGCAACCGAGCAGCTACCCTACTCGGTCGTCCCTGGCGGGTAGCTTCCCTACCGTAATGCCAGGGATCAGAAAGCCCTCTCAGAGGCAGTCGAACCTGAGGATCCCTCGCTCGGCTATCCGTCAGGACAAAAAGCCATCGCCAAGAGGCACCGGGCAGAAAACCTGCTCGGCCAAGGGTCCTTGGCAGGCTTCCTACAGCCCCTCCCGCGCTAAGGACCGAAGTCCTCACCAAGAGGCGCCGGGCGGTAACCCCGCTCGATCCCCGTCCTGAAGGATCAAAGCCCTCGCAAGAGGCAACCGAGCAGCTACCCTGCTCGGTCATCCCCGGATGGTGGTCAATGCTCGCATTGCCAGAAGCCAAAAGTTGGAACCCCCCATGGGGACACAGGGCATCCTCCCACTCACGCTCGGCACAATTATGGCGAACAGCGCTCTGCCGTCACCCGCAGAGGATCCGAGACCCCAGTGAAGCGCATCAAGTCTATCCAGGTCTAAACGATCTCCCCTCGACTTCGGGGCCCATGGTGATACCTCCTCGGCAGCGCTTGGCATGCTCGTCTACAAGTGATCGAAATCAACTCGACAGACGATCGCTAGATAGATGGCCAACCTGACATGAAAACACAACGGTGCAAGCAGAGATATCTTACGAGCATTCTTCACAAATAGATGGTAGAGCGCGATTCGATGAAACCAAAGAAAAGGTTTATTATTACCAAAGACAAAGGCTTTACAAAGGGTATTTTTTGGGGCTCCCCAGCCTTACAAAATTCCAAAAACAAAGAAATAAAAGGAGGAAGACGGGGGCTCTAGACCTCAGGGCCAGCTACGACCTCGAGGTCCTCGACATCCACCACATGACGTGCAGGGTCCTTGGTGGTTTCCTAGCCAGGAACCTCTTCCCTCTTCTCATCGGCGTCCGCGAGGGGGAACTCGGCCCGGAGATCTCTCCGGGCCTTAACGGCATCGAGGGCGTCGTGCCAGATGCGAGTCGTAGCCACGGCCAGGTCATCATAGAAGTCCTTCGACTTCTTATAGCTCTCCAACGCCTTCAGTTCGGCCGACTTGGCCGCCTCGGCCGCCGCCCCAAGCTTCTTCCGGAAGGTCTTCACCGTCCTCTTCAGGTTGCCGGCAAGCACCTGGGCATCCTCGAGCTTGACCTCAGCAATCACGGCAGCCTCGCGGTGCCGGACTACCTCCCGTTTCTCGGCCTCCACCTTGCCTTCCAAGGCGGCAACCCTCACCGTCACCGCCTTCAGATCCCGCCTGGAGCTCTCTTCCAGCGAGGCGAGCCGGCCCGCAGCCTCCAGCGCCGGGGCTACCACCTCGGCTTCCATACGCAAGGCGAGGGCAACGTGCTGGAGAACCTGGGAAATACGAAAGAGATCAGAAAGATGAAGGAGGCACCGAATCTCATAATGAACCAAACACTTACCTGCACGGACTCCTGGACGATGGACGCCAGCTAAACCCTGAAGATCCCCTAGGGAACTCTACCCCCGGCCGAGGCCTCTATCTCATACAGAAGGCTATCCGCAACGGATAGCCCCGATGGCACCGGAACCGGAGGCCCCCTTCCTCCACCACGATCGGTGAGGACCGGCCCCTGGAAGATCTCTGGGAGCTCCTCTTGAGCGGCTCCGAGGGAGAGCCGATCTCCTCCTCCGAGTCCGGGTCCTCCAGAACCAGGGCCCGCTTCCAGCCCGACACTCTGCTGGGACCCGGGGTGGGATCCGCCCCCGAACGCTCACGGGACGCCACCACCGGAGCAGTAGGAGCTGGGGGTGGGCTTCGTGCGAGAAGAGCTGGCGTCCCCAGCCTTCGTAACCTTCCTCGGCTGGCGCATGGAGTCTTTAAGCGAGTCGAAGTCCATGAATCCTGCACAAAGTAAATACCCAACAAGTCAGCAACACGAGCAAAACACAAGCCAAAAAGCTAGCCTAACTTACCGACGAACTCAACGGGGTTGAGCCCGGCCCAGCTCAGGACCCTCTCAGACAACAGCACGTCAGGTCGGGGGATGGGCTCCCACGACGCCACTCTCACCACGGCGGGGTCATTGGACTGGTTCCCCGGCAAACATTTCTCCCTCGACCACTTATTAAGCACGGGCCAGTCCTCGCCCTCGGAAGGGAAAACGAAGAAAAATTTCTTCTTCCAATCATGAATAGAATAGGGCAAGGCCATGACCCCGGTCCCGGCAGTGCCCCCCGGCCGCTTTCTGAAAGAGAGATAGACCCATCTCGGGTCGCCCGCTCGACCACCAGGGTGACTTTTGAAGACGAGAGAAGAATCGAGAAGGGAGAGGCTGAAGGGAACCGACTGTAACTTCAGATGGATCAAGAACCCGAGAAGGATCCTCCACGAGTTCGGCACTAACTGGTCGGGGGCCAGACCGAAAAAATTCAGCGCGGCGACGACCTCGGGAGAGAAGGGCAGGCGCATTCCTCCCCAAAAAGCTTCCAAATACAGGACGATTTTCCTGCCCCATACTTGATCCGCCCTCTCTCCCTCCTTGGCCAGTCGGAGCGTGTAACGCGAGGAGATGTGGAAACAAGCCCGAGCATTGGCGAGCTCGTCCTCATGCCTCACCCAACACGAGGAGCCGGGGGGCACATCTGCCTCCTCCTCCCTGGGGGCTGCCCCCGCCGCACAATCCCAGAGAGAGGATCCGACCCGTGCTCCCCGGGGGGACTCGGACACAACTAAAGGGTCCCTACAACTTACTTCTACAACATCTACTGACTCTACAAAGGAAGACATCTAACCTTGAAAAAGGGAATCTTCAGGAGCCGAAAGCGGGAGAAAGAAGACGAGCGCCGAACAACCAAGGCTTAGAAGAGGGAAATATGAAGGAGTAGGGGCCCAAGGGCGGGCCCCATCCCTACTTATTGCTGCAAGCGGCCTCATCCAACGACGCCCGTTATCTCCCGCCAAAACGACTCCTCGCGTTCAGCGGCTCCGATCGCTCCACGTGTCGATCCTGCACTGGACCGCATCCCATCAGACGTCGCAAGCCTGCATATGTCGCGTCGGCCAGTCGACGCTTGACGCGTGGACCATCGTTTCAGTGGCAGAGTGCACAAACCGGCGCACCTTCTTTAAATGCTGAGATCTCGCCCTGATTCGCTAGCAGAAAAGACAACTGACTGCCCAAGGACTCGTCCCGACAAAGCCTTAGGAAGGAGCTCACCTCGGGAGGCCTGGCAGTCCACTCCTGACCCGACCCGCCAGCTGGTCGGGACAAGAGTGGGGGGCTAATGATGATGCTCAATATTGGCGATACGAGATCAGGACACGTGGCGGATGACATGTCCCAAGACCCGGAAAAAAGGGCCCACAAAGACCGACCAGGCCACCCTTGTACCCGACCTGCAAGCACAAGCTGGCCCTCCTCGGGGCCCCCTGCAAATTTTCCTCATCGGCCCCTCAGCTCGCCCCGGGCTGCCACAGGACCAAGATTCCTCAACCCTGTTCCCCTCCGAACGGCGGCCGAGACATGGGCCGTCTCGCCTGAGGTTCGGGGCAGATGCTAATAGGTGCTATCCGCCCACCTCTCTGAAGATACCAAGTTGATTTATGGCACCATGTATCGAAGGTTTAAACGGATGCGACCGATGTAGCAGACTTCGTCAGATTCCCCCTCGTTGAGGGGTTTTTGATTGTGGGGACGCTCTTCCCTGCAGGCGCAAGCCCCTGCAGTTAATTACGCTACCGCATCGCGGTAACAACTTTCTCCTTCTCCAGCTGGTCACTTCGTGTCGTGGGTGTTTGTTTTATTTGTGGTTGCCCGTGGATTGTATACGGGGACCAATTTATGTCGTCGCCCGTAGGATGTGGATTAGTCCAAATCCGTGTTTTCTTAGATTTGGGTTTGGGGTTTTGGTTTGAGGATACGTTAGCCATATTTGAGGCTAAGATCAACTCAAACGTTTGTTAAGGATACGTTAGTCCAATTTGAGACTAAGATCAACTTAACGGGATCGTTTAGATCCGACAAAAGAGCAATTGGCTCTATTGTTCCAGTTTAGGGACATAGTGGTCCATTAAATGTATGGCCGTCGGGACCCATCACCTCTCTGACGACGTTGAAGGATTACAACGACAGATGTCAGAGGAGTTCAGAGATGTACCCTTGAACCAAAGTTGATTTGGGGATTTATAGTCCAATTTGGGACTAAAGTCTGTTTGAAGGTTTAAGGATACGTTAGTCATATTTGAAGCTAAGATCAACTTAAACGGTTTTTAAGAATACGTTAGTCCAGTTTGGGACTAAGATCGACTTAACGGGATCGTTTAGATCCGACAAAAGAGCGTTTGGGCTCTATTGTTCCAGTTTAGGGACATGGTGGTCCATTGCCAGTTTAAGGACGTGGTGGTCCATTGGTAGTTTAAGGACGCATAAGTCCATGGGTTTAAGGACCCCACAGTCCATATGGGTGTGTTTAAGGACGCGTTAGTCCGTTAGTTTAAGGACGCATAAGTCCGCGGGTTCAAGGACCCCACAGTCCGTATCTTGGTTTAAGGACGCAGAAGTCCATGAGTTTAAGGACCCCACAGTCCGTGTTGATGTGTGGTTGTCGGGACCCGTTACCTCTCTGAAGACGTTGAAGGGTTACAACGACAAATATCAGAGGAGTTCCGAGATGTACCCTTGAACCAATGAGTTGGTTGAAAGAGCAGATGTGCTCAGTTCAAGATGATTTGAGGACTTATGGCCAGTTTGGGCTAAGTCCAATTATGTTTGAAATGTTGGCCCTCTGTTGGTCCATTGAAGGAGAGGCTTTGCCTCTAAAAACTTAGCCAATTGGGCTAAAGCTAGTGTTAAACACTAAAGGTCAACAGTGTTGAACACTGGGAATAAGATTAACAAGTTAGTGTTAAACACTAAAAGATAATCAGTGTTAAACACTAGCAACAGGGCTTTCAAATTAGTGTTAAACACTAAAGCAAATCAGTGTTAAACACTGGTAATCAGAGATTTCAAATTAGTGTTTAACACTAAAGCAAATCAGTGTTAAACACTGGGAATAAAGTCTTCAGATTAGTGTTAAATACTAAGGAGAGAGGGGTCACGTGTGGACACGTGAGAGCGCCCTGATTCCCTTTATTTTATTCTGCAGATCAGTGTTTAACTCTTTTAATTCTGGCGGCCATCATGTGTGAGCACGTGATGAAGGCCCCCGCTCTGGTCTGTCAGAATGCTCATTAGGGGTCACGTGGTGACACGTGAGGGCGCCCTAAATGTGGAGCCAGATCTCCTTTTGGTTTATCCTTAAATCTGCGAACAAGTGTTGAACACTTTTATTTTTATTTTAGGGCATCACGTGTTGGCACGTGATGGGGATCTGTGCGCCAATTGTTAAAGCATTTGCTGAGGGGTCACGTGATAACACGTGAGAGCGCCCAAAGCTTTCATTTTCTTTGCTTTTTCTTTCTGCATTTTGGGAGTCACGTGGGAGCACGTGATGGCATCAAAAAGTGGGGCCAGATCCACTTTATTTTGTTCTGCAAACAAGTGTTAAACACTTTTAATTTTCATAGCCATCACGTGTGGGCACGTGATGTATAATCATGCCCTGATTTATTAGAACATTTATTAGGGGTCACGTGGTAACACGTGAGAGCGCCCAGAATTGTTTCTGCCTTTGCTTTTGTTCCATATATAATGAGGGTCACGTGGGAACACGTGAGGCATTGCCTCAAAACTTTCCTCTTCTCATTTTTGGGGGTTCTGTTCAGGGGTCACGTGGGGCACGTGACCTTAGTCTTTTTCATGCACTGAGATCTTTTAAGTCTCTTTTAAGAATTAAATTCTTATTTAGGGTAAAACCCTAATTTTGATTCTGGAGGAATTAAATTCCTATTTTAAAAGAATTAAATTCTTATTTAGGGTAAAACCCTAGTTTTGTTTTAGGAGAATTAAATTCTCAGAACTCAATTCCCCTTCTAAATTTAGGATCTGCATGGCAGGATCTCGACCCGATGAGAATTAAATTCTCAACTTATGGAGAGATGTGCTCTGTGCAGATCTTCAACCAGAAGAAGAACTAAGTTCTTTTCTTTAAATAAGAGTTAAACTCTTTTGAGAATTAAATTCTCTTTTGAATCCTCTCTTTTCTTACCTAGGGTTTTTCTTTTGCAGAGAATTAAATTCTTCTCTCTCTGTTTTTTCTTCTCATGAGAATTAAATTCTCCTCCCTCTGTTTTTCTCTCAAAAAAGTAGATCCCCCCTCTTCTTTTCTTGGCTTCTATTTATAGGAAAAGGAAGAGAATCAATTTGTTTAGCAAATCTCTCATTAAGGGATTTGATTTGTATGTTGAGAGATTTGATTTGCATTCATCATTAATCTGGGCCTTTAGATTGTTAAGTGAATTTTATTCACCATTGGATTTTAAATCCAAAAGATATTCTATTTGTTATTTCGGTGAGATTTGGGGAGATCTTTCCTGATTTGAGATTTTTCCATAAATTGGTGATTTTTAATCACCCTTGGATTTTTAATCCAATGGTTCCCCATGACCCTTTTCCATTTGGAAAGATTCAGAAACTTTTAGAATTTAATTCTATTAAATTATAAGGCTTTTAAAGCCAGTCACGTGCTGGCACGTGACCTTTGGTCACTTGTGAGCACGTGACCCCCAATTGGGTTTCTTTCTCAGCCGCTTATTTATGTTTCAGTTTTAACCATCACGTGTCAACACGTGACCATTGGTCACGTGTTGACACGTGATACCTCGTTGAGGTATTTTCTGACTTTTAGAATTAAATTCTATTCATTATTTTAGAGGCTTTAAAAGCCCATCACGTGTCTGCACGTGACCCATGGTCACGTGTGAGCACGTGATGCCCCATTGGGGTCTTTTCTGAGTTTTTATTATATTTTTTAACTCCTCCAGCGGGTTCTTAAAAGTCCATCACGTGTGGACACGTAATTCCTCATAACTTTTGATCCCGGATGAATTACGAGGCCCATAATATATCAAATCGAAGGGTTTTTCGAGATGCTTCCAATACTATCAGAATTTAATAGTTTCTTCTTCGGGAGTTTATCAAAATACAAGCCGGAAGATACTGGTTCACATTTCCTTAAGCGTATCGCTGCCATTTGATACCTTGGGCTCCTTTGCGCAGAAATTTTTGGCGGGAACAAATGCCCCCCACTACTTTGCCCACGTAAGTATGTACGTGGGTAAAGTAGTGTAGAATTATGCATAGCGTATGACCAGTTTTGGGTTGGTATACATCTTTCAGAATCTTGATCTGAGAAGATAACGAGCGGACACAAGCGTCGTCATTTATCATTGACTCAAATCTCGACTCTTAAGAGATATAGTTCTAAACCCTCATCCCCATGAGCCGCACCCTTTCATGTTTTATGTCTTACTCTGGCGTGAAGTAGTTTATATGCTCATGAGTAGCTTCTCCATTTCAGTGGCATGTAGCTTTGGCAAGCGTGGCTCATAAATGGTCCATCTTGACCTCTTTGCAGGGCGGTGATGGCTTAGGAGACAGGGTTAGGATCTGCCACCTAAGACTTTTCAACTTTATAAGCCGTGAGGGTCTCATAAAGACTTTTCTCCCTACGAGTCGAGAGGATCCCGCAGGTGTATTTTTTCCTTAGGGGTCGTGAGGACTCCTAAGTGTGTTTTCTCTTGAAAGTCGTAACGATCTCACAAGAGAATTTTTCCCTCTGACGAGTCGAGAGGACCCATAAGCGGTTGTTCCCCTCCTTGTCGAAATTCGACTTCGGAGAGTGAGACCCGTGGATAGTATGCAAGAGACCATTTTGGGCCGACTTGCAGGATCCCAGTGCTTAGGAAACAGGTTTTTTGATCCCTACTGCCTAAGGCTTTATCTCACGAGTCGAGACGAATCGAGAAGTTCTCGTAAAGACATCAATTTCCTCACGAGTCAAAACGGATTGAGCAGATCTCACAAGAATATCCTAACGTCACAATTAACCTCTGCTCTTTACGACAGAAGTCCGTTAGGGTCTGTGGTACTTAGGGTTTTGGCCGTCGTACCGTCACATGAGCTGATATATTCCTCGATAGGCAATCGTGCTGTTCGAGTAGCCCTGCGACTGCCGTGTCTCTGATCCCTTCGGGGGCTGGACAAGACGTCTTCAAGCAATCCTCCTTGGCAGTTTGACCGTCGGAAGAGCAAGCGTTAGGAATTTGCCATGCCGATTTTTACTTGAGGTTAGGCTCATTTTGGAGAGCCCCGATGAGTCATAACCACTCCGCGCCGGTGTGGGATGATTTCCGATAGTCTTTCAGGCTTTATATGACTTGCCGTTAAGACCCTGAAGCTAGGAATTTGGCCTTTGCTTCGTTTTGCTGGCATTGCGTCCTCTGTATCGAGACGAATGTCGCGGTTGTCTCTAGGTTGCTGGTGAACCGTCGAGGTTTGGAACCAGGGATTTTGCCGTGACTCTTTTTGGTGATGTTGCGTCTGCTGTATCGAGACGAACGTCGAGGTGGTGATCACTCCATGTTGGTGTGAGACGATCTCTGATTGTCTTTCAGGCTTTATATGACTTGCCGTTAAGACGTTGAAGCTAGGAATTTGGCCTTCGCTTCGTTTGTTTTGGCGCATCCGAATCCTGCTGGGGGAAGAACGCTGGGGCGACATCTCATCTGCTGTATCGAGACGATCGTCGAGGCGGTGACCACTCCGCGCTGGTGTGAGATGATCTCCGATTGTCTTTCAGGCTTTATATGACTTGCCGTCAAGACGTATGAAGCTAGGAATTTGGCCTTCGCTTCGTTTGCTTGCATCACGTCTGCTGTATCGAGACGAATGTTATGGTGGTGATCACTCCATATTGGTGTGAGGACCAAGATCCGCTCTGGACGTTTCCCATGGGGTCGAAGAGTGACGTTATCCGCGTTCCACGTGACCAGAAATTTTGCACTAGATGCTTCACACGGGTTCACTGCCGCGTTAGGCGAGGACTAGGCTCCGCTCTGGATGCTTCACATGGGTTCACTGCCGTGCTCTGCGAGGACCAGGATCCGCTCTGGACGTTTTCCACGGGGTCAAAGAGTGACGTTATCCGCGTTCCACGTGACCAGGAATTTTGCACTAGATGCTTCACACGGGTTCACTGCCGCATTAGGCGAGGACTAGGCTCCACTCTGGATGCTTCACACGGGTTTACTGCCGTGCTCTGCGAGGACCAGGATCCGCTCTGGACGTTTTCCACGGGGTCAAAGAGTGACGTTATCCGCGTTCCACGTAACCAGGAATTTTGCACTAGGTGCTTCACACGGGTTCACTGCCGTGCTCGGCGAGGACTAGGCTCCGCTTTGGATGCTTCACACGGGTTCACTGCCGTGCTCTGCGAGGACCAGGATCCGCTCTGGACGTTTTCCACGGGGTCAAAGAGTGACGTTATCCGCGTTCCACGTAACCAGGAATTTTGCACTAGGTGCTTCACACGGGTTCACGGCCGTGCTCGGCGAGGACTAGGCTCCGCTCTGGATGCTTCACACGGGTTCACTGCCGTGCTCTGCGAGGACCAGGATCCGCTCTGGGCGTTTTCCACGGAGTCAAAGAGTGACGTTATCCGCGTTCCACGTAACCAGGAATTTTGCACTAGATGCTTCACACGGGTTCACTGCCGCGTTAGGCGAGGACTAGGCTCCGCTCTGGATGCTTCGCACGGGTTCACTGCCGTGTTCTGCGAGGACCAGGATCCGCTCTGGACGTTTTCCACGGGGTCAAAGAGTGACGTTATCCGCGTTCCACGTGACCAGGAATTTTGCACTAGATGCTTCACACGGGTTCACTGCCGCGTTAGGCGAGGACTAGGCTCCGCTCTGGATGCTTCACACGGGTTCACTGCCGTGCTCTGCGAGGACCAGGATCCGCTCTGGACGTTTTCCACGGGGTCAAAGAGTGACGTTATCCGCGTTCCACGTGACCAGGAATTTTGCACTAGATACTTCACACGGGTTCACTGCCGCGTTAGGCGAGGACTAGGCTCCGCTCTGGATGCTTCGCACGGGTTCACTGCCGTGCTCTGCGAGGACCAGGATCCGCTCTGGACGTTTTCCACGGGGTCAAAGAGTGACGTTATCCGCGTTCCACGTAACCAGGAATTTTGCACTAGATGCTTCACACGGGTTCACTGCCGCGTTAGGCGAGGACTAGGCTCCGCTCTGGATGCTTCGCACGGGTTCACTGCCATGTTCTGCGAGGACCAGGATCCGCTCTGGACGTTTTCCATGGGGTCAAAGAGTGACGTTATCCGCGTTCCACGTGACCAGGAATTTTTGCACTAGATGCTTCACACGGTTTCACTGCCGCGTTAGGCGAGGACTAGGCTCCGCTCTGGATGCTTCGCACGGGTTCACTGCCGTGTTCTGCGAGGACCAGGATCCGCTCTGGACATTTTCCACGGGGTCAAAGAGTGACGTTTTCCGCGTTCCACGTGACCAGGAATTTTGCACTAGATGCTTCACACGGTTTCACTGCCGCGTTAGGCGAGGACTAGGCTCCGCTCTGGATGCTTCGCACGGGTTTACTGCCATGTTCTGCGAGGACCAGGATCCGCTCTGGACGTTTTCCACGGGGTCAAATAGTGACGTTATCCGCGTTCCACGTGACCAGGAATTTTGTTGATTATATCCGCATTTCACGGAGTTGGGATTTGACTCTCTGTGGGAGTACATCGTCGAGTTATGGAATTGGGAGTTGCCGCTGTTCCGCTTTGCTTGATGATGTGTCCGCTATGACGAGACGAGTGTTGAGGTGGAGCTAGGATTTTGCCATCACTCCGCTTTGCTGACCATGGGGTCTTTTATTAGCTTTGCATGTACATCCTGCTGGACTGTGAAGGAACGCCGTTGTTAACATTGCGTCTGCTGTAACGAGACGAATGCTAAGGCGGAGTTGGGATTTTGCCATCACTCCGCTTGATGGTGTAACATCTTTGTGCTGCTGGAATGAGGAGACACACCGTTGTTGGTCTCCAGGCTGTAGATGTGGCCGTTGAGATTTGGGACTAGGAACTTTGCCATGGTTCCATTTCGTTGCGATTCTGAGGTCGGTTATTGACGTCATGTCTGCATCTAGTTGGAGTGAGGAGAAACACAGTTGGTGATCTCTAAGTTGTCGATGTTGACGCCGAAACCCTAAAGCTAGGGATTTTCCTTTACTTCATTTGTTGGCATTGTGTCTGCAATATTGCGACAGATGTCGAGATTGTCTCTAGGTTATCTATGAACCGTCGAGATTTGGCTTCGCTTTCTGGTGGAGCCTGTTGGGAAGGTAAAGTTCCCTCTTTGTTTGTGCCCCTGGATTGTATACAGGGATCGATGTGATCTCATCTGTAGGGCATAAAGTTTCATTCTTTCATCATTTTTTTTTATTCTTTCCGCGATGCTCTATCATTTCAGCTTTTATATCGCGAAGGTCGCGATTGCCCAATCATTTCGGCTATTTTTCGCGGTGCCCAATCATTTCGGCTATTTATTTTATTTTTACTCGCTGTTTTTTATTGCGAGTTGCCCAATCATTTCGTCTATTTATTTTATTTTTACTCGCTGTTTTTTATTGCGAGTTGCCCAATCATTTCGGCTATTTATTTTATTTTTACTCGCTGTTATTTATTGCGAGTTGCCCAATCATTTCGACTATTTCATATGCATTTTTGGCTCGCTGATTTTTTATATATCGCGAGTGTGGAACTTGGGATCTGATACCAATCTTAGCATCAGCATCGCTGCGACTGGAATATTGCCAAGAGCGAATTATCATTTGCCATGAAAGAACTTGGGATTTGATACCGGTTTAGGCATCAGCATCGCTGCAACTGGAATATTGCCAGGAGCGAATCATCATTTGCCTCTGTCGATATTGAACAAAGGTGGCTTAGCAAACAGGGTTAGGATCCTGTCGACTAAGGCTTTTGACTTCATGAGCCGTAAGGGTCTTACAAAGGTATTTCTCCCTACGAGTCGTGAGGATCTCGCAGGTGCGTTTTCTCCTTAGGAATCGTGAGGACTCCTAAGTGTATGTTCCCCTGTAAGTCGTAAGGATGTTACAAAAGGGTTTTCTCCTTATAAGTCGAGAGGACTTACAAGGGTTGTTCACCGTATGGACATATCCCCAGTCACGGGTGGGACTTGGTTAGGGAAATGTTTATTCGCACCCGTGGATTGTATACAAGGGTCAGTATTGAGCCACTTGTAGGGCATTAATAGAGGTTGTGGGAGTTGCTTAAGAACAGGTTCAGGTCTCTGTAACTTAAGACTTTCAAATCTTATGAGCCGTGAGGGTCCCATAAGAGAATTCTCCTTACGAGTCGTGAGGATCTCGCAAGTGTATTTTCTCCTTAGGAATCGTGGGGATCCCTAAGTGTGTTGCTCCTTTGTGAGTCGTAAGGATCTCACGCGGGTGTTTTCTCCTTACAAGGTCGAGAGGACCCTATAAGTGTCTCTTAACGAGCTTGCGCCCTTTCGGGTTTTCACAAACACTCGCCGGTAGCCCTGCTATTTTTACTCACGGAGCCCTTTCGGGTTTTCATCCGTGCCCATTTTGCTTGTGGACATACCGTTTTTTTTTCAGTCTCTCTTTTTTTTTTTTAAACGAGGTCGCGCCCTTTCGGGTTTTCACGAACACTCACCGGTAGCCCTGCTATTTTTACTCACGGAGCCCTTTCGGGTTTTCATCAGTGCCCATTTTGCTTAGGGACATACCGTTTTTTTTTGTTGGTACGTCAGCTTGAAGATGCTGTGGGTTGGGAGTAGTTTAACGACGTTTCGGTCATTTGCAAGTTTTAGGACATTGCGGTCCGCCGTTAGTTTAAGGACGTTTCGGTCCACATCCAATTTTAGGACGTAGTGGTCCGTTGGGCTTTCTCTATGAATGAGCATGATGCCCCCGGCATATCTATCTTTTTCGGAGCATGTGGTTGTGGCGGGCTCACCTTCCAGTTTTCGGACAGCGCGAACTTGCCCTGTTGGTATTGGTCTTCAACCCAGTTTTTGAAGATGTAGCAATTTTCGATCGGATGGCCCAATACTTGGTAGTAAGGGCAGTAATTAGGATTGTTGACCTCATTCAGTTGTAGCTGGCATTTCGGCTCCTGTAGAGTGATAAGTCCGTCGCGTACTGCTAGTTCGAACAGCCTTCTTGTTTCGTCCCGGGGAAACGAATAAGGACGTTTCAACTTTTCATTGAGGGGTTGCCGCTTGTTTCTTTGGCGAACAACCGGTCTAGGGTCACTCAATTGTTGTTGAGCGTTGGCGACGAAGGCCGTTTTTTCCTTCCCTTTATTCTTTTTGTTCGATCCCTTGTTTGCGGGTCCGAGATTCTTTCCGGGTAGTGTGCGATTGCACGGCTGAATGTTCTCGCAACTCCTCAATTCTTTCATTTTAGAGATGGATTCCTTGAAGAGAGGACCGTGGGCTAATTTTTCGTCGGAGTCGCTCCCGAAGGTGATAACTCGCGGTCCCTCGGGATCGACCCTATGACAACTGCCGGCAATTCTTTTATGCTCATCTGTCGCATTTTTCTGCTGTCTACGAGCTTCGCGCTTTGTCCTGTTGACGTATTGTCTATGAGCGACATATCCTTGCCACCAACACTTAAAGGAGTTGCAGTCTTCAGTAGGATGTGCGATCCTCTGATGATATAAGCAGAAGTTTGGGTGTACGTCCGTTTCATCAAAATGTATACCACCAGGAGAATTTTCTCTGAAAGAGGGCGGCCTCATCCCCATTGATATGGCTTTGGCGAATCGTTTCCTTGTCTTAATCCTGCTTTCATTTGCGGCGGATGTACTTTGATATGGTGGGAGTGTTTCGACCTTTTCGTCCAGTCGCTGGCGTTTGGCCTTTTCAAATATGGCCACCTCGCGCTCCCGATCAGCTTTACTTTTTAGACGAATCTCATCTAGAAAAGCGTCGATCATTTCGTCTGACGGCCACACGAATTCCGGCTCAGGCTCTGCCCCCAGTTTCTTAGTGCAAGGAGTTTTTTCATCGTCCGTAAATGAGTGGGAGATCACGTGACAAGTTGCCCCCGGTGCGTCCGTCTTCTTTGGAGTGTGCGGCTGTGGTGGGTTTACTTTCCACTTTTCAGACAGCGCGAACTTGCCTTGTAGGTACTGATCTTCGATCCATCCTTTAAAGACGAAGCAATCCTCGATCGGGTGACTTACCGTTTGGTGGTAAGGGCAATAGTCGGGATCGTTGACATCGCCTGGCTGCAACGGACGCTTTGGACTCGGTAGATTGATGAGTCTGTTGCGCACTGCCAGCTCGAACAATCTCCTCGTTTTATTCTGAGGAAACGAGTAAGGACGTCCCAGTCTCTCCTCGAGGGACGGGCGTGGTCGCACAATGTTTTGGCGAACAACCGGCTTTAAGTTGCTTGGCCGTTGCTGAGTATTGGCAACGAAGGTTGCTTTCCCTTTGCCCTTTTCATTCCAAGGATCCGTCTTTGAATGAGATGGTGTGTGACTCATCTGATCCATTTGGGCCAACTTATCAATTAAAGCCTGGAACGTGGTCGGTTTGAAGAACATCATGAATTGCGAGATGGTTGGTTGAGGATCAAGAGTGCCCACGAACATACCTACCGCAGGTGCTTCTTCGATCCGCTGTTCGCATTTTGACCACAGATTCCGCCATCGTGTTGCGTATTGTACCCATGTTTTGCCTGGCCTTACCCTAGCGTTGATCAATGCCGTGATCGGGATGCGTCCGCTAGCACTCGCGAATCTTTGTGTAAACAGTAGCTCCATCTCCGCAAATGTTTTGACAGAGTCGTTAGGTAGCCCTGAATACCATTCAAAGGCTGTTTCTGCTAAGCTGCCGACGAATTGGCGAAGCAGCAGTTTGTTGTCACCTCCAGTGTTGCCGCATAAGGCCCTGAATTGAGCGACATGCTGGTGTGGGTTCCCTGTCCCTTTATATACGTGGAACTTAGGGATCGTATATCCCGGCGGGTAACTGATTTGGTCATACCAGCCCGGATAGGGTCGTCCAGTTCTAACAATTTGCGCAGCCGCTTCACTCACTTGATGAACCCGTATTTGATGAGCTATATAGTCATCCAGCGCAGCCTTGGAAATGGTTTCATCTTTGGCTGTTGAAAGAGTCGGAGGCGGATTAGATGTCTCTCCTCTATCGTCTTCAGTAATGATCGGAGGGTCTTCAACTGGAGGGTCAGGCTGTAGCATCATCCCTACCATATCTTGGAAGAGGAGCGCCATTTGCTTTATATTAGCCGCTTGCTCTGCGGCTTCCCTGTCCTTCTTTTCGAGGACTCTGCGTAAGAAGTCAGCATCAGTTTCTCGTTCGTGACGCTGCTTTGATGATGCCTCCGGGCTTTCTTTTAGCTCGGTGAGTGCGGCCATTGCAATCTTCATCTCCTGAAGCTTCTGTTGCTGCTCCTGGGTTTTCGTCATGGATCGGGTGAGCGGTCGGTGACCCGTCGAAGCACGGCTTTCCTCCTTTCCAGAAGCCATATAAACAGTGTGCACCACCATGCCCCCAGACTTGGGGCGTTTAGATTCAGCGCTTTTACGGTTCGCCATGTTCACAGGGGCTTTTTGCGGCCTCCTTTTCTTTTGAGTGATTGACGTTGAGGGAGCCGTTGCAGTGGGCACCCATCCAGCTGTTGCTTTTTCCGGCTTGACAGAGTAATTCTTCTCCTGCCGAACCTTCATCTTTTTCTGTCGGCGGAGATAGTCTTGATCTATTACGGAGTCTTGGACTTGACGCCAGACCTTGTAAATTTTAGAGGACAGACGTTGAGGGGGCTGCTCTAGCTTCTTTTCCGTATCATTCTCCACGGGTGGAGGATATCTCTTCAGCACTACAGTAGGAGAGTTTCTGTGCACCCTGTTCAGCAGCTCAAAGATGTTCCCGGTTGGAACAGCAACATCGATCCCCACCGTTGGAGCTGGTGGAGTAAATCCAGAGGGGGAGTTGCCCCCAGCCTTCCTTACTCGGCGCCAGTGGCGACGTCGAGCGCGTCGTGCGGATGGAGTTGTTTCGGCCGTAGGGGCGACTTCGTCATGCCCCCTGCTTTGAGGAGAGACCGTTATTGGTGCTAGCCTGTCAAAGACTGACACCCGTTGAGAAGCAATGTCTAATCTGTCAAAGACAGACCTCTGGGCAGGGGAAGCAGCTTTGAGGACCTCGCCTGGAGCAGCAACCGGAATGGCCAGCCTTGTAAAAATTGACTTCTTGGAAGGAGGAGCCTTTCCAGTAATTTTGTCCGCTTGAGCCGGGATGGCTATCCGCTTTGGGATGGCAGCTTCGGGTATCGCGGGCTTATAGACATTCGGGCCCAGTCTGTTGAAAACTGAGGTATTGAAGTTGGGCGACCTGTTGAGAGGGGCCGCGGTAGTTATAAGCCGATCAAAGACCGATTTCTTTGGAGCTTCTTGCGACGTCGTTGGGGTATCGAATCTCATCGGTGGGAGCAAGGTCCCGAAGAATAGTCCAGTGGTGGCTTGAATTACCTGCTCCACTGGCATCTTAAAAAGGGAGGCTGCTTGGGGCCCATAAGTCACTCCTCCAGCAAGAACGGAGCGAGAGTTGCAGTTGCAGATAGTGCAGTTTGAAACCATTGATCTTCTGTTTTCTACACGGAGCAAGACACCAAATTTTAGTACCTCGAATCCACAGGCAACCACAGCAAGCCGCGATTCGTTCGCGAACACGACACACGAAGTGTGGAGTGGAAAGAGGAAAAGGTCCCACCGGGTGTGCCAGAATCTGTTCCCCTCCGAACGGCGGCCGAGACATGGGCTGTCTGGCCTGAGGTTCGGGGCAGATGCTAATAGGTGCTATCCGCCCACCTCTCCGAAGATGCCAAGTTGATTTATGGCACCATGTATCGAAGGTTTAAACGGATGCGACCGATGTAGCAGACTTCGTCAGATTCCCCCTCGTTGAGGGGTTTTTGATTATGGGGACGCTCTTCCCTGCAGGCGCAAGCCCCTGCAGTTAATTATGCTACCGTATCGCGGTAACAACTTTCTCCTTCTCCAGCTGGTCGCTTCGTGTCGTGGGTGTTTGTTTTATTTGTGGTTGCCCGTGGATTGTATACGGGGACCAATTTATGTCGTCGCCCGTAAGACGTAGATTAGTCCAAATCCGTGTTTTCTTAGATTTGGGTTTGGGGTTTTGGTTTGAGGATACGTTAGCCATATTTGAGGCTAAGATCAACTCAAACGTTTGTTATGGATACGTTAGTCCAATTTGAGACTAAGATCAACTTAACGGGATCGTTTAGATCCGACAAAAGAGCAATTGGCTCTATTGTTCCAGTTTAGGGACATAGTGGTCCATTAAATGTATGGCCGTCGGGACCCATCACCTCTCTGACGACGTTGAAGGATTACAACGACAGATGTCAGAGGAGTTCAGAGATGTACCCTTGAACCAAAGTTGATTTGGGGATTTATAGTCCAATTTGGGACTAAAGTCTGTTTGAAGGTTTAAGGATACGTTAGTCATATTTGAAGCTAAGATCAACTTAAACGGTTTTTAAGAATACGTTAGTCCAGTTTGGGACTAAGATCGACTTAACGGGATCGTTTAGATCCGACAAAAGAGCGTTTGGGCTCTATTGTTCCAGTTTAGGGACATGGTGGTCCATTGCCAGTTTAAGAACGTGGTGGTCCATTGGTAGTTTAAGGACGCATAAGTCCATGGGTTTAAGGACCCCACAGTCCATATGGGTGTGTTTAAGGACGCGTTAGTCCGTTAGTTTAAGGACGCATAAGTCCGCGGGTTCAAGGACCCCACAGTCCGTATCTTGGTTTAAGGACGCATAAGTCCATGAGTTTAAGGACCCCACAGTCCGTGTTGATGTGTGGTTGTCGGGACCCGTTACCTCTCTGAAGACGTTGAAGGATTACAACGACAAATATCAGAGGAGTTCCGAGATGTACCCTTGAACCAATGAGTTGGTTGAAAGAGCAGATGTGCTCAGTTCAAGATGATTTGAGGACTTATGGCCAGTTTGGGCTAAGTCCAATTATGTTTGAAATGTTGGCCCTCTGTTGGTCCATTGAAGGAGAGGCTTTGCCTCTAAAAACTTAGCCAATTGGGCTAAAGCTAGTGTTAAACACTAAAGGTCAACAGTGTTGAACACTGGGAATAAGATTAACAAGTTAGTGTTAAACACTAAAAGATAATCAGTGTTAAACACTAGCAACAGGGCTTTCAAATTAGTGTTAAACACTAAAGCAAATCAGTGTTAAACACTGGTAATCAGAGATTTCAAATTAGTGTTTAACACTAAAGCAAATCAGTGTTAAACACTGGGAACAAAGTCTTCAGATTAGTGTTAAATACTAAGGAGAGAGGGGTCACGTGTGGACACGTGAGAGCGCCCTGATTCCCTTTATTTTATTCTGCAGATCAGTGTTTAACTCTTTTAATTCTGGCGGCCATCACGTGTGAGCACGTGATGAAGGCCCCCGCTCTGGTCTGTCAGAATGCTCATTAGGGGTCACGTGGTGACACGTGAGGGCGCCCTAAATGTGGAGCCAGATCTCCTTTTGGTTTATCCTTAAATCTGCGAACAAGTGTTGAACACTTTTATTTTTATTTTAGGGCATCACGTGTTGGCACGTGATGGGGATCTGTGCGCCAATTGTTAAAGCATTTGCTGAGGGGTCACGTGATAACACGTGAGAGCGCCCAAAGCTTTCATTTTCTTTGCTTTTTCTTTCTGCATTTTGGGAGTCACGTGGGAGCACGTGATGGCATCAAAAAGTGGGGCCAGATCCACTTTATTTTGTTCTGCAAACAAGTGTTAAACACTTTTAATTTTCATAGCCATCACGTGTGGGCACGTGATGTATAATCATGCCCTGATTTATTAGAACATTTATTAGGGGTCACGTGGTAACACGTGAGAGCGCCCAGAATTGTTTCTGCCTTTGCTTTTGTTCCATATATAATGAAGGTCACGTGAGAACACGTGAGGCATTGCCTCAAAGCTTTCCTCTTCTCATTTTTGGGGGTTCTGTTCAGGGGTCACGTGGGGCACGTGACCTTAGTCTTTTTCATGCACTGAGATCTTTTAAGTCTCTTTTAAGAATTAAATTCTTATTTAGGGTAAAACCCTAATTTTGATTCTGGAGGAATTAAATTCCTATTTTAAAAGAATTAAATTCTTATTTAGGGTAAAACCCTAGTTTTGTTTTAGGAGAATTAAATTCTCAGAACTCAATTCCCCTTTTAAGTTTAGGATCTGCATGGCAGGATCTCGACCCGATGAGAATTAAATTCTCAACTTATGGAGAGATGTGCTCTGTGCAGATCTTCAACCAGAAGAAGAACTAAGTTCTTTTCTTTAAATAAGAGTTAAACTCTTTTGAGAATTAAATTCTCTTTTGAATCCTCTCTTTTCTTACCTAGGGTTTTTCTTTTGCAGAGAATTAAATTCTTCTCTCTCTGTTTTTTCTTCTCTTGAGAATTAAATTCTCCTCCCTTTGTTTTTCTCTCAAAAAAGTAGATCTCCCCTCTTCTTTTCTTGGCTTCTATTTATAGGAAAAGGAAGAGAATCAATTTGTTTAGCAAATCTTTCATTAAGGGATTTGATTTGTATGTTGAGAGATTTGATTTGCATTCATCATTAATCTGGGCCTTTAGATTGTTAAGTGAATTTTATTCACCATTGGATTTTAAATCCAAAAGATATTCTATTTGTTATTTCGGTGAGATTTGGGGAGATCTTTCCTGATTTGAGATTTTTCCATAAATTGGTGATTTTTAATCACCCTTGGATTTTTATCCAACGGTTCTCCATGACCCTTTTCCATTTGGAAAGATTCAGAAACTTTTAGAATTTAATTCTATTAAATTATAAGGCTTTTAAAGCCAGTCACGTGCTGGCACGTGACCTTTGGTCACGTGTGAGCACGTGACCCCCAATTGGGTTTCTTTCTCAGCCGCTTATTTATGTTTCAGTTTTAACCATCACGTGTCAACACGTGACCATTGGTCACGTGTAAGCACGTGATACCTCGTTGAAGTATTTTCTGACTTTTAGAATTAAATTCTATTCATTATTTTAGAGGCTTTAAAAGCCCATCACGTGTCTGCACGTGACCCATGGTCACGTGTGAGCACGTGATGCCCCATTAGGGTCTTTTCTGAGTTTTTATTATATTTTTTAACTCCTCCAGCGGGTTCTTAAAAGTCCATCACGTGTGGACACGTAATTCCTCATAACTTTTGATCCCGGATGAATTACGAGACCCATAATATATCAAATCGAAGGGTTTTTCGAGATACTTCCAATACTATCAGAATTTAATAGTTTCTTCTTCGGGAGTTTATCAAAATACAAGCCGGAAGATACTGGTTCACATTTCCTTAAGTGTATCGCTGCCATTTGATACCTTGGGCTCCTTTGCGCAGAAATTTTTGGCGGGAACAAACCCTCTTGCTCGGTCCCGAGCTCCCCAGCCGAGGCCGTCTTCCTCAGCCCCTCCGACCGGCTCCACCACTCACAGGCGTAACCGCTGCTCTGCGAATCTCGCCATGCGCGGATTCTCCGCCAGCAACATCCCACGTTCCATGCCTCCGTGATTCCCATTAATGGGTGATCCGCTCTCTACGCGGGCGTGACGTCCGGAGCATAACTGCTGGCGAGATTTTCGTGCCTGCTGCTGCATACCATCACCGCTATATAAACCCTCATCACAGAGGGGTCAAGTAAGCGATTATTTATTCCAGTTGGCCGTTACTCTGCTCGAATCTAGCACTAACTTGATCGTCGGAGGGTCCTCGGTGGTACCAAACCACCCTGAGACTTCTTTGCAGGTACTCGGCGCTAAACTCCTCAATTCACCAATCTCACCAAAACCCATTGAGATCCACACGCAACTGAAGATCACCACCAAAATCCACTGGGAGATCAACGGAAGACAACATCTGACGAAGACCTGAAAAGGACCTCCATCAAGGACCCTCGAGTTTTGTGGTTATAATAGTAGAGATATGTAAAAGAAAATTCTGCATTTAATTTTTTCTGCTGCTGATGCGGCACTAGCTATTTGAAGCTGGCCATCAAATTGAAACCAATTAGAGGACCCCGGGTTTTATGGTTATAATGGCAGAGAAGATCGAGATTGAGATAAAACGGAAAAAGAATTATCTTACCATTTGAGCTAAAGCTTCACATTGACCATTTTATATCAGAAATATATATAATATGTCAAAAAACCGTTGGGTCACTTGCCCCCTCTACTCTTTTATTGGATTGGCGCCGGATGCAACACTCAAAAGCTTACAAATTTTTTAATTATTGCAATCAAAATAACTCCTTAATGTTAATCCCAAATTTTATGTTACCCTGGGTAATGACCAAGGTTTTTATATCTAAAATATGTTGCTAAAAAGGAAAAGAACAAAAAGAAAAAAACAAAGCGGCCTAATGGAAATCAATCATTTTGGGAGTAGTTAACTTATGTCATGTGGTTGTTAGCATAATATTAATAAAATATTTATACTAGAAAAGATCTCTGCATATACTAATGGCAATGTTGATTTTCCGAAGAGGAGGTATAATTAAGAGAGATCACGGGACTTGGTCTCGTCAAATGCCATCGCATGTGAAAATCTCCCCCAAATAACTCGCCTCTTTTTTCTTTCAGCTCCAAAAAAGCACCAATTCCCAATCAACCCATTTTCACACCCACATGGAAATCTCCCATAAATTTCCATAACAAATCATTAAACCCCTCCTAAACCCACCTATTTACACTACGCCCTCCTTCCCTTCATAAAAAGCTCTTAAAGTCCTTTCATAAGGGGCCCACCCAGCAGACGTCAGACTTCATTACTGAAGCTACAAAATAAATCATTAAAAAAAAGCTTACTAAAACATCCAAAGCCGTTATTAAATGGTTGTTATTTGCGTGTGCATGCCGGTCAATTATATATTTTTTGAGTAAGAACTAAATGCCAGACGAGGCCATGAAGCCATTGCTTCCTCAAGTGTGTATACATAAAATTCAACCTTTCTACCTCTCCTATCGGAACAAATCAAGTTACAACAAAACAAAAAGTCTAGATGTTCTACGAGGAGAGAACTTAAAAAATATTACAGTAACTCGGATTGCTTGAAATATTTGCATTTATAATGGACACGGATCAGGTCAAAGCTGGATTTGAAGGTTTTTTGTTAAAACTGGTTCTCAACCATCTGTGGTTTAATACATGGACGACTGAGAGTGAAATAAAATAAAAATCTTAATTTTAAAGATATATTTAATTTCTTACTAAATCTTTATTGTCTGTGTATTACACCAATGAGCTAAAATAAAAAAGATATATTTAATTTCTTGCTTAAATCATCTTTACCATCCGTATATTACACTGAACTTGGATAACTAGATTTGACAAAAAAAACTCCAAATTCTCCTTCCATTTATAATACTTCAATGAAGATTGTGCAAGGAGAATCCAGGGCCGGCGTCCTGTTATGCAAATCAACCCCCAAAAACCGGGGGGACACGTGTCGGTGACCCTCCCCGATCTCGGATGCAACCCTACCCTTTTTAATTAAGGGCAGCAACAAACATAAAAACGGATCTCCTTCCTCCTCCTCCTCAAAAGAAAAGAAACGGAAGAAAATAAATAAATAAAAATCTAGGGTTAGGGTTTGGATCAGGGTTTGGCCATGGCGTCCTCGTCGTCGAACTCGGCCTCATCCTCCGTGAACGAGTCGGTGATGAAGAAGATCCTGCTGTCCTACTCCTACGTGGCGATCTGGATCATGCTGAGCTTCGCCGTGATCGTCTACAACAAGTACATCCTGGATCCGAAGATGTACAACTGGCCGTTCCCGATCTCGCTGACGATGATCCACATGGGGTTCTGCTCCTCCCTCGCCTTCCTCCTCATCCGCGTCCTCCGCGTCGTGGAGCCCCCTTCGTCCCCTCCCATGTCCCGCGACCTCTACATCGCCTCCGTGGTCCCCATCGGCGCCCTCTACTCGTTATCCCTGTGGTTCAGCAACTCCGCCTACATCTACCTCTCCGTCTCCTTCATCCAGATGCTCAAGGCCCTCATGCCCGTCGCCGTCTACTCCATCGGCATCCTCCTCAAAAAAGAGACCTTTCGCTCATCCGCCATGGCCAATATGCTCTCCATCTCCTTTGGCGTCGCCATCGCCGCCTACGGAGAGGCTCACTTCGACGCCTGGGGCGTCACCCTCCAGCTCGCCGCCGTCGCCTTCGAGGCCACCCGCCTTGTCCTCATCCAGATCTTGCTGACTTCCAAAGGGATCTCGCTGAATCCGATCACTTCCTTGTATTACGTCGCCCCCTGCTGCCTCGCCTTCCTCTTCGTGCCGTGGATGCTGGTGGAGGTGCCGATCCTGAGGGAGTCGTCGAGCTTCCACCTCGATTTCGTCATCTTCGGGACCAATTCCGTGTGCGCGTTCGCGCTGAACCTCGCGGTGTTCCTGCTGGTGGGGAAGACGTCGGCCCTGACCATGAATGTGGCAGGGGTCGTCAAGGACTGGCTGCTCATCGCCTTCTCATGGTCCGTGATTAGGGATACGGTGACGACTATCAATTTGATTGGGTACGGGATCGCGTTCTTGGGGGTGGCTTACTATAATCATGTGAAGCTTCAGGCACTGAAGGCGAAGGAGGCGCAGAAGAAGACGGCGCAGGCTGACGAGGAGTCGGGGACTCTGCTGGAGGAGAGGGAGGGGGAGCTTCACCCGAGGAAGAACGATTCGCAGGCTTAGATCCAATGTGGGTACATTTTCGATCCCTGTTTTATCACCTTGTTTTAGGAAAAGAGAGAAGCTGAATCCCTTTTTTAGATTTGTTTCAGTTTAATTATAAGTATTATTTTGATGTCGATCTGTTTGGTTCATTATCTGGGCTTATAGGGCTCGTTTTGATTTTAGATGAACTATTCGATTACTTGTAGTAGGGCTATTACTTGACTATGTGATATTTGTTATCTGTTCGGATTTTTGCTCAAAACCTACAAATTCTTCATCTTTATTGGTGTTTATGAATGTATGGTAGTAACATGTCTGCATTTTAGAAGTTAATTAAATACGAACACACTCATTTTGTGCTAATTATGGTAGCTGAGGATACTTATACATGATGCATGCTTTAGGTTCAATGCGAAAACTGCATGCAAGGATCTGTAGTCTATTGTCAAGTTATGATCTGAATGCTAGTGCAAAAGTTTGCTTATAGTGAGCTGGTTGGTCTACTTATGTACATTGAAAGATCCTTAATATACACCCGGCCGATCATTCCCATATTTCATTACCACAGAATGTCGCTTGTGATGTCCTGTTGTATCCTTCTACCTGTTGTATCCTTCTAGATTTCATTATACTAGCTTTGATGTATGTGTCCTGCAAATAACAATAGCGCTAGAAGCTGGCAAGAGCCCTCTATCTTTGAACTCCCAAACAGATTTTTCAGCAGTAATATCCGGATATGAGAATGTCACAAGTTTCTAATTTATGGTTAATTGTTCTGTTTGATATTGCTACTGTCGACGACACAACAGAATTTCTGTTGGATGTTCTTTTCCATTAATGTTGGTAGTAGATGGAAATAAGATGTTTGTGTATGTAGTGTGCCAATGCATGCATGCATATACTCTCAACGGCATAATAAATTTTTAGTTTAACTCGTCTAAACACATCAGGACAATTAGTTTTTATTCTGTAATCCAAAATCACACTTTTGAAAATAATCTCTCACATGTATTCTCTATTGTTGATGTTTATGGGGTTCAACATTGGACGCATCTATGTGCTGAGGAATTTAGATAATTGAAAGCTAAATGTTGAGGACTAGGGTATGATGTGCTGGCTAGAAATTATATAGTTGAAAGCTAAATGTTGAGGACTAGGGTATATGATTATGTTTGCATCTAAATTCGGCTACTGATATTGTTGATAGATCCTCAATGTTTCGGTTGCCAAATTGCTGAGAACTAAGATTAGTAGCCGAAACTATACTTCGGCTGAGATAGAAGAATTTTGCCCGAATATTATCGGCTCCAGAAAGCAGGACATGCTCAAGAATGTGGGTTTTAACGTGCAAGTAGTTGATACGATGTGGCCGTGTTTTGAAGAACATGGAGAGTTATTACACTTCTCAAAGGCACAACAGCCACTCCTAGAAGGCTATACATATGAGAAAGTTCGAAGAGGAAGGGGTTCAGACTTCAGAGTGTGATTCCCTCGTCGCTAGATAACTCCTTCGTCTGCGACCGACATTGCGATTCCCAGTAGCCAAGGTTTGGCTGAAGCGAGGAGGATGCTAAGACTTGAACGTTCATAAGTGTCTTGTACAATGTGAATCCCTGCAAGGAACTTAAAAAAAGCCTCGGCTGACACTTAATCAGCTTGTTGGTTTGCTTAGATGCATCTTTACGGCATAATTCCTCATATGGAGCCAAAATGATTAATTTGGCCTTTAGACCAATGTGTTTTAATGTAAAAAAAAAGTCTCGGAGCTGATACATGTACATTAAAATATGTGTATGCCTTGCCAATGCGGCTTATAGAGCTTGTATGTAAAAGACAAATGCAAAATGGTCGTTGCATTTATGGCAGTCACCTATGATGTAAATGTAAGATGTCGGTTTCTTAGCCGATAGTTACCAGCTAACTACTTGTGCCAACTCTTGATTATCTCATTTACAATATAAGATTTTTAGTGGATGCTATTTTATACATAAAAAGACACTTATGTTGGCTGGCTGATATAAAGCTTTTGTGGGTGTAGCCAACCAAAGGGAAGATTGTTCTCCCCTTCCCCTAATTACTATTCTTATAGAGACATGTGTTGCTTTAAATATTATATTGTCGGGTGCTCATCTCTTTTGATGTAGGAAATATTTAGAGCCAACAATGTGTTTCTTGTATACAAGTTATATGCATTCCTCTCTTTGGAGTGTGGCAAGGTCAAAATTGATGATCCTTGAGATATATCTACTAGCCCTTAATTGATGTAACTTTGCAGGACAGCTCAATTTGCTATAATGGCAAGCTGCTGCTTAGTCGTTCGTGGTAGGATGAAAACCCCGAAATGAGTTTTTTAGTACAAGAGTATATATCGGTCAGAAATTTGATTGCCATACATGGATATGATAAAATATAGTGTTGATTGCACAAAACCCCTTTGATGTTTGCACTTACTAGCACTTACAATCTTATCAAGACCTTTATTAGCACAGCACACACCGCATTTTCTAAATCAGATCGCTAATGCTGTTTGGCGGATGTTAGGCTAATCAGCACATGTAAAGCACGTGATTTTGAGCTCATTCGTATGCCATATCCTTTTCTTATTCTTTCACCAAATCGAAGATCGAAATGTGCATGCCAGAATTTTCGAAGGACAGTAGCAGTTGTAGATCTGACGAGAACTTGATGGTTTCAATCTGCTTGATATTTTTCTAAGCTTTAGAAGCAGTATTGGTGGCTTCAATTTGCTTGATGATGTATAGATTGTTTTAGAACATGCGGTTATTTTGAGCAGCTGCGCTTGTTCCTAATATGATTTCTGAACTATTTACTGTTTTAAGTTCAAGAAGTTTTGAGAACATGCAGTTCTGTCGTGCAATTTAAATTGACCCTAGAATATATAATAGCCTTGTTTTTTATGTTCACACTTTTGACTTATGATTATGAGCTTTGTTAGGGATGTGTTGACTAATGATTTACCTAAAACTTGTGTTTGATTATGAGCTTTGTTAGGACGTGTAGACTAATGATTTATCTGTAAACAATGACCTTTCTTCCTAATATCTGAAGTGGTCCAGATGCAACTAATTTTTCCATGATCTTCTTTTTGACTGAATTATTTTTCCATGATTGGCATGAGAATTACTTGGTTTTTTTTACGATCATAATTCTATTTGCTCATTGATATCTACAGTTTGAAACTTCTTACGTTGTTGCTTCTGTCTCCCAGTAATACAAATCTCTACCAGTTTTAAGGTAGAATATGTATGCAAAAATAATATACGTGGTTGAAATTGAAGGTGGAAATTGTGGTTCTCTTTAGTTTTCCTGACGCAAGACTTGTGCAGTTTATGTTATTAACAGGACATAACTTTATTATCTCATGGTGATTGCATAACTCTGCCGTGATGATCGAAATGTGAGGGGTATGTTATTTTAAGTATCACTCATTCACATGTATCAAAACCATTTGCAGACATGAACACAGGTTTATATATAAGAGACATTGGTTCAATGTTAAATCAAATTTTGGAAGGTTCCCGCTGCCCATGTGCTCTTTTGGAAACTCAATAACATGTAATTTAAGTCATGACAGCGTGATGTTCAAACTGGGAAGTCAGAACACTTGACAATTGCATATTGAAAATATACCATTTAGATGCTCTTGTGGGTTCTTGAAGGTGGTGTACGTTTGAAAGGAAATATTCAAATTGCCAGGATAGTGAAGTCTGTAGGGTATGAATGGAGAAAGAGTCCATGTCATGGGAAAAACAATGGCAGTGATGCTTTGAAGAAATCCTCATCACAAATCCTCCACGCAAAAGAATAAATGATTCTTTTAACAAATTGAGGCCATGGGGTGCGATATGAGAATCATGACAATAAGAATGCACAGGCTCAAGGTGATACGCTTAGCTGCTATGCAGTTTCTATGTAACCAACCAATGTTGTTGACTTGGTTGCATTTTTTGTTCTTGCACATGTATATCTTTTACCTCACGTATCTTCAAGAACAAAATTTTGATGGGTTTAGTTAATTATAAAGAAAGACATGATGGATAGATGAGTAGAAAAAGAGAGTGGGGGTAAAGTTGATTCTTACTGTTTCTTTTTTAATTTCGAACATGAGAACCTGCTTCCTGCTTCGAGACCCTCTGTGTGGTCTAGCTAGCATAGTTCCAAAATGCCCTGCATATCCTTATCATAATTCATTGCAAAATTTCTACTTCAAATTTTTTTACATGGAAAAATTTAGAATTACTGATCGTACATAGAGAAAAATGAAACTTCCACAAAAAAGAGCAACTATCACCTGCAGAAACTCTAAACAAAACACAAGAAACTGCCAGAATTGATGAAGAAAAAATTGTTGAGCAAAATCCAAAAACCATATCGTCGATATACAATTAACTAGGATTGCTTTAAACTGTCAGGGATGTGATAATAATTTAGAACTAAAAACATGGAGGGCGCAAAAACTTTGATACAAAAGGACTAGGGTTTTAGATGAAGACGCACACTGTTCAGCTTAAACTCCTATTGAGCTCACAACCGTCCCCCAGCTTTCACCACAGCTCCATACTGCAACAACATCATTGTAAAGAGCTTGATTAAAAATTAATTATAAAGAACTGCAACGAAAACTGTATTTATCATCACATAAACAATAGACTTTGATTGGCTGCGGACGCCAACGAGAAAGTGGTGGGTGGGTCCCACGCCGCTTAACCCCCCCCCCCCCCCCCCCCCCGCCAACCTTCCCGGTTCCACTCTCTTGGTGCCCGCATCCAAGTCACTGCAAGCGCCCACAGCCACATTAACTCTAAACAATATACCTTGGGAAGGTTTCTCAATGTATGGGCCATTCATGATATTCAAAACACTACAAGCATCACTATACTCCAGATCAGGTAATAACTTCGGTGTCAGCAAGAAACACCTGCAATCAATCAATAGTATTAGAGGGGCCAGAAATGTAAATTCGTATCTTGTATTATTTAACTGATGTTTCTTACTGTGGTGTATTTTGTTGGCTTGCTGCCCTGACAAGTTGTTGGAACATTTTTCTCTCGTTTATAGGGTCCATTCCTGAAATTTTCAGAACAGGTAAAGAGCAAATCTGTTATGATGTTATAGGGTCCATTCCCTTGTAATTTTAAGAATATAAAAAGAATAAATAATATAACGGTGTTGTAGGGTCCATTCCCTATAATACTTAAAAACGGATAAAGATTAAATAATATTGTTACACATGCGTGGGGGTGGGGTGGACCCCTACGTCCGTAGGAATTTGCTACACATATCCGGTCGAAAATTTCCCGTTGTCACTGCAAGTGAGGATTCGAACCCAGATTCTCTCATCTTGTGGAAGAGTGTCTTTGCCGTTAAACCCAGATTCTCTCATCTTGTGGAAGAGTGTCTTTGCCGCTCGAGCTAATGCTCTTTGGCTTTCTTTTTCTACTTGGCATCATCTTCTTTCTGTCAATTCTCATCATCGCCTTCCCATCTTCTTTGCTCTCCTTTCTCTCTTTGTGAAGATTTGGCATGCCATATCCGTCGAATCTTCTTGAATTTTGTATGAGTTTAAAGCTTCGAGTTACGGCACTAGATGTGGGTTCTTTGAATGGGAAGCTGGAAGAGTTAGGTTATGGGTTTTCAGCTGATGACGGGACTATGGGAGTTGGGGCTTTTTAAAGGTTTGTTTTTAAAAACTTGTGATGGTAATTAGGTTCCGGCTTTTTTAGTTTAAAGGTGCTAGTGACATGGCAGGGATACAAGGGTTTAACGGAAAGCTCCGTTAACGCCGTCATTGGGACCTATTTGGTAAACGAAAACTCAAGGTTTATAGACCCTAAGGTATTCCATTGAAACAAGCCAATAGTTAAGGGCATTTTACTGAAATTTACCCTAAATAATATCATGATGATAAATTGGGAATGAACCTTGAAAAATAAAGCTATGCAGAGGCCATTACCCTGATTAATCTCATCGACGACACGGAATGGGCAATTGGTGAGATCTTGAAGAGAAACAAGATATAGGATGGTTGAAACTGATCGTTCGCCTCCGGATTGGTGGTGGGCACTCAACACTTGCAGCTGTCCTGATTCCCTGACAAAATAGTGCATTTCTCAATTTACTTTTCCAGGAAAAGCAGGGCTAATATATTTCAAGTCATATTCATTAATAACACACAAGAGTACATCGTTTTCAATCACTAATATATGGTCTTTTTTATTATTATTGAACATACTTTAAACTAGTAGCATAACCATTTTAAAAGCGGAAAAGAAAAGTGGATAGTGCGCCGATCATTCCCATATTTCATTACCGCAGAATGTCGCTTGCGATGTCCTGTTGTATCCTTCTAGATTCATTATACCAGCTTTGATGTATGTGTCACGCCCCGCTTCCCAGAGTGCGCAAGATTTGGGCACGTGACATAGCCAACCATGCTACCTGTGGGTAGGAAACATCCATCCACAGTCACATTACGGTTGTAGAGATATCAAGAACAGTAAAATAAACTAAACTAATACATGTCCAAATCCATAATAACAGGAATCAATAAACAACAAGTGCGGAAGCTAATGATCCAATACAATGTATAAACAGTATGTCCCATAATGCGGGCTCACATCTGGAAATGAAATGACATAAATAAACTAAACTCTAAAGAACTCACAGTTCAGCCTGCTGGCTGAAGTACTCCTGCTCGGTCGACGACAAAGGTACGGAATCTGGGCCATGCAAAACCCAGACGTCAGTGCGTCATGATATCAAGTATATAGCATAAACATGGTAATAAACAATGCAAGCATGAACATGAATAAAGCAGTAATAAGAGGTAACGAGCAGGGTAAGGTGCAGTGGTGACTAAACTGTCCTATCAGGTTTTCTACTCTATAGTCTTTGAAACCAATTGATGAATCGTCGATGTAACTCAATAGTATCCCGTGCGTGCCCGGGACCACGGTCATGATTCTCGGGGCTGAATCCGAGACGTGCCGCTAAGCAGTAAAAGGTAGTAGGATAGATGAGTGATGTCAGCATCAACACTCCGGAGCTGGCCAAGCCCGTAAGACTGATCAGAACAATGTGTCGAACTGTTGAGTTACAAGTCGGTTTCACCTTTGATTTCCCCATACCCCCAAGCTATGTATGTCAGGTCAGGTGTTCAGTGGTCAAGGACTAATGCCAACACGAGTCAAGTAAAGGTAGGTCTGTCTGGATCGACAGCAGGAATGGTTAGGTTTGTCGGCATTAGGCCTGAGATCAGGTAACAGGTCAGGTTACTTTCAGCAGGTAGAGTCGATATGCACAGGGTGTCATGTCCGGTGTATCAGTACATGAGTCAGGTATGTCAAGATCGGTCAATATGTAATGCAATCAGGTATATGATGATAACAGGTATAGTAACAAATAATGAACAGTATCAGGGAACAGCAATAAACAATTATTATTCTATGTGAACACAGTGATATTAGTATTCTCTTATTAATCCAGTTCACGCACCTTTGAGGTGCAAAAGCCACAAGACGAGCAATATCGATAATATGCATAATGGAGTTACAGTATTTGAACTAAGTATAATAATTGCCTCATGAGGGGCTTTAACAAATGAAGTGAGGATGATCTAGCAATTTAGGCAAGGATGTGCCAGATTGGTTAATTAGTTAAGGTGTTGATTAAAAGCATACCGGTTAACTACAAGTAGCAACTACAATGGTTTAACATTACGGATGATTGTAATTGTCATCAAGTCGTGTGGTTATAACATATAACATGATTATTAAGTTTGTAGCATGTTAAAGCAAGTATTCGGATACTTGCCTCGGCGGTTCCGCAAACCGAAACGCGGATGCAAAGTCGGTAGAAACCACGATACGGAAGCACGGGCCACGGATCGAGTCCCAACAGAGGTCACTGGAATCACACGGACCAGGGGACTTCGCTGGAGCGTCGGGTTCGTCAGACGGCACGGTCGGATTCCGGCAACGACAAAGAGCGAAGTTAGCAATATGATAAACATGCAAGATCAGCGGGGTTTGCACCAAAGGAAGTAAAGGAATGCTTACAGAGGAGGAACAGGGGCAACTGTGATGAGGCCGACGGCGATGGATCCACCGGCGGTGAACAGGAGGTGCGGCGAGGGTGCTGGACGGCTGAAAGGGCTCGGGGTCGCTGGAAAAGGGGGCTGCGGCGAGTGAGGAAGAGTGTGGTCGGCTTTGGTGATCGTGGGAGAGAGGGAGGTGGTCGGAGGTGGCGTCAACGAGGTCGCCGGCGCGTTTTTCCGGCGAACAGGGGAGGTGCAGGCGTTGGGTGAAGGGTCGGGTTTGCTTTTCCGGCGAGGGGAGGAGGGAACGACGACGAGGTCGGGTCGAGTAGGGTGAAAGGGAGTCGTGGGGTCGTCGACGACGATGGGCGACGTCGACGGTGAAGTTGCGAGGGGATGGAGGCGTCGGGGAGAAAGGTTGCAGGCGCGGGAAGGAGCGGGCGACGGGAGGAGGAAGGTAGGTGGTTGCGGTGGAGGTCGTGGTGGTGAGGGCGGCGACGTCGAGGTCGCGAGGAGGCCGGCGGTGAGACTGCGTGAGCTAGGGTTAGGGTTTCGCGTGGGTTCGCTCGCGAGGAAGATGGGTTAGAGGTGGCTGCTGCATGGGGTTAAATACGAGAGGAGAGAGAGAGAGATTGGAGAGAGAAAGAGAGATTTGGTGAGATAGAGAGAGAGAGAGAATGAGGAGAGAGGCAGAGAGAGATAGGAAAGGAGGGGCCCACGCGGGGATTTGCAAGCCTGCGATTGGTTGAGGGAAGGGTAAGGAATAACTGAGTAAAGATGCGAAAGGATTAAGCTGTTAGGAAAATTTTATTCGTATATAATTTTAGTTTTAGTATTAAATTTAAATGGGCCCTTTTTGGCGCAAAATGAAACATTTCCAAATCGCGCCCGGGTTGCGTCCAAAAGTTCCAAATTCAAATTATATGATTTTAAGCGGGTTCCAAATTTTGAAAAGAGGTGTTTAATGATTAAAATGCATGCCCCCAAGTCGGACACTTGCACGCGCGCGTAGTCGCCCAATCTTGCCCGTTTAGCCAAACGGAACGGAATCTCGACACGCGGACGCTACCACGCGACTAGTGGCGACGAGTAGGCCAACATGGACATCTTAAATTTCATTTTCGGAGTTAAAAATTGTTATGTTCCAAAATGACTTAACCGGGTAAAATTTAGCAATAACCACCAGAAAATCAGGAAAATTGGAAAGAGCAATAAATAACCCTCAACTAGCAATGTACATAGTATTATTGGGCTCGGGTGTTACATCATACCCAACTACAAAAGAATTTCGTCCTCGAAATTCCAAGGATACAAGATAACTAACTACTGGAAAAGATAAGGGAATTTCTGCCGGATCTCGTCTTCTCGCTCCCAAGTAGATTCTCCATGCGATCGGTTACCCCAAGAAACTAGCACAAGAGGGATAACCTTGTTCTTAAGAACCTTTTCTCTTCGATCCGTGATCTCGACTGGTCGCTCCTCAAAAGTCAGGTCTTCCCGAACGGTCAGCTCCGAGTGATCCAAAACATGGGTCTCATCACGAACATACCTCCGTAGTTGAGACACATGAAATACATCATGAACTCCTGCTAATGACGATGGTAACGCCAACCGGTACGATACCTCTCCAACATGCTCCAATATCTCGAAGGGTCCAACGAATCGGGGACTAAGCTTTCCCCGACTTCCAAAGCGAATCACCCCTCTAGTCGGTGATATCTTCAGGAATACCAAATCGCCCACGGTGAACTCTAGAGGTCTTCTTGACGTGTCGGCCCAACTCTTCTGTCTGTCTTGAGCTGCCTTCATATGCTTTCTGATTGTATTCACCTTCTCAACTGTCTGTACCACTAAATCTGGCCCTAGCAACCTTCGTTCACCCACATCATCCCAACATACAGGTGAACGGCACTTACGACCATACAATGCTTCGAACGGGGCCATCTGAATTGTTGCTTGGAAGCTGTTGTTGTACGAAAACTCCACCAGGTGTAGATGATCTTCCCAAGAACCTTTGAAGTCCAACATGCAAGCCCTCAACATATCTTCAAGGGTCTGAATAGTTCTCTCTGATTGTCCATCAGTTTGGGGATGATAAGCTGTGCTGAACTTCAATCGAGTCCCCAAACTTTCTTGTAAACTCCTCCAAAAGTGTGACAAGAACCGAGTGTCCCGGTCGGACACGATGCTTACCGGTACTCCATGCAATCTGACAATCTCCTGCATGTACCGCTCTGCCAAAGTCTCTGTCGATTGACCAACCCGAAACGGAATAAAGTGAGCTGCCTTGGTCAACCGATCGACAATCACCCATACTGCATTGTTGCCCTTTGGACTCCGCGGTAAAGCCGTCACGAAATCCATGGTTATATGTTCCCACTTCCATTGAGGAATCGGAAGTGGTTGCAACAAACCAGCAACCCTTTGGTGTTCAGCCTTGACTTGCTGACACACCAAGCACTTAGCCACGAAGCGAGCGATTTCCCGTTTCATACCTTCCCACCAGAAATGCTGTCGAATATCTCGGTACATCTTGGTCCCTCCTGGATGTACAGAGTAAGCTGAACTGTGTGCCTCTTTCATAAGCTCTTCACGCACATCTCCTTTTGGCACACAAAGACGGCTACCATATCTCAACGAACCATCCTCATGGATCAGTAGATCGGTTCGTAGTCCGGCTCCAACCTGCTCTCGAAACTTTTGCAGTCTAGGATCCTGCGATTGCGCCGCTTTAATCTTCTCAACTAAGGACGATTGTACTTGTAACTGCATCAACTGTCCTGTAGCACGCGGTAGCACAACCTCCAAGTCAAATCTCCGAAACTCCTCAACGATCTTTCTCTGTGCCGTCAATAACTGAATTGCTGGCAACCGACTCAGTGCATCCGGCACGACATTAACTTTTCCCGGATGATACTTAAGATCAAGGTCGTAGTCGGCCATCAGCTCCAACCATCTGCGTTGCCTCATGTTCAACTCCTTTTGAGTGAACACATATTTCAAACTCTTGTGATCCGTAAAGACTTCAACTCTCTCGCCCAGAAGGTAGTGTCTCCAAATTTTCAGGGCGAAGATCACGGCTGCAAGCTCCAAGTCGTGAGTCGGATAGTTCTTCTCATGAGTCTTCAGCTGTCTCGATGCGTAAGCGACGACTTTCCCGTTCTGCATCAAAACACATCCCAATCCCTTTCCAGATGCGTCGCTGTGAATCACCAGTCCTCCTGAATTATCCGGTACGGTTAGGATAGGGGCGGTTATCAACTTCTGCTTCAACGTCTCGAAGGCCAACGCACATCCATCCGTCCAAACAAACGGTACCTCGCTACGCGTAAGCTTGGTTAACGGCTCAACTAAACGAGCGAAGTTCTCCACAAATCTTCTGTAGTAACCGGCGAGTCCAAGGAAACTTCTTATCTCTGCAACATTCTTTGGAACAGGCCAATCTCGAACTGCTGCAATCTTCTCGGGATCAACGGCGATTCCATCGCCCGACACGACATGCCCCAGAAATTTCACTTCTTCCAACCAGAATTCGCACTTACTTGTCTTTGCGAATAGTTTCTCTTATCTCCACGTCGGCAGTGCGATCCTTCTTCTTCACTAAAAGAACTGGAGCTTTCCAAGGTGAGTTGCTGCTTCGAATCATCCCTTCTCGAGTAATTCACTCACTTGTTTCTTAACTCCCTCCAACACTACTGGTGCCAATGGATAGTCAGTTTTTTTTTTTTTTTTTTTTTTTTTTTTTTTTTTTGATACTGGCGTTGCACCAGGAGTAAGGTCAAACGCAAACTCCACATCTCGCCTCGGTGGTAAGCCCGAAATATCTTCAAACACATCCATAAAGTCGCGAACAACTGCCGGCTCTTCATCACTCTCCACCACCATAGCCTCAAGAATACTGTTCGTCGGCCTAGCCCTAAACTCGACTGGCCCGACAGAACTGCTTCCTCCGATGAAAGTAAACTCAGGGTGTCCGGGAATCTGGAAAATTACTTTCCTTGCCCTACAATCAATGTGTGCGTGGAAAGTGCCAAGAAAATCCATTCCCAAGACTACATCATAACTGTCCGTATCAATCACCAAGAAATCCGCAAAAAGCTCCCGTCCACAAACAACAACAGTACAATCTCTACACTCCTTACTAGCTATGATTTTCCCATTTCCAGTGTGTAGGTCCCAAAAACTAGACAGGGTCGTGCAGGTGATCGAGTGTGTAGTTATAAATTGGATGACATAAACAATGGGATGCTCCGAAATTAAGTAATGCCAAAGCGGGAAAACCATGAACGAGTAAATTACCTGAAACCACTTCTCCCGATGCCTTAGCTTCTTCAGCTGTCAACGTGAACGCTCGAGCCTGCTGTGGTCCTTGAGTAAGCGGTTCCTGTCCTTGGAACGGTCCCTGCGGAGGCTTCTGTGTATCATCCTTTGTGCGTGGCTTCGACGGACAAGCATCAACGGTGTGGTCTGCCGCTCCACATCTAAAACAGAGTCCCAGCCTCAAACGACACTCCCTTCGCACATGTCCGGGTTTATGGCAGTAACTACAGATCACGCTCCCCTTCCGATCACCCATACTTGTTTTCTTCATTGGTGCCACGCTGCGCCTGTTCACTGGAATACTTCTACGTACGGACGTGGGGTCCATTGCAAATGCTGGTTCCAGCTCGAGTTGTTCCTTTAGTTTCTCCAACAATCCCCTTATCACTCTACGCCTGGCGGCTAAGACCGCACTTCTTTGGTCCATCTTCAAATTCGTACCTGCCATTAATCCTGGAAATCAAAGTACCCAACATTAGCATGATGATAGATTCTGAGTATAGATCAAGGCTAGAACTCCAAGATACTTAAATAGAGTGCAGCATTGTAGCTATGCCGCGGTATCATAGCCGCAATTACTTAACTCCACCCAAGTCGCCTAAGTCCTAGAGATAACAAGAAGTTAGGTTTTCGAGTTAACAATGCAAAGTAAGTTTGCATGTCGACATGATCTGGAAGAATGATTCAAGAACGGTAAAACGGTCAAGATGGCAGGACATGTTTCCTAATCACGGGTATTATGATTTGTGTATCGGGTGCGATACCCAACTACAAAGAATCAACCCAACTGACCTATGGCTCTGATACCATAAAACCATGTCACGCCCCGCTTCCCAGAGTGCGCAAGATTTGGGCACGTGACATAGCCAACCATGCTACCTGTGGGTAGGAAACATCCATCCACAGTCACATTACGGTTGTAGAGATATCAAGAACAGTAAAATAAACTAAACTAATACATGTCCAAATCCATAATAACAGGAATCAATAAACAACAAGTGCGGAAGCTAATGATCCAATACAATGTATAAACAGTATGTCCCATAATGCGGGCTCACATCTGGAAATGAAATGACATAAATAAACTAAACTCTAAAGAACTCACAGTTCAGCCTGCTGGCTGAAGTACTCCTGCTCGGTCGACGACAAAGGTACGGAATCTGGGCCATGCAAAACCCAGACGTCAGTGCGTCATGATATCAAGTATATAGCATAAACATGGTAATAAACAATGCAAGCATGAACATGAATAAAGCAGTAATAAGAGGTAACGAGCAGGGTAAGGTGCAGTGGTGACTAAACTGTCCTATCAGGTTTTCTACTCTATAGTCTTTGAAACCAATTGATGAATCGTCGATGTAACTCAATAGTATCCCGTGCGTGCCCGGGACCACGGTCATGATTCTCGGGGCTGAATCCGAGACGTGCCGCTAAGCAGTAAAAGGTAGTAGGATAGATGAGTGATGTCAGCATCAACACTCCGGAGCTGGCCAAGCCCGTAAGACTGATCAGAACAATGTGTCGAACTGTTGAGTTACAAGTCGGTTTCACCTTTGATTTCCCCATACCCCCAAGCTATGTATGTCAGGTCAGGTGTTCAGTGGTCAAGGACTAATGCCAACACGAGTCAAGTAAAGGTAGGTCTGTCTGGATCGACAGCAGGAATGGTTAGGTTTGTCGGCATTAGGCCTGAGATCAGGTAACAGGTCAGGTTACTTTCAGCAGGTAGAGTCGATATGCACAGGGTGTCATGTCCGGTGTATCAGTACATGAGTCAGGTATGTCAAGATCGGTCAATATGTAATGCAATCAGGTATATGATGATAACAGGTATAGTAACAAATAATGAACAGTATCAGGGAACAGCAATAAACAATTATTATTCTATGTGAACACAGTGATATTAGTATTCTCTTATTAATCCAGTTCACGCACCTTTGAGGTGCAAAAGCCACAAGACGAGCAATATCGATAATATGCATAATGGAGTTACAGTATTTGAACTAAGTATAATAATTGCCTCATGAGGGGCTTTAACAAATGAAGTGAGGATGATCTAGCAATTTAGGCAAGGATGTGCCAGATTGGTTAATTAGTTAAGGTGTTGATTAAAAGCATACCGGTTAACTACAAGTAGCAACTACAATGGTTTAACATTACGGATGATTGTAATTGTCATCAAGTCGTGTGGTTATAACATATAACATGATTATTAAGTTTGTAGCATGTTAAAGCAAGTATTCGGATACTTGCCTCGGCGGTTCCGCAAACCGAAACGCGGATGCAAAGTCGGTAGAAACCACGATACGGAAGCACGGGCCACGGATCGAGTCCCAACAGAGGTCACTGGAATCACACGGACCAGGGGACTTCGCTGGAGCGTCGGGTTCGTCAGACGGCACGGTCGGATTCCGGCAACGACAAAGAGCGAAGTTAGCAATATGATAAACATGCAAGATCAGCGGGGTTTGCACCAAAGGAAGTAAAGGAATGCTTACAGAGGAGGAACAGGGGCAACTGTGATGAGGCCGACGGCGATGGATCCACCGGCGGTGAACAGGAGGTGCGGCGAGGGTGCTGGACGGCTGAAAGGGCTCGGGGTCGCTGGAAAAGGGGGCTGCGGCGAGTGAGGAAGAGTGTGGTCGGCTTTGGTGATCGTGGGAGAGAGGGAGGTGGTCGGAGGTGGCGTCAACGAGGTCGCCGGCGCGTTTTTCCGGCGAACAGGGGAGGTGCAGGCGTTGGGTGAAGGGTCGGGTTTGCTTTTCCGGCGAGGGGAGGAGGGAACGACGACGAGGTCGGGTCGAGTAGGGTGAAAGGGAGTCGTGGGGTCGTCGACGACGATGGGCGACGTCGACGGTGAAGTTGCGAGGGGATGGAGGCGTCGGGGAGAAAGGTTGCAGGCGCGGGAAGGAGCGGGCGACGGGAGGAGGAAGGTAGGTGGTTGCGGTGGAGGTCGTGGTGGTGAGGGCGGCGACGTCGAGGTCGCGAGGAGGCCGGCGGTGAGACTGCGTGAGCTAGGGTTAGGGTTTCGCGTGGGTTCGCTCGCGAGGAAGATGGGTTAGAGGTGGCTGCTGCATGGGGTTAAATACGAGAGGAGAGAGAGAGAGATTGGAGAGAGAAAGAGAGATTTGGTGAGATAGAGAGAGAGAGAGAATGAGGAGAGAGGCAGAGAGAGATAGGAAAGGAGGGGCCCACGCGGGGATTTGCAAGCCTGCGATTGGTTGAGGGAAGGGTAAGGAATAACTGAGTAAAGATGCGAAAGGATTAAGCTGTTAGGAAAATTTTATTCGTATATAATTTTAGTTTTAGTATTAAATTTAAATGGGCCCTTTTTGGCGCAAAATGAAACATTTCCAAATCGCGCCCGGGTTGCGTCCAAAAGTTCCAAATTCAAATTATATGATTTTAAGCGGGTTCCAAATTTTGAAAAGAGGTGTTTAATGATTAAAATGCATGCCCCCAAGTCGGACACTTGCACGCGCGCGTAGTCGCCCAATCTTGCCCGTTTAGCCAAACGGAACGGAATCTCGACACGCGGACGCTACCACGCGACTAGTGGCGACGAGTAGGCCAACATGGACATCTTAAATTTCATTTTCGGAGTTAAAAATTGTTATGTGCCAAAATGACTTAACCGGGTAAAATTTAGCAATAACCACCAGAAAATCAGGAAAATTGGAAAGAGCAATAAATAACCCTCAACTAGCAATGTACATAGTATTATTGGGCTCGGGTGTTACAGTATGTGTCCTGCAAATAACAATAGCGCTAGAAGCTGGCAAGAGCCCTCTATCTTTGAACTCCCAAACAGATTTTTCAGCAGTAATATCCGGATATGAGAATGTCACAAGTTTCTAATTTATGGTTAATTGTTCTGTTTGATATTGCTACTGTCGACGACGCAACAGAATTTCTGTTGGATGTTCTTTTCCATTAATGTTGGTAGTAGATGGAAATAAGATGTTTGTGTATGTAGTGTGCCTATGCATGCATGCATATACTCTCAACGGCATAATAAATTTTATGTTTAACTCGTCTAAACACATCAGGACAATTAGTTTTTATTTTGTAATCCAAAATCACACTTTTGAAAATAATCTCTCACATGTATTCTCTATTGTTGATGTTTATGGGGTTCAACATTGGACACATCTATGTGCTGAGGAATTTAGATAATTGAAAGCTAAATGTTGAGGACTAGGGTATGATGTGCTGGCTAGAAATTATATAGTTGAAAGCTAAATGTTGAGGACTAGGGTATGATGATGTTTGCATCTAAATTCGGCTACAGATATTGTTGATAGATCCTCAATGTTTCGGCTGCCAAATTGCTGAAAACTAAGATTAGTAGCCGAAACTATACTTCGGCTGAGATAGAAAAATTTTGCCCGAATATATTATCGGCTCCAGCAAGCAGGACATGCTCAAGAATGTGGGTTTTAACGTGCAAGTAGTTGATACCATGTGGCCGTGTTTTGAAGAACATGGAGAGTTATTACACTTCTCAAAGGCACAACAGCCACTCCTAGAAGGCTATACATATGAGAAAGTTCGAAGAGGAGGGAGTTCAGACTTCAGAGTGTGATTCCCTCGTCGCTAGATAACTCCTTCGTCTGCGACCGACATTGCTATTCCAGTAGCCAAGGTTTGGCTGAAGCGAGGAGGATGCTAAGACTTGAACGTTCATAAGTGTCTTGTACAATGCGAATCCCTGCAGGGAGACTTAAAAAAAGCCTCGGCTGACACTTAATCAGCTTGTTGGTTTGCCTAGATGCATCTTTGCGGCATAATTCCTCATATGGAGCCAAAATGATTAATTTGGCCTTTAGACCAATGTGTTTTAATGTATAAAAAAGTCTCAGAGCTGATACATGTACATTAAAATATGCGCATGCCCTGCCAATGCGGCTTATAGAGCTTGTATGTAAAAGACAAATGCAAAATGGTCGTTGCATTTATGGCAGTCACCTATGATGTAAATGTAAGATGTCGGTTTCTTAGCCGATAATTACCAGCTAACTACTTGTGCCAACTCTTGATTATCTCATTTACAATATAAGATTTTTAGTGGAAGCTATTTTATACATAAAAAGACACTTATGTTGGCTGGCTGATAAAAAGCTTTTGTGGGTGTAGCCAACCAAAGGGAAGATTGTTCTCCCCTTCCCCTAATTACTATACTTATAGAGACATGTGTTGCTTTAAATATTATGTTGTCGGGTGCTCAACTCTTTTGATGTAGGAAATATTTAGAGCCAACAATGTGTTTCTTGTATACAAGTTATATACATTCCTCTCTCTTTGGAGTGTGGAAGGGTCAAAATTGATGATCCTTGAGATATATCTACTAGCCCTTAATTGATGTAACTTTGCAGGACAGCTCAATTTGCTATAATGGCTAGCTGCTGCTTAGTCGTTCGTGGTAGGATGAAAACCCCGAAATGAGGATTTTAGTACAAGAGTATATATCGGTCAGAAATTTGATTGCCATACATGGATAGGATAAAATATAGTGTTGATTGCGCAAAACCCCTTGGATGTTTGCACTTACTAGCACTAACAATCTTATCAAGACCTTTATTAGCACAGCGCACACCGCGTTTTCTAAATCAGATCGTTAATGCTGTTTGGCGGATGTTAGGGCTAATCAGCACATGTAAAGCACGTGATTTTGAGCTCATTCGTATGCCATATCCTTTTCTTATTCTTTCACCAAATCGAAGATCAAAATGCGCATGCCAGAATTTTCGAAGAACAGTAGCAGTTTTAGATCTGACAAGAACTTGGTGGTTACAATCTGCTTGATATTTTTCTAACCTTTAGAAGCAGTATTGGTGGCTTCAATTTGCTTGATGATGTATAGATTGTTTTAGAACATGCAGTTATTTTGAGCAGCTGCGCTTGTTCCTAATATGAATTCTGAACTACTGTTTTAAGTTCAAGAAGTTTTGAGAACATGCAGTTCTGTCGTGCAATTTAAATTGACCCTAGAATATATAATAGCCTTGTTTTTTAAGTTCATACTTTTGACTTGTGATTATGAGCTTTGTTAGGGATGTGTTGACTAATGATTTACCTAAAACTTGTGTTTGATTATGAGCTTTGTTAGGACGAGTAGACTAATGATTTATCTGTAAACAATGACCTTTCTTCCAAATATCTGAAGTGGTCCAGATGCAACTAATTTTTCCATGATCTTCTTTTTGACTGAATTATTTTTCCATGATTGACATGAAAATTACTTGGTTTATTTTGCGATCATAATTCTATTTGCTCATTGATATCTACAGTTTGAAACTTCTTACGTTGTTTTCTGTCTCCCAGTTATACAAATCTAGTTTTAAGGTAGAATATGTATGCAAAAATAATATACGTGGTTGAAATTGAAGGTGGAAATTGTGGTTCTCTTTAGTTTTCCTGACTCAAGACTAGTGCAGTTTATGTTATTAACAGGACATAACTTTATTATCTCATGATGATTGCATAACTCTGCCGTGATGATCGAAATGTGAGGGGTATGTTATTTTAAGTATCACTCATTCACATGTATCAAAACCATTTGCAGACATGAACATAGGTTTATATATAAGAGACATTGGTCCAATGTTAAATCAAATTTTGGAAGGTTCCCGCTGCCCATGTGCTCTTTTGGAAACTCAATAACATGTAATTTAAGTCATGACAGCGTGATGTTCAAACTGGGAAGTTAGAACACTTGAACAATTGCATATTGAAAATATACCATTTAGATGCTCTTGTGGGTTCTTGAAGGTGTTGTACGTTTGGAAGGAAACATTCAAATTGCCAGGATAGTGAAGTCTGTAGGGTATGAATGGAGAAAGAGTCCATGCCACGTGAAAAACAATGGCAGTGATGCTTTGAAGGAATACTCATCACAAATCCTCCACGCAAAAGAATAAATGATTCTTTTAACAAATTGAGACCATGGGGTGCGATATGAGAATCATGACAATAAGAATGCACAGGCTCAAGGTGATATGCTTAGCTGCTATGCAGTTTCTATGTAACCAACCAATGTTGTTGACTTGGTTGCATTTTTTGTTCTTGCACATGTATATCTTTTACCTCACGTATCTACAAGAACAAAATTTTGATGGGTATAGTTAATTATAAAGAAAGACATATGGATGGATGAAGAGTAGAAAAAGAGAGTGGGGGTAAAGTTGATTCTTACTGTTTCTGTTTCTTTTTCTTTTTTAATTTCGAACATGAGAACCTGCTTCCTGCTTCGAGACCCTCCGTGTGGTCTAGCTAGCATAGTTCCAAAATGCCCTGCATATCCTTATCATAATTCATTACAAAATTTCTACTTCAAATTTTTTTACATGGAGAAATTTAGAATTACTGATCGTACATAGAGAAAAATGAAACTTCCACCAAAAAGAGCAACTATCACATGTAGAAACTCTAAACAAAACAGAAGAAACTGCCAGAATTGATGAAGAAAAAATTGTTGAGCAAAATCCAAAAACCATATCGTCGATATACAATTAACTAGGATTTCTTTAAACTGTCGAGGATGTGATAATAATTTAGAACTAAAAACATGGAGGGCACAAAAACTTTGATACAAAAGGACTAGGGTTTTAGATGAAGACGCACGCTGTTCAGCTTAAACTCCTATTGAGCTCACAACCGTCCCCCAGCTTTCACCACAGCTCCATACTGCAACAACATCATTTTAAAGAGCTTGATTAAAAATTAATTATAAAGAACTGCAACGAAAACTGTATTTATCATCACATAAACAATAGGCTTTGATTGGCTGCGGACACCAATGAGAAAGTGGTGGGTGGGTCCCACGCCGCTTAACACACACACACACCCCAACCATCCCGGTTCCACTCTCTTGGTGCCCACATCCAAGTCGCTGCAAGCGCCCATAGCCACATTAACTCTAAACAATATACCTTGGGAAGGTTTCTCAATGTATGGGCCATTCATGATATTCAAAACACTACAAGCATCACTATACTCCAGATCAGGTAATAACTTCGGTGTCAGCAAGAAACACCTGCAATCAATCAATAGTATTAGAGGGGCCAGAAATGTAAATTCGTATCTTGTATTATTTAATTGATGTTTCTTACTGTGGTGTATTTTGTTGGCTTGCTGCCCTGACAAGTTGTTGGAACATTTTTCTCTCGTTTATAGGGTCCATTCCTGAAATTTTCAGAACAGGTAAAGAGTAAATCTGTTATGATGTTATAGGGTCCATTCCCTTGTAATTTTAAGAATATAAAAAGAATAAATAACATAATGGTGTTGTAGGGTCCATTCCCTATAATACTTAAAAACGGATAAAGATTAAATAATATTGTTACACATGCGTGGGGGTGGGGTGGAACCCTAGGTCCGTAGGAATTTGCTACACATATTCGGTCGAAAATTTCCCGTTGTCACTGCAAGTGAGGATTCGAACCCAGATTCTCTCATCTTGTGGAAGAGTGTCTTTGCCGCTCGAGCTAATGCTCTTTGGCTTCTACTTGGCATCATCTTCTTTCTGTCAATTCTCATCATCGCCTTCCGATCTTCTTTGCTCTCCTTTCTCTCTTTGTGAAGATTTGGCATGCCATATCCGTCGAATCTTCTTGAATTTTGTCCGAGTTTATAGCTTCGAGTTACGGCACTAGATGTGGGTTTCTTTGAATGGGAAGCTGGAAGAGTTAGGTTATGGGTTTTCAGCTGATGACGGGACTATGGGAGTTGGGGCTTTTTAAAGGTTTGTTTTTAAAAACTTGTGACGGTAATTAGGTTCCGGCTTTTTTAGTTTAAAGGTGCTAGTGACATGGCAGGGATACAAGGGTTTAACGGAAAGCTCCGTTAACGCCGTCATTGGGACCTATTTGGTAAACGAAAACTCAAGGTTTATATACTTTAAGGTATTCCATTGAAACAAGCCAATAGTTAAGGGCATTTTACTGAAATTTACCCTAAATAATATCATGATGATAAATTGGGAATGAACCTTGAAAAATAAAGCTATGCAGAGGCCATTACCCTGATTAATCTCATCGACGACACGGAATGGGCAATTGGTGAGATCTTGAAGAGAAACAAGATATAGGATGGTTGAAACTGATCGTTCGCCTCCGGATTGGTGGTGGGCACTCAACACTTGCAGCTGTCCTGATTCCCTGACAAAATATTGCATTTCTCAATTTACTTTTTCAGGAAAAGCAGGGCTAATATATTTCAAGTCATATTCATTAATAACACACAAGAGTACATCGTTTTCAATCACTAATATATGGTCTTTTTTATTATTATTGAACATACTTTAAACTAGTAGCATAACCATTTTAAAAGCGGAAAAGAAAAGTGGAACGGGAGCCAAAACGCTCAAGCGGCCGCTCAGAAATCAAAACAGTGGTGTTTCATCAATATTCTTTTTCTTGTCAATAAATAATGATTCTCATTACGTTTAACCATTTTTATGTTGCTTTTGTACTAGCAAATACCTAAATTTAAACCAAAATTTAACAAATTTGCTTAGACGATATATTATTTGCTAAAATATACTCAAATCATTCAATGCAAAATTGAAATTTTCTTACAATTTATTAGCTTATATGGTGCTTATAAACTTTTCGATACCCAGCATCAAGCATCATAGCTCAAATCAGTAAAAATACTTACCAAATAATTAAAAATATATATATCTAAAAGATTGTAACTCAAAACCATATGGAGTCAAAATCGAATTGGAATTTCCATATCGAAATTCAAAAACTACTAGAAATCGAAATAGAAACTCAAGTATTGCTCGAAATCGGTTCAGATCTTGACTTCTAGAAGTTGATAAACCTAAAATTTTGAAGTTTTGAAACCAAATCTTGAAGTGTCTCAAACCCGGCTCGACAACCGAGAGATTTATCGAGTCGAGCACGAAGAATAGAAACGTGGAAAAAGAGAAAAAGAAAAGATGGAACGTCGTATTAATTGGTATTTGTATATTCTTACTCCAATATCAATACTTATATACCTTTTATAACACTTATGAGATATATACATCAATAAAATAGGTTATATAATATCACCCACTTCTTTGTTACCACCTTAATTGTAATATTGATGCAAAATGTCATACTCGGTGTTTTAAAAAGCGGCCGCTTAAGAGTGTTTTAAAACACCGAGTATAACATTTTACATCAATATTACAATTAAGGTGGTAACAAAGAAGCGGACCCTGATATGCTTGTGTTAGAATACCCGTATTGTACATGAGGTTTTTATATTATAATCATATGCTAAAGTAGCGATGCAATAGCAAAATGACATTGCCAATATAAAGAGAATTAGGATTAGTCCTATCCATCCATTATATTTTCCTAATCATTTCTCTCTCACATAGTATCATAGCCTCTAATCTGAACTACTCATTTCTTTCCAAGATCTAATCCTAACCATCCATCAAACAAATCCTAACCACTGAACCAAACCCTACTCCTAGCCGCCACTAACACTTACCTCACCTCGCCGGAGTCCCAGTAGCCTCGCCGGAGGCGACTCGAGCTCAGTCGAAGCTCCACTACTCGATGGCTGCCATTTGAAATGTCGAAACTCGACGATCTTTGGCATCCATCAATCTCGCCATTGAAGACACGACGACCTCGATTTGGTGCTGGATCTGTTGCTATAGGCGTTGATTTGTGCTCAATTTGCCGATTCAAAGTCGACTTGGCTGATTTGGGGCAGATTTGGCGTGGCAGATATAAAGGTAACTTGGTCGATTTGGTTCGATTTCTCTTCGTTTTTTGGTCGATTTGTGCTCGATTTTTGGTTGTTGATCCTCAGTTCTTGGAGTTTTCTCGGAGTTGAACTTCGATTTAGGGTTTTTAGTCAATTTAGGGCTGTTTTGAACAGTAACCCGAGATTTATTGGTGTTGTTTGGTCGATTTGGGGATGTTTGAACAGTGACCTGAGAATTTTTTATGACTTTGATGTCGTTTCTATCTACCTTCGTTGTGGAATGCTTTATTGCTTGGATTGTCGGTGTTTTTGGAGTCATCGGAGATCGATTGAGGCGGTTGTTGACTTGATTGGCGTATTTTATTTGGGTGTGGATCGAATCTTGAAGATCGATCATTTTTTTGTTGAAGTGGAACTCTTTGTTGAATTAGAGTAGTTCTTCGCTTTTTCTTGTTTGAGTGGTTCTTGATTCTTGAAGATGGAGAGCAAGCCGATTTCTTCCACCAATGTCTTAGCCACTGAGATGGTGGATTTCAAACTTGATGATCAGAATTTTCATAGTTGGAAGCTCATGGTCGAGTGTTATATCGATATCAAGGGGAGGAGAAAGGGTGATCACTTGAAGAAACCTCCCCCTGATCCAATACCGCCGATTAGGAGACGGATGATGCTCAGCTTGGTCACCTCATGCTTTGCTCGATAGAGCGACGGATCATGGATGGGCTTGTCCACTTGGGAGCAGTGAAGGTGATCTCGGATCAGCTCCATAAATTTTATTCTTCAGAGCCTCTCGAAGGCCTATGATTGGTACATCAGTTGTACAAGATCCAGCAAGGGACTCTCTCTGCATCAATATTACTCGAAGTTTTGGCATCTCGTCCAGCTGGTCTCAGAGCTGTTCCCGATCACTAGTGACGTCATGAGATGAGGAGACGACATGAAGCCCTTCTGGTCATTTTTTTTGGTGGGCTACAGCCCGAATATCAGTCTGCACGTCCGGCCTTGCTTAGGAAGACGGATATTACTCTTGTGGCCATTTATCATATGCTCCACCAGATATTTCAGTCGGAGATTATCGATGAGCAGCCTGCATCTCATTAGCATGGTTCTTTTATCAGGCCGGAAATTACTCCCACTTATTACTCTCCACGCGGGAGAGGGAAGCATGTTGTGGGGGAGGTAGAGCTGAAGGCACCTCGCTTTTGTGACTACTGTCATCAAGAGGGGCATATTCGCAGCACCTGCTGAAAGTTGAATGGGACGCCTTAGCCTCCTCCTCGCCGTGCTGCTCGTGCACATGTTGGGACTTCATCTTCGGCGTACTCCACTATTTCGATGGATGTAGCATCTGAGAGTTCTATCAAGTCTATGGAGGAGGTGATTGCTCGATTGAGACTTCTTGTGGTCTTGTCTGCTTCTAGTAGCCAGGCTTGATCAGCTACACCTCGGGCTTCAATTGTGACCACTGGGTCTTTCGAGTAATAACCATACAGCTTTTATTACTTCGCTGGGTGATCGATACAGGAGCAACGGATCATATAACAGGCGACAGGAGCGAACGACAATCTCATTTATAAAGGAGGTGGGGTCTATTCATACCACATCAGAGTTCTCTCTACTGGCTTATACCTGCATGGATTTCCTTTCAACTTACTTTCTATTAGCCAACTGAGTCGAGATTTGAACTGTGACAGCTTTATTTTCTAGTGAATGTGTTTTTCAGGAGCTTGGGTTGATGCGGACGATTGACACAAGCACTGAGGTTGATGGATTGTACCATCTCGATGAGCATCCACGCTCTATAGCCTGCCCAATACCATTGCCGGTTTGGTCACCTTTCTCTGCAGACCTTAAAGAGGATTGTTCCCTCTCTTGGTACTTTATCTAGTTTAGAGTGAGTCTTGTGAGTTGGGTAAACATCATCGCTCTAGCCACCCATTTCGTATCAATAACTAAGCTGAAAAACTTTTTGGTTTAGTTCATTCTGATGTTTGGGGACCTGTCGTTTCCCAAGGAGGCTTTCGCTACTTTGTGACCTTTATTGATGATTTTTCTCAAGTCTCGTGATTATATTATATTTGATGAAATCTGGAAATGAAGTGTTTTCTTATTTCGAAATCTTTTGCTCTGAAGTTCAGACCGAATTTGGGGTCACTGTTGGTACGTTAAGCAGTGATAATGCTAAGGAGTACTTTAATACACCTTTTGGGGCGTATAAGGAGAAACTTGGCATTATTCATGAATCTTCTTGTCCTTATACCTAAACAAAATGGGGTGACAGAAAGTAAGAATAGACGTTTGTTAGAGACTCGTACCCTTTTGTTTCATATATGAATGACTAAATCCTTTTAGGGGATGTAGTTCTTACTGCTAATTACTTGATCAATCGTATGCCATCGTGTCCTAGATGGACAGATTCCTCATTATGTATTGTTCCCTTCGGTAGCCTCTTTATGTGTTCCTCCACGGGTCTTTAGGTGCCTGTTTTGTCCATGATATACAACCTTGGGGATCTTAACTGGATCCTAAGATTATGAAGTGCATTTTTCTTGGATACTCTTGGACTCAAAAGGGATAACGTTGTTATAGTCTTGGGTTACATCCTCGATTCAAATCGGCTGATATGGCTTTTCATGAGTCCGCCTCATACTTTTCTACTTCTTATACTCCTGTAGACATGAGTAATGACTTTTCTTTAGATATCTCCCATCTTCTATCATAAGAAAGCATCCCTTTTTGAGTCAGTTGATTCTCCACTCCCGTATTGGAGGTTGTCCGTACGATTTTCATTGACCCATATCCCACCCCTGATTCCCCATTGTTGGCCCCCACACAACCGGTTACGAGGGTGTATGCTCATCGAGCCTATACAGCTCCTGAACCTCAGCATCCCACTGCTCATCTCCTAGAGTCTTAGGCTCCGCTAGAGGTTGGCATTGATCTCTTTATTGCCTTACGGAAAGGTACCCGAAGTTGTATTTCTCACCCTATAGCTCATGTGGCGACTTCTCATTTATTTCCGGCGTATCGAGAATTTCTCTCCTCCCTCGACTCTCATGCTTTACCCAAGTCTCTCTCCGATACTTTATCACATAAAGGGTGGACCAATGCTATGATCTATGAGATGCTCGTCTTGAACAGAATCAGGCTTGGAATTTGATTCCTCTTCCCACGGGAAAGAAGGCGGTCAGATGCCGCTGGATTTATACTGTGAAGCTTCATCCTAATGGGATCCTTGCCCGCTTGAAGGCGCGTTTGGTTGCTTATTCACAGACTTATGGGATTGATTATGAGACCTTTTCTCCGGTGGCCAAGATGGCCTTTGTTCATCTACTTATATCTCTTATGGCTATTCATCATTGGCCGTTGCATCAGCTTGATATGAAGAATGTGTTTCTTCATGGCTCTTTTAGTGGAGGTTTATATGGAACAACCACCTGGTTTTGTTTTGTTGCTCAGGGGGGTTTGGTCTTGTTTGTCTCTTGAAGTCGTATGGCTTGAAACGGTCTCCTCAAGCATGGTTCGGGAAGTTTACTAAGGTGGTTATTTCGTTTGGTCACAGACGGTGTGCTCATGACCATTCGATGTTTTACCGTAATAACACCAATAGCCTTCGCATCCTTTTGGTGGTGCATGTTGATTACATAGTGATTGTTGGGATAAAAAATTACACCCCGGTTGACCAAGTCGAAATTAAAGTCAGCTCTAAGCCAATTGGGCCCAAGCCCAGACCAAGTAGGCCCATGCCCGGGTCAACCCCGACCATGAAGCGGCCGGCCTCCCCCATGCAAAATTATGTAATAACAATTTTGATGTAATTGTTATGAATGTAAGAAAATGTGCATAAAGCCAAATTTTTGTAAAGTCATGGCTCATGTGCAAAAAAAATGAGCACATGAGGCATGAGATAAGCCCAATGGGCTATATGTAAATTTGTAAGCCTATAAAAGGCAACATGATGATGAATTGAAAAAACTTTTCATTCCCCTCAAAATCTAGGGTTTTTGTGCCTCCTCCTTCCTCAGGATTCTAGGCCTTCTTTCCCTTTTCAATTATATCAAGAGTTTCTCTTCTTTTTCCAAAGTTAAGTAGTTTTTCACCACAAAACCCACAAAGGGGAGCTCAGATCTTCCATCGGGTCTCAAAAATGGGAGATTTTTAAATCTCACCCCCCTTTCTCCAAGATCCGGCCAACCGAAAGGAAGAATGAGACCCGTCTCCAAAAATCCCATCTTGGGAAGATCCAGGGCCAAAGAGGAGAGAAACAAAGGGCCTCCTTTGATCATTTTTAAAGATTTCTTGGAGTTTATCTCCATTCAAGATCTGTTGGAGTTCAACTCCATAAATTAATCTCTTTTTATGAGTTTAACTCCAGAAGTCAAATCGGGAGCACGGCTCTCAGTACAGGGGCTAAACCCCTTTGTTCTCTTTGTCAGGAGTTCAACTCCAAAAGTCAATCGGAAGCACAGCTCCCAGTACAGGGACCAACTCCCTTTTACTGCTGGCGCCCGGCGCCCGCGTGCCAGGCACGTGGGCGCTGGCATCCACGCATCCTTTGGACGCCATTTCCCTCCTCATTTTATATACACTCCACACTAAATATCTCATCCGTTAGAAAAAATTTCTAACGGGGCGTTGCCCCACACCCCGCAAAGAGGCTGCTAACCCCCTTGACCCCCAGCCCGCTATCCGGGTAACAGGACCCTCGGAAACTCTGCAAGGCCCCCGATATATCCAAAACCCCTCAATGCACAACACACGCACTCTGCACATTAAGTTCGCGTGACCGGTTTGACCAGTCAATCGGAGGTTCTCTCGCTCCAAAGGCAAGAGGTAATTAACGGTAGCTTAGTCCATGGATGCCGAAAATTCGGATCCCCACAATCAATAAACCCCAGCCTACCCTAGGCAGGAGGAATTTGTAGTGCGCCTGACAAGCGTATGCGTATTCTCATCTCAATAAGATGACAAGAAACACCCTACAGATTCTGACACGCCTGGTGGGACCTGTCTCTCATCCCATATTTCAGGTTAAATATCCATGCGAACTCAATCAACATATACATTGATTGTCTGTACTGAAATCATGCTTCTATTTGCAGGTTAACGACTTTCGACTGCAATCTTCGGACGCAACAAAATGTCTCCAAAGTCAGCTCTCAACACAACTCTCATCTTCTACACGATGAAGATGGACGCCAGGACGGTCCTCCCGGCCAGTCTCGGGCGACAATGGAAGGAGCCGCTGCTACCATTCGGCTCTATTCTGTTCGTGCCAGGTAACGCCATCTCAGCTCCTCAAGCTCCGGTGACAGACAAACAGGCCTCAAAAGGCAAGATGCTAAATGTAGTGGTCTCAAAGGCGCCCCAACCCAAACGCAAGTCGATGTTTGAACGACTTTCCTTGGCCCCAGCTGGGGGCAAGGCCATCAACACCAACAAAGTAACAAGGCATCTCGGGCAAACTCCAGCGGCGGCCCTGACAATTGCTCAATTGGATATCTTCTCTAAGCTCCCCGTTAATCAGCTCACGATGGCTTCCTGGATGACAGATGCCCGCCAAGTCTTCAAGATTGAGAAGCCAAGACAGAAAAGGGTCAGATATAAAGCCAACAAAAGGGCTTGAGCTCATGCTAGGCTGAACTTCATGAGGTTCCAAGAACAAGGTTACCCCGCCAAAGATAAAGAGACGGCTGGATATGTGGTCCACACTGTCTACATGGGGGCACACACAGCAAGAGCAAGGATAGGGCCACTACATCTCAAATCCAATCTGGTGTGAATGTGGCTGTCACTTCCCAAGACCAGCATCCTTCGGAAGGTAATGAAAATCCTCCCAGTGAGGTTGATAAGCAAAGAGATCCCTTGGTTCATGAGTCGGGCTCGAAAAGCGAAGAGGAGCCAATCTTCCGTCCCAAGAACGCAGAGCAGCAACTTCTCCAAGAGCTCCGAAAACAGTTCAGAAGCAAAAGACAAATAGATGGCCAAGCTCTACTAAAAAATTAACGACTTGACGAATGTCGTGATGCAGCTCACGGCCCAAGTTGCCTCTTAGCCGTCCAATCAAGCGCAGGGTTCTGCTCATGAACCGGGAAACAGTGTCCCGAGACAGTCGACGCTTATTCCCGCAAATCCAAAGGTGGGCGGAACGCATGAAAGTCGGTCACATCCTATCTCGGGAAATATCTTGGCTACCGATTACAGTAGCCCGCTAACTCAAGATCAAATCATGGATTTGGTTGCCAACAAAGTCAAAACATTGGTAGCCGAAGCCAAAGCGCAAAAAGATGTTAGCAGTAGCGGGAGACCATCTTGGGAAGATCCAGGGCCAAAGGGAAGAGAAACAAAGGACCCCATTTGATCATTTCTAAAGATTTCTAGGAGTTTAACTCCATTCAAGATCTGTTGGAGTTCAACTCCATAAATTAATCTATTTTTAGGAGTTTAACTTCAGAAGTCAAATAGGGAGCATAGCTCCCAGTGCAGGGGCTAAGCCCCTTTGTTCTCTTTGTCAGGAGTTTAACTCCAAAAGTCAATCGGGAGCACAGCTCCCAATGCAAGGACCAAGTCCTTTTTGCTGCTGGCGCCCGCGTGCCAATCACATAGGACGCTGGCGCCCATGTGCCAAGCACGTGAAGCGCACGCGTGCCAAGCACGTGGGGCGCCCAGCGCCCGCGTGCTAGACACGTGAGACACCGGCACTCACGCGTCCTTTGGACGTCATTTCCCTCTCATTTTATATACACTCCATACTAAAAACACCTCTCCCGTTAGAAAAAATTTCTAACGGGACGCTGCCCGCACCCCGCAAGGGGGCTGCTAGCCCCCTTGACCTCCAGCCTGGTATCCGGGTAGCTGGTCCCCCATAAACTCTGCGAGGGCCCCGATATATCCAAAACCTTTCAATGCACAACACACGCACACTGCATATTGAGTTCGCATGACATGTTTGACCCGTCAATCGGAGGTTCCCTCGCTCCAAAAGCGAGGGGTAATTAACGGCAGCTTAATCCGCGGCTGCCGGAGATTCGGATCCCCACAATCAATAAACCCCAACCTACCCTAGACATGAGGAATCTGTAGTACGCCTGACAAGCGCGTGCGAATTTCCATCTCAATGGGGTGACAAGAAACACCCTAAAGTGATTACTGGTAATGATGTGATTGGTATTACATAGCTTAAACACCATCTTCAAAGTTTCAGACTAAAGATTTTGGAAGCCTTAAATATTTCTAGGGTATCGAGGTTGCTCGTTCGAAAGATGTCATCTATATCTCACAACGAAAATATGTGCTTGATATGCTGACTGAAGCTGGAATGTTAAGATGCAAACCCATAGAGACTCCAATGGATCCTAATACTAAGCCGCTTCCGGAGCAAGATGATTTGTTTGAAGATCTTAGAAGATACCGATCAATCGTTGGTAAGCTGAAATATGAATTTCCTCACCGTCATAATCGCATATCCTGTTAGCATTATGAGCCAATTCATAGCCGATCCTCGAGTTGCCCATTGGGATGCGATGATTCGGAAACTTCGATATTTGAAGAATGCCCCTGCGAATGGTCTACTGTATTCAGATGGTCATTCTCGGGTAGCAGAATTCACTGATACAGATTGGGCTGGGTCTCCATCTGATCGCAGATTTACTACAGAATATTGCGTATTTGTAGGAGGTAACTTGATCTCCTGAAAGAGTAAGAAACGGAGCATAGTGTCTCGTTCCAGTGCTGCATCATAGTACAGAGTCATGGCGAATACTTGTGAGCTGGTATGGATCCGCTTTCTGCTTAGAGAGCTTGGCTTTGGATCCACTTTCTCTATGTGACTATATTGTGATAACAAGGCTGCAATTTATATTGCCTCGGATCCTGTATTCCATGAGCAAACAGAGCACATCGAGGTTGATTTCCACTTTGTGCAGGAGAATATTGAAGTTGGGATCATCGACACTTAGTATGTTCAATCTACTCAACAGTTAGCAGATTTATTTACAAAACATTTGGGAAGGAATAGCGTACATTTTATTTTTAATAAGCTGGGCATGTATGATACGTATGCTTCAGCTTGAGGGGAAGTGTTAGAATACTCGTATTGTACACGGGGTTCTTATATTGTAATTAGATGCCAAGTTGGGATGTAATTGTTAAATGGTATTTGCCTATATAAAGAGAAGGATTAGGATTAGTCATATCCATCCATTACATTTCCCTAACAATTTCTCTCTTGCAGCTTGTATAGGAAGTTTATGTGAGTGTCCAAAAATGCATTGTTACGGTGTTGAAAGGTCTACCAAATAAAACGTATGTAACAACACACGGATGCTTTAGGCAAGATAAGACTTGAACTGTTGAAATTTGCAATTGATAAATAAAACAGACCGTGGTACAACAAAAACTGAAATCAGATTATTGAGAGAAACAATTGCCATACACATTTACCATCTTTTAGAATGATTAAAATGTTCTAGTAACGGGCTGTAAAAATGACTACCGCTTAGCATTAGCGGCTGATAACATACCTGAACTTCACTTTTATTAGTATGCCATATTTATCAAAATCGGTCTCATGATCATCTGTCAAAACAAAGGAGCATTACAATTAATTTTCATTAACTAGGTTGTATTTAATAAGATAATTATACAACATTACCAAGTAAAACTTCTCCGGCTATGGCCATTTCTTGAAAATTACGACTGAATGTCTCATTTATCTTGCCAACAAGGTTTCGAAGCGTTGGAAGCCAAGAACCCTACATGAATCACACTTGATTAAGACCAACTTCAATAAAAAAAAATCCGACAGGCATATATTATTCCCAAAGAAGTGGAAAGAAAAGGGTGTTTTCCAAACCTTCAAGGTGTTTATTTCAGATAAACATCTATTTAATTCTTGTTCATCTGCTTCAACTTTAGTCGCCATGGAATCTATCTGCACCATAGAGAAAACTTTGTTTTAAATACCATGCCCAAAACAAAGGCAGTACACTTAAATTTACCTTGTGTCGACGGCTCTCATATTCTTCAAGAATATTTTGATTCAGAAACAAGATAGAATTTGCTTCCGAAATATTATCTTGAATAGCAGCTTCTAATTCCTCTATAGTAGCAGGCATCTGCATGTACACAGTTTCTCAGGAAAAAGATGTCAAGCTGACGGTGGCTTGATGCTTTTGACCCGAGTCCATAAAAGTCCAAGCATTTATATAAATTTTACTTATATATATAATGGAGGAAAGGTGCTATAGGAGGGAATTTCCTCGTATGGCATCAAAAAAATACACCCTCCATTTTTTTTCAACGATCGGCACCCATCACCTCTATCAATATCATCTAAATTGTAGATACACCAAATTTCATGTGATTCCATCACTTTTCCACCGTTGATTTAGTGAGTGCAAAATTAACGGTTTACCGACAATAGAACTTTTTACATTGCTAAATCAATGGTGAAAAAGTGATGTAATCACGTGAAATTTGGTTTATCCATATCTCACATAACAAAAATGATGATGGGTGCCGATCGTCGAAAAGAATCATGTAAGGTGTGTTTTTTTGACACCACATAACGAAAAAACCTCCTAGAGCCTCTTTTTTCATTATCCTCTCTCTCTCTTTATAGATATATATATATATATATATATATATATATAAGATGCTATAGGAGGGAATTTCCTCCTATGGCGTCGAAAAAATACACCCTCCATAATTTTTTCGACGATCGGCACCCATCGCCTCCATCGTTATCATCTAAGATGTATATACACCGAATTTCATGTGATTCTCAACCTTTACACCGTTGATTTAGTGGGTGCAAAATTAACGGTCTGCCGACAATAGAAAGTTTTACATTGCTAATTCAACGGTGAAAAGTGGTAGAATTGTATGAAATCTGGTGTATCCACATCTTAAGCCTAGTTCGGGTGAACGGTGTGAAACCATGGTTTTGAAACCATGGGACGTATGGAAAATCTGAACCATGGTTTTGTAACCATAATTTTAAATATAAATTACCAAAATCATGTGTAAATATATATTTTTTAAATTATATATATATATATATATATATATATATATTAAAAATGCATTAAAATACAAAATTTAAACATATGGGCCCCCCCATAATTTTTAAAAATTATGAAAAAACAAAACTTAAGGGGCCACCAGTCCCCCCTTCTTATCCACCGGGCGTGGTGGGAAACGTCGCCACTCCCCCGATCATCAAAAAAAATGGAGGGTGTAGTTTTTTTTTTACGCCGCCTGATTAAAAAGCCTCCTGGAGCCTCTTTTCTTCATTATTCTCATATATATATATATATATATATATATATATATATATATATATATATATATTAAGAATATAAAGTTATTTCGTATATTTATTTTAAATACTTATTGTATTCTTTTCCTCTATATAACTCTCATAAATGCCCCTGCATAATAAGCAATAATGTTAAACTAGGATGTGTAAAGACAAGTATAAAATTACAATCTCTGCAGGGTGTTTCAGTTTTACTGTCGTTGTAAAGAGTATGTTGTTGGACTATGCTAAGAAAAAAAATTTAACGGTTAACAGCTCATACATCCTAGTATTTACCCAATAGTAGACACAGAAAATCAGTAGTCAGTAGACTATTTATCGTATACTATAGATATGGAAATATAACAAGAGTTATATGATATCAGGCCAAGTATTATGATAAAGATGTACCCCAAGAAATTCCCGAGCAAGATCTTCGGTGATCATGGCTATTGATTCCGCATGACGTTTTGCAGCAGCGAGTTGTTGTTTACAATGTTCTGTTTCTTTCTTACCTACATTACACAGAAAGTTACAACAGTCATAGAATAATAACAGTTGCAAAAAAGTGGCGTGCGCCTTTTTCCCAAGTCTGTCGAGCTTTAGATGATTGATATAAAAAAAAAAGGCAAAATTATAGCGTAAAAAATTTAGCATTCAAGCAAGGGTATTATAACTTTATTACGGTGACAATGTGGACTGCCATAAAAAAAATGATGTGGAACAAAGAAGAAGCAAAGTTCATCTAGTGGACAAATATGTCAAAGAGAAACAATAGATAACCAAAGATGCCGAGGATGTAAGGAAAGTTGGAAAGTACACCAATCATATCAAACCAGTCCAGCGAAAGAAGGATATTAAAATTCGCCTCAGGTAACAACATGCTCAGCGGTATGCATATTCAGAACAATAATAGCCATAAATATGTATCTAAACCATGAATAAAATAAAGCCAGAAGTTGGGTTTAATTCATTGGTGCCCAGCATATTTGCAATATACGTTATGTTCTAGCAGGCTAGTAGCTAGCTATTTGAAGCAAACGTTCTTTGCACATGATATGTTCCATCAAAGAGCAACCACTACACTTTTGGGCTAAAAGGAGTAGCCACCATTCATATTAATCTCTGGTATGCATCTTTTAGCAGTATACAGCCTTTTCATGCATTTCCCTCTTATTTGTTTCAAACCTAATATGATCAACTTAATGATCTTAAAGATTATCCACGGAAACATTCTTGATATAGAATTGTGATGCATAGACAATCCCATTGTGAAAGATATAAGGATATAGGTGATGCTGGTGATGATCATATGATTGCCTTAATGAATCAAGCAAAGCAACTGAAAGTCTATTTTCATTTCCAACTCCCTCTACCGGTATGGAACATCGAACATAAAAATGTTTTCTAATAGTAAACCGACGTAATATGATGTCTTATCATGTGACTGGAAAATAGTGCTGCAAGTGCATGCTTATCATTGATTTTATAAAACATCGATAGAACTGGAAGGACAAAAACAAAAATCTGGAAGTTCTTTCAGGTATAATGCGAACTTACAATTGTCATAGTGTGTGGCTGCATTAAGAGCAGCCTTCTCCTGTTGCTTGAGGTCGGCTTCCATTTCCCTGATCTGAAAGCACACTCGATTTGAAGGAAACACGCTTACAGTGGATAATCAACGTATGAAGATTACTGATTAGCTTCATTATTGTGTAAAAATATATTAAAATAATTGCTTATTTCAGGAGCATATTGTTAACATGCATTTATAGTATATAAAAAAAGAATTCTCATATAATCTAAAGTTATACGAAATATGAGTAAAAGATGACGTTCTGCATATCAGCTTGTGTGAATCAACGTTTAAATTCTCAGGGATATCAGACGATCATTTTTGGGATCGAAGCGACCATCTCGGCAATATCAGACCATCTCGGATTGAAAATATCATATTTTTATTATTTGGGTAAATGAATTTTAAAAATTAGATAATTTTTTTAAATAAATAGTATAAATAAATAAAGCAATTTAACACATTTCTTAGTAATAAAAGATGTCTAGAATGGTTTTTTAAATATGTTAATATGTTATAGAGATTGTAAGAATACACGTGCTTATAATGTGTTTATGAATGGGTTTCTAGCTTATTCTAGAAACCGTCTTTATGTTATTAGGCAACTAAGTAGTGGTGTAAATGATAAATGACTATGTCTATATAAAGAGAATGATTGGGTTAATTCCAATCAATCCACTACATTCCCACATTCCTTAAACACCCTCTCTCTTAACCTCTCTTTTCTAATAAGTATTATGGTATTAGAGCAAACAAATCTCAGCCATCGATTCTTTCCCAAACTAATCTCAGCCATCCATCCAATTACACATCTCAAAACCCTAACCATCACTCATCACCGCCGCCGCCCTAAGCCTCATCACCATCGACACCTTCTCATCTCCGCCTTGACCTCGCCGGAGCCTCGTCGATCTTCGTCGACCCTCACCAGAGCTGTTTCTAGAAGATGGCTGCTTCCTAGACTCGATTTGATCTCAAGCTGCTAATCAATCCAGCAGCAGCCATCGATTTGATCTCGACTGAGCTCGATTGTGCCTGTTTTGGCTCATGATCACTTCCCCCTTCATTCGAACTCGTCTTCTTGACCTCGACTTGTTTTGTTTGGGGATCGATCAACAGCTTCTTGTTCTAATCAGCAGTTCTAGTGTCGAATCTGAAGGAGTTGAGCTCAATTTGGATATTCTTGAGTTCGCTTGCTGTTATTGTGATCGATTTGGTGTGTAGGAATTTGAATTGAGCAAGGGTGATTGCAGTTCTTGTGCTCGAGTTGGAGCCTCTGGGGCTCGATTTCAGCCAGATTCCTCCCCTGCTACAGTAACTGAGAAATAGGTAATTCTTCTTTGATTCTATGTTTGTTTTTGCTTTGGATATGGATTGCTACGTAGATTGTGTTGTCGATGTATCAGAGACCGTGACGATTGAGTGAGTTATTTGCTTTATTAGCTTTTGTTTGGGTGTGGATTGGATCTTGGAAGATCAATCCCAACCTTTTTGGTGGAATCTTTGTCAATTCCTTTCTTTGCTTGATTAGAGCAGTTCATAACTTGCTCTTGTTTGAGGAGTGATTCTTGATTCTTGGAGATGAAGAGCATGTACAAAGGAAAGCACGTCTCTCCCACCAATGTCCTGACCACCAAGGTGATGGACTTCAGGCTTGACGATCAGAATATCCACGGTTGGAAGCTCATGGTTGAACGTTATCAAAGGGAGGCATTAACGAGATCATCTGACGAAGCCTCGCCTCCACCTGCTCCGATCACCTCTGAATGGAAGACGGACAATGCTCATCTCAATCATGTCATGCTCAGCTCGATAGAGCGACGGATTATGGATAAGCTCATTGACTTGGAATCCGTAAAGAAGATTTGGGATCAGCTTCATGACCTTTTTTCTTCACAGGAGAGCCTTTCTAAGACCTTCGATTCAGCAAGGGGCTTGTTCGTTGCATCAGCACTATTAGGAGTTTCAGAGACTTGCCCAGCTGATCTCGGAGTTGTTCCCGATCACTAGTGATGTTGCGGAGATGCGGAGGCAACATGAGGCCCTCTTAGTGATTTTCTTGGTGGGCTCCAGCCCGAATACCAGTATGCACTTCTGGCCTTACTCGGGAAGGCGAATATTACTTTTTCAACCACTTACTACGCTCAATCAAATATTTCAGTCGGAGATTAAAGATGAACAGCCTGCCTCTGGTGAGCACAGTGCCCTTATCAGGCCGGAGAGATCTCCCACATATTACTCTCCACGAGCAAGAAAGGGAGCTGGACGTGGAGGTAGAGCAAAAGGTAGATCATGAGGTAGAGGACATGGAGAGCCTCGTTTCTATGATTACTGCCATCATGAGGGTCATATTCACAGTACCTGCTAGAAGTAGAACGGAAGGCCTCCTCACCCCGCCCGTGCACATGTTGGGCTATCGTCCCCACATCTTCCACCACTTTGACAAACTCCACATCATCCGAGGACCCCGTCAAGTCTTTGGAGGAGGGATTGCTCAATTGAGACTTCTTATGACCTTGTCTGCTTTGAATAACCAGGCTGGTTTGGCTACACCTCGGGTTTCAGCTCTGACCACTTTGGGCCTTTCGAAAGGTAACCATACAGTTTTTATTACTTCGACTTCTGTATGCCATTCCTGGGTTATCGATACAGGAGCGACAGATCATTTGATAGGTATATTTTCCTTATACATGCTAAGGCCTGGGTGTACCCAGTGATTCTTAGCAAACGACAGCACCTCTGCTATAAAGGGGATGGGGGTCTGTTCTTACCCACTCTCTATACTTACATAGGCTTTCTTTCAACTTACTTTCTATTAGCTTGGTGACCCGAGATTTGAATTGTCGCCACATTTTTCTCTGGTGGTTGTGATTTTCAGGAGCTGGAGAGCAGGCGGGCGATTAGCACAGGGACTGAGATTGACTGGTTGTACCACCTCGATGAGCATCCACGGCCTATAACCTGCCCAATAGCATCCACGTCTGCTTTTGATGCTCATTGTCGGTTTGGTCACCCTTCTCTGCAAACCTTGAAGAGGATAGTTTCCTCTCTTGGTACTTTGTCCAGTTTAGAGTGTCTTATGAGTTGGGTAAGTATTATCGCTTTAGCTACCCACCTCAGATCAATAGAAGAGCTGACAAACATTTTTGCTTTAGTGCATTCTGATGTTTAGGGGCCATGCCTTATTGTTGCCCAAGAAGGCTTTCACTGCTTTGTGACTTTTATTGATGATTTTTCTCGAGTCTCATTGTTGTATTGATGAAATCTACAAATGAAGTATTTTCTCATTTCCAATTTTTTTTGTTCCGAAGTCAAGACTCGATATGGAATTAATATTGGAATCTTGAGGAGTAATAATACCAAGGAGTATTTTAATACATCCTTTGAGGAATATATGGAGAAATTGGATATTATTCATGAATCTTCTTATTCTTATACCCAGCAAAATGGGATATCCGAAAGGAAGAATAACTATTTTTTTTAGGTCACTCATACATTTTTGTTTCATATGAGGGTGCATAAATCTTTCTGGTAGATACGATTTTTACTGCCAATCACTTGATTAATCATATGTCTTCCTCTATTCTTGATTGACAAATTCCGCATTCTCTGTTGTTCCCTTCGGGGGTCTCATCTCCCGTTCCTTCACAAGTCTTTGGACGTGTTTGTTTTACCCATGATCTATAACCTGGGTATCTAAATTAAACCCCAAGGCTGTTATAAGTGTTTTTCTTGGATAATCTCGAACACAAAAGGGGTATCCGTGTTATGGTCCTGTGTTACGGCGTCGATTTATATCGGTTGACATGACTTTTCACGAGTCTATCCCATACTTTTCTACTTCCTACACGTCTGTAGACATAGACAGTGACTTTCCTTTGGACATCTCGTATCTTTTTGTCACAAGAGAGCACCCCCTCTGAGTATGTTGATTCTCCCCTTTGCGTTGGAGGTTTCCATATTGTTTCCGTTGATCCCCACCCCTGATTCACCATTGTTAGGCCCCCACCTCCAGTCATAAGGGTGTATGCTCATCGAGCTCGTACGGCTCTTGAACCTCAGCCTCATGTTGTCAATCTCCCAGATTATCAAGCTCCGTTGGAGGCTGATATTGATCTTCTGATTACCTTACGGAAAGAAACCTGGAACTACACTTCTCAACCTATAGCTCACCATGTAACGAGTTCCCATTTATCTCCTGTATACCAGGCATTCCTCTCCTCCCTCAATTCTCATGCTTTATCCAAGTCATTCTCCGAGGCTTTATCTCATACAGGGTGGGCAGATGCTATGATTGATGAGTAGCTCGCTCTTGAGCAGAATCAGACTTGGACTTTAATGTCTCTTCCTATTGGAAAGAAGACGGTGGGGTATCGTTGGATGTATGTACACCATGAAGCTTAATCCTGCTGGGACCCTTTCCCTTTTAAAAGCACATTTAGGTGCCAAAGGGTACTTGCAGACTTATGGGATTGATTATAAGAAGACTTTTTCTCCTGTAGCTAAGATGACTTCTGTTCGCTTGCTTATCTCTTGCGGCAATACATCATTAGCCTTTGCATCTGCTTGATGTGAAGAATGCATTTCATGCTCTTTGGTCAAGGAGATCAATATGGAGCAACCATATAGATTTGTTGCTCAGGAAGAGTCGGGCTTAGTTTGTCGATTGAAGAAGTTATTGTATGGCTTGAAACAGTCTCCATGAGTATGGTTTGGGAGATTGACTGAGGTGGTTATTTCGTTCGACCTTGGATGGTGTGCCCATGATCATTCGGTATTCTGCTGTAATAACACCAATGACCTTCGCATTCTATTGGTGTTATATGTCGATGACATGGTGATTACTGGCGATGATGTGGCCGGTATTACTCAGCTAAAGCACCACCTTCAAGTAAAGTTTCAGACTAAGAATCTTAGAAGCCTCGAATATTTCTCGGGTATTGAGGTCGCTCGATCGAAAGAGGGCATCTATATCTCATAGCACAAGTATGTACTCGATATGTCGGCTAAAGCTGGGATGTTCGGATGCAGACCTAAAGAAGATCTAATGGATCCTAATACTAAGTTGGTTCTAGGACAAGGTGATCTGTTTGAGGATCCTGGAAGATACCAATGATTGGTCGGTAAGCTTAATTACATCATCGCCACTCGACCTGATATTGCATATCCCGTCAGCGTCGTGAGCCACTTCATGGCCAATCCTCGAGTTGCCTTTGGGATGTAATTAGGATACTTTGATACTAAAAAAATGCTTTAAAGAAAGGAGTATTGTATTCAGACCATGGACATTCTCGGGTAGCATGGTTCATGGATGCAAATTAGGCTGGATCTCCATCTGATCGCAAATCCACTAAAGGACATTGTGTGTGTGTTTGTCAGAGGCAACTTAGTCTCCTGAAAGAGTAAGAAGTAGAGTGTAGTGTCTCGTTCCAGTGCTGAGTCAGAGTATCAAGTCATGGCGAACAGTACCTGTGAGCTTGTATGGGTCGGTTTCTTGCTTGGAGAGCTTGGGTTTAGTCCCACTTCTATGCGACTATACTGCAATAACAAGGCCGTAATTTATATATCCTTGAATCCGGTGTTTCACGAGCGTACGAAACACATCGAAGTTGATTGCCATTTTGTGTGGACGAATGTTGAAGATGGGACCATTGACACCCTTTATGTTCAATCTGCTCATCAGTTAGCAGAGTTGTTCACAAAGCCTTTGGGACGGAATATAGTGCATTTTTTATATATAACAAGCTGGGTATGTTATATGTATGCTCCAGCTTGGTGGAGATCTAGAATACACATGCTTATAATGTGTTTGTGAATGGGTTTCTAGCTTATTCTAGAAACTATCTTTATGTTATTAGGCGACTAAGTAGGGGTGCAAATGATAAATGACCATGTCTATATAAAGAGGATTGGGTTAATTCCAATCTATCCATTACATTCCCTAAACACTCTCTTTTCTAGTAAGTAATAGAGTAAGTGTAAACGCTTTGGCATTTTATTAGTTGATAATGATGTCAAATAAACCAATAATCCATCAATAAACTTACTGGCGCATTAATAAACTTAACACTAAAACGAAAATAACCAATTGATGAACTCAATACTAAGGTTTAAAATCTCGGTATCAGTATTAAGACTCGGATGATCATTTTTGGAATCGAAATTGGCCATCTCGGATCGGGATCGCCCAAGATTGGTGTGAAGCAAAAATTTTGCAGATAATTCATGTTGTTGTCTATAACTCATTGCAAAAGAACATGCAAAAAAGCAGTGGAATAATAAGACTTCAGGGTATACATTTTCCCATGTTAGGGCCAGCTTGGTTGCAAAACTCAAAAATATTGATTAGGAATACATAGGTAATCCAATGTTTTTTGTCCCCATGAAATTCCAAATTCTTTTTTTCAATGCAAGGAATAAAGATGAAATTTTGCATCCACGCTCAATCTTTTGTTTGGTTTCTGTTAAATAGAAATATGCATTTGAAATGAGAAAGAGAGAGAGATTTTAATTGGTTAAAAGATGATGTGGCACCCAAATGCCTCCAACTTTCGTCCCAAAATCTCCAACTTTGAATCCATATTTTGTAGAAATCCAAAGGGCTTCACAAAAATTTCAGAAATTGAGTGGATATTGTCCTTTGCTATAGTGTTTTGTTCCCCAGTTCATCTAAAATCCATCAAAGTCCTAATATAAAGGAACCCAAACTACTTAAAGAATAAGAATGCTGAATGGAAGAAGGATTCGTCTATGCGACCCCAATACTGTGCTAAAAGGATTTGACTTTTTTTGTACAAACAAAAAAGAATTCATCAGCAGCCAAAATGTTGTAATAAAAGGTTCCTTACACACATGTATGGAAACTCATCTGGATCTAATGCATGTTAATGCAAGCAAGAGAATAAAATTAGAAGTATTGGAAATGTCTGAAACCAAAATGGAATAAAAAGCATGTAATAAAACCAGAGTTGGGCCCTAACAGGAATGACCATACAGTGCAGCACCAGATTGTGCAACACTTTACGAGTATTTGGAAATGCAAGGAGAAAAAATAATCATGTTGCAATTATTAGAAGGCGAAAGTCAAGCGAGAAAATCCTATATACCCTGAGGCGAGAAATGATAAAAAAGATGCTCAACGGAGCTAAGTGGGACAAGAAATATTCTATAAACTAAATATTTATACATATTGTGTAATTAACAATATATGGATAAATTGTTTCAACAAATGGTAAACCTTTAAAATATCCTAATTAATAAAGCTAGATTGTGGATGAGTTGTAACACATTGAACAAGATGTACCATGGTGTGGGAAAATGTAAGAGAATATAATTCATTAGTTTCAAAAAGATGGAGCATAGTGGTTTGACTAACCACAATTATGGCCCACGTTTAATCCAAAATAAAACCTTGTGATTCTAAGGAAAAAAACTAACCATGTTCCACATTCACTCAAATTCAGTGGAAAAGGCACTTGAAACTGAATTTATACCTTCGTTTCAAATTCAACTGACATCAAGTGCTTTTCTGCAAGCCTCCACTTGAGAGCAACAGCCTGAATCAGCAGGGCCTAGGAAGAAGAGGAAAAAACGCATTTAGAAAAAGGTGAAAAGATGAAATGTAACTTTAAAATTAAACCATGCTTCTATGTTAGAATGAAACTTTAAGATTTGCAAGAGAATGTGACCCAACCTTCATTTTCATTGCCAACTGGAATCGTTGCTCATTCAATTGAACAACTTGATCAATAAGTTTTTGGGTAACCAAATGAAGATCCTCCTCTCCCTGTAACGACTCCAGCTTCCTTCTCCTTTGATCTGGAATCAAAGTATAAGATACACATAAGACAAACAAGCAGGCAACACTTTTATGGGGCTGAGGGCAAAGGAAAAATACATACCCACACAACTCTCCATTTCACGACGTTTCCTTTTCTCATCATTATTTCGTTTATGAATACTCTCCTGACAAGTACGACAAAATAATTTGATCGTGTAAAGCGACTCATTAGTGAGGTATATTGATTGTTGTTGGTCTGCAAATAGCATACCCGCTCTTTATGTAACTTCGCAGTATCATCTTCCAACTTCCTTCGATCTGCATTAAGCTCTCTAAGGCTTCCCTCCAGTTCCGCTATGGTGTTTTCAAGTTCAGTTTTCCTTGATCTAAGGTTCTCTAAGTCACTAACATCCAGACCTACAGCAGTAACATATATTCGCAATAGATGAAAACAAAATGCATGAAAGTCGTGCATGGTATATGATAACAAAAGAGAGAATATAAAAAACATACTGCACATAAACAGGCGTGACGGATGCACAGGATCGACCATTGCTGAAACGTGACCACCATATCTTGAGACGGTCCATCGATAATGACTTTCCGGAGTCCAAAGATCCATAATTCCTAATTTTGATACTTCATCAGCTCTACGATCAGTTTCATGTGAACCTACATACTGAAAAAAGAATAAAATAAGGTTGGTTAAACCAGATTAAAGTGGAGAATAATCTTACACACAGACAAGAATTGGCTTGACCTGTAGCGCTCCAACCAACTTTTGTTTTAAGAATTATGGTTAATAGATTGCTGAGAAATTTCATGGGGTGAACATACCGATTTGTCCAAACCAGCCTGGCTGATCAAAACATCCTTTACCGCATTTGGAGCATCAAATACTTGATCAAGACGAGATTGGATGCCAAGCTCATGCATCTGCCATAATAAAGAACACATATCAAACTTCACATGTTGTAGAGCTCGGTACACAGACAAATCACACACAATTACCTTAGGGGAGATACTGAAATCCATTCTGTTATTGCTTCTATCCTCCACATAGTTGAGAATTGGAACATCATAAGATTTCAGACTTCGAACCAAGAAATCTCTATCAGCAGAATCCTGAGTGATGAAGGACTGCAATTACAGTTGTTCTATAAGATGCAACACCAAGGCAGCAGTAATGGACATGTCAACTTGCTGAGTGTATATGTGTACTTATGCTCTCTTAATTGCATGCTATACCAATTAGAGTTGTACATCTGAGACCCTCTGATTAATAATGTATCCATGTCCATGCATCTAAGAATACAACCTAAAATATACTGGTTGTTCATTTCTTATGACCGGTAGAATATTTAAGCCAAATGGTCCAAAATGGAAAGAAAAACTTCCAAACTTATATTCTGGTTAGCAATTTTGCTTTCGTTTAACTCAATGTACATATGTGAATGAAAAACTATATGCATACAGTTCATAATTTTATGTATGAGGTGCATTGAGGAAAAAACAACATATTTTCCTAAAACCTGAACAGAAATAATTACCTTCCAGAGGTAATTAGGAACATGGTCCTCTAAGTATGCTGCATGCGTCCGATTCTGAACAGCTACCTAGTCATGCAACCGCCCAAAAAAAATGATTTTTCAAATTTGAAAACAGGAAACATAAATCGAAAGATTACTAGTGACTACCTCAAGAAGGACAGGACCATATACTTCTTTTCTTAATTGATTGCGGTTCTCTTGCAGCCAATTATAGGCCTCAAATATTTTATCTGCGCCAGAATTTCGTAATGCTTGAAGAAGCTTGTTGTTGTTATTTTCCATCTCCCTCAACCTAAGAGCTTGCAATCAAACACAAGTAAATATGTCTTCCAACAGGGAAAGTGAAAGGCCGGGTGCGGGCACATGTTATTTTTCTCTTCTTTTGGGGGGGGGGGGGGGGGGGGGCGGGATTAAGGGGGAGTTCATGAATATGTCACGAAGAAAAAAGAGCTTAAACAAGGACCATTTACCTATCTTTATTTTGCATCAAGGCCATTTTTTTCTGCTGTAGGAGACGTTCCTTTTCTGTCACTTGCATTCTCATTTGGGTTGCATTCACTTCTAGGTCTGTTATTTGATTGCGTAACCTATCCTGATGAGCAAAGAAAAACACTACTGAGTTCACGAGGGAAACACTCCTTGTTGAACAATTTAGTTGGAACAATGGTTATAGGAGTAGACAGTGGATACATCAAGTACAAGTGCTTCTTGAGGTAACTAATGCAGCTTGGTACTAGGCTCGACCCAGCCCACACCCACCCACAGCCCGATATCTTTGATTTGGGTCCTTATATTAGGAACCCAACCATTTAACCACCAAGGCCCAAAGAATGAGGATTTGGAACCACCCCAATGCATGTGAATAAGCCTAGCAGGAACAAATTCTACTATAGGATCTGGAGTTCTGGACTTCTCTCTAGTACCCTCACCAGACCTGACCCAACCTGCTATGAACAACTACAAGAATTTTATGAAAAGCCTTTAACCAAAACTTTTGGGGTTTATTCTCTTATGCCCCATTAAGGACGGCCTCCTCTACTAATTGGCAACTAGCATATCATTAAGAGCCTCTACCCATGTTTGTTTAGGTGTGCCTCTAGCCCTTGCTACACCATTAAATAGCAATTTAATAACTAGGTCTAACTAATGCATGTATTGGCCTTTATTGCATAGGCTAAAACCAGCTCAATTGGTTCTCTCTCAACTTATCCCGTAAAGAAACTGCCTCCAATTTTTTTGGAAAACTCTTATTTCTAATTCTATCTTTTACAGTATTGCCACTCATCTATCTCAACATTCTCATTTTAAATACTCATATGTCAGAATGCTTCTAAGTTGCCCAACATTCTCATTTTACGATGACATAATACTCCTGAATTTTGTTGGGTTCTCCTATAGAATTTTTCCTATATTTTAATGGTATCCTACGATGAAATAAAGTCCTGAACTCGGTTGGGTCTACTTTCACAAAATCACAAGTATATTCACGTATTTATGGGCTTGGCCTACATAACAATTGATATTGACATGAAAGATTTTTTTTATGCTCAGAGTAAATAATAATCAGCTGGTACCCACAACAAAACTATTTAAGGTGTTGCAGCAACTAATGACCAAATATATCTAAGTCAAATATCAAATATTAATGCCAAAAACAATTAATAATAGCACTCGTGGATATAAGACATGGAAAAACATACAAGTTCCTCTTTGGGTGGTTCATATATTGGGAACTCTTTAAGATCCCTTTCTGCAGAAAGGAGATCCTCCTTAGCTTTCATAATCCTCTGTTGACGAGATTCCTCCTGTCTTTTTAAATCTTCCATTTCCGTATACTTTGCACGCACTTGTACACTCTGATCAACCCCAAAAAAGACCCTCTCTGCTCAACTAATATTGCATGGAAGTAAATGAAATCCCAGAACCAACAATCAGAAAGAAAGATAAGCATACCATCTTGGCTTCCATCTCCAACAGTTCAGAACGTTTTTTTGCATTTAGGTTTATTTGATTGCTGGATTTTTTGCTAGATGATTCATGCATTGCTTTAGTTTTCTTCTTTTCCCTGAGGAGAAAAACATGGCAATCTGTTAATAGGTTCATTCTGCTTAAAACTAATGGTGAAAACTAAAAAAAGAATTCAAGTTATATTCTTTATTTGTGAAAGGAAAAAAAGAAATGCATCTTTTCTTACAAATTTGGTGGTATGCACTGACAACTTGCACACAGAATTGACAACAATAAGTTCAAGGGCAAAATGTCAAGCATCCAAATAGAAATGAAGCACATAATAATATCAATCGATCAAGGGTACAATATGAAAACTTGTCATTTGTACTTCTAGTATATGGCACATGAGATTATAAAATATTGGATGGTTATTATTTGTGGGTATTTCTTGTGGGAGAAGAAAATGGGATAGTTTTTATTAGTGTGATTTTTTTAATTGGCTAAAATTGATATGATCTTTTTTTCCCTTTTCCATTCTCATAACTATATTTGTCGGGCTTCATAAATGTAGTTTTTTGGTGATATACAAAACTCCAGAATGGAAATTTGGCTCCATTTTTTGGTTTGAATTCGAATTCGAATTCTAAAAGACAGTGAGAATGGCAGGAAGTTGACTTTATTGTATTTTTATTTTGTCTAGGAATAAACTAATTTATTATAAATGACCATCTTTTGTCTCCTTTGTTTTATATTTTTATAAAAGATAATGTTGACACCAAAAAATACATTTTCATATATCCAACATATATACACATGTTGTATACATGATATTAATATGAGTGCATTTGTTACAGTCAAAACAATATTGAATCTCAAAAGTACTCAAATTGGATACATAGGATGAGTTCAAACGCTTATAAAGTTCTGCACACTTGGCTAATGGGGACAAATGAGGATTCATTTGAAAGCCCATTGAATCTAGTTTCCAAAACATCAAATGGTGAGTCGTTTGGAATTCTGTAGCGAAAGTTATGGCCAAATCATTGAAGCATGCACATGCAGATTTAGGCTGTCGAGACCCTCTTTTGGGAGCTCAGGACCCCCTTTTGGCTATCGAGAGCTCTCTTTTCGGAGCTCGGGACCCCTTTTTGAGCTCTCTTATGGGAGCTTAGGACCTCCCTTTTGGCCTATCGGGCCCCCTTTTGGGGGTCTCGGGAGCACCTATTTTGGTCTCGGGAGCACCTATTTTGTGTTCATATTGCACAAAAAATATAAGAAAAATAAAATATATCATTCTTATGTTGTACATGAAATTCAAATACATGAATTTCTATTTGATGAAGTTTCATAAAAGAAACATCCTCTATCTTGTCTAATATAAGTCAAAGAAGCCCTAAAATAGGGCTCTATGTGCACCATCAAGACCAGGGACCCCTTTCCCGATGGTCGGGACCCCTTTCCCGATGCCTTCATATAGGAATTAAGTGTTAAAAACATTGTATCCCCTCTAATAAAACATATATATGAATAGGCAAATCCTATTCATCTCTTTAAGATGAGGAATCAAATCTTCATATTGAAATCAAGTGTTAAAAACAATGTATTCCTTATCATGAACATAGTTTAAGGCTATGTTCTATATTTCGAACACAATATGTGTTCATATTGCACAAAAGTTGGTAAGAACGATAAAATATATCATTCTTATGTTGTGCATAAAATTCAAATACATGAATTTCTATCTGATGAAGTTTCATAAAAGAAACTTACTTCTTCCATCCTAACTAAGATAAGTCAAAGAAAGCCACAAATAGGGCTTTTTGTGCACCATCGGGACCCCTCCCGACTCATCGGGACCCCTTCCAATGTCGGGAGGTCCCTATATTCATGCACAAAAGAGTATGAAGCATGGCTGCTTCATGCAAATGGTGGTCCCCACACAAAGTGACCCCATTTTAATCAATTTGGTCATGATGTGGCCCCCACATAGGGCAGTGCCCATCCACATATGTGAAACTCGACATTATAATACCCCCAAGTTTAGAATTAAACTCTTAAATTACAGTTTTCCTACAATTTTATACATTTTGCAATATTGATGTAATTTACATTCAAATTGTATACAGATATAAATGAAATACAATGATATTCTTTTGTGTTCTCGTATTATTCTCTGTTTACAAGTATTTTTATATTCATAAATATGATCTTTGTAATGTGATTTGAGCAACCTAACGTATCACGTCTAGGTAATTCCTTAGACAATAGGATGTAATTAACCATAAATGATTGCGTCTATGAGAAGTCTCGAACTCAGGACTTTCTAGTCAACTTTTAAAACACAAATACTTTCTTTGTTTAAACTCTACCCGTTATGAACGTTCATTTCATCAGAGGTCTTTAAAGTGGGTAAACGGATAAATATGAGTGAGCTACAAAATCAATTTGGCATCACTTGAGAGTTGTCATTATAGTAGTAGAGATGTCACGAACAAACGAAATAATAAAGCGAAAATCCGTTCACCTTAATGGTAAGTTGAGAAGTTCATACATGAAAGTGGAATGCTAAACAACGTTCTAAATATTGGATATCTCATATCAGTACAAAAATTTCATATTGAATATCAAATATTGTATGGTTTTTATCGACTTAGAAAAATCTTATGATAGAATCCCTAAAAAGATATTATGATGGGCTTTAAAAAACAAACTAGTGTCTCAAAAGTATATCGACATGTTAAAAGATATGTATGATGAAATTCCTTGAGTGAGAACAATTGGAGGAGATACAAAGCCTTTTTTCAGCGTAGGTTTACACCAAAGATCTATATTAAGTCCATCTCTTTATTTTAGTTATGGGTGACTAACTAAACATATTCAGGAACACGTATCGTGTGTATTGTTTGCTGATGATATTGTTTAAGTTGAAGAATCAAAAGACGGGATAATTACTAAAGTAGAAAAATGAATAGAGGCCGTAGAGGATTCAGAATTAACACAACAAAAACTGAATATATGGAAATATAATTTTAGAGAAACGGTGCGAAGGAATGATCGTTCGATGCAGATTAATGGCCATGAAATATATAAGCACCATTTTTGTTACTTAAGATCTATAATTAATCACGATGAGAACGGATGTAAAATCATAGGATCAAAACAGGATGGTTGAAATGGAGTGGTGCTATGTGATCGTTAGATGTCTTTGAAATTAAAAGAAAAAATTTATAACACGGTGATAAGACCTACTCTTCTTTATGAACCAAAATGCTGGGCAATTAAGGAACATATCCAAAAAAATAAATGTAGCTAAAATGCTAATGCTAAGACGGATGAGTGGTATCTGTGGTAATACACTAAAAAATAGAATAAGAAATGGATATTCGTAACAAGGTAGATATAGCTCCCATTGAGGCTAAGATGCGAGAGAATTGATTACGATAGTTCGGACATGTGCAATGAAGACCAGTCAATGCCCCGGTTAGACGAAATTGTTGTTCTTGACGTGCAACTAGGGAATATAGATAGAGATAGACATACGGAACATGGATAGAGGCTATTAAGAAGAATATGTTGATTTAAAGAGAATATGACAGAGCAAAATGGAAAAGAAGGATTCAAGCCGACCCCAAAAATTTAGGATAAATGCTTGTTGAATATCATATATCGTGATATATCATGAGATATTTTCAAAATATTGAACTGTAAATTTTTGTATTATAAACATCATAAAATGTAAATCAATATCAATAGTTGACTTTTTAAAATGAGTTATTCATTAATAGTTCGGTATAGAACGGCTATATTACGTGATTGGCTCGTCGATTTTCAAACTTCTAAAACGAAAGAATTTTGAAAAAGCAAGGAGGTTGAGATTTAGGGTTTTTGAATACAAGAAATGATAAGTTTGATCTATTGGGTTTTTTCTTGACTTACAGTATTTCTCCTTTGTGCGTTGGGTTGGATTTTTTTCGAATTTAACAAGCAAACCCAATAATCCTGAAATAAATTTTATTTTAAAAAATCGCGATACATCATCCGATATCAAATAACAAATGTATTAGTTGATATGCAAAATATCGGCCGATATTTTCTCAAAACTACAAAAACGATATTATATTGATAAATCATATCATTTCTTCCCCATTTCCGATATATCGGTCGATATCCAATATACATCTTGGATATTTTGAACACTGGTACTAAAGGATCCCCATGATCTGCTTCTGGAGGTTATTTTGTGATACAAGACACGTGTCGATGACGCCAGTAACCTTTTTCTATCATGATAGCAGAATAAATTCTTCCTCTTCTTTCCTAGTCTTTTCATGTACCTATTGATATCCTTGTTTCTTGCTATCGTTTATTTTGTCCTTTCTGCTCACCAAACACCATACTATTGCGGGCTCGTCGGCCTAACTTCCATGGAACAGGTGCTTTCTTTGAGGAAGGGTGCTTACTTTTAATAACTTTAGTGTAATTACAAGGCCTCATGATATACATTAGCCTCCTCTCCTTCTCAAAGAATTCATCAAATAAATATATCACTTCACACATCTAATTAATTTTGCATGTAACCAAATGGATTTGTAATTCTATACTAGGACCTCACCGGATAAGAAAATTAAACATGTGAACCGTCTAGAAAAAACTACTCAAACATTTTATACCTCAGATCCAGTGACAGTCAAAAAGAAACTGAACAAACAATTTCTACCTCAGATTTCACCTATGTGTGTCAACGAACAATATCAATATCTCTTGGGGCTACATAAAATCAAGTCATCATCCATCATTTAGACATGCAACTGTAACTTCTGAATCTGTCCACGATTTCTTAGTTATGGAAACTGAGATTGCTGCACCGGTGCTAAAGTTATTATCCACTGATGGAATTGTTATCCAGATAAGCTGTAAATTATGACCCATGGAACCTAAGCGTTCAGGAGTAAGCTAAGGTACATAAAGAATAATGCAAGAAAATGATCCATCATATAATAAAAAGATCTTAATTCATCCGAGAATATTAAGAAAAAATCCATCACAAAATATCTGGTTCGTACTTTAAAGGTAAATTAAGAACCAATGCCCTGTAGTACCTGAATTCATCCCTGTGAGAGGTTAAAAAGCCAAGATATTTACAAACCAAACCAAAATCAATCCTTTTTCCTGAAAAGTATCTTTGAATCCAGTAACAAACAACAAAAGAAACGGAATATTAATTCTCCTTTTGTCTTTTCTACTACTCATCCTGTGTCTACGGGTCCCAATATACTATTTGAGGACTTGAGTAAGAAGTACAAATGAAATGGTGCAATAAACTGTGGATAGTTTATAACTTTTTAGGATATAAAAATATGTGCATATGTTATCTTAACCTACAACCAAGATTCAGCGATCATACTTGCAAAACACATATAGGATGTAATCTCTTTATTTCCTAATATGACGGTGGACCGAAATTAGATTGACACACACACACACACAGCACACGCACGCGCATGCACATGTAGAAAACCAGAAACAAGCTGAAACAATGTATTACATGGAAATTAAGTTTTCCTTTATAAGTTGATGCGTTGAGAGCGTACTCTATAGGTGCTTTGAGCTCACTCAAAATTTGTGCAGACTCTTCAAGTTTTTTCTTGGCATCGTTCTCTCGTTTTTGGGTATCCTTATATTCTTTTTTCTTTAGATCGTATTTAAGCCATGGAAGCTTCTTTTTCATTAATTCCGCCTGCAAATGGCAGGGATAAAAGGCATGAAGCACTTGAAAGAAAACAGAGATGAGTCTTGAAGCTCTTGAAAAAACAGAGATGTGTTTTAGCATGCTACCTTTGCTAGTAGTTGCTCTCTTTGACGAACACGTTCCACATCCCTTTCTTGTTCGGCATTTAGGGCCTTAAGTTGATTCAGAGTCTCTCCATTTTGTTTTAAAGTCTATGAGACAACAAGAAAAGTGTCATAAATGGATTCTGAATATCTTGTTTGATTGGTTCAGGTAGAAAAAAGTAGCAGTTATATACCACTTCAAGTCTCTTTAATTCATAGCTTTTCTCAACAAGCGCACGATGTTGAACTGGTAATTCAGGGTCACCGACAGCTTTTTCAGTCTCTTCTAGAAGTTGTATTGGAGTTAGCTTAGCAAACTCACATACACGGTCTTGCGGCAAGAACTGAGTTAAGTTCAAAGCAACTATAAGCATCCAAACTAACTACCCATAAATAATATTTTATGGCATCATGAGTCGTTATAAATTGAAAGAAAACGTATGAAATGGTCTTCAAAAGAATTATATCCTTCCTGGTATGATGATAGAATCTAGCTACAATGTCCATGGAAACACCAAATAACCACAACAAACCTTTATTCCAAATTTTAGGGGTCGGCTATATGAACCCGTTTCTTCCATTATGTGCTATTAAAGCTCGTCTCCTCGGTTAAATTAACAACTTACATATCTTTCTTGATAGGCTCTATCCATGCTCGTCTAGGTCTATCCATGCCCTTAGTTGTGCACCATTAACTATAATTTAGTAACAAGTAAATCTCACGAATACAAGGATCATGGGGAAGCTGTAATAAATTCACGTCTCCTAAAGTTAAGTGGAGGAATTAACAAATTTCATGTCATCCCTATTCAAGAATTAGTTTCGATGTGAATACTAAATAACTAAGGGGTTTTTGGTTGGAAATAGGGTCGGAGCCCCATGTTGTTCCTACTACACAGAAATAGAAAAGTTGATGTTTAGTTGCTAGCAGTAGTTCTTCCACCATGTAGTTAAATACTTAAAATAACAATTAGAGTGAAGAAGCATGTTAGTTGCAACTACGCTAAAATTGAGAGTTTTTGCAACTACAAGCTTTGGAACACAAATAAAGGAAAATGATGTTATTGCATTGGAGCTCCATCCAACCAAACACAAATGTTGGAAAACATGTACTACATTTTAACCAAACAAAAGAATGATATTGCAACTCCTGTAGTTGGATCTACATGTACTTGCAAATACATTGTTTTTCTAACTACAACAAACAAAACATACCGAGTAAGGTATTCTAATGTGGCTTTACCTCCGCAACCTAGAAATAGCTAATAAGTACTGCATCTCTTTGCTAAAACTTAAGACCTGTGCATTAGCACACATTCAATTGTTAAAAATACTAAGGTATGATATGTTACCTTACCTATATATATCCATGCTAACTAGGATGCCCCATCTCCAGATTACAAATAAAGCTTAGAATCAACTTGCACGGTTTGGACATAAACGTTAACAATTTGACTATTCCATAGACAAGGTGAATTTTTTTGGTCCATTGATAACTTAACAAGATTGTATTTAAAGGTACACTGGTCCATAACAAATTTAAGATCAAAGCCAATTCCATCATTAGATCCAAAAGTCTAATAATTATTTTCCATACAGCATCGGAACATCTGTACTAGATGAACTAGTAAAACTAAGGCAAAACCCCGTGCGATGCATGGGGACTTTATGCAATATTTATTATAGTATAATATTATAAGAAGATTATGGAACAAGTGAAATTGATTTAAAGTAAATATCCATTATATAATATTTTTTTAGCAAAAAAACTCTCTCCTATGCATATGACAAATAGCTACTTATAATTTCAGCTTATGTAATATAGAAAAAGATTGGTTTACTTTAACCTAGCATATATGTATAACATGCTAAAAGAAATTTAAAAATCAGCAAATATAAGCATTATTATGCAATATAAGTAGGTAAAGGAGAGAGAAGTTCTATGTATTGAAAGTTGTGAATAAGCATCATACGAAAATAGCAAAAAATTATAAATATTTTTATTTATTATAACTAATTACTTAATATGGTAAAACTTTACTTTAAATGGGTATGCTGCTGATACATCATATGTATCAATAACATAAGATCTGTGTTGGAGTGTGTTCTAAACATTTTAATAAAAGGATTTCTCCCTAAACTTAAAAGAAAAAAATTTAAACTCATCAAGTGCACCTTATAACAAAATTGTTGATCTACACTAACACCACATTGGGGTCACTGCACTGATTAAGCAATTAGGAGTCAAGATACCATGGTCTCGGTATTTTCTTGATAATACCATTCATACAATATTCTCCTAACTTTAGGAATCAAGCAATTCTATTAAGCAATTAGAAGTCGCCTCAGTAATTTTTTTGATAAATTTTTTTGGCAAATATGTACTCTAAACTTGGGAATTTTCATATTGATAACCATGGCATGTCAATGTTTTCACTTTCATTCAATGCGTTGTCTTAGTCATGTTAACAAATAGGTGGAAAGGGTAAAAGGGTTTTCATCGAAAGCAATGTATTGCTGACAGTAAATTAAGATACATGAAAAGTTTATAGTTTCATTAGAAAGTTGCTAACAGTAATTTATATATTATATATTATATATTATATGCCTATGAAATTTTAATGAAATTTAGCTTAACTATGTTTCCACTAAATTTGCTCAGAAACCAGCTAATCATTGGGAGTGAGTTGCTTGTATAAATTAAAATTCCAAAAAGATTAATAAGCCTTGGTTTACAAAAAAAAAATACTTGATGTCCAACTACTTTGAAATGAAAGTGAAGCTTCCTAAAATTATACTTAAATTGGATGACTTAGATTCATTAGCGTCTACTTCTTTAAAAGGGGACTATGAGTGACATTTCGGAGCAGGAGAAACCATTGGACCCCACGCGATAAATGAGCCATGGTTCTATCGCTTTAATGGCCCCTCCCCCATTAATCGCCATCACAACAACTTGTCATCACGTGGGGATATCAGCAGAGTTCTGTCCATAACATGCCATAACCATCTTCTCCGTATACTAAAAGTTTCATATATGCAAGAAAGGTCGGCTTTTCTAACAAAGCTCACCAACAAAGACTCACAGAATAATTGGAATAAAGGGTAACATTGGGAATTGTGATAATTCCATTCTTCGCTCCACTTTCAATTATATATATTACACGTGAGACGGTAATGCATGAAACAGTGAGGTGCAGCAATTAAAAACATAATTTTTAAAGGCTGTGGAAACGGTAATGCAAGGCATTTAGCAATACTAAACCGAAAAATGATAGAAGAGCCCATTAAAGTTGTACTTTGAGCCTGTATGATCCAAAGATTTAATTTCAAATAAACATCAAGTCAAAGAACAAGTGCAAGAAGAAAGTGTCAGGTATCTCACTTGAGTCAAATTATTAACTTGGATGTTGAATTTCTGAATAATTTCAACAACATCTTGCTTAGGCACTGATACACCTGCAAAACATGAATACATTTAATACTGCAGTTTAATAAACAAAATAACTATTTTTTCTTTGTAAAATTTATGCAAAAAGTAAATAAAATAAAATTCATGTGATATACATATCATGCTAACCAACCAAAAAGAAAAATCATATCAACAACATTTAACTCTACAAGAAAATTGAAACTCTATTATGGAAAAAGTGTTGTCATTGCCTCAAAACAATTCAAACATAGCCAAACCTGCAGCTGTTTTCTAAAGGCAGTGGGAAAAACCATATGGGAACAAAGTTAGATGTAAATCCCCAGTTCCGAATATAATTCTTCCGTATATTTTTCCAGATTTTTCCTTGAATTTTTCTATCTTGTATATATTTTATATAATTTTTCTTTATTTAAAATTCCTAACCAAAAAAAAAACTAAGACCAAATCCTAATTCTACCCGTACCCGACCCGAACCGCTACCCACTTCTTCTTCTTCCTCTCTCGTCTCTTTTCCCGCCACTACCTCGTAACGGCTCTCCCCCTCGACTCCCCGCTCCTCGCGTCCATCTTCCCCATGACCCGCGCTCACTCGAGACCCGCTCCCCCAGCGTCTCCTTCCCCCAACGGCTCTCCCCCACGACTCCCCGCGCTCGCCCGCAACGGCTGCATCCCTCTCCCACCCTCGTCAACCGTTTCCCCTTCCCCTACGAATCGCACCCACACCCACACTCCAAGTCGCCTTACCTCACCCTCGACCTCGTCTCTCTCTTCCCCCTACAAAACCCCCACCTCCTCTGCAGCCGCGACCACCCAGTCCCCACGCCAAAGACCGCCTCTGCCACCACCGGCCGCCTTGCCTCCAACCACCCGCTGCCCTCCTTTCTAACCCTACCTCTTCTGAGCTCCTCCACCGACCACATATTCAACCCCCGACTCCATCAACACCGACCGCAGCCGCCTCGCCAAGCAACCCGCAGCCATCGACTTTCCTCCTCCTGCTACACCTCCGCAACTCTTAGGACCTCAACGCCGAGCACCTAGCCCCGACACCAGCCACCTCCCGCTCCACTTCGCCGACCATCTCCGAGCTACTCCCCTGCTCACCATCCCCAAGCCACTGCACACCCGAGCTCCAAGATCCCCTCGCTATCAAGGCCACCGCCAGAGCATTGCCACCCCAGCACCCGCACCACTGCAGGCCGATGCCCGAGCCATCGTCGACGAGCCCGGACGCACTCAAACTCGTCGCTGTCGTCGAGATCGTTGCCACCGCCATCGTCGCCGTTGCTGCCTCTCGCCGTCGTCGCTTCCGGGATTATCGTGGTCGCGATTGTCTAAGGCAAGTGAACGTTAATCACTTGCTACTCATGCTATCGTATTATGTTATAACGAGTAATCTAAAGTACGAACACTTTTATATATTTTGTCGTATAACCGTTACATTTTAATTACACTCGTAGCTATGATGGTTAGAACATGATTGAGTGGATAATGCGTATTATTAATGTGTAGAGCACAGAAGAATTACTTACCGTTGTTTGGTTGAAAGAAAACGAAGTATCGATCGTGACATTTATATTTGGCAAGTGTTCGATACACTACCCTAATGAAAACCTCATTTCAAAATGGCGGAATTTATGGCGCATAAATCCCTTTAATGATAATAAATAACTTATAAGAATTTGAGATGAAAATATTGACTTCATCACTATGAAATGATACCTCTGTCTAGCTACATCAAATCTGAAATTTTACCGCGCATGTTGCTTATTAAAATCATTGTAAATTACATAAAGATTGGAATGTGATGTTCTACGGTTTAAATCGAAGCCGACTCGATAATCTAGAACCATATACAGTTTATTTTTCGATACTGATGGATTACGGCAACGAGAATTGACTGGGAATACGACTCTAGACTGTAGTCCGGAGCAGCATTCCACAGGGAAACCTGAATTTAAGCACATGTACATCCCTCCATAAAACTGAAAATGCACGGAGCCCCATATGGTCGCGTAGATAATTTAGTTAGCTAACACATGAATATGGTCCCGTGTTGTTTCACCGTCGTTTGATATTAAATCTGTATTTTAGAGTGTCGCGGTGTTCTGCAGTTTCTGCAGAAATGTTCCTTACACCGTCACATTAAACAGAACATAACTTTCAATACAGAACTGCCATCGATAATCCGTTTGATGCGTTGGAAACTTAACTGATAGAACTATATTTCATTCAACTGGGGCAACATCTGAATCTGAACACAATCACGAATAAAACGCGCGTGAAGTTGGGTCTCCAGTTCTGAAACTGGAATTCCATCAATCGGTCGCCACCTTAAAATGTTGATAATTCCCTAACATGAATTCCGTTTGACATGAAATAAATTTTACTGGTTAGATAATCAAGTGTGATTCATACGTCCTTTATATTATTTTGGTCGAATCTTTGCGTGTGATTTATCGTAAATTTTACAAGTTATATGGCATTGGTCGTCATTGAAATAGGGGATATCTGTTCAGTGCATTTCTGCTTATTTTTCGTGTTTGCTTCATACCTGCTGCATAGTGGTCATACACGTTGAAACCTAGCGACTGATTTGCATTGTCGATATATTAGTGTTAGTGATTGAGTGGTGGCAAATACGACAGTGATACTGATAAGTGGAAAAGTGATTGAAAGTGATGGCAATACGTATTTGTTCACAACCCATCGAATATCTGAATGCATACTATAACCTAGGAAATGGGGAAATCAAGATGGAATTGATCTCGTATTTAGCGAGGTACAGTGATTTAGAGGATGATCATTCGCTATTAGTGATATATATATATATACACATACATACATTAGGTCGTGGGCCTAGCGGCACGACTGACAAGGTTATGTCCCGGGCACAGCGGACCATAGTCTCGGGCATGCACGAGACCCTTGTTAAACACGAGCATCCTCTCCACCAATTGATTTTATTGACTTAGTGACCGATAAGTAGTGACATACGCATTGCCAGTTTACTGACATGACACCCATAGTGCACTATTCATATTCAGTTGATGTTTATTGTACTCATGTTCTGCATTCTGTTGTACTTCTCGTGTTTAATAACATTCCACGTATTTATATAATTATTGCTATATATGTCGCCCTGACGACCTGAGTGTGCATGCTCAGAGAACGAAGTGGATCCAGTCTAAAGACCAGGACATGCCCTTCGAGATCGCGGAGATCTAGACTGCTTCATTAGCGTCATCTCTTTTGCTTTCTGCACTTTGTTTTGTTGGTTAGTTATTTTATTCCGCGAAATAAATATATCTCGAACTCTTTTATTGCGATGTAATAAAGTTGTGAACTGTGATTTTCCTTTACTCAAGTACTGTTTACTAACTACAATATAATACTAGAAGTCAAAGTGTGACTACGGTGGGATTATTCCCTGACCGTAGAAGCATGGCTGGCCTAGTCACCACTCGTATTCCATATTTTGGGAAGCGGGGCGTGACATGGTTTTATTGGTATCACAGCGCCGGGTTTTGGATGAAATTACAGTTCCGTCGAGGGACCTCTAGATTGAGTTACACCCTTAGCGTATGCCTTATTACATTCTTCCTCACTTTCTAATCATCGTTGAATCATTATGTAGCCTTGCTTGAATCTGTTTTCTTTTGATCTTTTCAGGAATATGGACTCCTCAGGCAACTCCTCCGGTGCCGGGCCCCACGATCGCACCGAGAAGATCCTTAGCACACTGACGACCCTGGCCCAAGCTCCAGAAAGAAAGACCGATCTCCTGGCCGAGGGATTGAAGGCGGTACATGAGACCGCAATTACCGCCCTGGAGAGATCTACGGCTATTTCCGCCGCCCCCGAGGGCGCACTCGTACCGACTCCACAGGCTAGAATTGGTACCGTTTCAAATTTCAGGAGGCTTCATCCAGCAATGTTAACAGGATCAGCAAGTCCACTTGAGGCCGAGCAATGGCTCATCAACGTAGAGAACCTCCTGACAGCCGCTCGAATTCCTGACGACGACAGAGTGAATGTGGTAAAGATTCGGCTAGAAGACGAGGCCCGCACGTGGTCGTCCGTAGAGAAGAGCCGGATAGAGAAACCTATTGGATGGGACACGTTCTCCGCATGCTTTCTGGATCACTACTTTCCGGCTACTGCGAAGGCCGAGATGGAGGAGAAATTTATTATGTTGAAACAGAATGGACGCTCAGTGGATGTCTACGCCGCAGAATTTAATCGGCTGAGTCGCTTCGCACCATACATGGTAGCCACCGAAGCCGCCAGGGCAAGACGGTTCCAGCAAGGGCTCGATATTGAACCGCAACAACTTATAGCGTCTCTCGACCTACCAACCTTTGCCCAAGTTTTGAACGTTGTCCGAGTACAGGAAAGATTAGCGGAGAAGGCCAAGGGCCAACGATCGATGGACAGGAGACCCCATGTGGTTCCAGCACGGCCTACCATCTCTCCCGGTGGAGCGATCCCAGTTCACAAGCCGGGTGTTACACAGATGAAGCGCACCTTCTCACCTCAGCGGCCGCAGCGGAGGGCCCTGTTTTGCGATTATTGCCAAAGACCAGGACACATGCAGAGAGATTGCCGCAGAGCTAAGGGGCAGTGCCTGGTTTGCGGATCCAGCGAGCACAGGTCAGCGGGTGTCCCCAGAGATCTGAGCTACAGGGAGGGTTCGGGCAGCAACAACCGTCGTACTGCACATCAGCTCAGAGGGGTCCACCTCGGGTGTCCCAGCGGCGGTCTTTCTATCAGCGGCAGACTGGTACAGGTCGGATTCAAGGACGGGCTTTCACCCTGTCCGCCGAGCAGGCAAAGGCTTCTGGAGATGTGGTTACAGGTACCATCCTTGTTTATTCTGTACCAGCTAGAGTTCTTTTCGATTCGGATGCTTCGCATTGCTTTATTTCCACGTGGTTTGTTGACACACTCTATACCTCACGAGCCGTTGACCAAATGTTGGGAGATACATACGGGTAACGATATTATTGTGTCCAACCAAGAGTTTAGATTATGTCCGGTGGTAGTATGCGACAGGGAATTCTATGCGAATTTCCTGTTAATCGGGACGGGCAGCTATGACGCGATTCTCGGGATGGATTGGATGAGCATGTTCCATACAATCATCGATTGCCGAGCTAGGAAAGTGACCTTCCGCATCCCCAATCACCCTGAGTTTGTTTTCGATGGCGGAAGCGAGTCTTTGGAGCCAGGCAAGTTTAAAGCTACGCCAAAAGCGTTGACGGCTATAGAGATTGATGAGAGTCCAGCCCTAGAGATCGTTCGGGATTTTCTTGATGTGTTCCCTGAAGATTTGTCAGGTCTACCACCTCCCCACGTATTAGGATTCTCTATTGACTTGATTTCAGGGACGGCGTCAGTTTCCAAAGCTCCTTACAGGATAGCGCCAGTTGAGTTGGCAGAATTGAAGAAACAAATTGGAGAACTCCTGGAGAAAGGATTTATTCGCCCAAGCGCTTCGCCGTGTGGTGCACCAGTCTTGTTGGTGAAGAAAAAAGACGGATCGCTACGGATGTGCATAGACTATCGGGAGCTAAACCAGGTTACGATAAAGAACAAATACCCCGTTCCGCGTATCGACGACTTATTTGATCACTTGGGTAGGGCCAAGGTATTTTCGAAGCTGGATCTTCATTCGGGCTATCACCAGATCAGAGTAACGGCCGAAGATATATGCAAGACGGCTTTCAGAACCCGATACGGGCATTATGAGTTTCTTGTGATGTCGTTCGGTGTTACCAATGCTCCGGCTATATTTATGGATCTGATGAATAGAGTATTTGCGAAGTACTTGGACACGTTTGTCGTTATATTCATCGACGACATACTAGTTTACTCTAAAGACCCGAGAGGAGCATGCCGAACACTTGCGAACGGTATTACAAATTCTTCGGGAAGAGAAGCTATACGCAAAATTGAGCAAGTGCGAGTTCTGGCTCGACAAAGTGCAGTTCTTGGGACACGTTTTGGGCGAAGGCATCTCAGTGGAACCAGCGAACATAGAATCTGTTAGAGATTGGCCGACACCGAAGTCAGTGGCCGAGATCAGAAGCTTCCTCGGATTGGCAGGATATTATCGGCGGTTCGTTCAAGACTTTGCGCGAGTCGCCGAACCTTTGACAAAGCTGACACGGAAGGAAGTACCGTACATATGGACGGAGGAGTGTACTCGGACTTTTGAGGTACTAAAGCAGAAATTGACCACGGCACCTATTCTTACGGTGCCAAATAATTCTGGTGGTTTGGTGATACACAGCGATGCTTCAGGGAAAGGCTTAGGCTGCGTCCTGATGCAGCTCGGTCGGGTAGTTGCTTACGCCTCACGATAGCTGAAGAATCACGAGAGAAACTACCCAACACATGACTTGGAGTTAGCCGCAGTGGTTTTCGCATTGAAAATCTGGAGACATTACTTGTTAGGCGAAAAGATGGAAGTGTACACGAATCACAAGAGTCTGAAGTACATGTTCACTCGGAGAGAACTGAATATGAGGCAACGCTGATGGCTAGAATTAATGGCGGACTACGACTTAGACTTACAGTATCATCCGGGGAAGATAAATGTCGTACCCGACGCTCTCAGTCGCAAGCCAGCGGTCATAATGTTGACCGGTCAGTGGAGCATCATTGAGAATTTTCATAAGCTCGAACTAGAGGTTGTTACACCGAGTGCAATTAGGCGGTTCTGGCAGTTAGAGGTGCAGTCTTCTCTTGTAGATCGCATTAAAGCTGCGCAAGCTGATGATCCTCGATTGCAGAAGTTCAGAGAGCATGTGGAAGCCGGACTGAGAACGGACTTACTCATATATCGGGACGGTTCTCTGAGATTCGGTAGCAGACTCTGCGTCCCCAAGAGGGATGTTCGAGAAGAGGTACTAGCTGAGGCTTATAGTCCGGCTTATTCTGTGCATCCGGGAGGCACGAAAATGTATCGAGATCTGAAGCAACACTATTGGTGGAACGGGATGAAGCGAGAGATTGCACGGTTTGTATCCGAGTGTTTAGTATGCCAACAAGTAAAGGGGGAGCACCAGAAAACGGCTGGACTGTTGCAACCGCTTCCGATACCCGAGTAGGAGTGGGAGCACATCACTATGGATTTTGTGACTGCCTTACCACGGAGCCCAAGGGGCAACAACGCTGTCTGGATTATCGTCGACCGTCTTACGAAAGCTGCACACTTTATAATTTTCCATATGGGACAGTCGACAGAATCGCTTGCGGAGAAATACATGCAAGAGGTAGTGCGACTTCACGGAGTTCCGGTCAGTATAGTGTCAGATCGAGACACCAAATTTGTTTCACACTTTTGGAAAAGCTTACAGGAGAGTCTGTGTACACGTCTCAAGTTCAACACGGCTTACCATCCACAAACGGACAGACAGTCCGAGCGTACTATTCACACGCTCGAGGACATGTTGAGGGATTGCATGCTAGACTTCCAGGGCTTTTGGAAGGATCACCATCATCTGGTGGACTTTTCTTATAACAACAGTTTCCAAGCTAGCATCCAGATGGCTCCAATCGAAACACTTTACGGACGGAAATGTCAATTCCCTGTTTATTGGGATGACGTGGGAAAGCGGAGATTACTGGGCCCCGAACTTATTGTTCAGACGGTAGACAAGGTCCAAATGATCAGACAGCGCATTAATATGGTTTAGGACCGACAGAAAAGTTGGACGGATGCCAGCAAGAGAGCGCTAGAATTCGAGGTCGGAGATCATGTATTTCTGAAGATTTCTCCGACTACGGTGTTATCAGGTTTGAAGGTCACGGGAAACTCAGTCCCCGTTTCATCGGACCTTTTGAGGTGCTAGAGCAAGTAGGAGAGATGGCCTATCGACTTGCCTTACCTTCATCATTAGCTGGTGTGCACAACACTTTTCACGTATCTCAGTTGAGGCGGTACGTTCGGGATGCCAGCCATGTTCTGGACCATTTGGAGTTAACCTTGGGCACCGATCTGTCTTATGAGAAGCAGCCCACCACCATTCTCGATCGTCGGGAAAAAGTGTTGAAGAACAAGGTCATTCCTTTAGTTCGAGTGTTTTGGGGTGGTCGTTCTCCAGGGGAGTCTACCCGGGAACGCGAGGACAACCGTGCACGTTTTCCGCATCTGTTGGCATAGTGTTGTTCCGTTGTTTTCGTTTTTAATTTCGAGGACGAAATTTTTGTAAGAAAGGTATAATGTAAATCCCCAATTCCGAATATAATTCTTCAATATATTTTTCTAGATTTTTCCTTGAATTTTTCTATCTTGTATATATTTTATATAATTTTTCTTTATATAAAATTCCTAACCAAAACAAAAAAAACTGAGCCCAAATCCTAATTCTACCCGTACCCGACCCATGCCCGACCCACCCCGCTACCCACTTCTTCCTCTCCCGTCTCTTTTCCCGCCACTTCCGCGTAACGGCTCTCCCCCTCGACTCCCCGCTTCTCGCGCCCACTTCTCGCGCCCATCTTCCTAATGACCCGGGCTCACTCGAGACTCGCTCCTCCAACGGCTTTCCCCCACGACTCCCCGCTCCTCGCGCTCGCCCGTGACGGCCGCATCCCTCTCCCACCCTCGTCATGTTTCCCCCTTCCCCTACGAATTGCACCCACGCCCACACTCCAAGTCGCCTCACCTCACCCTCGACCTCGTCTCTCTCTCCCCTACAAAACCCCCCACCTCCTCTGCAGACGTGACCACCCAGTCCCCACGCCAAAGACCATCTCTGCCGCCACCGACCGTCTTGCCTCCAACCATCCGCCGCCCTCCTTTCTAACCCTACCTCCTCCAAGCTCCTCCACCGACCCCATCTTCAACCCCCGACTCCATCAACACCGACCGCAGCCGCCTCGCCAAGCAACCTGCAGCCATCAATTTCCTCCTCCTGCTACACCTCCGCAACTCTTAGGACCTCAACGCCGAGCACCTAGCCCCGACACCAGCCACCTCCCGCTCCACCTTGCCGACCATCTCCGAGCTACTCCCCTGCTCACCATCCTCAAGCCACTGCACACCCGAGCTCCAAGATCCCCTCGCTGTCGAGGCCACCGCCAGAGCATCGCCACCCCAGCACCTGCGCCACTGCAGGCCGCTGCCCGTGCCATCGCCGACGAGCCCGGACGCACTCAAACTCGTCACTGTCGTCGAGATCGTTACCACCGCCATCGTCGCCATCGCCGTTGCTACCTCTCGCCGTCGTCGCAGTCGGGTTTATCGTCGTCGCGATTGTCTAATGCAAGTGAACGTTAATCACTTACTACTCATGCTATCGTATTATGTTATAATAAGTAATCTAAAGTATGAACACTTTTATATGTTTTGTCGTATAACCATTACATTTTAATTACACTCGTAGGTATGATGGTTGGAACATTATTGAGTGGATAACGCGTATTATTATTGTGTAGAGCTCAGAAGAATTACTTACCGTTGTTTGGTTGAAAGAAAACGAAGTATTGATCGTGACATATTTATATTTGGCAAGTGTTCGATACACTGCCCTAATGAAAACCTCAATTTAAAATGGCGGAATTTATGGCGCATAAATCCCTTTAATGATAATAATTAACTTATAAAAATTTGAGATGAAAATATTGACTTCATCACTATGAAATGATACCTCCGTCTAGCTACGTCAAATCTGAAATTTTACCGTGTATGTTGCTTATTAAAATCATTGTAAATTACATACAGGTTAGAATGTGATGTTCTACGGCTCATATCGAAACCGATTCGATAATCTAGAACCATATATAGTTTATTTTTCGATACTGAAAGATTACGGCAACGAGAATTGACTGGGAATGCGACTCTGGACTGCAGTCCGGGGTAGCATTCCATGGGGAAACCTGAATTTAAGCACATGTACATACTGCATAAAACTGAAAATGCGCGGAGCCCCATATGGTCCCGCAGATAATTTAGTTAGCTAACACATGAATCTGATCCCGTGCTGTTTCACCGTCGTTTGATATTAAATCTGTATTTTAGAGTGTCGCGGTGTTCTGCAGTTTCTGCAGAAATGTTCCTTACACCATCACATTAAACAGAACATAACTTTCAATACAGAACTGCCATCAATAATCCGTTTGATGCATTGGAAACTTAACTGATAGAACTATATTTCATTCAACTGAGGCAGCATCTCAATCTAAACACAATCACACTGATAAAACGCGCGTGAAGTTGGGTCTCCAGTTCTGAAACTGGAATTCCACCAATCGATCGCTACCTTAAAATGTTGATAATTCCCTAACATGAATTCCGTTTGACATGAAATAAATTTTACTAGTTAGATAATCAAGTGTGATTCATACATCCTTTATATTATTTTGGTCGAATTTTTGCGTGTGATTTATCGTAAAGTTTACAAGTTATATGGCATCGATCGTCATTGAAATAGGGGATATCTGTTCAGTGCATTTCTGCTTATTTTCGTGTTTGCTTTATATCTGCTACATAGTGGTCATTTACGTTGAAACCTAACGACTGATTTGCATTGCCGATATATTAGTGCCAGTGATTGGGTGGTGGCAAACACGATAGTAATACTGATAAGTGGAAAAATGATTGAAAGTGATAGCAATACGTATTTGTTCACAACCCATCGAATACCTGAATGCATATTATAACCTGGGAAATGGGGAAATCAAGATGGAATTGAACTCGTATTTAGCGAGATACGGTGATTTAGAGAATGATCATTCGCTATTAGTGATATATATACATACATTAGGTCGTAGGCCTAGCGGCACGGCTGACAAGGTTATGTCTCGGGCACAGCGGACCGTAGTCTCGGGCATGCACGAGACCCTTGTTAAACACATGCATCATGTCCACCAAGTGATTTTATTGACTTAGTGACCGATAAGTAGTGACATACGCATTGCCAATTTACTGACACGACACCCATAGTGCACTATTCATATTCGGTTAATATTTATTGTACTCATGTTCTGCATTTTGTTGTACTTCTCGTGTTTAATAACATTCCACACCTTTATATAATTATTGCTATACATGTTGCCCTGGCGACCTGAGTGTGCATGCTCTGAGAACGAAGTGGATCCAGCCCAGGAGCAAGACCTGCCCTTCGAGATTGCGGAGATCTAGACTGCTTCATTAGCGCCATCTCTTTTGCTTTCTGCACTTTGTTTTATTGGTTAGTTATTTTATTCCGCGAAATAAATATATCTCGAACTCTTTTATTGCAATGTAATAAAGCTGTGAACTGTGATTTTTCTTTACTCAAGTATTGTTTACTAATTACTATATAATGCTGGAACCCGAAGTGTGACTACGGCGGGATTATTCCCTGACCGTAGGAGCATGGCTGGCCTAGTCAACCCTTATATTCCATATTTTAGGAAGCGGGACGTGACATGATTTTGTCCATTCTGTCACGCCCCACCCCCAATACAGAGAGTATTGTCCGCTCTGGCCGAAGCCGAACGGTTTTTTCCTTTGGGGTGAACCGGACCCGACCAGGGGCCACTTCCCAGGAGGTCACCCATCCCAGAACTACCCTGGCTCGAGCACGCTTAACTACGGAGTTCTCAAGCTCCTGTAGTGCCGGTTCACTTAAAAGACGCTTCTGTATTGAAGAGTGGTATCGTTCCATTTATAGTACAGATCTGCCCTCTTTCGGAATGTATTCCGAAGATTCTCCATTGTTCTACAGTGGGTCCCACGGACTCAAGAGACGGCCCCCACGGATTCAAGAGATGGCCCCCGCCTACTTAACATGACACTTGACGTGGCACTTTGTCCCGTGTGGCACTTTGCTCCGTGGGCAAGAACCGGGTCCCGACATAAAATCCCCGTGTTTTGAATGTTAACAAGAGGGAGACAATTTCCTTTTAAATCAAACACGATCAGTAATTGCATGATGCATCCTCCCATGACAAACAGAACAACAACTAAAAACCATGTTAACAAAGATATCTCTGATTGGTGTGCTTCTCAGATAGGTTTTGAACATAAAGGCATAGTTTTTCTGCAAACAAAAAGATCCCAAATATACTGGATGCTTTAAAAAGAAAGAAAAAATGCGCACAATTGATCCTGTTTGTGGCAAAACTCCTTATTATGGTGAGAACAATAGGCATGTGTGTTATTCACTGAATACTAGCTATTGCAGTAAAACCTTTTGCTTCCGAATCGGGGAAATACATACTTTAAATCTATACTGTATCTGCCGATTCAGGTCACAATTTCACACCTGAAAATAACGACATCTCAATAAGTACTTGTAGTCTTATTGTGAAACTCCTCCATAATAAGAATAAATCATAGGTCCAAACACAAATAAAATTGCTGATATGGTGTTACGCTTCAATATATCAGCAAATAGTATACCAGTGATAAAGTACCTAAAACCCCAAATGTTATCTCTATCTCAACTTCGGTAACTAACAACATTACTTTAAAAAGGTGGATACACAAGGTGAGCTTAAACATAAACAAATCCACTTGGTTATGCTAATTTTTGGTGAATCCTCAAACAGTCAACACTTTAAATTGCGCTAGGGATGCTGGGCAGTTGGAGTATAGCCTAGTGCCTAAGTGGACGCCCAAACCGCTTTTTACAACATCGCAAACAAAATGATATAAGGAGAACAAAAACATGTGATTAGTGGTCTTGAAGATTCTCAATAAGGAGGAAATACTCATTAACACCTTTAGGTTTGAAGATCAATGCAGGTTAGTTACATAAGTATGCCCACCCCTTAATGCCAAGGACTTAACATAAAGTGAACTCATTCAAAGAAGATTAGTTGAAAAGCTACATAAAAGAAACAAACGTTGGACTTAAAAGGAACTAATTTTACCATTGAGCATCCACTCTGATTTGTTATGAGTATCAATCTTCCTGACAATCACAATCTTCTCTTCCGCGGTAAACCCCCTCAGCGATATCTTCACGTACCCTCTCTCCTCCCCTCGCTTCACAAACGCCCCGATGCTGGCGGCTCTACCAAGTATCTACACCCAAAAACAAAAGCCCTAACCAAATTTCAAGAACCAACAAAAATAATCAAGAGAAAGCGGCGAATTTTAGGGTTTGGGGACCTGAGGCTCGCCGGCGAGGCCGAGGGCGATGGCGCAGACGAGGGAGCTCTTGCCGGAGCCGTTGGGGCCGATGACGAGGTTGAGGCGGGAGGCTGGGCGGCACGTGAGGCGGTCGTAGGTCATAAAGTTGTGGATCTCGATCTCCACGATGTTGCCTGGCAAGTAATCGTCTTCTCCTCTTTGATCTGAGGTTCCTTCTGACGAAGGCTGGAACTTGCGGCGCTTTGCCGCTCGAGACGCCATGGATGGAAAGCTATGGTTTTGGATTCTTAGTTTTGAGGAGAAGGGGGAAGAGTTGATGGGAGAGAGAATAAGGCCGGAAAATGGGATTAGGGTTTGGAGATTATTGCCATTTTTTGGGGGGGAATTTGGGAAATTGTTGAGGTTTAGGAAGCTGGTTCAAGTGGGGCCACTTGAAAGGGCAGTCGCAGAGATTTCTTGATGCTAGATTCTGCTCTTGTTGATTGGACGATCAGATTAAAGGCTTGAGATTGCCAGACGAGATGCATGACGTGTGTATTTATTTGAGTGATAAATTACACTAAAATATAGTTTGTTGTCATGGTTTTTTTCCTGAAATACCTTATAGTTTTTTAGCTAAACTGAAGTACCTACTACTGTTTCTTAAGGTATTTGTTTCTCTAAAATACCATCGAACCGGTAGCGGTAGCACATGAGGTATTTTATTGTAAGAAAATACTTTAAAGGATTTTAGTGAAAAACCGTTGTAGTAGAGAGTATTTGGTGTAATATACCCTTAATAAAAATTAACCAAGAACAAGAAATGAAGGAGGGATAAAGCAGTGGCGGACATGACGTTTTGTAGATGGAGAGTGGCGTAAAAAAAATTTATCAATTTTTTTATTTTTTTGTCTAAGGTGACGAAGACTAATTGACATTGTTTCATTTTGCAAGCTACATTTTGATGAGAGCATCAAACATGCCTGCTTGTGAAAATACAAAACAAATGAAATAAATAGGGATCTTTTGATAACCAACAAGGTAAACCAACCAAAAAATAATGATCGTTAAAAAAACATGCCTAAATACAGCTTGAGGGGAAAAAAAGGAGTGGCTCCTTGTTGAAAATTGATGCAAATTAAAGTCTAAGCTTAGGTGTCACCTTTTGACATGCATGATATTGTTAGGTGGTGAAAATGTTAGGTGATGGCTTTGTTAGGTATTACTTTGACATGCATGATATTGTTAGGTGGTGACAATGATAGGTAGTGACTTTGTTAGGTGCTACTTTTGACATGCATGACGTTGTTAGGTGATGACAATGTTAGGTGGTGACTTTATTAGGTGCTACTTTTGACATGCATGACATTGTTAGGTGGTGACAATAATAGGTGGTGACTTTGTTAGATGGTGACATTGTCCTAGGTGCTATAAAAGCACATCTTATGAGTGAGGTATTTTGTATTAATCACAAGCACCATCACAAGAGGTAAAAGCTAAGAGAGATTTGTATAGAGAGATTTGAGAGAAATCTCCTAGGGTTGTTCTTATGCGTAACATTTATTCAAGTATAGTAGACGTTTGTGGATTCCGCTCTGCCGGGAACTAGCCATACGGTGGGTAAACCTCATTAACAAATCTATCTTGTTTGTGAGGAATCGATTTGTTAAAAGATTGTCTATACCGTTTGTAGATTCCGCTCTGCCGGGGACTGACCAAATCGAAACGTTTGTAGATTCCGCTCTGCCGGGTTCAGATCTAGGAGGAAGTCGGGTTTGCTGCGATACAGACGAAAGAAGCAGAGGATAAGATAAGAATCGAGAAATTCAATGGTCACAATTTTAGTTGGCGGCGCATGCGGTTAAAAGACTGTCTATACCAAAAGGATCTATATCTTCCGTTGCTAGGAGAAAAACCCGAGAAGATGACCGATGAAGAGTGGAACCTTTTGGATAGGAAAACCTTGGCGATGATCAGATTGTCGTCGATTCCGTAGGTGGTCTTTAATATCTCAAAGGAGAAAACCACCAAGGCGCTACTGACGACGTTAGCGAAGTTTTATGAGAAGCTATCGACATCAAATAAAATATTTTTGATGAAGAAGCTTTTCAACATGAAGATGGTATAGAATGGTTCGGCGATAGAGCACCTGAACGAGTTCAATATCGTGACAAGCCAACCTGAGTTTGTTTCAATTATCTTTGAAGACGAGATTCGAGCCCTACTGTTCCTATATTCGTTTCCAAAGAGCTGGGAGAACCTAGTGATGGCGGTTAGCAACTCTATCTCGGAGATTCTCACGTTTAATGATGTGGTAAACTGCATATTAAACGATGAGACGCGAAGAAAGTCCGTGAGTGGGAGTTCTGGAACTTCTGCACTTTCGGTGGAGAATCGTGGCAGAACAATGGAAAGGGGAAAGGGGGAAAATGGCAAGTCTAAAAGCCGGGATAAATCTTAAGGAAAAATCCAGGACGTCTGTTGGAATTGCGGAAAGAAGGGCCACAGAAGAAGTGAATGCAGACTTCCGAATAAAGGCTCAGATGAGAAGACGGATGAAAAGGAAGTGAATGTAGTGTCTATACAAGAACAAAGGGAACAAGGTCTTTGTCTATCGGCGAGCGAGAACACAAAGGCGGATACTTGGTTCCTAGATTCGGAGGCTTCTTTTCATTGCACTTCAGGCAGACATCACTTTAACGAGTATGTTCATGGAGGCTTCTTTTCATTGCACTTCAGGCAGACATCACTTTAACGAGTATGTTCATGGCGATCTTGGACATGCGACGATGGAAAACGGTCAATCGTGTAAGATCGTTGGAAAGGGGACGATCATCTTACAACCGTCAAGAGACGGTCAAATCAAATTGAAGAATGCTCGTTACATTCCGGATTTGAAGAAAAGCTTGATTTCCACAAGACAGCTGGACAACGAAGGGTTCACTACAACGTTTGGGAATTCTCAATGGAAGATTTCCAAAGGGCCGGTGGTGGTCGCAAGGGACAAGCTGAGCGGTTCGTTGTACTCATTCAATGGGAGCAGCGAAGGCTCGGTTGCATTGATGGCAAGTTCGGAGAAAGATTCGGAAACTTCGTTGTGGCATAAAAGATTGGCATACCTCAGCGAGAAGAACATGAAAATTCTTCAAGCTAAGGGGGTTCTTTCGGGGCTGAAAAAGGCGGAGTTGGGGTTTTGCGAAAGCTGCGTTTGTGGGAAGCAAAGCGCGCTCAGATTTCAAATTGGAGGCGCAGCGAAAAAGACCAAGAAACTGGAGATGGTGCATACGAACGTGTGGGGTCCGGTCTCGGTGGAGTCTTATGGAGGAAATCGGTATTTCGTGACGTTCATCGATGATACAAGTCGAAAGACATGGGTATACGCGATGAAGAAAAAGTCCGATGTGTTTGGTATCTTCAAACACTGAATTGCGCAGGTGGAGAACAAACGGGGATGAAGGTTAAACACCTAAAGTCCGATAATGGTGGGGAATACTGCACCCAAGAGTTCGAGGAGTTTTGCTCGCAAAAGGGTATTCGTTGGTTGAAAACGGTACCTGGGACGCCACTGCAAAATGGTATCGCTGAAAGGATGAACAGAACGATCCTAGTGCGAGTGCGAAGCATGACCTTGGATGGGAATTCGCCAAAATTCTTATGGGCAGCAGCGGTCGATGCTGCTGCATATCTGATCAACAGAAACCCGGCAAGTGCGCTTGATGGAGGCATTCCAGAAGAAATTTGGTCGGGTAAACCAGTCAACTATTCGCACCTTAAAGTATTTGGCTGTATTGCATATTCTTTGATTGATAAGGCAGAAATGAGTAAGCTTGACTCCAAATTTAAGAAGTGTGCTTTCATCGGGTATGGTGGAGACGGGTTCGGATATCAGCTGTGGGATTACACAAGTAAGAAAGTAATACGAAACCGGAATGTTGTCTTTGATGAGCAGCACTTATATAGAGAAGAAAAGCAAGCCAAAAATGGTGTTGTATCTGAGTTCGTGGAGTTAGACGGAACTCAAGAGAACAAACAGGTGCCCACAAGCGGGCATCAAAACATGGAAGAAGCTGCGGTGCAGGATCAGACTCAAGAACATGATGGCGGCTATGTTCAGCAACCAGATGTGCCAGTTCTGAGAAGATCTACGAGAGAAAGGAGGCTACCTGAAAGACTCGTGACCAACTTCATTTTGTACACGGATTCGAGAGAGCCTGAATTCCTTGAAGAGGAGACGCAATACGGTGCTAGTAAGCAGTGGGAGCGAGCCATGGACGAGGAAATGGATTATTTGAAGAAGAACTGCACGTGGGACCTAGTGTAGCTACCGAAGGGTCGAAAAGTGTTGCTGAATAGATGGGTGTACAAGATAAAAGATGAGGCCGATGATGTGAAGCGGTACAAGGCTCGCTTGGTAGTCAAGGGATATGCGCAAAAATAAGGAATTGACTATCAAGAGATATTTTCCCCTGTGGTGAAAATGACATCAATTCGGGTGATCCTTAGTATTGTGTGTAGGGCTACTAGGCATTGGATGTCGACCTATGGGGGGTTCTCACTGTGTGACAGTGTGGCGAAGCATAGGCTCTTACCCCCAGGGTGTCCCGAGACCAGAAGGTGTTCCGGCGGGTTGTAGTCCTCGCGAGGGGGCATGCGTAAAAAGCAGCGGCTGAGGGACCCGTTGGTGCCACGGCGACCCCATTGGATGGGGTAGCTGCCTGACGATTTCTAACATTATGGCGGTGGAGGATCTGCACTTGGAGCAGCTTGATGTGAAGACCGCGTTCCTTCATGGAGATTTGGTGGGGGAGATCTATATGATGCAGCCACCGGGATATAAGGTGAAGGGAAAAGAAACTATGGTGTGTAGACCGCGAAAGAGCTTGTACGGCCTTAAGCAAGCTCCACGACAGTGGTATCTCAAATTCGATCAGTTCATGTTAGAGACGGGATTTGTGCGTGGTGGGTCAAATCACTGTGTCTATATTCAGACTTTTGAGGATGGAGACTATATCATTCTATCACTCTATGTAGATGATATGTTGGTAGCGGGTCCGAACTTCGAGAAAATTCAAAGTCTGAAGAAGATGATGGCTGAAAAGTTTTCAATGAAAAATTTGGGAGCGGCCAAACAAATTTTGGGCATGAAGATCGTTCGAGATAGGAGGCAGCGGAAGTTGTGGTTATCGCAAAGAGACTATATCGAGAAGGTTTTGAAGCGGTTCAACATGGACAAGTCAAAACCAGTGAGTACGCCTTTAGCAAAACATTTCAAACTCATGAAGGAATTTTACCCGACAACTCAAGAGCAGAAAGACGAGATGGCAAGAGTGCCTTATGCTTCTGCGGTGGGGAGTTTAATGTATGCAATGGTGAGCACGAGACCAGATATTGCACATGCAGTAGGAGTTGTGAGCCGGTATATGCAAAACCCGGGGAAGGAGCATTGGAATGCGGTGAAGTGGATTTTGAGGTATCTTAGGGGTACGTCTAGTCATTGCTTATGTTTCGAGGGTGGCTCTCTAAAGTTGCAAGACTACGTTGACGTGAACTACTCGGGTGATCGAAATGGTGGGAAGAGCACAACAGGATACGTATTTACAGTTGGAGGAACAGCGGTGAGTTGGGTATCCCGACTGCAAAAAATTGTAGCATTGTCAACTACGGAGGCTGAGTACGTGGCGATCACAGAAGCCAACAAAGAGATGATATGGTTGCAAGGGTTACTCGAAGAGTTAAGTAAGAAGCAAGACTTAATACCTTGTGGAGCGACAGCCAAAGTGCAATACATTTAGCGAAGAATCCAGCATATCATTCTCGGACGAAGCATATCAAGGTGCGATACCATTTCATACGCATAGCGTTGGAAGATGGTGAGTTGACACTGCAGAAGATCGCGGGAGAAAAGAATCCGGCGGATATGTTCACCAAAATAGTAGACAGAGATAAGCTGGATCTCTGCTGCAGGTTGGTGAATCTTTCCATGAAAATTTGATGAGAAGAAAGCAGCAGCGGAATCGTGTGAAGTTTACTAGTGCTGAGAATCAAGCCAAAAAAAATACTCCAAGTGGGACAATGTTGAGATAGTGATGAATTTGCATCAAGGTGGAGTTTGTTGAAAATTGATGCAAATTAAAGTCTAAGATTAGATGCAACCTTTTGACATGCATGACATTGTTAGGCGGTGAAAATGTTAGGTGATGACTTTGTTAAGTACTAATTTGACATGCATGATATTGTTAGGTGGTGACAATGATAGGTAGTGACTTTGTTAAGTGCTACTTTTGACATGAATGATATTGTTAGGTGATGACAATGTTAGGTGGTGACTTTGTCAGATGGTGGCATTGTCCTAGATGCTACAAAAGCACATCTTATGAGTGAGGCATTTTTGATCAATCACAAGCATCATCACAAGAGGCAAAGGCTAAGAGAGATTTGTATAGAGAGATTTGAGATAAATCTCCTAGGGTTGTTCTTGTGTAAACTTGATTCAAATATAGTAGACGTTTACAGATTCCGCTCTGCCGGAGACTAGCCATACGGTGGATGAACCTCGTTAACAAATCTATCTTGTTTGTGATTGATTGTTTTCTTATTCCTGCACTTTAATTTATATCGTCTTTCGTCGTTTAATTGCGTGATTGTATTTTTGCGTGATTTGGGTTTTGTCGCGAGCGTTGTTCCGTTGATCGACTCTCTCTCCCGACAGTGCCTTGCTATTCCAACAAATAACCTTTCACACATCAAATAACCAATGGGTCTTACAAGGCGTGGATCTATCTAAAAAATGAATTTTAGGGCACTCCTATTTGTTCAACTATTTAATCAAGATTAAAATTAATTTATGCTATAAGATGATCTAAGCTGCCTCTCAATGAGATTTTTAGCCCATTTACAAGGTTGAAAAGCAATAATGAATAATTTCATGAATACATAGAAACAACATATGATTTTTTTATATCAATTCAGTATATGGCATAATCGCGAATGCAATAAATTTTTTTATACCGATTCTGTAACTTTCCATTGCTTTTCAACTTTTTCTATCACTAGGATTCAGCGGTCGCGGGTTTATATAGCACAACAACAAAGAGTTTTTAATTTATTCAAAAAATAAATAAATTAGCTTTAAATATCTGAAATAAAAAACAACAATAAGGAGGTTTTACCCTTTTGGGTCAGATATGAATAAAAGAAATTACTAAGAATTAAAGTAATCCAACAGATATTTAGCAGGGTAAATAATACTAAAATGCTATGAATTCATACAGTTCCGTAACAAAACAAATATTCTGAGTTTATAAATTAAATTAACAAGCCGTTGCTAATTAAATTCTGTGCTAAAATACCATTGTAAGTTATATTTCTAAAATTGTTTTTGATAGTTTCGCATAATAAACAGATGGTCGGTAAATCCCCAATTCACCCTTGCATCATCTGCTTCAATAAATTAAAAAAATCTGTTTTCTTCTAACTCATCCAACTTATTTCTCTATTTTCTTTAAAAGTGTTGAAAGAAGAAAGATATCAGTATCATCAATGCAACAAGCAAAAGTAATTTACGATATTTTTATTAAATTTATACCGTTCGAGATATATATCTCAAAATACCGATAGTCTACGATAGTTCGCTGAATTTAGTAAAATCTACCCTATGAATCTCTACATTCACTTGTCTACAAGTCCCTTGCTTCAACACCAAAACTCTCGAGTTGTAGTGAAGGTCGAGAGACCTATATCACATCGGGTGTTTTTGAGTGTTCTAGTGGACAAGCAAAGCAAAGGGCGGTTTTGTAGCTGCCTTAATAAATCATTTTGGGATGGGGGGTGCTATACAAAATAGAGGTATGCATGTTAAAAACCACTATGGTTTGACCCTTTTATGAAAAACCATGTCGTGGTTTTTCCGATAGCAAAAAAAATCCCAAAATATGCATTGCTGACAGGAAATAACACTGCAGTTGATTTTTCATTAACAGAGCTCATACTTCACAATGGTTTTTCGTTAAAACTACAAAATGGTTTTTGGTGAATATCCAAATTTTAGTAGATAAAAATAAAGAATGGAAATATCATTTAATAATATATTTAACAACAAAATGGTTTGTCGTTTAAGATGGTTTCGCATCGTGGTTTTGGGTAAGTACCCCCATACAAAACAATGCAATTTCGCCCTGGTACTCTTAAAATTTGGATGATGCCTATACAAGCACATGCAGAGATATTAACGTTTACTTCAAGCTTTAAACCATAAAAGAAATAATGAAAAGCACCATCACCCCTCTTTGCCTCCACAACCAAAACATCTCCACTACCCCAATTTCACTCAAAAGCTAAAGGAACCAGCACTGGAACCATTATTGACAAGAGATTCACTGAACCCTTCACAAACTGACACCTCTCCACATCATGTGCCCTCACCTCTCGACCTTTAAACCCCATCCCCATCACATTTATCTTTATAATACAATTAAATATCAAATATGGGTTGCAAATCTAAGGACAGCATAAAAAAGAGGGAAGCAAGATGATGGAGCTCTCGATCTCCTTCAGATGTTGTCTTCTACGATCTGTCGACGGCGTAGGCAAACGGCTAAGATCGGGTTTGAGGACTGTCGTTTGAGACGTGTGGATCTCAATGGGTTTGGTTTAGTACGAAACCGAGCTACCTGCAAAGAAGTCCCGGGGTGGTTATACCACCGTGGACCCTACGACGACCAAATTAGTCGAGGTATTTGGGCAGAGTAGCGGCCTATTGGATCAGAATTGCCTTGACTGAGTCGTCTGGGAGAGGGGTTTTATAGCGGTCGCTTGGAGCAAGCTAGCGCGAGATCTTCACCGGCCGTTACGCCTGCGCGAATCGCGGGATTCTCCATTGATGACGAGATACGCCCGTTAACGGGGGAACGCGATGGCGTGGAACGCGGGATCGTGGGGCGACGGATATCTCGAGTCTGGCGAGATTCGCAGAGCCATGGCAGGGACACCTGCGATCTGTGCTCTAGGTTGGTCGGTGAGACCGAAAAAGCTGAGCTCGGTGGAAGGTGAGCGGGAGGCCGAGGAAGCTTGGTTCTGTGATAGCTCGGGGGCGAGCTGGGAGGGCTGAGGAAGCCCAGCGTGCAGGAGGGCTCGGAGGTGAGCCGATGGTTATTTGTAAGACGAGTATATGAGTATTCAGGGAGGTCATCGAAGGTCGAGAACATTCTCGGGGCGAAGGCCCGGAGTACGCCTTCAATGTACCGTTCTTGCTCCTTTCTCGTAAGCCCTGGGACACGTCATCCGCCATGTGTCATGATCTGAGGAGTTCTCAATACTGAGCATCATCATTAGCCCCTATCTCTCGTCCCGTTCTATTTATGGATCGGGTCGAGAGTGGTCCGATCGGTCACCCGGGCTAAATTTTTAGTTGAAGACCTCGTCAGCACGGATTCCTGGGCAGTTAGTCGTATCTTTTGATGACGTCAGCGGATCAGAGAGGAGATCGTGTATTAAAAGGGAAGCGCCGATTCGATCGTACGTTCGTTGAGGCGCCATACCACGTGTCCGACGCCAGGTGGCTGACGTGACGGGTCGTCGGCGTTGTAACACCCTAGTTCATTTATACCAGTTATACCATAATTGATTTGGGTTATTTATTTAGTGTATGACTATTTCTTGATTTATTACTGTTGTGGATGCAAATAGAGTAATCGGTATCTGTGTTTGCATCCGACCCGACCCGCATGTTGGAAACCCGTCTTGATTCTTGTTTATAATTTATCTCGGCTTGTTATGAGAATCCGTGCACTTTCATATAGTACAACCGCATTATATCTGACATCTGCATTTTTTAATAAAACAAATAAAGTCAAATAAAATATTTTAAAAATATCCAGCATGGCCTGCATCATATCCCTCATTCTGATGTAGCATCCGTACATTTTGTTCTCGTTTCGTTCAGTGAAACGACTCTTTTGGATAGCTACGTGCATCTGTTCTTGGGGGGTATGCATTTTCGTTACCTGGATATACTATTTTGGTTTTGGTTAACACGTATATTATCCGTATTTTCAAACCATGATTTTAGACCTGACCCGGGCGTGTTTTGGAATAATTTTGTATTAACCAAAAACTCAAATTTTCTTAATATTATATATTAACTGTTATATATACCTAACTATATACGTTTTAACATGAAAATATTTTAAAAAGATTTTTTAAATCAAATCTCACCGTTTCTCTCTCTCTCTTCTATATATTCTTTATTACCCCACGAGATCCAGTCACCGCCCCTCTCCCTATTGTCACCTCCCTCCTTCACGCGAGCTTTGTCATGAGAACCCACGTTCGCTCCCTGCCCGCGCTCGTCGCCTCGCCGTTGTCACCAACGCAGCCAACACCCTCACCTCCACCTCCTCACCCTCATCCACACAACTACCACCACGGGCGCCTTCACCCATCCCCGACGAACCCATCTCCCGAGCACCAAGAACCCTAGCCGGAACCTCGACCTCATCGTCACCTCGCCGCCAACCATCTCGTCAACTGTCTCTTCATCACCACGACCTCCTCTCTACTCCCCTGCATCCCGAGTTCTCCCTGCACACCCCGACAGAGCCCCTGCAACCCTCGTCACATGCATCTCACCGGAATTCCGTGCCGCCACCAACGATCCGGACGACCCAGTGGACGTTCCCAGTCAGTGTGGTCACCTTCTTGCTTTGCCTGGTACTGTCCTGTGTACGCTTGTGTACATTGCGACATTTACCCGACGTCGGACGTAGCGTATGCATCCCGTCGTGAGATCCGATCAGGCAAGTTTATCTTGCTACATGCTATATTATTATATTTTGCATCCACATGAATAAAAATATTACATGTTTACTGCATTGTGCATCCATGTTACTGTTTTACTGTTTTTGGATAGCCGTTCGTATCCGTATCATTTATTACATATATAGTCGCATGCAAGTTTATCTTACTACATGTTATGATATATATTTTACATCCATATGAATAAAAATATTACACGTTTACTGAATCGTGCATCATATGTTACAGTTTTACAATATACGTTCGTATCCGTATTATTTATTGCATCTCTAGTTACATGCCATATTATATAATTTCATGTTGCTGTTATGTTAGTACCGCATGTTTGATAATGTGCATCCTACGTAGTCATGGAGTTGTAGATGTGATCCCTGATAAACATTTGTGCCTCCGTATTTTACCGTGATTCGATACTTGCTTCATTTTACTGTTGGGCACCCATTTGATACACCGTGCACTACCTGACATGACCTGATACACCACTGCTTGACTTGTTACCTGATCTTGTTACTAATGCCGACAATCCTGACTTGTTGTCCTGATGGACGTATCCTGCTGTCTACATAGACAAACATGTACATGCTTGATCCTGTGTTGGCATTAGCTCCAGATTATCAATACCTGACTTGAACACATAACCATAGGGACATAGGGAAATCAAAAGTGTAACTGAAGTGTAGCTTAAAAGGGTATTACTTGATCCATGGTCTCGGGGGATAACGGGATAGAATCATTCGTGATTCTTACTTGATCCGTGGTCCCGGAGGATAACGGGACAGAGTCATTCGTGACTCTCACTGCCTGATCCGTGGTCCCGGGGGATAACGGGACATATTCTTTTGAGTTACATGGAGGAGTACACTAATTGATTTCAAACAAACTTTAGAATAGATAACATAGCAGTATAATTCATATTGCTCACCGCACGTCACATACACTGATACACTTCACTGTTCTATATCCGTATTTACTTATTACATTCATGTTACTGTTTATATCCATGCCTGCATATTTTGTGTATTCTGGTTATTTACTATGGTTTGATATTATGACGCACTGACGTCTGGGTTTTGCATGGCCCATATCCTCAATCTCTTTTGCAGGTTGACCAGGAGTATTTCAGCCGACAGGCCGAGCAGCGAGGATCGTGTTAGTGTTTAGTTCAGTTTAGTTTTCTTTCAGCACTTTCATTTCCTGATGTGAGCCTGTATTTGGGACGTACTTTCCTGATGTTATTGTTTATTGGATTTATTTCTCCCGAATATTATTTCTTGACTCGTTTATTCTGGCATATAGACATGTATTAGATAGTTTTATATTTTTCCTGTTCTTGATATCTTATAGACAGCCGTAATGTGACTATGGAGGGATGTTTCTTAGCCACAGGTAGCATGGTTGGCTCTGTCACGTGCCGATCTTAGCGCACTCTGGAAAGCGGAGCGTGACAGGGTTTGTTTGGTATCGGAGCGTAGGATTTAGGTTAATCGGCTTTGATTCTTTTGTAGTTGGGTATTGGACCCAATACACAAATCAGAAAACCCGTAATTATAAATATGTCCTGCCATATTGTTATCGTGATTCTTGAATCATATTTTTCTCTTGACCCTTTGTCTTGACGATATGCAGACAACTTTGCATCTCAGCTTGAAATTTTTTTGGTTCCTTATTGTTTATCCTTTCCTATTCCCTTGATTCTGATACTGGGATTTGGACGACTTGAACGGAGTTATGTGATTGTACCTATAAACTGCAGCATGGTTACAATGCAGTACTCTATTTGAGTAACTTGGAGTTCTAGTCTTGATTCATTTCCTTGATTTATGGTCGTTATATTACCTTGCTTCTCTCAGTTTCATTGCTTATCAGTTCATGTTTTATCGTAAGCTTGAATCCTGTTTACCGTGCTTATCTTCTTCAGTGTTTGACTTCAGGTGAAGTCATTTCGGGTATGCTACTTGTTCATGTTTTCCTACATTAGCATTATTCGTTTCTGGTGCATCCCATTGGTTTATATTGTCCAAGTTTATTGCTGTACACTCGATTTCTTGCACGGCCCTGTCTTGTTGTTGGGACATACACATTGGGAATGGGAAAATTATATCTAGTAGCGAGTGCAAGGATCGTTCGGTTGTTATCGGCGGACGGGAGTTATTTGCAGATTTCTTGGTGATCAATACCAGCAGTTATGATGTTGTCTTGGGAATGGATTTCTCGGCACTTTCCACGTTCACATTGATTGTAGGGCAAAGAAAGTGATTTTCCAGATTCCCGGACATCCGGAGTTTGTTTTTGCTGGAGGTAGCAGTTCTGTTGGGCCAATCGAGTTTAAGGCAAGGCCGACAAGCGCCGTTCTTTCGTCAATAGAAGTTGATAAGGAGAAAGCACTAGCAGTAGTTTGAGAGTTCATGGACGTGTTCGAAGACATCTCGGGTTTATCGCCAAAACGAGATGTGGAGTTCGCGATCGATCTTGTTCCTGGTGCAGCGCCAATTTCAAGGGCGTATTATCTGTTGGAGATAGTGCCCTCAGAGTCGATTATTGGATCACAGGCACGTGATTGCAATGATTGAGGGAGGACCTATCCCGGTAGGACAGTCTTACTCGAAATGATAGTATGCTATCTGGTTTACCTTTATCATCGTGTACTGCTTTAGGTGACCTGACAAGTCGCTATTGCACGTTGATAGAGCCCCTAGGATTCTTGCTTGACTGCCAGCAGTATGAGGGCGATCATATAAGTGGGAGCTGGGGTCTATAAGCACATCCTTAAAAGGTCCCTAGTCGTGGGAGATTCGAGACAGGGCATTGATTCTCCAGAGTAGACTAATGTATACAGTCGAGACCCCGACGAGGGGCAGTGGCCGGTCTCACAGGCCACTGGTGTCAGTTGGTTCACCTAAGATGTATACAGGTGCTCATTGGGTTATGAGTATACCGGACAGGACTCGCCGGGAACATGCTAGTTGGTCTTATACCTGACGTCAGATAGCAATTCCCAGGTGACATGTGTACAGGTTAGTTCATCGACCTGGGGATCGTCATTTGTCTCGTGTGAGTTCCCACTGTGTTTTGATTACTACCCTACCACGGCTCAAAGGAGTCGTGCAAACAGGTTTTAGTTGGGTACAGTACCGAGCCACATGGAGGCAGTGAGCGGATCTTCAGGGGTTCGTCTCTCCCGGTATTGGGGGTGAGGTCGCGCTGTGTCTAGGAGAGCCATTACACGAAGTCCTTGGCCAAGGCAGGAGATTTACTGGTAGGTATTCCAGTAGTATCTCAGGGTGTTCTGGGCTACACTCCGACACGACTTGTACCGCCTTTGGGGGTCTGACTTTTACCAACCCCCTAGGTATTCTAGTAGTATCTCAGGGTGTTCTGGGCTACACTCCGACACGACTTGTACCGCCTTTGGGGGTCTGACTTTTACCAACCCCCTAGGCCCGCCATGCGATGCTCATTGACGAACGGACCGGACTGTACGGATATTGTCACTGACAGGCTCAGTAGGGTGTCAGGATGAGTTCGCCCATCGACGTCCCTTTTGGTCAATAGCTGGTGGCCCGTCACGTATTGGCTTATACCTCTGACGTGCTAGTGGTTAAATCCACAGCCATAGTATTCACGAGTCTTTAGAGTCCACCACACATTCAGTTACTCAGCTTTCGGGCGAAACGCTGTAGAGGCCGTATGGAGATATGGCAGGGTCCGATCAGATGCGTGCGGTATTGCACGGGTTAGGATCGGACGGTTTGTACTAGTGGCCGTATGGATATATGGCAGGGTTCGATCTGATACGTGCGGTATTGCACGGATCAGGATCGGACGAACATTACTAGCCGGCTTTGGTTTAAGCCGGATCCTAGTTTAGTACAGTATAGATTTTGTCTCATTGCATTTGTATCCGGACGGAATACAGATGCGGGTGTGTATGCACAGTATCGGGGTTTTCCTGTAATTTATTACGGGACTAGTTTTCTGGAGTTGCCAGTTTGCATTCCGTTCCGGCCGGTTTTCCTTTGTTCTTTCCCGGCCGGACTTTTCCGATGGAGGGGGTTATTTGTAATTGTGCAAATAACATATTGTGGAGGGGGTTTCTTGCAATTGTATTGATTATGATATCTTCCCTCCATCACTTGCATTAAATGAGATTAGAAAGGGTATGGGTTTGATGTTCATTTTGTTATGATGATGTTTTGTTTATGGTCACCATTTCTATCTCCTACCATCACCTCCCTCTTGTGATATATTTTTGTTTCCCTCCACCATTTCCCACAAGACTTGGCCGGCCACACATTAGATGAGGGAGAGAAAGGTTTTTTTTTTGGTGTATCATTTGTTCATCTCTTTTCCTTGCAAAATTGATAGCATCATTTCCCTAAAAAGTTCATTCTTCCCTCCATATCAAATGGCAACCAATACCCCAAAATGAGACATGCACTCTACGCTATATTCTACAGCAAATCTTGGGCGCGTCGGCTAGCCAACTTCGCGCCCGAGTTGCCTCGGTATTGAGGTGGGAGCCCGTAAAAGAAACAGGCGATGTGGTGCCCTTCCGGCGAGGAGGCGACGACCGGAGTCTCCGCGGGAGATCGGGACGACGACGAGAAGACCGGAGGACTCGGATCACTCGGTATATCTCTAACCCGTCTTGTTGTTAGCTAGATTTAGTTTAATGGCCCGATCCGGAGTTTTGTGCGCGGTGGTGCCGGTTTGTAAAGTTCGCAAAATTAAAGTTTATCACTGTTTCCACATTTGGCCGTCGGATTGACGACCGGGGCGCCGCCGTGCACTTACATTATCCGATGGCACCAGTAGAGTTTGAAGAAGTCAAGAAGCAGGCTACCTAATTGCTAGAAAAGGGTTGGACTCGCAGCAGCAATTCACCATTGGGAGCTCCAGTTCTTCTAGTCAAAAAGAAAAATGGCACAAGGAGGATGTGCATCGATTATTAAGAATTAAACCGGGTGACTATTAAGAACAAGTACCCGATCCCTCGCATTGGTGAATTATTCGAGCAACTCAGTGGCACGAGGGTATTCTCGAAGCTGGATTTGCGATCCGGATATCATCAAGTTCGAGTTAAATCAGAAGACATTTGCAAGACTGCGTTCCGAACTCGATATGGACATTACGAGTATTTAGTGATGCCATTTGGAGTCACAAACGCACCGGTGATATTTATGGACTTGATGAACCGAATCTTTTCACCGTTCTTAGACCAGTTTATTGTGGTGTTTATCTATGATATTCTGGTCTACCTCGAGAAGCCTAGAAGAGCATGCAGATCACTTGAAGATCACACTGCAGACGTTGAGGCAAAAAAGATTATATGCAAAGATAAGCAAGTGCGAGTTTTGGCTCGAAGAAGTAAAGTTTTTGGGGCCTGTCGTATCCGGAGATGGAATCGCCGTTGATTCTGAGAAGATTGCAGCAGTTCAAGATTGGCCGATTCCGAGGAATGTAGTGGAGATCAGAAGTTTTCTGGGACTTGCAGGATGTTACAGAAGATTCGTGGAGAATTTTACTCGATTGGCTGAGCCTTTGACCAAGCTTACGCAGAAGGAAGTACCGTTCGTTTGGACGGATAGTTGTGCGTCATCTTTTGAGGCGTTGAAGCAAAAATTGACAACCGCTTCTATTTTGACCGTACCAGATGGTTCCAGAGGATTGGTGATTCATAGCGACGCATCTGGGAAAGGTTTGGGATGTGTTTTGATACAGCATGGGAAGGTTATAGCCTACGCATCGAGACAGTTGAAGACCCATGAGAAGAATTACCCAACTCATGATTTGGAGCTTGCAGCAGTGATTTTCGCTTTGAAGATTCGGAGACACTACTTATTGGGTGAAAGGGTCGAAGTATTCACCGATCACAAAAGCCTAAAGTACGTGTTCACGCAGAAAGAGCTTAACATGAGACGACGTAGATGGTTGGAGCCGATGGCTGACTATGATCTTGATCTCAAGTACCATCCGGTGAAAGTTAATGTAGTGCCAGATGCGCTTAGTCGGTTGCCAGCAATTTGGATGCTGACTGCACAGAAGGAGTTTATCGATGATTTTTGGAGATTCGAGTTGGAGATCGTGTTACCGCATTCTTCAGGACAGTTGATGCAGCTGCAAGTACAGTCGTCCTTGATCGATAATATTAAAGTAGTGCAGTCGCACGATCCAAGGTTACAGAAGTTTCGAGAACAGATAGAAGCGGGACTTCGAACGGACTTGTTGATTCATGAAAATGGTTCGTTACGATATGGTAGCCGTTTGTGTGTGCCGAAAGGAGATATTCGTGAAGAAGTTATGAAGGAGGCATACAGTTCCGCATATTCCGTATATCCAGGAGGCACGAAGATATACCGTGATTTACAACAGGATTTCTGGTGGGAAGTCATGAAATGGGAGATCGCCCGCTTTGTAGCGAAGTTCTTGGTGTGTCAGCAAGTTAAGGCTGAACATCAAAGGGTAACTAGTTTATCGCAACCAGTTTCGATTCCTCAATAGAAGCAGGAACATATAACCATGAATTTCATGACAGTTTTACCGTGGAGTCCAAAGGGCAACAATACAGTTTGGTTGATTGTTGATCGATTGACCAAGATAGCTCATTTCATACCATTTCGATTTGGTCAGTCAACGGAAGTATTAGCAGAGCGGTACATGCAGGAGATTGTGAGATTGCATGGAATACCAGTGAGCATCGTTTCCGATCGTGATACCCGATTCTTATCGCACTTCCGGAGGAGTTTACAGGAATGTTTGGGGACGCGATTGAAGTTTAGCACCGCTTATCATTCCCAGACAGATGACTAGTCAGAAAGAACGATCCAAACTCTTGAAGACATGCTGAGAGCTTGCATGTTATACTTCAAGGGTTCATGGGAGGATCATCCACATTTGGTGGAGTTTTCGTACAATAACAGCTTCCAGGCGACTATTCGGATGGCTCTATTTGAAACATTATATGGTCGCAAGTGTCGCTCACCCGTCTGTTGGGACGATGTTGGAGAACGAAAATTATTGGGACCAGATCTTGTCGTGCAAACCGTGGAGAAAGTTAATACTATCCGGAATCACATGAAGGCAGCACAGGATCGGCAGAAGAGTTGGGCCGATACATCGAGAAGACTTCTAGAGTTTACTATTGGTGATCTTGTATTCTTGAAGATATCACCGACTAGAGGAGTGGTTCGTTTTGGGAGTCGAGGCATGCTTAGTCCTTGATTCGTGGGGCCTTTCGAGATTATTGAGCGTGTTAGAGAAGTCGCATATCGATTGGCTTTGCCACCATCTTTGGCGAGTGTTCATGACGTGTTTCATATATCTCAACTCCGTAAGTATGTTCGAGATGAGACGCACGTGCTAGATCATTCAGAGCTGACTGTAATGGAGGATTTGACCTATGCAGAACGGCCGATGTCGATTGTTGATCGAAGAGAAAAGGTCCTCAAAAATAAAATTATCCCTCTCGTACTTGTTTCATGGGGAAATCGCTCGCACGGAGAATCGACTTGGGAACAAGAAGACGAGACTCGACAGAAGTTTCCATACCTCTTCTCTTAGATTCATGTTTGTTTTTCTTTTCTTGTTCCAGGAATTTCGAGGACGAAATTCTTTTGTAGTTGGGTATAATGTAACACCCTAGTTCATTTATACCAGTTATACCATAATTGATTTGGGTTATTTTATTTAGTGTATGGCTATTTCTTGATTTATTACTGTTGTGGATGCAAATAGTGTAATTGGTATCCGTGTTTGCATCCGACCCGACCCACATGGTGGAAACCCGTCTTGATTCCTGTTTATGATTTATTTCGGCTAGTTATGAGAATCCGTGCACTTTTATGTTGTATAACCGCATTATATCTGATATCTGCATTTTTTAATAAAAAAATAAAGTCAAATAAAATATTTTAAAAATATCTAGTATGGCCTGCATCATACCCCTAACCCTATTGTAGCATCATACTTCTTGTTCTCGTTCCGTTCAGTGAAATGGACTCTTTTGGATAGCTACGCGCATCCGTTCTTGGGGGGTATACATTTTCGTTACCCGGATATCCTATTTTGGTTTTGGTTAGCACGTATATTATCCGTATTTTCAAACCATAATTTTAGACCCGATCCGGGCGTGTTTTGGAGTAATTTTGTATTAACCAAAAACTCAAATTTTCTTAATATTATATTATTTATATATTAACTGTTATATATACCTAACTATATTCGTTTTAACATGAAAGTATTTTAAAAAGATTTTTTAAATCAAATCTCACTGTTTCTTTCTCTCTCTCTCCCTCTTCTATATATTCTTTATTACCCCACGAGATCCCGTCACCACCCCTCTCCCTATTGTCACCTCCCTACTTCACGCAAGATTCGTCGCGAGAATCCACGTTCGCTCCCTGCCCGCGCCCATCGCCTCGCCATCATCACCAACACAGCCAACACCCTCGCTTCCACCTCCTCTCCCTCATCCACACAACCACCACCACCGGCGCCTTCACCCATCCCCGACGAACCCATCTTCCAAGCACCAAGAACCCTTACAACACCTCGCCGGAACCTCGACCTCGTCGTCACCTCACCGCCAACCACCTCGTCGGCCTTCTCTTCATCACCACGACATCCTCTCCACTCCCCTGCACCCCGAGTTCTCCCTGCACACCCCGATAGAGCCCTTGCAACCCTCGTCACCTGCACCTCGCCGGAATTCCGTGCCGCCGCCGACGATCTGGATGACCCAATGGACATTCCCAGTCAGCGGGGTCACCTTCTTGCTTTTCCTGGTACTGTCCCGTGTGCGCGTGTGTACATTGCAACGTTTACCCGACGTCGGACGTAGCGTACGCATCCCTTCTTGCTATATTATTATATTTTGCATCCACATGAATAAAAAAATCACATGTTTACTGCATTGTACATCCATATTACCGTTTTACTTTTTTGGATAGCCGTTTGTATCCGTATCATTTATTACATATACAGTCGCATGCAAGTTTATCTCGCTACATGTTATGATATATATTTTACATCCATATGAATAAAAATACTACATGTTTACTGAATCGTGCATCATATGTTACCGTTTTACAATTTTACAATATATGTTCGCATCTGTATTATTTATTGCATCTCTAGTTACATGCCATATCATATAATTACATGTTGTTGTTATGTTATTACCGCATGTTTGATAATGTGCATCCTATGTAGTCATGGAGTTGTAGATGTGATCCCTGATAAACATTTGTACATCTGTATTTTACCGTGATTCGATACTTGCTTCATTTTACTGTTGGGCACCCATTTGATACACTGTTCACTACCTGACATGACCTGATACACCACTGCTTGACTTGTTACCTGATCTTGTTACTAATGCCGACAATCCTGACTTGTTGTCCTGATGGACGTATCCTGTTGTCTACATAGACAAACCTGCACATGCTTGATCCTGTGTTGGCATTAGCTCCGGATTATCAATACCTGACTTGAACACATAACCATGGGGGCATGGGGAAATCAAAAGTGTAATTGAAGTGTAGCTTAAAAGGGTATTTTGATCCGTGGTCCCGGAGGATAACGGGACAGAATCATTCGTGATTCTTACTTGATCCGTGGTCCCGGGGGATAACGGGACAGAGTCATTCGTGACTCTCACTGCCTGATCTGTGGTCCCCGGGGATAACGAGACATATTCTTTTGAGTTACATGGAGAAGTACACTAATTGATTTCAAACAAACTTTAGAATAGATAACATAGCAATATAGTTCATATTGCTCACCGCACGTCACATACACTGATACACTTCACTGTTCTATATCCGTGTTTACTTATTACATTCATGTTACTGTTTATATCCATGCCTGCATATTTCGTGTATTCTGGTTATTTACTATGGTTTGATATTATGACGCACTGACGTCTGGGTTTTGCATGGCCCAGATCCTCAATCTTTTTTGCAGGCTGACCAGGAGTATTTCAACCGACAAACCAAGCAGTGAGGATCGTGTTAATGTTTAGTTCAGTTTATTTTTCTTTCAGCACTTTCATTTTCTGATGTGAGCCCGTATTTGGGACGTACTTTCCTGATGATATTGTTTATTAGATTTATTGCTTCCGCATATTATTTCTTGACTCGTTTATTCTGGCATATGGACATGTATTAGATAGTTTTATATTTTTCCTGTTCTTGATATCTTATAGACAACCATAATGTGACTGTGGAGGGATGTTTCTTAACCACAGGTAGTATGGTTGGCTCTGTCACATGCCGATCTTAGCGCACTCTAGAAAGCGGAGCGTGACAGGCGTCCTCTGCGCTTGAAGGGACGCATCCTATGATCGTGAGACACGTGGGACGTTGATGGACGTCGAACGCGAAGAGTTGTTTTGGTAGGAAACGATTGACGCTGTTGGATGTGCCTGCCAAATGCAATAAATAAAGGTGGAATCCCCCCAGGGTCCACACATCGCTATCATTTCCTCATCGCTGCGTGAGTTAGCTCGGCGCTCTTCCTTTTAGGTTGGATTTCTCGCGCTCTTTCCTCTTTAGGTCAGATTTCCCGTGCTCTTTTCTCGGAGGACTCCTTCCTTTGCTCAGGTTAGATGTCTTCCTCTGGGGAGTCTGTTGAGATAGTTCGGGTAGAGTCTAGGGAGTCTTCCGCTGCTTCTTCCTCTGCCTCGTCCGAGTCGGATTCCCCCCGGTAGTGTTTCCTGATTTAAAATCAGGAGGGCTCACGGAAAAGGCTTCAGAAAGGGTCACGTGCCCCCACGTGACCTGGGTCACGTGTCGGCACGTGACACCTAAAAGCATCATCAAGTCAGATTCAGCTTCCCGATTAAATCAACGAAAGAGGCTCCAGACAAGGGTCACGTGCTCACACGTGACCAATGGTCACGTGTTGGCACGTGATGACCAAGCAGCGGCAGAGGCAGAGTGCAAAAGAAGAAGAGGGCTCATCCCAAAGAGGGTCACGTGCCCACACGTGACCATGGGTCACGTGGTCACACGTGACCGGCTTTCAAAGCCCATTTTGCTAACAGAATTAAATTCTGAAGGAGATTCAAATCTTTCCAAAGGAAAAGCGATTACCTGGAACCAATCGAATTAAAGATTTAAAGATGATTAAATATCATCTATCTATGGAAAAATCTCGAGTTTGGAAAGATTTCCCCTTCAAATCTAACAGAAATAACAAAGGAGAATCCCTGGATTTAAAATCCAATGGTGAAAAAAATTCACCTAATAATCCAAAGGTCCATGACGAATGATGGATGCAAATCAAATCTCTCAATGAAGATACGTCAAAAACTAATTGACTCGGCTGCTTCTCCTATAAATAGGAGCCAAGAGATACAAAAGAAGAGATATACGCAGAGGGAAGAAAAGGGAGAGAGCCTTGATACTTTGAGGAATTTGGATCTTCTGCAAAAGAAAACCCTAGGTAAGAAAGGGAAGGCTCCTTGAAAGAAAAGAGAATTTAATTCTCAACAGAGTTCAACTCTGATATATAAAATAGAAGAACATATTTCTTCTCTCTTTGATAGAGGATCTGCAAAGTGCGCATCTCCCCTTGGAGTTGAGAATTTAATTCTCAATGGGTCGAGATCCTGCCATGCAGATCCAAAACATAGAGAGGGAACGGAAGCACGAGAATTTAATTCTCACAGAACTATAGGAATTTAATTCCTTTAAAATAAAATTAGGGCTTGACCCTGCGTCATGGGAATTTAATTCCTTCAGAACAAAAGAAACAGGGTTTAATCCTAATTAAGAACCTAGTTCTGTTGAAACAGCGGGAATTTAATTCCTTTAATCATAATTTAACAGAGAATGGGAGTTTAACTCCTTAAAAGCTTTTATTAGGGTTTAACCCTATTCAGTTCTTCACATATATGAGGAATTTAATTCCTACAGAAAATTCAGAGTCCAACTCTATTCCAGAATATAAATCTTCAAAAGGAAGTAGGAATTTAATTCCTCTGAAATCATTGTCAGGGTTCAACCCTACGAGAAATTTAATTCCTGGGAAAGATTAACAGATCCTCTAAACAACATACATAGAGGCAGGGTCACGTGTCACCACGTGACCCCCCCAAAAGACCTACAGAAAGCCCCTTTGAGGCAGTGCCCCACGTGACCCTTGACAGAGGCTTTAACACATAAGCATTTGAATACCCGTCACGTGATGGCACGTGATGCTCTGAAAGATGCAATAGTCTCAGAAGAACAAATGAAGGGAGGGCGCTCTCACGTGTTGCCACGTGACCCCTCTTGCCTTAGTGTTTAACACTAAATTGGAACTCCCGAATCCAGTGTTAAGACACTGTTGGGCCTTAGTGTTCAAAACTAATCAAAGAACTTTATTTGCAGTGTTCAACACTGATGACCTTAGTGTTTAACATTAATCTGAGATCTCCGTTGCCAGTGTTTAACACTGATCTGTTTCAGTGTTTATGATAATTTGAAAGCCTTGTTGCTGGTGTTTAACACCAATTATCTTTTAGTGTTAAACACTAACTTGTCAATATCGTTCCCAAGTGTTCAACGCTGATTGCTCTGTAGTGTTTAACACTAGGCTTTGGCCCAATTGGCTAAATGGATAGAGGCAAAGCCTCTCCTTCAATGGACCAACATGAAGCCAATATTCCAGACATGATTGGACTTAGCCCAAGCCAGGCCACGAGTCCTCAATTCGTAATTAACTGGGCCAATGGGCTCATAACATAATTAATTGGTCTGGGCCCCAAATTGGGCCAAGGACTATTTAATCCACTCCGATTCTAGGGTACATCTCTTCACTCCTTTGATACTTGGCATTGTAATCCCTCAATGTCTTCAAAGAGGTGACGGGTCCCGACGACCACACATTGATATGGACTGTGGGGTCCTTAAACCCGTGTGAAGCATCTAATGCAAAATTCCTGGTTACGTGGAACGCGGATAACGTCACTCTTTGACCCCGTGGAAAACGTCCAGAGCGGAGCCTAGTCCTCGCCGAGCACGGCAGTGAACCCGTGTGAAGCATCTAGTGCAAAATTCCTGGTTACGTGGAACGCGGATAACGTCACTCTTTGACCCCACGGAAAACGCCCAGAGCGGAGCCTGGTCCTCGCCAAGCACGGCAGTGAACCCGTGTGAAGCATCCAGAGCAAATACCGGACTGTGGAGTCGTTAAACCCATGGACTATGACGTCCTTAACCTCGACCGAGATGTCTTAAAACTAACAATGGACCACAATGTCCTTAAACTACCCACGGACCGCAATATTCTTAAACTACCCACGGACCGCAATGTCCTTAAACTACCCATGGACCACTATGTCCCTAAACTGGAACAATAGAGCCTAAATGCTCTTTTGTCGGATCTAAACGATCCCGTTAAGTCGATCTTAGTCCCAAACTGGACTAACGTATCCTTAACAACCGTTTAAGTTGATCTTAGCCTCAAAGACGGCTAATGTATCCTTAAACCTTCAAACAGACTGGACTATGAATCTCCCCTAATCAACTTTGGTTCGAGGGTACATCTTTGAACTCCTCTGACATCTGTCGTTGTAATCCTTCAACGTCGTCAGAGAGGCGACGGGTCCCGACGGCCATATATTCAATGGACCACCATGTCCCTAAACTGGAACAATAGAACCCAAGCGTTCTTTTGTCGGATCTAAACGATCCCGTTAAGTTGATCTTAGTCTCAAGTTAGACTAACGCATCCTTAACAAACGTTTGAGTTGATCTTAGCCTCAAGTACGGCTAACGTATCCTCAAACCAAACCCCCAAACCCAAATCTAAGATAACACGGATTTGGACCAGTCCACGCCCTACGGGCGACGACATAACTCGGTCTCCGTAAACAATCCACGGGCAACAAAACATAAAATAAATACACACGACACGAAGTGACCATCTGGAGAAGGAGAAACTTGTTACCGCGATGCGATAGCGTAATTAACTGCAGGGGCTTGCGCGATGCGATAGCGTAATTAACTCCTATGGACCCCAAGCTGCTTCGTTATTCACAATGCCGGTGGACCAGGTGATTCAAGCCACTACCGGATTGTTCTTTGGGACTATACTCCCACCGACAAGCTTCGCGGTGCCGGTGCTGACAAAGGAAGCTCTCAAGAAGTCGGTCTTTGATCGTCTTACCCCTGCCGCGGCTCCTCTCAACGAGTCGCCCAACGTCAACGCCTCGGTCTTCTCTAGATTGGGCCAGAAATCGTGCGAGCTCATCACGGGGCCTACAATCTCAGAGGAGGCTCCTTCTAAGAAAATGGCCGCTCCTACCCCCGAAGTCGCCAAGGCGGCTCCTCCGACCAAAAAGTCGGTCTTTACAAGATTAACGGCTTCAGCTCCCGCTCCTGCTACCCAAAAGACGTCGGTCTTTGACAGGCTGACACCAGCAACGACCCCCCACCTACACAGGGGGCAAGACGAAGCTATTCTCACCGCTGAACCCACGCCGTCCGCTCGGCACGCTCGACGTCGCCACTGGCGCCGAGTAAGGAGGGCTGGGGGCAACTCCCCCTCTGGGCTAACTCCACCAACCCCGATGGCAGAAGTTAATGCTGCTGTTCCAACTGGGAACAGCTTTGAGATGCTAAATAAGGTGCGAAGGAATTCTCTTACTGCAGTGCTAAAAAGGTCTCCTCCCCCATTAAAAAAGGTTATGGAAATAAAATCAGAACAGTCTCGATCCCCTCAACGGCTGTCTTCCAAAATCTATAAGGTTTGGCGACAGGCTCGAGACTCGATCATCGATCCAAACTTCTCCCGCCAGCACAAGAAGCTGAAAATCCAACCGGAAGCTGGTCACCAGGCTAAACCCCAAAAGGCTGTCTGGACGCCCACCTCAACGGCCCCCTCAACCTCCATATCTCATAAAAGGAGGAGGCCAGAGAAGATCCCACAGCCTGCAACGACGGTTAAAAGCACTGAGCCCAGACGCCCGAAGTTTGGGGGCATGGTGGTCCACACCGTATACATGGCGTCAGGAAAAGAAGACAGCCGTGCGTCTACAGGTCATAGACCGCTCACACGGTCGGTGACCAAAGCTCAGGAGCAATAGCAAAAGCTCCAGAAAATGATGAATACTATGGCCGCACTTACCGGGCCAAAAGAAAACCCAGAAACGTCCTCAGACGCACGACAGGAGGAAGAAACCGACGCTGAATTCCTTCGCCGGATACTGGAGAAAAAGGACAAAGAGGCTGCTGAACATACAACGTATGGGCCTTCTCTTCCAAGAAATGATAGGAATGATGATTCAGCAGGACTTACCCGCCGAGGATCCCCCAATCGTTCTTGAAGACGACCGAGGAGGAACGTCAAATCCACCACCAGCCCTCTCAACGGCCAAGGAGGAGACAATCTCTAAGGCGGATTTGGTCGACTATATAGCCCAGCAAATCTGGGTTCATCATGCGACTGAGGCAGCTGGTCAAGTCGTAAAAACGGGGCGGCCATATCCAAGCTGGTACGACCAAATCAAGTACCCGCAAGGCTATACGATACCAAAATTCCACGTGTATAAGGGGACCGGCAATCCCCACCAACATGTCGCCCAGTTCAGGGCCCTTTGTGGTAACACCGGCGGTGATGATAAACTGTTGCTCCGCCAGTTCGTGGGCAGCTTATCAGAAACAACGTTCGAATGGTATTCGGAACTCCCGAACGATTCTGTCAAAACGTTCGCTGAAATGGAGTTGTTATTCACTCAGCGATTCGCAAGCGCGAGCGAACGCACTCCAATAACTGCATTGATTAACGCCAGGGTGAAACCAGGCGAAACCTGGGTCCAGTATGCTATACGCTGGCGGAATTTGTGGTCGAGATGTGAGCAACGCATTGAGGAGGCACCCGCAGTGGGCATGTTCGTGGGAACCCTAGACCCCCACGCAACTATCTCCCAGTTTATGATGTTCTTTAAGCCAACCACATTCCAGGCTTTAATCGACAAGTTGGCTCAGATGGACCAGATGGGTCATAGACCACCTCCCCCGAAGTCGGAACCTCGGAATGACAAGGGTAAAGGAAGGGCAACCTTTGTTGCGAATGCCCAACAGCAAACTAACGCCTCGAAACCGGCAGATCAACTGGAAGAAAGACGCCGGTATTATAATGAGAAGATGAAACGTCCCTACTCGTTCCCACGAGACAAGACGAAACGGTTGTTCGAGCTGGCAGTACGCAACAGACTTATAAACCTACCAAATCCAAGGCGACCGCCGCAACCCACCGAGGTGAATAACCCTAACTATTGCCCTTACCATCAAACGGTAAGTCATCCGATTGAAGATTGCTTCGTCTTCAAAGGATGGATTGAAGATCAATACCTCCAGGGGAAGTTTATACTATCTGAAAAGTGGAAGGTGAACCCACCACAACCGCATACTCCTAAGAAAGCAGACGCACCGGGGGCAACCTGCTCCTTTATTGAAGAAGCTCCATGGGAGGTCATGCTATCAACTAAAACCAAAAGAATGCTGAGAGACCTTCATGCGTGCCCTGGGATCGAATGGAAGGACCCTCTTGAACCTCAAATTATCGAAGGGATGCTGAGGCACCGCCCAACTACGAAGACTCGCGACGAGGGCCCAAATACTCACGCCCAACCGTCAAAATCTTCGAAGAAAAAGAAGAAATCCAAGAAGCCCGTGAAGCTTGGAGACGAGCATATGAACTTGCAGAAGCAAATCGATGCGCTGGAAGAATACAATCAAAAGGCGCGAACTCCTGTCACTCTGCAAGAGTTCCTTAACCACATCTTTCAAGAGAGAGATGAGGGAGAGAGCTCGTCGAATGAATCCGAAGGATATGTGGCGAGTTGTAACGTAATCTCTTACTCGTTCACCGCTGATGAGGAAACTCCAAGCACTAAGAAGCTGGAGGCAGAGCCTGAACCAGAGCGTGCGTGGCCGACAAATGAAATGATCAATGCCTTTCTAGACGAGATTCGTCTAAAAAGTAAAGCGGATCAGGAGCGTGAGATGGCAGCGTCAGAAGGAACCAAATGCAAGCGACTGGACGGAAGAGTTGAACTATCTCTGCCAGAGCGAAAGGCATCCGAAGTAGACCAGAGGATATTCAAAACGAGGAAAAGGTTTGCCAAAGCCATGTCAATGGGGATGAAGCTACCACCCTCGGAAGGAAACACACATGATGGGGCGGAGAGGCACCCTGATTATTGCGCATATCATCGGAAAATCTCACACCCCACGGAGGAGTGCGACGCCTTTAAGATATGGTGGCAAGGATATGTTGCTCGTCGGCAACATGTTAAGCGCATGAAACGCAAGATCCGTCGGGAGCGAAGAAGTACTATCGATGGGCACAACAGAACTACTGGCAACTGTTGTATGGCTCACACCGGGGGGTCACAAGTTCTCACCTTTGGGAGCGACTCTGATGAAGAAATGGCTCTCGGCCCTCTCTTTAAAGAATCCGTTTTGGGGAAAGAGGAGAAACCGGAGACCTGCGAGAACATTCAGCTGCGCAATCGCACACTCCCAGAAAAGAATCTCGGGCCCGCGAGTAGAAAAGATAAGGGAAAGGAAAAGGTCACTGAAGATATCAGTTTAGATGACCAAGTCATGAGAGAGCTGGCTGCCAAAGACCCTCCTAGGAAGGATAAGGTGGACTATAACATCCTCGCGCACCTAAGGAAGCTACCTTCTCAGCTTAGCATTCTCGATGCCCTCCTATTATCAAAAGAAGCGCGAGACTCACTAATTAAGGCGTTACAAGAACCTGAGCAATTCCAAGCCTTCCTCGCCACTGAAAAGATGAAGGACGAACTGGAGGAAGTGCATACGGCCGACATCACTTTCGGTGATGAAGACCTCCTCCTCGGGACGTGCGACCACAACCGTCCCCTATATGTCTCCGGATACTGCCATGATATCAAGATCGGCAAGATCCTGGTGGATAATGGATTCTACGTCAATCTCCTTAATGTTCGGGTGTTGAAGGAAATCTGCATGAGTGTGCGACACCTCGCTCGTGACAAAATTACTATCTCCGGTTTCGATTCACAATCTTCACGGACTCTCGGATCTGTGATACTAACATTACGCTTTGGACTTCTCGTCACAGACATCAAATTCCATGTCATTGACGCCAAGACCTGCTACAACGCCTTGCTCGGTCGTCCTTGGCTACACGAGTACAACATCATCCCTTCTACGCAACATCAGTGTATGAAGTACTTTAAGGATGGTTTCGAGTATACTGTAACAGGTGAGTTGAACCCATTTTCCGTGAACGAAGTCCGCAAATACGAAGATGCGAAATACTTTTTGCCAGATTTCGAGGATACAGAAAGGTGTCGCAACCCGGAGAACAAAACCGCCGCCACCATCCCTGTTTTCGGGAGCGATACCGAAGAAGAGGAAGAGATAGTTTATGCAGGGCCATCTCAACGCAGCAACCTGGGGACGCCCGTCCCCATGTTGGTCTTCGGAAGTGATTCAGAAGATGAAGTTAATGCCGTGTTCTCCAATCGGCTGTCAATACAAGCACCCCCTGGCGATGACCAAAATTTGCAAATCACCATGGTACCGCGAGAACACTACAAGGATCTCGACACGCTTCAAGCTCACAATGTGCAGGACCTGCAAACATTTTACGTCCCTCCCAGGCAAAGGGGTGAGAAGGTGATCCTATTCTACCGATCCTCAGAGTCGAAAGTAGAGAAAGAGATCTGGCATGGCGCGGATGCTACACTTGACAGGCTCCAACCCATCCGTCTGCCTAGATACTATACAAATGGATTAAAAAAGCTATTGAAGCGCCAAGGAGTACCCTTAAAACAGACTGTTCGGCAGGCTCGGTTCTACAACAGAATTTGGGATGTCCCCGGGACTCAACGCAAATTGCCCAACGGGAAAATGGAAACACTCGGGCTTGGATACGCGAGAGCCGGAAAACGGGAACGGGCCCACAGTAGCTACGCCATATATACCTTTGATGAAGAAGAGGACGCCCTGTCAGGAGATGCCAACCCCTCATCAAAACTAGACCCCGCAATTGAAGCGCTGAGCCCGTCGTTTGAAGAACGAATGGGCAAGCCTATCAGGAAAGTGGGTCAGAAAGCTCGGGAAGACCACAACCGCGAAATGGCCATCTACGAGAAGGCCAGGACGCAACGTCTATTTCAACAGGCTGCAAAAGACAAAGATGCTCATCCTTGTCAATCCGTTGTGCGAAAGGCCCGACGCAGAGACGGAAATAAATCAAGAAGCGGAAAGAGGAGCCGACAACAACGACGCAGGATTAGAGGGTTGCGTGATCGGGTATTGCACGGCTCGGATTCGTCCCTCATAAAGAAGATGAGTCGAGCGTATTCCTTCCCCCGAGACAAGACGGAGAGGTTACTCAAACTAGCTTTAAAACATCAAATGATCGCGCTTCCAGAGTCCAGACACCCTGAACAAGCTAACAAGGCTTCTCGTCTGAGCTATTGCTCTTATCACCGAGCCATAGGACATCCTACCGAAGACTGCTTCACCTTCAAGAACTGGGTCGAGGACCAGTACCAACAGGGCAGATTCGCTTTATCCGACGGCTGGAGGGTAACGCCGCCACAAAAGCATGAACCCAAAGTCGCAAGAGCAAAACCGGATCCACCTCAGTCCTGGGAGCGGATTCGCACCTGTTATACGATTACGATATTAAAAGAAGAGTCCGAGAACATGGATGACCTTCCCCGGTGCTTTGAGAACAGTGATGATGAGGTGATCTCAGAATTTCCGCCGGTTCCGAAATAACTGGAAGATGGTATACACACTACGGCAGATAACCTCAAGAAGATTGAGTTGGGATCCTCAAATGACCCGCTACCGACATTTGTCAGCGAGCTGCTATCTGAAGAAAGGGTGGCTGCGTTAAAGAACGTGCTTCTACGGCATAAAGACCGCTTCGTATGGAACTATTCCGAGATGCCAGGACTAGATCCGGAGATTGCTGTGCATAAATTAGCAATATCCCCAGATATCAAGCCGGTCAAGCAGGCGCCAAGAAGGATGCGACTCGAGCTTGAGATGAGCATCAACGCCGAAGTCAAGAAGCTGATCGATTCGGGATTTATCCAAGAAGTCCAATATCCCGATTGGATCGCCAATATCGTCCCGGTAATGAAGAAGAATGGGACGGTACGCATATGCGTGGATTTCAGGGACCTCAATAAAGCCTGTCCAAAGGATGATTTCCCAGTACCAGTAACCGAGCTAATGATAGATAACACGTCCACTCACGAGGTCTTCTCCTTTATGGACGGTTCGTCAGGATACAATCAGATAAAGATGCATCCCGAAGACCAGAAGCACACCGCTTTCCGGACCCCTTTGGGTATATTCTGTTACAGGGTTATGCCCTTTGGTCTAAAGAACGCTGGCGCTACCTATCAAAGGGCCATGACAAAGATCTTCGACGACCCCATACATGACATCGTCGAGTGCTATATCGATGACCTCGTAGTAAAGAGCATGTCATACGATGATCATTTAAAGCATCTGGAGACTGTATTTCAACGCCTTCGGCAATATAATTTGAAAATGAATCCCCTCAAATGCGCGTTTGGAGTCTCCTCAGGCAAATTTCTGGGATTCATCGTTCGACACCGAGGTATTGAAATAGATCCGTCAAAGATTAAAGCGATCATGGAAATGCCTCCGCCAAGAACCCTCAAACAGTTGCGGTCCCTCCAAGGGAAGCTCGCATACATCCGGCGGTTTATCGCTAATCTTTCAGGCAAATGCCGTCCTTACAGCCACCTGATGAAAAAGGGAACTCCATTCGTTTGGGATCACAAATGTCAAGGTGCACTAGACGAGATCAAGCAGTACCTGCAGAACCCTCCGGTGTTGGCTGCGCCGGTCAAGGGAAAACCCCTCATTCTTTATACGACCGCCCTCGAAGGTTCCTTGGGCGCATTATGGGCACAAGAGAACGATCAGGGGAAAGAGAGGGCACTCTACTACTTAAGTCGAGTTCTACTGGGGGCAGAAAGCAACTACTCCCCCATTGAAAAACATTGCTTGGCGTTAATCTTCGCGATAACAAAGCTCAGGCACTATGCGTTGGCGCATGAAGTCTGTCTCATTTCAAAGGTGGATCCCCTTAAATACTTGATGTCGAAAGCCATATTGACGGGACGACTCGCTAAGTGGGCCCTGCTCTTGATGGAGTTCTCGATAACGTATCAACCTCTCAAGGCAGTGAAAGGCCAGGCCATTGCCGATTTCCTCGCTGAGCATCCGGTACCGGCCGATTCTCCTCTGAACTGTGATTTGCCGGACGAGCATGCATTTGATGTGATTAGCGGCGGAAGCACCCGATGGGAACTCTATTTCGATGGAGCGTCCTCCGTAAAGAAACAGAAACAAGGTGTCCCAACGATCAAATCGGGGGTAGGCCTCGTCTTTGCAACTCCACAAGGAGGGATAATGCGCTTCGCCTTCTCCTTAACAGAGCCGAGGACAAACAATGAAGCTGAATACGAAGCTCTGATAGCAGGCCTTGAAATCACCATCGACCTGGGAATTGAAGACCTCCTTATATACGGGGATTCTCAACTGGTCGTTAGTTAAGTAAATGGTGACTACCAGACGTGCAAACCAGAGTTGGTGAAGTACGGCGAAAAGGTGCAACAACTATTGACCCAAATTCCCTCCTATACTTTGGAGAACATACCGTGCGCGGAAAACAGCAAAGCAGACGCGTTGGCCAAACTTGCTAAAGAACTGGCTGACGAGAACCTCGATGACGTCAGAATCGTGGTACAAAGCCGTCGAGTGCTCGCCCCGGCAGAAATACCTCCGGAATTATATGAAGAAAAGAGAGCGACTAAGCAGGCGACTCTACAAATAAAATACTATGAGAAGGCTGAGGACTGGAGGGAAGTCTTCATAGACTACTTTAAGTCTCACCGAATGCCCAAAGAAGCGTTCTCAAGACATCAGCTCATGAAACGGGCTCTATCTTTCGCTTTCGTCAACGATACTCTATACAAGAGATCGTTTGATTCTCTATGGCTGAGATGCTTAGGGCCTGACGAAACGGAAAGAGTCATTCAGGAAGTTCACGACGGACTTTGCGGTTCTCACCAAGCAGGCCCAAAAATGAAGTTAAAAATTAAACGGATGGGTTATTACTGGCCCACGATGATCCAGGACTGCCTCGAGTATGCGAAGCAATGCCACTCATGCCAGATTCATGGAGACTTTATCCACCAACATCCGAATCCACTACACCCAACGGTGGCTAGCTGGCCATTCGAAATGTGGGAGACTGACATAGTCAGCCTCATCGAGCCAGCATCATCCCGGGGACATCGTTTTATCCTGGCGACAACTGATTACTTCTCCAAATGGGCAGAAGCAGTACCACTGAGGGAAGCGAAGATGGAGAATATCCTCCATTTCTTCAAGACGCACGTCATCTATCGGTTTGGAACCCCACGGATTATCTCCGATAATGGGCCAGCCTACCGAAGCCATAAGATTAGCCGCTTCGCACAGCAGCACAATATAGACTGGAGATATTCTTCAGTTTACAACCCACGAGCTAACGGTCTGGCCGAAGCCTTCAATAAGACCTTGACAAAAATCATGAAAAAGACCGTTTCCCGGAATAAGAGAGACTGGCACGAGAGGTTGCAAGAAGCCCTTTGGGCCTATCGAACTACGTTCAAAACGGCCACGAACACAACGCCGTACGCATTGGTATTTGGGACAGAAGCAGTGCTCCCCCTCGAGATAGAGATACCCTCCCTGCGAGTGGCAGTCCACTACGAGCTGACGGACGAAGAAAATGCTCACCTTCGGCTTGAGGAGCTTGATGCCCTCGATGAAACCCGGCTCATAGCACAACAACATCTGGAAGCTTACAAAGCAAAGATGACGTGCTCGTACGAAAGATTGACCGGGCCGAGAACATTCCGCCAAGGCGATCTCGTACTAGTGGTCAAAAGACCTATGATCCCTAATCATGCCAAGCGGGGAAAATTTGAGCCAAACTATGAAGGCCCGTACATCATAGACAAGGTCTACCAGGGTGGAGCCTATCTACTCATGGACATGCACGGTGAAAGGCCTTTCAGACCAATAAACGGCCGCTTCTTAAAGAAATACTACACTTAATGAGCCACAGCCTGGGTCAATGATAGATGACGACGACTATGTCCGCTCGCTATCTTCCTGAGCTCAGACTTTACAAGCAGCAGCCAGCCTTCCCATACCGACGGACCGAAACGTCCTTAAACTATCGACGGACCGAAACGTCCCTAAACTAACGACGGACCGAAACGTCCCTAAACTAACGACGGACCGAAACGTCCCTAAACTAACGACGGACCGAAACGTCCCTAAACAACTACCGCAGCATCCTTAGGCTGACGAGATAAAAAAAAGAGAGAGAAAAAGAATAAAAAACGGTGTGTCCACAAGCAAAATGGGCACGGATGAAAACCCGAAAGGGCTCCGTGAGTAAAAACAGCAGGACTACCGGCGAGTGTTTGTGAAAACCCGAAAGGGCGCAACCTCATTAAAAGACACTTGTAGGGTCCTCTCGACCTTGTAAGGAGAAACCACCTGTGTGAGATCCTTACGACTCACAAAGGAGCAACACACTTAGGAATCCTCACGATTCCTAAGGAGAAAATACACTTACGAGATCCTCACGACTCGTAAGGAGAACTCTCTTATGGGACCCTCACGGCTCATAAGATTTGAAAGTCTTACTAAACCTGTTCTTAAGCAAATCCTCCACAACCTTCGATATTGCCCTACAAGGGACTCAATACTAACCCTTGTATACAATCCACGGGCGCGAATAAACATTTCCCCAGCAAAGTCCAACCCTTGTAGGTTCTCTCGATCCATAAGGAGAAAGCCCTCTTGTAGGATCCTTACGACTTACAGAGGAGCACACACTTAGGAATCCTCACGATCCCTAAGGAGAAAATACACCTGCAAGATCCTCACGACTTGTACGGAGAAATACCTTTGTGAGACCCTTACGGCTCATGAAGTCAAAAGCCTTGGTCGACAGGACCCTTAACCCTGTTTGCTGAGCCACCTTTGTTCATCATCGACAAAGGCAAATGATGATTCGCTCCTGGCAACATTCCAGTTGTAGCGGTGCTGATGCCGAAATCGGTGCCTAAGATCCAGGCTTGCAGCAAAAAAAGCTAGCAAGCCACACATGCCTACAAAATAGCCGAAATGATGGGGCAACTTGCAATAAAAAGCAGCAAGTAAAAATGAAGGCATGAAAAATAGCCGAAATGATGGGGCAACTCGCAATAAAAAGCAGCGAGCAGAAAATAAATAGATAGCCGAAATGATTGGGCACCGCGAAAAAATAGCCGAAATGATGGGGCAATCGTGACCTTCGCGATATAAAAGCTGAAACGATAGAGCATCGCGGAAAAAGAAATAAAATAAAAATAAAATTTATGCCTTACAGGTGATGTTCCATCACACCCTGTACACAATCCAAGGGCGTAAACAAAAAGGGAACATACCTCCCCCCCCAGGTTTCACCAAAGAAAGAAGCTAAATCTCGACGGGCCACAAGAGACCTAGAGATCATCCCAACACTCGTCTCGTAACGACGGACACAACTTCAAGCTAAGCGGAATAGCGGCAACTCCCGGTTCCATGGCTCGGCGGTATACACATCACCAACAGTCAAACCTCCATCCCGTAAAATGCGGATACAATCAGCAAAATTCCTGGTTACGCGGAACGCGGATAATGTCATTCTTTGACCCCGTGGAAAACGTTCAGAGCGGATCCTGGTCCTCGCAGAGCACGGCAGTGAACCCGTGCGAAGCATCCAGAGCGGAGCCTAGTCCTCGCCTAACGCGGCAGTGAAACCGTGTGAAGCATCTAGTGCAAAATTCCTGGTCACGTGGAACGCGGATAGCGTCACTCTTTGACCCCGTGGAAAACGTCCAGAGCGGATCCTGGTCCTCGCAGAGCACGGCAGTGAACCCGTGCGAAGCATCCAGAGCGGAGCCTAGTCCTCGTCTAACGCGGCAGTGAAACCGTGTGAAGCATCTAGTGCAAAATTCCTGGTCACGTGGAACGTGGATAACGTCACTCTTTGACCCCGTGGAAAACGTCCAGAGCGGATCCTGGTCCTCGTAGAACACGGCAGTGAACCCGTGTGAAGCATCCAGAGCGGAGCCTAGTCCTCGCCTAACGCGGCAGTGAACTCGTGTGAAGCATCTAGTGCAAAATTCCTGGTCACGTGGAACGCGGATAATGTCACTCTTTGACCCCGTGGAAAACGTCCAGAGCGGATCCTGATCCTCGCAGAGCACGGCAGTGAACCCGTGCGAAGCATCCAGAGCGGAGCCTAGTCCTCGCCTAACGCGGCAGTGAAACCGTGTGAAGCATCTAGTGCAAAATTCCTGGTTACGTGGAACGCGGATAATGTCACTCTTTGACCCCGTGGAAAACGTCCAGAGCGGATCCTGGTCCTCGCAGAGCACGGCAGTGAACCCGTGTGAAGCATCCAGAGTGGAGCCTAGTCCTCGCCGAGCACGGCAGTGAACCCGTGTGAAGCATCTAGTGCAAAATTCCTGGTTACGTGGAACGCGGATAACGTCACTCTTTGACCCCGTGGAAAACGTCCAGAGCGGATCCTGGTCCTTGCAGAGCACGGCAGTGAACCCGTATGAAGCATCCAGAGCGGAGCCTAGTCCTCGCCGAGCACGGCAGTGAACCCGTGTGAAGCATCTAGTGCAAAATTCCTGGTTACATGGAACGCGGATAACGTCACTCTTTGACCCCGCGGAAAATGCCCAGAGCGGAGCCTGGTCCTCGCCAAGCACGGCAGTGAACCCATATGAAGCATCCAGAGCAAACACCAGACTGTGGAGTCCTTAAAATCCACGGACTATGACGTCCTTAACCTCGACCGTGATATCTTAAAACTAACGATCAACCACCCCGATTCCCTATGGATTCTGCCTTGGTTTAAGGGTACATCTCTTTACTCCTTTGATACCTGGCGTTGTAATTCCTCAACGTCTTCAAAGAGGTAACGGTCCCTGCAACCAAACATCGGACTGTGGAGTCCCTAAATCCATGGACTATGAGGTCCTTAACCTAGACCATGATGTCTTAAAACTAACATCGGACTGTGGAGTCCCTAAACCCACGGACTATGAGGTCCTTAACCTTGACCGTGATGTCTTAAAACTAACAGCGGACGGTGGAGTCCCTAAATCCACGGACTATGAGGTCCTTAACCTTGACCGCGACGTCTTTAAACTACGATACTTGGAGCGACCCCTGACCCCGTGAAACACGGATAAGGGTGACCACATCCAGCACTTGCGGGTCCTCACAACCTGTAAGGAAGAGAAACTCTCTTGTGAGATCCTTACGACTCTCAAGGGAAAACCCGCTTAAGAATTCTCACGATTTTTAAGAAGAACTTACACCTATGGGACCCTCTCGACCTGTAGGGAGAAAAACTCTTTATGAGACCCTCGTGGCTCATAAAATGCAAAAGTCTTAGGAAGCAGATCTTAACCCTAAATCCTGAGCCATCACCGTCCGGCAAGGAGATCAAGATAGAATATCCGCGGAATACAAAGGGGACACCATTGAGAAGAAAAATGTATCTTTTATTCATAAACCAAAATGGATACAAAGTACAATTCATGAAAGAAACAAAAAAGAAAGATACTCTTATCCATGAGTATGTACAAAAAAAGGAGAAAAGATACAAATGTTTCAAGCCGGCGGGCGATTCAGAAGCTTGGTCAGCTCATCCTGCTTTTGTTGGACCACGGCTTCATGACGCAAGATCTCCAAAAGACGAACCTCCGCCTGAGCTTGTTGGGCCTGATATGAAGCAAGCCGGGCTTCAAGCTCTTTCTCAGTGGCCTTATGAGCCTCAACCCTCTCGCGAGTAAACGTGGCGGCTTTATCGAGAGCCACCACCTCTTTTACGGACTCCTGGAGCACTCGCCAGAGTTCGTATGCTTTGTTGGCCTTGGCTGTGAGGCTGGCCTGAAGCTCGCTCAACTCCTTGGAAGCTAGCCCCCTCTCTGAAAATTTACGGACCCTTTTTTCGCACGACAATATGTTTGCCACGCGTTGCCCTATCAGGCCATGTAAGCTCACTTTGCGACCGCAACCTTGGAAATGGGACATACACGCTCGAGACCATATAAATGGGCTTCCGATCGACAACCATAATCGATCCAGCACGCGCTCACATAACCTGGTATGAAAAGCAACGAAAAACTTTCCGATGATTATTCTATCGAGCATGTGTTCGCAATCATATGAGCATCCGAAAAAGAAATAAAATTCGAAGCTTTAATGTGCATGCGACATGACTACAGTATTGATAATTAAAGGAAGTTTTCATAAAAGGAACACAAAATTTATTTATGCAAACGGAAGCATACATACTAGTACCAAGCCTACATGGAAGTTCGGCATAAAGCGTAAAAAAGGAGGGACTAATTTAAACATGTTCTACGCTAACGGAAAAGGTTACCAAACATGGGATCAACGGCACAGGGATTGATGAAGCAGAGGACAAAATTCTCCATCTCTCTCTCTGCTTTCTCCAGCACATCGAAGCGACGGTTCTCACGAGGAGTCGCTCCCCATCGATTGGGGCCGTGTTCATCCGCGAAAGCAGACATGATAGCTCGCCGGGCCTTTATCTGACTCAGCAGATGAATTGAGTAATCCTTCAAAGCCTGAGTAATCAGGCATGCTTCATGAAAGCCCTCGAGCTTTTCTTCCGCCGCGTCGAGCATCACCAGGGTCATCTCCGCCGGGTGAGGAGGGATGTCGGCAAGCACAGCCGTGAGAATCATCCGGAGCCAGAGGGAACCCATCGGTAGGGGGGACCCCCTACGGATCGAGAGTTCATGCATGGCTGAGTCGCATTCGTTGTCGGTAAGGAGGGGATCCACCAACCGAGCAGCAAAACGGGGGACCATCCCCTCAATAGGAACTTCCCATGGCTGTCGACGAGCATGAGGGCGATTGCAGGCCATGGCGCTTGTTTGTTTCTCAAGACAAATTACTCCAAGATAAAATAATAATAATATAAATCTCTTTGTGAAGGGAAAAGAAAGCTATAGCCTCATATATAAAGAAGGGCATTAAGTGCTGTGCGCGGAAAATCTTGCATGGTGAAGCTATTTCCAAGGCCCAAAAAAGGAAAGGCATCGAAAATCAAGGAGAGGGAACTATTTCCAAGGCCCTTTTCTCTGCATGTGATATTGTGCACTGAAAATATGGCATGGGAAGATTCCGTGAACAGCCCCATCAAGGGACCCCACGCGCAGAACACGTGAGGCCCAAACCCGATGTACACAAAAAAAATGGAGTAGCACCCTGCATATTAAAAGCACCAACAACAAAAATAGCAAATTGATGAAATCCCAGAGAAAGGCATGCGAACAGGGAAAAACATAATAAAACTTATCATTCATACTTTGAGAAGTTCATACAAAATAAAGAGGACATAACTACAACGGTAAGACTTCAGACGCGGGGCATGGGTTGAGAAACTCAAAATTAACTTTGTCCAAGATTCTCCGAGCATTTCGAACCTCCCGAGTATGCTTCCTCTCGCGGTCGCAAGCATCGGGGTCCTCACGAATATCCTCCACCCTCCGATAGGCGGCAAGTATAGCGGACTGCTGAAAGGCTTGGTGCAAGAGATCAATAAGGTGATCTCGCCTCCTCTTTGAGATCAAGCCCATCAGGTACACTGAATGTACCTTATCCTCAGCAGTGTCCATGGCCCTGAGCGGTATGCCAGCGCAAAAGAGAGGAAGTGCCTCCCGGATCGCCAACACGATCAGCCTCAAAAGGGAAGAGCGACGGGGGAGTAGCCGATGGTTGTACTCGTCAAAGCGGCTCATGATCTCGGCACACTGAGCATCGGTGAACTCCTGGTTCTGACTGCGGCCCAGTGCACGAATATTCCTATAGGAAATGATCTCGTCAAGACCATACAGATGGGCATCCATGATACCTGAAATAAAGGTCATAAGACATCATTACAAAACTTCTGTTGCATTGATTGCAGAAGGACAACCTCGGGCCAAGAGACCCCAGGAAGCCTCCATGTGAAGAAGTCGAGTTCTTCATTGGAATTAAATTCCTTATTAAGAAAAGGGAATTAAAATCCCAGAAACATTTTTGGATGGAATTAAATTCCATGGAGTTGAAACGCCATCATCATCTCCCCAAAGATCATCTAAACCCTAAGAGATCTACAGTTCGAAGGTCAGGCGGTTTCATATTCTTATGGAAAAACATGAAGAAAAATGGGTAAAAACCCTTGTTTCGGATCTAAAATCCAAAGGAATGCGGAAGTTCGCTGTTTGTCCAAGAACATTACCTGAGGAAAAAGGGTCACCTGAACAGAGTTAAACTCTGAAGATTGTTTCAAGACAGAGAACTAAGCTCTGGAAGCGAGAATTAAATTCTCATGGGAAAAGTTCTCAGAAGAAGAAGATGAACAAAGTGAAGGCCCTTCTGAAGAGACAGCGGTATTTACAGAAGGCGATGGAAACGTTTCATCTCCCCAGATCCCTAGAAGAATCCAACGGTCACAAAAGGTGACAGCGTTGCACTCACGCGCTGACACGTGAGAACAACGCTGTGGGGGCATTTGTTTCCTGATTTAAAATCAGGAGGGCTCACGGAAAAGGCTTCAGAAAGGGTCACGTGCCCCCACGTGACCTGGGTCACGTGTCGGCACGTGACACCTAAAAGCATCATCAAGTCAGATTCAGCTTCCCAACTAAATCAAGGAAAGAGGCTCCAGACAAGGGTCACGTGCTCACACGTGACCAATGGTCACGTGTTGGCACGTGATGACCAAGCAGCGGCAGAGGCAGAGTGCAAAAGAAGAAGAGGGCTCATCCCAAAGAGGGTCACGTGCCCACACGTGACCGGCTTTCAAAGCTCATTTTGCTAACAGAATTAAATTCTGAAGGAGATTCAAATCTTTCCAAAGGAAAAGCGATTACCTGGAACCAATCGAATTAAAGATTTAAAGATGATTAAATATCATCTATCTATGGGAAAATCTCGAGTTTGGAAACATTTCCCCTTCAAATCTAACAGAAATAACAAAGGAGAATCCCTGGATTTAAAATCCAATGGTGAATAAAATTCACCTAATAATCCAAAGGTCCAGGACGAATGATGGATGCAAATCAAATCTCTCAATGAAGATACGTCAAAAACTAATTGACTCGGTTGCTTCTCCTATAAATAGGAGCCAAGAGATACAAAAGAAGAGATATACGCAGAGGGAAGAAAAGGGAGAGAGCCTTGATACTTTGAGGAATTTGGATCTTCTGCAAAAGAAAACCCTAGGTAAGAAAGGGAAGGCTCCTTGAAAGAAAAGAGAATTTAATTCTCAACAGAGTTCAACTCTGATATATAAAACAGAAGAACATATTTCTTCTCTCTTTGATAGAGGATCTGCAAAGTGCACATCTCCCCTTGGAGTTGAGAATTTAATTCTCAATGGGTCGAGATCCTGCCATGCAGATCCAAAACATAGAGAGGGAACGGAAGCACGAGAATTTAATTCTCACAGAACTATAGGAATTTAATTCCTTTAAAATAAAATTAGGGCTTGACCCTGCGTCATGGGAATTTAATTCCTTCAGAACAAAAGAAACAGGGTTTAACCCTAATTAAGAACCTAGTTCTGTTGAAACAGCGGGAATTTAATTCCTTTAATCATAATTTAACAGAGAATGGGAGTTTAACTCCTTAAAAGCTTTTATTAGGGTTTAATCCTATTCAGTTCTTCACATATATGAGGAATTTAATTCCTACAGAAAATTCAGAGTCCAACTCTATTCCAGAATATAAATCTTCAAAAGGAAGTAGGAATTTAATTCCTCTGAAATCATTGTCAGGGTTCAACCCTACGAGGAATTTAATTCCTGGGAAAGATTAACAGATCCTCTAAACAACATACATAGAGGCAGGGTCACGTGTCACCACGTGACCCCCCAAAAGACCTACAGAAAGCCCCTTTGAGGCAGTGCCCCACGTGACCCTTGACAGAGGCTTTAACACATAAGCATTTGAATGCCCGTCACGTGATGGCACGTGATACTCTGAAAGATGCAATAGTCTCAGAAGAACAAATGAAGGGAGGGCGCTCTCACGTGTTGCCACGTGACCCCTCTTGCCTTAGTGTTTAACACTAAATTGGAACTCCCGAATCCAGTGTTAAGACACTGTTGGGCCTTAGTGTTCAACACTAATCAAAGAACTTTATTTGCAGTGTTCAACACTGATGACCTTAGTGTTTAACACTAATCTGAGATCTCCGTTGCCAGTGTTTAACACTGATCTGTTTCAGTGTTTATGATAATTTGAAAGCCTTGTTGCTGGTGTTTACACCAATTATCTTTTAGTGTTAAACACTAACTTGTCAATCTCGTTCCCAAGTGTTCAACGCTGATTGCTCTGTAGTGTTTAACACTAGGCTTTGGCCCAATTGGCTAAATGGATAGAGGCAAAGCCTCTCCTTCAATGGACCAACAGGAAGCCAATATTCCAGATATGATTGGACTTAGCCCAAGCCAGGCCACGAGTCCTCAATTCGTAATTAACAGAGCCAATGGTCTCATAACATAATTAATTGGTCTGGGCCCCAAATTGGGCCAAGGACTATTTAATCCACTCCGGTTCTAGGGTACATCTCTTCACTCCTTTGATACTTGGCATTGTAATCCCTCAATGTCTTCAAAGAGGTGACGGGTCCCGACGACCACACATTGATATGGACTGTGGGGTCCTTAAACCCGTGTGAAGCATCTAATGCAAAATTCCTGGTTACGTGGAACGCGGATAACGTCACTCTTTGACCCCGTGGAAAACGTCCAGAGCGGAGCCTAGTCCTCGCCGAGCACGGCAGTGAACCCGTGTGAAGCATCTAGTGCAAAATTCCTGGTTACGTGGAACGCGGATAACGTCACTCTTTGACCCCGCGGAAAACGCCCAGAGCGGAGCCTGGTCCTCGCCAAGCACGGCAGTGAACCCGTGTGAAGCATCCAGAGCAAATACCGGACCGTGGAGTCCTTAAACCCATGGACTATGACGTCCTTAACCTCGACCGAGATGTCTTAAAACTAACAATGGACCGCAATGTCCTTAAACTACCCGTGGACCGCAATGTCCTTAAACTACCCGTGGACCGCAATGTCCTTAAACTACCCGTGGACCACTATGTCCCTAAACTGGAAGAATAGAGCCTAAATGCTCTTATGTCGGATCTAAACGATCCCGTTAAGTCGATCTTAGTCCCAAACTGGACTAACGTATCCTTAACAACCGTTTAAGTTGATCTTAGCCTCAAAGACGGCTAATGTATCCTTAAACCTTCAAACAGACTGGACTATGAATCTCCCCTAATCAACTTTGGTTCGAGGGTACATCTTTGAACTCCTCTGACATCTGTCGTTGTAATCCTTCAACGTCGTCAGAGAGGTGACGGGTCCCGACGACCATATATTCAATGGACCACCATGTCCCTAAACTGGAACAATAGAACCCAAGCGTTCTTTTGTCGGATCTAAACGATCCCGTTAAGTTGATCTTAGTCTCAAGTTAGACTAATGTATCCTTAACAAACGTTTGAGTTGATCTTAGCCTCAAGTACGGCTAACGTATCCTCAAACCAAACCCCCAAACCCAAATCTAAGATAACACGGATTTGGACTAGTCCACGCCCTACGGGCGACGACATAACTCGGTCTCCGTAAACAATCCACGGGCAACAAAACATAAAATAAACACACACGACACGAAGTGACCATCTGGAGAAGGAGAAAGTTGTTACCGCGATGCGGTAGCGTAATTAACTGCAGGGGCTTGCGCCTGCAGGGAAGAGCGTCCCCACAATAAAAAAAACCCCTCAAACGAGGGGGAATCTGACGAAGTCTGCTACATCGGCCGCATCCGTTTAAACCTTCGATACATGGTGCCATAAATCAACTTGGCATCTTCGGAGAGGTGGACGGATAGCACCAATTAGCATCTGCCGTGAATTTCAGGCAAGACGTCCATGTCGCGCCGTCGTTCGGAGGGGAACAGATTCTGGCACACCCGGTGGGACCTTTTCCTCTTTCCACTCCACACTTCGTGTGTCGTAATTCACGAACCAATCGCGGTTCACTAATGGTTGCCCTTGGGTTTCAAGATACTAAGAATTGGCATCTTGCTTATTGCAGAAAGCAAAGGATCGATGGCTTCTACTTCTGCGAAATCCTCCAACTGCTCAGATTGCAATTGCGACCAACGCTCTACCTCGCCAGGAGGTATAGCCTATGGACCCCAAGCTGCTTCGTTATTCACAATGCCGGTGGACCAGGTGATTCAAGCCACTACCGGATTGTTCTTTGGGACTATACTCCCACCGACAAGCTTCGCGGCGCCGGTGCTGACAAAGGAAGCTCTCAAGAAGTCGGTCTTTGATCTTCTTACCCCTGCCGCGGCTCCTCTCAACGAGTCGCCCAACGTCAACGCCTCGGTCTTCTCTAGATTGGGCCAGAAATCCTACGAGCTCATCACGGGGCCTACAATCTCAGAGGAGGCTGCTTCTAAGAAAGTGGCCGCTCCTACCCCCGAAGTCGCCAAGGCGGCTCCTCCGACCAAAAAGTCGGTCTTTACAAGATTAACGGCTTCAGCTCCCGCTCCTGCTACCCAAAGGACATTGGTCTTTGACAGGCTGACACCAGCAACCACCCCCCACCTACACAGGGGACAAGACGAAGCTATTCTCACCGCTGAACCCACGCCGTCCGCTCGGCACGCTCGACGTCGCCACTGGCGCCGAGTAAGGAGGGCTGGGGGCAACTCCCCCTCGGGGCTAACTCCACCAACCCCGATGGCAGAAGTTAATGCTGCTGTTCCAACTGGGAACAGCTTTGAGATGCTAAATAAGGTGCGAAGGAATTCTCTTACTGCAGTGCTAAAAAGGTCTCCTCCCCCATTAAAAAAGGTTGTGGAAATAAAATCAGAACAGCCCCGATCCCCTCAACGGCTGTCTTCCAAAATCTATAAGGTTTGGCAACAGGCCCGAGACTCGATCATCGATCCAAACTTCTCCCGCCAGCACAAGAAGCTGAAAATCCAACCGGAAGCTGGTCACCAGGCTAAACCTCGAAAGGCTGTCTGGACGCCCACCTCAACCTCCATGGCTCATAAAAGGAGGAGGCCAGAGAAGATCCCCCAGCCTGCAACGACGGTTAAAAGCACTGAGCCCAGATGCCCGAAGTCTGGGGGCATGGTGGTCCACACCGTATACATGGCGTCAGGAAAAGAAGACAGCCGTGCGTCTACAGGTCATAGACCGCTCACACGGTCGATGACCAAAGCTCAGGAGCAACAGCAAAAGCTCCAGGAAATGATGAATACTATGGCTGCACTTACCGGGCTAAAAGAAAACCCAGAAACGTCCTCAGACGCACGACAGGAGGAAGAAACCGACGCTGAATTCCTTCGCCGGATACTGGAGAAAAAGGACAAAGAGGCTGCTGAACAAGCGGCCAACATACAACGTATGGGCCTTCTCTTCCAAGATATGATAGGAATGATGATCCAGCAGGACTTACCCGCCAAGGATCCCCCAATCGTTCTTGAAGACGACCGAGAAGAAACGTCAAATCCACCACCAGCCCTCTCAACGGCCAAGGAGGAGACAATCTCTAAGGCGGATTTGGTCGACTATATAGCCCAGCAAATCCGGGTTCATCATGCGACTGAGGCAGCTGGTCAAGTCGCAAAAACGGGGCGGCCATATCCAAGCTGGTACGACCAAATCAAGTACCCGCAAGGCTATACGATACCAAAATTCCACGTGTATAAGGGGACCGGCAATCCCCACCAACATGTCGCCCAGTTCAGGGCCCTTTGTGGTAACACCGGCGGTGATGATAAACTGTTGCTCCGCCAGTTCGTGGGCAGCTTATCAAAAACAGCGTTCGAATGGTATTCGAAACTCCCGAATGATTCTGTCAAAACGTTCGCTGAAATGGAGTTGTTATTCACTCAGCGATTCGCAAGTGCCAGCGAACGCACTCCAATAACTGCATTGATTAACGCCAGGGTGAAACCAGGCGAAACCTGGGTCCAGTATGCTCTACGCTGGCGGAATTTGTGGTCGAGATGTGAGCAACGCATTGAGGAGGCACCCGCAGTGGGCATGTTCGTGGGAACCCTAGACCCCCACGCAACTATCTCCCAGTTTATGATGTTCTTTAAGCCAACCACATTCCAGGCTTTAATCGACAAGTTGGCTCAGATGGACCAGATGGGTCATAGACCACCTCCCCCGAAGTCGGAACCTCGGAATGACAAGGGTAAAGGAAGGGCAACCTTTGTTGCGAATGCCCAACAGCAAACTAACGCCTCGAAACCGGCAGATCAATTGGAAGAAAGACGCCGGTATTATAATGAGAAGATGAAACGTCCCTACTCGTTCCCACGAGACAAGACGAAACGGTTGTTCGAGCTGGCAGTACGCAACAGACTTATAAACCTACCAAATCCAAGGCGACCGCCGCAACCCACTGAGGTGAATAACCCTAACTATTGCCCTTACCATCAAACGGTAAGTCATCCGATTGAAGATTGCTTCGTCTTCAAAGGATGGATTGAAGATCAATACCTCCAGGGGAAGTTTATACTATCTGAAAAGTGGAAGGTGAACCCACCACAACCGCATACTCCTAAGAAAGCAGACGCACCGAGGGCAACCTGCTCCTTTATTGAACAAGCTCCATGGGAGGTCATGCTATCAACTAAAACCAAAAGAATGCTGAGAGACCTTCATGCGTGCCCTGGGATCGAATGGAAGGACCCTCTTGAACCTCAAATTATCGAAGGGATGCTGAGGCACCGCCAAACTACGAAGACTCGTGACGAGGGCCCAAATACTCACGCCCAACCGTCAAAATCTTCGAAGAAAAAGAAGAAATCCAAGAAGCCCGTGAAGCTTGGAGACGAGCACACGAACTTGCAGAAGCAAATCGACGCGCTGGAAGAATACAATCAAAAGGCGCGAACTCCTGTCACTTGCAAGAGTTCCTTAACCACATCTTTCAAGGGAGAGATGAGGGAGAGAGCTCGTCGAATGAATCAGAAGGATATGTGGCGAGTTGTAACGTAATCTCCCACTCGTTCACCGCTGATGAGGAAACTCCAAGCACTAAGAAGCTGGAGGCAGAGCCTGAACCAGAGCGTGCGTGGCCGACAAATGAAATGATCAATGCCTTTCTAGACGAGATTCGTCTAAAAAGTAAAGCGGATCAGGAGCGTGAGATGGCAGCGTCAGAAGGAACCAAATGCAAGCGACTGGACGGAAGAGTTGAACTACCTCTGCCAGAGCGAAAGGCATCCGAAGTTGACAAGAGGATATTCAAAACGAGGAAAAGGTTTGCCAAAGCCATGTCAATGGGGATGAAGCTACTACCCTCGGAAGGAAACACACATGATGGGGCGGAGAGGCACCCTGATTATTGCGCATATCATCGAAAAATCTCACACCCCACGGAGGAGTGCGACGCCTTTAAGATATGGTGGCAAGGATATGTTACTCGTCGGCAACATGTTAAGTGCATGAAACGCAAGATCCGTCGGGAGCGAAGAAGTACTATCGATGGGCACAACCGAACTACTGGCAACTGTTGTATGGCTCACGCCGGGGGGTCACAAGTTCTCACCTTTGGGAGCGACTCTGATGAAGAAATGGCTCTCAGCCCTCTCTTTAAAGAATCCGTTTTGGGGAAAGAGGAGAAACCGGAGACCTGCGAGAACATTCAGCTACGCAATCGCACACTCCCAGAAAAGAATCTAGGGCCCGCGAGTAGAAAAGATAAGGGAAAGGAAAAGGTCACTGAAGATATCAGTTTAGATGACCAAGTCATGAGAGAGCTGGCTGCCAAAGACCCTCCTAGGAAGGATAAGGTGGACTATAACATCCTCGCGCACCTAAGGAAGCTACCTTCTCAGCTTAGCATTCTCGATGCCCTCCTATTATCAAAAGAAGCGCGAGACTCACGAATTAAGGCGTTACAAGAACCTGAGCAATTCCAAGCCTTCCTCGCCACTGAAAAGATGAAGGATGAACTGGAGGAAGTGCATACGGCCGACATCACTTTCGGTGATGAAGACCTCCTCCTCGGGACGTGCGACCACAACCGTCCCCTATATGTCTCCGGATACTGCCATGATATCAAGATAGGCAAGATCCTGGTGGATAATGGATCCTCCGTCAATTTCCTTAATGTTCGGGTGTTGAAGGAAATCTGCATGAGTGTGCAACACCTCGCTCATGACAAAATTACTATCTCCGGTTTCGATTCACAATCGTCATGGACTCTCGGATCTGTGATACTAACATTACGCTTTGGACTTCTCGTCACAGACATCAAATTCCATGTCATTGTCGCCAAGACCTGCTACAACGCCTTGCTCGGTCGTCCTTGGCTACACGAGTACAACATCATCCCTTCTACGCAACATCAGTGTATGAAGTACTTTAAGGATGGTTTCGAGTATACTGTAACAGGTGAGTTGAACCCATTTTCCGTGAACGAAGTCCGCAAATACGAAGATGCGAAGTACTTTTTGCCAGATTTCGAGGATACAGAAAGGTGTCGCAACCCGGAGAACAAAACCGCCGCCACCATCCCTGTTTTCGGGAGCGATACCGAAGAAGAGGAAAAGATAGTTTATGCAGGGCCATCTCAACACAGCAACCTGGGGACGCCCGTCCCCATGTTGGTCTTCGGAAGTGATTCAGAAGATGAAGTTAATGCCGTGTTCTCCAATCGGCTGTCAATACAAGCACCCCCTGGCGATGACCAAAATTTGCAAATCACCACGGTACCGCGAGAACACTACAAGGATCTCGACACGCTTCAAGCTCATAATGTGCAGGACCTGCAAACATTTTACGTCCCTCCCAGGCAAAGGGGTGAGAAGGTGATCCTATTCTACCGATCCTCAGAGTCGAAAGTAGAGAAAGAGATCTGGCATGGCGCGGATGCTACACTTGACAGGCTCCAACCCATCCGTCTGCCTAGATACTATACAAATGGATTAAAAAAGCTATTGAAGCGCCAAGGAGTACCCTTAAAACAGACTGTTCGGCAGGCTCGGTTCTACAACAGAATTTGGGATGTCCCCGGGACTCAACGCAAATTGCCCAACGGGAAAATGGAAACACTCGGGCTTGGATACGCGAGAGCCGGAAAACGGGAACGGGCCCACAGTAGCTACGCCATATATACCTTTGATGAAGAAGAGGACGCCCTGTCAGGAGATGCCAACCCCTCATCAAAACTAGACCCCGCAATTGAAGCGCTGAGCCCGTCGTTTGAAGAACGAATGGGCAAGCCTATCAGGAAAGTGGGTCAGAAAGCTCGGGAAGACCACAACCGCGAAATGGCCATCTACGAGAAGGCCAGGACGCAACGTCTATTTCAACAGGCTGCAAAAGACAAAGATGCTCATCCTTGTCAATCCGTTGTGCGAAAGGCCCGACGCAGAGACGGAAATAAATCAAGAAGCGGAAAGAGGAGCCGACAACAACGACGCAGGATTAGAGGGTTGCGTGATCAGGTATTGCACGGCTCGGATTCGTCCCTCATAAAGAAGATGAGTCGAGCGTATTCCTTCCCCCGAGACAAGACGGAGAGGTTACTCAAACTAGCTTTAAAACATCAAATGATCGCGCTTCCAGAGTCCAGACACCCTGAACAAGCTAACAAGGCTTCTCGTCTGAGCTATTGCTCTTATCACCGAGCCATAGGACATCCTACCGAAGACTGCTTCACCTTCAAGAACTGGGTCGAGGACCAGTACCAACAGGGCAGATTCGCTTTATCCGACGGCTGGAGGGTAACGCCGCCACAAAAGCATGAACCCAAAGTCGCAAGAGCAGAACCGGATCCACCTCAGTCCTGGGAGCGGATTCGCACCTGTTATACGATTACGATATTAAAAGAAGAGTCCGAGAACATGGATGACCTTCCCCGGTGCTTTGAGAACAGCGATGATGAGGTGATCTCAGAATTTCCGTCGGCTCCGAAAGAACTGGAAGATGGTATACACACTACGGCAGATAACCTCAAGAAGATTGAGTTGGGATCCTCAAATGACCCGCGACCGACATTTGTCAGCGAGCTGCTATCTGAAGAAAGGGTGGCTGCGTTAAAGAACGTGCTTCTACGGCATAAAGACCGCTTCGCATGGAACTATTCCGAGATGCCAGGACTAGATCCAGAGATTGCTGTGCATAAATTAGCAATATCCCCAGATATCAAGCCGGTCAAGCAGGCGCCAAGAAGGATGCGACTCGAGCTTGAGATGAGCATCAACGCCGAAGTCAAGAAGCTGATCGATTCGGGATTTATCCAAGAAGTCCAATATCCCGATTGGATCGCCAATATCGTCCCGGTAATGAAGAAGAATGGGACGGTACGCATATGCGTGGATTTCAGGGACCTCAATAAAGCCTGTCCAAAGGATGATTTCCCAGTACCAGTAACTGAGCTAATGATAGATAACACGTCCACTCACGAGGTCTTCTCCTTTATGGACGGTTCGTCAGGATACAATCAGATAAAGATGCATCCCGAAGACCAGAAGCACACCGCTTTCCGGACCCCTTTGGGTATATTCTGTTACAGGGTTATGCCCTTTGGTCTAAAGAACGCTGGCGCCACCTATCAAAGGGCCATGACAAAGATCTTCGACGACCTCATACATGACATCGTCGAGTGCTATATCGATGACCTCGTAGTAAAGAGCATGTCATACGATGATCATTTAAAGCATCTGGAGACTGTATTTCAACGCCTTCGGCAATATAATTTGAAAATGAATCCCCTCAAATGCGCGTTTGGAGTCTCCTCGGGCAAATTTCTGGGATTCATCGTTCGACACCGAGGTATTGAAATAGATCCGTCAAAGATTAAAGCGATCATGGAAATGCCTCCGCCAAGAACCCTCAAACAGTTGCGGTCCCTCCAAGGGAAGCTCGCATACATCCGGCGGTTTATCGCTAATCTTTCAGGCAAATGCCGTCCTTACAGCCACCTGATGAAAAAGGGAACTCCATTCGTTTGGGATCACAAATGTCAAGGTGCACTAGACGAGATCAAGCAGTACCTGCAGAACCCTCCGGTGTTGGCTGCGCCGGTCAAGGGAAAACCCCTCACATCCACCCCGGCTATTCACCCGCGACAATCCAACGCATTCATATACACATACCAACATCAAATACAGATCACAAATATGTATAACCCCGACTAATCGACATATAGCGATTAGCCGACGTTCAATACATATAAACATTACAGATATAACCCTTTAGTCAAAGTGTAGTGAAGTTCGATAAAAAAATACGGATTTATAGGCCCCCAAAAATAAATTTCTATTCTGGAAAACCTGGGCACATATAAACCATCTTAAAAATCCTAAAACCAAGTCAGAAAAACACTGCACCAAACTCGACCCAAAGCTGAGCCTAAACGGCCGCGGTTGCGCGGCAATAGCTTGCTATTGCCGCGGAACCGCGGCTCTTTGAGCGAATCTCTTGTTCGTTTTTGTTGGCTTTCTTCACAAAACCCTGAGATGATTTTTGGAGTATGATTTATTTTGTTTTGAACAGAAAAAATTTTAATAGAAAGTTAGGGTTTTGAAAACTCGGTTTTTCGATTTTTTCCGATTGAACTTCCATACACTTTACTACCTAGCTAGTTTATGTTTAGTTAGGCTCTGATACCACTGTAAGTCCACGTTGCTCACCCCGGTGCTTACGGGGAGGCGGAAAACGGAATAAAAATCAAATTTTTATCAACTTAGGCAACATGGACTAGACAAAGAAGGATCTTTGCTAAACAAAAACAAGCTAAAGCTAACTAGAAACTAGCTAAGGGTTAGAACGGTTATACTTAGGGCTTTATGTCCTTCTCTCCTTGCTCCTTGGAGTAGTAGAAAGAGGTCACCTTTGTCGTCTTCTCACGTCGAAGAAGGATCCACCCGAAAGCCTCAACCTTTGGCTTCAACTTCAAGCTAGAAGTAACTAGAGTGCTAGAAGTGCTAATCCTAGAACCCTAGATGAGAGTAGAGATTATCAAGAAGAGGTTTTTCTCAAGCTCAAGTGTTTCTCAACACATGAGAGGGGAGAGCTTGAGGGAGAGGAAGAACAAGAGAGAGAAAATAAATGATAGAATGAGAGAATAATAACCATTCTCATATATATGTGTGTATTATTATAAATTGATAATTAGCTAGATAATTGTCATGGTTAATCAAAACATGACCATTATCATTTCATATTTAATGCTAATTGCAAGGATCAAAGAGCATCTTTTATATGGAATGATGATGGTCAACATGTCAACTAAGGTCAACAAGTCAAGATAGTCAAATGGTCAACAACCATAACCATGCACAATTATATTAAACTAATATCAATTAACTATAATACACACATAAGCATTAGGGTTAATAAAATGACAGACAATGGTCATTAACCCTAATCAAAGTCCTCTCCCTCTGTCTCAAGCAACTGTGCATACGCACCCGTATTCGTGATCCGAGGAACACGAATACAAAGAGATAAAACCAATCCCAAATCATATACTAGGATCCGGCTTAAACCAATACCCGATAGTATAAGCTGTCCGGACAGCAAACGTGCACAAGTGCGCGGATGTGAACGAACTTTGTCGCAAAACATGCGACCTCTACTCATTTTGCCTAAAGGCGAATAACTCTCTGTGTGGGACTCTAAAGACTCGACACTACGCTGGCAGTGGGTTTAACCACAGACCGCAAGCGGCACTAGCTGTACGTAACAGTCCCCAGGTAGATGCAGATAAGAAGACTGACGAGGTGAATCCCATCTGAACTCCTACTGAGCCTGTATGTGACAGTCTCCGTACAGTCCGGTCTGTTCGTCTGATACATCGCATGGCGGGCCTAGAGGGGCGGTGAACGTCAGTCCCCTAATAGCGGTACAAGTCGTGTCGGAGTGTAGCCCAGAACACCCTGAGATAACACTGGAAACCTACCAGTATATCTCGCTTGCCCTGGCCAGGGACTACTCGTGTAATGGCTCTCCTGGACACAACGCGATGTCAACCCCCAATACCGGGAGAGACGAATCCTGTCTAACCGTCACTGCCTCCAAGTGCTTCGGGACTGCACCCAAAAACTACCTGTTTGCATGACTCCTTTGAGCCGTGGTAGGGTAGCAATCAAAGTGCAGTGGGAACACACCCGAGGCGAAGTGACAGTGTCAAGTCAGCGGACTAAGCTGTACTCATGTCACCTGGGAACTGATAACTGACGATAGGTATAGTACCAACCAACAGTTCCCGACGAGTCCTGTCCAGTGTACTCGTAACCTAACGAGCACCCGTATACTATCTCAAGTACGACGTACTGACGGCTGTGGGACAGACCGTCTCCCATACTGGGATGAGAAGCGCATACGCTAGTCTACTCCGGAGTATCGATGCCCTGTCTCGATAGTCCAACGACTAGGGACCTGTATAAGGATGTGCTTATGGATTACCAGCTCCTACGAGTGTGAGCGCCATCACAACGCTGGTAATCAAGCAAAGATCCTAAGGGCTCTACTAATATGTATATCAGCAATAAGCTAAAAGAAACACATGCACATATTAAAGCAGAGACAAACCAAGTAGCATACTACCATTTCGAGCAAGATTGTATATACAACTGTGAATATCCCAAGCTTCCATCAAGTAATATACAAACTAGTATGATACAGTAATGGCCTCTAGGGCATATACACTAACAAGCCGGAGGCGCCGGCTCTTCACGCCCCGCTTCGAGCCCAGCTACGTTGACGGCCACTTCGGCTAGGCGTTCCACTATGCCCCGGGCTCCAGAGACCAGTCACGGGGAGAGCCGCAAACATGCTCGGGAGCAGCAACCCCGGGTTTTAGACTTGGCGAATAAGGCCTACCCTCCCATGGCCCCCCTCAAGCAGCATAAAAGGACGGTGTCCTGATCCCGTCTTCCCCAATCTTCATGCAGGAGGGGGATATTTGCTTCGAGGTGCCTTAGGGGCTTTCTGCCGTCGAAAGATTGCTCTCGGAGATGGAACGATCGGCCGGGGGCAAAATCCCCCAGGGGATCCTCAAGGCCCAAATCGCGGCCATAGCTCAGGAGGCTGTGTAGGTCAGTGTCCGCCTCCCGTTCGGGTTTCCATAAAACCTTTTTTGTTTGCCGGATCAGATACTTTTTAACCCCTCCTTTTGTTTTCTTCAGGTCCTCCTACACTGCGCCCTCGTCGTCAACATGGAGCACGAGAAAATTGCCCCGGCGATGCAGATAGCGGGCGAGTCTTCCTCGCGGGAGGAGAGCTTGAGCTGGGAGCTGCGTCAGGCGAGGGAGAGGATCGCCGTCCTCGAAGACCGGGTGGATGCCGAGGAGGGGGTGAACTCCAATTGCAGGGAGTCCATCCGAACTTTGAGGGAGTCCAACAAGGTCGCTGAGGCCAAATTGGAGGAGGCCAGGGTGCTTAACGCCACTCTGAAGAAGACGCGGGACACCCTTAAGAGGGAAAACGTGGCGGCGAAGGAAGGGATGAAGCGCGCCGACCTCCGGGCTGCAAAGGCGGTGGAGAGCTACAAGACGTCGGATCAATTCTACGACGACCTTGCTAATGCCTCGGCCCTCATCTGGCATCAGGCCCTCGACCCCGTCAAGGCATTGATGCCAGAGTTTCCTGACGGCGGGCTCCGGTTCGAGTACCCCCTCGAGGATGAGACGCAAGGGGATGCCGCTGGAAGTGCCGCCTGGGGGAAGGCTCCCGGTAGGGGCGTTGAGGATAAGGCGATCACCCCGGCTCCCAGTGCCGAACCTCCTGCTGGGGGCGCCGACCCTGAAGCCGCCGCCCCGGCTTTCGATGCTGGCGCGGAGCACATCGAAGTCCTCCCCGGCCTCGAAGCCTGAGCCTCTCTGTCTTCTTCCTTTTTTTCTTGTTTTTGTTTTGGAATTTTGTAAGCCTTCGGGCGATTTTGTAAGGCTGAGAAGCCTACAATACCTTTGTAAAGACTCCCGAGTTGTGAATGAAGCCATTTTGCAGAATTTTTTTGTGTGGTAATGTTTTCATTTGTGTGGCAATGTTAGCGTTTTCCTCGCCTGGCGAGCCATGCGCTAGGTCGACGACCGGTCCTTTAGTTGGCGATCGCGCGTCGAGTTAAATCCAATTATTAGTCAAGTGTACAAAGTCCGGTGTTAGGTCGGCGTCCTTATGGCCCTGAAGTCGAGGTGGCGATCGCTCGCTGAAGGTATGTCGGTTGGCACCTCTGAGTAGAAAGGTGTAGATTTGCTCATTCCCTCGAGTTAGAACGGTGACCACCTCTTTTAAGATTGGTCGACGTTTGCCAAGGTTGAGGGCTTTTGACCCTTAGTACAAATGGGTAGGGAGTTGCCCACTAAGGATGGACCGAGCAAGGGAGGTATTTGGTGGCCTCTTGATGAGGTCTTTGATCCTCGGCGTCGGTGGGTAGTAAACTACCAGCCATAGATTGACCGAGCAGGGAAGCTGCTCGGTGGCCTCTTGAGGAGGGCTTTGGATCCTTAGCGTAGATGGGTAAGAAGTTACCCACTAAGGATGGACCGAGCAGAGGAGTTGCTCGGTGGCCTCTTGGTGAGGGCTTTGATCCTTGGCGTCGGTGGGTAGTAAACTACCAGCTGTTTCCCCAATTGAGAGCAAAGTTCTATTCAAAATTCAAAATTTGAACCGAGGCAGCGCCTTACGTGCAAAGCACGAGAGCGCTGAGCGCCAAAAACGCCAGCGCTAAAGAGTCAAAGACCCTGAGGCTGTGCATCACGTGCAAAGCACGAGAGCGCTGAGCGTCAGTGCTAAAAAGTCAAAGACTCTAAGGTAGCGCCTCACGTGGAAAGCACGAGAGCGCTGAGCGCCAGCGCTAAAGAGCCAAAGACTCTGAGACAGCGCATCACGTGCAAAGCATGAGAGCGTTGAGCGCTAAGAGTCAAAGACTCTGTGACAACGCATCACATGCAAAGCACAAGAGCGCTGGCATCAGAACTAAATGTTCTCCACCGTTGGATCAAAAATCCAACGAAGATAATAAATCATCAAAATCCAGAATCAAATTCTGCTGAGGAAATATTTCTCGGATCTTCCTAAACAGGAAAGATTGCTGTTCAGTTGATAAAACTGCACATTTGTTATTACATTTTTCCTACCATTTTCATATTAAAAAGGGACTTTATTATAATATATCATACATTTGAGGGTTTATGTGTAAAAATACTATTTTCCATGTGTTGATATATTATAATTAGCATTTGGTAGGAAAATGTATGCAAATAAATTCATTGACCAAATCCTAGTAAAACAAAGTCTACTAAATATTATTTGAGTTGTTGTGCAGAATTTTTCCAAGTTGAGCAGAATTTTTCAAAGACTAGAATCAAGCAAATCAAGTTATTGAAGAAGACTTGCCCAATTAAGAATCAAAACTTGGAGACCAAGTCTGGCAGCAACCACGAAAATATTTCCAAATTCTGAAGGTTCCAAGGATCGCCAAATGTCACTACGAGACAGCCCCTAAAAATTGATCAAGGGCCATGATCATCAAGCCGCGGATCCGCAGCCCAAGCCCCTTGGTGCCGCGGATCCGCCGCAATATTATGGAGTTAGGTGCTCAGAAATTTTAGGGTGAATCTTTTGCTGCTTACTTCCTAATTTAGAAGCTTGGATTCTGGCTTTGGCACTATAAAAAGGGACCGAGAGCCTCTTGGAAAAATCATCAAGTCGACGCGATCACGAAGTCCAAGACGGCTCACGCATCCAGGCCGATCATCAACTGTTCGTCTACCTCCTTGGAAGAGATCGAGAAGCAAGGTAGTCTTTGTAATCATTTTCTAAGGATCAAAGTGTAATGAATATTGTTGATTAATAAAGGTAGTTCTTTTTCTTATTCTATTTCTTCGTAGTTTAATTATGCATTTTCTCTCCATCTCTCTTTCTCCCAACATGCGCGAGTAATTCTCCGCTTGTTAGGGTTCGTAGGATTAGGGTAGGCTAATGGATGGTGAACATCCCTAAACCCTTTTAAAGTCCTATAAAGTTTATGAACTTTATTAAAAGAATCATTAACATCCTAATCGGGCGCGCTAACAATTCCTTGTTAGTCCCGACCGCGATTAGAGATTAGATTAATGATTGTTTTGGTAAAGGCTAGATATGAAAGGAGTTCCGTGTCGAGATAAGGGTTAAGAGTGGGATTCATTTTCCCTCCAGAAACCCTAATCTACACGAATCACCGTCGCTCTAGTTTTAAATCTATTAAAGGATAAAAATGGTAACTTGTAATTAATCGTCCATGGCTACTAAATCCTAACGAACCCTACAATCCCCCTTATTATATTAACTACATCCCTAAAATAATCTAGATCTATATTTTTGCATTCTTGCTTAACGTAGATCTAGAAACCATTCTTCAAAATTCTTTATCCCTCCTCTCTTTTTCAACACATCTAAAGTAAGAGTAAAAGATTCAACGTTTCCCTGAGGACGACCCGTACTCATCCCGGTCTAGCTACATGCGATACCGTTCTGATTGCGGTTAAACTACAAACACACTCTTTCGAACCAATCAAATGGCGCCGTTGCCGGGGATACGTGCGTAATTTTTTATTCTTATTATTTATGTTGAATTCTTAGACGATTCATATCATTATTAAAACAAAACTGCAAATTGCATATTTAACGATTTGTGCGTGAATTTTTGCAAGGAGATCTGGAGCCACAGAATCAAGGAAAATAGGAAACAGAGACATTTTAGAGATCCATAGAAGCACAGAAGGCTATACAAAAAATTTCATCAAGTGATCCTTCTGCCACGCGGCGGAACCACGGCAAGAAGGGACTTAGGCGGCGGAAACGAGGCACAACAGGGGAGTTAGGGTTTCAGTCTTTTCTGGTATCTTTCTCAACTCCTTCTCTCTCCTCTCAAGTCCAATAAAATCTATTTTCTGCAGGATTCTTTGCAAAACAGCACCGCTCAAAAAAATCTTTTTGCAAAAGTTTTGTGATTGGTTTTGTTTTATATATTTTAATACGGACTTTAAGGGGCAAAGACCAAATCAAGATTAGGTGGGGATTTCATCACCCTTCCTAAGCCCCACAAATCACAAACCTAGTATCTGCATCAACCCTACAATAATTTAAAAAATATCTAGACCAGACTCTAAGGACTGTCGCGCTCATTAAGGATAGAGGAAGGTCATGGGTAATCTATCGCTTATCCGCATTACTTTTGTAGTGCCTAGGCAAGTGTGTCCAAGATGAGTGGTTACTTAATTAGGACCACTACTTTCGTAGTGGGGAGCCTCCCACTCATCTGGCACTTACCTGGCTATAGGGGTATGAAAGAGGCGGTAGAGGATTGATCCTGCGGCTTGTCCTTTAGAAGTCTAGGAGCGGTCTAGAGACTAGACCTAGGTGACCTTAGCTCTAGGGTTGCTTGTGCATCTTAAGGAGATTTGTCTTGAGTTCCACTTTTTCAAAACAAGCCAATTTTAAATCACACACACGCTGCCACTTGCACTAAACCCTCTTAGTGCATGCTTGGCTGGACACGGGATCCTAGTGCCCGTCTTGTCCGCGTTCCTGCTATCGACGCCGAAGTCGGTACTTCTTCATCTTCTTTTCCCCCACCACACACGACCGAGATGGACGGCACTCATCAGATTATAACACCCCGCTGCCACTGCCCGTAGGTGCGCAGAATCCACCGTGCATCTCTCTCCAAGAGAGATGCTATCCTATCCGTGGTCCTCTTCCCACTTGTCTATCTCTTCCACCACCTAACGGGGATAATTTCGAAATTAAACCCCACTACATCAATCTGCTGCCCAAATTTCATGGGCTTGAATCGGAAGACGTGTACGTTTTCATCACCAAATTCGAGAACGTATGCGCAATGATGGGTACTTCACAGTTGACCGTCGATGCTATGCGCTTGCGACTTCTCCCATTCACACTGTGCGACTTGGCAGAAAAATGGCTTTACAATACTGCCGCACACTCTATCACTAATTGGGATGAATTCGTCATAGCATTTCTTAAGAAGTTTTACCCAAACCATAAGACTGCCCGTGTTAGAAGCGAGATCAACCAGTTCACCCAGCTTCCCAATAAACCATTTTGGAAGTGCTTTGAACGTTTCAAGGATCTGCTTGTCCAATATCCTCATCATGGAATTAATAGATGGGATTTATGTCGGATTATATATGAGGGCATTAATCCAGCGACAAAGCAGATGCTTGAAACAAATTGTCAATGCAATTTCATGTCTAAAGACGACGGTGAAGCTTGGAAATATCTGGAAGACCTTGCTGAACACACTTTGCAGTGGGAAAGCGTAAGACCACCTTCTTCTAAGGGAAGTATTCATCAGCTCGATGTTTCCATCGCAGTAAAAGCCGAAATGGCAGCGATACAGAAGAAACTTGACGCTATTGAGAACAAATTCTCATCATTCTCCCTAAATCAGGTCATGCTTCCTAAGGCCGTCTGTGGTTGCTGTTCGGATCCTTCACACTTAACGGAAGAATGTCCTATGAATGCATCGTTTCAAGCTAATGCTGCTTTTCAGCAGCGACCTAGAAACGATCCTTATTCTTCCACGTACAATCAAGGATGGAGGAATCATCCTAACTTTGCTTGGAGTCAAAACCAACAAAACAATTATCAAAGACCTCCTCCACAGCAACCACAACCACAGAATCAGCCCCCCTTTCAGTCACAGAATTTCTAAAATCCGGCCAACATTTCTACACCACAAGTGGCCGGTACTGACAACTCACTTGCACAAACCTTGGATTTGTTCATGAAACAATCCATGCAATTGTCGGCTGAGATGAAGTCTTCTATTGATACCATAACGAAAAACTCCGCCTCCCATGGTGAGAGTATTAAATCAATAGAAAACCAAATCGCACAGTTAAACGCCGCAATGAGTGCGAGAGAAAAAGGGAAACTCCCATCTCAACCCCTACCGAATCCTGGCCATTCACAAAATTATAATGTGAATGCCATTACTACGTTGAGATCGGGGAGAGTGCTGAATAACCGAGTGGGTGAGCAATTTGATGTTAGTGACACCATTGATACCCAGCTTCTTCTTCTTCTTCCCCTAATTCGTCTAGTCTCCCACCTTCATCCGAGCCTATTCTCCGTTTTCCCCAAGGCTCGAACATTTCACCAAATCTATCTAAGTCGATTTTCACTCCAATTTTGGGATCGAATCCGTCGCCACAGTCTTCTCCACAAACGTTAGACCCAAAACTTATTGATCGAGCTCCATTTCCAAACAGATTAAGGGCCAACAGACCTAACCCGCAAATGGAGAAGATTGTGGAAATGTTTAAGCAAGTTAGCGTGAATATTCCTCTCCTAGATGCTATTCAACAAGTCCCATCTTATGCAAGAATCCTTAAAGACTTGTGCACTAGGAAGAGAAAAACTCAAGTGCCTAAGAAGGTTTTCATGACGAGTAATGTTAGCACCGCTTTTACCCAACAAATACCAAAGAAACGTAAGGACCCCGGCTGTCCTACAATCTCTATTTCTATTGGGGGTAAAAATATTAATCGTGCTTTACTCGATCTAGGCGCTAGCGTTAACTTGCTTCCTTATTCAGTATACGAGCAGTTAGGGATTGGAGAGTTAAAACCCGCCCATTGTACTCTCCAGATGGCAGACCGATCTATCACCAAACCTCGGGGCGAACTAGAGGATGTGTTAATTAAAGTCGGGGAATTCATATTTCCCGTGGACTTTATTGTTTTAGATACACAACCTGTGGCAAACCCACGCAATCAAATCCCGGTGATACTTGGTCGACCCTTCCTAGCAACTTCTAACGCTGTAATTAATTATCGTAACGGTTCTATGAACTTATCTTTCGGGAAAATGACAATTGAGCTTAATATTTACAAGCTAGGAAGTCAGCCGTCAGAACCTTCTGCTCATTTGCTGCATGTTTGTTCCATCCACGAGATAGCTTCCGAAAGCTGCATGGATGAGGAACTTTGCTTTGATGTTCTCGACAACACTAATGAGACATCGTTTAATCTTGCACCACTTCATAGTGAGGATATGTTCAATGAGTCCGACCTTGAGATTGAACCCGTTGACTTGTTGCAAAAGTCAGCAACACTTTCCGAGTCAATATCTTATGCAAGTTTTGAACCTCTTAAGGAGTCCGAATATCATTCCGTTACCCCACCTTCTATTGTCTCTCCGCCAATTCTTGATCTCAAACCGCTACCTTCTCATCTTAAATATGCATATTTAGGAGAGAGAGAGACTTTGCCAGTGATTATATCCGCTTCTCTAGCCTTAGAACAAGAGAATGCACTTTTGGCAGTGTTGAGATCGAATCGGCAAGCATTTGGTTGGACGATGGCCGACATCAAAGGGATTAGTCCCTTAATTGTTGAACATAACATACATCTGATGGATGAAGCCAAACCAACCCGAGACCCACAAAGACGGTTAAATCCCGTTATGAAGGAGGCGGTAAAGAAAGAAATCGTCAAGTGCCTTGATAGTGGAATAATTTACCCCATATCTGATAGCCAATGGGTAAGTCCAATTCATGTGGTCCCTAAAAAGTCTGGCATCACGATCATCACTAATGAGGCTAATGAGTTAATCCAAACACGCATCCAAACTGGGTGGCACGTATGTATTGATTACAGGAAACTCAATGCCGCAACGAGGAAAGATCACTTCCCTCTACCTTTCATTGACCAGATGTTAGAACGATTAGCTGGACACGATTACTACTGTTTCTTGGACGGATATTCTGGCTATAACCAGGTCCCCTTCGCCGAAAAGGATCAAGATAAAACCACTTTTACTTGTCCTTTCGGAACTTTTGCTTATAGACGCATGCCCTTTGGGTTATGCAACGTTCCCGCTACATTTCAGCGGTGCATGATGGGGATATTTTCAGATATGGTGGAAAATTTTCTAGAAATTTTTATGGACGATTTCTCCATTTTTGGGGACTCCTTTGAGGACTGCCTTCGTAATCTTGACGCGGTTCTTACCCGCTGTATGGATAAGAACTTGACTTTGAATTGGGAAAAATGCCATTTTATGGTCCAAGAAGGTATTGTACTTGAGCATATAATCTCACGAAAAGGCATTGAGGTTGACAGAGCTAAAATAGATGTCATTCATAACCTCCCTCGTCCCAACTGCGTCAAAGATATACGATCCTTCCTTGGCCATGCAGGATTTTATAGAAGATTTATTAAGGACTTTAGCAAAATTGCTAGACCCTTAACCCTTCTATTGGCCAAGAACACTACTTTTCACTTCGATTCGGATTGTGAGGCTGCTTTTGAATCGCTTAAAGAATCACTCACTACAGCCCCCGTTCTATCATCTCCGGATTGGAACCACCCGTTCGAGCTTATGTGTGACGCATCAGATTTTGCTATTGGTGCTGTCTCAGGACAACATATTGATAAGATGCCACATGTAATTTACTATGCAAGTAGGACCTTGAATGATGCACAAATAAATTACACAACTACCGAGAAAGAACTCTTGGCAGTTGTATTTGCATTAGAGAAATTCAGGCCCTACTTGATTGGCTCGCCTATTGTGGTTTACACAGATCACTCCGCCCTACGACATCTTTTATCGAAGAAGGATGCGAAGGCCATGCTAATACGTTGGATCCTTTTGTTACAAGAATTTGATCTTGTCATCCGAGACAAGAGTGAATGTGAAAACGTTGTAGCCGACCATCTTTCACGCATCACTTCTTCACCAACGTTGACCGTGCCGATAAATGACTCATTTCCTGACGAGCAGCTCTTGACTGTATCCTACGAACCTTGGTTCGTGGATATCGTGAACTATCTTGCAACGGGACTTATTCCTAGCGATTGGTTGAAACAAGACAAACTTCGATTTCTATCCCAAGTAAAATATTTTTACTGGGATGAACCTTATCTATTTAAGTATTGTTCCGATCAAATCATTCGCAGGTGTGTCCCTAACGATGAATTCAAGAGCGTGTTATCATTTTGTCATGATCAGGCATGCGGCGGTCATTTTGGTCCTCGCAAAACGGCGGAGAAAGTTTTGCAATGTGGCTTTTATTGGCCAACATTATTTAAAAATGCATTTGAACATTGCAAAACTTGTCCGCGATGTCAGCATTTGGGTCGGATTTCACGAAGGAACGAGATGCCGCTCCAACCTATATTGGTTGTGGAAATATTTGATATTTGGGGTATTGATTTTATGGGTCCTTTTTCCAACTCCTTTGGGAATCTATATATCTTGTTAGCGGTTGATTATGTCTCGAAATGGGTGGAAGCTATACCGTATCGCACTAATGAAAACAAAGTTGTCATTAAGTTCCTTAAAGAAAATATCTTTTCGCGATTCGGACACCCTCGCGCTATAATTAGCGACAACGGGACACATTTCTGCAATCGGTCTTTCGAGGCTTTGATGCGGAAATATTCAATCACTCACAAGCTTTCTACGCCCTATCATCCCCAAACAAGCGGGCAGGCTGAGATCTCAAATAGGCAGATCAAACAGATATTGGAGAAGACGGTTTCGAAAAACCGTAAAGATTGGTCAACCAAATTAACGGATGCTCTTTGGGCATTCCGCACCGCTTATAAGACCGATCTTGGTATGTCTCCATACCGCCTTGTGTTTGGGAAGGCATACCACCTTCCTGTCGAGATCGAACATAAAGCAATGTGGGCTATTAAAGAGCTTAATTTTGATCTTGATCATGCAGGCAGCTATCGGAAGCTGCAATTGAATGAGCTAAGCGAACTCCGCGATGAAGCTTACGATAATGCGGTGATAGTAAAGAACAGGACTAAAGTGTTCCACGATAAAAATCTTTTTAGAAAAACCTTCACATCGGGGCAACAAGTCCTTCTTTACGATTCCCGTCTCCATCTTCATCCGGGTAAGCTCAAATCTCGTTGGAAAGGACCTTTTGTGGTGCGGTATGTACACCCGCATGGGGCAGTTGAAGTCGAAAATTTGAAAAACGGTTCAATTTTTAAAGTAAACGGGCATAGATTAAAACCGTATTTTTCTGCTGACCCCGCGGAGGAGCTCCTATTTTTACAGGAGTCGCTTTATCAAAACTAAAATTCCTCCACCCCACCTCCATGTTTTTGTAACATTTTCTCATTTTAAGAATGGAGGTGAGTAAAAATGGATTTGATTGAATATCTGTGCGTGTCAAAGATCAAGTTTGGGGGTAGTTTTCATTTAACTATTATTTTACCCATTGTATCTCTCTCCTAGTCTACAGGTCCTTGTTCTCAAAAGGCTACATCAGTGAGGACACTGCTGAAAATGGGTTTGGGGGGAGGTTTGTATTCACTGAATTATCTTTGACACTGGGCATTAAAATTTTTTTTATAACAAAAGAGTAGAGTGTGAAAAATTACATCCAAAAGATAGGAATAGTTTAAGAAAACCAAGAAAATTAGAAGTTTTCTTAAACGAACTGGTAATAAGTAGTTATGAGCTGTTGTCCCAAGGGTTAGTAAGATGAAGGAAGTCACTAATCTGAGGATAAAAATAAGTTTGAAAAATAGTTTCTATTCTGGAAGCCAAACATTTGAATGTTGATACCCTACTATATGCACTTACACACGTCTTGAAACTCGGGATAGTAGATGATACCTTGAAATGCTCTTGTCTAAAAGCCAAAGTATGAAGGAAATAAAAAAAATGAAGAAAATATAAAAATGGTGAAAAGAGAAAAATGAACACTGGTTTTGTTATCGCCAAGGCAGCAATAAAAAAATATAGCGAGGGTGCCTCTTCACCTAGTGCTCTAAGACCAACTGGTCTGGGAGTCACTGCTAAGCCTTAGGTGGTGCAAGACGAGAAAATATTATCACCTAATCAGCAAGCACATGAGTAATCGGTCGGTTAGTACCTCAAGAAGTATTAACGGTCGCATAAAAATGTGTGAGCAAACCTAAGTATTCATAAAATTAAAAAGTACTAAGGTAGGTGGACAATAGTATGATAGCTTGAATTGAATTCTCCGAGTGTAGGGATGTTCTATACACACACGTAGGGGTATATGATCAATGTTTGGAAGAAATATAGGAATGAAGAATAAAGACGATATTTTATTGAGGGATAATGTGATTTCTAACATTTTTTCATGACTATTAAGATATGGCTCATAACAACTGAAAAGCTAGTGTAGTTGGAAACTCTTATTTTCAAAGTCTTTCTTTTATGGTTCTTATCTTTTTATGTAAATTTCACCATCTCTCTTTTGTTATTGGATTTTGTGGGTGTAATCCGCTGAAAACCCTCAGGAGACAACACTCCTCCTACTAGGGACACCTAGAAGTTTAACGGCTTGTTGCACATGCTCAGTGCAATCGTGTTTGCCTACGAAAGTGTGCTTAGTTTTCTTTTTTTTTCTCCTCTTGAATAAACTAGTTTGCTCGGGACGATCAAAGATAAGTTTGGGGGTATTTGTTCAGTTGATAAAACTGCACATTTGTTATTACATTTTTCCTACCATTTTCATATTAAAAAGGGACTTTATTATAATATATCATACATATGAGGGTTTATGTGTAAAAATACTATTTTCCATGTGTTGATATATTATAATTAGCATTTGGTAGGAAAATGTATGCAAATAAATTCATTGACCAAATCCTAGTAGAACAAAGTCTACTAAATATTATTTGAGTTGCTGCCATACTTGGTCTCCAAGTTTTGATTCTTAATTAGGCAAGCCTTTTTCAACAACTTGATTTGCAACAACGCACCGTTGGATCAAAGATCCAAGGGTGATTAATAAATTCACCAAGAATACAGAATAATCTCTGTTTAGGAAAATATTTTCCAATCTTGTTAATAACAAAAGAAAAATCTTCTGTAAAACAGAAGCCATAAGATCAAAGATCCAACGGAGGATAAAATCCCCAAATCAATCAGAGATCTTTTAATGAAAGATCTTTTTAATCAAATTAACAAACTTGCATCCACTATATAAAGGACCCAAGACTTCAAGTGTGGGGCAGAGGAGATCATCAAGATCATTAGCAGAGAGGAACCCCCCATAAACTTCAAGTTCTCAGAAAAGAAAAAAAAAGAAGAGCAAGCTCTAAGAAGAAGAAATTTTCTTCAAGGTAAATGATAATAAGTGAGATCATAACATCTCTTCGACTTTTGAGAGTTTAACTCTCAGATCATAAGAACTCAGTTCTTTTTCTAGATCAAAGATCATAAGATAAGTTTTTTTTATAAAAACAAAGAGAGCACATCATCTCATTAGAAAAAAGAAGAATTTAGTTCTTAGATCTATGAGACATAATCTCTTTTGAATGAGAATTTAATTCTCAGAGCACAAAGTTAATCAGAACTACCAAAGAAGAGCCTTAGCGCTCCAATTTAAAAATAAGCGCTTTAGCACCCCAAATCTGCCGCTCAACGCCCAGCACTCCAAGCGCTATTTTAAAAGGAGCGCCTCAGCGCTCCAAGTTTGGCAATCAGCGCTAAGCGCTCCACGTGCTCCTCGCATGGACGCTATTTTATAAAAGCGCTCTACATTCATTGACTGGCGCTCAGCGCCAAGCGCACCACGTGCTCCTTACGTGTGCGTTATTTCATAAGAACCGCCTTAGTGCTCCAGGTCTGGCGCTCAGCGTCAAGCGCACCACGTGCTCCTCACGTGTGCGCTATTTTACAAGAAGCGCCTTAGTGCTCCAGGTCTGGCGCTCAGCGCCAAGCGCACCACGTGCTCCCCACGTGTGCTCTGAGGGAACACAAAGTGTTCTTTACATAAAGCGCTCTGCGCTGTAAAGAGTGTTCAACACCCAATAAAAAACAAAAGAAAGTGAGGTATCAGAACCCAAATTAATGCTTAATATTATTGAACCAAAAAGGACTGAGCCCAAACAAATGTTCAAATCTGAGTGGACTGAGCCCAAGTTGGCCATAAGTCCTCAATTCAGATTAACTGAGCCCATGCGCTCACAATCTCTTTAATTGGTCTAAGTCTCAAACCCTGACTATAGATCTCTCAACCAACATTGTTTCATCTATTCACACCTCTGATATGTGTCGTTGTGATTCTTCAACGTCTTTAGAGAGGTGGCGGTTCCCGACAACCAGAAACTTTACAGACTATGGTGTCTTTAAACCCCACAGACTATGATGTTTTTAAACTAGACTATGATGTCTTTAAACATAGACTATGATGTTTTTAAACTCTATGGACTACGATGTCCTTAAACCCAATGGATCGCAACGTCCTTAAACTAAAACGATAGAGTCCAAACACTCTTTCGTCGGATCTAAATGATCCCAAAAACCCGTTGAGTAGATCTTGGTCTAAAATTAGACTAACGTATTCTCCACAAACTTTTGAGTTGATCTTAATCTAAAATAAGATTAACGATCCTTGAACCAACCCAAACCCAAATCTAAGAAAATATGGACTTGGACTAATCCATGCCTTACGGGCGACAACACAAATTAGTCTCCGTATACAATCCACGGGCAACCTAAAACAAAACAAACACACACGACACGAAGTGAAGATCTGGAGCAGGAGAAATTGGTTATCGCTAAGCGGTAATGTAATTAATTGCAAGGGCTTGCGCCTGCAGGGAAGAGCGTCTCCATAATCAAAAACCCCTCGCAAACGAGGCAAAATCTAACGAAGTCTGCTACAATGGCCGCATCTGTCCAAACCTCCGATACACAGTGCCATAAATCAACTTGGCATTTTCGGAAAGGTGGATGGATAAAACCAAATAGCATCTGCCCTCCAAAATTCAGGCCAGACATCCCAACGTCCCGGTCGCGTCTTTCGGCGGAGAACGGATTCTGGCACGCCCGGTGGGACCTTTTCCTCTTTCCACTCCACACTTCGTGTGTCGTGTTCACGAACAAATCGCGGTTTAATATGGTTGCCCCTGGATTCGAGGTACCAAGATTTGGTTTCTTTCTCCCGTGCAGAGAAAATGACTTCCAACTGCACCAACTGCAACAACAACTCCCACTCCGTCCTCACAGGAGGAGTGACCTATGGGCCCCAAGCGGCCTCCATCTTTGCCATGCCATTGGAACATGTGATTCATGCCACCAATGGACAGTTCTTTGGGACCATGATCCCACCGGCAAGCTTCAGCATCCCAATGCCGTCACAGGAAACTCCGAAGAAGTCGGTCTTCGATCGGCTTACAACTACCATGACCCCTCTCAACAGGCTGTCCAATTCCAAGTCTACTGCATCAGTCTTCGACAGGCTGAGCCTGAGCTCCAGTGGGTCCATGAAGAAGCCTGCAATACCTGAACGAGTCATCCCAAAGCGGATAGCCATTTCAACTCCGACGGACGATGTCGTCAAAGGGGATTCTCTTGCTAAGGGATCAGTCTTTGCGAGACTGGCCACCCCAATTCCTGCTTCGGGTGAGGTCGTTCAAATTACTTCCCCTGCCCAAAGGTCAGTCTTCGACAGGTTGGACGTTTCTTCTCAGCGGACGTCAGTCTTTGATAGGCTGGCACCAACAGCAACCCTTCACCAGAACAGGAGGCATGATGAAGGAGTTCTGCTAACCGCTTCTTGCTAACAAAGCTGTCCAATTAAATAAATGTGTTTGCGTCTTTTCTGACCCCCGTAACCGAGCCAGTACTGTCTGCAAGACATGCTCGACGTCTCCACTGGCGCCGAGTGAGAAAAGCTGGGGGCAGTTCCCCTTTTGGATTGACCCCACCAGCTCCGATGGCTGAAGTCAATGCTGCTGTTCCAACTGGGAACAGCTTTGAACCACGTAGGAGGGTGCGCAAAAACTCTCCAACTGCTGTGTTGAAAAGATCTCCTCCACCTGTAGAGAACGCTACAAAGGCAAAGCTAGAGCAGCCCCCTCAGCGGCTGTCCTCCAAAATTCACAGGGTCTGGCGAAGGGTCCAAGACTCTGTAATTAATTAAGATTACTCCTGCTAACCAAAGAAAATGAAGGATCGGCAAGAGAAGGACCACCCTGTCGTACCACAGAAGGTGTCATCTACTTGGGTGCCCGCTGCAACGGCCCCTACAACTTTGACGGCCCCAAAAACGAGAAGGCCAGAGAAAATCCCTGTGTTTGCGACGAATCTCAAGGGCACTGAACTTAAACGCCTCAAGTCTGGGGGCATGGTGGTGCACACCATTTACATGGCTTCTGGAAAAGAGGATGTTCTCCGCCGAAAATGGGAGACGGAACCATGTAGGTTCGTCTTGCCTGAATTTGGGGGCAGTTGCTATTTGGTTTTATCCTTCCACCTCTCCGAAGATGCCAAGTTGATTTATGGCACCGTACCTCGAAGGTTTAGACGGATGTGGCCGTTGTAGCAGACTTCGTCAGATTCACCCTCGGGTTTTTGATTGTGGGGACGCTCTTCCCTGCAGGCGCAAGCCCCTGCAGTTAATTACGCTACCGCATCGCGGTAACAACTTTCTCCTTCTCCAGATGGTCACTTCATGTCGTTTGTGTTTGTTTTTGGTTGCCCGTGGATTGTATACGGAGACTAATTTATGTTGTCGCCCATAGGGCGTGGATTAGTCCAAATCCGTATTTTCTTAGATTTGGGTTTTGGGTTGAGTTTAAGGATCGTTAATCTCATTTGAGACTAAGATCAATTTAAACGTTTATTAAGGATACGTTAGTCTAATTTTAGATTGAGATCAACTTAACAATTTGTTAAGGATACGTTAGTCTAATTTTAGACTAAGATCTACTTAACAAGATCATTTAGATCCAACAAAAAAGCATTTGGGCTTTATTGTTTTAGTTTAGGGACTTTGCGGTCCAGTGGGTGTAAGGACATCATAGTCCATGGAGTTTAGAGACATCATAGTCTGTAAAGTTTAGAGACATCATAGTCTATGAGTGTAAGGACCCTACAATCCATGGTAGTTTAGAGACATCATAGTCTGTAAAGTTTAAGGACATCAAAGTCCATGAGTTTAAGGACCCCACAGTCCGTGGAATTTCTGGTTGTCGGGACCCGTCACCTCTCTGAAGACGTTGAAGGATTACAACGACAGATATCAGAGGAGTGAAGAGATGTACCCTTGAACCAATATTGGTTGGGAGGCTCTGGGAATCACTTTGAATGCCATATGAGATGATCAGTTTTGGAAGATAAAAGTATAATTGGGGTTCAGTTTTTAGGGATCTTGCCTCTGAAAGACTTAGCTAATTTGGGCTAAGATTGGCTCGAATATAGTGTTAAACACTATAGTACATTCGGCGCTCACGTGCTCCCATGTGAGGCGCTTAAAATAGTGTTAAACACTAAAACTGAAGCGCTCACGTGGGGTCATGTGAGGTTCCTGAAGATTGGGCCTTGCTTCTTTTATTTTACTCTCAGAATATGCATATAAGTGTTAAACACTTGACCTTTATGACCATCACGTGTGAGCACATGATGGGTATTCATGCGTTGGATATTAATCATTCAGTTTTACCCCATTTTCTCTTTAAAATGGTGTTTGTCAGTGGTCACGTGGGGACACGTAAGGCATCCTTTAGGCGGGCATTGCCTTTGCGTAGAATCATGTTTTGTTTGATAATTGCTAGGGGTCACGTGGGAACACGTGAGACGCCCAAAAAGTGAAATTGCCTTGGCTTTACTCCCTTTTGTTTTGAGGAGCTTTTAAGGGTCACGTGGGAGCATGTGATACATCCTAAAAGACAAACTTTCCTTATTTTTTTCCCTTTTCCCTTTTCCCTTTTAAATAAGTGTTAAACACTTTGGGAAATCTCTTTTTCTGGTTCAAAGAAAGGGGGTCACGTGTTATCACGCGATCATGTTGGGTACTGATCTCTTTTACGTGCATGGAGAGTTAAATCTCTTGTTTAAGAATTAAATTCTTTTGATAGGATTAAACCCTAATTTTATTTAGAGGAATTAAATTCCTATATGATTGAAAGAATTAAATTCTTTAAACCCAATTCTCCCTCTAAGTTTTGGATCTGCATGGCAGAATCTCCCCGATGAGAATTAAATTCTCAACTTGTGGGGAGATCTGCTTGTGCAGATCTTCAACCAGAGGAAGAACTAAATTCTTTTTAGAAGAGTTAAACTCTTGGTTTGAGAATTAAATTCTCTTTTGTTTTGTGGGAGCTTATAGAATGATCTCCTTTCTTTTCTTACCTAGAGTTTTTTCTCTGAAGAGATCTTCTTTTCTCTCTAGAGAATTAAATTCTCTTCTCTTTTTTCTTTTCTGTATTCTCTCTCTGTTGTTGTATCCCTTTTTTTTCCTTCTCTTCTTGGCTCCTATTTATAGGAAAAAGAAAAGAATCAGTTTGTTCAGTCAATCTCTCATTGAGAGATTTTGATTGATTTTATAACCAACACGATCTTTTAGATCACTCGGTGAATTTTATTCACCATTGGATTTTAATCCAAAAGATATTTTATTTGTTGTTCCTAGGAAATTTTTAGGAAAATATTTTCTTGTATAGAATCTTTCTATAAATTGGTGATTTTTAATCACCGTTGGATTTTTAATCCAACGGTGCTCCCTTTTATAGAGTGCAATCTTTTTTGTTTGGAAAGATCTAGGGAAATATTTTTCCAATTAGGGTTTTTGATTTCCTTTTAATTAGAATTTAATTCTATTAGTTCAGAGGGTTTAGGAGTCTATCACGTGTTGGCATATGACGTTGCTGATTAAGTAATTAATTAGAATTTAATTCTATTGGTTCAGAGAGTTTAGGTGTCTATCACGTGTTGGCACGTGACTTCACCGATTAATCATTTAATTAGAATTTAATTCTATTAGTTCAGAGGGCTCAGAAACCCATCACGTGTTGGCACGTGACCCCACTGATACAACATTTAATTAGAATTTAATTCTATTAGTTCAGAGGGCTAAGAAACCCATCACGTGTTGGCACGTGACCCCACTGATTAAGCATTTAATTAGAATTTAATTCTATTAGTTCATAGGGCTCAGGAACCCATCACGTGTTGGCACATGACCCCACTGATTAAGCATTTCCAATTGTTTATTTTATTCATCGCATATAGGCTTTGCCTGTAAAAGGTCACGTGTCTGCACGTGAGACCCGGTCACGTGTGAGCACGTGATCCCCCTTTGGGGGTTTTCCTTGCTGCTTTATTTATATATTTTATTCAGTTTCCATGAGGGAACAGATGCTTTTAATTTCTTTTAATTAGAATTTAATTCTATTAATTTAGTGGGTTCAAGAGCCCATCACGTGTGGGCACGTGACTTTATCAATTAGGCATTCAGGCGTAGATAAAATCTGCCCATAAAAAGGTCATGTGTTTGCACATAAGGCCTGGTCACGTGTGAGCACGTGATTCCCCATTTGGGGGTTTTTCTTGCTGCTTTATTTGTATTTTATTCAGTTCCCATGAGGGAACAAATGCCCCCACTACTTTGCCCATGTAAGCATTTACGTGGGTGAAGTAGTGCAGAGTTATGCATGGTAATAGAATTGAGGGCTTAGGAGACAGGTTTAGAGTCCTTGTAGCCTAAGACTTTTTCATCTTCATGAGCCGTAAGGGTCTCAAGAAGGTTTTTTCTCCCTACAAGTCGAGAGGATCTCATAGGTGCATATTTTCCCGAGAAATCGTGAGGATTTCTAAGTGTTCATTGCCTCCGTGAGTCGTAAGGATCTCACTCGGGCATTTTTCCTTACGAATCGTGAAGACCCGTATGTAGCTTCTTTATTTCATTGGCGAATGTGGCTTTGGCAAATGTGGCCCGTAGATGGTCCATCTTGACCTCCTTGCAGAGCAGTAATGGCTTAGGAAATAGGTTCAGATCTGCCGCCTAAAACTTTTCAACTTTATGAGCCGTGAAGGTCTCATAAAGACTTTTCTCCCTACGAGTCGAGAGGATCCCGTAGGTGTATTTTCTCCTTAGGAGTCGTGAGGACTATTAAGTGTGTTTTCTCTTGAGAGTCGTAAGGATCTCACAAGAGAATTTTCCCGCTTACAAGTCGAGAGGACTTGTAAGTGGTTGTTTCCCTCCTTGTCAATGTTTTACTTCAGGGAATGTGGCCCGTAGATAGTCCATCTTGACCTCTTTGTAGGGCAGTGATGGCTTAGGAGACAGGGTTAGGATCTGTCACCTAAGGTTTTCCAACTTTATGAGCCGTGAGGGTCTCATAAAGATTTTTCTCCCTACGAGTCGAGAGGATCTCGTAGGTGTATTTTCTCCTTAGGAATCGTGCGGATTCCTAAGTGTGTTTTTCTCTTGAGAGTCATAAGGATCTTACAAGAGGATTTTCTTCCTTACAAGTCGAAAGGACTCGTAAGTGATTGATGAGTTGACCTGCTCCTGAACCAAAGCATTGCTTTGACGGGGAGGTCGAGGGTTGACTTTGGCCATATGGGGTCAGTATTGACTTTAGCCATACGGGATCAGTTGATGATGTATTTCCCCGACGGGGTCATTGGATGACGTATTTCCGTGACGGGGTCATTGGCTGACGTATTTCCGAAACGGGATCATTTGCTGACGTATTTCCGCGACGGGGTCATTGGCTGATGTGTTTCCGCGATGGGATTTTTTTGATGACGTATTTCTGCGACGGGGTCATTGGCTGACGTGTTTCCGAGACGGGGTCATTGGCTGACGTATTTCCGCGACGGTGTCATTTGCTGACGTATTTTCGCGACGGGGTCATTGGATGACGTATTTCCTCGACGGGGTTATTGGATGAAGTATTTCCTCGACGGGGTCATTGGTTGACGTATTTCCTCGACGGGGTCATTTGATGACGTGTTTACGAGACGGGGTCATTTGCTGACGTGTTTCCGCGACGGGGTCATTTGCTGACGTGTTTCCGTGACGGGGTCATTTGCTGACGTGTTTCCGCGACGGGGTCATTTGCTGACGTGTTTCCACGATGGGGTCATTTGCTGACGTATTTCTGTGACGGGACCATTTAATGACGTGTTTCCGCGACGGGACCATTTGATGACGTGTTTCCGTGACGGGACCATTTGATGACGTGTTTCCGCGACGGGGTCATTTGCTGACATGTTTCCGCGACGGGGTCATTTGCTGACGTATTTCCGCGACGGGGTCATTGGCTAACGTATTTCCGAGACGGGGTCATTTGATGACGTATTTCCGAGACGGGGTCATTTGCTGACGTGTTTCCGCGACGGGGTCATTTGCTGACGTATTTCCGCGACGGGGTCATTTGCTGACGTGTTTCCACGACGGGGTCATTTGCTGACGTATTTCCGAGATGGGGTCATTGGATGATGTGTTTCCGCGACGGGGTCCATTGCTGACGTGTTTCCGCGATGGGGTCATTTGCTGACGTTGCGTCTGCTGTAACGAGACGAATGTCGAGGTGGTCTCTAGGTTGTCTGTGAACCATCGAGATTTGGAACTAGGGACTTTGTTGTGGCTCCGCTTTGCTGACGTTGCATCTGCTGTAACGAGACGAATGTAGAGGTGGTCTCTAGGTTGTCTGTGAACCATCGAGATTTGGAACTAGGGACTTTGCCGTGGCTCCTCTTTGCTGATGTTGGGTCTGCTGTAACGAGACAAATGTCGAGGTGGTCTCTAGGTTGTCTGTGAACCGTCGATATTTGGAACTAGGGACTTTGCCGTGGCTCTGCTTTGCTGACGTTGTGTCTGCTGTAACGAGACGAATGTCGAGATGGTTTCTAGGTTGTCTGTGAACCGTTGAGATTTGGAACTAGGGACTTTGCCGTGGCTCCACTTTGCTGACGTTGCATCTGCTGTAACGAGACGAATGTCGAGGTGGTCTCTAGGTTATCTATGAACCGTCGAGATTTGGAACTAAGGACTTTGCCATGGCTCCGCTTTTCTAACGTTGCGTCTGCTGTAACGAGATGAACGTCGAGGTGGTCTCTAGGTTGTCTGTGAACCGTCGAGATTTGGAACTAGGGACTTTGCCGTGGCTCCGCTTTGCTAACGTTGCGTCTGCTGTAACGAGACGAATGTCGAGGTGGTCTCTAGGTTGTCTATGAACCGTAGAGATTTGGAATTAGGGACTTTGCTGTGGCTCCGCTTTGCTAACATTGCGTCTGCTGTAACGAGACGAATGTCGAGGTGGTCTCTAGGTTGTCTGTGAACCATCGAGATTTGGAACTAGGGACTTTGCCGTGGCTCCGCTTTGCTGACGTTGCATCTGCTGTAACGAGACGGATGTCGAGGTGGTCTCTAGGTTGTCTGTGAAACGTCGAGATTTAGAACCTGGGACTTTGCCGTGGCTCCGCTTTGCTGACGTTGCATATGCTCTAACGAGACGAATGTCGAGGTGGTCTCTAGGTTGTCTGTGAACCGTCGAGATTTGGAACTAGGGACTTTGCCGTGGCTCCGCTTTGCTGACGTTGCGTCTGCTGTAACGAGACGAATGTCGAGATGGTTTCTAGGTTGTCTGTGAACCGTCGAGATTTGGAACTAGGGACTTTGCCCTGGCTCCGCTTTGCTGACGTTGCATCTGCTCTAACGAGACGAATGTCGAGGTGGTCTCTAGGTTGTCTATGAACCGTCGAGATTTGGAACTAGGGACTTTGCCGTGGCTCCGCTTTTCTAACGTTGCGTCTGCTGTAACGAGACGAACGTCGAGGTGGTCTCTAGGTTGTCTGTGAACCATCGAGATTTGGAACTAGGGACTTTGCCGTGGCTCCGCTTTGCTGACGTTGCGTCTGCTGTAACGAGACGAATGTCGAGGTGGTCTCTAGGTTGTCTGTGAACCGTCGAGATTTGGAACTAGGGACTTTGCCTTGGCTCCACTTTGCTGACGTTGCATCTGCTCTAACGAGACGAATGTCGAGGTGGTCTCTAGGTTGTATGTGAACCGTCGAGATTTGGAACTAGGGACTTTGTCGTGGCTCCGTTTTGCTGACGTTGTATATTCTTGCAGAGACACTGATTTCTCTGCGGGTCGGCGTGAATCGAGATGTTCTCGTCAAGGACGCCGATTTCCCTGAATCGCGGTATTTTCAAAGGACGCTGATTTCCCTGGGGGCTGAGACGAATCGAGGTATTCCTGCAAAAACACTGATTTCCTTGCGGGTCGACGCAAATCGAGATGCTCTCACCAAGGATACCGATTTCCTCGGAGTTGAGACGAATCGATGTATTCCTGCAAAGACACTGATTTCCTTGTGGGTCGACGCGAATCGAGATGCTCTCACCAAGGACGCTGATTTCCCTGAATCGAGGTATTTGCCAAGGACACTGATTTCCTCGGAGTTGAGACGAATCGAGGTATTCCTGCAAAGACACTGATTTCCTTACGGGTCGACACGAATCGAGATGCTCTCGTCAAGGATGCCGATTTCCCTGAATCGAGATATTTTCCAAGGATGCTGATTTCCTAGGAGTTGAGACGAATCGAGGTATTCCTGCAAAGACACTGATTTCCTTGCGGGTCGACGCGAATCGAGATGCTCTCATCAAGGTCGCCGATTTCCCTGAATCGAGGTATTTTGCCAAGGACACTGATTTCCCTGGGATTGGTTCACTTGTTTCCGAGACGGAGCGTTGATCCGACGGGAAACTCATTGGTTGACTCTAGATTGTCTGTGGACCGTAGACTCTTGGAACTAGGGATTTTGCCATGGCTCCGCTTTGTTGACGTCGCGTCCTAATTCTGCTGGAATGAGGAGGAACGCCGTTGTTGTTCTTCTGGGATGCAGATGTTGCCGTCGAGATCTGACTCTCCCTTTGACAAGGTCTGGTGGGGAAATGTGGTCTCCTTTTCGTTTATGCCTATGGATTGTATACAGGGGTCAGTATGGACTCACCTGTAGGGCAAAAGTTTCATTCTTTCATCATTTTTTTATTTCTTTCCACGATGCTCTATCATTTCAGCTTTTTATATCGCGAAAGTCCCGATTGCCTAATCATTTCGGCTATTTTTCGCGGTGCCCAATCATTTCGGCTATTTTTGATTTTTACTCGCTGCTTTTTATTGCGAGTTGCCCAATCATTTCGGCTATTTTTGCATGCATATCTTTTACTTGCTGATTTTGTTGCAAGTTGCCCCATCATTTCGGCTATTTCATATGCATTTCTTTTCTTGCTGATTTTGTTGCAAGTATGGAACTTGGAACCTGATGCCAATCTTAGCATCAGCATCGCTGCGACTGGAATATTGCCAGGAGCAAATCATCATTTGCCGTGAAAGGACTTGGGATTTGATACCGATTTAGGCATCAGCATCGCTACAACTGAGATATTGTCAGGAGCGAATCATCATTTGCCTCTGTCGATGTCGAACAAAGGTGGCTTAGCAAATAGGGTTAGGATCCTGTTGACTAAGGCTTTTTGACTTTACGAGCCGTAAGGGTCTCATAAAGGTGTTTCTCACTACGTGTTGTGAGGATCGCGTAAGTGCGTTTTCTCCTTAAAAATCGTGAGGATTCTTAAGTGTATGTTCTCTTATAAGTTGTAAGGATCTTACAAGAGTGTTTTCTCCTTGTAAATCGAGAGGACTTACAAGGGTCGTTCACCGTGTGAGCATATCCCTAGTCGCTGGTGGGACTTTGTTAGGGAAATATTTATTCGTGCCCGTGGATTGTATATAAGGGTCAATATTGAAACGCTTGTAGAGCAAAATCGGGGTGTATGACGACTTAAGAACAGGTTTAGATCCCTGTAGCTTAAGGCTTTTGAATCCTATGAGCCGTGAGGGTCTCAAAGGGGAATTCTCCTTACGAGTCGTGAGGATCTCGTAAGCGTGTTTTCTCCTTAGGAATCATGGGGATTCCTAAGTGTGTTGCTCCCTTGTGAGTTGTAAGGATCTCACGCAGGTATTTTCTGCTTACAGGGTTGAGACGACCTTGCAAGTGTCTTTTAACGAGATTGCGCCGTTTCGGATTTTTACAAACTCGCCGGTAGTCCTGTTGTTTTTACTCACGGAGCCCTTTCGGGTTTTCATCCGTACCTATCTTGCTTATGGACGTGCCGTTTTTTTATGTCAGCCTTGGGATGCCGCGGTCCGTAGTAGTTTATAGACGTCTCGGTCAGGTGTAGTATTTCTTCAAGAAACGGCCGTTTATTGGACTGAAGGGTCTTTCGCCATGCATATCCATGAGCAAGTAAGCCCCACCTTGGTAGACTTTGTCTATGATGTACGGGCCTTCATAGTTCAGCTCGAATTTCCCCCGTTTGGCACGATTGGGGAACATAGGTCTCTTGACCACTAGCACGAGTTCGCCTTGGCAGAATGTTCTCGGCCCAGTCAATCTTTCGTATGAGCGTGTCATTTTTGCTTTGTAAGCCTCCAAGTTTTGCTGCGTCATGAGCCGGGTTTCGTCAAGGGCGTCGAGCTCCTCAAGCCGAAGATAAGCATTGTCTTTGTCCGTTAGCTCGTAATGAATTGCCACTCGTAGGGAGGGTAGCTCTATCTCCAAGGGAAGTACTGCTTTAGAGCCGAATACTAATGCATACGTCGTGTTTGTGGCCGTTTTGAACGTAGTTCGATACGCCTAGAGAGCTTCATGCAGTTTCTCGTGCCAGTCCTTTTTATTTTTGGACACCGTCTTTTTCACGATCTTCGTCAAGGTCTTATTGAAAGCCTCAGCCAGACCGTTAGCTCGGGGATTATAGACCGAAGAGTATCTCCAGTTTATATTATGTTGTTGCGCGAAGCGACTGATTTTGTGACTTCTGTAGGCCGGCCCGTTATAGGAGATAATCCGTCGCGGAGTGCCGAACCGATAGATGACATGTGTCTTGAATAAATGGAGGATATTCTCCATCTTCACTTCTCTTAGTGGTACCTCTTCTGCCCACTTAGAGAAGTAATCGGTTGTCGCCAGTTTGAACCGATGTCCTCTGGACGATACTAGTTTAATGGGTCCGATTATGTCAGTTCCCCATATTTCGAATGGCCAGCTAGCCACCGTTGGATGTAGCGGATTTGGATGATGGTGGATAAAGCCCCCGTGAATCTGGCACGAGTGGCACTGCTTCGCGTATTCGAGGCAGTCTTGAATCATCGTGGGCAAATAGTAGCCCATCCTTTTGATCTTCAGCTTCATCTTCGGCCCGGCTTGGTGAGAACCGTAGAGCCCGTCGTGAGTTTCTTGGACGACTCTCCTTACTTCTTCAGGTCCCAGGCATCTTAGCCATAAAGAATCAAATGATCTCTTATATAGAGTGTCATTGACGAAGGCGAAGGATAAAGCTCATTTTATGAGCTGATGTCTTGAGAATGCATCTTCAGGTGTTTGACGGGATTTAAAGTAGTCTATAAAGAATTCTCTCCAATCCTTGTCTATCTGCACGGTCGCTTGCTTGGTCGCTTCCTTTTCTTCAAACGACTCCGGAGATATTTCTGCCGGTGCGAGGACCCGACGACTTTGCATAATGATCCTCACGTCATCGAGGTTTTCATCAGCCAGTTCTTTAGCAAGTTTGGCTAACGCATCTGCTTTGCTATTTTCCACACGCGGTTTGCTTTCCAGGGTGTAGGAAGGGATCTGAGTCGGCAATTGCTGCACTCTCTCACCGTACTTTACCAACTCTGGTTTGCACGTTTGATAATCGTAGTTTACTTGGCTAATGACCAGCTGGGAGTCTCCGTATATGAGGAGGATTTCGATCCCCATGTCGACAGCGATCTCAAGTCCTGCTATCAAAGCTTCATATTCGGCTTCATTGTTTGTCCTTGTCTCTGTCAAGGAAAAGGCAAAGCTCATTATCCCTCCTTATGGAGTCACGAAGATGAGGCGTACCCCAGATTTGATTATGGGGGAGTTGTGCTTTCGCTTCTTCATGGAAGATGCTCCATCGAAGTAGAGTTCCAATCGGGTATCACTCCTTTCTTTCTCTCTGTCGATCGTGTCAAACGCGTGCTCGTCTGGCAATTCGCAATTTAGGGGTGAATCGGCAGGTATAGGATGCTCAACAAGAAAGTCGGCGATGGCCTGACCTTTTACTGCTTTGAGCAGTCGGTATGTTATCGAGAAATCCATCAAAAAGAGGGCCCATTTAGCGAGCCGCCCTGTTAGTATGTCTCTTGACATCAAATATTTGAGAGGATCCACTTTTTATATGAGGTGGATCTCATGCGCCAATGCGTAGTGTCTGAGCTTCGTTATCGCGAAGATTAACGCCAGGCAGTGTTTTTCGATGGGGGAGTAGTTGTTTTCTTCCCTCAGGAGAACTTGATTCAAATAGTAGAGGGCTCTCTCTTTCCCTTGGTCATTCTCTTATGCCCATAGCATGCCTAAAGAACCTTCAAGGGCGGTTGTGTACAAGATGAAGGACTTTCCCTTGACCGGAGTGGTTAGTGCCGGCGGATTCTGCAGGTATTGCTTGACTTCGTCTAGTGCGCTCTGGCATTTAAGATCCCAGCCGAACGGAGTCCCCTTCTTCATCAGATGACTGTAGGGGCGGCATTTGCCGGAGAGGTTGACTTGGAGTTTGACACCTGTTTAGGCATCTACATCGCTACAACTAGGATATCGTCAGGAGAGACTCATCATTTGCCCCTGTCGATTTGGATAAAGGTGGCTTAATAGACAGGGTTAGGGCTCTGTCGATTAAGACTTTTGACTTTATAAGCCGTAAGGGTCTCATAAAGGGTTTTCTCCCTACGAGTCGTGAGGATCTCGTAGGCGTATTTTCTCCTTAAGAATCATGAGGATTCCTAAGCGATGTCTTCTCTTGTAAGTCGTAAGGATCTTCCAGGAATGTTTCTCCTTATAAATCGAGAGGACCTACAAGTGTTATTCACCATATGGGGGCATTTCTTGCCATTTGTAGAACTTGTCTAAGAAGTATTTATTCGTACCCATGTCTGTATGGCAATTTGAGAGATATGACGGTTTAAGAACAGGTCTAGATCTCTGTAACTTTAGGCTTTTGAATCCTATGAGCCGTGAGGGTCTCACAGGGGGTTCTCCTCACAAGCCGTGAGGATCTCGTGAATGTATTTATTTTAACGAGGTTGCGCCCTTCTGGGTTTTCACAAGCTCGCCGGCAGTCCTGCTGTTTTTACTCACGGCGCCCTTTCGGGTTTTCATCCGTGCCCATTTTGCTTGTGGACATACCATTTTTTTTGAGAGCGTTATTTAGGAAATCAATATCCAACTCGTGCTCTGTTCTTTCTCCAGGTACGTCTTCAGGATTTGCCTTAGACGATGGATTAGCGAGTGGTGCCGTCTGAGCAAGCATCTCCTGTAGATTTTCACGTTGCAGTTGAACTTTTGTTAAGGACCGAGTTTGAGATCGGTGACTAGTAGAAGCTCGAACTTCGTCTTTGGAATTCACCACATAAACTATTTGAACAACCATGCCACCAGGTTTGGGATGTTTGGAGTTTTGGCCTTTGGAGTTTGCTTCGGGCACTTGAGCTTTATTGAGCCTCACTTTTTTGTGAAAAGCCGCTTTGGTTTTGGGAGTAACCGCTGTATCAGGATCCGTCTTGGGGTGAGTCCCCTTCACCTACTTCCACACCTTATATATAGATGAGGAAAGTTGTCTCACGGAGCGAACTGGTTTCTGCTCTCGTGGGATCTCCATGGGCTGCGGAGACTTCTTCAATATTGCGGTAGGAGAGCTTTGTTTAACCCTTCACAACAATTTGAAGCTGTTTCCAGTTGGAACAACAACATTCACTACTAGGGTTGAAGCAGGACCATATGGAGAACTGCCCCCAGCTCATTTTGTATGACGCTGATACCGACGTCGAACGTTTCTTACGGCCGGGATTTGATTAGTTTCAGGATTTTGCCAAGCCTACCCCCTGTTTCCCTTTGAGAGCTTGAATATTCTGCCCCCTGCATCGACCTTGGTCCTTGGCATGTGTCAGTTGTTTGAGGACTGATTTCGTCGGCAAAGCTGCTGCTTGGGGAGCCCGCCTGTGGACGACAGACTTCCTCTGGGCTTCCTCCATTGGTGTTGAGGCATCGAGGGTGGGAGCATCGACCCAAAGAGAAGCCCGTTGATTTCTTGAAGAGCCGGATTGCAGAGATTTGAACCTGCAAGTGGCCCGTACTTGATTCCACCAGATATGACAGAGCCTGTGTTGCTACGGTGGGAACAAACACCATTCTTCATAGAGACGAAGCACCGACTTCAGTATCCACTCCACTAAGGGCAACCACAAACATACACACCGTGATTATCTGATCACGGGAAAAAACACGACACACGAAGTGTGGAGTGGAAAGAGGAAAAGGTCCTACCGGGTGTGCCTGAATCTGTTCTCCGCCGAAAACGGGAGACAGAACCGCGTTGGTTCGTTTTGCCTGAATTTGGCGGCAGATGCTATTTGGTTTTATCCGTCCACTTCTCCGAAGATGCCAAGTTGATTTATGGCACCGTACCTCGGAGGTTTAGACGGATGCGGCCGTTGTAGCAGACTTCGTCAAATTCCCCCTCGTCTGAGGGGTTTTTGATTGTGGGGACGCTCTTCCCTACAGGCGCAAGCCCCTGCAATTAATTACGCTATCGCATCGCGGTAACAACTTTCTTCTTCTCCAGATGGTCACTTCATGTCGTGTGTGTTTGTTTTTTGTTTTTGGTTACCCGTGGATTGTATACGGAGACTAATTTATGTTGTCGCCCGTAGGGCGTGGAGTAGTCCAAATCCGTATTTTCTTAGATTTGGGTTTTGGGTTGGGTTTAAGGATCGTTAATCTCATTTGAGACTAAGATCAACTTAAACGTTTATTAAGGATACGTTAGTCTAATTTTAGACTGAGATCAACTTAACAATTTGTTAAGGATACGTTAGTCTAATTTTAGACTAAGATCTACTTAACATGATCATTTAGATCCAACAAAAAAGCATTTGGGCTTTATTGTTTTAGTTTAGGGACTTTGCGGTCCAGTGGGTTTAAGGACAACATAGTCCATGGAGTTTAGAGACATCATAGTCTGTAAAGGTTAGAGACATCATAGTCTATGAGTTTAAGGACCCCACAGTCCATGGTAGTGTAGAGACATCATAGTCTGTAAAGTTTAAGGACATCATAGTCCATGAGTTTAAGGACCCCACAGTCCGTGGAATGTCTGGTTGTCGGGAGCCGTCACCTCTCTGAAGACGTTGAAGGATTACAACGATAAATATCAGAGGAGTGAAGAGATGTACCCTTGAACCAATATTGGTTGGGAGGCTCTGGGAATCACTTTGAATGCCATATGAGATGATCAGTTTTGGAAGATAAGAGTATAATTGGGGTTCAGTTTCAAGAGATCTTGCCTCTGGAAGACTTGGCTAATTTGGGCTAAGATTGGCTCGAATATAGTGTTAAACACTAGAGTACATTCGGTGCTCACGTGCTCCCACGTGAGGCGCTTAAAGTAGTGTTAAACACTAAAACTGAAGCGCTCACATGGGGTCACGTGAGGCGCCTGAAGATTGGGCCTTGCTTCTTTTATTTTACTCTCAGAATATGCATATAAGTGTTAAACACTTGACTTTTATGACCAATATCCATACGTTGGATATTAATACTTCAGTTTTACCCCATTTTCTCTTTAAAATGGTGTTTGTCAGGGGTCACGTGGGGACACGTGAGGCATCCTTTAGGCGGGCATTGCCTTTGGGTAGAATACTGTTTTGTTTGATAATTGCTAGGGGTCACGTGGGAACACGTGAGACGCCCAAAAAGTGAAACTGCCTTGGCTTTACTCCCTCTTGTTTTGAGGAGATTTTTAAGGGTCACGTGGGAGCTCGTGATACACCCTAAAAGAGAAACTGTCCGTATTGTTTTCCCTTTTCCCTTTTAAATAAGTGTTAAACACTTTGGGAAATCACTTTTTTTGGTTCAAAGAAAGGGGGTCACGTGTTACCACGTGATCATGTTGGGTACTGATCTCTTTTACGTGTATGGAGAGTTAAATCTCTTGTTTAAGAATTAAATTCTTTTGATAGGGTTAAACCCTAATTTTATTTAGAGGAATTAAATTCCTATATGATTGAAAGAATTAAATTCTTTAAACCCAATTTTCCCTCTAAGTTTTGGATCTGCATGGCAGAATCTCCCCGATGAGAATTAAATTCTCAACTTGTGGGGAGATCTGCTTGTGCAGATCTTGAACCAGAGGAAGAACTAAGTTCTTTTTAGAAAAGTTAAACTTTTGGTTTGAGAATTAAATTCTCTTTTGTTTTGTGGGAGCTTATAGAATGATCTCCTTTCTTTTCTTACCTAGAGTTTTTTTCTTTGAAGAGATCTTCTTTTCTTTCTGGAGAATTAAATTTTCTTCTCTTTTTTCTTTTCTGTATTCTCTCTCTGTTGTTGTATCCCTTTTTTTCCTTCTCTTTTTGGCTCCTATTTATAGGAAAAAGAAAAGAATCAGTTTGTTCAGTCAATCTCTCATTGAGAGATTTTGATTGATTTTATAACCAACACGATCTTTTAGATCACTCGGTGAATTTTATTCACCGTTGGATTTTAATCCAAAAGATATTTTATTTGTTGTTCCTAGGAAATTTTTAGGAAAATATTTTCTTGTATAGAATCTTTCTATAAATTGGTGATTTTTAATCACTGTTGGATTTTTAATCCAACGGTGCTCCCTTTTATAGAGTGCAATCTTTTTTGTTTGGAAAGATCTAGGGAAATATTTTTCCAATTAGGGTTTTTGATTTCCTTTTAATTAGAATTTAATTCTATTAGTTCAGAGGGTTTAGGAGTCTATCACGTGTTGGCATATGACCTTGCTGATTAAGCAATTAATTAGAATTTAATTCTATTGGTTCAGAGAGTTTAGGAGTCTATCACGTGTTGGCACGTGACTTCACCGATTAATCATTTAATTAGAATTTAATTCTATTAGTTCAGAGGGCTCAGAAACCCATCACGTGTTGGCACGTGACCCCACTGATACAATATTTAATTAGAATTTAATTCTATTAGTTCAGAGGGCTCAGAAACCCATCACGTGTTGGCACGTGACCCCACTGATTAAGCATTTGATTAGAATTTAATTCTATAAGTTCAGAGGGCTCAGGAACCCATCACGTGTTGGCACGTAACCCCACTGATTAAGCATTTCCAATTGTTTATTTTATTCAGCGCATATAGGCTTTGCCTGTAAAAGGTCACGTGTCTGCACGTGAGACCCGGTCACGTGTGGGCACGTGATCCCCCTTTGGGGGTTTTCCTTGCTACTTTATTTATATATTTTATTCAGTTCCCGTGAGGGAACAAATGCTTTTAATTCCTTTTAATTAGAATTTAATTCTATTAATTCAGTGGGTTCAAGAGCCCATCACGTGTGGGCATGTGACTTTATCAATTATGTATTCAGGCGTAGATAGAATCTGCCAATAAAAAATGTCACGTGTTTGCACGTAAGGCTTGGTCACGTGTGAGCACGTGATGCCCCATTTGGGGGGTTTTCTTGCTGCTTTATTTGTATTTTATTCAGTTCCCACGAGGGAACAGAGTATAGCCGTTTCTCCACGGGCCATCGACCACGTACACGGTCTGTGACAAAGGCTCAGGAGCAACAACAGCAAAAACTCCAGGAGATGCTAACGAAGATGGCCGCACTCACTGGGCCAAAAGAAAGCCCGGAAATATCGTCGGAGCAGCGTCAGGAGCAGAAAACCGATGCCGAATTCCTCCGAAGAATGCTCGAGAAGAAAGATAAAGAGGCCGCGGAACAAGCGGCTAATATAAAACAAATGGCGCTCTTGTTCCAAGATATGGTGAGCATGATAATCCAGCCGGACCCTCCCGCCGAAGATCCTCCGGTAATCATTGAAAACTACAGAAGGAAGACATCAAACCCTCTTTCGGCTTTGTCAGCAGCCAAAGAGGAGACGATCTCGAAAGCTGCGCTTGATGACTATATAGCTCAACAGATACGGGCTCATCATGCGAACGAAGTGGCTGGCCAAATCGTTAAGACAGGACGACCCTATCCTGGTTGGTACGATCAAATAAAGTACCCGCCGGGATACACGATCCCTAAATTCTACGTGTATAAAGGGACATGTAATCCGCCCCAGCACGTCGCTCAGTTCATGGCTCAGTGCGGTAATAGCAGGGGTGACGACAAACTACTGTTTTGCTAGTTTGTTCGCAGCTTGTTGGAGACAGTATTCGAATGGTACTCTGAGCTTTCGAATGACTCTGTCAAGACGTTTGCAGAGATGGAGTTGCTATTCAGCCAACGTTTCGCAAGCGCTAGCGAACGCACCCCGATCACGGCATTCATCAACGCCAGAGTGAAGCCGGGAGAAACCTGGGTTCAATATGCCATTCGGTGGTGGAACCTATGGTCAAAGTGCGAACAACGCATAGAGGAAGCTCCTGCTATGGGCATGTTCGTAGGAACCCTCGATCCTCAGGCGACCATATCCCAATTCATGATGTTTTTCAAGCCAACCACCTTCCAGGCCTTGATTGACAAGTTGGCCCAAATAGATCAGATGGGTCATAGACCGTCTTCGTAAAAAATGGAGCCTCGAAACGAAAAGGGGAAAGGGAAAGAGACCTTCGTCGCCAATGCTCAGCAGCAGCCCAGTGGTCCAAAACTAGCTGATCGCCAAAACGATAGACAACGATTCTTCAACGAAAAGGTAAACCACCCTTATTCATTTCCCCGGGATAAAACGAGGAGACTGTTCGAGCTGGCAATGCGCAACAGGTTCATCACCCTGCCGGATCCGAAACGCCCACTGCATCCCGGTGACGTCAACAGTCCCAACTATTGCCCCTACCATCGAATAATGGACCATCCAATCGAAGATTGCTTTGTTTTCAAAATCTGGATTGAGGACCAATACCAGCAAGGCAAATTCGAGTTGTCTGAAAACTGGAGAGTAAACCTGCCACAACCACATCCTCCGAAAAAGATGGACACGCCAGGAGCATCATGCTCATTAATAGAGGAAGCTCCATGAGAAGTTGTTCTTTCGGCAAAAACTAAAAGAATGCTGAAAGATCTCCAAGCATGTCTGGCGATTAGGTGGAAGATCCCGCTAGAACCTGAGATCGTTGAGGGAATGCTGAAACCGCGCCCGATGCCAAGAATTGGTAGCAATGGGCAAAACACCCAGGCCCAGCCGTCAAAGTCTTTAAAGAAAAAGAAGAAGGCTAAAAAGCCCGTCCAATCCGAAGACAGCTGTACAGGTTTGCGGAAATACATCGATGCACTGGAAGAATAACCAGAAGGCACAGACCCCAATCACGTTGGATGAATTCTTTAAGCATGTTCTTGAGAATGAAGCCGATGACGTTGATGAAGGAGACAATTCTTCATAAGAGACCGAGGATTATGTGGTAAGCAGCCACATGATCTCTCACTCATCAATAAATGGAAAAGAAGCCCCTGATACTGTAACACCCGAGCCTAATAATACTATTTCTATTACTAGTTGAGTGTTATACATTGCTCATTCCAATTATCCTGATTGTTTGGTGTTTATTGCTAAATTTTAACCGGTTAAGTCATTTCGGTACATAACAAATTTTAACACCTAAAATGAAATTAAAAATATCCATGTTGGCCTACTCGTCGCCACTAGTCGCGTGGTAGCGTCCGCGTGTCGAGATTTCTTCCCGTTCGGCTAAACGGGCAAGTTTGGACGGCTACGCACGCGTGCAAGTGTCCGACTTGGGGGCATGCATTTTAATCATAAAACACCTCATTTCAAAATTTGGAACTCGCTTAAAATCCTATAATTTGAATTTGAAACATTTGGGCGCAACCCGGGCGCGATTTGGAAATGTTTCGTTTAGCGCCGAAAAGCCCATTTAATTAAATAATCTAAAACGATTTAATATATATAATTCTGTTACAAAATAACGTTCAAATCTTTTCTTAAAATCTTTATTTTAAATTTCTTTTCGTTTGGCAGCCAATCACGAGGGGGCTTCACCCTCGTGGGCCCCACCGTAACCCTCTATCTCTCTCTTCTCAGTCTCTCTCTCTCTTCCTATTAATCCTCTCTCTCTCTCCGTCACCCTATCTCTATCTCTCTCTCTCTCATCCTAAAATCTTTCTCTCTCTATCCCTATAATATATACTGTTCCCTTCTTCCTCGTGCTGGCAGAAAGGAAAACCAACGCGAGAAACCATCGAAGAACCCTAGCTTCGCAGAACCCTCGCCGTCCCCGCTTGCCGTCGCCGCCGCAGCATCCCGTCGCCGCCGCAGCATCCTCGCCGGCTTCGCAACCGCCTCACCCCCCCACCAGGCCCTCTTCCTCCCTCCTTCCCGAGCCTGCAAACCCAACCCCCGACGCCACCACCTGCACGCAGATCTCGCCGTCGCCGCCGCCTCCCATCGCCGACAACGCCAGAGACTTCCTCCCTTCACCCTCGTCCCGACCTCCTCGTCTTTCCTCCTCCCCTTGCCGGACCACCACAGAACCCGAGCCCAACCCTAACACCAACCCTGTCACCGGGAAACAGTGCCGTCGACCCTCGCCGTCGTTGCCAGAGCCACCTCCGACCACCTCCTTCTCCCTCTGAACACCAGAGCAGGCCAGCACCCCCTCCACTCGCCGCACCACCCCTTTCCAGCGAACCCAGAAATTTCCAGCCTTCGCTGCCGCCGTCGCTGCCTCGCCAGCGCCCCCCATCGCCGTCGAACCCGTCGTGGTTGCCCCCTGGTTCTTCTCTGTAAGCATCTCTCTACCTTTCCTTTCCTTTTCCCTTCGCTGGTCGATCGTCGTCCATGTTTCGTATTTTGCTAATTCGTCGCCGTTTTGACATTTTGCCGGATTCCGGCCGTGCCGACGTTTGGACCCGACTCTCCAGCGAAGTACTCTGGTCCGTGTGGTCCCGCTGTTCGCTGTTTGGACTCGATCCGTGGCCGTGCATCCGTCTCGTGTTTTCCGCCGACGTTGCATTCGTGTTTTCCGGTTTGCGAAACCGTCGAGGCAAGATTTCTTGCTACATGCTACGTTAAACTAATTAAATATTTGACTCATAGAACTTGCTGTATTAACTAAGTATTGTTACTTGTCTCATTGGACGAAAGGTGATATGCATCATAATACTGCCATCTAAATCGTACTTTGCCACTATAACTTTAATAACAACTACCTGCTAATCATTTTGCTATTTAGAGGATGATAGTCGTACACTTATATCTTCATTACCTGCTGTTATTAATATTGCGCTACACTGTGATTATTGCACCCTAAGGGTGCTCGAACCTGCTAGTATAATACAACTGCATCATATTCATGTACCATTGTGATTAAGTGAACCGTTATTGTTAATTACTTTATTCTTGCTGCTGTTCAGTATTTGATTGTATACCTGTTGTGAGCACATACTCGATTGCACTACATATTGGCCTGGCCCTGCTACACATGACATATATATACATACCGACTCAACCTGTTGTACTACGACCTGACTGATTACCTGATCTCATGCCTAATGCCAACAAATCTGACTTGGGGTCCTCATGGACCATTCCTGTTGTCTATCCAGACAAACCTGACCTGTTACCTGATCCTGTGTTGGCATTAGTCCTCGATTACTGAATACCTGACCTGACATACATAACTTGGGGGTATGGGAAAATCAAAGGTGAAACCGACTTGTAACTCAACAGTTCGATACCTGTTCTGATCAGTCTTACGGGCTTGGCCAGCCCCGGAGTGATGATGCTGACATCACTCGCCCATCCTGCTACCTATTACTGCCTAGCGGCACGTCTTGGATTCAGCCCCGAGAATCTTGACCGTGGTCCCGGGCACGCACGGGATACTATTGAGTTACATCGACGAGTCACCAATTGATTTCAAAGACTTTAGAGTAGAAACCTGATAGGACAGTTTAGTTGCCACTGCACATTACCCTGCACTGTTATTTCATAGTACTGCTTTATTCATGTTCATCCCTGCATTGCTTATTACCATGTTCATATTATACTATTGATCGACATGACGCGCTGACGTCTGGGTTTTGCATGGCCCAGATTCCTTATCACTGTCGACGACCGAGCAGGAGTACTTCAGCCAGCAGGCTGATCTGTGAGTTCTGTAGTGGTTAGTTTACTTATTGCATTTTATTTCCCGGTGCGATCCCGCATTACGGGACGTACCTTTCTATTATTGTATTGGATCATTTGCTTCCGCACTTATTGTTTATTGACTCTTGTTATTATGGATTTGGACATGTGTTGGATTAGTTTATTTATCTTGTTCTTGATATCTCTACAACCGTAATATGACTGTGGATGGATACTTCCTACCCACAGGTAGCATGGTTGGCTATGTCACGTACCCAATCTTGCGTACTCTGGGAAGCGGGGCGTGACATGGTTCTTTTGGTATCAGAGCCATAGGTTAGTTGGGTTGATTCTTTTGTAGTTGGGTATTGTACCCGATACACGAATCAGAATACCCGTGATTAGGAAACATGTCCTGCCACCTTGACCGTTTTACCATTCCTGAATCACATTCTTCCTGATTATATCTTTTACGACGTGCAAACTTACTTTGCATGTCGACTCGGAAACCTGATTTCTTGTTATCCCTAGGACTTGGGCGACTTGGGTGGAGTTAAGTAATTGCGGCTATGATACCGCGGCATAGCTACAATGCGGTACTCTATTTAAGTATCTTGGAGTTCTAGCCTTGATCCACATTCAGAATCTATCATCATGCTAATGTTGGGTGTTTTGAGTTCAGGATTATGACAGGTAAGAAGTTGAAGACGTACCGGAGGCGTGTGAACGAAGCCGCCATGCTTGGAGTGATAAGAGGAATGCTGGAAATCAAAGAGACAGACTGAGCTGATCCAGCAACAGCAGATTCGTTTCAGGAAGGTTTGCAGATCGTTCAGCAGTCTGTAAACAACGATGGAACTAGACCAGTCGAACGAGTAAGGGCCGTAGCAGATTTCAGACTTTTGGGTCTGTCTACATTTACTGGTTTAAAGGAGCTGTTACCAGCCGAGCAGAGGTTAGTGACACGGAGAATTTGCTGATTGCGGCACCGATCCCAGAGGACGAGAGAGTTGTTGTGTGCGCTTTCAGCTAGTGGATTACGCCGAGAGTGATGGCTTGTGGGGGAGACCCGCTTGCCCAAGCCAATCAGTTGGGCTGTTTTCTCTAAAAGTTTCCTGGAGAAATTCTTCCCGCGGACTGCACGGGAGGAAATGAAAGAGAAGTTCATCGGACTAAGGCAGAATGGAGCGCCATGGACGCGCATGCAGCAGAATGGACGAGACTCAGAAGTCTCGCTAGACCTTTCGCAGCCAACAATGTAGACAGCAGTTGCGGTAAGGAAGCAGTTCTGTCGGGCCAGTCGAGTTTAGGGCTAGGCCGACAAACAGTGTTCTTGCAGCTATGGAAGTTGATAGTAATGAAGAGCCGGCAGTTGTTCGCGATTTTATGGACGTATTTGAAGATATATCGGGCTTACCGCCGAAGCGAGACGTGGAGTTCGCGATCGACCTTAGTCCTGGTGCAGTGCCGTATCAAAATCTTTTATCCGATGGCACCAGTGGAATTGGAAGAAGTTAAGAAACAGGTTGGTGAATTACTCGAGAAGGGTTGGATTCGAAGCAGCAACTCGCCTTGGGGAGCTCCAGTTCTTTTAGTAAAGAAGAAGGATGGCACGAGAAGGATGTGCATTGATTATCGAGAATTGAACCGGGTGACTATTAAGAACAAGTACCCGATCCCTCGCCTTGGAGAACTTTTGGGCAGCTTAGTGGCGCGAGGGTATTCTCGAAACTGGATTTGCGATCCGGATATCATCAGGTCCGAGTGAAAGCAGAAGATATTTGCAAGACGGCGTTTCGAACTCGGTATGGACACTACGAGTATCTAGTGATGCTCTTCAGAGTAACTAATGCGCCGGAAATATTCATGGATTTGATGAACAGAATCTTTTCGCCATTCTTGGACCAGTTTATTGTGGTATTCATTGACGATATTCTAGTGTACTCGAAGAGTCCGGAGGAACATGCTGAGCATTTAAAGATCGCACTGCAGACGCTGAGACAGGAGAAATTGTATGCGAAGATGAGTAAGTGCGAATTCTGGCTGGAAGAAGTGAAATTTCTGGGACATGTCGTGTCGGGCGATGGAATCGCCGTCGATCCCGAAAAGATTGCAGCAGTTCGAGATTGGCCAACTCCAAAGAATGTCGCGGAGATAAGAAGTTTTCTTGGACTCGCCGGATACTATAGAAGATTTGTGGAGAACTTCGCTCGCTTAGCAGAGCCGTTAACCAAGCTCACGCGCAAGGAGGTACCGTTTGTTTGGACGGATGGATGTGCATTGGCCTTCGAGACGTTGAAGCAGAAGTTGATAACCGCCCCGATCCTGACCGTACCAGATAATTAAGGAGGACTGGTGATTCACAGCGACGCATCTGGAAAAGGATTGGGACGTGTTTTGATGCAGAATGGGAAGGTCGTAGCTTACGCATCGAGACAACTGAAGACTCATGAGAAGAATTATCCGACTCATGACTTGGAGCTTGCGGCCGTGATCTTCGCTTTGAAGATTTGGAGACACTACCTTTTGGGCGAGAGAGTCGAAGTCTTTACAGATCACAAGAGTTTGAAGTATGTGTTCACTCAGAAGGAGTTGAACATGAGGCAACGCAGATGGTTGGAGCTGATGGCCGACTACGACCTTGATCTTAAGTACCATCCGGGAAAAGTTAACGTCGTGCCAGATGCGCTAAGTCGGTTACCAGCAATTCAGGTATTGACCGCACAAAGGGAGATCATTGCGGATTTTCGGAGATTTGATTTGGAGGTTGTGCTACCACATGCTACGGGACAGTTGATGCAGTTGCAAGTATAGTCGTCCTTAGTTGAGAAGATTAAAGCGGCACAATCGCGGGATCCTAGGCTGCAAAAGTTTCGAGAGCAGGTTGAAGCCGGACTACGAACCGATTTACTGATCCATGAAGATGGTTCGTTGAGGTATGGTAGCCGTGTGTGTGTGCCAAAAGGAGATGTGCGTGAAGAGCTTATGAAGGAGGCACACAGTTCAGCTTACTCTGTACATCCAGGAGGGACAAAGATGTACCGAGATATTCGACAGCACTTCTGGTGGGAAGGTATGAAACGGGAAATTGCTCGCTTCGTAGCTAAGTGCTTGGTGTGTCAGCAAGTCAAGGCTGAACACCAAAGGGTTGCTGGTTTGTTGCAACCACTTCCGATTCCTCAGTGGAAGTGGGAACATATAACCATGGATTTCGTGACGGCTTTACCGCGGAGTCCAAAGGGCAACAATGCAGTATGGGTGATTGTCGATCGGTTGACCAAGGCAGCTCACTTTATTCCTTTTCGGGTTGGTCAATCGACGGAGACTTTGGCAGAGCGGTACATGCAGGAGATTGTAAGATTGCATGGAGTACCGGTGAGCATCGTGTCCGACCGGGACACTCGGTTCTTGTCGCACTTCTAGAGGAGTTTACAAGAAAGTATGGGGACTCGATTGAAGTTTAGCACAGCTTATCATCCTCAGACTGATGGACAATCGGATCCAGACCCTTGAAGATATGTTGAGGGCTTGCATGTTAGACTTCAAAGGTTCTTGGGAGGATCATCTACACCTGGTGGAGTTTTCGTACAACAATAGCTTCCAAGCGACTATTCAGATGGCTCCGTTAGAAGCTTTATATGGTCGTAAGTGCCGTTCACCTGTTTGTTGGGATGATGCTGGTGAACGAAGGTTACTAGGACCAGATTTGGTGGTACAGACAGTCGAGAAGGTGAATTCAATCAGGAAGCATATGAAGGCAGCTCAAGACAGACAGAAAAGTTGGGCTGACACGTCAAGAAGACCTCTAGAGTTCGCCGTGGATGATTTGGTATTCCTGAAGATATCACCGACTAGAGGGGTGATTCGCTTTGGGAGTCGAAGAAAGCTTAGTTCTCGATTCGTTGGACCCTTCGAGATATTGGAGCGTGTTGGAGAGGTAGCGTACCGTTTGGCGTTACCACAGTCATTGGCAGGAGTGCACGATGTGTTTCATGTATCTCAACTACGGAGGTATGTCCGAGATGAGACTCACGTCTTGGATCATTCGGAGTTGACTGTACGGGAGGACCTAACTTTTGAGGAGCGACCAGATGAAATCAAGGATCGAAGAGAAAAGCTTCTTAAGAACAAGGTTATCCCTCTTGTGTTAGTTTCTTGGGGTAATCGATTGCATGGAGAATCCACTTGGGAGCGAGAAGACGAGATCCGACAGAAATTTCCTCACCTTTTCCCGTAGTTAGCTATCTTGTATTCTTGGAATTTCGAGGACGAAATTCTTTTTTGTAGTTGGGTATGATGTAACACCCGAGCCCAATAATACTATTTCTATTACTAGTTGAGTGTTATACATTGCTCATTCCAATTATCCTGATTGTTTGGTGTTTATTGCTAAATTTTAACCGGTTAAGTCATTTTGGTACATAACAAATTTTAACACCTAAAATGAAATTAAAAATATCCATGTTGGCCTACTCGTCGCCACTAGTCGCGTGGTAGCGTCCGCGTGTCGAGATTTCTTCCCGTTCGGCTAAACGGGCAAGTTTGGACGGCTACGCGCGCGTGCAAGTGTCCGACTTGGGGGCATGCATTTTAATCATAAAACACCTCATTTCAAAATTTGGAACTCGCTTAAAATCCTATAATTTGAATTTGAAACATTTGGGCGCAACCCGGGCGCGATTTGGAAATGTTTCGTTTAGCGCCGAAAAGCCCATTTAATTAAATAATCTAAAACGATTTAATATATATAATTCTGTTACAAAATAATGTTCAAATCTTTTCTTAAAATCTTTATTTTAAATTTCTTTTCGTTTGGCAGCCAATCACGAGGGGGCTTCACCCTCGTGGGCCCCACCGTAACCCTCTATCTCTCTCTTCTCAGTCTCTCTCTCTCTTCCTATTAATCCTCTCTCTCTCTCCGTCACCCTATCTCTATCTCTCTCTCTCTCATCCTAAAATCTTTCTCTCTCTATCCTTATAATATATACTGTTCCCTTCTTCCTCGTGCTGGCAGAAAGGAAAACCAACGCGAGAAACCATCGAAGAACCCTAGCTTCGCAGAACCCTCGCCGTCCCCGCTTGCCGTCGCCGCCGCAGCATCCTCGCCGGCCTCGCGACCGCCTCACCCCCTACCAGGCCCTCTTCCTCCCTCCTTCCCGAGCCTGCAAACCCAACCCCCGATGCCACCACCTGCACGCAGATCTCGCCGTCGCCGCCGCCTCCCATCGCCGACGACGCCAGAGACTTCCTCCCTTCACCCTCGTCCCGACCTCCTCGTCTTTCCTCCTCCCCTCGCCGGACCACCACAGAACCCGAGCCCAACCCTAACACCAACCCTGTCACCGGGAAACAGTGCCGTCGACCCTCGCCGTCGTTGCCAGAGCCACCTCTGACCACCTCCTTCTCCCCCTGAACACCAGAGCAGGCCAGCACCCCCTCCACTCGCCGCACCACCCCTTTCCAGCGAACCCAGAAATTTCCAGCCTTCGCTGCCGCCGTCGCTGCCTCGCCGGCGCCCCCCATCGCCGTCGAACCCGTCGTGATTGCCCCCTGGTTCTTCTCTGTAAGCATCTCTCTACCTTTCCCTTTCCTTTTCCCTTCGCTGGTCGATCGTCGTCCATGTTTCGTATTTTGCTAATTCGTCGCCGTTTTGACATTTTGCCGGATTCCGGCCGTGCCGACGTTTGGACCCGACTCTCCAGCGAAGTACTCTGGTCCATGTGGTCCCGCTGTTCGCTGTTTGGACTCGATCCGTGGCCGTGCATCCGTCTCGTGTTTTCCGCCGACGTTGCATTCGTGTTTTCCGGTTTGCGAAACCGTCGAGGCAAGATTTCTTGCTACATGCTACGTTAAACTAATTAAATATTTGACTCATAAAACTTGCTGTATTAACTAAGTATTGTTACTTGTCTCATTGGACGAAAGGTGATATGCATCATAATACTGCCATCTAAATCGTACTTTGCCACTATAACTTTAATAACAACTACCTGCTAATCATTTTGCTATTTAGAGGATGATAGTCGTACACTTATATCTTCATTACCTGCTGTTATTAATATTGCGCTACACTGTGATTATTGCACCCCAAGGGTGCTCGAACCTGCTAGTATAATACAACTGCATCATATTCATGTACCATTGTGATTAAGTGAACCGTTATTGTTAATTACTTTATTCTTGCTGCTGTTCAGTATTTGATTGTATACCTGTTGTGAGCACATACTCGATTGCACTACATATTGGCCTGGCCCTGCTACACATGACATATATATACATACCGACTCAACCTGTTGTACCACGACCTGACTGATTACCTGATCTCATGCCTAATGCCAACAAACCTGACTTGGGGTCCTCATGGACCATTCCTGTTGTCTATCCAGACAAACCTGACCTGTTACCTGATCCTATGTTGGCATTAGTCCTCGATTACTGAATACCTGACCTGACATACATAACTTGGGGGTATGGGGAAATCAAAGGTGAAACCGACTTGTAACTCAACAGTTCGATACCTGTTCTGATCAGTCTTACGGGCTTGGCCAGCCCCGGAGTGATGATGCTGACATCACTCGCCCATCCTGCTACCTATTACTGCCTAGCGGCACGTCTCGGATTCAGCCCCGAGAATCTTGACCGTGGTCCCGGGCACGCACGGGATACTATTGAGTTACATCGACGAGTCACCAATTGATTTCAAAGACTTTAGAGTAGAAACCTGATAGGACAGTTTAGTTGCCACTGCACATTACCCTGCACTGTTATTTCATAGTACTGCTTTATTCATGTTCATCCCTGCATTGCTTATTACCATGTTCATATTATACTATTGATCGACATGACGCGCTGACGTCTGGGTTTTGCATGGCCCAGATTCCTTATCACTGTCGACGACCGAGCAGGAGTACTTCAGCCAGCAGGCTGATCTGTGAGTTCTGTAGTGGTTAGTTTACTTATTGCATTTTATTTCCCGGTGCGATCCCGCATTACGGGACGTACCTTTCTATTATTGTATTGGATCATTTGCTTCCGCACTTATTGTTTATTGACTCTTGTTATTATGGATTTGGACATGTGTTGGATTAGTTTATTTATCTTGTTCTTGATATCTCTACAACCGTAATGTGACTGTGGATGGATACTTCCTACCCACAGGTAGCATGGTTGGCTATGTCACGTGCCCAATCTTGCGTACTCTGGGAAGCGGGGCGTGACAGATACAGAGAGACTGGGGGCAGATCCAGAACTGGAATCAAAATCCCTAGAGCCATCGGACGAATTAATTGACAGACTGCTGAGCGAAGCTTCAGAAAAGCAAATCTGACCGAGAGCGTGAAACGACTATATATGAAAGGGCCAAGCGTCGGAGTCACGTTGAAGAAGCTCCGGTATTGAAAATCCATAGAGTACCCCAACCGGATAGAAGCAATTCTGCCGCCAGCAAAAGCAGGTTTAAGACAAGGAAGCAACTCGCTAAAGCCCTGTCGATGGGAATGAAGTTGCCACCTTCCAAAGAAGACACTTCAGAAAATACGTTCCCCGACGGACTAGATGCACATCCAAACTACTGCTTATACCATCGGAGGATTACACACCCCACCGAAGAGTACATGGCCTTCAAAAACTGGTGGCAGTGGTATGTTGCCCACCGACAACAGTTCAAACGAATGAAGCGCAAAACTCGTTGAGAGCAGAGAAGCACGACAGATGGGCGTAAAAGAACCGCCGGCAACTGTCACATGGTTGATGCTGGGGGATCGCAATTTCTCACCTTCGGGAGCTATTCTGATGAAGAAATAGCCCTCGGCTCTCTCTTCAAAGAATCCACCTCAGGAAAAGAAGAAGAGACGAAGAACTGTGATAATATTCAGCTGCACAATTGTACGTTGCCCGAAAAGAATCTCGGACCTACAAACAAGGGATCAAACAAAAAAGATAAAGGGAAGGAAAAAGTCCCCGAGGATATCACCCTCGATGATGAGTCGTCGAAGAGCTCGCAGCCAAGGACCCGTCCAAGAAAAACAAGGTAGATTACAACGTTCTGGCACAGCTGAGGAAGATACCCTCGCAGCTAAGCATTCTCTATGCCCTTCTGCTATCTAAAGAGGTGAGAGATTCTTTGATCAAGGTACTACAAGAGCCCGAGCAGTTCCAAGCTTTCCTTGCCGAAGAAAAGATGAAGGACTAGCTGGAAGAAATGCACACAGCTGACATCATTTTCGGTGATGAAGATCTCCTCCTCGAAACGTGCGAGCATAACCGTCCCCTGTATGTCACCGGGTACTGCCATGATATCAAGATAGGGAAGATCTTAGTTGACAATGGGTCCTCTTTCAATCTCCTGAATGTGATGGTGCTAAAATAAATCTGCATGAGCGTTCAACACCTCGCTCGGGATAAAATCACTATCTCCGGATTCGACTCCCAGTCATCACGGACATTCGGATCTGTGATTCTGAAGTTATGCTTTGGGATGCTCGTCACTAACATCAAGTTTCATGTCATCGATGCCAAGACCTGCTACAATGCCTTGCTCGGCAGGCCTTGGTTACACGAATACAACATCATCCCTTCTACACAACATCAGTATATGAAGTATTTCAAAGATGGTCTCGAGTACACCGTGACGGGGTAGCTAAATCCATTCTCTGTAAATGAAGTCCGCAAATACGAGGATGCAAAGTATTTCCTGCCAGTCTTTGAAGACACAAAAGATGCCATAAACCAGAGAATAAGCAAAAAGCTATCACCACTATTCCGGTCTTTGGGAGCGATACCGAGGAGGTGGATGAGATAGTCTATTCAAGACCGGCCCAATGCAACAAATCGGGACCGTCTACCCATATTCTGGTCTTTGGCAGTGACTCTGAAGACGAGGTTGACGCGGTATTCTCGGTCCACCCATCAATGCAGGCCTTCACTCGAGATGATCAGAGTTTGCAAATCGCCATGGTTCCGCGGCAGCACTACAGAGAGCTTGATGCGCTAGAGACACATAGTGTGCAAGAGCTGCAAATATTCTATGTCCCTCCCAGGAAAAGAGGTGAAAAAGCGATCCTATTCTATCGATCCATGGAGACTAAAGTCGAAAGAGAAGTCTGGAATGGTGCCGATCTTGCGCTTGACAGAGTCCAACCTATTCGTCTGCCCAGATACTACACAGAAGGGTTGAAAAGGTTACTAAGACGCCAAGGCGTGCCTTTCAAACAAACTCCTCGACAAGCTCAGTTTTACAACAGGATTTGGAACATCCCCGGAACTCAGCGAAAATTGCCCAACGGAAAAATGGAAACGATCGGGCTTGGATATATCCAGTCCAAGAAACGGGAGCAGTCCTATGGTTGCCATGTCATAAAGGACCTTGATGAAGAAGAAGATGCTTTTTTAAAAGACGCCGACGATGAACCAGAACGAGGTCCTGCCATAAAAATGCCGAGTCCGTTGTTTAAAGAACGAATGGACAAGGTAGTATGGAAAGTGAGTCAAAAGGTTCGGAACGACCACAGCCGCGAAATGGCCATCTATGAGAAAGCCAGGATGCAACGTATCTTTCAGCAGGCCACGCGGGATGACGATGCCCTTCACCGTCTGCCCACCATGCATTCCCAAGGTAAGAAAAAGGCCCGACGCGAAGGCAAAAACAAGTTAAAGAACGGAAAAAACGTCCGACCATGGCGAAACAGGTCCAAGAAGACTCGCGATCAAGAAAAGGTCAACCGGAATCCGTCTCTTATGAAAAAAATAAGTCGAGCATATTCGTTCCCTTGAGACAAGACAAGGAGAATCTTCGACCTTGTCATCAAACATCAAATGATTACGCTCCCGGAGTCCAAGCACCCTGAACAATCAAACGAGGTCTGTCAGCCGGATTATTGTTCCTATCACCGAGCAATAGGTCATCCTCTTGAAGACCGCATCGCTTTTAAAAACTGGGTCGAAGACCAATATCAACTCGGCAGGTTCGCTCTATCCAACAGTTGGAGGGTATCCCCACAGCAAAAGCATATGCCAAAGGCAACGTATATGGCGGAGGTAAAACTAGATCAATATCGGTCCTGGAAACGATCTTGTACCTGCCACGCAGTAACGCTATCAGAAGAAGGAGTGTCCAAGAACGTGGATGACCTGTCCTGGTGCTTCGAAAATGAGGATGAAGAGGAATTGATCTCGGAATTTCCATCGGCGCCAAAAGAATTGGAGGATGGAATACATACTACTGCGGAGAAACCTAGGTAAAATCGACTTGGGAACGACAAACGACCCGAGGCCTACATTCGTCAGCGGGCTGCTGTCCGAAGAACAGGTAGCTATGCTAAAGGACCTACTCATGCAGTATAAAGACTGCTTCGCATTGAACTATTCCGAGATGCCCGGGCTAGATCCAGAGATAGCGGTGCATAAATTGGCGATATCTACAGACGTCAAGCCAGTCAAACAAGCACCAAGAAGGATACGGCTCGAACTTTAGATGAGCATCAACGCCGAGGTCAAGAAGTTAATCGAATCCGGCATCATCCAAGAAGTTCAGTACCCTGACTGGATCGCCAACATTGTTCCAGTAATGAAGAAAAATGGGACGGTGCGCATATGCGTGTATTTTCGGGACCTCAACAAAGTCTGTCCGAAGGATGACTTTCCCGTACCGGACATCGAGCTGATGATAGACAACACATCCACTCACGAAATCTTCTCCTTCATGGATGGCTCGTCACGGTACAATCAAATAAAGATGCATCCCGAAGACCAGAAGCATACCGCTTTCCGAACCCCTCTGGGCATATTCTGCTACAAAGTGACGCCTTTCGGTCTGAAGAACGCCGATGCTACCTATCAAAGGGCCATGACGAAGATCTTCGATGACCTCATACATGAAATCGTCGAATGCTATATCGACGACCTCATGGTGAAAAGTAAATCGCACGGGGAGCATTGGGAGCATCTGGAGATAGTGTTCCAGCGCCTTCAGAAATACAACCTGAAGATGAACCCTCTCAAATGCGCGTTCGGAGTTTCCTCGGGCAAATTCCTAGGATTCATCGTACGACACCGGGGTATCGAAATAGACCCATCAAAGAATAAGGCGATCATGGAAATGCCTCCGCCAAGAACTCTCAAGCAACTGCGGTCTCTACAGGGAAAGCTCGCATATATCCGGCGGTTCATAGCCAATCTCTCCGGAAAAAGCCGTCCCTACAGCCACCTGATGAAGAAGGGGACCCCTTTCATCTGGGATCGCAAATGCCAAAGCGCACTGGACGAAATCAAGCAATACCTGCAGAATCCTCCAGTACCGACAGCTCCGGTCAAGGGAAAGCCCCTCATCCTGTACACAACCGCTCTTGAAGGTTCATTAGGCGCGTTATGGGCATAGGAGAACAACCAAGGGAAAGAGAGATTCCTTTACTATTTGAGTCGAGTTCTCCTGGGGGCAGAAAATAATTACTCCCCTATCGAAAAACACTGCCTGACATTAATCTTCATGATAACGAAGCTTCGACACTGTGCTTTGGCGCATGAGGTCCATCTCATATCAAAAGTGGACCCTCTCAAATATTTGATGTCGAGAGCCGTACTAATGGGACGGCTCGCTAAATGGGCCTTACTCTTAATGGAATTCTCGATAACATACCGACCTCTCAAGGCAGTGAAAGGCCAGGCCATCGCCGACTTCCTCGCCGAACATCCGATACCTGCCGATTCAACCCTACATTACGAATTGCCAGACGAGCACGCGTTTGACATGATCGACAGGGTGAGAGGAGGGAGTGATACCTGATGGGAACTCTACTTTGATGGGGCATCTTCCATGAAGAAGAGAAAACACGCCACCCCTATAATCAAATCGGGGGTAGGCCTTATCTTCGTGACTCCACAAGGAGGGATAATGCGCTTTGCCTTTTTCTTGACAGAGCCGAGGACAAACAATGAAGCAGAATATGAAGCTTTGATAGTAGGTCTTGAGATCGTTGTCGACATGGGAATTGAAAACCTCCTTATATACGGAGACTCCTAGTTGGTCGTTAGTCAAGTAAGCGACGACTATCAAACATGCAAACCGGAGTTGGTAAAATATGGTGAAAGAGTGCAACAATTGCTGACTCAAATCCCTTCCTGCGCCCTGGAAAGCATACCGCGAGTGGAGAATAGCAAGGCAGTTGCATTAGCCAAACTCGCTAAAGAACTGGCTCACGAAAACTTCGATGACGTAAGAATCGTTGTACAAAGCCGTCAGGTTCTTGCACCAGCAGAAATATCTCCGGAGTCGTTTGAAGAAAAGAAAGCGACCAAGCAAACGACCTTACAAATGGAGGACCAAGAAAAGGTTAAGGATTGGAGAGAAGTCTTTATAGACTATTTTAAATCCCGTCAAACATATGAAAACGCATCCTCAAGACATCAGCTCATGAAACGAGCTCTGTCTCTCGCATTCGTCAACGATTCTCTGTATAAGATATCATTCGACTGTCTGTGGCTAAGATTCTTAGGATCAGAAGAAGCAAGGAGAGTCGTCCAAGAAACTCACAACGGACTCTACGGTTCTCATCAAGCCGGGCCAAAGATGAAGCTGAAGATCAAAAGGATGGGCTACTATTGGCCCACGATGATCCATGACTGCCTTGAATATGCAAAGCAGTGCCACTCGTCCCAAATTCACGGAGACTTCATCCACCGGCATCCAAACCCGCTACACCCAACATTGGCTAGTTGGCCGTTCGGGATGTGGGGAACCGACATAATTGGGCCCATAGAACTAGCATCGTCTAAAGGACATCGGTTCATACCGGCGACAACTGATTACTTCTCCAAGTGGGCAGAAGCAGTACCGCTAAGAGAAGTGAAGACGGAGAATATTCTCCATTTCTTCAGGACACACGTCATCTATCGGTTTGGCACTCCGCGACGGATTATCTCTGATAACGGGTCGGCCTACAGAAGTCACAGAATCAGTTGCTTCACACAATAGCATAATATAGACTGAAGATACTCTTCGGTCTACAATCCCCGAGCTAACTGTCTGGCTGAGGCTTTCAATAAGACCTTGACAAAGATCATGAAAAAGACAGTGTCCAAAAACAGAAGGGACGGGCACGAGAGACTGCATGAAGCTCTCTGGGCTTATCGGACCACGTTCAAGACGGCCACGAACACAACGCCATTCGCGTTGGTATTCGGCACAGAAGCGATACTCCCCCTGGAGATAGAGCCGCCCTCTCTACGAGTGGCGGTTTGGTACGAACTAACAGACGAAGAGAATGCTCATTTTCGGCTCGAGGAGCTCGACACCCTCGATGAAACTCGGCTCATGGCGTAGCAAAACTTGGAGGCTTACAAAGCGAAGATGACGCGCTCATACGAGAGATTGATTAGGCCGAGGACATTTCGCCAAGGCGAATTCATGCCAGTGGTCAAGAGACCTATGATCCCCAATCGTGCCAAACGTGGGAAGTTCGAGCCGAATTATGAGGGCCTATACATCATAGATAAGGTCTACCAAGGTGGGGCTTACTTGCTCATGAATTTTCATGGCGAAAAAACCTTCAGGCCAATAAATGGTCGGTTCTTGAAAAAATACTACGCCTGACCGAAACATCTGTAAACTACTACAAACCGCAGCATCTTAGGGTTGACGCAAAAAAAAAAAATTAAAAAAATTAAATAAAAAATAATAATAAAAAAAGGTACGTCCATAAGAGAGATAGGCACGTATGAAAACCCGAAAGGGCTCTATGAGTAAAAACAGTAAGGCTACCGGCGAGTTTATGAAAACCCGAAAGGATGCAATCTCGTTAAAAGACACTTGCAAGGTCCTCTCGACCTTGTAAGAAGAAAATACCCGGTGAGATCCTTACGACTCACAAGGGAGCAACACACTTAGGGATCCCCACGATTCCTAAGGAGAAGTTACACTTACGAGATCCTCACGACTCGTAAGGAGAATTCCCTTGTGAGACCCTCACGGCTCATATGATTCAAAAGCCTTAAGCTATAGGGATCTAAACCTGTTCTTAAGCCGTCATACACCCCAATATTGCCCTACAAGCGTTTCAATATTGACCCTTGTATACAATCCACAGGCACGAATAAACATTTTCCTAACAGAGTCCCACCAGCAATGAGGGATATCCTCACAGGGTGAACGACCCTTGTAAGTCCTCTCGACTTATAAGAGAAAACACTCTTATAAGATCCTTACGACTTATAAGAGAACATACAATTACGAACCCTCACGATTCTTAAGAAGAAAACGCACTTACGAGCTCCTCATGATTCATAACGAGAAACATTTTTATGAGACCTTTACGGCTCATAAAGTCAAAAACCTTAGTCGACAGGATCTTAACCCGGTTTACTAAGCCACCTTTGTTCGAAGCGACAAAGGAAAATAATGATTCGCTCCTGGCCATATCCCAGTTGTAGCGATACTGATGCCTAAATTGGTATCAAATTCCAAGTCTAAACCCGCGATAAAAATCAGCGAGCCAAAAATGCATATGAAACAGCTGAAATGATAGGGAAATTTGCAACAAAATCAGCAAGTAAAATATATGCATACAAAAATAGCCGAAATGATCGGGCAACTCGCAATAAAAAGCAACGAGTAAAAAGGAAAAAAACAGCCGAAATGATTGGGCACCGCGAAAAATAGCCGAAATGATTGGGCAATCGCGACTTTCGCGATACAAAAAGCTGAAATGATAAAGCATCGTGGAAAGAAAACAAAAAATACATATAAAATGAAACTTTTGCCCTGCAGGTAAGTCCATACTGACCCCTGTATACAATCCATGGGCATAAACGAAAAGGGAACCACATGTCCCAACAAACTCTATCAATGGGAGAATCAGGTCTCAGCGGCAATATCTGCATCCCAGAAGACCAGCAACGGCGTTCCTCTTCATGCCAGCAGGACACGGACGCGACACTACCAATCGGAGCCACGGCAAAGTCCCCAGTTCCAAGACTCTGCGGCTCACAGACAACCTAGAGTCAACCACCAACACCGTAGAAAACGGAGAAAGTCGATCACGACACCGTAGAAAATGGAGAAAGTCAACCCTGACACCGTAGAAAACGAAGAAAGTCGATCCCGACACCGTAGAAAATGGAGAAAGCCAACCATGACACCGTAGAAAATGGAGAAAGTCAACCCTAACACCGTAAAAAATAGAGAAAGTCGATCCCGACACCGTAGAAAATGGAGAAAGTCAACCCCGACACCATAGAAAACTTTTAAAGTCGATCCCGACGCCGTAGAATACGGAGAAAGTCAACCCCGACACCGTAGAAAACGGAGAAAGTTGATTGTTCCCCTTCGAATCACGGAGACGCGACCTCGCAGGTCCTTCTTGCCTGAAATTCGGGGCAGATGCTAATTGGTGCCATCCGTCCACCTCTCCGAAGATACCAAGTTGATTTATGGCACCATGTATCGAAAGTTTAAACGGATGCGGCCGATGTAGCAGACTTCGTCAGATTCACCCTCATTTGAGAGGTTTTTTGATTGTGGGGACACTCTTCCCTGCAGGCGCAAGCCCCTGCAGTTAATTACGCTACCGCATCGCGGTAACAACTTTCTCCTTCTCCATATGGTCACTTCGTATCGTGGGTGTTTGTTTTGTGTTTGGTTGCCTGTGGATTGTATAAGGAGACTAAGTTATGTTGTCGCCCGTAGGGCGTGGACTAGTCCAAATCCGTATCTTTCTTAGATTTGGGTTTGGGGGGTTTTGGGTTTAAGGATATGTTAGCCTCATTTGAGATTAAGATCAACTTAAACGTTTGTTAAGGATACGTTAGTCTAATTTTAGACTAAGATCAACTTAACAGGATCGTTTAGATCCAACAAAAGAGCAATCGGGCTCTATTGTTTAGTTTAATGACGTTGCGGTCGATAATTAGTTTAAGGACATTGCTGTCCAATGTTAGTTTTAAGACATCGCGGCCGAGGTTAAGGACATCATAGTCAATGAGTTTAAGGACCTCACAGTCCAGTGTTAGTTTTAAGACACCACGGTCGAGGTTAAGGACAACATAGTCCGTGGAGTTAAGGACTCCACAGTCCGACGTTAGTTTTAAGACATCACGGTCGAGGTTAAGGACATCATAGTCCATGAGTTTAAGGACCTCACAGTCCGATGTTAGTTTTAAGACATCACGGTCGAGGTTAAGGACATCATAGTCCATGAGTTTAAGGACCTCACAGTCCGTAGTAACGTGTGGTTGTCGGGACCCGTCACCTCTCTGACGACGTTGAAGGATTACAATGACAGATATCAGAGGAGTAAAGAGATGTACCCTCGAACCGGGTGTAAATTGATTGGAAGAGCAGATGAGCTCAGTTCGATTTAAATTGAGGACTTATGGCCAGAATTGGGCTAAGTCCAATTAAAAAAAAGTTTAACATTTTATTTTTGTTTTGGCCATTAGGCCTTTATTTGGGCTCTGCCCTTTTAATAATGCCAAGCATTGGGCTCTGACATTTTTTCTGGTATTGAATGCATAGCATTTATCAGGAACAAAGTGATGTTCTGACAGTACGCCACGTGGCACGTCAGGCACTTTGCGCCAATTAAAGAGCGCATTGCGCTAGCGCACATGAGGGCGACATGTGTCGCTTAGCGCTAAGCGCTAGTTTGTTAGCGCTCTGCGCTTTTAATTTATGAGCGCATTGCGCAAGTCTATTGGCGCGCCAGCGAGTGACACGTGGCACGCTTGGCGCTGAGCGCCAACCCAAGAGCGCAGCACGCTGTTTTCAGGAGCGCAAAGCGCAAGCTGTGTCTGCGGTTGACACGTGGCTTGTTTTGGCGCTGAGCGCCGGTTCAAGGAGCGCAAAAGTGCAGTTCAAGAGTGTAAAGCACTGTCCAATAACGCAAAGCGCATTTTGATCAATTTAAGATTAAAGAACAAGTTTATGTTCTTCTTAAAAGAGGCTTTGCCTCAAGATTCAAGAACTAAGTTCTCATTCTTATAAAAGGCTCTGCCTTTATATATCAGAAGATCTGTTGAAGTAAAAATACTTCTTTTTATGATTAGATCTTGATCTTTTCTTTTTATTCAAAGACCTTGGTCTTTTTTTTATAGATCTAAGATCTTTTTAGAAGAGGGTTCTTCTTTTATGAGATATTTTCATCTCTGTTCTTTTTAAGAATATAGTTCTTTTTTTTTACCTTGAGTATGAAGAAAACTCTTCTTTTCTTAAGAGCACGCTCTTTTTGGCAGAGGGTTTTTCTCTTCCTGTTCTGTATATTCTCTCCCTTTCTTGTATCTATCCTTTAGACTTGAAGTCTAGGATCCTTTATATAGGGCTAAATGATTTGTTAAATCAGTTTTAAGAGATTTTTCTCTGATTGATTTGGGAATATTTCCCACCGTTGGATCTTTGATCCTAAGGCTTCTGTTTTACAGAAGACAATCTTCTTGTTTTTAATAAGATTGAGAAATCTTTCTATGCAGAATTTGTTCTGTTTTGGTAATTCATTATTTACCATTGGATCATTGATCCAGCGGTGCTTAAAGCACAATCTTGTTATTTGGAAATTTTTGAGAAATCTTTCCTTAACAGAATTTAATTCTGGTTAATTAATGATTTATCATCATTATTAGATCCTTTGATCCAACGGTGAGAATTTTTAATTCCAGCGCTGGCGCACCTACGTTAGACACGTGGTGCGTAGCGCGGAGCGCAACGCAACTGCGCTAGCGCACTCGTGCTTGACACGTGGCGCGCAGCGCAGAGCGCTGGATCTGAAGCGTTGCTTCAACAGAGGTGTCTTTTCGCCTTCCTTTTTAAGTCAAACTTATATTCCCTAAAATCTTTCATTTCCCGAATCTTGAAAATAGTTCTATTGTGCACAAAATTTTCTGTGCCTAATCTTTATAACTCGAAGCAAAGCTTCTTTCTTTTCTCATCTCCAAAGAATCCTCTCAACTATGGCTTGTAACCGCCCTCATGCTCGTAGACAGCCGTGGGAAGTGCCCGTTCAGGACCTTATTCCTCGTTTTGCTGCGCGTTTGGTGGATCCTTCTCTCACGGATGAGCAATGTGACGCTGCACTGCACGATCTTTTGACTCGTGTGGGGTCTCCCCTTCCCCCACACTCTATTTGGCTTCGGATAATCCTTGCATCTGTGCTCGCCGATATTCCCACTCCTCCAGCAGAGATGTCTTCGGCAGTGCTCGATACTGCCGACAAGATTAAGTGCTTCTTCGAGGCGCACTTGATCACTCAAGCCCTGAGGGATTGCTCCATCCACTTGCTGAGCCACATACGGGCTCGTCGGGTTGTCATCACCACTTTCTCTGAGGAGTGCGGCGCCGATCGTTGGATGGCTACCCTTCGGGAGGATCGCCGCTTTGACATGGTGGAGAAGACGGAAAGGGAACTGGATAATCTCCTTTTTAGCTTTGTGAACCCCTGTCCTTTTGATCCCATGTTTGGTGATCTTTTTTAAATGTAATAATAATAATAATAATAATAATAATAATAATAATAATAATAAAAAGATATTTTAATTTAGTATTTAATTATCTGTTAAGTGTTCTCTTGTTTTTAATTCTTTGTTATTCCTCTGTAAGATGTTTATGCGTTGCATATTTTAATTCGCTATAATCATATGCAAGTAATTCTTGTAAGGATGTAGCGCATCTGGCGCCTAGCACTCTCGTGCTTTGCACGTGGGCGCCGTATAAGAGTCTTTGACTCTTATTGTAAGCGCATCTGATGTTAGTATCTTTCATGAAGTGTTGCTTCGCTTTCCAATCTTGGAAACAGAGCTTTGCTCTAATTTGGAGTACGCAGCGCAATTGCGCTAGCGCATTCGTATTTTGATACGTGGCGCGCAGCCCGCTTAGTGCTAGCACACTCGTGCTCGACAGCGCAGAGCGCAGCGCAACTACGCCAGCGCACCAGTGTTAGACACGTGGCGAGCAGCGCAGCGCGCAGTGCAACTGCGCCAGCGCACTTTTGTTAGACACGTGGCGCGCAGCGCCTGGAGCAGAACCTGAAGCATTGCTTCAATTATGGCCCTTTAGAATTTCCATACAGAGCCTTGCTCTGATTGGGGAAAGGAATCGTCGCTTCATTTCCAGTCTTGGAATTTGAACAGAGCTTTGCTCTGATTGGGGAAAAATGCCCCCCATCGTTGCGCTTACGTGGCCCAAATGTGAGGGCGGCGGCGGCAGCATCTCAGTTGTTGGATCAACTTTTGGGGAGTTGAAACGGCTCTCAATGCCTATAAATAGGACCTTTGGTCTCTTAGATGATTTTCATCCTCTTTCTTGAGAATTTTCTCTGATTCAGAGTATTGCTCTTCAGTTTTAAGAACTTTTCAAGAGTAAAACTTTTTCAAAACTTAGGTATGGTTTAAAACTTTTAATAAACCAGGGTTTTACCCATTAACAGAGCTTTGCTCTTTATAGATCTTTGATCTAAAGAGAACCCTTTTAGGGTTCTATTAATAGAGCTCTTTAAAAGGATTTTATTTATAATTTCTTACTTCATTAATGGAGCTTTGCTCGTTTCAAATCATATAAAAGAACTCTTAATTGTTTTTCCTGGATCTTGAAGATTAAAGATGGAATTTTATTTTTGATGAATTATATCATCTTTCCAGAGCAAAGCTCTCAGTGTTCTCGGGGGATTTCTTTAAATTCCCTTCATAACTGATTTTGACAGGTGTCACTCCCGTCTGCAGTGCATTGCTCTCGAGGAGTTTAATTCCATGTGCCTGTTTTGAATAAGAAATTGTTAATCTTTTGCTAATTCTCATTTACAGGAGTAATGGATGCCTACATGTATGATCTCGACGAGATTATCTCTTACGGAGACATCCGCTCACTCGGCCGTTCTCAGAATCGAGAATTCACAAACGCCGAGTGTGCCGAAATTATGAGTCGCTTTGACGTATACAATGGTCAATTGCTTCCTTGGCGTTCCCCTCTCCTGAAGCTTATTTTGGGAGCGATCTGGGAAGCGCTCCCTGTATTCTGTACCGGCGTGCTGCTTAGAGCATTGGATGCCGCTGAGGATAAGGTGCACTCGGTGTATCTGATGAGCCTAATATCAAAGAGACAGCGAGACAATCTTATCGATCTCCTACACCAGGCTTTTCAACAGTCTGCCATACTTGCTGCCTATCGGAGGGTGGAGGACATCCGTGGGGATTCCGACGCTTGCGATCACGAAAGAAAGCATACCAGGATGGTTCTCCAGGCCTGGAAAACTCTGGACAAAGTCACTTTTGAGTTCCTCAATCCATGCCCAGGGTCTGAGGTTTTGCCATTGTAACCATCTCGATAATGTTTTTGTTTACTGTTTTTATAATTGTAAGAACTTTTTCACAGTATGAATGGCAAATTTTTCATTTCAGCGTGTTTTATTTTATGTATTTTGCACATGCCTGAATGAGTATGCCTCAGACGCTTAATTAAATGCAAATCAGATATTCTTTCTGTCGCTTTCTTCTCCTTGCCGTGTTGCTGTCATGTGATTTTAGCAAGTGCGGTCTGTAGATAGCATATAGCTGTCAATCTTGTGCTCTTTGCAGAGTGGCAATGGCTTAGAAAACAGGGTTAGGATCTGTCACCTAAGACTTTTCCACTTTATGAGCCGTGAGGGTCTCATAAAGAATTTTCTCCCTACCAGTCGAGAGGATCCCGTAGGTGTAATTTCTCCTTAAGAATCATGAGGATTCCTAAGTGTGTTTTCTCTTGAAAGTCATAAGGAGCTCACAAGAGAATTTACTTCCTTGCGACGTGAGGATCCGCAAGTAATGGGTAAAATTGTCTTTATCCGCATTTCACAGAGTTAAGGGTTGCTCTGGATGCTTCCCACGGGTTCACTGCCGTGTTTGGCGAGGACCAGGCTCCGCTCTGAACGTTTTCCAGGGTATCGTAGTTTAAAGACATCGCGGTCAAGATTAAGGACATCATAGTCCGTGGTTTTAAGGACTCCACAGTCCGTTGTTAGTTTTAAGACATCACGGTCGAGGTTAAGGACATCATAGTCCATGAGTTTAAGGACCTCACAGTCCGATGTTAGTTTTAAGACATCACGGTCGAGGTTAAGGACCTCATAGTCCGTGGATTTAGGGACTCCACAGTCCAATATTAGTTTTAAGACATTTCGGTCGAGGTTAAGGACATCATAGTCCATGAGTTTAAGGACCTCACAGTCCAATGTTAGTTTTAAGACGTCATGGTCGAGGTTAAGGACGTCATAGTCCATGAGTTTAAGGACCTCACAGTCCAATGTTAGTTTTAAGACATCACGGTCGAGGTTAAGGACGTCATAGTCCATGGATTTAAGGACTCCACAATCCAATATTATGTGTGGTCGTCGGGACCCGTCACCTCTTTGAAGACGTTGAAGAATTATAACGACAAATATCAAAGGAGTGAACAGATGTACCCTTGAACCAAGGTAAAATTATTTTAAGGACATTACGGTCCATTGTTAGTTTTAAGACATCACGGTCGAGGTTAAGGACATCATAGTCCGTGGTTTTAAGGACTCCACAGCCGTTGTTAGTTTTAAGACATCACGGTCGAGGTTAAGGACATCATAGTCCGTGGTTTTAAGGACTCCACAGTCCGTTGTTAGTTTTAAGACATCACGGTCGAGGTTAAGGACATCATAGTCCGTGGTTTTAAGGACTCCACAGTCCGTTGTTAGTTTTAAGACATCACGGTCGAGGTTAAGGACATCATAGTCCATGAGTTTAAGGACCTCACAGTCCGATGTTAGTTTTAAGACATCACGATCGAGATTAAGGACATCATAGTCCGTGGATTTAGGGACTCCACAGTCCAATGTTAGTTTTAAGACATTGCGGTCGAGGTTAAGGACATCATAGTCCATGAGTTTAAGGACCTCACAGTCCAATGTTAGTTTTAAGACGTCACGGTCGAGGTTAAGGACGTCATAGTCCATGAGTTTAAGGACCTCACAGTCAAATGTTAGTTTTAAGACATCACGGTCGAGGTTAAGGACGTCATAGTCCGTGGATTTAAGGACTCCACAATCCAATATTATGTGTAGTCGTCGGGACCCGTCACCTCTTTGAAGACGTTGAAGAATTACAACGACAAATATCAGAGGAGTGAAGTGATGCACCCTTGAACCAAGCTAAAATTATTTTAAGGACATTACGGTCCATTGTTAGTTTTAAGACATCACGGTCGAGGTTAAGGACATCATAGTTCATGGTTTTAAGGACTCCACAGTCCGTTGTTAGTTTTAAGACATCACGGTCGAGGTTAAGGACATCATAGTCCGTGGTTTTAAGGACTCCACAGTCCGTTGTTAGTTTTAAGACATCACGGTCGAGGTTAAAGACATCATAGTCCATGGTTTTAAGAACTCCACAGTCCGTTGTTAGTTTTAAAACATCACGGTCGAGGTTAAGGACATCATAGTCCATGAGTTTAAGGACCTCACAGTCCGATGTTAGTTTTAAGACATCACGGTCGAGGTTAAGGACATCATAGTCCGTGGATTTAGGGACTCCACAGTCCAATGTTAGTTTTAAGATATTGCGGTCGAGGTTAAGGACATCATAGTCCATGAGTTTAAGGACCCCATAGTCCAATGTTAGTTTTAAGACATCACGGTCGAGGTTAAGGACATCATAGTCCGTGAGTTTAAGGACCTCACAGTCCGATGTTAGTTTTAAGACGTCACGGTCGAGGTTAAGGACGTCATAGTCCATGAGTTTAAGGACCTCACAGTCCAATGTTTGCTCTGGATGCTTCACACGGGTTCACTGCCGTGCTCGGCGAGGACCAGGCTCCGCTCTGGATGCTTCACATGGGTTCACTGCCGTGCTCTGCGAGGACCAGAATCCGCTCTGGACGTTTTCCTCGGGGTCAGAAGTGACATAATCCGCGTTCCACGTAGCCAGGAATTTTGCTCTAGATGCTTCCCATGGGTTCACTACCGTGTTCGGAGAGGACTAGGCTCCGCTCTGGATGCTTCACACGGGTTCACTACCGTGTTCTGCGAGGACCAGGATCCGATCTGGACATTTTCCATGGGGTCAGAAGTGACATAATCCGCGTTCTACGTAGCCAGGAATTTTGCTCTAGATGCTTCCCACGGGTTCACTGCCGTGTTCGGCGAGGACTAGGCTCCGCTCTGGATGCTTCACACGGGTTCACTGTCGTGCTCTGCGAGGACCAGGATCCGCTCTGGACGTTTTCCACGGGGTCAGAAGTGACATAATCCGTGTTCCACGTAGCCAGGAATTTTTCTCTAGATGCTTCCCACGGGTTCACTGCCGTGTTCGGCGAGGACTAGGCTCTGCTCTGGATGCTTCACACGGGTTCACTGCCGTGCTCTGTGAGGACCAGGATCCGCTCTGGACGTTTTCCACGGTGTCAGAAGTGACATAATCCGCGTTCCACGTAGCCAGAAATTTTTCTCTAGATGCTTCCCACGGGTTCACTACCGTGTTCGGCGAGGACTAGGCTCCGCTCTGGATGCTTCATACGGGTTCACTGCCGTGCTCTGCGAGGACCAGGATCCGCTCTGGACGTTTCCCACGGGGTTAGGAGTGATATTATCCGCGTTCCACGTGACCGGGAAGGGTTGACTTTATCCGCATTTCACGGAGTCAGAGTTTGACTCTCGGTCATCTGTACACCGCCGAGTCATGGAACTGGGAGTTGCCGCTGTTCCGCTTTGCTTGATGTTATGTCTGCTGTAATGAGACGAATGTTGAGATGCTCTCCAGGCTATCTGTGAACCGTCGAGATTTGGCTTCTTCTTCTGATGAAACCTGGGGAGAAGGAGTGTGATTCCTTTTTTGTTTGCGCCCCTGGATTATATACATGGATTGATGTAATATCCTCTGTAGGGCATAAGTTTCATTCACTTTTTTTTATTTCTTTCCGCGATACTCTATCATTTCAGCTTTTACATCGCGAAGGTTGCGATTGCCCAATCATTTCGGCTATTTTTCACGGTGCCCAATCATTTCGACTATTTTTCATGCATACATTTTTACTTGCTGATTTTGTTGCAAGTTGCCCCATCATTTCGGCTATTTCGTATGCATGTGTGGCTCGCCAGCTTTTTGCCGCGAGCTTGGGATTAGACACCGATTTCGGCATCAGCACCGCTACAACTGGAATATTGCCAGGAGCGAATCATCATTTTCCTCTGTCGATATCGAACAAAGGTGGCTTAGCGAACAGGGTTAGGATCCTGTCGACTAAGGCTTTCGACTTCATGAGCCGTAAGGGTCTCATAAAGGCATTTCTCCCTGCGAGTCGTAAGGATCTCGTAGGTGCGTTTCTCCTTAGGAATCGTGAGGACTCCTAAGTGTATGTTCTCTTATAAGTCGTAAGGATCTTGCAAGAGAGTTTTCTCCTTATAAATCGAGAGGATACGAACATATCCATAATCACGGATGGGACTTTGTTAGGGAAATGTTTATTCGCGCCCGTGGATTGTATACAAGGGTCGGTGTTGCACCGCTTGTAGGGCAGTATCGGAGGTTGTGGGGTTTGCTTAAGAACAGGTTCAAGTCTCTGTAGCTTAAGACTTTTAAACCTTATGAGCCGTGAGGATCCCATAAGAGGATTCTCCTTACGAGTCTTGAGGATCTCGCAAGTGTAATTTCTCCTTAGGAATCGTGGGGATCCCTAAGTGTGTTGCTCCCTTGTGAGTCGTAATGATCTCACGCAGGTGGTTTCTCCTTACAAAGTCGAGAGGACCTTGCCAGTGTCTTTTAACGAAATTGCGCCCTTTCAGGTTTTCAAAAAACTCGCTGGTAGCCCTGCTGTTTTTACTCACGGAGCCCTTTCGGGTTTTCATCCGTGCCCTTTTTGCTTGTGGACATACCGTTTTTTATTCTAACGAGATTGCGCCCTTTCGGGTTTTCACAAGACTCGCCGGTAGCCCTGCTGTTTTTACTCACGGAGCCCTTTTGGGTTTTCATCCGTGCCCATTCTGCTTATGGACATACCGTTTTTTTATTCTTTTTTTTTATTCTAACGAGGTTGCGCCCTTTCGTGTTTTCATAAAACTCGCCGGTAGCCCTGCTGTTTTTACTCACGGAGCCCTTTCGGGTTTTCATCCTTGCCCATTTTGCTTATGGACATACCGTTTTCTTTTTTCTCTTTTTTTTAATTCTTTTTTTTAATATATCAACTTTGGGACGCTGCAATCCACCGTAGTTTATCGACATCTCAGTCAACGGCTAGTTTTAGGACATAGTGGTCCATTGGTAGTTTAAGGACGTTTCGGTCCGTCGTTAGTTTAAGGACGTTTCGGTCCACCGTTAGTTTAAGGACGTTTCGGTCCGCTGTTAAGTAAGCCGGTTACTACTTATAGAGTTTGGGCTTAGGAAGATAGCGAGCGGACATAGTCGTCATCATCTATCGTTGACCTAGGCCGTGACTCGTCAAGCGTAGTACTTCTTCAGGAAGCGACCGTTTATTGGCCTGAAAGGTCTTTCACCATGCATGTCCAGGAGTAGATAGGCGCCACCCTAGTAGACCTTGTCTATGATGTACGGGCTTTCATAATTCGGCTCAAATTTCCCTCGTTTAGCACGATTGGGGATCATAGGTCTTTTGACCACTAGCACGAGTTCGCCTTGGTGGAATGTCCTTGGCCTGGTCAATCTTTCATATGAGCGCGTCATCTTTGCTTTATAAGCCTCTAAACTTTGTTGTGCTATGAGCCGGGTTTCATCAAGGGCATCGAGCTACTCGAGGCGAAGGTGAGCGTTCTCTTCGTCCGTCAGCTTATAATGGACTGCCACTCGTAGAGAGGGTAGCTCTATCTCGAGGGGGAGTACCGCTTCTGTACCGAATACCAATGCATATGGAGTTATGTTCATGGCCGTTTTAAACGTAGTTCGATACGCCCAGAGAGCTTCATGCAGTCTCTCATGCCAGTCCTTCTTATTTCGGGACACCGTCTTCTTCATGATCTTTGTCAAGGTCTTATTGAAAGCCTCAGCTAGACCGTTAGCTCTGGGATTATAAACTGAGGAGTATCTCCAGTCTATGTTGTGCTGTTGTGTGAAGCGGCTGATCTTGTGGCTTCTGTAGGCTGGCCCGTTATCGGAGATGATCCGTCTCGGAGTTCCAAACCGATAGATGACTTGCGTCTTGAAGAAATGGAGGATATTCTCCGTCTTTACTTCCCTCAGCGGTACTGCTTCTGCCCATTTGGAGAAGTAATCATTCGTCGCCAAAATGAATCGATGTCTTCTGGACGATGCTGGCTCGATGGGGCCGATTATGTCAGTTCCCCACATTTCGAACGGCCAGCTAGCCACTGTCGGGTGTAGTGGATTTGGATGCTGGTGGATGAAGTCCCCATAGATCTGGCATGAGTGGCATTGCTTCGCATATTCGAGGCAATCCTGAATCATTGTGGGCCAGTAGTAGCCCATCCGTTTAATCTTCAACTTCATCTTCGGGCCTGCTTGGTGAGAACCTCAGAGTCCGTCGTGAACTTCTTGGACGACTCTTTTCGCCTCTTCAGGTCCCAGGAATCTCAACCACAGAGAATCAAACGACCTCTTGTATAGAGTATCATTGACGAAGGCGAAAGATAGGGCTCGCTTCATGAGCTGATGTTTTGAGGACGCATCTTCAGGCGTTCGACGGGATTTGAAGTAGTCTATAAAGACTTCTCTCCAATCCTCAACCATTTCTTAGTCTTTTATTTGCAGGGCCGTCTGCTTGGTCGCTTCCTTTTCTTCGGATGACTCCGGAGATACTTCCTCCGGTGCGAGAACCTGACGGCTTTGCACAACGATCCTCACGTCATCGAGGTTCTCATCGGCTAATTCTTTAGCAAGCTTGGCTAATGCATCCGCTTTGCTATTTTCCGCACGCAGTATGCTTTCCAAGGTGTGGGAAGGTATTTGGGTCAGCAGCTGCTGTACTTTCTCGCCGTACTTCACCAACTCTGGTTTGCACGTTTGATAGTCGCCGTTTACGTGGCTGACGACCAGTTGGGAGTCTCTGTATATGAGGAGGTTTTCAATTCCAATGTCGATGGCGATCTCGAGGCCTGCTATCAAAGCTTCATATTCGGTTTCATTGTTCGTCTTCGGCTTTGTCAAGGAGAAGACGAAGGGCATTATCCCTCCTTGTGGGGTCACGAAGATAAGGCTTACCCCTGATTTGATTATAGGCGCGTTCTGTTTGCGCTTCTTCATGGAAGACGCTCCATCAAAATAAAGTTCCCACCGGATATCACCACCGTCGATCGCATCAAACGCATGTTCGTCCGGCAGTTCGCAATTCAAAAGGGAATCGGCCGGTATCGGATGTTCAGCGAGGAAATCAGCGATGGCCTGTCCATTCACTGCCTTAAGAGGCTGATAGGTTATTGAGAACTCCATCAAGAGCAAGGCCCATTTAGTGAGCCGACCCGTCAGTATGGCCTTTGACATCAAATATTTGTGGGGATCCACCTTCGATATGAGACGGACTTCATCCGCCAATGTGTAGTGCCTGAGTTTCGTTATCACGAAGATCAACGCCAGACAGTGTTTTTCGATGGGAGAATAATTGCTTTCTTCCCCCAGTAGAACTCGACTCAGGTAGTAGAGAGCTCTTTCTTTCCCTTGGTTGTTCTCTTGTGCCCACAGTGCGCCTAAGGAACCTTCGAGGGCGGTTGTATAAAGAACGAGAGGCTTTCCCTTGACCGGAGCAGCCAGCACTGGCGGGTTCTGCAGATACTGCTTGATTTCGTCCAGTGCGCCTTAGCATTTGTGATCCCAGACGAACGAGGTTCCCTTCTTCATCAGGTGACTATGAGGACGGCACTTGCCAGAGAGATTGGCTATAAATCGCCGGATATAAGCGAGCTTCCCTTGGAGAGACCGCACTTGTTTGAGAGTCCTTGGCAGAGGCATTTCTATAATCGCTTTGATCTTTGATGGATCTATCTCGATACCTCGGTGTTGGACGATGAATGCTAGGAATTTTCCCGAGGAGACCCCGAACGCGCACTTGAGAGGGTTCATCTTCAAATTGTATTGCCGAAGGCGCTGAAACACAATCTTCAGATGCTCGAGATGTTCCTCGTATGATTTGCTTTTAACCACGAGGTCGTCGATATAACATTCGATGATTTCATGTATGAGGTCATCGAAGATCTTCGTCATGGCCCTCTGATAGGTGGCACCGGCGTTTTTTAGACCGAAGGGCATCACCTTATAGCAGAATATACCCAAAGGGGTCCGGAAAGCGGTGTGCTTCTGGTCTTCGGGATGCATTTTTATCTGATTGTATCCTGACGAGCCGTCCATGAAGGAGAAAACCTCATGGTGGACGTATTGTCAATCATTAGCTCGGTGACTGGTATTGGGAAGTCGTCCTTCGGGCAAGCTTTATTGAGATCCCGAAAATCCACACATATGCATAGTGTCCCGTTTTTCTTGATCACTGGGACAATGTTGGCGATCCAGTCAGGGTACTGGACCTCTTAGATGAAGCCGGAGTCGATAAGCTTCTTGACCTCGGCGTTAATGCCCATCTCAAGCTCGAGCCGCATTCTTCTTGTTGCTTGTTTGATTGGCTTTACGTCCGGGGATATAGCCAGTTTGTGGACAACAATCTCTGGATCTAGTCCTGGTATCTCGGAATAGTTCCATGCGAAGCAATCTTTATGTTGCATAAGCACGTCTTTTAGTGTAGCCACCTTTTCTTCAGACAACAGCTCACTGACGAACGTCGGCCGCGGGTCATTTGTCGTCCCCAAATCAATTTTCTTGAGGTTATCTGCAGTGGTATGTATTCCATCTTCCAGCTCTTTTGGCGCCGGTGGAAACTCTGAGATTATCTCGTCATCATTGTTTTCGAAGCACCAGGGGAGTTCATCTATATTCTCGGGCTCTTCTTTTGATAGTGTTATCATATGACAAGTACGAGCTCGCTTCCAAGACCTATGTGGCTCTGGGTCTACCCTCGTGGATTTGGGTTCATGCTTCTGCGGCGGAGTTATTCTCCAACTGTTGGATAGAGCGAACTTGCCGAGCTGATATTGGTCTTCGACCCAGTTCTTGAAGGTGAAGCAGTCTTCGAGAGGATGCCCTATCGCTCGGTGATAAGAGCAATAGTCTGGGTGAGAGACTTTGCCTGCATGCTCAAGATGCTTGGACTCCGGAAGTGTAAGCATTTGATGTCTTATGGCAAGATCAAGTATCTTCTTTGTCTTGTCTTGAGGAAAAGAGTATGCTCGACTCATCTTCTTTACAAGGGACAAATCCGGACCGCTCGATTCCCAATCGCGTGACTTCTTGGTCCCGCTTTGTCGCCGTCGAACGCCTTTTCCGCTCTTTGACTCGTTTCTGCCTCTGCGTCGGGCCTTTTGTACAACAAGTTGACAGGGAAGGGCATTTTCATCTTTCGCAGCCTGTTGAAGAAGGCGTTGCGTCCTGGCTTTCTCGTAGATGGCCATTTCGCGATTATGGTCTTGAACTTTTTGACCAGCTTCCCTTATAAGCTTGTCCATTTGTTCTTCCAACGACGGACTGGGAATTTTTATGGCGGGAGCTTTTTCTGATTCAAGGCTAGTATTCTCCAATTGAGCATCCCCTTCTTCATCAAAGTCATGTACGACGTAGCAGTCGCGGAGTAGCTCCCGTTTCTTGGACCAAACATATCCAAGCCCGATCGTTTCCATTCTCCCATTGGGCAACTTGCGCTGAGTTCCGGGAACGTTCCAGATCCTGTCATAGAACTTAGCTTTTCGAGCGGTCTGTTCGAAGGGTATCCCTTGGCGCTTCAATAACCTTTTCGAGCCTTCTGTGTAATATCTAGGCAGACGGATGGGCTGGAGCTTGTCAAGTGTAGAATCCGCGCTGTGCCAGATTTCTTTTTCCACTTTGGTTTCCGTGGAGCGGTAGAATAGGATCGCCTTTTCGCCTTCTCGCCTGGGAGGGACGTAAAATGTTTGTAGCTCTTGGACACCATAAGCTTCAAGTGCGTCGAGATCTTTGTAATGCTCCAGCGGAATCATGGTAATTTGCAAACTCTGATTATCACCAGCGAATGCTTGTATTGGTGGCCGAGTGGAGAATATAGCATGGACCTCATCTTCCGAATCGCTGCCAAAGATCAACATAGGAGCGGACGGTCCTGGCTCGTTGTACTGGGGCGGGCCTGGATAAACTATCTCTTCCTCTTTCTCTGTATCACTCCCGAAGACAGGAATGGTGGTGATAGCTTTGTTCTCCGGTTTGCGACATCTCTCCGTGTCTTCGAAATCTGGCAAAAAGTATTTTGCATCTTCGTACTTGCGGACTTCGTTCACAGAGAATGGATTCAGCTCTCCCGTTACGGTATACTCGAGGCCATCCTTAAAGTATTTCATACACTGATGTTGTGTAGAAGGTATGATGTTATACTCATGTAATCAAGGTCGGCCGAGTAGAGCGTTGTAGCATGTCTTGGCGTCAATGACATGAAATTTAATATCCGTGACAAGTATCCCGAATCGTAATGTCAATATCACAGACCCGAGAGTCCGCGATGACTGGGAGTCAAAACCAGAGATGGTGATTTTATCACGAGCGAGATGCTGGATGCTCATGCAGATTTCCTTCAACACTCGCATGTTGAGAAGATTGACGGAAGACCCATTGTCGACTAGGATTTTGCCTATCTTTATATCGTGGCATTATCCTGAGACATAGAGGGGACGGTTGTGCTCGCACGTCCCAAGGAGGAGTTCTTTGTCGCCGAAGGTGATATCGGCTGTGTGTACTTCCTCCAGCTCGTCCTTCATCTTTTCTTCGGCGAGAAAAGCTTGGAACTGTCCTGGCTCTTGTAGCGCCTTGACCAATGAATCTCTCGCTTCTTTGGATAGTAAAAGGACGTCGAGAATGCTGAGTTGCGAAGGTAACTTCCTCAAGTGTGCCAGAACGTTGTAGTCCACCTTGTTCTTCTTTGGCGGGTCCTTGGCAGTCAGCTCTTTCATGACTTGGTCATCCAGGGCGATATCCTCAGAGACTTTTTCCTTTCCCTTATCTTTTCTACTCGTGGGTCCGAGATTCTTTTCTGGAAGCGTGCGATTGCGTAGCTGAATGTTTTCATAGGCCTTCGGTTCTTCCTCCTTCCCCAAGGTGGATTCTTTAAAAAAGGGTCAAGAGCCATCTCTTCGTCAGAGTCACTTTCGAAAGTGAGAATCTGCGATCCCATAGTGTTGACCATGCGACAGTTGCCGGTAGTTCTTTTACGCTCCTCGGTCGTATTTCTTTGCTCCCGACGAGTTTTGCATTTCATCCGCTTAAAATGTTGCCGGTGAGCAACATATCCTTGCCACCATCTTTAAAAAGCATCGCACTCTTCGGTAAGGTGCGACATCTTTCGATGATATAAGCAGTAGCTAGGATGCATTTCTACTTCATCAAGAATGTTTTCTTCAGAGGGTAGTAGCTTCATCCCCATTGATATGTCTCTAGCAAACCTTTTTTTCGTCTTGAACTTGTCTTTATCCGCGACGGATGTTCCTTGATTCGGCAGGAATGTCTGGATTCTTTCGTCTAGTCGCCGGCGTTTGGCTCTTTCAAATATGGCCATCTCACGCTCCCGATCAGCTTTACTTTTTAGAAGAGCTTTGTTTAGGAATGCATCGATCATCTCGTCTGATGGCCCTGGAAGTTCCGGTTTAGGCCCTGCCCCCAGTCTCTTGGTGCAAAGGGCTTCTTCATCATTTATCGATGAGTGAGAGATCACATGGCAACTTGCTACGCAATCCTCAGATTCATCCGACGAGTTTTCTCCATCATCTCCATCTTTAAGGACGTGGCCAAGAAACTCTTGGAGTGTGATTGGAGTCCGCGCCTTCTGGTTATACTCTTCCAGCGCGTCGATTTGTTTCTGTAGGTCCGTGCGCTTGTCGCCAGGCTTCATGGGCTTTTTGGATTTCTTCTTCTTTTTTGAAGATTTTGGCGGCTGGATGCGAGTGCTTTGGCTATCACTACCAATTTTTAGAGTTGGGCGCGGCTTCAGTATCCCTTCGATGATCTAGGGTTCCATCCGATTCTTCCACCTGATCGCCGGGCATGTCTGGAGATCATTCAGCATTCTTTTGGTTTTCGCTGAAAGAGCGACCTTCCATGGAGCTTCTTCAACAAAAGAGCACGTTGCCCCCGGTGTGTCCGTCTTCTTAGGAGTGTGCAGTTGTGGTGGGTTTACTTTCCACTTCTCAGACAACGCAAACTTGCTTTGTAGGTACTGATCCTCGATCCATCCCTTAAAGACGAAGCAATCCTCGATCGGGTGGCTTACCGTTTGGCGGTAAGGGCAGTAATTGGGATTATTCACTTCGCTGGGTTGCGGTGGTCGCCTTGGACTTGGCAAGTTGATAAGCCTGTTGCGCACCGCCAGCTTGAACAGCCTCTTCGTTTTATCCCGTGGGAATGATTAAGGACGCTTCATTTTCTCATTGTAATAGCGCTTTCTCTCCTCCAGTTGATCCGCTAGCTTTGGAGCACTGGGCTGCTGTTGGGTGTTTGCAACGAAGATCGCCTTCCCTTTACCCTTTTCGTTCCGCGGTTCTGGCTTCGGGGGAGATGGTCTATGACCCATCTGATCCATCTGGGACAACTTATCGATTAAAGCTTGGAACGTGGTCGGTTTGAAGAACATCATGAACTATGAAATAGTTGCATGAGGGTCTAGGGTGCCCACGAACATGCCCACCGCTGGTGCTTCTTCGATGCGCTGTTCGTACTTCGATCACAGATTTCGCCTGGCTTCACCCTGGCATTGATTAACGCTGTTATCGGGGTGCGTTCACTTGCGCTCGCGAATCGCTGGGTGAACAATAACTCCATTTCTGCGAAAGTTTTGACGGAGTAGTTTGGTAGTTCGGAGTACCATTCAAACGCAGTCTCCGATAAGCTGCCGACAAATTGGCGGAGCAAAAGCTTATCATCGCCACCAGTATTGCCACACAGAGCCCTGAACTGAGCGACATGTTGATGGGGATTGCCTGTCCCCTTGTACACATGGAATTTCGGGATCGTGTAGCCTGGCGGGTACTTTATCTGATCATACCATCCCGAATACGGTCGTCCAGTTTTGACGACTTGGCCGGCCGCTTCATTTTCCTGGTGAGCTCATATTTGTTGAGCGATATAGTCATCCAGGGCGGACTTGGAAATTGTTTCCTCCTTGGCTGCTGAAAGAGCCGGCAGAGGGTTTGATGTTTCTCCTCTATCATCTTCGATTATTACTGGAGGATCTTCGGCTGGGGGATCCGGCTGGATCATCATGCCCACCATATCTTGGAATAGAAGGGCCATTTGCTTTATATTGGTCGCTTGCTCCGCGGCCTCTTTGTCCTTCTTTTCGAGTATTCTCCGAAGGAATTCAGCATCAGTCTCGTGTTCGTGATGTTGTTCCGATGACGCCTCCAGGCTTTCTTTTGGCCCGGTAAGTGCGGCCATTGCAGTCAGCATCTCCTGGAGCTTCTGCTGTTGCTGTTTCTGAGCCCTTGTGATGGATCGGGTGAGTGGTCAGTGGCCCGTAGAAGCGCGGCTATCCTCCTTCCCGGATGCCATGTAAATAGTATGGACCGTTATGCCCCCAGACTTAGTGGGCTTGGGCTTAGTGCCTCTGACATTTGTCGCAGGCATGGGGATCTCCTCTGGCCTTCTCTTTTCATGAGTGGTCTAAGTTGAGGGGGCCGTTGCAGTGGGTACCCAGGTGGTTGTCGTCCGTTGTGCTTTGATAGGACGGTTTTCTTCCTATCGGACCTTCAGCTTCTTCTGCCGGCGAGGGTAATTTTGATCAACTATTGAGTTTCGAGCCCGCCGCCAAACTTTGTAGATTTTAGAGGACAGCCGCTGAGGGGACTGTTCTGGCCTTGCTTCCGCAACATTCTCCACGGATGGAGGAGATCTTTTCAGTACGGCAGTAGGAGAATTCTTGCGCACTATATTCAGCAGCTCGAAATTGTTCCCGGTTGGAACAACAACATTAATTTCCACCGTTGGAGCTGGTGGAGTTAGCCCAGAAGGGAAGTTGCCCCCGGCCTCCCTTACTCAGCGCCAGTGGCGACGTCGAGCGTGTCGAGCTGATGGAGTTGGCTCGGTGACGGGGATGGCTTTGTCTTGCCCCCTGTTCAGGTGAGGGGATGCTGCTAGCGTCAGCCTATTGAAAACTGATGTCCTTCGAGTAGCAGGAGCGGGAGTGGGAGTTGGGACAGTCAGTCTTGTAAAGACCGACCCTTTGGCAAGAGAAGCCGCCTTGACGACTTCAGGAGAAGGGTTGGTTACTCTCTTCGGAATAACTTTTCTTGAGGTGCAGGCTTCATCATGGACCCACCTGAACTTTAGCCCAATCAGGAGAAGACCGAGGCGCCAGTGCTGGACGACCCGTTGAGAGGGGCCGCAGTAGCTGTAAGCCGATCAAATACCGACTTCTTAGGAGCTTCCGGTGTTGGTAGAGGAGCGGTGAAGCTCGTTGGCGGGAGCATGGTCCCGAAGAACAATCCTGTAGTGGCTTGAGTGACCTGTTCCACCGGCATCGTGAACAGTGAGGCCGCTTGAGGCCCATAGGCTATGCCTCCAGACGAGGCGGAGCGCGAGTTGCAGCTGCAGTTGGAGCACTTTACGCAAGTAGATGCCATTGCTGTTTTGCTTTCTGCGCCAAGCAAGAAACTAAATCTTAGTAACTCGAACCCAAGGGCAACCATTAGCAAACCGCGATTGGTTTGCGAACACGACACACGAAGTGTGGAGTGGAAAGAGGAAAAGGTCCCACCGGGCGTGCCAGAATCTGTTCCCCTCCGAATCACGGAGACGCGACCGCGTAGGTCCGTCTTGCCTGAAATTCAGGGCAGATGCTAATTGGTGCTATCTGCCCACCTCTCCGAAGATACCAAGTTGATTTATGGCACCATGTATCGAAGGTTTAAACGGATGCGGCCGATATAGCAGACTTCGTCAGATTCCCCCTCATTTAAGAGGTTTTTTGATTGTGGGGACGCTCTTCCCTGCATGCGCAAGCCCCTGCAGTTAATTACGCTACCACATCGCGGTAACAACTTTCTCCTTCTCCATATGGTCACTTCGTGTTGCGGGTGTTTGTTTTGTGTTTGGTTGCCCGTGGATTGTATATGGAGACTAAGTTATGTTGTCGCCCGTAGGGCGTGGATTAGTCCAAATCCGTATCTTTTTTAGATTTGGGTTTGGGGGGTTTGGGTTTAAGAATACGTTAGCCTCATTTGAGACTAAGATCAACTTAAACGTTTGTTAAGGATACTTTAGTCTAATTTTAGACTAAGATCAACTTAAACGTTTGGGTTTAAGAATGACGTTGCGGTCGATAATTAGTTTAAGGACATTGCTATCCAATGTTAGTTTTAAGACATCGCGGTCGAGGTTAAGGACATCATGGTCCATGAGTTTAAGGACCTCACAGTCCGGTGTTAGTTTTAAGACATCACGGTCGAGGTTAAGGACATCATAGTCCGTGGATTTAAGGACTCCACAGTCCAACGTTAGTTTTAAGACATCACGGTCGAGGTTAAGGACATCATAGTCCATGAGTTTAAGGACCCCACAGTCCGATGTTAGTTTTAAGACATCACGGTCGAGGTTAAGGACATCATAGTCCATAAGTTTAAGGACCTCACAGTCCGATGTTAGTTTTAAGACATCACGGTCGAGATTAAGGACATCATAGTCCATGAGTTTAATGTTAGTGTATATGTCCTAGAGGCCATTATTGTATCATACTAGGTTGTATATTACTTAATGTAAGCTTGGGATATTCACAGTTGTATATAACAGTCTTGCTAAACATAGTAGTATGCTACTTGGTTTGAGTCTACTTTAATATGTGCATATGTTTCTTGTAACGTATCACTTATACATATTAGTAGAGCCCGTAGGATCTTTGCTTGATTACCAGTGTCGTGATGTCAGTCACACTAGTGGGGGCTGGGTAGTCTGTAAGCAACATCCTATACAGGTCCCTGGTCTTTGGATTATCGAGATAGGGCATCGATATTCCGGAGTAGACTAAGTGTATACGCTTCTCATCCCAGTTGGGGAGGTGGTCTGTCCCACAGCCATCAGTACGTCGTACTGGAGATAGTATACAGGTGCTCGTTAGGTTACGGGTACACCGGACAGGACTCGCCGGGGAACTGATTGGTTGGTGTTATACCCATCGTCAGTTAACAGTTCCCAGGTGACATGAGTACAACATAGTCCGCAGACTTGACACTGCTACTTCTCCTCGAGTGTGTCCCCACTGTTCTTAGATTGCTACCCTACCACGGCTCAAAGGAGTCATGCAAACAGGTAGCAGTTGGGTGCAGTCCCGAGCACTTAGAGGCAGTGGCGGTTAGATAGGATTCGTCTCTCCCGGTATTGGAAGATGATATCGCGCTGTGTCAGAGAGCCATTACGTAAAGTCCCTGTCCAGGGCAAGCGAGATATACTGGTAGGTTCCAGTAGCTTCTCAGGGCGTAATGGGCTTCGCTCCGACACAACTTATACAGCTATAAGGGGACTGACGCTTGCCGCCCCCTAGGCTTGATATGCGATAGTCTTAGACGAACAGACCGGACTGTACGGAGATTGTCACATCAGGCTCAGTAGGGGTTCGAGATGGTTTTCCTCATCGGCCTTCTTATCGACATTTACCTGGGGACCGTTACGTACAGCTAGTGCCGCTTGCGGTCTGTGGTTAAACCCACTGCCAGTGTAGTGTCGAGTCTTTAGAATCCCACACAGAGAGTTTCCCTGCTCCAGGCGAAACGATATAGAGGTCGTATGGTTTTATGACAAGGGTTCGGATGCGTACGTGTGTTTCCGCACGTACGACTTTTCGGACAGTTTTTACTAGCCGGCTTTGGTTTAAGCCAGTTTCTAGTATCGGGTTATTGGATTTATACAGTCTAAAGTTTTTCCGTGTTTTCACGGATTATAGGGGCGTTCTCGTAATTTGTCGGGAACCTTCTAGAAGAGTGGTGACTAAGGGGTTAAGGTGGCATGAGCATTAATTGATTAATGACTCATTTGTATGATTCATCCTTTGCACTTAATGACTCATTAATGAGATAATGAGTCATATGATGAATCACACAAGGTGAATGCATCAACCATAATGATTAAATCATTTATTTATTTATTTTATTAAATTGTTATGGTTGTTATATTCAAAATGAGTTCATTATTCTTTTCATTCTCATCTTCTCCTTCTCTCTCCTCAAGCTCACTCTCTCTTGAAACCCTAACCCTAACCTTTCATGTGTTGAGATCAAGGGTTAGATAGACTAAAACATCTATAACCTCACTCTATATCACCTAGTTAGTTTATATTAACGATTTGAGCTAACTAGTTATCTCAAATTTGAGATTTAGCTTGGCGTAGGAGCTTTCGGGTGGATCGTCTTTGATTCGAGGAGGCCGTGAAGTTGCCGATGTTCCAAGGAGCCTACGATGAGTGGAGGACGGTGATGAAGACCCGAAGGACATGTAACGTGAGGTATAACTCCGGTACCGAGTAGTTAAACCTCTAGTATAACGTTAGCAATGGTTTAGATTACGATTCATGCGCTCAAGTTACGAGCTGTAAACATGCGACCGATATAGCCCGGTACGAGCTGTAAACATGCGACCGATATAGCCCGGTACGAGCTGTAATAACATGCGACCGATATAGCCCGGTACGAGCTATAAACATGCGACCGATATAGCCCGATACGAGCTGCCGGCATGGGACTCTTGAGATCCTGTTGTACGATGTACACTCAAACTACCCCAACACCTGCGTATTTATAGCTACTATGGTGATGACTAGAGCACTAATGAAGAATGCTGTAAAGTCTGTAACTTGTGATATGGTAATTGAATAGAAATGAAAGTGGTAAATAGTGGTGTGTCATGTCATGTAGTTCAGCACCATAATTAGCAATCTCGTCTTTAAAATAAAGTGGACTTGTATAATGGATAATCATGACATGTCAATGTAATTGTTATCTGGTAATAGTAACTGCATGAAGGCGATGTACAAGCTGGTATTAGTCATGGGTGTTATCTTTACCGTTAATCTTAACATGGATATAATAATCGTAAGCTGTCTAGTAAGGTACATGTATAAGTTAGATTAACAACTTTCAAACCTTTTTCGTAGTTTAATAGATCTCATAGTAAAATCATACTTAATCTAGTTTTCTAATTATCAATTAGTTGAATACGAGTCTATATCTTTCTAACGATATGAAATCATTCAGCACAAACACTTTCTTTCTATTCTAGTATAGGAAAAGAATATATGTATAGTATATAAGGGCTTGCTGATATGCATCGACCAAAGCAAAGCAAGAATACTTGCCTGAGGATAAAGATTACGGAAAACGATGTACGAAGATGCGAGGAATGATCTCAGCTAAAGTTCGACTTGGGATCTGAGTTATATGCTCCGCCTAGATAAATTTATCATCGGTTAAATTATAATTATTCTCATAAATACCATCACACAACCAAACGTAATTATATCAACTTAGGGTTTTAATTCTAATTTCCCCCTCCTTCAAGCCCTTTGTTTTATTCTACCATCCAATATAATTTCACTGTTAAAATAAACTCCATATATACATATATATGACTTATTAGCAAACCCAACAACTTAAGGTTTTAAATCTTTCCTTTCCCTTTTCAATGTTCACTGCTTTCCTATTGTTTTATTTATTTATTTATTTTGTTTTATTAAAAAAACATGGATCAAGGAAACTTACAGAGGATGATGGTGGTAAATGCTAGAGTTTGGAGGGTCCTGGTCGAGTCGAGAAAGCGTCGAGGAGTGCTCGGATCTGGCAATGGGAAAGCTGTATGGGTGATGGGGCAGGCGACGTCGTCGTCGTCGGAGGGATGGGAGTAGCTGCGAGGTGCATATGAGGGCTGCGATGGCAGTGATGAGGACGAGGGTGGAGGTGAAGGGATGAGATGAGAGGGTCGAGGTCTGTGGCGGCGACGAGGGATGGAAGCTACGTCGATGGGATGAGGACGAGGGCGAGGGCGAAGGAGGAAGGAGAAGGAGGCGAGGGTCGACGAGTGAGGGGAGGGAGTCGAGAGTTACGGTGGCGGTGATGGTGGCGACGAGGGATGGAGGCTGCCGCGATGATGGGGTGAAAGGAGAGGAGTTGGTGGCGAAAAGAATTTGAGGAGCAGAGGGGGGGAGAGAAATGTGAGTATGAGAGAGAGAGATATTTAGTTTTGTATATATAGAAAAATTATAAATACACACACACACACACATCTTCAATTAATTGTATTTAGAGATTCGACACAGATTTTTTTTCTTGTTCTCATATTAACAATAAACAGGAGTTAGCCAAGGTAATATATGTATGCAACCCAATAATAATAGGTCAGTTTAGGAATTTTAAGATATGAAAAATATTCTTTTATTGCAACTAAGGAAATTTTATATATCATATAAAAACTGAAGATTTTTCTCATATCAAAATTGTTTACGGTAAATATTCAAAAATAAAATATACTAGTAGCCAACTAAAAACTCTAAAATTATGGAAAAAAAATATCGATAAATCTTGAAGTACTGTATCCAAACGGGACTGTTACAAAAGTCGATCCCGACGCCATAGAAAATGGAGAAAGTCAACCCCGACACCGTAAAAAACGGAGAAAGTCGATCCCGACACCGTAGAAAACGGAGAAAGTCAACCCGACACCGTAGAAAACGGAGAAAGTCGGTCCCGACACCGTAGAAAACGGAGAAAGTCAACCCCGACACCGTAGAAAAAGGAGAAAGTCGGTCCGACACCGTAGAAAATAGAGAAATTCAACCCTGACACCGTAGAAAATGGAGAAAGTCGGTCCCGACACCGTAGAAAATGGTGAAAGTCAACCCCGACACAGTAGAAAACGGAGAAAGTCGATCCCGACACCGTGGAAAACGGAGAAAGTCAACCCCGACACCGTAGAAAACGGAGAAAGTCGATCCCGACACCGTGGAAAACGGAGAAAGTCAACCCCGACACCGTAGAAAATGGAGAAAGTCGATCCCGACGCCGTCGAAAACGGAGAAAGTCAACCCCGACACCGTAGAAAACGGAGAAAGTCGATCCTGACACCGTCGAAAACGGAGAAAGTCAACCCCGACACCGTAGAAAACGGAGAAAGTCGATCCCGACACCGTCGAAAACGGAGAAAGTCAACCCCGACACCGTAGAAAACGGAGAAAGTTGATCCCGACACCGTAGAAAATGGAGAAAATCAATCCTGACACCATAGAAAACAGAGAAAGTCAACCCTTGACCTCCCCATCGGAGCAATGCTTCGATTTGGAAACAAGTCAACTCACCAATCACTTACGAGTCCTCTCGACTTGTAAAGAAGAAAAACTCTATTGTGATATCCTTATGACTCTCAAAAGAAAACGCACTTAGGAATCCTCACGATTCCTAAGGAGAAAATACACCTACGAGATCCTCACGACTCGTAGGGAGAAAAGTTTTTATGAGACCCTCACGGCTCATAAAGTTGGAAAGTCTTAGGCAACAGATCCTAACCCTATTTCCTAAGCCATCGCTACCCTATAAAGAGTTCAAGATGGACAACTATCTACTATCTACAGGCCACATTTGCTAAAATCACATGCCAACAACACAACAGAGAAAAGAAAGCGATAGTCGGAGATAAAAAATGTGTCCTTTATTCATGAATTCAATTGAATACAAGATACATCATATAAAATAAAAAATGAAATGAATACAAGTTATTCATAAATTACGATCGACACAAAGACAACTATTGAGAAGGAGGCGATTTTAGCAAATCAGCAAGCCGCTCGCGCACTCCTCTCAGCTCCTTGTCATGATCAGCCGCCGCGGCCAGCTTCGCTTCGACTCTGGCTCGTTGCTGCAAACAGGATGAAAGTTTCTCATCGATTTCCTGCTGAGCTGCCTCACGACTCTGCGCATCCCGCTTAGTGAGGTCGAGCTTCTGTCTCAACGTTAGCCTGTTGGAAATACATCGTAGGAGGCCCTCAAAGATAGCTTTCAGCTGTGCATCATTCGCGTCAACCTGGCCGCGCAGCTGGGAAGATTCGTTTGAAGCCTCCTCGCATTCCTTCTGTCTCATGGTCGCCTCTTGTTCGAAATGGCGGAGGAAGGGAACGCTCTGCTCAACCTATGCAGCCTGTTGGGAGTTCAAAGACAACACTTCCGGAGCGGGACGCCTGAGCTCAATCTTATACAGACATGCCTCGATCTTCCTACAGTAGTTAACCCAAGAATGAACGACGCCCTCACTGTGGAAGTTCACGAGCATCGCCAACATGAGATTAACCTCGGCAGCAAAATCTGCAGCAGATGCGAAAGCCTCGGCGTCAAGATCCTCGACGAACTCGCTTAGCATTCGCAGGCTATTCGCAGCACCCCTGAAAGATGAGTTTTTAGCAAAGGCCCTGCCGGCATTGTGATTCGAGACTCGAAGGGAGCTGGAGTCGGTGCGATTGCTGCAAAACGAGTTATGGTCAAATGTCGGCTCAAGAGATAAAGAAAATGCATGAGCGATGAAGTCTACTATATCGGCTGCGATAGGTGGAAAAGTTGGGAGTACCGGAGGCGCGACTGTTCTCTCATCCCCTCCTCCAATCTGTAACGCTGCAATCAATTCAAAGAAGAATTAGCAACGACATGGTTGTCCATAAAAGAAAGGAGATGATGTCGATTAAAAAAAACTATACTCATCGACATCGGTAGGCAGGACGACTTCTGACTGGAAGGAGAAATGTGGATTCAACACCTGATACAGATGGTCAAAAAGGACTCCTGCAAGGTTATAACAATATTATGTCAATCCAAAGAGTATATTACCCACAATGAAACCGATAAGTCGCAAACATGTACCTTTCAGCACTCCAGACGACATAGGAGAAGGCAACGGAACAACAGCCGTCACGGCGGCGACCGGAGGCGCTTCAGATGGCGCAATCTCCACATTCACTGCACCTACACTCAAACTGAACAAAATGTCATCAGATGGGACTGAACGGGATCGAAAAATAAAAAGAAAACAGTCGCCAATCGAAACCGCGACGAGAGCATCACTAGGCGCAGCGGCTTCTTCGCTCTCCTCCACTGGAATGGTTTCTGCACCCGTGGCATCGTCCCCTGATTCGATAAGGGCCATCGTGACACTCGCAATGCCTGTCGATATCAGGAAGCCACAGGGAGAAAGAGCGACGGTTTGGGCAGTCGCAAACTCTCGAGCGAGAGTAGCCATTTTCTGGATTTTTGGTCGCCGTCTTCTCACCTGCCGCCTCATCGCCAATGCTTGGCCCTGCAAGATATAGTATATCAGAATTTATGGATGGAGTAAAAATGAAAAGATCGGGCATTACATTACCTGGCCATGGATTCTCAGTTGCCTCCCGAGCCGTGCGCATGACCTGTCTATGAGCGGTAGATAGGCAGCTGGAGCATCCTCTGGAGGAATGGCGACAGATGGTGTGGTGCTTGAATCTGCACCCATAGCCAAGCTGACATCACGTTCCCTCGACGCACGCTTTCTATGCTTCTTGTCGGCCTTGCAGTGTGAAGTGATCTCCTCAAGACCTCCGTCAAAGGAACGTCATCGTCCGAACCAGGAGCTGCCTCTGGAGCCGTTACGACATCCGTCATCGGCTGCTTAAGCGAAGCCTCTTGAGGCAATACTGGGGGAGCTAGGGCCTCAGCAGCCGGCTCTGGAAGCGTCGCCGCATCACTACTGGGGATCGGCACCGCACTCGGGATAATCCGAGTCAAGGTAGTCCCTGCAACAAAATAAAAAAATGGGTCAAACCACGAATAAAGAAAAAAAGGGAATGAAGGCACAACGAGCCGAAGTATACCAAGGCCCAAAGAAGCACGGAGCCTATTCTCCTCTTCGAAAGTCTTGAGGGAACCCGCGAGAGCCTCTTCAGCGAAGATAACCGTTGAAGAAGAAAGCGTCAGTTAAAGCATAATAATAATAAAATATATAACCGCGGAAAGATACGACTGAAGTCTACCTGGCTGTGAAATGGTGATCAGTGCTACTTCATCACGAGCTAGTTGCTCGGAAACCGCGATGGCAGCCTCCAGATTAGTATCATCTGGCGCAAGGAATAAACCCTCATTGATCCTGTACTCACTTAGCCTTCGCCGTAAGGAGCATGAGGCTCCTGGCCGAATGCAACGTCCGCAGAAAATAGCGACTTCTTCTTCTTTTGCGAGCGGCCGCCGGCAGCCGGCACCAGGAGCTTGCGCTTGGTGGGCAACTTTAGGCGACGAGTCTCGATCTCAGTACCCACAACAGAATCGGAAGACGCTGCATCCGCCGCTTCTACAGGCACACGAGGTAGAGGATTATCGGGAAAAACATATGGGACTACAGCCACAACAGCCTTTCTTACTGGAAGAAGAACGATGGTCCACCGTTTCAAGGGAACGACTGGGTTACCAGCTGGGACAGCACCCTTGCGATCAGGCAATAATCGCTTTTCTTCCCTGATAACAACACCCATCGCATGCTGGTACCACGCCACATATATGTTCAAGGCTTTTGGAACGCAGCTCGGTTCACTGATCAAAAAGTTGGACCCAGTGTTTAGGCGCATGAAATGATGCAACGCACTCCGAATACCCTCTTCAGTAGCAACCGGTTCTGCCAAGAAGGCCTCGAGGGGAACAGCCTGATTGTGAACTGACTGCTGGGTAAAACGGTATGGGTTGTACCTGTTCTCCTCCGAAAACAGAGACGAAACCGCGTAGGTTCTTCTTGCCTGAATTTGGGGGCAGATGCTATTTGGTTTTATCTGTCCACCTCTCCGAAGATGCCAAGTTGATTTATGGCACCGTGTATCGGAGGTTTAGACGAATGCGGCCATTGTAGCAGACTTCGTCAGATTCCCCTTCGTTTGAGGGGTTTTTAATTGTGGGGACGCTCTTCCCTGCAGGCCCAAGCCCCTGCAGTTAATTACGCTACCGCATCGCGGTAACAACTTTCTCCTTCTCCAGATGATCACTTCATGTCGTGTGTCTTTGTTTTATTTTTGGTTGCCCGTGGATTGTATACGGAGACTAATTTATGTTGTCGCCCGTAGGGCGTGGATTAGTCCAAATCCGTATTTTCATAGATTTGGGTTTTGGTTTGGGGTTTAAGGATACGTTAGTCTCATTCGAGACTAAGATCAAATTAAACATTTGTTAAGGATACGTTAGTCTAATTTTAGACCAAGATCTACTTAACGTTTGTTAAGGACACGTTAGTCTAATTTTAGACTAAGATCAACTTAACGGGATCATTTAGATCCAACAAAAGAGCATTTGGACTCTATTGTTTTAGTTTAGGGACTTTGCGGTCCAGTTTAAAGACGTCATAGTCTGTAAAGTTTAAGAACATCATAGTCCATGAGTTTAATGACCCCACAGTCCGTAAAGTTTAAGGACATCATAGTTCGTGAGTTTAAGGACCTCACAGTCCATGGAATATCTGGTTGTCGGGACCCGTCACCTCTCTAAAGACGTTGAAGGATTACAATGACAAATATCAGAGGACTGAAGAGATGTACCCTTGAACCAATATTGGTTGGGAGATATGTAGTCCAATTTGGGACTAAGATCAAAGATTTATGAGCATATGAGCTCAATTAATCTGAAGTAGGGTTCTGTGGCCACTTTGGGCTCGGCCCATTTAGTAAAAATGTTAAACATTTAACAATGCTGAGGATTGGTTTGAGTTCTGACAGCCTTTTTGTCTTTTATTGAGTGCTGAGCACTTATCATAGCTCTGGGGCTTTATCATTTAAAGAACAATTTATGTTCTCTCAGCGTACACGTAAGGAGCATGTGGTGCGCTTGGCGGTGAGCGCCAGATCATGAGCGCAGAGCGCTTCTGTTAAAGTAGCGCACACGTGAGGAGCACATGGCGCACTTGGCGCTGTGCGCCAGACAATGAGCGCAGAGTGCTTCTATCAAGTAGCGCACACGTGAGGAGCATGTGGCGCGCTTGGCGCTATGCGCCAGATTCAGAGCGCTATGGCGCTTTTTGTGAGATAGCGCACACGTGAGGAGCACGTGGCACGCTTGGCGCTGTGCGCCAATTAATGAGCGCAGAGCGCTACTTTAAATTTAGAGCGCTAAGGCTCTGCAGCGCTGTGCGCTAGATTTGGAGCGCTGAGGCGCTTCTTTTAATTGGAGCGCTGAGACTCTTCTTTTAATTGAAGTGCTAAGGCTCTTTTTTGAGCAGCTCTGCTTTCTAAGAATTAAATTTTCTCTTATAAGAGACTTTGTCTCATGGATTTAAGAACAAAGTTCTTATTTTATAGGAGATGTTTTCAGTCTCTTATGTTTTGTGAAAGGCTTTGCCTTTATGGATCCGCGATCCTAAGAGAATTGAATTATTCTCCCCCTTTTTATAATGAGATGTTATGATCTCTTTTGTGAAAGACAATTTGTCTTAAAGATCTATGATCTAGCATAAGAACTATGTTCTTTTTATGATGAGATGCTTTGATCTCTCTGTTTTTACTTTGAAGAAAAGTTCTTCTTCTGCTAAGAGTTTTGCTCTTCTCTTTGAACTTTCTCAAAGTTTAGGGGGGTTCCTCTATATGAGACATGAAGTCTTGGGGCCTTTATATAGGGCAAGCTAATTTGTTAAATCAGTTGAAGAGATCTTTTCTCTAATTGATTTGGGGATTTCCCCACCGTTGGATCTTTTATCCTACGGCTTCTGATTTACAGAAGGCAATCTTCTTGTTTTTAACAAGATTGGGAAATCTTTCCCCACACAGAATTTATTCTATATTTTAGTGATTTTTAATCACCATTGGATCATTGATTCGACGGTGCTCTGATTTACAGAGCAAAATCTTTTTGTTAGGAAAGATTCTGAAGAATGTTTTCTTAACAGAATTTTATTCTGATAACTTGATGATTTATCATCTTTATTAGATCTTTGATCCAACGGTGGGGAACATTTAGTTCTAGTGCTAGCGCACTCATGATTTGCATGTGAGCGCTGCTTCAGAGCGCTGGAGCGCTGGCGCACTCGTGCTCTGCATGTGAGCGCTGCTTCAGAGCGCCGGCGCTCTTAGCGCGAGCGCACCGATACTTTGCACGTGAGCGCTGCTTGCTGGCGCTTTTTTGAAACGCTGCTTCATTTCAAATTTTGAAAATTTGAACAGAGCTTTGCTCTGATTGGGAGAAACAAATTCCCCCCACCATTGCGCTCACATGGCTTACACATGAGTGTAGCGGTGGCAGCATCTGCGCCCTTAGATCAAGTTAGAAGTTGAAACGGCTCTCAATTCCTATAAATAGGACCCTTGGCCCTTTGAGATGATCTCTGTTCATCTTCTTACTTTTTTCTGAGAATTATTTCTCCTTCATAGTATAGCTCTTCGTCTTAAGAATTTTCTTAGGGACAGAACTCTGTCAAAAATTTAGGTAAGGATTAAATCTTTCTAGGGTTTCACCCATTAACAGAGCTTTGCTCTTTTCAGATCATATAGATTTTTAGGGTTACTCAATAGAGCTTTGCTCTTCATAGATCTAAAGAGATCTTTCTTAGGGTTTCTTAACCCATTAACAGAGCTTTGCTCTTTTCAAATCATATAGATTTATTAATTTTTTATGAAAACTCTTAGAGTTTGTTCATAGACCTTGAAGATCTCGGAATTTTTGATTCATTAAAAAGCTTTGCTTTAAGTTTTCTGATGGGTTATTCCATCATTTTACAGAGCATGGCTCTTCAAGATTTTTGGGGAATTTTATTCCCTTCATAATTGATTTTGACATGTGTCACTCCTGTCTGCAGAGCGTTGCTCTCAAAGAGTTTAACTCCTTGACCCGAGGAGTCTCTCCTTAAATGAGAAATCCTTTTAGGATTCTCTCCTTAATCGCACAAAATTAAATTCGTTGGGTGTTTTAATCTGCACTTGTTTTCTTCGTGAGAATATCAAGATTTGTTCAAATCCTCGTGTTTGTTTCAATAAGCTTTTTCAGTCTATCCACTAACTCTCACTGATTTTCTTTTTCAGACGTTATGGCCGCTCATCTGTATGATCTCAATGAGATTATCTCTTACGGAGACATCCGCTCACTAGGCCGCTGCCAGAACCAGGAGTTCACAAACGCTCAGTGTGCCGAAATCATGCATCGCTTTGATGAATACAATGGTCGACTGCTTCCTCGTCGTTCTGCTCTTTTAAAGCTCATTGTGAGAGCGATCTAGGAAGCACTTCCTTTATTTTATCAAGGCATGCCGCTTAAGGCATTGGATGATGCCGAAGACAAGGTGCACTCGGTGTATCTGATGGGCCTAATTTCAAAGAGAAGGCGAGACAATCTTGTTGATATTCTGCATCAAATTTTTCAACAGGCGACGATAATCGCTGCCTATCGAAGGGTGGAAGACATCAGCGATGACCCTGACACTTGTGATTGTGAGAGGAAGCACACGAGAATGGTCCGAGAGGCCTGAAATATTTTAGATGGCCTTACTTTTGAATTTCTTAATCCATGTCCTGGATCTGATGTCTAACCATTGTAAACATTTTAATGATGCTTTTGTTTACCGTTTTCATCAATGTAAGAATTTTCTGAAGTATGACTGGAAAATTTTGCGTTTCCGTTCTTTTATTTCTTGCGTTAAACCTTTTCATATATACATGAATGGGCGCGCTCTGAATGCTTAATTGAATGTGAATCGAATGTTCTCTTTATTGTCTTGCATGGTATGTGGTTGATGACTGTAAGTTGTGCCTTTTGTTTTGACTTGGCACGAAACAGTTTACGCGTTCTTGAGTAGCACCTTCATTTTTCTAGCATGTAATTTCGGCAAAGGTGGTCTGTAGATAACAGTTCATCTTGAACTCTTTGCAGGGTAGCGACGGCTTAGGAAACAGGTTCAGATCTGTCGCCTAAGACTTTTCAACTTTATGAGCCGTGAGAGTCTCACAAAGACTTTTCTCCCTGCGAGTCGAGAGAATCTCGTAGGTGTATTTTCTCCTTAGCAATCGTGTGGATTCCTAAGTGTGTTTTTCTCTTGAGAGTCATAAGGATCTCACAAGAGAATTTTCTTCCTTACAAGTGAGGACTCATAAGTGATTGATGAATTGACCTGCTCCCGAATCAAAGCATTGCTTTGACGGGGAGGTCGAGGGTTGACTTTGGCTGTTTTCCACGGGGTCGGGGGTTGACTTTTGCCATATGGGGTCAGGATTGACTTTAGCCATACGGGGTCAGGGGTTGACTTTGGCCCTATGGGGTCAGGATTGACTTTAGCCATACGGGGTCAGGGGTTTACTTTGGCCATACAGGGTCAGGATTGACTTTAGCCATACGGGGTCAGGATTGACTTTAGCCATACGGGGTCAGGATTGACCCTCGGTTGTCTGTGCACCACCGAGTACTGGAACTAGGGACGTTGCCATGGCTCCGCTTTGCTGACGTTGCGTCTGCTGTAATGAGACGATTGTCGAAGTGGTCTCTGGGTTGTCTGTGAACCATCGAGATTTGGAAGTAGGGACTTTGCCATGGCTCCGAGGTTGATTGTCGTGTCTGGATCCTACTGGAATGAGGAGGAACGCTATTGTGGGTCTCCAAGCTGTAGATGTGGCCGGAGAGACTTAGAACTAGGGACTATGCCATTGCTCCGAGATTGATTGTCGCGTCCAAATCCTACTAGAATGAAGAGGAATGCTGTTGTGGGTCTCCAGGCTGTAGATGTGGCCGTCGAGACTTGGAACTAGGGACTCTACCGTGGCTTCAAGATAGTCTCTAGGCTGTCTGTGAACCTTCGAGATTTGGAACTAGGGGAATTCGCCATGGCTCCATTTGTTGACGTCATATTTGCTTCCGGTTAGAACGAGAAGGAACGCCGTTGTTGATCTGTAGGTTGTAGATGTTGCCATCGAGACTTGGCTCTCTTTCTGATGGAGCCTGGTGGGATGATATGGTTCCCTTTTTGTTTGTGCCACTAGATTGTATACAGAGATCGATGTGATCTCACATGTAGGGCAAAAAGTTTCATTTCATTTTTTTTCGCGATGCTATATCATTTCAGCTTTTATATCGCGAAAGTCGTGATTGCCCAATCATTTCGGCTATTTTTCGCGGTGCCCAATCATTTCGGCTATTTTTTCTTTGCTCGCCGCTTTTATTGCGAGTTGCCCAATCATTTCGGCTATTTTTGTATGCATATCTTTTACTTGCTGATTTTGTTGCAAGTTGCCCCATCATTTCGGCTATTTCATATGCATTTTTGGCTCATTTATTTTTCGTCACAAGTATGGAACTTGGAATCTGGTGTCAAACTTAGCATCAGCATTGCTGCGACTGGAATACTGCCAGGAGCAAATCATCATTTTCCGTGAAAGGACTTAGAATTTGATACCAATTTAGGCATCAACATCGCTACAACTGGGATATTGCCAGGAGCGAATCATCATCTGCCTATGTCGATGTCGAACAAAGGTGGCTTAGCAAACAGGGTTAAGATCCTGTCGACTAAGGCTTTTGACCTCATGAGCCATAAGGGTCTCATAAAGGTGTTTCTCCCTACGGGTCGTGAGGACCTCGTAGGTGTATTTTCTCCTTAGGGATCGTGAGGATTCCTAAGTGCGTGTTCTCTTATAAGTCGTAAGGATCTTACAATACTGTTTTCTCCTTGTAAGTCGAGAGGACCTATAAGTGTTTGCTCACCGTGTGAGCATATCCCTAGTCGCTGGTGGGACTCTGTTAGGGAAATGTTTATTCGTGCCCGTGGATTGTATACAAGGGTCAATATTGAACCTCTTGTAGGGCGTTTTGTGGGTTGTGATGGCTTAAGAACAGGTTCAGATCCCTGTAACTTAAGGCTTTTGAATCCTATGAGCCGTGAGGATCTCAAAGGGGAATTCTCCTTACGAGTCACGAGGATCTCGTAAGTGTAACTTCTCCTTAGGAATCCTGGGGATCCCTAAGTGTGTTGCTCCCGTGTTAGTCGTAAGGATCTCACGCAGGTATTTTCTCCTAACAAGGTCGTGAGGACCTTGCAAGTGTCTTTTAACGAGATTGCGCCCTTTCGGGTTTTCAGAAACTCGCTGGTAGCCCTGTTGTTTTTACTCACAGAGCCCTTTCGTGTTTTCATCCGTGTCCATCTCGCTTATGGACGTACCGTTTTTTGTTTTTTGTTTTTTTTGCGTCAGCCTTGGGATGCTGCGGTCCATAGTAGTTTATAGATGTCTCGGTCAGTTGCAAGTTTTAGGACATTGCAGTCCATCGATAGTTTAGGGACGTTTCGGTCCGTCGCACGTTTTCGAGGTGAGGTTTCGTTGGATACTACTTTGTCGGCTTGGGAAGATAGCGAGCGGACATAGGCGTCGTCATCTATCGTTGACCTAGGCCGTGACTCGTCAGGCGTAGTATTTTTTCAAGAACCGACCATTTATTGGCCTGAAGGGTCTTTCGCCATGCATATTCATGAGAAAGTAAGCCCCACCTTGGTAGACCTTGTCTATGATGTACGGGCCCTCATAATTCGGCTCAAATTTCCCTCGTTTGGCACGATTGGGGATTATAGGTTTCTTGACCACTAGCACGAGTTCGTCTTGGCGGAATGTTGTCGGCCTAGTCAATCTCTCGTATAAGCGCGTCATCTTTGCTTTGTCAGCTTCCAGGTTTTTTTGCGCCATGAGCCGGGTTTCGTCAAGGGCGTCGAGCTCCTCGAGCCGAAGATGAGCATTTTCTTCGTCCTTTAGTTCGTAATGAACCACCACTCATAAGGAAGGTAGCTCTATCTCAAAGGGGAGTACTGCTTCAGTGCCGAATAACAGTGCGTACGGCGTTGTGTTTGTAGCCGTTTTGAACATAGTTCGATACGTCCAGAGAGCTTCATGCAGTCTCTCGTGCCAGTCCTTTTTATTTTTGGACACCGTCTTTTTCACGATCTTCGTCAAGGTTTTGTTGAAAGCCTCAGCCAGACCATTAGCTCGGGGATTGTTGACCGAAGAGTATCTCCAAACTATATTATGTTGTTGTGCGAAGCGGCTGATTTTATGGCTTCTGTAGGCCAGCCCGTTATCGGAGATAATCCGTCACGGAGTGCCGAACCGATAGATGACGGGTGTCTTAAAGAAATGGAGGATATTCTCCGTCTTCACTTCTCTTAGTGGTACTGCTTCTGCCCACTTAGAGAAATAATCGGTTGTCGCCAGTATGAACCGGTGTCCTCTGGATGATGCTGGTTCGATGGGCCCGATTATATCAGTTCCCCACATTTCGAACGGCCAGCTAGCCACTGTCGGGTGTAGCGGATTTGGATGCTGATGGATGAAGTCTCCATGAATTTGGTACGAGTGGCACTGCTTCACATATTCGAGACAGTCTTGGATCATTGTGGGCCAATAGTAGCCCATTCTTTTGATTTTCAGCTTCATCTCTGGCCCGGCTTGATGAGAACCGCAGAGTCCGTCGTGAGTTTCTTGGATGACTCTCCTTGCTTCTTCAGGTCCCAGGCATCTTAGCCATAAAGAGTCAAATGATCTCTTATAGAGTGTAATTGACGAAGGCGAAGGATGGAGCTCGTTTTATGAGCCGATGTCTTGAGGACGCATCTTCAGGTGTTCGACGGGATTTGAAGTAGTCTATAAAGACTTCTCTCCAATCCTTGACCTTTTCCTGGTCCTCTATCTGTAGGGTCGCTTGCTTGGTCGCTTTCTTTTCTTCAAACGACTCCGGAGATATTTCTGCCGGTGTGAGAACCCGACGACTTTGCACAACGATCTTCACGTCATCGAGGTTTTTGTCAGCCAGTTCTTTAGCAAGTTTGGCTAACGCATCTGCTTTGCTATTTTCCGCACGAGGTATGCTTTCCAGGGCGTAGGCAGGGATTTGAATCAGCAATTGTTGCTCTCTCGCCGTACTTCACCAACTTTGGTTTGCACGTTTGATAATCGCCGTTTACTTGGCTAACGACCAGCTGGGAGTCTCCGTATATGAGGAGGTTTTTGATCCCCATGTCGACAGCAATCTCAAGTCCTGCTATCAAAGCTTCATATTCGGCTTCATTGTTTGTCCTCGGCTCTGTTTGGAAAAGGTAAAGTGCATTATCCCTCCTTGTGGAGTCACGAAGATGAGGCCTACCCCAGACTTGATTATGGGGGAGCTGTGCTGTCATTTCTTCATGGAAGATGCCACATCGAAGTAGAGTTCCCATCGGGTGTTACTCTCTCCTTGCTCTCCGTCGATTGTGTCAAACGCGTGCTCGTCTGGCAATTCGCAATTTAGGTGTGAATCAACAGGTATGGGATGCTCAGCGAGGAAGTCGGCGATAGCCTGTCCTTTCACTGCCTTGAGCGGTCGATATGTTATCGAGAATTCCATTAAGAGTAGGGCCTATTTAGCAAGCCGTCCTGTTAGTATGGCTCTTGATATCAAATATTTGAGAGGATCCACCTTTGATATGAGATGGATCTCATGCGCCAACGCATAGTACCTGAGCTTTGTTATCACGAAGTTCAACGCCCGGCAGTGTTTTTCAATGGGGGGGTAATTGATTTCTGCCCCCAGGAGAACTCGACTTAAGTAGTAGAGGGCCCTCTCTTTCCCTTGGTCATTTTCTTGTGCCCATAACGCGCTTAAAGAACCTTCAAGGGTTGTTGTGTACAGGATGAGAGGCTTTCCTTTGACTGGAGCGGTCAATACCGGCGGATTCTGCCAGTATTGCTTGATTTCGTCCAGTGCACTCTGGCATTTGCGATCCCAGACGAACGGAGTCCCTTTCTTCATTAGATGACTGTAGGGGCGACACTTTCCAGAGAGATTGGCTATGAATCGTCGGATATATGTGAGCTTTCCTTGGAGAGACCGCAGTTGCTTGAGAGTTCTTGGCGGAGGAATTTCCATGATCGCCTTGATATTCGACGGGTCTATCTCTATGCCCGGTGTCGTATGATGAATCCTAGGAGTTTGCCTGAGGAGACTCCGAACGCGCATTTGAGAGGGTTCATCTTCAGATTGTATTTCCGAAAACATTGGAACACTATCTTCATATGCTCCCAGTGCTCCTCGTGCGATTTGCTTTTCACTACGAGGTCGTCAATATAGCATTCGACGATTTCATGTATGAGGTCGTCGAAAATCTTCGTCATTGCCCTTCGATAGGTAGCGCCAGCGTTCTTCAGGCCGAAAGGCATCGCTTTGTAGCAAAATATGCCTAGCGGGGTCCGGAAAGCAGTATGATTTCGGTCTTCGGGATGCATCTTTATTTGATTGTACCCTGATGAGCCGTCCATGAAGGAGAAAACTTCATGAGTGGACGTGTTGTCTATCATCAGCTCGGTAACCGGTACGGGAAAATCATCCTTCGGGTAAGCTTTATTGAGGTCTCGAAAGTCCACGCAAATGCGCACAGTCCCATTTTTCTTCATCACTGGGACGATGTTGGCAATCCAGTCAGGGTACTGAACCTCCTGGATGAAGCCGGAGTCGATTAGCTTCTTGACCTCGGCATTGATGCTCATTTCAAGTTCGAACAGCATTCTTCTCGGCGCTTGTTTGACTGGCTTGATGTCCGGAGATATCGCCAATTTGTGTACAGCTACTTCTGGATCTAGTCCCGGCATTTCAGAATAGTTCCATGCGAAGCAGTCTTTATACTGCATGAGCACGTCTTTGAGTGTAGCCACCTGTTCTTCAGACAACAGCTCACTGACGAACGTAGGTCGTGGATCATCTGCCGTCCCCAAGTCGATTTTTCTGAGGTTATCTGCAGTAGTATGTATCCCATCTTCCAGCTCTTTTGGTGCCGGTGGAAACTCTGAGATCACTTCATCATCATCGTTTTTGAAGCACCAGGGGAGGTTAGCTATTCCCTCGTGTACTCCTTCTCCTGACAGCGTTATCGCGTGACAGGTACGAGATCGCTTCCAAGACCGATGTTGGTCCGGCTCTACTCTCGCTGTATATATATGGCTTTCGGTTCATGCTTTTGTGGCGGGGTTACCCTCCAACTGCTGGATAAAGAGAACATGCCTTACTAATACTGGTCCTCGACCCAGTTTTTGAAGGTGAAGCAGTCTTCGAGAGGATGTCCTATCGCTCGGTGATAAGAGCAATAATCTGGGTGATGAACCTTATTTTCTTGATAGGGGTGTTTGGATTCTGGGAGGGTAATCATCTGGTGTTTCATGACAAAACCGAATATCTTCCTTGTCTTGTCTTGGGGAAAAAAATATGCTGGACCCATCTTCTTAATAAGAGACGAATCCCGGCTACTCAATTCTCGATCGCGTGGCTTCTTGGACCCGCTTGGCCGCTGTCGGACATTTTTTACATTCTTTAATTTGTTTTTGCCTTCCCGTCGGGTCTTTTGTATGACGGGCTGGCGATGAAGAGCATCGTCATTTTTCGTAGCCTGCTGAAGGAGGCGCTGCGTTTTGGCTTTTTCATAGATGGCCATTTCGTGGCTATAGTCATCCCGGACCTTTTGACCCGCTTCCCTTATTAGCTTATCCATCTGTTCTTCGAACGACGGACTTGGCACTTTCATGGTAAGACCTCGTTTTGGTTCAGGGTTAGCATCTTCTAACAGAGTATTTCCTTCGTCATCGAAATCATGTATAACGTAGCAGCCATGGAATCGCTCTCGTTTCTTGGATTGAACAAATCCGAGCCCGATCGTTTCCATTCTCCTGTTGGGCAACTTTCGTTGAGTTCCGGGGACACTCCAGATCCTGTTGTAGAACTGAGCTTGTCGAGCAGTCTGTTTGAAGGGTACGCCTTGGCGTCTCAATAGCCTTTTTAATCCTTCTGTGTAGTATCTGGGCAGACGGATGGGCTGGAGCCTGTTAAGCGCAGGATCAGCACCATGCCAGATTTCTTTCTCCACTTTGGTTTCCGCGGATCGATAAAAGAGGATCGCCTTTTCATCTTTTCTCTTGGGAGGGACGTAGAACGTCCGCAGTTCTTGCACACTGTAGGTATCAAGTGCGTCGAGCTCTTTATAATGCTCTTGCGGAACCATGGCGAACTGCAAACTCGGATCATCTCCAATAAAGGCTTGCACTGATGGACGAGCCAAGAATACTGCGTTGACCTCGTCTTCAGAGTCACTGCCAAAGACCAGAATAGGGGTAGACGGTCTCGGTTTGTTGTATCGTGGAGGTCCCGAATAGACTATCTCTTCTTCCTCCTCGGTATCGTTCCCGAAGACCGGAATGGTGGTGATAGCTTTTTGCTTATTCTCCGGCTTATGGCACCTTTCCGTGTCTTCGAAGTCTGGCAAGAAGTATTTTGCATCTTCGTACTTTCAGACTTCATTCACGGAGAATGGGTTCAGCTCCTCTGTCACGGTATACTCAAGACCATCCTTGAAATACTTTATACACTGATGTTGTGTAGAAGGGATGATGTTGTACTCATGTAACCAAGGCCTGCCGAGCAAAGCGTTGTAGCAAGTCTTGGCGTCAATGATGTGGAACTTGGTATCAGTGACGACCAGCCCAAAGCGTAACGTCAGTATCACAGACCCGAGCGTCCGTGATGACTGGGAGTCGAACCCGGAGATAGTGATTTTATCCCGAGAAAGGTGTTGAACGCTCATGCAAATCTCTTTCAACACTCTCACATTGCGAAGGTTGACGGAGGATCTATTGTCAATCAGGATCTTCCCTATCTTGATGTCATGACAGTATCCGGTGACGTACAAAGAACGGTTATGCTCGCATGTCCCAAGGAGGAGGTCTTCATCGCTGCAGGTGATGTCGGCTGTGTGAACTTCTTCCAGCTTGTCCTTCATCTTTTCTTCGATAAGGAAAGCTTGAAACTGGTCAGGTTCTTGTAGTGCCTTGATCAGAGAATCTCTCGCCTCTTTAGATAGCAGAAGGGCATCGAGAATGCTTAGTTGCGAGGGTATTTTCCTCAGGTATGCCAGAACGTTGTTATCCACCTTGTTTTTCTTGGGCGGGTCCTTGGCTGCCAGCTCTTCAACGACTTGGTCATCAAGGGCGATGTCCTAAGGGACTTTTTCTTTTCCCTTTTCCTTTTTGTTCGATCCCTTGTTTGCGGGTCCGAGATTCTTTTCAGGTAGCATGCGATTGCGCAGCTGAATATTCTCGCAGGTCTTCATATCTTCCGTTTCAGAGATGGATTCCTTGAAGAAAGGGCTGAGGGCTATTTCTTCATCAGAATCACCCTCGAAGTTGAGAGCTTCCGATCTCCCGGAATTAACCATGTGACATTCACCAACAGTTCTTTTATGCTCATCTGTCGTGCTTCTTTGTTCTCGACGAGTTTTACGCTTCATCCGCTTGAAATGCTGCCGGTGAGCAACGTATCCCTGCCACCAATTTTTAAAGGCGTTGCATTCTTCAGTAGGGTGTGTAGTCCTCCGATGGTACAAGAAGTAGTTTGGATGTGTATCCTCTTCGTTAAGGTGTATCCTATCAGGAGTGTTTCCTTCAGAGGGTGGCAGCTTCATTCCCATCGATATGGATTTGGTGAACCTTTTCCTTGTCTTGAACCTGCTTTTATTTGCGTCGGATGTGCTTTGATCTGGTGGGAGTGTTTTAACCCTTTCGTCCAGTCACCGGCGTTTGGCTGTTTCAAATATGGCCATTTCGCGTTCTCGATCAGCTTTGCTTTTCAGAAGAGCTTCGTTCAGGAATACGTCAATCATCTCGTCTGACGGTCCTAAAAGTTTCGGTTCGGGATCTGCCCCCAGTTTCTCTGTATCAGGAGCTTTTTCACTATTTATTAATGAGTGACAGATCACGTGGCAGCTTGCCACATAATCCTCAGGTTCATCTGATGAGTCTTCTCCCTCATCTTCGTCACCATCTCCATCTTCAAGGATGTGGTTGAGAAACTCTTGAAGCGTAACTGGGGTTCGCATCTTTTGGTTGTATTCTTCCAGCACGTCAATATGTTTTTGCAGGTCCGTGCGCTTGTCATCAGGCTTCACGGGCTTTTTGGTCTTCTTCTTCTTCTTTGAAGATTTTGACGGCTGGGCATGGGCATTTTGACTATCGCTACCAATTCTTGGCGTCGGGCGCGGCTTCAGCATTCCCTCAATGACTTCGGGCTCCAGTGGACTTTTCCATCTGATCGCCGGGCATATTTGAAGATCCTTCAACATTCTTTTTGTTTTGACTGAAAGAGCTACCTCCCATTGAGCTTCTTCTATAAAAGAACATGATGCCCCCGGTGTGTCCCCTTTTAAGAGCGTGCGGCTGAGGCGGGCTTACTTTCCAATTCTCGAACACTGCGAATTTGCCCTGTTGGTATTGGTCCTCAATCCAGCCTTTGAAGACGAAGAAATCTTTGATTGGATGGCCTACCACTTGGTGATAGGGGCAATAATTGGGATTATTGGCCTCACCGGGTTGCAATAGGCATTTTGGATCCGGCAAGGTGATGAGCCTGTTGCGCATCGCCAGCTCAAACAGTCTCCTCGTTTTATCCCGGGGAAACGAATAAGGGCGCTTCAGTTTCTCATTGAAGAATCGTCGTATTTCATCTTGGCGATCAGTTGGCTTTGGACCACTGGGCTATTGCTGAGTATTGGCGATGAAGGTCGCTTTCCCTTTCCCTTTCTCGTTTCGAGATTCCAACTTCAAAGAAGAGGGTCTATGACCCATCTGATCCATTTGGGCCAGTTTGTCAATCAAGGCCTAGAAAGTAGTTGGCTTGAAGAACATCATGAATTGTGAAATGGACGCGTGAGGGTCGAGGGTCCCTACGAACATGCCTACTGTAGGCGCTTCTTCAATGCGTTTCTCGCACATCGACTATAGAATCCGTCACCGTATCGCATACTGCACCCGTGTTTCGCCTGGCTTCACTCTGGAGTTAATTAATGCGGTGATCGGGGTGCGCTCGCTAGCGCTGGCGAAACGTTGGGTGAACAGTAATTCCATCTCCGTAAAAGTTTTGACGGGGTCATTGGGAAGTGTTTCCCCCAATCAGAGCAAAACTCTGTTTAAAATTCAAATTTTGAAATGAAGCAAATGCTTCTTAGCAGCGCCAAGTGCGCTGCGCCCTAAGTAGCGCACCACATGCAAAGCACGGGTGCGCTGCGCTCTAAGCAGCACACCACGTGCAAAGCACGGGTGCGCTGGCGCTAAGTGCGCTGCGCTCTAAGAAGCGCACCACGTGCAAAGCACGGGTGCGCTAGCGCTGGAACTAAAAGCTCCCCACCGTCAGATCAAAGATCCAATAATAATGGTAAATCATTAATTAATCAGAATTAAATTCTGTTAAGGAAAGATTCCTTAAAATCTTTGCAAACAACAAAATTGTGCTCTGTAAATCAGAGCGCCGTTGGATCAATGATCCAATGGTGATTAAAAATCACCAAAAGTACAGAATAAATTCTATGTGGAAAGATTTCCCAATCTTGTTAAAAACAAAAAAGATTGCCTTATGTAAATCAGAAGCCCTTGGATCAAAGATCCAACGGTTGGGAAATCCCCAAATCAATTGGAGAAAAGATCTCCTTAACTGATTGAACAAATCAGCTTGCCCTATATAAAGGCCCCAAGACTTCAAGTCTCGAGAGAGACAAAAAACAAATAGAGGAACCCCCCATAAGCTTTGAGAGATCTCAGAAAGAAGAGCTAAGCTCTCAGAAAAAGAAGAGTTTCTTCAAGGTAAAAAATGAATAGAGAGATGAAATCATCTCATAATTAAAAAGAAGAATTCATTTCTTTAAAGATCATAAATCTACAAGACCAAGGTCTTTTACAATGTGATCAAAGGATCTCATCATAAAATAAGAAGAAGAAAATAATTCTGCTCACAAATCATAGATCAACAAGACGAAGGTCTTTTATATAAAGAGATCATAAACATCTCATTATAAAAAGGGGGGAGAATAATTCAATTCTCTTAAGAATCATAGATCCATAAAGGCAAAGTCTTTCATCAATACAAGAGATCGAAAGCATCTCCTATAAAGTAAGAACTTTTTGTTCTTAGAATCTTGAGACAAAGTCTTTCATAAACATGAATTTATTTCTCAGTTGATCAGATAGCGCTCTGCGCTCATAAATTAGCGCTCTGCGCTTTTGAACTAGCGCTTTGCGCTTATGGGATGGCGCTCAGTGCCAAGCACACCACGTGCTCCTCACGTGTGCGCCACTTAATAGTTAGTGGTCTGCACTCTTGGACTAGCGCTTTGAACTCATGGATGGCGCTCAGCGCCAAGCGCACCACGTGCTCCTCACGTGTGCGCCACTTAACAGTTAGCGCTCAGCGCTCTTGGACTAGCGCTTTGCGCTCATGGATTGGCGCTCAGCACCAAGCGCACCACGTGCTCCTCACGTGTGCGTCACTAAACTAATAGCGCTTTGCGCTCATAAATCAGCGCGATGCGCTCGTAGACTGGCGCTCAGCGCTCGTAGACTGGCGCTCAGCGCCAAGCGCACGTGTCCCTCACGTGTGCGCTACTCGGCAGAAGCGCATTGCGCTCTTTGACTGGCGCAAAGCGCCAAGCGCACCATGTGCTGCGCTGATAGAACATAAATTGTTCTTTAATAAGCCCCAGAGCTATGATGAATATCAGCATTCAACAAAAGACAGAAATATTATCAGAATCCAAATCAATGCTCAACATTGTTAAAAGGGCCAAGCCTAAATAAATGCTCAACAGCCCAAAATAAATGTTAAACATTTTAACTTGATTGTACCTAGCCCAAGATTGGCTATAAGTCCTTAATTCAGATTAACTGAGCCCATATGCTCAAAAATCTTTTGATCTTAGTCTCAAATTGGACTACAGATCTCTCAACCAAAATTGGTTCAAGGGTACATCTCTTTACTCCTCTGATATTTGTCGTTGTAATCCTTCAACGTCTTCAGAGAGGTGACGGGTCCCGACAACCAAACATTCCATGGACTGTGGGGTCCTTAAACTCATAGACTATGATGTCCTTAAACTTTATAGACTATGACATCTTTAAACTATAGACTGTGGGGTCCTTAAACTCATGGACTATGATGTCCTTAACCTTGGACTGTGAGGTCCTTAAGCCCATGGACTATGATGTCCTTAACCTTGGACCGTAATGTCCTTAAACTAATTATGGACCGTAACTTCCTTAAACTAATTATGGACCGCAAAGTCCCTAAACTAAACAATAGAGCCCAAATGCTCTCTTGTTGGATCTAAACGATCCCGTTAAGTTGATCTTAGTCTAAAATTAGACTAACGTATTCTTAACAAACGTTTAAGTTGATCTTAGTCTAAAATTAGACTAACGTATTCTTAACAAACGTTTAAGTTGATCTTAGTCCCAAATGAGACTAACGTATCTTTAAACCCAAACCCCCAAACCCTAATATAAGAAAATACGGATTTGGACTAATCCACGTCCTACGGGCGACAACATAAATTAGTCTCCGTATACAATCCACGGGCAACCAAAAACAAAACAAACACCCACGACACGAAGTGACCATCCGGAGAAGGAGAAAGTGGTTACCGCGACGCGGTAGCGTAATTAACTGCAGGGGCTTGCGCCTGCAAGGAAAAGCGTCCCTACAATCAAAAACGCCTCAACAAGGGGGAATCTGACGGAGTCTGCTACATCGGCCGCATCCGTTTAAACCTTCGATACATGGTGTCATAAATCAACTTGGCATCTTCGGAGAGGTGGGCGGATAGCACCAATTAGCATCTGCCCTCGAAATTCAAGCAAGACGGACCTACGCGGTCCCGTCCCCCATTTTCGGCGGAGAATAGGAAGCTTTGAGTACCATTTGAACGCCGTCTCCGCCAAGCTGCCAACGAATTGGCGAAGCAGTAGCTTATCATCCCCTCCAGTGTTACCGCAGAGAGCCCTGAACTGAGCGACATGTTGATGGGGATTACCTGTCCCCTTGTATACATGGAATTTAGGAATTGTGTGTCCTGGCGGGTACTTTATCTGATCGTACCATCCTCGATATGGTCGTCTAGTTCTGACGACTTGGTTGGTTGCTTCATTCTCTTGATGAGCTCGTATTTGTTGAGGTATATAATCATCGACCATGGCTTTGGAGATGGTCTCCTCCTTGGCTGCTGACAGAGCCGGCAAAGGATTTGATGTCTCTCCTCTATCATCTTCAATTATTACTGGAGGATCTTCGGCTGGAGGTTCCAGCTGGATCATCAGGCCCACCATATCTTGGAATAAAATGGTCATTTGTTTTATGTTGGCCTCTTGTTCCGCAGCCTCTTTGTCCTTCTTCTCAAGCATTCTCCGAAGGAATTCGGCATCTGTTTCCTGCTCATGACGCTGCTCCGAAGATGTTTCCAGGCCTGCTTTTGGTCCAGTGAGTGCAGCCATGGCTGTCAGCATTTTTTGGAGCTTTTGTTGTTGTTGCTCCTGAGCCTTAGTCACAGACCATGTAAGTGTTCTGTGACCCGTAGAGATACGGCTATCCTCTTTTCCGGAAGCCATATAAACAGTATGCACCACCATGCCCCCAGACTTGGGGCGTTTAGATTCAGTGCCCTTGCGATTTGCCAAAAACGCAAAGATCTTCTCCGGCCCCCTTCTTTTGTAGGCGGTCGAAGTTGAGAGAGCCGTTGCAGCGGGCACCCAAACAGATGACACCTTCTGTAGCTTGACAGGATGATCCCTTTCTCATCGAACTTTCATCTTTTTTTGTCGGCGGGGTAGTCTTGATCAATTACGGAGTCTTGAACCTGTCGCCAGACTTTGTAAATTTTGGACAACAGCCGCTGAGGGGGCTGCTCCGGTTTCGCCTTTGTGATCTTTTCAATAGGCGGAGGAGACATTTTCAGCATGACGGTTGGAGAATTCCTGCGCACCCTATTAAGTAGTTCAAAGCTGTTCCCAGTTGGAACAACAGCATTAACTTCCACCGTTGGAGCTGGCGGAGTTAGTCCAGAAGGAGCGCTGTCCCAAGCCTTCCTTACTCGGCGGCAGAGACGACGGCGAGCATGGCGAGCGGCCGAGATCACCTCCGCTGTTGGATCAACTTTTCCATGCCCCCTGTTTTGAGGAGAGTCTGTTATCGGCGCTAGCCTGTCGAAAACAGACGTCCGCTGAGAGGGAATGGTCAACCTGTCGAAAGCCGATCTTAAAGTAGGGAGAGCAGCTTGGACGAACTCAACTGTAGCAAGAGTTGGAGTGTCCTTCTCTGGTATTGTGAGCCTCTTTGCGAGCCTACTTGAGCTTTGACCCAGCCTGTCGAAGACTGAGGCATTGGAGTTGGACGACCCGCTGAGACGGGCCGTGGTGGTTGCAAGCCGATCAAAGACCGACTTCTTCGCAGCTTCCTGTGTCGGCATCTGAACGCTGAAGCTCGTTGGTGGGATCATGGTCCCGAAGAATAGCCCAGTGGTGGCTTGGGCCACTTGTTCCACCGGCATTGTGAAAAGGGGGGCCGCTTGAGGCCCATAGGTTACTCCTCCAGATGAGGCAGAACGGGAGTTGTTGCAATTAGTGCAGTTTGAAACCATTGATCTTCTGTTTTTCTGCACGGCGTAAGATACCAAATCTTAGTACTTCACATCCAAAAGAAACCATGTTAAACCGCGACTTGTTCGCGAAACACGACACACGAAGTGTGGAGTGGAAAGAGGAAAAGGTCCCACCGGGTGTGCCAGAATCCGTTCTCCTCTGAAAACAGAGACGAAACCGTATAGGTTCGTCTTGCCTGAATTTGGGGGCAGATGCTATTTGGTTTTATCCGTCCGCCTCTCCGAAGATGCCAAGTTGATTAATGGCACCGTGTATCAGAGGTTTAGACGGATGCGGCCGTTGTAGTAGACTTCATCAGATTTCCCCTCGTTTGAGGAGGTTTTGATTGTGGGGACGCTCTTCCCTGCAGGCGCAAGCCCCTGCAGTTAATTACATTACCGCATCGCGGTAACAACTTTCTCCTTCTCCAGATGATCACTTCATGTCGTGTGTGTTTGTTTTATTTTTGGCTACCCGTGGATTGTATACGGAGACTAATTTATATTGTCGCCCGTAGGGCGTGGATTAGTCCAAATCCGTATTTTCTTAGATTTGGGTTTTGGTTTAGGGTTTAAGGATACGCTAGTCTCATTCGAGACTAAGATCAACTTAAACATTTGTTAAGGATACGTTAGTCTAATTTTAGATTAAGATCGAGTTAACGTTTGTTAAGGACATGTTAGTCTAATTTTAGACTAAGATCAACTTAACGAGATCATTTAGATCCAACAAAAGAGCATTTGGACTCTATTGTTTTAGTTTAGGGACTTTGCGGTCCAGTTTAAAGACGTCATAGTCTGTAAAGTGTAAGGACATCATAGTCCATGAGTTTAAGGACCCCATAGTCCGTAAAGTTTAAGGACATTATAGTCCGTGAGTTTAAGGACCTCACAGTCCATGGAATGTCTGGTTTTCGGGACCCTTCACCTCTTTGTAGACGTTGAAGGATTACAACGACAAATATCAGAGGACTGAAGAGATGTACCCTTGAACCAATGTTGGTTGGAAGATATGTAGTCCAATTTGGGACTAAGATCAAAGATTTATGAGCATATGATCTCAATTAATCTGAAGTAGGGTTCTGTGGCCACTTTGGGCTCGGCCCATTTAGTAAAAATGTTAAACATTTAACAATACTGAGCATTGGTTTGAGTTCTGATAGCCTTTTTGTCTTTTATTGAGTGCTGAGCACTTAGCATAACTCTGGGGCTTTATCATTTAAAGAACAATTTATGTTCTCTCAACGCACACGTAAAGAGCACGTGGCGCGCTTGGCGCTGAGCGCCAGATTATGAGCGCAGAGCGCTTCTGTTAAAGTAGCGCACACGTGAGGAGTACGTGGCGTGCTTAGCGTTGTGCGCCAGATAATGAGCGCAGAGCGCTTCTATCAAGTAGCGCACACGTAAGGAGCACGTGGCGCGCTTGGCGATATGCGCCAGATTCAGAGCGCTATGGCGCTTTTTGTGAGATAGCGCATGCGTGAGGAGCACGTAGCGCGGTGCGCCAGTTAATGAGCGCAGAGCGCTACTTTAAATTTAGAGCGCTAAGGCTCTGCAGCACTGTGCGCTAGATTTGGAGGGCCGAGGCGCTTCTTTTAATTGGAGCGCTAAGGCTCTTTTTTAAGCAACTCTGCTTTCTGAGAATTAAATTCTCTCTTATAAGAGACTTTGTTTCATGGATTTAAGAATAAAGTTCTTATTTTATAGGAGATGTTTTCAATCTCTTATGTTTTGGTGAAAGGCTTTGCCTTTATGGATCTGCGATCCTAAGAGAATTGAATTATTCTCCCCCCTTTTATAATGAGATGTTATGATCTCTTTTGTGAAAGACAATTTGTCTTAAAGATCTATGATCTAGCATAAGAACTAAGTTCTTTTTATGATGAGATACTTTGATCTCTCTGTTTTTACCTTGAAGAAAAATTCTTCTTCTGCTAAGAGTTTTGCTCTTTTCTTTGAACTTTCTCAAAGTTTATGGGGGGGTTCCTCTATATGAGACTTGAAGTCTTTGGGCCTTTATATAGGGCAAGCTGATTTGTTCAATCAGTTAAAAAGATCTTTTCTCTAATTGATTTGGGGATTTCCCCACCGTTGGATCTTTGATCCTAGGGTTTCTGATTTACAGAAGGAAATCTTCTTATTTTTTACAAGATTGGGAAATCTTTCCCTACACAGAATTTATTCTGTATTTTAGTGATTTTTAATCACCATTGGATCATTGATCCAACGGTGCTCTGATTTACAGAGAAAAATCTTTTTGTTTAGAAAGATTCTGAAGAATGTTTTCTTAACAGAATTTTATTCTGATAACTTGATGATTTATCATTTTTGTTGGATCTTTGATCCAACGGTGGGGAACATTTAGTTCTAGCGCTAGCGCACTCGTGCTTTGCACGTGAGCGCTGCTTCAGAGCACTGGAGCGCTGGCGCTTTTAGCGCCAGCGCACTCGTGCTCTGCACATGAACGCTGCTTCAAAGCGCCGGCACTCTTAGCACTGGCGCACCCGTGCTCTGCTCATGAGCTCTGCTTGCTTGCGCTTTTATGAAGCGCTGCTTCATTTCAAATTTTGAAAATTTGAACAGAGCTTTGCTCTGATTGGGGGAAACAGTACCTCATGAAAAGCGCCGAGTCATTTTGCCTGAACACCAATTAGCCTGACCTGATCGAGTACAAATACAAGATCTCACGAGCCTTCAACGCGGGAGCCCCGTCTTTAAAGATATCTCGCAGCGGTTGCATCGCCTTACTGGACTCCTTGCCGATATTCATGACCTTATCGACGAAGGTCATGCCATCCCCGACCGTACGCGGGCGAAGAATCGGACCTCGAGCTTCTCGCTGAATCGGTTCCAAAGCGGAAGCGTCAACCAGCAGCATAACCCGAAGAAAGTTATAAGTTTTGTAGAAATGGGGTAGCTTGTGGACTCCAAAAGCGCCGAGCACATGCAGCTCGAGCCACGAAGTGAAATAATGCATCGGGAGGTTTACGGGCTGCACCCCCGGTTGAGTGGTGTCTGCCGCCAAGCTCAAGCCATGATACAAATGAGCCATCCCAGCAATCCCAACGGCAACCTGCGTCCCTTCAACCATTCGGTGAGCTAGGTAGAAAATGGACGGCCTCATGCAGCGAGGGTGCATAGGGATCACAAACCAGCTTAACCATGAGCCATGGAACCCTAAAAAGAACGCCTCTTCGTCGATGCCTTGAGCGGCGAGTTCTGCAAAAGGGTCGACCGCGGAATTTGGGAGGAAGAAATTCTTTTGATCTGCTTCCGCTGTCGGCTGGCTATCCAAGCCAAAACCGAAAGGATCATCGAGCTTGGCAAACTTCGCACCATGTTTCGACAAGACTTCCGGACGAAGAAACGGGCAATGAAATCTGTAAAGCTGACCCCGTGGCTTCCGGATTCGAGAAACAGGATCTCATAAATATTTAACACCTTGATCAAGCTTGGGAATCGGTGCTGAATGGCATTCTCTGGGGTCAGACCCATCACTACTGATCGAGTGGCAAAAATGTACTCGTCCGGGGGCAATATCTCCTCTTAACGTTCCCCTTTGACAGGCAAGCCAGAGATCTCCGCGAACTCCTCTAAAGAGATTGAAACTTCCCGATCTAATAAGAGGAAGGTGTGAGTTGGAACGTTCCATTGTTCCAAAAAAGCTTTGACCCACCACACAGGGGGCGTGGAATATTGGAAGAGAGAAGCATGAATCGCGAGATACAACCCGAGCTTCAGCAGCTGCGATTTCTTGGCCGATAAGATGTATCGAGCCCACTGTAGATATTCGGCTGAATGGCGGGGAGTCAAGCCTATCATGTATGGCTGTCCCCAAGAGCGTGACTCGCCTTGACATATACGTCGCCCTAAGATATCCAAAGCCACTGGGGGCTATACGGGTATTGCAGCCATAGAGGGCTGAAGGCAACCCTCCGAAGTCCAGTTGACCTCCTCTACGGCATAGTTCACTGGGGGTGAGTCGGCGTAGTGAATGGCGGAGATCACCTCCGAAGGTGCTGCACAAGAAAAGCTACGCTGGCCCCTAATAATTTGATTATACCACGTCCCCCATAGATGAAGATTCTTTTGCTCCGGGTCATGATCTTTGATCAGTGCAAAAACTTCTCGGTCTATAGGCGTGTCGGCGAAAGCGCTCTCTGGACGAACGAATGGGAAAGAAGTGTCGTAAGACATAGTACCTGCATGGGAAGAACGAGGGTTAGCCGTCAATGCTACAGTCCAAAGCATAGTACTTGATACTTTAAATTTGTACCACACTGCAATGCAGTGGAAAGGGATCAAAGGGGACCCACAAAATCAAGATGACGGCTCATCATTGATGAGACAGTCAATCATTAAAAAGAAAATCTTCAAAAAAGATTCTCATTCTCGGGCTAGGAGTTAACTCCTTTGAGAGCGGCACTCTGTTACAGAGGTCACCTCTGTCATTATGAGGGGAATAAAAAATTCCCTAAAATTTCTAAGAGCAATGCTCTGTCAGCTTTAATGGGGAATAAAAATTCCCTAAAAATTCTAAGGGTCATGCTCTGTGAGAACGATGGAGTAATCCATCAAAACCCTAAAAAAAGGCAAAGCTTTTTACAAAGCAAAAATTTCGAGATCTTTAAGATCTACAAAATGAACTCTAAGGGTTCTTCATTAAAGGGTTAAGAAACCCTAAAAAGAATGGTTTTTCTGATCTATGATCAAAGAAGAGCAAAACTCTGGTTTTTAATTAACGGGTTAAGAGACCTTAAGAATCTTTAGGATCTGTGATCTAAGTAGAGCAAACCTCTGTTAATCGGTTCAAATCTTACCAAATTTTTGGACAGAGTTTTAACTCTTAAGGAATTTCCTTTGGGCAGAGAGCTGTGCTCTGAAGGAGAATTAAATTCTCAGAAAAACAAGAAGGGAAGAAGATGAACATAAATCATCTCAAGGGCCAAAGGCCCTATTTACAGGCGTTGGAAGTCGATCCAACTTCCAAGTTGATCTGACGGCGGTAAAGCTGCCACCGCTGCACTCACGTGTAAGCCACGTGAGCGCAACGGTAGGGGGGCATTTGTTTCCCCAATTAAGAGCAAAGCTCTATTCAAAATTCAAAATTTGAACTGAGGCAGCGCCTCACGTGCAAAGCACGAGAGCGCTGAGCGCCAAAAGTGTCAGCGCTAAAGAGTCAAAGACTCTGAGGCAGCGCATCATATGCAAAGCACGAGAGCGCTGAGCGCCAAGAGCGCCGGCGCTAAAGAGTCAAAGACTCTGAGGCAGCGTCTCACGTGCAAAGCACGAGAGTGCTGAGTGTCAGCGCTAAAGAGTCAAAGACTCTGAAGCAGCGCATCACGTGCAAAGCACGAGAGCGCTGAGCGCCAAGCGCTAAGAGTCAAAGACTCTGTGGCAACGCATCAAGTGCAAAGCACGAGAGCGCTGGCGCTAGAACTAAATGTTCTCCACCGTTGGATCAAAGATCTAATGAAGATGATAAATCATCAAAATTCAAAATCAAATTCTGCTGAGGAAATATTCCTCGGATCTTCCTAAATAGGAAAGATTGCCCTCTGTAAAACAGCGCACCGTTGGATCAAAGATCCAATAGTGATTAATAAAATCACCAAGATTACAGAATAATCTCTGTTTGGGAAAATATTTTCCAATCTTGTTAATAACAAGAGAAAAATCTTCTGTAAAACAGAAGCCATAGGATCAAAGATCCAACGGGGGATAAAATTCCTAAATCAATCAAAGATCTTTCAATGAAAGATCTCTTTAACCAAATTAACAAACTTGCCTCTACTATATAAAGGACCCAAGACTTCAAGTCTGGGGCAGAGATCATCAAGATCATTAGCAGAGAGGAACCCTCCCATAAACTTTACGTTCTCAGAAAAGAAAAAAAGAAGAGCAAGCTCTAAGAAAAAAAAATTTTCTTCAAGGTAAATGATAATAAGTGAGATCATAACATCTCTTCTCACATCATAAGAACTCAGTTCTTTTTCTAGATCACAGATCCATAAGACAAGTTTTTTGTTTATAAAAACAAAGAGAGCACATCATCTCATTAGAAAAAAGAAGAATTTAGTTCTTAGATCTATGAGACAAAGTCTCTTATGAACAAGAATTTAATTCTCAGAGCACAAAGTTAATCAGAACTACCAAAGAAGAGCCTTAGCGCTCCAATTTAAAAAGAAGCACTTTAGCACCCCAAATCTGGCGCTCAACGCCCAGCGCTATTTTAAAAGGAGTGCCTCAGCGCTCCAAGTTTGGCGATCAGGGCCAAGCGCTCCACGTGCTCCTCACGTGAGCGCTATTTTATAAGAGCGCTCCGCATTCATTGACTGGCACTCAGCGCCAAGCGCACTACGTGCTCCTCACGTGTGTGCTATTTCACAAGAAGCGCCTTAGCGCTCCAGGTCTGGCGCTCAGTGCCAAGCGCACCACGTGCTCTCCACGTGTGCGCTGAGGGAACACAAAGTGTTCATTACACAAAGCGCTCTGCGCCGTAAAGAGTGTTCAACACCCAATAAAAAACAAAAGAAAGAGAGGTGTCAGAACCCAAATTAATACTCAGTATTATTGAACCAAAAAGGACTGAGCCAAAACAAATGTTCAAATCTGAGTAGACTGAGCCCAAGTTGGCCATAAGTCCTCAATTCAGATTAACTGAGCCCATGTGCTCACAATCTCTTTAATTGGTTTTAGTCCCAAACCCTGACTACAGATCTCTTAACCAACATTGGTTTAAGGCTACATCTCTTCACACATTTGATATGTGTCGTTGTGATTCTTCAATGTCTTTAGAGAGGTGGCTGGTGCCAACAACCAGAAACTTTACAGACTATGATATCTTTAAACCCCACAGACTATGATGTCTTTAAAATAGACTATGATGTCTTTAAACACAGACTATGATGTCTTTAAACTCCATGGACTACGATGTCCTTAAACCCAATGGACCGCAACGTCCTTAAACTAAAACGATAGAGTCCAAACACTCTTTCGTCGGATCTAAATGATCCCAAAATCCTGTTGAGTAGATCTTGGTCTAAAATTAGACTAATGTATTCTCAACAAACGTTTGAGTTGATCTTAATCTAAAACAAGATTAACGATCCTTAAACCAACCCAAACCCAAATCTAAGAAAATACGGATTTGGACTAATCCACGCCCTACGGGCGACAACACAAATTAGTCTCCGTATACAATCCACGGGCAACCTAAAACAAAACAAACAAACATGACACAGAGTGAACATCTGGAGCAGGAGAAACTGGTTATCGCTACGCGGTAACGTAATTAACTGGAGGGGCTTGCGCCTGCAGGGAAAAGCGTCTCCATAATCAGAAACCCCTCGCAAACGAGGGGAAATATGACGATGTCTGCTACAATGGCCGCATCTGTCCAAACCTCCGATACACAGTGCCATAAATCAACTTGGCATCTTTGGAGAGGTGGATGGATAAAACCAAATAGCATCTGCCCCCTAAAATTCAGGCCAGACGTCCCAACGTCCCGGTCGCATCTTTCGGCGGAGAACACTAGCCATGGATTGACCGAGCAGGGAAGCTGCTCGGTGGCCTCTTGATAAGGGCTTTGATCCTTGGCGTCGGTGGGTAATAAACTACCAGCCATGGATGAACCGAGCAGGGAAGCTACTCAGTAGCCTCATGAGGAGGGCTTTGGATCCTTAGCGTAGATGGGTAAGAAGTTACCCACTTAGGATCCTTAGCGTAGATGGGTAAGAAGTCACCCACTAAGGATGGATCGAGCAGTGGAGCTGCTCAGTTTTGCGAGGCATCGCCCGACCTCCCTCGACGTGTGAAAATATGGAAGAGAGACCGTCGTGGGTGGCGCGTGGCAGAAGCTCATAAGTGATGTGAGGCATTCCAAAATCTGCATCGTTCCGTCTTCGATTCGCCGAGAAATACGGGATGCTCGCCATGTGGTGGTACGGTATTGGTAGAATTGAGTGAATCCCGGGATTCGCGCCCACGCGCGCGCTAATTTGATCCCTTGGGGATTCTGTTAAGGCTATAAATAGAGAAGAAGACGGGTATTTTTAAGCATTGCTATCCTGAGATGGCCGAGCGCATCTACGCGATCGAAGAGATCTTCACTTCCGATGACGTCTACCTGTATGACCAGTCCGTTTCCGAGGAGATGTACCGGGGTGTGGTCTAGCGCATCGAGGACCACTTCGGCTGTCTACTTCCTCGTCGGTCGTCCCTCCTCCAATTGCTGAAGTACGCAATTTTGAGGAGGTCCCTAAGGCAGTACAACCCCCTCTCCGAGGAGATGCTGGACGAGGTGCTTGACAAGATGCGTACGATCTATGTGCTCATCCTCATCTCGAAGAATAGCCACGATAGATCTTTGGCCCTTATTTTGGAGTGCTTCCAAAAGAGACAGATCGCAAGCCAGGGCTCGGCAAATGGAGGGCCCGGTGCTTCCGTGGCATCCCGAGTTCGTGGGCAGCATCAGCAGGAGCGGGCTGAAGAGACCAGGGCTCGGCTAGCGAAGATCCCCACATAGTATCACCAGCAGTGTTTCCTTGACCCCGTACCCCCTGTTGTAATTTTAATTTTCATGTAAAGCTGAGGAGCCCATAATACCTTTTGATAAATAAAGCTCTCTTTTTGCAACGTTCTATTGTTTCCTTTTTGTCTTTTGGGTGCGTTCGAGTATTTTCACGAAATGAAATCTGTGACCTTTGGACCGAGGAAGAGGGAAACACATAGGAGAAGTTTCTTCTTATTAAAAAAACTTAGAAAACTTTACATTACTTTGTCAAAGAAGAAACATATACTCATAGATATGCTTTTCAAAGGTACAACTTGAGCTTCTCGGCGTTGTAGGCCGTGGAAATTTGCGACCCGCCGCGTCTTATAAGCGATAAGCCCCGCCGGGCAAGACTTCGGAGACGAGGAATGGGCCGTCCCACTTCGGAGAAAACTTGTGCAACTTGCTCTAGTCGATGAACTCGTTCCGTCTTAGGACCCAAATTTCTGGTCTTAAAGACGCGTCGCTTGACTCGTATGTTAGAGTAGTGGGCAGTTTGCTGTTGATAAGCGGCAGCTTTAATCTGTGCCCGGTCTCGCTTCTACAACAAGACGTCCAAATTAGTCCGGAGGGCAGCAGTGTTTGCTTCGTCGTCGAAGTGCTCGACCCTGTAGCTGGGCAGCCCGATCTCTGCTAGGACCATCACCTAGGTGCCGTAGCAGAGGCTGAAGGGGGTCTCTCCAGTAGGGGTCTTCTTCGATGTGGGAAAGGCCTATAAAATCCGGGGTAATTCGTCGACTCAACTGCCCTGCTGTCCTTCCAAGCGAGCTCGAAGACCTCGAATGACGTCCTAGTTAGTGACCTCGGCCTGCCCGTTGCACTGGGGATGCGCTACTGCGGCAAACTTCATCATAATATGCTATTCGCTGCAGAATTCTTTAACTTTGTCGTTTTCGAAATTCGTCCCATCGTCGGTGACGATACACCTCGGGATCCCGAACCGGAATATTATATTGTTTTGCAGGAATTTGATGGTCGCGGTGGCATCTGGTTATATGATGGGGACATCCTCGATCCACTTTGTAAAGTAGTCCACCGCGACGAGGATGTATTTGTGCCCGCCCGTACCAGAAGGGACCTGGCCCACCATGTCCATTCCCCACTGGGAAAATGGCCAGGGGGGAGGTTAGGGTCATTAGCTCAGTAGCCGGAAGGCGGGGTATGCTGCCATGGAGTTGGCAGCTCTTGCACTTTCTGACGATCTTCTGAGCATCCTGATGGATGGTCAGCCAATAGTATCCTTGGAGTAGCGTCTTCTGGACTAAGGTGCGTGCCCTTTGATGTGCTCCGCCGACTCCTTCATGAACCTTACGGAGGACGTAGTCGGCCTCGTGGGGGTCGACGCACCGAAGCAGAGGTTGAGTGAAGGATTTCTTATAGAGGTTTCCATTGATCCAAACGAAATGGCGGGCTTTGGCTCGGAGGCGGCGGGCTTCCCCTCGATCCTATGGGAGCGTGCCCTCCTTCAGGAATTCTACGAGGGGCTTCCTCCAAATCCGGTCTTCTTCCCGGGCAGTGTAAACTTGAAGTGACATCGCTTTGTATTCCATGCTGGGACGTAGCAAGACCTCGAAGAGGATATTTCTCTTGTTGTTGGCCGTATAGGAGGAAGCTAGCTTGCCAAGGGCGTCAGCCTGGGCGTTTAGGTGAGGGGGATCTGGTCCACCAGAACTTCGTCAAAGTCCTTTCATAGTCTTTTTACCTCAGCTAAATATTTCACCATCAGAGGCTCCCGTGCCTCGAAACGGCCGGTCACATGGCTAACGACCAGGGCGGAGTCACTGCAGATTTGGATCATCTTCAGCCCCACTCCAGAGGTGATTCGCAGTCCAGCTAGCAAAGTCTCGTACTCCGCGGTGTTGTTTGAGACTTTTAACCCAAGCTTCAAGGAATACTCCATCTCTGCCTCGTTCAGGCCTCGAATGATGAGGGCGGCACCACAGCCCTCATCGGTTGATGACCCGTTGTCACGACCCAAAAGTACGGAACGTGACTGGCACTTAGGTTACGAGACGTCTAAAGGCGTAACGTAAACTAAGTCAGCCAAAGCCCAGAAAATCTAAACCAAAAGAAACCAAAGAGAGTGAAGGAAACTTTTCATGAAAACGATTTTTAAGAACAATTAATTTGTATCGAACCCTTTTTAAAAAAACATCAAAAATTTCCGAAAATTTCGGCAGAGTCTCCTCTGTAAATACTATCCCCCAAAATGGGTACAATAAGATATATAACCTGTAATCACAAAATGGCATCCCCAAGCGGGAGCTAGCTCTTCGCCCAAGACGGATCACAACCATGCAATATATATATGCAATATCCAGAAAAGAGCATAAAGAAATGCAAAATGTAAGAAAATACAACGTCGGCTCAAGTGAGCTCGACCCAAAAGAAACCACATATACACAAATCTCTCAGTCTCATCACTAGGTCGCATATACAAATAAGAAGTGGTAGATGGAGAATACTAGATACAAAAATAGTACAAAAGAGATAATAGGGCCGTCGCAACCCACCTACGAACAATGTCGCGAGTCTGAGCAAAAGAAGTCACTAATAAGATAAGCCGCCGCTACTAGGTTGATGAGTCCAACCTGCAAGACACTGTGGCACAACGGGGGTGAGTTGCCAGCTCGTGAGTAGAATATAACATCTAGTAAGGCTATCGTAAGAATGCACGCAAATGCGCCACAGCATGTATGTCCAGATGTGATGTAATACCTCTAGTATGCATGCACATGTATGCAATGTCAATACTAAATCTTTAAGTGTTTTAAATGCTATGAGTTCTGCATTCTTAACTTTAGAAAAAAGAATATCTGTATAATAGCTAAATATCATCAAGAAATCATCTGAAACCCGTGTCAAGCATCGACGCCAAATATGAAAACACATCTGTCTCAATGTCTCACTGTATCAATGTCTCAATACATCGGGCTCCGTCAGTCCGGATCGGCTTATATCATCAAATCTCACGACAACGGTCGGTATCCTCCGGATATCCGCCGCGCCAGACATCACCGGTAGGTAGTCTTCCCCTGCCAGGCTCATCGTCTACAACTCGATCTTCTTGCCCCAGGGTACCATACCGGGCCCACCATGTACCCGAGACGGTTCATCCACTCCTCGAATCGGGTCTCGAAATCCAACAGAAAATATGAAAACTCATGGTGGACGACACATACATCACACGAAAACCGCAACTTTGTTTTTAAAATAATAAATATAAGCTTTTATTAAATTCTTGCGGTTTTCCCCAAAATCCAAAAATCGCAGCAATACTGAAATCCTCAAGAAAATCATAATACCCAACATGTTGTATATGATAAATGTCTATGATATCAAGGTATGCGATGTGATTTTTGTCTAGAAATCTATGTAAGTATGATGATGATGTGAGGTATATACATGCTATGCGATTTCATATATCATGTATGATGCAAGTGATGATACTAGGCTAAACAGGTTCTATGGTGCTCGTGGCATGGCAATTACCAAAGGCGTGTGTGTCACATGAATAGTGCGCGTGCAACAGGAGCCAATGGTAATGGTGTACGTGTCCTACGAAGTGATATCGCACATGTGTATATGGATATCCTATGCAAATCTTGCAGACGAAAAGCTATAAATGTATGAAATGTGAATGATGGGGGTTAGCTAACTAACAATGCATATGTAGCAAGAAATAAGATAATTCTAACTAGGGGCGCCTCGCGCCATCCAGACGATTTCCCCATAGATGAATACATCTACTCACCTGAATGCCTCGCTAATCCGATCCGACCACCGCCTTGCCTTTGCGCGCCGCGTCCGATGTTTCCGTGACCGATCCTAGAATTGCATAACATACAATATAAGATTACAAGTTCCTGAAATGACGCAACTCATAATATGAAAAGATCAACACTCTCGAATTTATCACAACGTGCACTCAGTGCGCGGAAAACGCACGAAAATCGCTAAAATCTTAACTAAAATCGCCATTTCGGGGCAATCGTCAAAACTAAAACCCGACTAGACAAAACCCCGCATTCGCGCACACTAATAGTCGTATATGATGCTAATTATATCGCCAAAATAACACAATTAGATCACCTCCTAAATTTTTAGAAAAACTAGTAAGCAATTTGCATACCGATTACAAAGCAAATGTCGCGAATTAACGATATCCCGATCGCAACATCGAACAAATATCCGACCTAATATACTAGATGGCCATAAAACTAACCTAAACACACTTATTCAACTTCAAACTCTAATTACAATATCACCTCTTTTCTTGAAATTTCAAAAACAAGAATTTATAACTAAAATTCACACTTGAACTATTAATTCTAGCAAATTAAGCAACTAGATTAGGATTTATACCTTACAAGAGTTGATTCCAAACTTGCACTAGCCTCCAAGACACCTCTTTTCTTCACTTTTCAAACAAATTAGGGTTAGGGAAGGGATGGATTTGGGTTTTGGTTTGAATTTGAGAAGGAAAAGTGTGTATTTTTTATGGATTTTGTTGATTTTTGCAAGAATTAAAGCAAGAGAAATGAGGGGGAAAAAAGAAGGGGGCAGCAGCAAGTTCGACCTGAGGTTAGAGGAGGGTGTGTGTGTGTGAATGGTGTAGAAAATTCTACACAAAAACCCTTTCCCTAGCTCAATTAATGACTATCACATCAATTTTTACACAAAAAACCCCATTTTAAGCCATTTTTGAATAAAATTTTAAACCATAGAACAAAAATCTTGAAAAGTCTTGATAAAATTTTATTAACACTAAATTTTAGTTTATAATATTTTCTAAGTGTGTAATTTACCTAATTAAATTTGTATTTATCACTAATTTAATGTATTTTTAAAAGCTTAAAATAATATTAAAAATAATTAATTACGAAAAAAATTATTTAACTAGAAAATTTTAAGTGACATTTTAGTGACCAAATTATAGTAATATCTTATCTAAATTTTGTATAATTAGGTCTATAATGAAAAATACCTATTTTGACTTTTTACGGAAAAAGCTGTTAATTTAGCCGATTACCGAAAAACTGCCTAAACGATTTTCGAAGCGTTACAATCTTCCCCCCTTAAAGAAATTCGGTCCCCGAATTTAGAATTTAACTACGCGTACCTTCAAAAAGATGGGGATATCTCTTCCTCATCTCGACCTCGGTCTCCCAGGTGACCTCCTCGCTGTTCGGGCCACGCCAAAGGACCTTGACGGACGGTATAACCTTCGACCTCAATTTCTTCACCTGCCGATCCAAAATGACCACCGGTTGCTCGGTGAATGAAAGATCACGCTCTAGCTGGATCGTCTGGTGCTGAATCGCATGGGAAGGATCATGAAGGTACTTGCGGAGCATCGAGATATGGAACACGGGGTGAACATCGGGGAAGCTGGGCGGAAGAGCTAACCGATAAGCGACTGGACCAACACGCTCTAGGATCTCGAAAGAACCAACATATCTAGGACTCAACTTCCCTTTCCGCCCAAATCTCATCACACCCTTCATCGGAGAGACCTTCAGGAAAACATGATCGCCAACAGCGAACTCGAGTCTGCGACGGCACCTGTCAGCATATGATTTCTGCCTACTCTGTGCCGCTCTCATCCTGTCCCGAATCAGCTGTATCTTCTCGGTCGTCTCCTGTACAATCTGTGGCCCCAAAATACTGCTCTCCCTGAGCACTGCCCAACATACAGATGATCGACATCTCCTCCCATATAAAGCCTCGAATGGTGCCATCTGAATCGTATCCTAGAAGCTATTATTGTAGGAGAACTCGATCAAAGACAAATGACGATCCCAGCTACCACCGAAATCTAAAACATAAGCTCTGAGCATATCCTCAAGAGTCTGAATAGTACGCTCCAACTGACCGTCAGTCTGAGGATGAAAGACTGTGCTAAAACTCAATCGGGTGCCCAAAGCTTCCTGAAGTTTCTACCATAATCGGCTGGTAAACTGGGTGCCCCGGTCGGACACGATGCAAGTCGAAATGCCATGCAGTCGCACGATCTCATCAATATAAACCTGGGCGTACTGAGAAAATCCAAAAGCGGTCTTCACTGGCAGGAAGTGAGCCGCTTTCGTCAGTCGATCCACAATCACCCAAATAGAGTCATACCCTCGACTGGTCCTGGGTAGACCCACAATGAAGTCCATGGAGACCTACTCCCACTTCCACTCAGGGATGGGCAAAGGCTGTAACTCGCCGGCTGGCCTCTGGTGCTCGGCCTTGACTTGCTGACAAGTCAGGCATCTCGACACAAAGTCTGTAACATCCTTCTTCATTCCGTCCCACCAGTAAACCTCTCTCAAATCATGGTATATCTTGGTGGAACCTGGATGCACACTGTATACCGATCTATGTGCCTCCTCGAGGATATCGCGCCTCAGTCCCTCAGAATCTGGTACACACAGTCGAGTCCCAAATCGAAGTATCCCCTGATCATCAATCACGAACTCAGAAACTCTGCCCTGCCGAATCTGCTCAATAATCTCTAAAATACGGGCATCGCCGGACTGTGCATCGCGGATACGGTCAAGTAACTGTGGGCGTGCTCTGAAATGGGCCAGCTGTCCCCCGGTAGGAGTAAACTCGAACTGCACTCTGCTGTCACATAAAACCTGCCAATCCGCCGTCGTCTGCATCTGTACTGCGCTCAAACAAGATAAGCTACCTCCGGGTCTCCTACTCAAAGCATCTGCCACCACATTCGCCTTGCCCGGATGGTATAGAATCTCGCAGTCATAATATTTCACCAACTCCATCCAACGGCGCTGTCTCAGGTTCAGATCTCGCTGCTGGAAGATATACTTCAAACTCTTGTGGTCAGTGAATATCTGGCACGACTCACCGTATAGGTAATGTCTCCATATCGTAAGTGCAAATACCACTGCAGCCATCTCTAAATCATGGGTTGGGTAGTTCTGTTCGTGTTTCCTCAGCTGCCGAGAAGCATACGCGATAACTTTGTCGTGCTGCATCAATACACAACCCAGCCCCACTCGAGAAGCATCACAATACACCACGAACCCGCCTGATCCTGAAGGAAATGCTAACACTGGTGCAGTAGTCAGACAAGTCTTCAACTGCTGGAAACTATCCTCACATGCCTGGATCCAATTGAAAGGAACCCCCTTCCGGGTCAACCCGGTCAATGGTGCAGCAATGCGGGAGAAATCCTGGACAAAACGTCGATAATAGCCGGCCAGACCTAGAAAGCTGCGAACCTCTGTAACTGATACCGGTCTAGGCCAACGCTGAACTGCCTCGATCTTCTTCGGGTCCACACAAATACCATCTCTCGTCACCACATGACCCAAGAAGTCGACACTGTCTAACCAGAATGCGCACTTGGAAAATTTGGCGAACAGCTGATGCTCTCTCAAAGTCTGCAATGTGGTACGTAAGTGCTGCTCATGCTCCTCCCGGCTCCGAGAATAAACCAAGATGTCGTCAATGAACACAATGATGAACTGATCGAGATACAGCCTGAATACACGGTTCATCAAGTCCATAAATGCTGCCGGGGCATTGGTGAGCCCGAACGACATCACCAAGAACTCATAATGACCATATCGAGTACGGAAAGCGGTCTTCGGAATATCCTCCTTCCGAACCCGCAACTGGTGATAACCTGACCGTAAATCAACCTTCGAGAAAAATCCTGCACCCTGGAGCTGATCGAATAAGTCATCAATGCGGGGTAGGGGATATCTGTTCCACACAGTAACCCGGTTCAGCTGACGATAATCAATGCATAAGCGCATACTTCCGTCCTTCTTCTTAACAAACAGGACGGGAGCACCCCAAGGTGACACACTCGGTCGGATAAGCCCTTTGTCCAGCAAGTCCTGTAACTGATCCTTCAGCTCTCTCAGCTCCGCCGGGGCCATCCGATAAGGCGGTATAGAGATAGGCCCGTGCCGGGGATCAAGTCGATGCAGAATTCAATCTCGCGCTCTGGTGGCAGACCAGGCAGCTCGTCAGGGAATACATCAGGAAACTCTCTCACAACAGGGACCTGGTCCAACGGAACCTCTGTGGAGCTAGTATCACAAACATAAGCTAAGAATCCCTGACACCCTTTCCTTAAGAGCTGACCAGCGCGAAGAGAAGAAATCAAGCTGGGAAGGGTAGCGCTACGATCTCCCTGAATAACAAGGACCGGCTCACCAGGAAAACTGAATCTGACTGCTTTCTCACGGCAGTCCACGGATGCATAACAGGTGGCTAGCCAGTCCATACCAAGAAGAACGTCAAAGTCTAGCATATCGAGGAGAATCAAATCAACTGAAGAATCTCTCTTCCCGATACGAACAAAACATGATCGGTACACGAAACGAGCAACAAACGACTCGCCTACCGGTGTAATAACGACAAGCGGCTGATCTAACGGAGAAGACTCTCGGCCCAACCTCGGTGCAAAGTACGTGGATACATAGGAATGTGTGGAGCCTGGATCAAATAATACCCGTGCATCAAAAGAACATACTGGCAGAGTACCAGTCACGACGGCATTGGATGCCTGTGCATCCTGAGGAGTCAACGCGAACACTCGGGCCTGTCCACCACTAATAGCTGGCTGCCCTCTGCCTCTACCTCGGCCTCTGCCTCTGCCTCTGTCACCTCGTCCTCTCTGAACCGAACTGCCACGCCCACGACCTCTAGGAGCATCTGGCTGGCGTGGAGCATCATTAGGAGTAGGAAGTAGAGCTCTCTGAGGAGGTGGTGAAGGTGGTAAGGTCACATGTGGGACTGTCGCCATGCCCTGGCGTCCCATGGTACAGTCTCTGACACGGTGGTACTGACTCCCATACCGAAAACATCCTGGAGACGACTGCTGGGTCTGTGGATATGAACCAAATAACTGACCTCGTCTCAATCCTCTGCCTCCACCATCTCCCGGAAATAATCTATCGCGGTGTCTACCCATCTGCCGCTGAGCTGGCGTATCAGTACGGATCCTCTTCGGCTCAGAAACGACCGGAGTCTCAGAAATACGCTCTTCCAAAAGTAAGGCTGCATCCATCGCGGCTGCGTATGTATCAAAGTGCTGGGTGCTGATGGCAAGGAATAGCTGTGTATCAAGCCCTCGCACAAACCTCTTTATTCTCTTCTCTTCTGTGTCTACTAGGTACGGAGCATATCGAGACAACTGGGTAAACTGTATATCATACTCCGACACCGTCATCCCAGGAGTCTTGCGCAGAGACTCAAAACTACGGGCTCGAGCATCTCGGACACTCTCCGGAAGAAAACAGGCAAGAAATGCAGCTGTAAAATCATCCCAGGTCATAGAAGGTAGACCTGCAGCTCGGCATCTCTCTACTGAATCGTACCATGTCTGGGCAAGACCCTCCAGACGAAAACTCACAAACTCCACTAATCTATCATCAGAACACCTCAACGAACGGCAAATCCGAGCCATCCTATCAAGAAATGCCTGTGGGTCCTCTGTCGCATCCGTACCGGTAAAGCTGGATGTCTCAATCTCATGAACTCCTGTAGTGAAACAGGGATAGTCGCAGTAGTAGCAGGTGTGACCATCTATGCAGCAGGTACTATCGTGGTCTGTGCGGAGGAAGGAACGTCCTCGGACCTCTGTGCCCGACTGGACTCAACTAAAGATCCCATCATCTGTCGCAACTCTTGCATGCCGGCCTCTAATCTGGCAGTACCGTCTGGATAAGGCGGATCAATATGACCCTGAGGGGTAGGTGTATCATCCCGCTCGATCCTCGCCTCAGACGAGCCCGCTCGAATCTCATCCCTAGCGGCATCCCGCTGAGCTCTCGTAGTCTTTAGCGGCATCGAAGCTGGAATAAGAAACAGGACTGATAAGAACATTGCAATTGAATCAAGGAATGCAAGGAATCAAGAAAGGAAATACAAGCAATTATGTCATAAGGTCACTTAGGCGGAGTACCGTATCGTAAGTATGCCGCGGATCATACCCACGCTACGCCACTCTGCTTAAGTCACCTACTCCATCTACCAAGGTCGTCCTACACTCAGAAAGGTAAAACCTACGCTCTGATACCAACTCTGTCATGACCCGAAAGTACGGAACGTGACTGGCACTTAGGTTACGAGACGTCCAAAGGCGTAACGTAAACTAAGTCAGCCAAAGCCCAGAAAATCTAAACCAAAAGAATCCAAAGAGAGTGAAGGAAACCTTTCATGAAAACGATTTTTAAAATCAATTAATTTGTATCGAACCCTTTTAAAAAAAACATCAAAAATTTCCGAAAATTTCGGCAGAGTCTCCTCTGTAAATACTATCCCCCAAAATGGGTACAATAAGATATATAACCTGTAATCACAAAATGGCATCCCCAAGCGGGAGCTAGCTCTTCGCCCAAGACGGATCACAACCACGCAATATATATATGCAATATCCAGAAAAGAGCATAAAGAAATGCAAAATGTAAGAAAACACAATGTCGGCTCAAGTGAGCTCGACCCAAAAGAAACCACATATACACAAATCTCTCAGTCTCATCACTAGGTCGCATATACAAATAAGAAGTGGTAGATGGAGAATAATAGATACAAAAATAGTACAAAAAGAGATAATAGGGCTCTCGCAACCCACCAACGAACAATGTCGCGAGTCTGAGCAAAAGAAGTCACTAACAAGATAAGCCGCCGCTACTAGGTTGATGAGTCCGACCTGCAAGACACTGTGGCACAACGGGGGTGAGTTGCCAGCTCGTGAGTATAATATAACATCTAGTAAGGCTATCGTAAGAATGCATGCAAATGCGTCACAGCATGTATGTCCAGATGTGATGTAATACCTCTAGTATGCATGCACATGTATGGAATGTCAATACTAAATCTTTAAGTGTTTTAAATGCTATGAGTTCTGCATTCTTAACTTTAGAAAAAAGAATATCTATATAATAGCTAAATATCATCAAGAAATCATCTGAAACCCGTGTCAAGCATCGACGCCAAATATGAAAACACATCTGTCTCAATGTCTCACTGTATCAATGTCTCAATACATCGGGCTCCGTCAGTCCGGATCGGCCCATATCATCAAATCTCACGACAACGGTCGGTATCCTCCGGATATCCGCCGCGCCAGACATCACTGGTAGGTAGTCTTCCCCTGCCAGGCTCATCGTCTACAACTCGATCTTCTTGCCCCAGGGTACCATACCGGGCCCACCATGTACCCGAGACGGTTCATCCACTCCTCGAATCGGGTCTCGAAATCCAACAGAAAACATGAAAACTCATGGTGGACGACACATACATCACGAGAAAACCGCAACTTTGTTTTTAAAATAATAAATATAAGCTTTTATTAAATTCTTGCGGTTTTCCCCAAAATCCAAAAATCGCAGCAATACTGAAATCCTCAAGAAAATCATAATACCCAACATGTTGTATATGATAAATGTCTATGATATCAAGGTATGCGATGTGATTTGTGTCTAGAAATCTATGTAAGTATGATGATGATGCGAGGTATATACATGCTATGCGATTTCATATATCATGTATGATGCAAGTGATGATACTAGGCTAAACAGGTTCTATGATGCTCGTGGCATGGCAATTACCAAAGGCGTGTGTGTCACATGAATAGTGCGCGTGCAACAAGAGCCAATGGTAATGGTGTACGTGTCCTACGAAGTGACACATGTGTATATGGATATCCTATGCAAATCTTGCAGACGAAAAGCTATAAATGTATGAAATGTGAATGATGGGGGTTAGCTAACTAACAATGCATATGTAGCAAGAAATAAGGTAATTCTAACTAGGGGCGCCTCGCGCCATCCAGACGATTCCCTCATAGATGAATACATCGACTCACCTGAATGCCTCGCTAATCCGATCCGACCACCGCCTTGCCTTTGCGCGCCGCGTCCGATGTTTCCGTGACCGACCCTAGAATTGCATAACATACAATATAAGATTACAGGTTCCTGAAATGACGCAACTCATAATATGAAAAGATCGACACTCTCGAATTTATCACAACGTGCACTCAGTGCGCGGAAAACGCACGAAATCGCTAAAATCTTAACTAAAATCGCCATTTCGGGGCAATCGTCAAAACTAAAACCCGACTAGACAAAACCCCGCATTCGCGCACACTAATAGTCGTATATGATGCTAATTATATCGCCAAAATAACACAATTAGATCACCTCCTAAATTTTTAGAAAAACTAGTAAGCAATTTGCATACCGATTTCAAAGCAAACGTCGCGAATTAACGATATCGCGATCGCAACATAGAACAAATATCCGACCTAATACACTAGATGGCCACAAAACTAACCTAAACACACTTATTCAACTTCAAACCCTAATTACAACATCACCTCTTTTCTTGAAATTTCAAAAACAAGAATTTATAACTAAAATTCACACTTGAACTATTAATTCTAGCAAATTAAGCAACTAGATTAGGATTTATACCTTACAAGAGTTGATTCCAAACTTGCACTAGCCTCCAAGACACCTCTTTTCTTCACTTTTCAAACAAATTAGGGTTAGGGAAGGGATGGATTTGGGTTTTTGTTTGAATTTGAGAAGGAAAAGTGTGTATTTTTTATGGATTTTGTTGATTTTTGCAAGAATTAAAGCAAGAGAAATGAGAGGGAAAAAAGAAGGGGGCAGCAGCAAGTTCGACCTGAGGTTAGAGGAGGGTGTGTGTGTGTGAATGGTGTAGAAAATTCTACACAAAAACCCTTTCCCTAGCTCAATTAATGACTATCACATCAATTTTTACACAAAAAACCCCATTTTAAGCCATTTTTGAATAAAATTTTAAACCATAGAACAAAAATCTTGAAAAGTCTTGATAAAATTTTATTAACACTAAATTTTAGTTTATAATATTTCCTAAGTGTGTAATTTACCTAATTAAATTTTTATTTATCACTAATTTAATGTATTTTTAAAAGCTTAAAATAATATTAAAAATAATTAATTACGAAAAAAAATTATTTAACTAGAAAATTTTAAGTGACATTTTAGTGACCAAATTATAGTAATATCTTATCTAAATTTTGTATAATTAAGTCTATAATGAAAAATACCTATTTTGACTTTTTACGGAAAAAGCTGTTAATTTAGCCGATTACCGAAAAACTGCCTAAACGATTTTCGAAGCGTTACACCCGTCGACGTAAATGACCCAATCAGGGATGGATTCGGGCCTCTCTTCGATCGAAAGTTGAGATCCCGGGACCGGCACGGACACTGCCTCTTTGTTAGGGATAGTGCATTCGACGATGAAATCGGCCAGGACTTGTGCCTTGATAGCCTGCCTCGGGCGGTATTTGATGTCGAATTGGGATAACTCCCACCTCCACTTCTCCAAACGACCAGAAGAGTCTGGGGATGCGAGAATTGCCCCTAAAGGGCGCTCATTGAGAACGAGGATGGTGTGTGCCTGGAAGTAGTGTCGTAGTTTCCTTGAGGCCACGATAAGATCCAAGCCAATCTTCTCTATGACTGGATACCTCGTTTCCTTGTCTTTAAAGATGTGGCTTACGTAGTAGACCGGCTTCTGGACTCCTTCGACTTCTCGAACGAGTATCGAGCTTGCAGCTTGATCAGACACAGCTAGATACAGTGATATCTCATCTCCTTCAATTGGCCGGGTGAGTGGTGGGGGAGTCGCTAGGTGCATTTTCAATTGCTCGAAAGCGATCTGACATTTTTCCGACCATTCGAACCTTGGGATCTTTCTCAAGGCTTTGAAGAATGGGAGGCACTTTTCTCCGGACCTTGACATGAAACGACTCAGAGCGGCTACCCTCCTCGTGAGCCGCATGATTTCGACGTTAGTCTTTGGTGCGGCCATGTTGATGATGGCGCTGATTTTCTCCGGGTTAGCCTCGATTCCTCGATGGGTAACCATGAATCCGAGAAACTTTCCACTAGTGACCCCGAACGCGCACTTGGCCGGATTCAGTTTCATTTTGTATTTGCGGAGGACGTCGAAAGCCTCGCTCAGATCTTTGGCGTGCTCATCTGACGAGTTTGATTAAACGAGCATGTCGTCGACGTAAATCTCCATGTTCCTGCCGATCTGTGGTTTGAACATCCTGTTGACCAAGCATTGGTATGTAGCCCCGGCATTTTTGAGGCCGAAGGGCATCACTTTATAGCAGTATACCCCCCGGTCTATTGTGAATGCGGTGAGCTGTTCGTCCGCCGGGTTCATACGGATCTGGTTGTAGCCGGAGAAAGCATCCACAAAGCTGAGTAACTCATGACCTGCCAAACCGTCAACGAGCTGATCTATCCGAGAGAGGGGATAGTTGTCTTTCGGACAGGCCTTGTTGAGATCAGTGAAGTCGACGCACATGCGCCACTTCCCGCTTGCCTTTCTAACCATGACCACATTCGCCAGCCATTCAGAGTAGGCCACATTTCGAATGAAATTGGCTGCAAGCAACCTGTCAACCTCGTCCTCGATCGTCTTTTGTTTGTGTCAAGACCCGAAAATTTAGTTCGTGACCGGCACTTAAATCACGCAACGTCTAAAGGCGTAATGTAATTCAAGTAAGCCGAAGCCCAGAAATATAAACCTTTTTAAGAAAATAAAAGAAGTGAAGTTTTGAAATAAAGGTATGGTGAAATCGAATGTTTTCTTAAATGCATAGATAATGGAACATGAAAAATGCAAGTGGATTTTACTAATTGAAAAAAACATGTTTCGTCTTTTAAAAATTTGGGCAGCACCTCCCTTGTATATTTTGATCCAAAACCACATATACATGATAATATAAAAGGCATCCCCAAGCGGGAGCTAGCTCTTCGCCAATCGGTGGAATCACAACCACTCAAGACAGAAATATATGTATACGACGCCCAACGGCGAAGATCAACACAAAAGAATAGTATAAATAAAACAAGACATCAATCCCCCAATAGCGAAAATAAAACCCATCGCTTTAAGTCTCGCAACCACAAGTCTTTCTAGGTCTTGCTACTTATACAAATACTAGTTTTTGATTGATGGAGTTGACTAGATACAACAGGAATAATAATGCAAGAGTGGGTACGATCCAATATGTCCCACCTGCCAAAGCAAATCACCCAGAAGCAAGCTGTGTGCCAACGATACCGCCACTGATCCATGCGGTCAAACCTGCAAAAACTGTGGCACAACAGGGGTGAGTTGCCAACTCGTGAGTAGAAAACATCAGCACGTAGAAATCGAATAAAATAACGATTTCCTAGGTCAACTATATCATAAAGGTAATACTATGATATCTAGGATGACCGTGTCTGCATATATACCAACAATATAATCAATGCCTGTATGGATGTGGATATAATCTACGTGTCCATCAATGACACAACTACATCATGGAACCTGAGTGTCCAATATCGACACTCGAAACATCATGAAAGCATATGCATGTAAATATGAGGATATCAACTAACGTATGTCCATCAACGACAAATCAAAATCATGAAACCTGAGTGTCCAATATCGACACTCGAAACATCATGAAACCCGTGTCCAACATCGACACGTAAATACTCATCTCTCGGGCTCCGGCAGTCCGGATCGGCCTACGGGCTCCGGCAGCCCGGATTGGCTCAAGGGCTCCGGCAGTCCGGATCAGTCCATATCATCTCATGACTCCGGTCAGTATCCTCCAGATAACCTCCGAATCCAGATACTATCACCGGTAGGTAGTGCTCCCCTGCTAGGCTCACCGCCTAACTATACGAGTCTTCTTGCCCCGGGATACCTCACCGGGGCCACCATGTACCCGCAGACGGTGCCTACTGCTCCTCGAATCGGGTTTCACATACCAATCTCAGAACCGAGAAAACTCATGATGGACGTCTCGAAATATCATATCAAGAAAAACCGGGTTTTTAAAACAATACATACTTTCTTTTGAAATATAACCACGGTTCTCAAATCCAGAATCTCATGAAAACAACATCTCAATGCATATAATCGTAAAGCATGATGTATGTAAACATAGAACAAAAATGTGAGCATATCAAGTATATCATGCGACATAGTATAGTGATGTGAGCATAGCAAGTATATCATGCCAAAGAGTCATGTGACAGTACTGAACAATTCTACTATGTAAGCGACATAGAAATTATCGATAATGAAAGTGTGTGAGCCAGCAATCTGTGTAAGTGTAAAATACGCATCATCGATAATTGTGTAGGTATACTAGCACAGGTATATGTAATGCAATGAGAATATCATGAACATCGCATAGTATATCGTAAGCGAAATGCTATAAGGTATACGTATCTAATCCAAGCTCTACGTAAAGGCTAAACTGAGCGGTGTAGACAGGGATTAAATATCTATAACATATCCGAGTCGGCGAATCTATCAATCGGCATCCAACCTCACAACATCACATATGGTATAATCCATCATACGACATTCTCTAGTCAAGGATATGGATCAATCATCCGGTAAAATATCGTGCAGCGACAAAAAACAGAATAGAGATTCTATCGACCTATACAACAATGAGGGTACGGATCTAAAATCTCGTACCGCATATCACTCATTATTCACATCATTATATATATATACATATCTCTCAGGTCACATCCGTATTAATCTCATATCATGGGACCTAACAAAGGTATTAATATTCTCATATCGCCTTGCATCCGTAACGACATATTAAGCCAACTCATCATATTCATCATATCAATATCTCATATCAATGTCATCGTACATATACAATCTATCTTATTACTCTCATGTCGTATTTATCGACCTCATAACATGCCACTATAATTTCGTATTCATTCTCTTGCAACTACATATATATATCGGGATTCACATTTCATGACTTCATCTATCAATTCGAGACATTCTTTCTATCATATCATTTCACACTAAAACCATTAACTATAACCCTAATTCGTGGTATATTTTGTCTCCAAACTATAAATCACATATCATTATTTGTGGGGGTGCTATACGCCATCCACCCGACTTCCTCCGTAGATATAAATCTACTCACCTGCGGAACTCCTTGTTCAGCCGTAGTCGATGTGCTTCGCCGTCTCGGAATCCACGCGAAGGTACCTACAATAAATACACAGTCGCAATGCTATTAAAATCAAGTCCGGAAAACCGAGACGGCACACAGTGCGCTCATAGGTTAGAACCTATAGCCTACGCATGCAAAAACAACCAAACAACTCTCGTCGTTGACGTACAAACGTCCAACGATCAGATCCAAATTCAAATATCAAAACCAAGTTTCAAATACCGGAAAACATAATACGGCAACTGAGGGAATCACTCCCATATTCTTGCTCAGGTAATCTGGGATAAAACAAAAAATACAGCTATGTTATAAGGTATGTGAGCTACAGCCAAAACCCCAACACCAAAGCTGCTATAGTAACTGCCCTAACTGCTACAGTAACCGGCCCCACCTTAGAGTTTGAGTCTCGTCTTCTCGTGGTGGTCTTCTATTGGTCTAACTAGGTTAATGTATATGTTTGATTTTTTTATAAAGGTCCCGGGTTGCTCCAGATTCCCTGTAGATCTCCAAAAATGTCACAAAACCGACACGGAAAGTTTCTAAATTCGTATTTTGGTTTCTATTCGGTGTTCTAGGCCATAAAATCAACACTAAGGTCATTGTAAACAGCCACTACATAACACAAGTCCACACAATCACCCAAACCCTCTCTTGGAAAAATCCAAACATCACTAATCAATATTGATTTAATTCTAAACTAACAATAGGATAAACTAAACACAATAACTTAACTAAAGTCTAGAATTATATCTCATTTGGCAACTCAAGAATTTTCTTGAGTTGCTCAAACTCTTCAAAAATCCAACTTGAAAGGTCCAAAGTGTTGAGGATAAGGTGGGGATCATTTTTAATGAAGAGAGTATAGGGTTTTAATGAAAGGATTGAGATGATACATAGAGGTGAAGGTGGAGGAAGCAAGAGAATGAAGGAGATGAAGAAACAATGGAGGAAAATGAAAGAGGGCAGCCCCTCTCTCTCTCCTACCCTCACTCACTCTTATTCTCACCCTCTCAATCATTCATGCCATGTCACACACACACTCTCTCTCTCTCTAATAATTCTCTTTTCTTTTAACCAAATATCAACAAATACCAATGAAACAACATGCAACCAAATACAACATGTCATGGTTCACTAATCATGGAAAAATGTAGAAACATGGATTTGGCCTAATCGCGATTAGTAGTGCATTAATCAATTTTTATTTAAACTGCATATAATTAATTATAAAAATGCCAAATACGATAAATATATATTTAAATGAATAAATAATTTTGATCTCCAATTATTTCACAAATATTGGTATATATTTATACCATTTTACGAAAACCCCAAATTCGCAAATCCGGTAGTTTTCGCGAAATAAATTATTTTAATATTAAATTCCAAAAATAATATTTTATATTTTTTGAAATTTTACAATCTTCCCCCTTAAATAAATTCGGTCCCCGAATTTAAATTTAAACCCCCAAATACTAAAGCATTTCGATAATCAGCTCAAATCACGGGGCTCCGAAATCACGGAAGATACAGAAATACCTCAGCGCATCGTGTCCGCCTGAAAACGAGTATGAAACTTAAAATCGAACTCTGTCAAGCGTAACGCAATCACTGGAGTTATAATGGAGATATAAATCTCGAAATCCACTACTGAAATCCAATATATACTAGTCGAATACTATAATACGTATATAGTACGCATCCTTGGAAAAATCTCCTAAAACTGAATAAAACACATGCAAAATCTTTTCTAAATCGCCGTGTGATGCGTAACTCACGGCACAAGTGACGGACGCTCATTTGTAAAGTAATAAATATACGTTCATATATATTTTGGTCAAATATACGTTCCGCCCTTTTTAAATATCCCAAAAGGTTTTCCTTTGTAAACATTCGTGTCGCTCGCGGACACGTAGGAAATAGCGAGACTATAGCTCCTTTTTGAAAACCTCTTGGTAAACTTATTATGCATGCAAAGTACTCAGGTACTGTCCTTAGATCAGTCTTGTTCGGCTACTACGTAATATAGTGCCCATCATGAAAACAGAGTGCTCAAGAGCAAAATCAGTTTCAAAAGGCGTATCCAACATCACGTACGTCTGGTGTGCACGGAAATCAAATCCAATAAAAGTGCTACGATATGCATAAAAGAGAAACTAAGTGCAGCGGGTGTGCACAAAAGTATCTGTCAAATGCAACTGGTGTGCATGACAACAACATCAAGTGCATCTAGAGTGCATGAAAATATCAACCCGGTGCAACTAAGCTGCACGAATGAAAATCTCAATCGAATGCATCCGGTGTGCACAAAATCACATCTCATATCATGCGCCCAATATGCGCGAAAATCCAAATCAAGTGCATCCGACATGCACGAATAAAATCTCAATCAAGTGCATCCGTCATGCACGAATGAAATCTAAATCAAGTGCATCTGATGCGCACAAAATCCAATACGAAGCTCCCGATATGCGCAAAAATCCAACCCAAATGCGTCAGGTCCGTATAAAGCATCTAGTGCAGTAGAATGCACAAAACGAACATCAAGCGCAAACACGCACAAAAACATAAATCTGGTGAAACAAATGCACGGAAACTCATCAATAACTCAAATGCGTATAAAAATAACACCGAGTGTAACAAGGTATATAAAAATCATAAGCATGTGCAGCTGCGTGCACAAAACACGTATCAATGCACTGCAAGCACATGCGAGCTATACCGAGTGCAAAAACCAGATCGAGTGCATACCACTTGCACAAAATCAAATCAACCGTATGAAATCCACGAAATCATAAACACGTGCAGCCAAGGCACAAAACCGATATCAAGTGCAATAGATATGCACAAATCATAAACAAACACAATGGTGTATAAAGCATATATCAAGTGCAATAACTATGCACAACATGTAAATACCTAGTAGGTGCAGCCATGGTGCACGAAAACAATATCATGAAACTCAATCATCAAAACCCAAATCCAAGCGATATAAGCGTGATACTCGGATCACAAATGCAAATCGCAACAAATGACATTGAGGTACACCTCCTACAATGTCGAAAAATGTCGGTGCGCCCAAAACTGGCAGAGCAAGAACATCTTCTTGCCTCCTGCTCACGGTCTGGCGTCCTCTGTCTCTGGGTCCTTATTTTCTCCGTGGATTACCAATCTCGCAATCCATCGGCTCGTCGGCCCGGTCAGGTATACTAACGGAAACTATTCAGCTCTGACACTCCTCTGGTCATCTCTCGGCCAATTAGCATGACCACTCATAAAGCAGCACGTCACTGGCGTCGGTCTCTGGCCCTCTGAATACACGTGATACAACTGATCCTGGGTGCAAATCTTATCGCAACAGTGTCCTGGAAGGTACCTGCTCAAGGTCTCATCCGATTTCGTCTATGCCAAACTGTACGGAGGTCGGTACTCTTGTATAATCTTTTCTCGTTTTCTAGACATCTGCGTTCTTAGCACAGCATTTTCTCGGAACTAGCCGTATCCCCACGCCTCTGTATACATATCCGATCTCTAATCTCAACAGGGAGTAACAACAGCTCGTTAACATCTTGCACGAACTTCTTGTTCCACTCGTCTTCATTATCGTCCTAATCGAAATCAAGTCATCTCTTGCTGTCTAGATAGTGCAATTCGTCCTCGGCTACGGTCAATCCGGAGTCTCTCACACGGACTCGAAATTACGAACTCGGTATCTTCATCACTCTGTAGAAGATATCTAGCCGAACACGTCCTCGGGAACTCTTCCCAACTATCGGAGGAATATACTTTATTTATCCGCTATCGATCAACTCACAACGCATCTGGGTGAGGTCATCTATCCGAAGCTGGTCAATTTACTGATCTCCTATCGGATCATCCAATGAACAACGTCATCTCTGGATCGATCTACTCTAGATCTGAATAAGATTCTCCACACTGGAAATCTTCAACTCAACTAAACCTGCGTCGACGCATCAAATCAGACGAATTATCTCAGTCTCTCAATTCAACTCAAGATAGACCGGCTATCTTCTGTCGCATCTCTGCCCGAAAGCTCCAGCGATCTCAGCTCGTAAGCTCTGGAAGCGACATCCCATCAATCTCAGCAACAGCTGGATCATCTGTCTGCAAAGTAGACAACATCACAAACTCTGAGCTAAGTTGTACATCAACAGTCCTCTCACAACAGGCAGCCTCTAACAATGGCCCGATCATCCGGTGCAAAATCGAACACTCGCCTCAAACGAGAGGTCACAACACAAACACTAAATCAATACGTTCCCATGTCACCAGAAAACACGATGGTCGGTCCTCTTCCATGACGAGCTCGCCTAGACCGCATCACTAGCAGTAGCTTAATCTGCGCTCAAACCATGGTGACAGGAACATCAAGTATGTATCGATGAAAATAGATCAAAGGAATGAAAGGAATCAACAGATCCAGAATGGATACATGATCATAAGGAGGAACGGAATCAATGAGAGTATGATCATTAGAACGAATAGAATCAAGGATCGCAAATGGATGTATGATCATAGGAACGCAGAGAATCACAGATCTCAAGATATGTACATCCTAAGGTTATTTAAGCGGAGTATCGTATCGTAAGTATGCCGCGGAATATACGCACGGTATGTCACTCTAGATGAGTTACCTACTCCATCAATCAGGGTCAACCTATGTAACGAAAGTTCGGGTCTAATACCCCATGTTCAAATCTAAGTTCAGTTAGGTTAAGCCTAGGTTCCGAAATATCTACGCCCTAGACTCCGCATAGTCAAACCCAGACGCAAACCAAGGTTAAACCTAGCGCTTTGATACCAACTTTGTCACGACCCGAAAATTTAGTTCGTGGCCGGCACTTAAATCACGCAACGTCTAAAGGCGTAACGTAATTCAAGTAAGCCGAAGTCCAGAAATCTAAATCTTTTTAAGAAAATAATAGAGGTAAAGTTTTGAAATAAAAGTATGATGAAATCGAATGTTTTCTTAAATGCATAGATAATGGAACATGAAAAATGCAAGTGGATTTTACTAATTGAAAAAAACATGTTTCGTCTATTAAAAATTTGGGCAGCACCTCCCTTATATATTTTGATCCAAAACCACATATACATGATAATATAAAAGGCATCCCCAAGCGGGAGCTAGCTATTCGCCAATCGGCGGAATCACAACCACGCAAGATAGAAATATATGTATACAACGCCCAACGGTGAAGATCAACACAAAAGAATAGTATAAATAAAACAAGACATCAATCCCTCAATAGCGAACATAAAACCCATCGCTTTAAGTCTCGCAACCCCAAGTCTTTCTAGGTCTTGCTACTTATACAAATACTAGTTTCTGATTGATGGAGTTGACTAGATACAACAGGAATAATAATGCAAGAGTGGGCACGATCCAATATGTCCCACCTGCCAAAGCAAATCACCCGGAAGCAAGCTGTGTGCCAACGATACCGCCACTGATCCATGCGGTCAAACCTGCAAGAACTGTGGCACAACGGAGGTGAGTTGCCAACTCGTGAGTAGAAAACATCAGCAGGTAGAAATCGAATAAAACAACGATTTTCTAGGTCAACTATATCATAAAGGTAATCCTATGATATCTAGGGTGACCGTGTCTGCATATATACCAACAATATAATCAATGCCTGTATGCATGTGGATATCATCTACGTGTCCATCAATGACACAACAACATCATGGAACCTGAGTGTCTAATATCGACACTCGAAATATCATGAAAGCATATGCATGTAAATATGAGGATATCAACTAACGTGTGTCCATCAACGATACATCAAAATCATGGAATCTGAGTGTCCAACATCGATACTCGAAATATCATGAAACCCGTATCCAATATCGACACATAAATCCTCATTTCTCGGGTTCCGGCAATCCGGATCGGCCCACGGGCTCCGGCAGTCCGGATCGGTCCATATCATCTCACGACTCCGGTCAATATTCTCCGGATAACCGCCGAGTCCAGATACTATCATCGGTAGGTAGTGCTCCCCTGCCATGCTCATCGCCTAACTATACGAGTCTTCTTGCTCCGGGGTACCTCACCGGGTCCACCATGTACCTGCAGACGGTACCTACCGCTCCTCGAATCGGGTTTCACATACCAATCTCAGAACAGAGAAAACTAATGGTGGACATCTCGAAATATCATATCAAGAGAAACCGGGTTTTTAAAACAATACATACTTTCTTTTGAAATATAACCACGGTTCTCAAATCCAGAATCTCATAAAAACATCATCTCAATGCATATAATCGTAAAGCATGATGTATGCAAACATAGAACAAAAATGTGAGCATATCAAGTATATCATGCGACATAGTATAGTGATGTGAGAATAGCAAGTATATCATGCCAAAGAGTCATGTGACAGTACTGAACAATTAAGAGTAATAGCATGATGTGACAATTCTATTGTGTAAGTGACATAGAAATTATCGATGATGAAAGTGTGTGAGCCTGCAATCAGTGTAAGTATAACATACGCATCACGATAATTGTGTAGGTGTACTAGCACAGGTATATGTAATGTAATGAGAATATCATGAACATAGCATAATATACATCGTAAGAAAAATGCTATAAGGTATACGTATCTAATCTGTCACACCCCGCTTCCCAGAGTACGCAAGATTGGGCACATGACATAGCCAACCATGCTACCTGTGGGTAGGAAGTATCCATCCACAGTCACATTACGGCTGTAGAGATATCAAGAACAAGATAAAAAAAAACTATCTAACACATGTCCAAATCCAGAATAACAAGAGTCAATGATAAATAGTGCGGAAGCAAATGATCCAATACAATAATAGAAAAGTACGTCCCATAATGCGGGCTCACATCCGGAAATAAAATGCAAGAAATAAACTAATCACTACAGAACTCACAAATCAGCTTGCTGGCTGAAGTACTCCTGCTCGGTCAGCGACAGTGATAAAGAATCTGGGCCATGCAAAACCCAGACGTCAGCGCGTCATGTCAACCAATAATATAATATGAACATGGTAATAAGCAATGCAGGAATAATCATGAATAAAGCAATAGTATGAAACAAGCAGTGCAGGGTAGTGTGCAGTGGATAACTAAACTGTTCTATCGGGTTTCCTATTCTAGAGTCTTTGAAATTAATTCGAGTAATCCTCCATGTAACTCAAAGGATATGTCCCGTTACCCCCCGGGACCACGGATCAGGAAGATGGGAACCAATAATGGTTCTGTCCCGTTGCCCCCCGGGACCACGGATCAGGAATGTAAGAGTCACGAATGGCTCTGTCCCGTTACCCCCCGGGACATCAAGTAATACCCTTTTAAGTTACACTTTAGATTACCCGTTTGATTTCCCCATACCCCCGGGTTATATGTGTCAAGTCAGGTATTCAGTAATCAAGGACTAATGCCAACACAGGATCAGGTAACAGGTCAGGTTTGTCTGGATAGACAACAGGAATGGTCCATGAGGACCCCAAGTCAGGTTTGTTGGCATTAGGCATGAGATCAGGTAACAGGTCAGGTCATGGTACATCAGATTAAGTCGATAGTAAAGGGTACCATGTCCGGTGCATCGGTATATATACATGTCATGTGTAGCAAGGTCAGGTCAAGATGTAACATAATCGAGGGTGTGTTCACAACAGGTATATAATCGAACAAGGAATAACAGCAGGAAATAAGCAATGAATTAAACAATAACAAGCAGTTCATTTAATCACAATGGTGCTTTAATATAGTGCAGTCGTATTATCATATTAACAGGTTTGAGCATCCTTGCGGTGCAATAATCACAAGGTGGTGCAATATCAATAACAGAATGTAATAGAGCTACATATGTACGGCTATCGTCCTTTAAACAGTAAAATGTGGTTAACAGGTAACTTCGTTATTAGGGTTAAAGTGGCAAAATGCGGTTTTAGGTTAACTGTATCATGATATAAGTCATATTTCGTCCAAATGAGAAAAGTAGCTACACCTATTTAATTTTGCAAGTTTAATGAGTCAAACACATTTAATTTGTATAGCATAGCATGTAGCAAGTAATACTTGCCTCGACGGTTCGCGAACTGGGAAAAACGGACTTAGCGTCGGCGGAAAAACACGCGACGGACGCACGGTTCACGGATCGAGTCCAAACAACGAACAGTGGGACCACGCGGACTGGGGTACCCTGCTGGAATGTCGGGTCAAGTCGTCGGCACGGCCGGATTCCGGCGAACCGCCAAAACAGCGACAAAAGTTAGCAAATACTACGCACGGACAAATAACAACCAGCGAGGGGAAAAGGAAGGGGGAAAGTGAAAGGAAGCTTACTGGGGTTGCAAGGGTCGCGATAGCGACGGGGTCGACGGCGATGGGGCGCCGGCGAGGAAGCGGCGGCGGCAGACTCGGCTGCAGGTTGCTGGATCAGGAGATACGGTGAGGAGGGAGAGGAAATGGCCGGGTTTGGGTTGCAGGGGAAGAGGAGGTGGTCGGCGGTGGCGCAGGCGACGACGACGAGGGTCGACGGCGGCGTTTCTGGCGAACCGGAGAAGGTGCTAGGGTTGCAGTTGGGTTCTGTTGCGGCGCCGGGCACTCAGGAGGAGGAGGAAGGTGTCGAGGTCGGAAAGAGGGGCGAAGGGGGAGATGCTGGCGTCGTCGGCGACGAGTTGCGGCGGCGACGGCGGGCACGGTGGGTGCAGGGCTACGGTGTTGGGTGCACGGGACGTGGGGAGAGGAGGAAGGAGGTCTGCGGTAGTGACGAGGATGATGGTGGTGGTGGTGTCGGCGTCGGGCTGCGGCGGCGATGGGCACGGCGGCTGGCTAGGGTTGCGATGGGGGGTTTCTCGCGAGGGTTCTCGTGAAGGAAAAGGTGAAGACGAGGCTGCAGTATATATATATGGGATAGAGAGAGAGAGAGTTAGAGAGAGAGAGATTAGAAGAAGAGAGAGATAGAGACGGGAAAAGAGAGAGGAAAGATATAGAGAGAGAAGGAGGCGGGGCCCACGAGGGTTTAAACCCCTCGTGATTGGCCAGGGCGTGGGAATTTAAATTTAAAAGATTTAAATGATATATTCACGTAACAGAATAAGGTTAGAGTATATATATTATAGTTTTATAATATTTAATTAAATTGGGATTTTGGCGCTAAATGAAATATTTCCAAATCGCGCCCGGGTTGCGCCCAAAAATTTGAAATTTAAATAATAGGATTTTGAGCGGGTTCCAAATTTTAAAATGAGATGTTTTATGACCAAAAAGCATGCCCCCAAGTTGGACACTTGCACGCGGGCGTAGCCGTCCAAACTCGTCCGTTTCACCGAACGGGATGAAAACTCGACGCGCGGATGCTACCACGCGGCTAGGGGTGACGAGTAGGCCAATATGGATATTTTTAATTTTACTTTAGGTGTTAAAATTTGTTATATGCAAAACTGACTTAGCCGGTTAAAATTTTGCAATAAGAACCAAATAAGCAAGATAAATGAAATGAGCAATGTCGAACACTCAACTAGTAACAGAAATAGTATTATTGGGCTCGGGTGTTACATAATCCAACCTCTACGTAAAGGCTAAACTGAGCGGTGTAGACAGGGATTAAATATCTATAACATATCCGAGTCGGTGAATCTGTCAATCGGCATCCAACCTCACAACATCACGTACAGTATAATTCATCGTACGGCATCCTCTAGTCAAGGGTATGGATCAATCATCCAGTAAAATATCGTGCAGTGACAATAAACAGAATAGGGATTCTATCGACCTATACAACAATAAGGGTACGGATCTAAAGTCTTGTACGGCATATCACTCATTATTCACATCATTATATATATATACACACACACACACATATATCTCAGGTCATATCCGTATCAATCTCATATCATGGGACCTAACAAAGGTATCAATATTCTCATATCACCTTGTATCCGTAACGACATAATAAGCCAACTCATCATATTCATCATATCAATATCTCACATCAATGTCATTGTACATATACAATCTATCTTATTACTCTCATGTCGTATTTATCGACCTCAAAACATACCACTATAATCTCGTATCCATTCTCTTGCAACTACATATATATATCGGGATTCACATTCACATTTCATGACTTCATAAATCAATTCGAGACATCCTTTCTATCATATCATTTCACACTAAAACCATTAACTATAACCCTAAGTCGTGGCATATCTTGTCTCCAAACTATAAATCATATATCGTTATTTGCGGGGGTGTTATACGCCATCCACCCGACTTCCCCCGTAGATATAAATCTACTCACCTGCGGAACTCCTTGTTCAGCCGTAGTCGATGTGCTTAGCCATCTCAGAATCCACGCGAAGATAACTACAATAAATACACAGTCGCAATGCTATTAAAATCAAGTCCGGAAAACCGATACGGCACACGGTACGCTCATAGGTTAGAACCTATAGCCTACGCATGCAAAAACAACCAAACAACCCTCGTCGTTGACGTACAAACGTCCAACGACCAAATCCAAATTCAAATATCAAAACCAAGTTTCAAATACCGGAAAACATAATACGGCAACTGAGGGAATCACTCCCATATTCTTGCTCAGGTAATCTGGGATAAAACAAAAAATACAGTAGCTATGTTATAAGGTATGTGAGCTACAGCCAAAACCCCAACACCAAAGCTGCTACAGTAACCGCCCTAACTGCTACAGTAACCGGCCCCGCCAGCCCCGCCTTGGAGTTTGGGTCTCGCCTTCTCGTGGTGGCCTCCTATTGGTCTAATTAGGTTAATGTATATGTTTAATTTTTTTTATAAAGGTCCTGGGTTGCTTCAGATTCTTTGTAGACCTCCAAAAATGTCACAAAACCGACACGGAAAGTTTCTAAGTTCGTATTTTGGTTTCTATTCGGTGTTCTGGGCTATAAAATCAACATTAAGGTCATTGTAAACAGCCACTACATAACACAAGTCCACACAATCACCCAAACCTTCTCTTGGAAAATTCCAAACATCACTAATCAATATCAATTTAATTCTAAACTAACAATAGGATAAACTAAACACAATAACCTAACTAAAGTCTAGAATTATACATCATTTGCTTGAGTTGCTCAAAGTCTTCAAAAATCTAACTTGAAAGGTCCAAAGTGTTGAGGATGGGGTGGGGATAATTTTTAATGAAAGGGGTATAGGGTTTTAAAGAAAGGATTGAGATGATACATGGAGGTGAAGGTGGAGGAAGCAAGAGAATGAAGGAGATGAAGAAACAATGGAGGAAAATGAAAGAGGGCAGCCCCTCTCTCTCTCTCTCCCCTACCCTCACTCTCTCTTATTCTCACCCTCTCAATCATTCATATCATGTCACTCTCTCTCTCCAATAATTCTCTTTCCTTTTCTCTTTTTCTTTTTAAAACCAAATATCAACAAATACCAATGAAACAACATGCAACCAAATGCAACATGTCATGGTGCACTAATCATGGAAAAATGTAGAAACGCGGATTTGGTATAATCGCGATTAGTAGTGCACTAATCAATTTTTATTTAAACTGCATATAATTAATTATAAAAATGCCAAATCCGATAAATATATATTTAAGTGAATAAATTATTTTAATCTTCAATTATTTCACAAATATTGATATATATTTATACCATTTTACGAAAACTCCAAATTCGCAAATCGGGTAGTTTTCGCGAAATATATTATTTTAATATTAAATTCCAAAAATAATATTTTATATTTTTTGAAATGTTACAGTTTGATCGGAGGGAAGCTTCGTTTCTTCTGCCTGACGGGCCGTGCGCTAGGTCGACGACCGGTCCTTTAGTTGGCGATCACGTGTCGAGTTAAATCCAATTATTTGTCAAGTGTACAAATACCGGTATTAGGTCGGTGTCCTTATGGGCCCGAAGTCGAGCTACCTGATGGAGCTCTGGATCTTCTTCAGATGTTGCCTTCTACGATCTGTTGACAGCGTAGGCGAGCAGTTAAGATCGGGTTTGAGGACTGTCACTTGAGGCGTGTGGATCACAATGGGTTTGGTTTAGTGCGAAACCGAGCAACCTGCAAAGAAGTCCCAGGGTGGTTATAACACCGTGGACCCTCCGACGATCAAATTAGTCGAGATATTTGGGCAGAGTAGCGGCCTATTGGATCAGAATTACCTTACCTGACTCGTCTGGGAGAGGGGTTTTATAGTGGCCGCTTGGAGCGAGCTGGCGCGAGATCTTCACCGGCCGTTATGCCCCTGACGTTACGCCTGCGCGAATCTCGGGATCCTCCATTGATGACGAGATATGCCCGTTAACGGGGAACGCGATGGCGTGGAACGCAGGATCGTGGGGCGGCGGATATCTCGCTTCTGGCGAAATTCGCGGAGCCATGTCGAGGACACCTGTGATCTGTGCTCTGGGTCGGTCGATGAGACCGAGGAAGCTGAGCTCGGCGGGAGGCTCGGAGGCGAGCGGGAGGCCGATGATGCTTGGTTCTGGGATAGCTCGGGAGCGAGCTGGGAGGGCTGAGGAAGCCCGGCATGCAGGAGGGCTCGGAGATGAGCCAATGGTTATTTGTAAGACGAGCATAAGAGTGTTCTGAGAGGTCATCAAAGGTCGAAAACATTCTCGGGGTGAAGGCCCGGAGTACGCATTCAATGTACCGTTTTTGCTCCTTTCCCGTAAGTTCCGGGACACGTCATCCGTCACGTGTCATGATCTGGGGAGTTCTCAATACTAAGCATCATCACAAGGCACCTTAGTTTCTTGGCAAAGTTGCCCGATGTTGTCTGCGAGCTACCCCTCACTCAGACAGTTTGCGCGGTTAAATATCCTTAACTATCATTGTACTTCACCGAAGTACCTTAAAGTTTTTTTTCTAAAAATACAGTAACCTCCCTTATTGTGCTACATTTATAGGTACTTCAGTGTTTAAGCCTTTAAGGGAGTTTACTGTAATAAAATAAAGTTCAGTGGAAAAATAAGGTATGTTGGTGAAATCTTCCCAAAAATAACATGAATCCTACATATCTTTCACCAAAAACCAAAAGAAACAACATTTTGAAAGCATTGATGACGACGAAATTCACTGTCTCCCAAACTGACACGCCTCCTTGTACCAAAGGTGGCTAAACTCCAAAACACACCTCCAGTTCATGTGCCCTCACCTTCTTCTCTATTAAAACTCATTTCCATCACCTTGCCTTTATTATACAAGCAGATAAACAAAATATGGGTTGTAAATCTAAGAAGAACACAACACAAAATAGAGAAGCAAGGTACCTTTAGTTTCCCAGCGAAGTTACCTAATGATGTCTCTGATTTTCTCCCTTTTTTAAAACTGGGAATCCCCCAGTTATGATTTTATTATTATCAGAACCTGGGCCAAGCCAATATACAAGATCCAACACACGTATATGTATCATAACCATAACTAGGGTTTCTTGTGAGGTATCAAGAGCGGGTTACCCGTGACGATGGCTGAGTCGGCCGTAAAAATTAGCAATTCCTTCGAAGCTCTAAAGCGAGTTCAGAAAAATGCCATGACCGCCTGATGAGGATCGATATCGGTGGCTCTCCAGATACTGACACGTTGCAGATGACTTGTCCCAAAACCAACGAGAAAGGATCAAGAACTTCAGTTGGGATCGCGCCTCGGGCCTCCAGCCCGAGGAGTCTCCCGACCTCTGGTGGCCTTCCAGATCACCCCTCGGCTCACCTCCGAGCTATCACAGAACCAGGATGCCTCGGCCTCCCGCTCGTGCCCGAGCCTCTCGCCGAGATCATCTTCCTCGGTCCCACCCAGACCGACCCGCAACGCCGATCACAGGCGCCTACACCGCGACTCTGCAAATCTCGCCATGCACGACAGCCGCCTACGATCCCGCGTTCCACGCCATCACGATCCTCCATTAACGAGCCTGTCTCGTCATTAATGCGGGATCCCGCCTATCATGCGGGCGTGACGCCAGGGGCGTAACGGCCGGCGTGATTCTCGCGCCCGCCTGCCATTTGCTGCCGCTATATAAACCCCTCTCTCAGACGATCGAGATAAGCCATTTTTACTCCTCTAGGCCGTTACTCTGCCAAAATACCCCGTCTAACTTGATCGTCGGAGGGTCCTCGGTGGCATAACCACCCCGGGACTTCTTTGCATGCAGTTCGGCCACAACCACACAAAACCCATTAAGATACACATGCTTTCGGAGTCAACCCTTCAACTCAATCTCAGCCGTCCATCAGCACACGAAAAGATCAACGGAAGATAACATCTAAAGGAGATCCAGGCCTCCATCAGTTGGCGCCGTTTGTGGGAACTTAGTTCCACTCAACCAAAAGTTCATCTTCCGAGCTCGACTACATGGCAAGCGGTCACCGCGACGATCCAAGCACCAGCCGTCGCCCTCCCTACGGTGGAGACGAGGGAGAATCCCCTCCTCCACTAAACGCCATTCACGCCCTATCCGCTCGGATAGATCGACTCACGTCAATCGTAGATGCGCTCGTCCGTGTCCAAACGGCCGGGCAAGCACCCCAGATCGCCGCTCCCCCCTACGGGACCGGGACCCCTACAGAGGGAGAGAAGACTCTGCCCACGTTGGCATGACCGATCACCGCCTCGCTGTCTCCGGCGGCCGCAGATCCCCCGGGCCAACATATTCGATGACCCGGTGGGCGCCGCACAGTTTAACTCCGAGGTCTTACGCTAGAGCGCCTCGTCCCGAGCCCCGTCGCGCCTCTGTCCCTCCCAAGGAGGTGTCGGTCAGCTCGCCTGCACCCAGGCATGACCGGCACCCTCTCCTTCGATGGGGTCATGCGCACGGGACTCGCCAAGGCAGCTCGAAAACGACCTCGTCAGGAGACCTGAGGAACGTCAACGAATGGAATCGAGGCTGTGGCCACGCAGAGGCCTCCGGTATCCGAGGCCCAAAATCGGAGTATGCCGACTCATCGGGATACCACGGCCGACTCGACGCCTTTGAAAATAAGATTGAGGGTATGCATCGGGAAGGTCGTCATTCGAGCGACGGGGCCAAATACGCCGCCGACTCGCTCACAAAGCCCTTCACCGAAGAGCTGCTCGCCGTCCATGTCTCCTCCCGGAACAAGCCCCAAAGGTCTCACTCTTCGACGGGAAGTCTGACCCGAATGACCATTTGGACGCGTTCACAGCCGGGATAAGTTTCCAGGACTGTTCTGACGCCGCCAAATGTCGCGCTTTCCCAGCCACTCTCATCCGCTCCGGACGAAACTGGTTCCGAGGTCTCGCGCCGCACTCAATCTCGACCTTCGATGAGCTGGCCATCCAATTTCTCGGCCACTTCATCGGGAATAGACGGCAGAAGCGGACCGTCAACCATCTCTTCACAATAAAGAGCGGGGACAAAGAAACCTTCAAAGAGTATGTCACCCGCTTCTACAACGCCCTCCTCGAAGTCCCAGAACACCGGGACGAGACGGTCATTACGGCACTTAGGTCGAGCCTTAGGCACAAAGAGTGGTTACGCTCCTTTGCATTAGCGCAACCTAAGACCATGGCCGAGGTAAAGGCCTGGACCGAACGTGAGATCCAACTGGAATCCGAGGTAAACGCCAATCTTCCCCGGATAGAACAAGCTGATCACAAGAAAAGGTGGCTTGAGCGGCCAAAGCCCTACTCCCCGAAGTTTCAGAAGTACACCACACTCGACGTCTCCCAGACGGTACTACTGGAGGAGGCTAAGGGTGAGAGGTTCTTCAAACTCCCCCCAGTCTCGCGCATGGCGGCAAAGCGCACCCGGGGCCCCTACTGCGGCTTCCATAGGTCGTAAGGACACTCCACGAAGAACTGCAAGCAGCTTCGAGACTACATCGAGGAGTTAATCCGCTCGGGGCACCTGGCAACGTACTTACGGGACAAGCGGCAAGCCGACCGTGAGCAAGAACAACGTCCGCCTCCCGGCGAGTTGATGATCAGCCAAATCAAGGCCATATCAGCGGGAGATACGGCAAATACCGACGAGGCTCAGCACCCCTCACCGGTCGAGGAGACTAACAGCCATCCGAGGAAGAAGGCCCGGGAAACCGAGACGATCGTTTTTAACGACGAGGACCTCCACGGTATATCCCTGCCCCACAACGACTCGCTGGTGATCACAGCTCGGGTCCACCACTACGAGGTGCAGAGGATACTGGTTGAAATTCCCGCTCGACCAAGGCGGGATAAGTCGGTCCTACAGAGACCAACGGACTGCAAAGGTTTGCTGCACCGCAGCATCTTCGTCTGAGCGGCCAAACAACGATGTTGAGGTCGACGGTGACATCAGGGGTTCTCTAGACACTCGAGACGAGCAAAAGGAGGTCTGAGGGACCCCGGTGGAGCCATTGACAGAGGTCCCGCTCGTAGAAGGGGACGATGAACAAACCATTCAGATCGGGTCGCTTCTGACAGGGGCTCAGCGAGATGACCTGATTGGCTTCCTCAGAAACAACTCTGACGTGTTCACCTGGGCACCTGCTGACATGCCTGGGATCAACCCCAAAATCATATCTCACAAGCTCGGGGTAGATCTTACGGCACGACCCGTCAAGCAGAAGAAGCGAAGCTTCGCTCCGATCAAGCAGAAGGCAATCGAGGACGAGATAGACAGGCTCCTCGCCGCCAACTTCATTCGGAATGTGCCTTACTCCGAATGGTTGGCAAACGTGGTCATGGTCAAAAAGTCAAGCGGGAAGTGGCGCATGTGCGTCAACTTCACCGACCTCAATAAGGCATGCCCAAAAGACAACTATTCCCCCCTCTGATAGATCAACTCGTCGACGGCTCGGCAGGCCATGAGCTACTTAGCATCATGGACGCCTTTTCCGGCTACAATCAGATCTGTATGAATCCGGCAGACGAAGTACTCACCGCATTCACAACGGACCGGGGGGTGTACTGCTACAAGGTAATGCCTTTCGGCCTCAAAAACGCCGGAGCTACGTACCAACGCTTGGTCAATCGCATGTTCAAACCACAGATCGGCAGGAACATGAAAGTTTATGTCAACGACATGCTTGTCAAGTCCGTCTCATCGGTCGACCATGCTAAGGATCTGGGCGAGGCCTTCGATGTTCTCCACAAGTTCAAGATGAAACTGAACCCCGCCAAGTGCGCATTCGGGATCACCGGGGGAAAGTTCCTCGGTTTCATGGTCACTCACCGCGGTATCGAAGCTAACCCGGAGAAAATCAACGCCATCCTCAACATAGCCACGCCCAAGACTAATGTCGAGATCATGCGGCTGACAGGGCGGGTAGCCGCTCTGTCATGTTTCATGTCGAGGTCTGGGGAGAAGTGCCTCCCGTTCTTCAAGGCTCTAAGGAAAATTCCAAGGTTCAAGTGGTCGGAGGAGTGCCAACCCGCCTTTGACCAATTGAAGAGGCACCTTATGACCCTATCGCTGCTCACCCGACCGGTTGAATGGGATGAGTTATCGCTATATCTGGCGGTATCCGACCAAGCAGCTGGCTCAGTGCTCGTCCAAGAGATCGACGGAGTCCAGAAGCCGGTATACTATGTGAGCCACATCTTCAAAGACGCAAAAATGAGGTACCCAGCCATAGAGAAGATCGTCTTGGCAATCATCGTGGCCTCAAAGAAGCTGCGGCACTATTTCCAGGCGCACACCATCCTCGTTCATACCGAGCGCCCTCTGGGGGCTATCCTTGCCTCACCCGAGTCCTCTGACCACTTAAAGAAGTGGAGGTGGGAGTTGTCCCAGTTCGACATACAATACCGACCAAGGCAGGCTATCAAAGCACAAGCTCTGGTCGATTTTATCATCGAGTATACCATCCCCAGCAAGGAGCCGGAGTCAACGCCGGCCCCCGCAGCTCAACCCTCTGTCGACGGGAAGCCCGACTCAGTCCCCGATTGGATCCTTTACGTCGACGGGTCCACGACCGAGGAAGGCTGTGGTGCCGGCCTCATCATTCGGGGCCCGAACAAGGCAGAAATGGAGTATTCCCTGAAGCTCGGGTTCAAGGCCTCAAATAACGCGGCGGAATACGAGGCCTTGCTGACCGGACTGCGCATAGCCTCCGGACTGGGGCTGAAAACGATTCAGGTCCGCAGCGACTCTGCCCTAGTCGTCGGCCAAGTGACTGACCGATTCGAGGCATGGGAGCCTCTGATGGTGAAGTATCTGGCCGAGGCAAGAAGACTGCGAAAGGAGTTCGACAAAGTCCAGGTAGAGCAGATCCCCAGACAACTCAACGCCCAAGCCGACGCCTTGAGTAAGCTGGCTTCATCCTACTCGGCCAACAACAAGAGGAGCATCCTGTTCGAAGTCTTGCCACGGCCCAGCGTGGAAGACGGGACAACAATACTTCAAGTGTATACAGCCTGGGAAGAAGGCCTACTGAAGAAAGCCCCTCGTGGAATTCCTGAGGGAAGGTACGCTCCCAGAAGATCGGGGAGAATCCCGCCGTCTCCGAGCCAGAGCTCGCTATTTCGTCTGGAGCAATAGGAATCTCTATAAGAAGTCCTTCACTCAGCCCCTGCTGCGGTGCGTTGACCCTCATGAAGCCGACTACGTCCTCCATGAAATCCATGAAGGGGTCGGCGGTGCGCACCAAGGGGCCTGCACCTTAATCCAGAAGGCATTGCTCCAGGGGTACTACTGGCCGACCATTCATCAAGACGCCCAGAAGCTAGTCAGGAAATGCAAAAGCTGCCAACTCCATGGGAACATATATCGCCTTCCCGCAACCGAGCTAACCGCCCTAACCTCCCGTGGCCGTTTGCCCAGTGGGGAATGGATATGATAGGCCAGTTCACCTACCGGTACGGGCGGGCACAAGTACATCCTTGTCGCGGTGGACTACTTCACAAAGTGGATCGAGGCCATTCCCATCAGGAAACTGGACGCCACCGCGACTATTAAGTTCCTGCAGAACAACGTGATACTCCGGTTCGGCATCCCGAAGTGCATCATCACTGACCACGGAACAAATTTCGAAAACGAAAGAGTTAAGGAATTTTGCAGCGAATATTACATCCTTATGAAATTTGCCGCGGTTCGTACATCCCTAATACAACGGGGAAACCGAGGTGGCTAATCGGGACGTCCTCCGAGGTCTTCGGACACACCTAGAAGGATGCCAAAGCAGTTGGGTCGAGAAATTACCCCGGGTCCTATGGGCCCTGCACACGTCGAAGAAAACCCCACTGAGGAGACCCCTTTCAGCCTCTGCTACGGAACCGAAGCAATGGTCCCAGCGGAGATCGGGCTTCCCAGTCACCGGGTCGATCATTTCGACGACGAAGCGAACACCTCGGCACTCTGAACTAACCTGGACGTCTTGTTGGAGAAACGAGACCGGGCTTTGATCAGAGCTGCCGCCTATCAACAGAAAACCGCCCGCTACTACAACGCGCGAGTCAAGCGTCGCTTCTTCAAGACCGGAGATTTAGTCCTAAGAAGGAATGAGTTCGTCGACCAAGGCAAGCTTGCATAAGTTTTCCCTAAAATGGGACGGTCCTTTCCTCGTCTCCGAGGTTCTGCCTGGCGGATCCTACCGTTTGCAAGACGCGGAAGGACGCAAGTTTCCACGGCCTTACAACGCTGAGAAGCTCAACCTGTACCAATGAAAAGAATATCTACGGGTGTGTATTTCTTCTTTCACAAAGGCAATGTAAATCTGTCTAAAGTTCTTTCTATTTAAATAATAAGAAGGGAACACTAGAACATAGCAAAAAGAAGAGTTTTATTCATTTAAAAGGTACTATGGGCTCCTCAGCCTTACAGGAAAATAAAAAGAAACATTTACAACAGAGGTAGTACGGGATCGAGAAAGTACTCATGGTGATACTCGGAGTAGATTTCCATTAGCCGAGCCCTAGCCTCTGCAGCCCGTTCCTGTCGATGTTGCACGCGAACCCGGGACGCCACAGAAGCACCCGATGCTCCGCCCTCTGGGCCTTGGCTCAGGATGTACCTCATTTTGAAGAACTCAAGAATGAGGGCCAAGGATCGGTCGTGCCTGGCTTTTGAGATGAGGCTGAACAGGAAGATCGAACGCACCTTGTCGAGCGCCTCGTCCAAAAGCTCCTCGGTGAAAGGGTTGTCTAACCCCGGGGACCTTCTCCAAATTGCGTACATCAACAACTGTAGGAGGGACGACCGTCGAGGGAGGAGCCGGCCGAAGTGATCTTCGAGACGCTGAACCACTCCCCGGGTACCCATCCTCAGCCAGGGATTGGTCATACAAGAAGACGTCGTCAAAGGTGATGATCTCTTCAATCGAATATGTACGGCCACACATCTCAAAAGAAAACGATGTCGAAGGGGATGCCATCTCCTTCTCTATTTATAACCCCATACGGAATCCTTGAAGGCCGAGATTCGCATGCGAATCCTGGGATCCACCAAGATTAATCCAATACCGTGCCGCCACGTAGCAAGAACTGACGCAACTTACCGAAACGTCACGCCTCCCCCAAGAATTCTTATCACGTGCAACCTGCGACGGTCGCCCCTCCTAATGTTCACGAACCAACGGAGGTTAGACTAAACCACCGGATCCACCGAGCAGCTACCCTGCTCGGTCCATCCTTCGCAGACCACTACTTGGATTCTTCAACAAAGCAATGTAAATTCTTCTAAGTTCCTTTTATTTAAACAAATAAGAAAGACACGAAAGAGCATTGCAGAAAAGAAGAATTTTATTAATTCAAAAGGTATTGTGGGCTCCTCAGCCGTACATCGAAAAAGAAAAAGAAAAAGAAAAATTACAGTAGCAGGAGAAGGCGGTGCAAGAAACATTGCTCGTGGTATTCATAGTAGATCTCCGCCAACCGATCCCTCGCCGCCTCGGACCTCTGCCTCTGATGCCATCCGCGAACGTGGGCATGATGCCTCAGTTGGTAGCACTCGAGGACGAGTGCCACCGAGCGATCCCGTCGACCCGCCGAGATCAGGCCGAAGCGACATAGAGACCTTAGCTTACCAACCGTCTCGTCTTTCAGCTGCTCGGATAAGGGGTTGTGCAGCCCCGGCGACGGCCTCCAGATTGAGTACATCAACAGTTGGAGGAGGGGTGAGCGCCAGGGAAGCAGTCGGCCAAAATGGTCCTCAATGCGACCTATAACTACTTGCACCGTATCCTCGGTGCAATACTGGTCGTACGGGTACACGTCCAGGAAAGTTATGATATCGAGGCTGGTGAAAAGGAAAGTGTCCATTCTTACGTTTTGGAGATGGGAAAAGGAGTGCTCAACATGCCCTCCACTTTATAGCCACACTGCGCTCTCAAGAATCCAGCAGTCGCTCATGTCATCCACGACTATACTGCCACGCGGCAGACATCCCGCCTTTCTCGGCGAAATCGGAACAACGCGGCTCTTACGCTTCACCTCCCCCTCCACGCGTTAATGACACATGTTGACCGTGACGGTCGCTCTTCCCAATGTCCAAACACCGGGGAAGATCGGACAGAACCTCACGACTCAACCGGGCAGTAACCCTGCTCGGTCCATCCTTAGCAGGCCTCTTTATGCCCTCCCGCGCTAAGGATCAAAGCCCTCGCCAAGAGGCAACCGGGCAGTAGCCCTGCTCGGTCCATCCTTAGCAGGCCTCTCTATGCCCTCCCGCGCTAAGGATCTAAGCCCTCACCAAGAGGCAACCGGGCAGCTACCTTGCTCGGTTATCCCTAGCTGGTAGTTCCCTACCCCACGACGCCAGGGATCTAAGCCCTCGCCAAGAGACAACCAAGCAGCAACCCTGTTCGGTCCATCCTTAGCAGGCCTATCTATGCCCTCCCGCGCTAAGGATCTAAGCCCTCGCCAAGAGGCAACCGAACAACTACCCTGCTCGGTTATCCCTGGCTGATAGTTCCCTACCTCATGATGCCAGGGATCTAAGCCCTCTCTAAGAGGCAACCAAGCAGTAACCCTGCTCGGTCCGTCCACGTCTAAGAGATCTCTACCTCGACTTCGGGGCTATGGAGATATCATACTTTCACCGGTCTTTGCACACTTGGCAAATGATCGAATTCAACTCGACGTGCGATCGCTAGACAAAAAACCGACCTTACATGAAAGCAGTACCGTGCAAATACAAATGTTTACCACAAACAAAAGGAAAATGCACACGCAAGGAAACTGCAAGAAAATTTTTTATTCATAAAAAGTCGGAAGTCTTTACAAGGTATTATGGGCTCCCCTGCCTAACAAAACGTCCGGAGGCTTACAAAATTTCAGCGTAAAAAGAAAGGAGACGAAGAAGTTCAGGCCTCAGGGCCGGGAAGAACCTCGACGAGCCGCGCGTCCACCACGACCACCGGGACGACATCTTCAGGGTCGGCACCCACGGCGGGAGCCTCGACACCGGGAGTCGGGGCAACCGACTTGTCCCCCACACTCCCACCAGGGGCCTCGTCCCCCTGGACGTTTCCAGGGACGATCCCCTGCGCGTCACCCTCGCGAGGGTACTCTTCCCGGAGCTTGCCGTCAGGAAACTCCGGCATCTGGGACTTGACAGCGTCGAGGGCGTCGTACCAAACAATGTCGGCGGCAACAGCAAGGTCGGCGTAGAACAGGTCCGACTCCTTGTAGCTCTCCTCCGCCTTTGACGCCATAAGCTTAGCCTTCAACGCCTGAAGTTCGGCACGCTTCGTCCCCTCCTTCGCTGCCTCATTCTCCCTTCGGAAGGCGTTCGCCATCTTCTTCAAGGTGGCGACGAGCACCTGGGAGTCTTCTAACTGGGCTTCGGTGGCTCGGGTAGCCTCTCGGCACCGGGCGACCTCCCGACTCCCGGCCGCCATCCGGTCTTCAAGGGCAGCGATCCTCTCCATCGTCGCCTCCAGCTCCAGCCTTGAGCTCTCCTCGCGGCCCGCGGCCCGCATCGCCGGGGTTATCTCCTCGTCCTCCATGTTGACGACGAGAGCGACATGTTGGAGAACCTGAAGAAAAGAAAGAGGATTAAAAAGGAAAGAGAGGCACCCGATCACGCGAACAAAAAACGTTGAATGAAGGACCAAGTGTGGTGCGAACACTAACATGCATGGCCTCTTGAGCTATGGCCGCCATTTGGGCCCGGAGGGTCCCCAGAGGGATTCTGCCCCCGGCCGATCTCTCCATCTCAGAGAGCAGGCTGTCAGCGACGGAAAGCCTCGACGGCACCTCGAAGTGAAGCTCCCCATCATCCACGAGGATTGGGGAAGCCGGGGAGCGAGGCTCCGTCCTATGAAACCTCTTGAGAAGCGACGCGGGAGAACCAGACTCGGCTCCCACCTCGGGAGACCGGGGCTCCTGGGCTCACCGGGCCCACTAGCAATAGGAGACGCTCTCCTGAGCAAGCTTTCGAACCGGCGCACGGCTAGACTTGGGGGCCCGAGGCGCATTTGAGCGCCTGGATGGAGCAGCCACCGGCGAGGGCGGGGCCTGAGCCGACGATGGGCGAGAAGGGCCGGCGCCTCCGGCCTTCTTCCCCTTCTTCACGTCAACCACTGCCTTCCGGAACTTGCTAAGGTCCATAAGTCCTGCATAATGCAAAATACAAGGAGTCAGCAATGCCAAGAAAAATGAAAGAATGCACAAGTCTAAAACAAGTCGCCTGAAAGCTCCTAACTTACCCGCGTAATAGGCGGGGCTGAGCCCGGCCCAACTGAGGGCCCGCTCAGACAGTAGCACATCAGCCCGAGGGAGGGGCTCCCACTTCGATACTACCACCGCGTCGGGATCATTCGACCGACTCACCCATGGAAAGCTGTCCCTTTGCCACTGGGTGGGCACAGGCCAATCCCCACCCTCTGGCGGTGCAATAAAGAAAAACTTCTTCTTCCATTCTGGAAGAAGGCACTACGACGATCCCCGACCCGGCAGCATCCCCCGTTGTTTTCTAAAAGAGAGGTACACCCAGCTTGCCTCGCCCTTACGAGCACCAGGATGGTTTTTGTAGCAAAGAGAAAAAACGAGGAGGCTCAAGCTGAAAGGGATCTGACTCAATGTCAACCGGATCATGAACCCAAGGAGGATCCTCCAAGAGTTCGGCACTAGCTGGCCCGGGGCTAACCCAAAACAATTCAACGCCGCACTCATCTCGGGAGGGAAGGGCAGACGCAACCCGGCCCAAAAGGTCTCCAGGTATAAGGAAATCTCCTCGCCCGTACCTGGTCTGCCCTCTCCCCCTCCTCGGCCAGAAGAAGCGAATAGCCGGGAGGAATAAGGAAACGAGTCTTGATGTTGACGAGCTCCTCCACACGCCTCAGCGAGGACTGCACGCCAAGAACACCCGTTCTCTGTGCTCTGGGGACCGCCCCCGTCGCACGACCCCGAGGGAACTCCAACTCAGAGGAGGAAGAGGAAGAAGTAGAAAAGGAAGCTTCAGAAGACTCCCTAGACTTTACCCTGACTACATCTACAGACTCCTCGGAAGAAGACATCTAACCTGATCGAAGGAAGGTTTCCTCGGGAGATCAAACGCAAGGAATCCGACCTGAGGAGAAGAGCGCTGGGCTAACACGACTAGGGACGAGGGAGTTTTGAAGAGGTATGAGCCCTGATGGGGATCCCACCTCTATTTATAGCTACCGGCGTACGCATCCTACGGCTCCGATCGCCTCCCGCCAAAACAACGTTTCGCAACCAACGGCCGACAATGTTCCACCTGTCGCACCCATATTGGGCGTGTCCCTTCGAGCGCGGGAACACCTGCGGCACGTCTCTCCAGCCAACCAGCGCCAGACACATGGGCCGTCGCTCCGACGAACGTACACACGATCCGGTGCTTCTCCTTTAAATGCGAGATCTCTCCCCTGATCCAAAATACTACTCTCTGCCCGGGAATGCACACCGACGATATCTTCGAGTGAGAGCTCACCCCGAGTGATCGGTCAGACCACTCTCGACCCGACCCAGGAACGAGTCGAGACGAGAGTAGGGGGCTAATGATGAGGCTCGATATCGGTGGCTCTCTAGATACTGACACGTTGCAGATGACGTGTCCCAGAACCTACGAGAAAGGATCAAGAACTTCAGTTAGGATCGCGCCTCGGGCCTCCGGCCTGAGGAGTCTCCTGACCTCTAGTGGCCTTCCAGACCACCCCTCGGCTCGCCTCCGAGCTATCACAGAACCAGGATGCCTCGGCCTCCCGCTCATACCCGAACCTCCCGCCGAGCTCATCTTCCTCGGTCCCACCCAGACTGACCCGCAACACCGATCACAGGCGCCTACGCCGCGGCTCCGCAAATCTCGCCGTGCGCGAGATATCCGCCGCCCACGATCCCGCGTTCCACGCCATTACGAAACCCCATTAATGACCCTGTCTCGTCATTAATGCGGGATCCCGCCTATAACGTGGGCATGACGCCAGGGGCGTAACGGCCGGCGTGATTCTCGCACCCGCCTGCCCTTTGCTGCCGCTATATAAACCCCTCTCTCAGACGATCGAGGTAAGCCATTTTTACTCCTCTAGGCCGTTGCTCTGTCAAAATACCCCATCTAACTTGATCGTCGGAGGGTCCTCGGTGGCACAACCATCCCGGGACTTCCTTGCAGGCAGCTCGGCCACAACCACACAATACCCATTGAGATCCACACGCTTCAGGAGTCAACCCTCCAACTCAATCTCAGGCGTCCATCAGCACACGAAGAGATCAACGGAAGATAACATCTGAAGGAGATCCAGGCCTCCATTACCGCCAAAATCAAGAAGACAGCAATTCGAATGATGCTACAAAGAGACGTGTCCTAGCTCCAACAGAGAAAGCATGACACCGTCTCTTCAAAAGTCTATCAGGCGCTTTGTGCTGCGTGAAAACAACGGGGCAAAGCCAAAAAGGAAGCACTAGAACCATTCAAGAACCCAGTCAGGCCAGTCGCCTTCAGTCGATTGCCCGTTACCGAAAAAGAAGGGCCACGACATCAGTCCGCAAAATCAGCTGCCAACAATGAAAAGACGGCTGGATATGTTATCAATACGGTCTATATGGCGGGCGGGCGTCCCAGCGACAACTTGCACAGCAAAAGCAAGAATGGGGCAGGGCTACCACATCCCAAGCCCTATCTAGCTTGAATTTGGTTGCCGTTTCCTAAGATCAGCCGCCTTCGCTGACGATGAAAACCCTCTCAATGAGGCCGATAGGCAGAAGGACCCCTCAGTCCATGTGGATTCAAGCTCGGACAGCGAGGAAGAGCCGGCTTTCCACCCCGGGACCGCAGAGCTAGAACTGCTTCAAGAGCTTCGAAAACAGCTCAGAAGCAAAGATAAAGAGATGGCCAAGCTTTACTCCAAGATCGACGACGCGACGAATGTTATGATGCAGCTCATGGCTCAAATTGCTTGAGAGCCTTCCAATCAGGCACATGTCTCTACTCATGAGCCGGGTGATGACAACCTGAAGCAACCGATGCATGTCCCCTTGGGTCTAAGATTGGGTGAGCCACATGAAAGCCGGACGCATTCCGCTTTTGGGGACGCCTTGACCCCAGATAGCACTATCCCGCTAACACAAGATCGGATAATGGATTTGGTCGCCAGCAAGGTTAAAACATTAGTGGTCGAAGCCGAAACTCAGAAAGAAATTGGCAGTAGTAGGCGGCCATATCCCGCACAGTACGGTCTGATCGAGTTCCCGAGCGGCTACGTCATTCCTAATGTCACGCCCCGCTTCCCAATATATGAACAGAGGACGCGACGAGGCCGCTACGTATTTGCTGTGAAGTAAATACGCTAAGCGTATCTAAGCAATATAAAGGTAAAGTACAAGAGACAAGATATAATAAACAGCAACTTTATTTATTCACATTCTTTCTGTACAATGCATGGAAAGTAAATACAACTGAAATAAAAAGCGATGCCTAAATAATGGCATAACAGAAAAGATGAGTACTGAAATGGAAAATGTACAATGAACTAGAACTCGGCGTCTTCACTGAACTGGTCCAAGTCTTCAGTGCTGGGCTCGATCTTTGATGTGTCCAGATCACCTGACGACATTCAAAGAAGAAAGAAAGAGAATGTCGTCAGCGAACAGGTCGCTCGGTAAGTCCGAAAGATAAGGGAGAAATAGAATAGACAGAGAGAGAGAGTGTGTGTAACTTTTAAAGTTATATTTGATTGTTATAATATTGTATTTAGTATTAACGATGTTGTTTGTAGCTTGATACAGAAGGATGCCAGTGTATACGAGAGGAGTCTCTATATGCCAGAGACTAAAGGCAAATGGAAGTACAAGGCTCCGTTATACAACTCGGAACAATGGCAATTGGATTCATGTTAGGTGTCTTAATCTTGCAGTCTCGTGCCACTTTTAACACTTTCCATACCAATATACCCCTTAAACCCCGTGTTATCTTGATTGTATTGTTGTATTGTAGATTGTATTGATTGTATAATTGGATGACTGACCGAAACCATGATATCAGTAAACGGATGTAACTGTAGAATCATGTATGTAACTGGAGAATCATGTAAACTGGATGATCATGTAAAAGGAATGTATATCCATGGTTCGGTTCAGTCAAGTTGTATAGATTGATAGATTGAATATATGGAATAATGGATTCATGGATTCGTGTTGAATTGTAATATTATAAATTGTAAATTGTAGATTATACTTGAATCATATTCAAGTCAAATTATTAATGATACTCAAACTGAGGCAGACAATTAGAAAAGTAAATTGAAGTCCAGATTGTTTTGATGTTATCGGTAACCGCTGCACATGGGCGGCAGGATTTGTGTCTTTTTTAAAGACGATTACCGTATTGATAACACCGTTGTTAAGTTGTCTACCTTAGATAGGCAAGCACCCACTTCTCCGGCTCCCTGAAGCTCAAGAGATTGGTCCCGCTTAAACCTATGTTTACTAGGGTCCTTAGGGTAATTTATAGAACTTGAGGGGGTTTTATGTAAAAATACTTTGTATAGTTTTCAAAATACATCCCAAGTATTTATTATCGTCTTTAAAGTTATAATAATTGTAGATTTTATACTCGTGACAATTCTAATGAGAATAACCTAACTTTCATCATATATGGTATTAAAGTGTAATATTAAACTTGTATGGAATTCATGGTATTTTAATGTAAAATGAATCTTGTGATTTTTATTAAAAGGTGGAATATTTATATAATAACAAAATAGGTATTTTAATGATAAACATACATATATTTATACAAAAATAATTTTAATATATATTTTATATTCTAAAAATCTCATTTTCTTAAGATGTCGTATTTTAAATCTTTCGAGACTGAATGCTCCTTGCGGAGGTCTGAATCTCACACTACTAAGCCCGAGGATGTGCGATAATCCGCACCATCCCGAACGGGTTCTCCAAATGGGTTGTAGTGGCGCTTTGCAAAGATTTGTTTAAATACTAATCGTTAAGAAAAAACGGTTTTATTAAGTAAATGGTATTTAAATGAAACAGTGTCGTTTTCCCCGTATTCTAAGTTTTCGAGGGTATCGTGCTATGTTGCATATGAGTGTGTGAGGAGGTAGGTCGTTACCTCGTGATCTACTTAAAGGTATATCAAGTTTAATGGTTTAAATGTCGCAAAAGGAACTATGTGGTATTTAAATGAAAATACGGTAAACATGAAATAGTAATTATTTTGTGATATGAAATTTGATCAATTTGGTTGATTAGTATTTAATAGTCAACATGAGAGAGTTTAAGAATAATTGTATTAACGAGAAGTGAAGTTTTATAAAGAAACCGAATCAGAAATCGTATTGGTTCCGATTCCGTCGGATTTTGTAAATCCATATTTTTATAATGGAAAAGAAAGTTAGAAATGGGACTTACGGGTTTTGGACAATAAAGAGAATGAGATGGAAGGAGAGAAATCGCCGGTACGCCACTTCGTCGCCGCGAGTTCCTAGAACGGTCGCCGGAAGTTCGCCAGGAATTTCGCCGTAGCTTCGCTTCGTGCTCGTTTTCAAAGTACACAAGTTTTTTGGAAATTTTAGAGAGTTGGCTCAGAGTATTTGGGTGAGAGGGTAGAGGGTAGGGGTGTATTTATAGGGTTAGGCTAGGGTTAGGATAGATGTAGGGTTTTAATTTTTAAAAATGTAAAAATATATGAAAAATGTATTAAAAATGGAGTAAATGAGTGTTAATGGGCTCTCTGAAAACGATCTAGGGAAATAAAGTGTACAGGGGGTATGAGAAGGTGAAAAGACACAAGTTTGCAGTTGGGGACTCAGCCGAGTCGGGCCGAGTCAGGGCCGAGAGAGGTGGGGGGTCATCAGGTGTACACACTGGTATATTTAGTTTTCTATGTGTAGTGGGATTTTTGGAATTTATCACGTGTTGACTGTTGGACTTCTAAAATTTTTTAAACAAAATAATATTAAAAATAATGTGGGGCATGGGATTTGAACTCTGGTGGCTTGGTTCAGCAGTGCAAGGTATTACCAATGAGCTACAAGATCCTTTTTATAATTATGGAGCTATTTAATTACTTAAAGTAGTCACAGAAAATGTAAATACCCTAAATATACATTAATTTTAAAGCAAATTTTGTACACTAAAAATGGAGTTGTTACATTCTTTTAACTTGTAATTAAAAAGCAAGATAATTAACTATATCTTGTGCTCAGGCTAAAATACCCCTTTATGGATTTTGAGAAAAAAAATTTGAAAAAAATTTGTATAGGAAATTTAGGGTTGTTACACCTAAGTTCGGAAGATTTGACGGGATGGGAAACGCAAATCAGCACGTCGTCCACTTTAAAGCGTCGTGCGGAAATACATGGGGCAATGATGCGCTCCTTCTTCGTCAGTTTATCAACAGCTTGACCGGTGTCACTTTCGACTTGTATGCAAGTATAACAGACTGGTCCGTCGCTGCTTTCGCCCAAATGGAGTCTCTGTTCAGTAAAGATGCATGAGTGTCGGTGACAAAATCTCCATTGCTGATCTCATGAGAACCAAGCCAGGGAAAATGAAAGCAACACGGACTTTATTGCCCGATGGCGCAACTTCACTATCAAGTGCGAACCGCCGCTAGAGCAGGACCAGTCCGTCAGCCTCCTCATTGGGAACCTCAGCAATTGGATGATCACATTCTTATGTACAGCAGGCCTCAAAACATTTTAAGAGCTAACCAAGAGAGTTCAAATGTTGGAACGCTCGAAGCAAGAGTCTACCCCGGACTCTCAGGGTGACAAGTTTTGGAAGTGCAGAAAAGACGACAACCGTAAAAGTGGGAGCTCCAACAAGACCAATGCCTTCATTGTGTCCGACAATGAAGACAAGCAAAAGGCGGGCGAATCCAAAACCAACCAGTCTCGAAAGCCAGTGCTGGGAGGAGAAGGGCATTCCTTAAAGGAGAAAAAGAACAAAGTCTATACAAGATCAAAAAGAACGAGCTGTCCAAGAGTGTGTTGGTGAACAATCAAGTTGCAACCACCAACTTTATATAGATAGAAGCTGAAGCTTTCTGGGAGCAAACGAATGAATCCGCTGCCCCGAGAAATGAATCTGACTCGTCGCAGCTTCCGTGGAGTATGCACATCTCTAATAAGACGTAGAAGATGCTAAAGCTACTTTAAAAAGAACCCAGAATAGAATGGGAGGGGCAGAAGGAGCCCGCCGTTCCAGCTGCCAATTCGGCTCAATCAGGCCCAAAGTCCAAAAAGCTCAAGAAGAAGAAAAGTGCGGCTCGACGCGAAAAGAACCTGCAGGGAGATCGACCTTCAAAAATATATTGATTCGCTTGAAAACTATGAACAAATGGAAAGTGCTTTAATTCAATTGAAAGAGTTCTTCCCCATAGAAGCGGCTAAGATTCTGAATAAGTTAGAAGAAGACTCTGATCACAAGATCCCTATAGTGACCTGCTATGTCATCCACCTCGGTAGCGACTCTGAGGAGGAATTTTGTTTTCCTGAAGAGGACGAGGAGCTCGCCACAAAGGCCAACCAAATTCAGCTCAGAAGCGGCAAAGCTCTACCGCCAAATCAAAACAACGCCCCAAAAGGGAAGGAAAAGCAAGTTGCTAATGAAGAAGATGGCAGAGAGCTTGCTCATGAAGATTCGAGTCCTTCCCCAGTGGACTATAATGTCTTGGCTCATCTCTGAAAGCTTCCGTCTCTCTTAAGAATCTATAATGCTCTGGTCCTGTCCAAGGATCTCAGAGATATTCTCATTCATGCTCTATAAAACCCCGAGTGGTACAAGGTTCGCTTTGCGGAAATTAATATGAAAGAGACCCAGTACACTCTGCATATAGCCGCGGTCATATTTAAGGATGAAGACCTGTTACTGGGAATAGCTGAGTGCAGCCGACCGCTTTATGTGACAGGGTACAGCGATGGAGATCGGATTAATCGCATATTGATTGATCCGAGGTCCTCAGTGAACATCATGAATTTGCAAACTCTAAAGAATTTATCAATGGACGTCCGACACCTATCAAAGGAGAAGATTGTCATCCAGGGCTTCAATCAAAACTGCCAACAAGTTTTGGGATCTATAGTTTTGCCGATCAGGTTTGGGGACATGCAAACCGAAGCTAAGATATACGTAATCGACGCCGACACGTCCTATAAGATCCTCCTGGGAAGTCCGTGGCTTCACGATTATGATATCGTTCCGTCAACTCTCCATCAGTGCATGAAGTATACCAAAAATAGTGAAGAAAGAGGCATTGACGGGGACATTCAGCCGTTCGGTGTGCATGAAGTCCGATACGAAAATTCTCGGTACTTTGTGAACCTCCAAAGTGCTGAGCCACGGCTGACCAAAGACAGAACGCCCCCGAAACTCAAAAGCAAATCTAAGCCAGCTGCATTTTCAAAAGCAAAACCCTAAGGTGCATCTTCATCTCGACAGTGACACTGATGAGTCCGACTCTGGAAGTCCGCCCATCTGTAAAATTAGCCCTCATTTCGGTAGTGATACGGACGAGTCTGATATTGAAGGCTCATCCGGCAACAAAATTCATCCTCATTTAGACAGCGACACTGAAGAATCAAAAGAAGAGGATCCGTTTTGCAACAACTATGCAAATCGGGCTCTCATGCAAAAGGCGAAACTAAGAGAGGCCTTCGAAGTTACAGAAGGCTCCCTAGCCGTCACAAGGATGCCGGAGCAGATGTGCAAAGAGTTTGACGCATTGTCAGTTCCACCATGGACCAGCTGAAGACCTTCTACGTTCCCGGAAGAAAGAGTGGACAGAAGAGCATCATGTTTTATGGGTCAAATCCTGTCGTGCATCCATACGATTTGTTTGTCACGTGCCTTCCCTATGAAAGAAGCATAAGAGTTGTCCTCAATCCCAGATATTATACGCCCGAAATGCGGGAATATATTAAAAAGAGTATATGTCGGTTATATCAAACGGACTCCAAAGCAAAATTTTATGAGGAGTTGTGGCATCCGCCTCAGGTCTGAGCACTCATCGATGGACGAATTCCAGACAGACAGAGCATAGGTTTCATTCAACTTGATATCAGAGCATGCTACATGATCCATATTGGTGAAGCAGGCGAAAAGTTAATTAATGAAGACGAGCTAGACGAGCCAGAAGAAGTCCTTCGAGAGCTCAAAGATGGCGGACAAGCAATCTTTGGCGAGCTAACCGAGATTGATTTAGGAACACTCGATAATCCAAGGCCGGCTTACATCAGCTCACTCTTGTCAGAGAAAATGAAAGAGCAGATAATCGTCATGCTGCATGAGTTCGTCGACTGCTTCGCGTGAACGTAGAAAGAAATGCCTTCCTCTCTCCTGATGTGGCCGTGCATAAGCTGACTATATCTCCTGATCCCAAGCCAGTCAAATGAGCTCCGCGAAGAATGAGAAGGGAGCTAGAAGAAAAGGCCATCGAGGAAACTAAGAAACTTATTGATGCTGGCTTTATCAGAGAAGAGAAATATGCGGATTGGATCGCATGCATAGTCCCAGTGAAAAAGAAGAATGGGCGGCAGATCCAAGTTTGTGTTGATTTTAGGGACCTGAACAAAGCATGCCCTAAAGATGATTTCCCGCTTCCGGTCATAAAAATGATGGTCGACGATACCTCAAATTACGAGCTGTTCACTTTCATGGATGGTTCGTCTGGGTACAATCAAATAAAAATGTTGCCAGAGGATAAGAAGCATACAACATTTCAAGCCCGGATCAGCATATACTGTTACAAAGTGACGCCGTTTGGACTGAAAAACGCAGGTGCCACATATCAAAGGCAATGACCAATATTTTTTATGACCTAATTCATAAAGTCGTCGAATGTTATGTTGATGATTTGGTCGTCAAGACTAAAGCCAATGCCGATCACATCCAAGATCTCAGGACCGTTTTCACCAGACCGAGGGAACATGATTTGAAGATGAATCCTCTAAAGTGCGCTTTTGGAATGTTATCGGAAAAATTCTTGGGATTTATATTCCGACATTGAGGGATCGAAGTTGACCCATCAAAAATAAAGGCCATCATGGAGATGCCCCCTCCGAAGAATCTGACGCAGCTGAGATCTTTTCAAGGCAAGCTTACTTATATACAAAGATTTACCTCGAATTTATCGGGGAGATGTAGGACTTTCTCAAAGCTCGTGAAGAAAGGATCTCCTTTTGTCTGGGATGCCGAATGTCAAGAAGCGTTCGAAAGCATCAAACAGTACCTGTTGCGCCCTCCAGTGCTTGCTGCTCCCATTCCAAATAAATCGCTGATTCTCTACACTACCGCGCTAGATGAATCACTCGGCGCGCTCCTTGCCCAGAATAACGAGGAAGAAAAAGAAAATGCCCTCTACCACCTCAGTCGAACTTTAGTCGGGACGGAACATAACTATTCCCCGATCGAAAAGCAATGCCTGGCCCTGATATTCGCCGTGAAGAAGCTGAGGCGCTATTTTCTCGCTCATCGGTTTATGCTGATCTCCAAGGTCGACCAGCTTAAGTACTTAATGACCAAAGTAAGTCTAGCCGGTAGAATGGTAAGATGGGCTATTATGCTGCTTGAGTTTGACATAGTCTATATTCAACAGAAAGCAGTAAAAAGACAAGCCCTCGCCGAGTTCCTCGCTGCTCATCCCATCCGTGAAGGGTCACCGCTCAATTGCGAGTTACCCAACGAATAAGTGTTGCATCTCGAAGATAACGATCCATGCTGGGAGCTCTACTTCGATGGAGCCTCATCAATAAGGACTTCCAGCAAATCAAGCGTCCCGGAGATAAAAGCAGGGATATGATTGGTGTTCATCACGCCATCGATAAGAACCCTGTGACGTTCTTTCGCTCTTACCAAGTCTCGCACAAACAACAAGGCTGAGTACAAAGCTCTGATAGCTGGGTTGGAGCTCTCTATAGAAATGGAAATCTTTTGGCTATGGGTGTACGGTGACACTCAGCTTGTCGTCAACCAAGTGAGCGGCGACTATAAGATATATAAGCCTGAGTTAGTTCGATACAGAAGCCGGGTGATGGAACTCATGAAACAGTTCACTCACATTGAACTAATGAGAGTCCTTAGGGTATTGAACGGAAAAGCCGACGTACTTGCTCGTCTAGCAAAAGAGCCGACCGATCCCAACATGGATGAAATTCTGATCACAGTCAGAAACCGACAAATTCCGCCTCTCGTCTCTTTACGAGAAGAGGAAAGCGCAGAACAAAAGAGTGGTCCTGCCGAAGAAGTTCTGATCATTCAAGATGAGCCCGATTGGAGAGAGCCCTTCATAGAGTACCTCCGATACGACAAGTTACCCGAAGAAAAATCTGCGAGAGTTCAATTGAAGAATAGAGCCCTCCAATATATGTTTGTAAATGATACGCTATACCTCAGATCATATGACCAATTCTGGCTCAGGTGTCAGTCATCGGCCGAAGCCCAAAAATTCATGAAAGAAGTTCACTCGGGCGTTTGCGGAGCTCACCGGTCTGGCCCTAAAATGTGGCTTCAAATCAAACGGCTTGGGTATTACTGGCCTACCATGATAAGGGATTGCGAAGAGCATGCAAAGAGGTGTCATCTCTGCCAAATTCACGGTGACTTCATTCACAAGCATCCCAATCCGCAGCATCCTACGATGGCATCATAGCCCTTCGAAGTTTGGAGCACCGACATAGTTGGTCCAATTGATCCTCCGTCATCCAAAGTCCACCGGTTCATATTGGCCGCAACTGATTACTTCTCCAGATGGGTTGAAACCATCCCGCTAAAAGAAGTCAAGACAGAAAATATTCTGACATTCTTCCGGCATAATATTCTATACCGCTTCGGTACACCAAGAAGAATCATATCTGACAACGGGCCTTCTTTCAAGAGCTTCAAAGTCTCAAGATTCGCTACTCAACACAAGATAGACTGAAGATATTCTTCCATCTATAATCCAAGGACGGATGGGTTAGCCGAAGTTTTCAACAAAACCTTATGCAAGCTCCTGAGAAAAAATGCCTAAGTCAACAAACGAGACTGGGATCTGAAACTCCACGAGACGTTGTGGGGATATTGTACCACGCACAGCACTCTGACGCAGTGCACACCATACTTATTACTCTTCGGTGTGGAGGCAATCTGTTCAGTTGATAAAACTGCACTTTTCATATGAAATTTTTCCTACTATTTCTATATAAAAAAGGTGTTTATTATAATATATGACACATGTGAGGGTTTATCTGTAAAAATACTATTTCATGTGTTTATATATTATAATTAACATTATGAAGGAAAAAGTAAGCATATAATATCCATGTAACATTTGGCCCATTTAATATGCTTACCTTATTAAATACCTTTGACCAATTCTCTTAAAACTAAAATACCATGACAAATGGTTAAAGATAATATCTCAATAAAACAAATTCTACTAACATCATTTATTGAGATAATTGTGCAGGAATTATATCATGACTGAAATCAAGGAAATCCGAGTTGGCAAGATCAAATCTGCCGAAGATATTCAAGTAAATTGAAGAAACTAATTCTGGCAGAAACATAGAGAAGATTTTCAAAGTCTAGATACTCAAAAGATCACCAAGTGTTACAGATATGAAGGTACAAAAATTAGAGGCCATGATCTCACCAAAAGGCGACGGATCAGCGACCAAACATATCCAATAGCTACGGTTCCGCCGCACATCTAAAGAGTTAGGATTCTGGATTTTTTTGGTTAGGATCCTAACAACTAGTTAGCATATTAGGAAACTAGGGTTCTGGCTCTGTGACTATAAATAAGGACCGAGAGCCTCTTGGAAAAATTATCAAGCTGACGAGATCACGAAGTCTAAGACGGCTCACACATCCAGACTGATCATCAACTGTTCATCTACCTCCTTCAGAAGAGATCGAGAAGCAAACTAGGTTTTTGTAATCATTTTCTAAAGGAAAAAAGTGTACTTGATCTTGTTGATTAATAAATCTAGTTTTATTCTATTGCATTTTATTTTCTTCATGATTTCTATCTTTTCTTTTCCCAACATGCACGAGTAATTCTCCGCTTGTTAGGGTTCGTAAGATTAGGGTAGATTAATAGATGATGAAGATCTTTAAACTCTTTTTACGTCCTATAAAGTTTATAAACTTTATCAAAAGAATAGTTAACATCCTAATCGGGCGCGCTATCAATTCATTGATATTCACGACCACGATTAGAGATTAGATTAACAATTGTTTTGGTAAAGGCCAGACATGAACAGAGATCCATGTCAAGGTAGGGGTTAAGAGTGGGAACCATTTTCCCTCCAGAAACCCTAATTTACATGCATCATTGTCGATTTAGTTTTAAATCTATTAAAGGATAAAAGGAGTAATCTTTAATTAATCATCCATGACTACTAAATCTTAACGAACCCTACAAGCCTCCTTCTAATATAAAACCTACATCCGTAGTTAATCTAGATCTATATTCTACATCCGTGTTTAACGTAGATCTAGAAACTATTTCCACTATTCATTATTCTTCCTTTTTTCCTAATCAACATGCCTAAAGTAAGATTAAAAGATTCAACGTTTCCCTGAGGATGACCCGTACTCATCTCAGTCTAGCTACACGCGACACCGCTATTGATTACGGTTAACTATACTATTCATTCTCCCGTGCCATCACCAATAAAATGGCGCCGTTGCCGAGGATACGTGCGTAATTTTTTTTATTCTTACTATTTGTGTTGAATTCTTATTCGATATATATCATAAAAATAAACAAAACTGCAAATTGTATATTTAACGATTATTGTGTGAATTTTGCGAGGGGATCTGGAGTCACAGAATTGAGGAAACAGAGATCCAGAGACATTAATCAAGATCCAGAGGAGCAAGGGAGGCCACGTAGCAAAAATCTCCACCAGATCTCCCAAGTCGGCGGCGGAACCGCGGCACATTAGGGGATTTAGGGTATCCAAATTCTTTGGTATCTTTTCTATATCTTTCTCTCTCCTCTGAATCTTCCAATAATATATTTCTGCAGGGCACTTTGCAAAATATCGCCGCTCAAAAATCTTTTTGCAAGTTTTGTAATTGGTTTGTTTATTCATATTTTAATACGGATTTTAAGGGGCAAGACCAAAATTCAGATTAGGTGGGGATTTTATCACTCTTCCTAGGCGCCGCAAATCACAAAACGAGCATCCGCATCAACCTTACATTAATTTAAAAAATATCTAGACAAGACTCTAAGGACTGTCGCGCTCAATAAGGAAAGAGGAAGGTCGTGGATAATCTATCGCTTATCCGCATTACTTTTGTGGTGTCTAGGCAAGTGTCTCTAAGGCAAGTGGTTACTTAATTAGGCCCGCTATTTTCGGTGATTCGTATAGCGGATACCTCCCACTTATCTGGCACTTACCTGGCCACAAGAGTTATAAAGAGGAGGTAGAGGATTGATCATGCGGCTTGTCCTTTGGAAGTCTAGGAACGGTCTAGAGCTTGTCCTAGGTAACCATAGTTCTAGGGTTGTTTGTGCATTTTTTGTGATTTTGTGAGTCAACCCCCAAGTCCACTTTTAAAGCAAAACAATCCAATTTTTTTTCGTTTCCTTTTTACCCTTCCCCCCCTCTTTTCTTCTTATAATGGGTAATCCAAACAGACGAACTCTTGCCGGGTTTTGCTATCCACAACCAGATATTTCTTGTCTTCATAATCGCTTCGGTATACCATCCGACTCTCCCATATCTTTAAGAGATCGGATAGAACAAGCTGATAGAAACAGTTGGCCACCTCAGTCCAGGTCTTATCAACCGTATCATAATTCTACATCTATTTCAGTTGATACTCCGAGTGAGAAATCTCCTAGATGCATGTCCATTGCTGAGCATATAGCAAGGGCTAACGGCCAAAGTTTCAATCCGGACCAATATCAACCATCACCACCACTTTCTAAAGAATTTCATAATCGGTTTGTGGCATATATGATGTCTATTGAGAATAGCCAACCAACCAATATCAGTATTCTTCTTATCATAATTTTGATCCTACTCCTGCCCAATGTTCGTAACCACTCTATTCCTATCAATCTTATCCGACTTTTACACCTTCTCTAGACAGTCCTTCTAATCAGTCATTTGGGAGTTTTAATTATCCGCAAGAATTTCAATTTTACACTGAAACCCCTTATCAACCCAAGTCTAGTCTTGAGCGAACGTTAGAAAAATATGTGGAAATGTCGCACCAAATTAGAAAGGAAACAACAGAGTGGATGCAAGCTAATAATTTCAAATCAGCCCAAAATTTTTCAGTATACAATACGGCCATGGGACAAAGATAGAATTTGGGTAGTGAGACAGAACTGTACACCCTTCCTAATCAAAACTCCCCATTCCAAACTGAAATCCACAACTCCGGTTTCACAGATTCATCGAGTACACCAAATGATTCACCAATTGAAGATAGAATGTCTGATGAGTTGTGTGACTTTGTAGTGTTTGATTTACCCGATTGTGAAAAGTCCATTTCAAGTGAAACCATACCCAACCCTTGTGATCTCTACACCTCCACTCTTGAACCAAAATTGATTGAAAACCATAATTTTAATGAGGTATTTGAGAATTCTAACCTTCACTTGAATGAGAAGATTGACGTTGGGGATATATTGAATGATGAACCCGAAAATTTGGATGAGTTTGTCACATCAATTCATCAGGTCCTTTCACTTCCTTGTGATCATCATCTCGAGCCATTAATTATTCTTCCCGAACCCCAAATGTGTCTTGAAGTTGATGATAATTGTATAACCGAACAGCAGATCGAAATTCAGCCTTCATCTCCCACATCTGGTTCAGCGATACTCGACACACCAATTTGTTTACACATTTCACCTTCTACTTTCTTAGGTTCTTCTTCTATTCTTCCTATAATTTCAGTGAGTATTGATGAACCACAATCTGATAATTCAGGTTTGATAATTCCAGAAAGCCAACTTGATTTGGATACTTTTGAAAATAAGGTAGATGAGTTTTTCAAGTCTCCTACCTCCATAATTTTTAACAAATCAAGTATGATAAATTCTGGCATAAAACTTACTGACAGCAAAATGTTCAATTACACCATCGATGAAAGTTTTGAAGAACTTTTTGCCGACGAACTTGCATTATTAAACAACACGGATTTTGTGATTAATCAACTTCAACCTATAGAAGTTGAACCACCACCCTTTCTTCTTATAAAATACGAGAATACCAATATTCCACTTATTTCTGATCATTCACATTCTCGTTTTTATTTATCATCGCCTCTTATCTCCTCACATCCACGTTCACGTAAACCCTTTCCATACCACCACTTCCCAACTTCTTCTTGGCTCTATATAACATGTTCTTCCACCGACCTATACGTTACATTGATAAAATGTTTGAATGGCTGGTATTAACTTTTGGTCTTTGTAAAGTTTTATATTGACCAAATAACTTCACCCCCCTTAAAATGCTTAATATTGTTTAACTCAAGTTTTGGGGGTTTATATTTTTGACTCTTGAAAATAAAATTTGTCCTCAAAATTGTGAGCCAAAAATAAGTTTGGGGGAGGATTTTCACTTTCAATTTTTGTTGCCCCTGTTAATAACCTTTCCTCTCAAGTCTACAGGTTTTTAAGATTTAAAAGAAACAACAGTGAGAACACTGCTGCAAACAGGGTTGGGGGAGGTTTGTGCTTATTTACACGTTACTTTGCATTATACTATATATAAGCACAAATTTTTTTGATAATGGAAGTTAGAAAGTGACAAATTACATTTGAAAGATAGGAATAGTTTAAGAAAAATAAGAAAATTAGATGTTTTCTTAAACAAAACTAGTAATAAGTAGTTATGAGCTGTTGTCCCAAGGGTTAGTAAGATGAAGGAAATTGCTAATCTGAGGATAAAAATAAGTCTGAAAAATAATCCATATTCTTGAGGCCAAACTTTTGAACGTTGATACACTGCTATATGCACTGTCACACATCTTGAAACTTAGGATAGTAGAGAATACCTTGAAATGCTCTTGTCTAAAAGCCTTAGTATGAAGGAAAATTAAAAAAAATATAGCGAGGGTGAAGAGAAAAAAACGAACACTAGTTTTGTAATCACCAAGGCAGCATAAAAAAAATATAGCGAGGGTGCTTTATCACCTAGTGCCTTAGACCAACTGGTTTGGGAGCCACTGTTAAGCCTTAGGTGTTGCGAAACGAGGAATACGCCTAAAAACGCAAGCACATTTTGTAATCGGTCGGTTGGTACCTCAAGAAGTATAGACAGTCGCATGAAGAATGTGTAAGCAATGTTATCGATAATATTCACCAACAATAAAATACTTTGGAAAATGGACAAGAGTATGATAGCTTGAATTGAATTCTCTAAGTGTAGGGATGTATTTTACACACACGTGGGGATATATGATCAATGTTTGGAAGAAAGATAGGGAGGAAGTCTAAAGGCGATGTTTTATTGAGGGATGATGTGATTTCTAATATCTTTTCACGACCATTAAGATAGGGCTCATAGCAACTGAAAAGCCGGTATAGTTGGAAACTCTTATTTTCAAGTTCTTTCTTTTATAGTTCTTATCTTTATATGTAACTTTCACTATCTTTCTTTTATTATGGGATTTTGTGGGTGTAATCCGTTGAAAACCCTCAGGAGACAACACTCCTCCTATTAGGGACACCTAGAGGTTTAACGGCTTGTTGCACGTGCTCAGTGCAATCGTGTTGCCTACGAAAGTGTGTTGTTTAGGTTTTTCTTTTTTCCTTTTCTTCTTCTCTTGAATAACTAGTTTGCTCGGGACGATCAAAATTAAGTTTGGGGGTATTTGTTCAGTTGATAAAACTGCACTGTTCATATGACATTTTTCCTACTATTTCTATATAAAAAAAGGTGTTTATTATAATATATGACACATATGAGAGTTTATCTGTAAAAATACTATTTTCATGTATTTATATATTATAATTAACATTATGAAGGAAAAAGTAAGCATATAATATCCATGTAACATTTGGCTCATTTAATATGCTTACCTTATTAAATACCTTTGACCAATTCTTTTAAAACTAAAATATCATGACAAATGGTTAAACATAATATCTCAATAAAAACAAATTCTACTTACATCATTCATTGAGATAATTGTGCAGGAATTATATCATGACTGAAATCAAGGAAATCCGAGTTGGCAAGATCAAATCTGCCGAAGATATTCAAGTAAATTGAAGAAACTAATTCTGGCAGAAACGTAGAGAAGATTTTCAAAGTATAGATACTCAAAAGATCACCAAGTGTTACAGATATGAAGCTACAAAAATTAGAGGCCATGATCTCACCAAAAGGCGACGGATCCACGGCCAAACCTATCCAATGGCTGCGGTTCCGCCGCACATCTAAAGAGTTAGGATTCTGGATTTTTTTTGTTGGGATCCTAACAGCTAGTTACCATATTAGGAAACTAGGGTTCTGGCTTTGTGACTATAAATAAGGACCGAGAGCCTCTTGGAAAAATCATCAAGCCGACGAGATCACGAAGTCTAAGACGGCTCACGCATCCAGGCTGATCATCAACTGTTCATCTACCTCCTTCAGAAGAGATCGAGAAGCAAACTAGGTTTTTGTAATCATTTTCTAAAGAAACAAAGTGTGCTTGATCTTGTTGATTAATAAAGATAGTTTTATTCTATTACATTTTATTTTCTTCATGATTTCTATCTTTTCTTTTTCCAATATGCGTGAGTAATTCTCCGCTTGTTAGGGTTCGTAGGATTAGGGTAGATTAATGGATGATGAAGATCCTTAAACTCTTTTTACGTCCTATAAAGTTTATAAACTTTATCAAAAGAATAGTTAACATCCTAATCGGAGGCGCTATCAATTCATTGATATTCACGACCACGATTAGAGATTAGATTAACAATTGTTTTGGTAAAGGCTAGACATGAACAGAGATCCATGTCAAGGTAGGGGTTAAGAGTGGGAACTCTTTTCCCTCCAGAAACCCTAATTTACATGCATCATTGTCAATCTAGTTTTAAATCTATTAAAGGATAAGAGGAGTAATCTTTAATTAATCATCCATGACTACTAAATCTTAACGAACCCTACAAGCCCCCTTCTAATATAAAACCTACATCCGTAATTAATCTAGATCTATATTCTACATCCGTGTTTAACGTAGATCTAGAAACTATTTCCACTATTCATTATTCTTTCTCTTTTCCTAATCAACACGCCTAAAGTAAGATTAAAAGATTCAGCGTTTCCCTAAGGACGACCCGTACTCATTTCGGTCTAGCTACACGTGACGCCGTTATTGATTGCGGTTAACTACTACACACTTAAAAACATCACCAATCACAGTCCTCCCCCTTGAAGTCGAAATTCCAAGCCTAAGAATGGTTGTCCAGCACAATTTGACGAAAGAGAAAAACGCTCTCCTTCGACTCGAAGAGCTCGATGCGCTGGAGAAAAAGAGACTCGCAGTACAGCAAAATCTGGAGCTGTATCAAGCCCAAATGTCACGGGCCTATGATAAGATGATCCGTTTTTGTGCTTTCAAGAAAGGCGAATTGGTGTTGGTTCTCAAAAGACCGATTATCCCCAATCGACATGCCAAGAGAAAATTCGAACTAAATTGGGAAGGACCATATGTCATCGAGAAAGTGTTCGACGGAGGATCCTACTAACTAATAAGTGGCGAGGGTGAAAGGCCTATGCCATCCATCAATAGCCGATATCTCAAGAAATACTGCGCGTGAAGGCTCCAAACCGTAGAAGAATTGAGCACACCGGCCCTACGGTCTGGATCATACATCCTATAAAACCGTATACAATCCATGGGCACAAATGACCCCTATCTTTCCCAAGTCCTGTCAGCGAGACCGCATCTTAAGTCTTACCGGTGGAAAAAACAAAAAAAAACTGTATGTCCACAAGTATAACGGGCACGGATGAAAACCCGAAAGGGCTCCGTGAGTAAAAACAGCAAGACTGCCGGCGAGTTTGTGAAAATCCGAAAGGGCGTAAACTCGTGAAAAGAAATAAAATACACTCCTAAAGTCCCCTCGACCTTGCGAGTAGAAAATCCCCGCGTGAGATCCTCACGACTCATAAAAGAGCAACACGCTTAAGAATCCCCATGATTTCTAAGGAGAAAATACACATGCGAGATCCTCTCGACTCGTAGAGAGAAAATACTTTTAGGAGACCCTTACGGCTCATAAAATTGAAAAGCCATAGGTGATAAGAATCTAAACCTGTCTCCTAAGCCATCGCTCCCCAACAGGCAACGGCAAATGATGAGTCGCTCCTGGTATTGCTTCAGTGTTAGCGGTGCTGATGCCGACCCAAAACCTAAATCCCAAGTTTTTCCAACGGCAAATGATGAGTCGCTCCTGGCGCTACGCTTTAGTGTTAGCGGTGTTGATGCCGATCCAAAACCCAAATTCCAAGTCTTCCCAAAGGTAAATGATGAGTCGCTCCTGGCACTACGCTTCAGTGTTAGCAGTGATGATGCGACCCAAAAACCAAATTCCAAGTCCTCCCTGTGCAAATGATGAGTTGCTTCTAGGATTATTCCAGTGCAACAATACTGATGCCAAACAAAATCCAAATTCCAAGTTCCCCTCGAATTCAAAAATCCCGCCAAATAAGGCAGAAATCAAACACATCAAATCAAAGTCCCACCCGGCAGCACTTCTAAGCTCGAAAGTCCCGCTGGACAGGCAGGGAACTTCCAAAACAAATCAAATCAAATAAATCAATCCCGACATTGCAAGAAGCGGAGCAGGTCAACTTCAAATCCCGATACCGCAGAAAACGGAGCAAGTCAAATTAAATCCCGACACCGCAAGAAGTGGAGCAAGTCATCGACCGTCCAAGTCGCAAAAATGGCAGCACCGATCATCCAAGTTGTAAAAATGGCAGTACTGACAGTCCAAGTCGCTAAAAGGACAGCACCGACCGTCCAAGTCACTGAAAGGGCAGCACCGGCCGTCCAAGCCGCAAAAAGGGCACCACTGACCGTCCAAGCCGCTAAAAGGGCAGCACCAACCGTTTAAGCCGCTAAAAGGGCAGCGCTGACCGTCCACGCCGCTAAAAGGGCAGCACCGACTGTCCAAGTCACTAAAAGGGAAGCACCAACCGTTCAAGCTCTAAAAGGACAGCACCGACCTCCACGTCATCAAAACGGGAACCAAATCATGTCAGCCTCCACGCGAAAGAAAATCCATCAATTTCATGCACACGATCTATATATGTGGTGTGCATTTATTGATAGGGGCACTTTGTTGGGGTCAAAAGTCATATCCTAATCGACCAAGTCAAATTCAACCAACCCCCAAGTCAAGTGGGCCCAAGCCCAAGTCAGGACCAAGCATGGAAGGGGCCGACTCTATGCCAAAAATGAAACAATAAATTAGTTTAATGCAATTTTTTAGAAATAAATATATGAAAAATGGATAAAAAGCCAAAATTTTGTAAACCCTATAGCTTATGTGCAAAAAGAAATAAGCACACAAGACATAGGTTGGCACAAGTGCCATTTGGCAAAAGTCTAAGGGGGCTATATGTAAAGTGTATAGTCTATAAAAGCAAACATGATGAGAAAACCAAGAAGGCTTTTTCACTCTCTCAAAAATTAGGGTTCTGTGCCTCAATCTCTTTTCTCAAAGTTCTACACCTTCTTCTTTTTTTTTGAATTAAATCAAGAGTTTAACTCTTTTTTTTCCAAAAAGAAACAGTTTTTCACCAAGAAACGGTTTTTCACTATAAAACCCTTGAAGGGGAGCTCGGATCTTCCATCAAATCCCCAAAATGGGTGATTTTTAAGTCCCATCCCTTTTTCTCCAAGATCCAGCCAACAGAGAGGAGGAGGAAGGATATCCTTCTCACAAAAACCCTACTTCGGGTAGATCTAAGGCTCAAAAGAAAATCCATAGCTAAAGGGAAAAAGAAAAGGGTCCTCTTTAATCCTTCTCCTTTCTGAGAGTTTCCAAAGTTTCTCAGGAGTTTAACTCCAAATCCGCATCCAATTTATTACATAGGTGTTTAATTCCAAATCCAAATCTTTTGAAAGTTTAACTCTAAATTTATACCTAATTCCTGTTTAGGAGTTCAACTCCAAAATCTCTCGGGAGTTCAACTACCAGCCCAGGGGCTAAGCCCCTTTCTCTGCTGGTGTTTCCTATGCCCGCACGTCGAGCATGTGACCCGCGGGCACCCAGCGCCTACGCACCACTAACGCGTCCTTAGGACGCTTCTCACCCCTCTTTTTTCCGTACACTTCACACTCAAAACACGTCTCCCTATTAGAAAAAAATTCTAACGGGACGCTGTCCCGCACCCTATAAGGGGGCTACTAGCCCTCTTGACCCCAAGCCCGCCATCCGGATAGCAGGGCCTGTGTAAACTCTGCGAGACCCCCGATATACCCAAAAACCCTCAAGACACACATACACACACTACACATTGAGACTAGTTGACCTGTCAATCGGAGGTTCTTTCGCTTCAAGGGCGAGGGGTAATTAACGGCAACTTAGTCCGCAACTGCCGGAGATTCTGATCCCCACAATCAATAGACCTTGGCCTACTCTAGGCATGGGAAATTTGTATATGCCTGACAAGCGACGCGTATTGCCATCTCAACGGGGTGACGAAAAACACAGCTGCAAAATCTGCCAACCTATTTTTTCTCTATATGTATGCTTTATATCTGCCTTCAATTTTTCCAACATGCAAGTAATAGCTCTCACAATATATTTAATTTTCCAAGGAACTCTACTGCTGCCTTTGATAAAATCCACCAGTATCTTTGAATCAGTTTCCACTTCTATGTTATAAATTTGCTTATAATAGAATTGCAATAAACCATCTAGAACAGTTTTGGCTTCTGCTTCGATTATATCACATTGACCATAGAAAAATTTTGTTATAAAAATAATTTTGCCCATAGAATCCCTGAGCACAGCTCCACCAGATGCATTTTCTGACTAAAGTTGATTGTGCCCCATCAGTATTTAGCTTGTACTCTCCTGAAGGAGGAAGCAACCATTTGATTGTGACAATCTATTTTTCTCTGTGATTGGATATCAGAATATCTTGCATAGATAATGCTTCTAATATAACAGCTCTATTAGCATAGCAAGCATGATTTTTGTATATAACTGCCAAATCTCTCAAATCAGAAAGGAATTTATGCCTTACCTCTTCAACTGAAGCAGAACACTCATGATTTTTTTCCTGCACATCTTTGCTTCCAAATATTCAGTAGTAGTAAATGAGGAACCCATTTTGATATGTTTTTGAGAATTTTGCTATCATACCAGAAATGAAAACATTCAATAGCTGTGTTCCAAACACACTTATCAGCTCTTAGCTGAAATGCTTCTGCAATCTTAGACCATATACCTTTAGCCAATTCACTATCAAGGAATAAATAATGCAAACTCTCTTGTGAGGAAACACAACAAATACATTTGATGGGCATTGAGAAACCTAACCTCTGTATTGCAGAATCAACAGGTAGGGTATCATTGAGAAGCTTCCAAGTAGACATAAGTGTCTTATTTGGAATCTGTGGATTTGAAATAAACTTTGATATCGCAGAAACTGCATTAGTATTTCTGGACATAATCCAGGCTGATTTAAGAGTGAAATTTCCTTGAGCCTGAAGCTTCCATATTAGTGTATCTGGTGCAGAATCAATATCATAATTCCTAGATTTATTATCATCAATCAAACTTTGAGGAATAATATTCTGAATTTCTGAAAAGTTCCATTCACCATTTACAAGTATCTCTTTTATTTGTAATGGCTGAACTGAACTTGTTGCATAGATTTTTAGAGGAACCTCATCATGCCAAATGCTAGACCAAAAATCAATATCTCCACAGCTTATTTGCCACTTTGGATGTCTTTGAATGATTGTCAGCACTTTATAAATTTTCCTCCATATGGCATATGAAGCTTGTGGAGCAACAAGAGAATCATTCTTTGTATATTTCTTTTTCATAAACTCTGCCCATAAAGAATTCCTTTTTCAAATTTCCATGCTTCAATGTGTTTGCCAAAGATACTTCTTCTAAACTTCTAACATTTAAATCACCTTCTAATGTGAGCCTGCGGATCTTCTTTCAAGAGATCCAATGATAGTGCTTTTCAGAATTCTGATCATTCCAAAAGAACTCAGCCAGCAAAGCATTAATTTTATTAAGAACAATCTTGGGAGGATTGCATGCTGTCAGTATATTTAGAGGCATTGAAAGAAGTACTTGCTTAATGAGTATGAGCCTTCCAGCACATGATAGAAAATTGTTTTGTCGTTCTTTAATTTTACTTTTGATTTTTTCAATGATCTCCTCATAGTATACCTTTATTCCTTCCAGTAAAAATCGGTGCTCCCAGGTAAGTAAAAGGCCATTGTCCTCTATTAATTCCAGTTATGCTTGCAATTCTGCTACAAGTATCATCAGAACATAGTCTTGAAGTGTAGAATGCACTATTACTTTTATTCACTTTTTGCCGTGAACAATTTTCATACAGCTTTATAAAATCAAAGAGATTTTGAAGACTCTTGCTCCCCCCCATTAGCAAAGATGATAGTATTATCTACAAATAAAAGATGAGAAATATTAGGGCAACCACTTTTACTTTTATATGGAAAGATTTTACCAGTTTCTATAATCTGTGAAATTCCCCTGCTTAGAAACTCTGAGGCCAAAATAAAGAGAGATGGAGATAAGGGGTCTCCTTATCGAATTCCCCTTGTTCCTTTAGAATACCCTCCTCGTTGCCCATTCATCAGAACAGAAAAATGTTGGGTTTACAAGCAGCCCTTCACAAGCTTTATGAAGTGAGCAGAAAATCCAAAAGCATCCAATGCTTGAAAAAGAAAATCCCATTCTAGCTTATCAAAAAATTTCTCCATGTCAAGTTTGAATATTATATTATGCCCTCTTACTTTCTTACTTAAGTCCTGCACAAGTTTATGTGTTAAAGCAATATTGTTTGAGATGTCCATGCCTTGTACAAAAGCCCCTTGCTATAAAGAGATTAATTTTGGTAAGTAGCTTGCAAGTCTATCATTCATGATCGTTGTGAAGATTTTATATAGAACATTGCATAAATTTATGGGTCTGAAGTGAGTGATTGTAATGCAATCCTTCTTCTTTAAGGCAGATCAGAGTGGAATTAACTGCTTTAGGAATCTTACCAGTTTGAAAAAAATATTTTGTAGCCTGCAGTTAATCATCTTTAATAATCTCCCTTGATGCATTATAGAATTTACTGGAAAAGCCATCAGACCCTGCTGCACTCTCTGAATTCATAGAGAAAACACAGTTCTTCAACTCATCTTCAGTTGGTGAAGCAAGTAAGCAAGCATTAATAGTAGTAGTAATAATAGATTTTACATCAAAGCTAGTATCTCTCCCTTGGGCACTAAAAACTTTCTCAAAGTGACCAACAACTATTTTAATTAGGCTTTCTTGACTTTCAATCCATTCTCCATCTGCACACTATAGTTGCACAATTTTATTAGTACAACGCCTTATTTTAGTAGCATTATGAAAATATTTTGTATTCTTGTCACCAGCATTTAGCCATTTAATTCCGGATTTCTGCTTCCAGAACAATTCTTCTTGTTTTAAAGCTTCTCCATATTGCTCTTAATCTGCCATAATTTCTGAAAGTTTTCATTTGTAGGATCTGAATCATAAGCATCTTGTGTTGCCTTCAAATTATCTTCACATTTTTAACTCAATTGTGAACATTTCCATACACATCTTTGTTCCAGGATCTAAGAAAAAATTTAAGTCTTCTGAGCTTGAGATGAATTTTGAATATAGGACAAACTTGGGTCTTCATAGGAGAATTCCAACAATTCTGTACTACATTTATATAAGAATGATGTGTGACCGGCATATTTTAGAATTTGAATGATTTAGGCCCACTTGAAGAAATCTTCAGGATGTAAACAAGAGGTAAATGATTAGAACAGTCTCTTGATAAGTGATATAACTGAAAAGCAGAATATTGATCCAACCATTTTTTATTTTATTAGACATTTATCAATCCTGGACCATACTCTTGTTCTTTCATGTTGTGCATTGCAGCATGTAAAAGGAGTGCCAGCATATCCACAATCTATTAAGCCACAACTATCAATCATATCATTAAAATCATCAATGCTTGTTATATTAACTCTGCCTCTGCCTCTGCCTTTTTCTTTCATGCTATTCAAAGCTAATAGTTCTTCCCACATGCACCTGCATTCTATGTAATCGTTCTTACCATAAACTGCAGGTACAACAAAATCATTATTTGAGCTAAATGAAATTCTGACTGATAAGTATTGCTCAGAAGAATTGATTTCAGTAGCTTGCACACCAGCTTTAATCAAAACCCGTATCTTGCTGTTTACATTAGTAAAACATTGGTTAAAACCAATCTCAGAAGCCATGAAAGAAGTTTTGTCCTCTGTAAGCAATGGTTCCATTATGCAGAATATTTTCAGCTTATACTCCTCTTGCATTCCAAAAACAAATGTCCATAGTCCATACTTAATTTGAATCATAGAATGGGTTTTTGACCCTAAGTCCAACCCTTTTTTAAAAATATCATCTTTATATTGCTGCTTTTGAGAAGGCATCTGGCATTCTGTAATTACGGAAGAAATACAATTCTTATTCTGAAGAAAATTTTCTGCTTGAAGAATAATTTTCTTGCTTTCTTTAATAAACTGATTTTTATCAAAAGCAGGCAACATCAAAGAAAATGAAGGAATAGTCTTTCCAGTAACTTTACTCATAGACTTTAGGGATGATTGAGGGTTGATTTTGGCGTCTGCAATACTCAAAGAAATTAAACTGAGACTCTTAACTAGAATTCTAATAGATTTCTCCCATGCTTCAACTAATTTTCCAGCACTCAGAATTTCATTATTAGCATTTTCATACTCTTCAGGAGAAATAACAGATAAGTTTCCCAACACCAGCATCTCTTTATCTACCACGTTTAATGAACTGCTCTTTGCATTATTCAAAGCTTTCTTCTTCCATTTCTTTTTGGTTTTTTGATTTTGAGGGAAAATTATTTGTATTGAGATTTGCTCTTGTTCGGTACATAAAGAAGGAAGCGTCTATTGTTTTTCCAAACCGGACTCTATCTGTGGCCTGAAACAAAGACAATTCTCAACATTTTTAACAGAAGTTATGATGGTTTCTGAGCTATTATCATCCACGTCTTTGCCTATTAAATTGCTGCCTACATCACCAACTGCAGTTGGAATATTAGCACTTAAACCTTTATCAACATCAGCACTATCAGCAGCTATGATGATTCCCGGGCTTCTGTTAGCAACAAAATCTTGCACACCTGATTGTTTTTCAAATTCCTTTGCTTCAGTAACAGCAACAGGATTTTCTTTGGAAAGCTGGGATGTAGTATTTCTTTTATACTTGCCCCCTTTTTTAAAATTGCTGGACGAAAAATGTTTTAAATGAGTTGCTTCAGATTGTGTTATATCATTAGCAGGCCTTTTGAATTTCCTACAATTCAAAGTGGAATGCCCTATTTTGCAACAAGAACTACAAAATTCATAAGTTTTTTTCAAAGTAAAAATTCCGAGCAAATCTGGATTTAGCTGAGGTGCCCACCAAAATTTTCTCATGTAATGGCCTCTGTAAGTCCAGTTCCACACAAATTCTGGCCGTCTGTTCTGTAAACATTAAGTGTAGCAGAATCAACAATAAGTAGCTTACCAATTGGTGTAACAATAGACTTTAGCATATCAAAATTGAAGAAATTGGGAGGCAACCCTGGTAAGGTTAACCAAGCAGGCACTATGCTGGATTCAAGCTTGAAAGAGAAGAAGGGTTTCATTTAAAAAATCTAAATAAGAAACCCTGAATGAATATATGTTCTTTCATCCATGTCTTCAAAAAACCTGCTCTGTTCGTAAATCTAAGCAAAAGATGCCTCCTATCGAGTGAAGTAATTATAATTCTCTCTTGTAGATTCAGCTTCTGTTGTAGAGTAGAATGAATTTCCATTATATAAGGTTTCCCATAAGCACACTTAGCTATTAATGCAAGCTGGAATTTAATTGCTGATTGTTGCAACTCATTCTCAGAGAAGTATACTGCTGGAGATCCATCTTCAGCTATAGTCACTTCTTTTTCATCAAAATTCATGTTCACCTAATTTCCTTTTTGCATTAACAAATCAGCACTACAGAGCTTCATCACATCATCCATATTTTTGCCAGTAAGAACATCAGCATATAAAGGCTTAATCATCATATTCCCAGTAGAATTCAAATTTACAATCGACTCCTTTAGATTCTGAACAACAGCAGAAGATCCCTCCAAGATCTCATTCAAGATAAGGTCCTTATTTTCAGTATTTTTTATCTGATTTTACAATCTCAAGCTCAAATCCCTTTTCAATCACAGCAGTTTCATCCATGTTATTTTCAGAATGCAAAACAGTTCTAAATTCAGAACTTATAACAGATGCCTGATTGCTTGAAGAACAAATATCCATGTTGAAGAATCAAGGCAGAATTAGGCAATTGCAAGATGATCAAAGCAAATCAAGAGAGAAAAAAACTTACAGCAGCAAAGAATTGATCGAAAAGTTCGAATCCAATTCTTTGGAAACCTCAAGAAGCCACTCCAAGAATTTCAGTAGCATCAAATATCAGCTGTTCAAAAAGAATCTCCCCAGTAAGCAAGTAAGCAGGACTCCAATGCAACAAAAATCACCTTCAAGAAACCTCAGCAGCAGAAACGCCTCAACAAGAATTTTCTCAGCAAAAAATCAAAATCCAGGCAGGGGAAGAAAAAACTGATGACATGATGAGTTTTCTGAAAGTTTTGGGAAGGATTTTGATGAAATTTAATGAGATTTTTGTGGAATTTCGACGAATTAGAGTTTAGAAGCCCTAATCGCCCTCTCGTCCTTTTCAATCTCAAATATTCATCACTGGTTAATAAGCGGGAAAATTTGCGCAGTTAAATGCTCCTCTGATCCTTTTGCAGACTTCAAGAACTCGATCTTGGAAATGATTCAGGAAGTTGGAATTCGAAATTGGGAGGAGATGGAGGAGTTGGTTTATTGTTACTTGGCTCTTACCTCTGAAGATGTCTGTGGAGTTATAAGCGACGCCTTTCTTACTGTGTGTGGTTTTATCTAGAGTTTGATTGATTTTTGTTGAGAGATGTCTATAAAATGTCTCCTTTGCATTTTTGTTTTATCCAAGTTCTACTTATATCAAGTAGATGTCTCTATATGGTACCTGCTGTGATTAAATAACATAAAATCCTTTTTATTTATTTACATCACTGACCGTTCCCCCTATAGTTTCTAAGCAGGATAGTTGTACTAATCATCGTTTTGGGAAACAGTTTCTCAGTGAATTTTAGAATTCAAATTCTCCACCCACTTTGAAATTTTTCATAAAATAATCAGGATCTCTTTAATATAGAATCAGGACAAGAATTTAGCATCTATATTCTCCATGATATTTTGTGAATCTGGCACAAATACTTACTTGTATTCAGTTTTCAGATTGTTATTCCAAATGTTTTCTCAAGGACACCGCAAATTTCGAAACAATGTGCACAAAAATATTGCTCTATAGCGGTCCTCCTGCTGAATGATTGTAAGTAACATTGTATCAGACCAGTTTTTCGATGAAGATTAAACACAACAACAACAACTGAGCCTTTTATCCCAAGCATATGGGGTAGGCTACATGAACCAACATGAGAATCACGCCGGGTCCAGCACATGAATCCTCTGCCTCCACTCACTCCTATCCAACAATATACTTTCATTGAGTCCTTTGGCAACCATATCGTTTCATATCACCTCCATCCATGTTTTCTTCGGTGTCCCTTTTGCCCTTTTGCCATTGCCCATATCGAGAGTATCTATCGTCGAATTGGTGCTTCCATAGGTCTGCGTCGTACATGACCAAACCATCTTAGCCGGTTTTCCCGCATCTTCTCCTCCACAGGTGCCACACCAACTTTTGCACGAATATCCTCATTTCGCACATTATATTTTCTAGTGTTACCGCACATCCAACGAAGCATGCGCATCTCCGCTACGTGCATCTTCTGTGTATGATGCTTCTTAGGAGCCCAGTATTCTGTACCATATAATAAGGCAGGCCGAATAGCGCTCCGATAAAACTTCCCTTTCAATTTTAACGGAAAGTTACGATCACACAAAATCCCTGTTGCACTCCATTTCAACCAACCAGCTTGGATTCTTTGATTAACATCACTATCGATCTCCCCATTCTTTTGGATGATGGAACCTAGATATCTAAACTGGTCGCTCGGTGATATCTCTTGCCCTTCCAATGTTATACCAATATGGTTTTGACTTCTCTGGTTACTAAATTTGCAATGCATATATGCTGTCTTGGACCTGCTCAATCTGAATCCCCGAGATTCCAATGTTTGCCTCCATAATTCCATTTTGGCATTAACCCCTGCTTTCGTCTCACTTACTAGAACAATATCATCAGCGAATAGCATACACCAAGGTACCTCATCTTGGATAGTTCTAGTAAGCTCATCCATCACGATGGTAAACAGGAATGGACTTAATGCAGATCCTTGATGTAAACCAATAGTAATTGGAAAATCACTCGTTAAACAGCCGCAAAGTTCTGACATTTGCCACTACTAAATCGTACATATCCTTGATTATGTCAATATACTTGACGGGGACCCCCTTCTTCATCATTGTCCCCCATAATACCTCTCTAGGTACCTTGTCGTACGCTTTTTCTAAATCAATAAATATCATATGCAAATCGCTTCTCCTCTCTCGAAAACGCTCGACAAGTTGACGAAGCAAATGAATAGCCTCTGTCATCGATCGTCCAGGCATGAATCCAAACTGGTTCTCTGTTATCTTAATATCCTTGCTTAGCATGTGTTCAATCACTCTCTCCCAAAGTTTTATGGTGTGACACGTAAGTTTTATTCCACGGTAATTTGAGCAACTTTGAATGTCACCCTTGTTCTTGTAGATAGGTACAAGGATACTTTTCCTCCATTCATTTGGCATCTTTTTTGTCTGTCAAATCTTATTAAACAGATCTGTCAGCCATTTAACGCCTATTTCTCCTAAGTATCTCCAAATCTCGATAGGAATCTCGTCAGGACCAACCGCTTTTCTTAAACTCATTCTGTTCAAAACTTCTTTAACCTCAGGCAGTCTTATTTTACGCATGAAATCACGGTTTATATCTTGAGATTGAATGACAAGTCCATCCAAATTCTTAGTAAAGCTCTCAAATAATTATTTCCTCTTGAGATTCAATGAAGATTAAGAATGAAAATAAATAAATGTATCAAATAATTATTTCCTCTTAGGACTTGCTTTCATGAATTCGGCATGATATGTCAGTTCTAGAGGTAGACACTAAGTATAATAAAAGGACAGGTATGATTTTTCTGTTCACTTAAGTTACTGAAAAAGGGCCTCAGCTTGTCTTTCTTCGCCGAGACAAAGGCATTTAATCAAAATTCAAAGGATGACATATTCATTCATTTAACATAATGAACTATTAATGCTTGAATGCTGCTATCAATAATGATATATTTGTAGACAAGAGGTGACCATATCCAACTTGGATAACATAACTCAATTGCACATATAACTAATTGCAAATTTAAAATCAAAACACTGTATAATGTTAGGATGTTACAATACATGATGACAAACTCTGGAGTAAAAATTTCCCATTAAATTATCTTACCAATGGACCAAGAAATTTCAAACTTAAACTGTTGGTTATAAGAAAAATCTCCTGCGACTTGTATCCATATCGGCCTAAAATTCAAAGATGAGGCAAAGTAAGTAAAATGTAAGAACAAACAAGCACAGCTGCACATGAAGCTGTTAAATTAATAACAAGGATATTATTTAAGGTTACGAGAAGAAAAATACCTTGTGGACCCATTCATATTCTCCCCCTTTGGAATCAAATGTACCATGCTGCAGACTCCTCAACTTGAGCGTGAAACGAGGGCCACATTCCTGGATGGTTAAACAAAGTGTTAAATCCATGAAAAGGCTATTAGAAGAAACGGAGAGCGATATGACACCCTGTCTTGATTTTCGAAAGGGTTGCAGATTTAAACAATGAAATCAAGTTAAATTAATAATATATGCGGTATTCTGGGGTTAAGTGAATATTGGTAAGGTTTTGAAGGTGGTATATGGAAATATTAAGTTCCAGGGGCGCTATAAGGAACTAGCTACATTTTGGGGTCAATATACAAAAAAAAACCCATTAAGTTATGAATGTCCATAATATCAAGGTATTAGAACATGAGCTTGGAGTGGATTATAGTTTTAATATCAACTCAAATAAAAATTAGAATAATATTACAAATATATTTTAATTTAGAATGTACGGAGGTGGCCCATTTCTTCTTGAAGGCATGTGGTGGCATCGTCTTATATTAGGATGGTCTTATATTAGGTTGCCACTTGTTGCATTCCCCTCAAGGGACATGAGGAGAAATTGAATTTCAGATTTGCTAACTTCAACAGGGAGTTTAGCATTATAATAGAAGAGATGCTTCCAGTGATCTGACACAATTTGAACCAATCATTCTTCTTATGAAGGCCACTGCTGGCTTAAAAGAATTTTCTCTCCTATTATTCACTTTATTATTCACAAAGATAAAAACAGCAGGAGCAACTCTCCTTTTTGCCGGCTTGGCATCTCCTTTACATATATGCCCAAACCATCTCAAATAGATGATTCAAGTTACAATATCAAGATACAATCGATGATTCAAGACATTGAACTTCAACAATAAGGAAACTGCTCTAACTGTTAAAAAAACAAATTCCAACATAATGTACCTGAAGGCGAGCAATTACTCTCTCCTGAGCTGGTTTCTTCCCCTTGTCCCCCTTAGCGGATTTACTCTTAGACTCGTCTTTTTTCTCCTTAGTGTCAAAGATATACCTATTGACACATTTGAATGAAAGTATTAACATTGTAGAAGTTGAGATTATATGTAACAATAATCTAGAAAATAAATCTTTTCCATCAAGGAATAACCAAATTGGGATGAAAGAGCAGGTAGATGATCAATAAGAAGGAACCGACACCACATAGCAGAGAACATCTTACACTTGCCAAAGTATTTTTTAAATTTTGGTGCTTGGTTCAAATAAAACCAAGAAACTAGAAAACAAAGGAAAATATCAGTTAAGATTAGATTCGGAGACAATACAAAAGAGAAATGCAAACAGTAAACCTTTGTCCAGTAAGTTAACAAAATGAAAAGATTGAAGCTAAAAAGGAGCAAAATAGAAGTTGATAATAATAAGCTGACTCTAATCTCACAGATGTGTCAACATATACTAATGATTAACTACTTCTAGCTAGTTTGCTAGCTAGTTGCATTTAAAAACACAGAACGGTCAACCAGAGGCTCTCTCTCTCTCCTATGATATCCCTATACTAGAATCGACCCCACGCGTATCGTGTGGGATCAAAATTCTTCGAATGAAAATCGCAAAACGAAAGCTGAAAATTATAAACATAACTCAAATAATGCAATTTTTAACTAATATTGAACCGACGCTACTATGCTAGGTTCTAATTTTTATGTAGTAGAAAAATTGGAATTAATGGTGGCTTGATAACCGTCATTGGTAAAATTACAAAAAATTAAAAAAGCTTTCTGGTTGACTCGAATATGTAAACATCAGTTGCAAGTAGCCATGATTTAGGATCTTAGTTTATCATTATCGAATATGATCAATCTTGATCTAAAATAATCAATTTCGATCTAAAATTATTGTCAGAGTACCAAGATTTTAAATCTTGATCGTCGATGACAAAATGATTATCCGAGTAATGTTATAGAAGTGACCAAATGTAGGATTTGGTTTTGCTAATTTATGTAAATTATTTATAAAAAAAGGTATTTAGAAAGAATCTGCAGTAAAGATCCTATTTTAGTGAGTGCTAAACAAATTACATTTATTTTCATGTCTTTAGCAAAGATAACTCTAAGCATCATTGACAACAACATGCTATCTATCAAATTGTGAAGAAAAGCTAAGTTGAATTTCTTTTAAAATTAATCACCAATAGTTTTATTTTTTTAATCAAAAATATGTGCTTCTTGGCTAGATTAAGGAACGGGTGCCAAACATAAAATATAGAGTAATTTCGGAAAGATACGAATTCTTTATTATACTATATTTAAGGTATTTAAACGAAAATAGGAGAATAAGGTCACATATAACACAATGAATATGTTTATATTTGGCTATTATAATTTACAAAATTACCAAAATCATCTTAACACCGCATCAAAATCAAAGTGAATGGCAAAGTTGGAAAATGATATCAAACATAAGGTTATTATGGGAAATTAAAAAAAATAGTGTTTTGAAAGAATATTCTCTTTTTGGTGGAATATTCTAAAAACCCCACTAATGCATTATATTAATGATACTATTTTAACAAGAAAAGGGAGAGGATCCTCAAATCCAAATTAATTGATGATTTGGATTTCTCTTTTGTCACAAATAAATAGGGGGAAGAAAAGAGAATTTCATATTAACATTAACTACTACTATATTTTTCTATCACTAACCACTTCTCCCTATTTAACTCCCTTCCCTTTCTGTGGCGTGCATAGCATGTAAATAAAATCCAGTTATTCTATTAACCAATAGCATTTAAAAAATAAGCTCCCTGACTAATTAGCCTAATTTGATAGTAGTCCCCAACCCACGCCCTTAACAACATGGAGCCCTGGTAGTACGCATCTCTTTGAACAATTCTTTTCTTCTCTAAGTGTAGCCCATTACTTGCCTCTTGTTACTGGATCATCAATGGTTGTCCATTGCTCAGGATCACTGTAGGATTTATAAGCTTGAACAAGCAAACCAAAGAGGGGGGGGGGGGGGGGGCTAACGATGTTTTAATTGAACCAAGAACAACTGAACACTAATTTGAGTTAGGAAATCTTCTTATCTAAAAAACGCACACGGAGGAGATCTTTGATAAATTGTAGCGAAAATTGAATAGTATGACAGGTTGGTCAGATTGTGGTTCGATGGATAAGCTTATTAACTTGCAACTCTATAATTCATGGGTATTAAATTACTTGTTGCAGAGTGCATGCATGATGACAATAACCCCTAGTACATAAAATGATGAAAAAGTTATGAGCACAAGTTACCTATGATGGCGAAAAAATATGAAATCTCGCTGGTTATGAAAAGTTGCAACCCGACGACCACGAAAGTTTGGGTCTTGAGGGAACAAGGACTGTATCATTCTACAGAGAGAAGACGCAATAAAGAAATGGTCAGCAATGATTTTTAAAATAATAATAAACAAAAGCAAAAATGATAGTGATTGTATTATTTAACATATTTAATTGTATGTGAAAAATGTAAAAGCTCACCTGCCAATGCGATGACCGTGACGAGTAGTGAAATTGTTCAATACTAACTCAGGCTTATGACCAGTAGGATTTCCATGGCCCTACAGTAGGTATATAAAATAAGAACAGGGGCTCTCATATAATTAATAGTAGGTTAGTAACTTTAGACTTTGAACTTAAAATGATACTCCCTGTATTTCAATTTACTTGTCCTTAAGGTCACCTTTTCATGTTTTTAAATTGCTTGTTAGCCTTGTTATTTAGAAAACCGAAAAGTACGTTTGAAATTTAACTCCTATAATTAATGTAATTTACATCTAAATTACTAAAACTAACACTTGCCCTCGACGATTTGAAACAAAAGCTACTTGCCAATTCCCAGATCCTAATGTGAGGGTAAAATAGAAAAATGTACATTTCCATTGTTGTTTGCTAAAGTGGAGTTATACTTTCTTTTTTCTCTAATTGGTGTGCAGTAGGCCAAAAGACACAAAGGGAGGATAATTAACGCTGTTATAATCAAGAAACAACAACAACAAAAGCACTAATCAAGTTTGCTGATTTGTAGCTTTCGAGTGTTTAGTTGAGACATAGTGATGGTAGCAATAAATCTGATCATCTGTAGAAAGTAGACAATGAATCAAATATATTCTACCGAAAGAGAGAAGAAAACAAGAATCATAATGAATCAATTATGGAGCCATATTCAAATTGATAATTGATAAAGAAAATGGTTTAATTTGGGAACAAAAAGCTCGAAAGTGGAACTTGAATATCATGACCAGAGAAATTTAATTAATCCAACAATCGAAATTGGTTTAACCAACATAGAATACATAAACCATAAGACATGGTAGATATAGTTGGAAATTAAATTAATACTTCATATGCATTAACTATTTAAATTCATGGCATTCGTCCTCCTGTACTTACCAAGCAAACATGACATAAACTAAGAACAATATTCAAGAGCCTTCAAGTGGTTTTATAATTTAAAAGAGCTTTGGGATAAAAGAGATATCCTCGGGAAGAGCAATTAAGGACACATAATCATGTTTACAGCTTACTACTCTGGCTGGAATGTTCTGATGAGAATAAGAATAGTAAGTAACTAGTGTGTTTTGTACCATTCTTCATTTGTCATCCCTAGCATGATTGCCCACATATACTTTTTAAATATCATTTAATATATAGAGAAACTGATCACCTTATAATATGCTTTAAGATATCATTTACAAGACCATTTATTGAGTTAAGTGTGCTGCCATGCTATCCTAAAGACATGCAGATTATTAATATTTGCATTTACTAGTTTATATGTATCTTCCCAAATTTCAACAAGTCAAGTTTCAACTTCTATAAATCATTAAAGTTTGCAAACAAGAAATGTAAATACTGCGTAGAAATGGCAATTGATGAAAATAACAATAAATAAATAAAAAGGTCCACAGGTGAAGTGATCAGGCATGACTGGTGTGCTTGTCCTTTAGATGAATATCAAGAAAGCAAATTAACTCCAACAATCAGCGAAAAAAATGTTGTAAGTTTTAAATTGAAATATTTTAAACATTAATATAAAACAGTAAGAATAATCAACCGTTGTACCTTAATATCCTTGCGCAAGACAAGATTAGAGAGCTTGAAATGTGCCGTTGGTCCATCAGGTAAGTTGACTATTAACATGGCATCTACAAAACAATATTTAGAAAAGCTAAGTAGACAAGAGGTGAAGAAGTAACATTAAAGCATTATTTGTGGGAATCAAAAACTTAGAATTTTAGAAGCTTGTCATGCAAATAATAAATCAAGATATGATAATATTTCTCTTTTTCAGAAGCCAGGTAATTTGCATGGCAGAAACAATAGAAGTGTTGTTCTCGTGACCTGAAACACTAACCTGGTTCTCTGCGATTTGTATGGACGACTATAATTGAAGTGAATTCTTTCTTGTTTGCATACTCTACAATCTGAAGGGAGAAGATTTGCACGAAAACCGTGGTAATAACAACAACAGATAATTAACGGCTAAAAACCATTATATATGCACCTTTTTCAACTCATAAGTTCCTCTTTTGAAGTAATGGGCATTAGGGATCACCGTCAACAGCTCTTGAATAAACGCAGGCCCTCTCTATGAACATATAAAATGCGAAATAATTGCCATGACAATTTGATAACAATTCAAGCAAGTTCTTCTTGCAAACTAGACTGTAATTTTATCAAATTGAATACGAAACTGAAAACATACCGTAGAATTGAAACGGCAAGTAGTGATCAATATCTTAGGAACCGTCTCTTGTTTTAGGATTGTGCTAAACTCGTCGGCATCGTTGCCTGCAAACAACTGCATTTTGCAGACGAAAATTCCAAATGCCAATTCAACAAAGTAAACCACCTTGCAAAATCACTTCACCTTCGACCAATTGAAAAACAAGGTTTTAACAAAAACTGCAACAGATATTAGAGAGACCGACCTCTTCATCATCAGGCCTGCAAACAGTCTCGTCAGGCTCCCTTGCATTCTCGATCGTCCTCGGAATCTTCTTCGGAGGCGGCTGCAACTTTCAAAAAAGAGCAAACTTTATCGGAATAGTTCGCAAACAAAGTAAACTAGAATAAAATGAAGAAGAAAGAAGCGATCTTGCCTCTTCGCCAAGCTCGAGGGCTCGCTCGTGAGCAGCGTTGCGAGCCTTGGATTGCTTCCTTTTCTCGATCTTCTTCTCTCGCTTGAGCTTGGCGTGGACTTGAGTCCGCTTCTCCTTGTTCTTTATGAGAGAAGGGAGGAGCTTCCTCTTCTTCTCTTTGTGATAGCTCTCGTCTGCTACTACATCTGCCGTTGGTTCTTTTGATGGAGATTGAGATTTCTTCCGCTTTTCCTTCTCCTTCGCCATTGCCGATGATTGAGCTGCTGCTGCTGCTGCTGCTTTTTTCTAATTGGAGGAGAGAAAGGGGACGAGGGCTTCCTAGGGTTTGGGGAGTTAATGGATGTTCGGGTCGAGTTTCAGGAGTCTATCATTTTCGAAAACCCGACCCGAATGACTGGCTTGTGTTTTGGCTTATATATGGAAAATAAGTCTACGGTTTTGCTGTGGTCGCGTGACTCAGTTTTGGATGGGTCCCATCCCAACAAAACCTAAGAAACTAAGGGGCTGTTTGGTTGCAGGATTATAGAATTTGGATTCCAAAAATAGTACGGTTGAAATTTCTGGATTTGGTAATTTGTTGTTTGGTTGGTTTTGGATTCCTGGTATTGGATTTGTAGATCTTTGTAATCTTTGTTTGGTTGGTGGAGAAAAATGGAATTTGGATTTGAGGATTTTAGAGAGAGATAGAGAGAGAGAGGATTGTTAAATAAATAAAATGCATGGGCCCCATCTAAAAGTACAATGAATAGTGCCAAATCCTTGAGAATCCTTGAAAATTTTTAGGATTCATGAATCCTTCTTTTGTGGTGGGCCCCCCATACAAAACAAAGAAATCCAAGAAATCCTAATCTTGCAAACAAACACAAAATTGTGGAATCCTAGGATTCCAGAATCCAAAATCCAAATCCAAACCCATAATCCTGCAACCAAACAGGCCCTAACCCTCTTTGTTTTCGCGAGCTTTTTGATGCAACTCTTTGTTTAGCCCATGTATTTTCAAACAGAGCTTTCTTCTTTAAAACTATCAGTGCATTGTTTTTCCTTCCCTCGATGACCACTCTTTTCTACTGTTCCAAATGGCTAATGAAGCCAAATTGATAATATAATACGTATAATAAAGGTGAATAACCAGCACAACCCTATTCAGTTCCAATTTTGGGCCCCTTTGGTCCTTTTTAAGCTCAATCAGGTGGCATAAATTGATTTTTTTATATGTATTAAAATACTATTTATGAGGTCTATGGGACAACGTTTGTCCGCCCACAGTCAGGGGTGTAAACGAGCCGAACTCGAGCCAGCCAAGCTCGGCTCGAGGTTGGCTCGTGGTTCTTTTTGTCAGCCCAAGTCCGGCTCGTTTAGTTAATCGAGCTAGAGATGCTCAGCTCAAGTCCAGTTCGATTAAACATGCCCAGTTCGTGTTCAGTTCATTTGTGGCCCATTAACTAAACGAGCCGAGCTCAACTGAGCTCGTTTGTGAGCTCGGCTCGTTTGCAGCTCATTTACTCATATTAATAGTATCTTCCAAGAAAAAAACATAATTAACAATAATACTTAAAACTCAGGGTTTTGAGATATGGAAAAATTAAAAAACATTAACATCTAGGGCATTGAATGGGTCTAAGTGCTGGGTTTTATATTTATCTCAGTACGCTTTATATACTGTCATTTAATTGAATTAAGTGTTCTGAGAGTTGTATAGAATCTGCTATATATTACATATTACTGTTTTTTTTCAAACTATGTAACCCAGCCGAACCCGAGTCAATACCGAACGAGCCTGGCTGAGCTCGAGTCCGGCTCGTTTAATAAAACGAGCCAGGCTTTCTGGCTCATGTCCGGCTTATTAATAAATGAACCGAATTTGAACGAGCTGATACCGAGCCGAACCTTAATCGAACCCGAGCTAGCTCGTTCAATTACCATCCCTACCCACAGTGGCTGGGTGAGGCGAGAGCCACACTGAAGCCTGGATTTATACCTGATGGAGCTCCTTTTCGGGCCTCCATCAGATGTTATCTTCCGTTGATCTCGCGGTGGACTCAGTTGATTATCTTCCTTTGCGTGCGGGTCTCAATGGGTTTCTGGAGGAAGAGATGAGGTGGGGGAGGTGTTGCCGAGTATTTGCAAAGAAGTCCCGGGGTGACTTGGTACCATCAAGGACCCTCCGACGCTCAAGTTAGTGATGAGGTCCGAGCAGAGTAACGGCATAAAAGTGTCAAGAATGGCTTACTTGACCTCTCTGTGATGGGGTTTTATGTAGCGGCGGTAGCACACAGCAGCAGGCGCGAGAATCTCGCCGACAGTTATGCTCCCGACGTCACGCCCGCGTAGAGAGCGGATCGCCCATTAATGGGGATCGTGATGGCGTGGAACGTAGGATGTTGCTGGCGGAGAATCTGCGCGTGGCGAGATTTGCGGAGCGGCGGTTACGCCTGTGAGCGGTGGAGTTGGTCGGAGGACCGAGGAAGACGGCCTCGACTGGGGAGCTCGGGGACGAGCGAGAAGGTCGAGAAGTCTTGGTCTTGTGGCGGCTCGAGGCAAGCTGAGGGGCCGAGGAGGCCGATTTGCAGGGGCCTGAGGTGGGCCGGCTCGTGCTTGCTGGTCGGGTATAGGTGTGGCATGATCGGCCCCTGTGGGCCCTTTCTTCCGGGTTCCGGGATACGTCATCTACCACGCGTCATCATCTTGGGGATCGCCAATATCGAGCACTATCAATACCCTTTTACATATTCCATTCAGTTGCCAAGCAACATGCATGGTATATCGAAGCGGCTATTGTATCTCAATCGCTCCACTTTATCCATACGTAAAATTGGAAAAATTATTCCATATGCCGGCCGTATACATCCGGGTAAGAAAGAGAAGAAATATAATTGTGGGCCCCACACGCTGCTGCCGCCCGAAATTCCTTCCTCTCTCTTATCTCTGTCCTGCTGTAATGTTACATCCGACACACCGAATAATTTCTCATAAAACAAGAGTTACCTTGAATGAAGAGACTTTTTGCCGTAAAAATTCAAAACGCTAAGAATAATTGCAGCCCTTCACTGGACTAAGGGCTGAACATTGTGGACCTTCTTTTATATATATATATATATATATATATATATATATATAAGAATAAGAATAAGGCAGGGAGTATGCCATTGGAGATTGGAGGGAATTTCCTCCTTTCGAGCCGAAAAACACCATCCGAAAAAATATACCATTCATGATTTTTTTCGGCGATCAACACCCACCAACACCCACCACCATCATCTTTATCACGTAGGACATGGATATATCAAATTTTATGTGATTACATCAATTTTTCACCCTTAATTTGGTGGGTGCAAATTTAACGGTTTACCGACAATAGAATTTTTTACATTACTAATTCAACAGTGAAAAGTTATTGAATCACATGAAATTTTGCGTATCCATCTGACACGATAAAGATGATGATGATAGATGTGAATCGTTGAAAAAATCGTGGAGGATAAATATTTTTTATGCCACCTAACGGAAAAGCCTTATAGAGCCTAATTTCTTCGTTACACTCTCTCTATATATATATAGCCGGGTTATATATAGAAAGGTGGTTTCCAAATTTCAAGCGTATCCGCATCTTACACGATAAATATGATGATGATAGATACGAATCGTAGAAAAAATCGTGGAGGATAAATATTTTTTATGCCACCTAACAGAAAAGCCTTATAGAGCCTATTTTCTTCGTTACACTCTTTCTCTCAATAAATATATATATATATATATATATATATATAGAGAGAGAGAGAGAGAGAGAGAGAGAAAAAAAGAAGGTGGGTTCCAAATTTCTAGCTTTTTTTCCTTCAGTGGAAAATTGTGAACTTTCCATATATATATAGGTTCCAAATTTCAAGCTTTTTTTCCCTTTAGCGGAAAATTGCAGTGTGTGTGTGTGTATATATATATATATGTATGTATGAGAATAATGGAAGAAAGAGGCCATAGGAGGGAATTCTCTCCTATGGCGTCGAAAAAATACTCCTTCCTTAGATTTTTTCGACGATCGGCACCCACCATCTTCAACGTCATCATCTAAGATGTGGGTACACCAAATTTTGCACCCACTAATTCAACGGTGAAAAAATGGTAAAATCACATGAAATTTTGTGTATCCACATCTTAGATGATAAAGATGAAGACGATGGGCGCTGATCGTCGAATAAAACGGTTGGGGTTTAGTTTTTTGATGCTACCTGACAAAAAAGCCTCCGAAGGCCTCTTTACTCCATTATTCTTATATATATATATATATATATATATATATATATATATATATATATATATAAAGCTTGCTTGGATATTTCAAGCTCGATTTCGTCTTTTTGCGGAAAAGGGCAAGAAAGTCCCTCATTTCCCATATAATATGTAATAACCGGTCTCACTTTGTATTTAAATCCGTATTTAAATAAATAGTTTTCCCTAACTCTTTTGCTACCAAACCTAAAGCTTAAAACCATAAGCCCCAGTACATATGTAATCACACTCTTTCCTTTCTAAATTCTTCTTGAGGTCCGGCCCACTCAATTTCTCCTCTCCCATTTATTTTCATTTAACCCCAATCCCATACCCCAAGCCCATCAACCCATACCCAAATCCCTAACATGAGCACTCCCATTTTCTCTCTTCAAACGGTTCTTTTCCTTTCTTCATTTTCTTTTGAATTCCCAAATCAAAACTGATATCTCCTATTCATTCCCATTAATCCCATTTTTATTACCCTATTAATCCCATAAATTCCCAAAACCTTTTTCTCTCTCTCTCTCTCACACACGTACACGCTCTTTCCTTCCTCCCTCTCTCCACTCACCTCCTCGCCTCTCTCTCCTTCTTCTTCCGTTGCAAACCCCGACGACCCAAGAACCCAAACCGACGCCCGCACCATTACCTCGTCGTCGACCCCCACGCCTCCTCCCACCTCACCGTCACCGACAACCATCCCCAGCAACCCTCATCTCCTCCTTCCTCCTCTCCTTTCATCAACTAAGCCTTGCAACCCAACACGCAACACCACTCTTGCCTCCAAACTCCAAGCTACCCACCTCTAAAACCCATGAACCCAACCCGAGCCCCTTGCAGCCGGCCACCTCGCCGCCACCAGCCTCAACATCGACCTATACTCGTGCCTCGTTCTTCATCCTTGGCCGACCCAAGCTGCCACACCATTAACATCACCTTCGTTTTCCCGAGACCTCATCGAAGCACGACCACCAATCGACTGCACTCTCGCCGGAGCACTTCTCACTGAATCCATCCTCTGCATCCCTCGACCTCTCACTGTCGAGATCGTCGATAACCCACTGAGCTCCTCAGCATTTCCTCCTCGAACTGAGGCCAAGGCCAAGCCTAGCTGAGCCCCGTCGTGTTGTTGCTGCGCTATACGTGCCGTTGCTGTAGTTCGCCGTCATCGCCGCTCCAAGACCAAACACCCGTGCCCACTACTGCGCCACAGCCGAGCCCTAAGCGGCTGTGCTACTGCTTGTGTCGTGCGTGTGTCATACCCACGCCAATGCCTTGTCACCACCGTTGCTGCTACCGTACCATCGTCGATACGTCGTCAGGCAAGTATACTACTTGCTTCATGCTAAACTTATCTATTACAATTCGAAATACCAATAAATTCCGTATATACACTTCGTGCGAATTAATATAATGTAAGTGTTCGATACAAAACCCGAATGGAAAACCCCCGTTAAATTGACGAAAACTGATCACATAAGATGGCCCGATTAATAACGAACGTCGTGTTACGATTTGGCTGGAAAATACGGTCTTTAATGACGTGATAGGCTTTTCCCATTTAGACGCGTAAAATTGAAATTTTCCCATACCTGAAACTCATAAAAATCATAGTTAATTGATTACAAATCGTAATGTTACGTTAGAGGGCTCATATCGAAGCCGACTTGACGACCTAGAACCCCATAAGAGTTATAATTTGTTTCTATGCTAAAAGGGTGATGGAAACTGATTCGGAGTGCGGCTTTGGACTGCAGTCCAGAGCGGCACTGGCTGTTGATTCTCGTTTTGTAATGCTTTCACTCGGCTGTATGAAAATTTTATGATGTGGAACCCTATACCATAGTGAAGATAAGTCTGTTAGCTAACCATTGAAAGTGATTTCATTCATTTTTACTGTCGTTTACTATTTAAATTATATTTTAAGTCAACAGAACATATAGCAGTCCCAAACAGGGACAGAACGTATACCCCATTGTTGTACAGTGCATAACTTCCAGTACACCATGGATATTATCGATCCGTCTGGTGCGTTGGAAACCTAAGTGATAAACCTAAATTTTGTTCAACTACAGCGTTGGCTAATTTTGATCCCAACAGGGTGAAAACTGTGTTTCGAAATGGACTTTCAGTTCAGGAACTGAATTTCCAGCAGCGAACACTTAAAATGAAACGACTGTAACTTGCGAACCCGAAACCCGATTGACTTGAAATCAATTTTGTTGAACTGCCGACTGAGTTACTTATTACCGCTTTTGTATCTTTTGCTTAATTCTGAACGCATGGTTTAATACGAATTTTCTATGTTCATAAGATGCATAACGACTTGTACTGCATATAAACTGTTTAGCGGCTGTTCATACTATAATATTGCATTATTGTACTCCCCATTTTCATTCATTTTATAAATAAACAGATACTCTTGACGCACGTTTGTTGCATATTACAGGATACAGGCTCTTGGAGCGAATACAGTGAAAAAGACGAAAGTTGATACATGAAAGGGACTTTTGACCAACAAGTAGACGGATCCTAGTCAAGCATAGACGAAGAACAATTCACAATTGTATAAGGCAATGCAGTTCGAAATGTCAAAGTGAACGGTCAAAAGATCCTTACAAGTTTTCACTGAAGATCTGGGAAAAGACCCAGAAGCCAAAGGGAGAAAAGAACTATGGAAATTAAAAGCCCAATGTATACAGAACCGGCCCAGAAACTTTGGTAAATTGATCACACCAAAGGGCCGCGGAACCGCGGCCCTACCCCTACATTTGCCGCGGTTCCGCGGCCGCTTAGAGCCCGTGTCGGTGGATTTTTCTCGTATCAGTGCGTCGATGCGGGGGTTTGGATTTTCCGTGGGCATATCTGTAAAATCATGTGTGCGAGAATCTGTAACCCTAGTTTTCCTGTTTTCCTATAAATTGTAATCACAGATCTGTAAAACTCATGCCTCTTTTCAATAAACAAATTCAGATCTGTTCTGTATTATTGCTTGGAGGGAGCCATCAAATTAGTAAGTCAATTTTATTTCTTCGCTTTTAATTCTTTATTAATTAGAATGTCTTTTAATCCCCTAATGAGCGAGTAATCTCCTCGCTTGTTAGGGTTAGCTTTAGGGAAAGGTTTGAGAGATGAGATCTCTCACCCCTTTCATGCCCTTTCACAACTAAGAATTAGAACTCCATGCATGCACGCACAACCGCCCCCTACGGCACCCTACCCCTCGAGGTAACGGTGACACCGTAGTATAAAGGACCGGTTGCGCGCGTTTTCCATGGAGGTTAGGGAAATTATCGATAAAGGAAGGATAAGAATCTAGAGGAAGAAATATCTTCCCAAAAGACTCTAAACCAATTTATTTATAATTACCGTAACATCTAATAGATCAAAAATAAGGCATTGAAAGCGGTGAGGAAACCTTTAATCTCCAAACTTCCCCTAAGCCTAACCCTAACAAGACTTTAATTTAGATTAATTTAGTTTATTGATAGATCTAGGTTTTAGATTTAATAAATCAATCCAAACCACCAACGGAATCAACTCGTAAAAACACAAATCAGAAAATTACACATCTCTGTGGATCGACCCGTATTCACCGGCTAGCTGCAAAGTGACGCCGTTTCTGATTACGGTTAACTTAATATTTTTGAACAAATCAAATGGCGCCGTTGCCGGGGATGGCGTAATTTTTCTTTTGTGTAATTTCGGGTTGATATAAATTTTAAAAATTATAAAAATCTGAAAATATAAAAAATATAAAAAAAAAAATTATCAATTTTTATCTGTTTGAAGGGTTTAGTGTTTGAATCTTGCAGGAACAGCGAAGAATTGCGGATCTGGAAAATTACAGAGTGAAAAACAGAAAAAGTCGCATCGGAACAGAGGAGAAAAGTCACAACAGAGCCGTACAAATTTTCTGACAACCTGATCTCCTGGTCCCACCGCGCATCCGCGGCAAAAGGGCTTCCCTACTCCGTGTACGAACAATTAGGGGTTGGAAAGTTGAAACCCACTCGTTGTACTCTCCAAATGGCTGATCGATCAATCACCCATCCAAGAGGCAAGCTAGAGGATGTGTTGATCAAAGTTGGGGAGTTCATATTCCCCGTTGATTTTATTGTTATGGATACACAACCTGTTGCTAACCCACGGAACCAAATTCCGGTGATCCTCGGTCGACCATTTTTGGCCACTTCCAATGCTGTAATAAACTGTCGCGATGGCTCCATGACTCTATCCTTTGGGAAGATATCTAGTGAGTTCAATATTTATAAGATGGGAAGTCTGCCCCCCGTGCCTAAACCTAGTACACGAGAAGTTTGCTCTGTTCACGAAATCAAGCAGGAGGACTGCAAGCTTGAAAGATTCTTGTTTGATGAAAACAGTTTTGACGCCACTGGTGTGTCCCTCCTTGAGCCTACCACCGTTGACACAACCGATATGGATTATGAATGTTTCACTTTTTCGGATGATGATGATTCACAGCCCGAATATGAGTCTTTTGAATTTTTGGATGAGTTGAACCATCCGAATCGGTTGTTTACAGTGATTTCGAACCTGTGTTGGAGTCCTTTGAGTTCGAGGTAGATTCCGCTATGATTCTTTCGCCTCCGAAACTCGAACTTATGTCCTTACCGCCTCACCTTAAATATGCTTACATAGGTGAGAATGAGACTTTTCCCATTATAATATCAGCTTCTCTAGCCCTTGAGCAAAAGAACGCCCTTTTGATGGTCTTGCAAGATAGACGGCAAGTTTTCGGTTGGACTATGGCGGACATCGAGGAGATCAGTTCCCTTATAATTGAATATCATATGCAATTGATGGATGATGCTACGTCAATAGAGGACCCACAGGAACATTTTGGGGGTATTGTGATGAGTCAACCTCCTCCTTTAGAAGTTGAACCACCCCCATTTCTTTTAATAAGCTACGAGAATGCCAATATTCCACTGATTGCTGATCATTCACATTCTCGTTTTAATTCATCACCACCTCCTGTATATTCACCTCCACACCTTCCATACCACCACTTCTATCTTCCCCAATTATTTTTGGATCACTACAACTTATTCTTCCACCAACCGATACTCTTTACTGATAAATTTTTCAACTGGTTGGTGTTGACGTTTGGTCTATGCAAAGTTTGGCAGTAATCTCTAACATAGTTTAAATGAAGTTTGGGGGTGGGCCTTTTTGTATATATTTTTGTTTTTTCTTAACAATAAAAAATTATAAATAAATAAACAGGGAAGTGCCGGTATTTTGACCCTCTTGGTTTAGTATGACAGTGAGGACACTGTCAAGTTCAAGTTTGGGGGTATGCTCGGTACGTTTTCTTCCTTCGCATTCATTTGTACATATTCTTGCATTTGCATACTTATTTGAAAACCCATAAAAATTGAAAATTTTGAAAAATTATAAAAATTAATGTATTCAATTTTGGCTAATTGACTTGAGTTTGATGAATTGGTTAACTGGCTAGGAACAACTAGATCTTAGACTTAGTGAATTAAAAACCCTAAAAATAAGCTTCCTCAAAGTTTAGCGGTAGAAAGTATATGCCTTGTAGTTTATTTAGAAATAGGCAAATTTTGAGTTAACTTTTTGGGCTAAGTCGAAACAAAGGAAAAGTATTGATGTTCTTATTAGAGTATAAGTTTGAAAAATAGTTCCTACCTTAGCTCTAGATTCTGAAAATGTATACCCAATAAATTGCACAATCACACACCTTGAAACTTGGAATAGTAGAAGAGACCTTGAAATACTCTTGTCTAAAGTCCTTAGTACGAAGAAAAAAATATACAAGTGTGAATAAGGAATAAAAAAAAATGAACACTGGTTTTTGTGATTACTTAAGCCTGCGAAAATAGAAAAATATTTAGCGAGGGTGCTTCATCACCTAGTGCGTTAGACCAACTGGTTTGGGAGTCACTGCTGAAGCCTTGGGTGTTGCAAGACTAGGAATTACGCTTTAAAGTGCAAACATATCTTGTAATCGGTTGTTGGTACCTCAAGAAGTATTAACGGTCGCATGAAGGATGTGTAAGCAAAAATTCAATTAAAAATTCACTAATTAATAAGTACTTTGGACAACGGACAAGGGTATGATTGCTTGATTTGAATTTCCAAGTGTAGGGGTGATATATACACACACGTAGGGGTATGTGATTGGAGTTTAGACGAGGGAAAGAGATGAAAAATAGAACTTGTATCTTTAGTAGAGTTGATAGAAATTCCTGAGTGGAGATGTAACCCTAGAAGGAAAACTTAAGAGATGCCGAAAGCTAAGTAAGTCTATAAAACATATATAATCTTAAGTTAAATGATGAGAAAGTGGGAAGAATGTGGGTGTATAATTTACAAGTAGAAGATAATAGAATTCCCCGTTGGAAAACCTAATTGGAGAACAAAAGTCGAAAAGCAAAATTGATAGGATTTTATGGGTGTAATCCGCTGAAAACCCTCAGGAGACAACACTCCTCCTACTAGGGACACCTAGAGCTTTAACGGCTTGTTGCACGTGCTCAGTGCAATCGCGTTTCCCTGCAAAAGTGCGGTTAGGTTTTTTGTAGTGAATAAAAATAAGTTTGCTCGAGGACGAGCAAAAGATAAGTTTGGGGGTATTTGTTCATACTATAATATTGCATTATTGTACTCTCCATTTTCATTCATTTTATAAATAAACAGATACTCTTGACGCACGTTTGTTGCATATTACAGGATACAGGCTCTTGGAGCGAATACAGTGAAAAAGACGAAAGTTGATACATGAAAGGGACTTTTGACCAACAAGTAGACGGATCCTAGTCAAGCATAGAAGAAGAACAATTCACAATTGTATAAGGCAATGCAGTCCGAAATGTCAAAGTGAACGGTCAAAAGATCCTTACAAGTTTTCACTGAAGATCTGGGAAAAGACCCAGAAGCCAAAGGGAGAAAAGAACTATGGAAATTAAAAGCCCAATGTATACAGAACCAGCCCAGAAACTTTGGTAAATTGATCACACCAAAGGGCCGCGGAACCGTGGCCCTACCCCTACATTTGCCGCGGTTCCGCGGCCGCTTAGAGCCCGTGTCGGTGGATTTTTCTCGTGTCGGTGCGTCGGTGCGGGGGTTTGGATTTTCCGTGGGCATATCTGTAAAATCATGCGTGCGAGAATCTGTAACCCTAGTTTTCCTGTTTTCCTATAAATTGTAATCACAGATCTGTAAAACTCATGCCTCTTTTCAATAAACAAATTCAGATTTGTTCTGTATTATTGCTTGGAGGGAGCCATCAAATTAGTAAGTCAGTTTTATTTCTTCGCTTTTAATTCTTTATTAATTAGAATGTCTTTTAATCCCCTAATGAGCGAGTAATCTCCTCGCTTGTTAGGGTTAGCCTTAGGGAAAGGTTTGAGAGATGAGATCTCTTACCCCTTTCATTCCCTTTCACAACTAAGAATTAGAACTCCATGCATGCACGCACAACCGCCCCTTACGGCACCCTACCCCCCGAGGTAACGGTGACACCGTATTATAAAGGACCGGTTGCGCGCGTTTTCCATGGAGGTTAGGGAAATTATCGATAAACGAAGGATAAGAATCCAGAGGAAGAAACATCTTCCCAAAAGACTCTAAACCACTTTATTGATAATTACCGTAACATCTAATAGATCAAAAATAAGGTATTGAAAGCGGTGAGGTAACCTTTAATCTCCAAACTTCCCCTAAGCCTGACCCTAGCAAGACTTTAATTTAGATTAATTTAGTTTATTGATAGATCTAGGTTTTAGATTTAATAAATCAATCCAAACCACCATCGGAATCAACTCGTAAAAACACAAATCAGAAAATTACACATCTCTGTGGATCGACCCGTATTCACCGGCTAGCTGCAAAGCGACGCCGTTTCTGATTACGGTTAACTTAATATTTTTGAACAAATCAGCGGCATGATTCACCGTTTTACCCGACTACAATACCTCTAGTGATAGTGAACATTCATGTTAATTCTCAGTGTATATTGCATTGTCGAACGTGTACAGTATCGGTGTGGTTGTGTCAAGCACACCAATGAATAGTGAGTGATTCGTGACAATGAACCATACAGTGAACAGTGAATAAAATCGTGTTATTGATGCGTACTTGTACACAACTAGCCCATACTCATAAATAGTGAACCTGGGGAAAAAGAGGAAATCGAAGTGGAAAGGAAATTATATTTGGCGAGGATAGCGATTTTAGAGGATGATCATTCGAACAACGACTCTCATATATATTAGGTTGGACCTAACGGTCCGGCCGACAGGGTTATGTCCCGGGCATCGTAGGCCGTAGTCTCGGGTATGTACGGGACCCTCGTTAAACATGATCACTCCTTTCCGCATCTCGATTTCAAAAGTGACTTAGAGACCGATAGGAACACATGTCATACATTGCATTTGTTTATTGACATATCGATTGCCTGCATTTATTATCCGCATCATTGTTACTTTTATTTTTCTTGCCTCATTAATATTATTATAATATGGCTATTGTTTCGCTCTGACAACCTGAGTATGCATGCTCAGTGATAAAGGTGGATTCGCCTGATCTCGAGAAGACCGTGAAGATCCAGACTAGTGAACCAGTTATATTTCTCCATTGATATCCCTGATTAGTTGCCATCTTGTTCACTTCCATTGAGCTCAGATTTTTTTATATCCGATAGTTTTAGTGACTGCATTCTCTTTATTCGTATTGTATTTTACTGATTACCATATAATGCTAGAAACCGAAATGTGAGCACGACAGGATTTTTTCTTGATCGTAGGAGCATGGCTGGCCTTGTCACCATTGTATTCCGTATTTTGGGAAGCGGAGCGTGGCATAATATATCTTATATAAAACTAACTTCAAATTTTTTTCTTTTCGCAGTCATCCAGCAGAAAATTATATAGAAAACTCTCATTTTCAAAGAAATTTAAATTTCACGTTTACAAAATTTCGTAAATGAATACAAATAAACTTTGTAACGGAATTTTTTTATCCTGTAACAACCATCTTACTACAGATATATTAAAAAATCGTCGCTTAATACACAATTCGTTTTGCTTTCAAATATATATACGGATGGAAATTTCGACTATCCATGCTTCCTAGCATCTAGCGGATAATTATATAGAATACCTCTTTAACCAGGACCCGAGGCAAGTTAGGGAGGACCTATACCGTCGCTTATTTCAAAATTTTGTCATGGTTGTAAAACTTCGTAAATATATATACAAATGTAAACTTCGATTATCCATACTCTTTTTCTAGCATTTAGCGGATAATTACATGAAATACCCTAATTTCAAAATTTTGTCATGGTCATAAATTTCGTAAATAAACTCTAACAATACACTTTTACTCCGTCATGAAAAATTACCCTTTAATTTCGTCATGGAAAATTTTTGATCTACGGCAACCATCTTACGACAGTTATATTGAGAAATCGTTGCATAATGCACTGTTCATTTTGCTTTCAAATATAGATATTGAAACTTCGATTTTTCATGCTCTATTTTAGCATCCAGTGGAAACTTAAAATTATATGAAAGTCCACGATTTTTAAAATTTTGTCATGATTGTGAAATTTCATAAACAAACTTCAATAATACACTTCAACTTTGTCGTGGAAAATTTTTAGCTTGCGGCAGCCGTCTTGCTGCAACTATATTGGAAAAACATCGCATAACGGGCTTCGCATTTTGCTTTCAATATAGGAAACTCCGGGCGAGCCTGCGCTTGAACAGGAAACCTGCTAGTTCTGATAAAAAATTTAAGCTGCCCGTTTTGAACTTACAAGGAGGGAATGAGTGATACTTTCATAATTTCCAAGTTCCAACAGCCGTCTATAATTATAAGCATGTCAAGTTGGGCAAAATGCTTTTTTTTTAAAATTAAAAATTACCTAAACACAAAATACTTTACTAAGTATGTTTCTGATTCCAGCATGATCCTCCCAGAATTCTCACTAGCATAAATCCAATTTCAGCACATTAACAGTTTCAGAAAGCAAATATCATGGGAAACCTAGAATTTCAAACTGTTGCATAATAGGTTTTCGACTCACTCCACCAACTCCCCAGTTCAAACATATTTATACTTTCACTTCCTTGAGCTCAAGGAAAGCATAGCAAGCTAAATGGACCCATATTCACCCCTCTTAAAGATCATTCATACTTCAATTCACTGGACCCGTTGAATTAGAAGAAAGTGCCTTCTGGGGGCTGGACTAGCTTGCGATTGTGAGGCACGGCCATCTCCTTCTTCAGCTGTGTCAATATCATCTCCATCGTGTACTCACGTTGCCAATTCACAAGCATGCTGAATTTCTTTGGCTCAACCTGCATTTTTTCAATCAGAAACTAATTTACTTCTGGGCACAAAATATAGCATTTGTAAATAGATACATACTTCAGCGCTTGCCAGAAGAAATGCAAACAGCCATGCAATAGAAAACGTCAAGTAATCTATTTGTGCATGCAATATAATCTGTTTAACGCAATGTCTTAAGATTTAAATTTACAAACTTAGCTAGAACATTGACCAGGAAGGCCAGGCGCTGGTTCTCCATTGTAGGCATTTCCCTAAGTCACTTTTGAATAAAGGATGACCACAGTATTCTGCTCACTTCTCTTATACCTTTAAGAGGTCGAGTAAATGAAATATATGAAGAGCCAATTATTTTATTCTATTTTTTTAAATCAAGAGTAGTAACTAGTTAGAGGAGTTATAATTGCTCAGCTTTTCATCAAGTGACTGGTATTGGCAGAAAGAAGTGTAAACACTGCACCAGTGGACAAATGTCACAAATCCCAGAAAACATAAACTTTTAAATATATACATCAAATTGTAAGTGAGGTGGGTGTTGTTTTACAAATACAAATCAAAGAATATAGCGGATATACATATCTGGTAAACAAGGCCAGGTGTTGTTCCAAATTTCTAAATGCTTCCATCTAAATATGCAGTTATTCTTCATTTAAAACCTGTCTATGGTTGCTGGTATAATTTTGCAAGATTTAGGAATATATCCTACAAGGAATAGCACTAGGAAAATTATACTCTCAATATACGGCCACCTGGAGGAGTTCGTAAGTTAAATGCAGATGGTATTAGGTGTCCTATATCTGGGCTATTGGTGGTGGAGGCATGGAGCGGTATTAAGAAACTCCTATGGTGAATATATATTTGCTATATTGCTTCTTGTTATTTTATGGCCAGAGGGATGAAATGATGTGAAGCTCTCCTTGATGGCTTATTGCAGTGCCATCTTGAAGGAATTACAAATTTACTTGTTGAGACTGACTCATAGGCAACGACTTCTCCTTTAAAAGGCACTAGAACAGAATGGTCGTCATGCTCCATGACACTTAGCAGGAAGACTTCTGCTAAAATGGAACAGTATCATTCATCATATTCATAGAGAAAATCATATTTTGGCTGACGTACTAGGCTACTAGCTGCTAAAGGCCATTCAAGATGAGCAAGTTGCGCATATTCATTCTTTGCCATTCTTAGGCATGCCAGATGTCAAGCCATACTAGATTATGAATGCTTCTTCAATTACTTTAATATATTCTTTGAGTACAATGATGTGTAGTACTCCTAATGTTTATGTACTTCTTCCGTTATCAATAAAATTTGAAAGGGCCAGCTATTATTCCAGCCACACACATACATAAAAGAAAAGGAGGGGGGGGGGGGATCTTTTATGTGAATATAAAGGAAGCTCTATAATAGCTCAGTTTTATTGTTCCACCACTGCCTCAGTTGACAAAGAACATTACTCCAGTGGATTGGTCTTAACGCGCACAGTAGTTATATTTTTACCAAATCAAACTGCAAAGGTAATATGCTAGCTAGGAAGCATGGACAAGAATGATTATATTATTACCACTCCTGTCTCATGATTGACACAAGTCATATTTATCCGTGAGTGGAATCGAACACTGGGGGGTTTCTCTGGATAGTCCTTGTCACAGAACAACTTCAACTGATAGATGCGCCCTTCATGCACCGACTGCAGCAAAATGTGAAGACACAAGATGACATAAAATAGTCAGAGGCTGTAAGATAGTTGTAGATGTAATTAGTACAATTACTGTACATTATGGGGACCGATTATTGTGCCAGTCCAGGAACGCATGTAGATGTCATCTCCATCGTCCATTCCATAACTCACGGTCCCATCGCCAATGCCTTTCTCTCCTCGTTCAAGTTCTTCTAACAACCGGAAGTTCCGAGGAACTGCCCATAAAATGAAACAAAATGGTAAATGTGTTCTTATGGCGTGGTTCAGTAAATATTTAATTTTAGGCTTTAATCTTTAGGAAGTTGCGTGGTTTAGGCGTGTTTCAGTTTAAATTTGTTGCTTGATAATAACCGTGGAATAAGAGTGAAGCAGAACAGTGAAAAATTGCCACACACATTTTTCAGCATCATTAAGCTGCTGCTGCTCCTCCTCCTACTAATACTACTATATTACTATTACTATTACTATTATAACACCTGAATATCTCCAAAGGTACCAATTTTCTTCCTGTTGTAGGTTTCAATGGTATTCAAAACTTGCTATCCATTATAAGAATGGCTTCAATCGAGGATATGACAGAGAAAGTCAATAAATTTGAGTTGTTGAGCCACCTATACAAGCACATGATCAAACCAGGCCTATGAACACCCATAAAGAGACTTATTCTTTATAAGGAATGGACTTCAATGAGGAATATGAATCATGATAAAGAAAGTCAATAAACTTGAGTTCTTGAACCCCCTATACAAGCACACGATCGAGTCAGCCTAAAAACATTCATAACAAAACTTATTCCAATCTACCTCGATGTGTTTTGATACATTCACGCAGTGAATAAGGAATTGGCATCTTTACAAACGTGAAGATAAATTATCCAGGTTAGCATGTATACTATTTTCATGGATAAGGTTTATTTTCTTGCAGCTAGTTTTTATGATCGAAGCTTTAGCATACAAACAAATAAGTTTTCAGTGATGCAAACTTAATTGTGGTGGTAGTGGTTTATTAAGCAAAGTATGGAAAGCCCTTTGATGATGCCAGCAAGTCAAAGTGGAATTGGGACTGCAACACTGGTGTTTCAAAACAAAGCTAATAGCATGTATACTATTTTCATGGATAAGGTTTATTTTCTTGCAGCTAGTTTTTATGATTGAAGCTTTAGCATACAAACAAATAAGTTTTCAGTGATGCAAACTTAATTGTGGTGGTAGTGGTTTATTAAGCAAAGTATGGAAAGCCCTTGGATGATGCCAGCAAGTCAAAGTGGAATGGGGACTGCAACACTGGTGTTTCAAAACAAAGCTAAATCTGTATATAAATTGCAAGCCTCTAATTTTTGGCAGATGCGTCCACTCTTCCAGTAAAAGAGGAAGATATTTCTATTTTTTTCTTCACCTTGTTAGACATATGAGATCAGGTGGTTCTAGCCTAGTTGGTGGCAACCAAGGTGCATCAAATTCTGGGGTGGCAACCAAGGTGCATCAAATTCTGGGGCGGCAACACTGGTGGCTCTTATATTGTGGTTGGCACTAATCATTTTTCAATAGCCCCGTGGTGTAATTATTTCAGTTGGTTTTGTTTCTTTTCATTTTTTTTGTTTCGCAGACTATAATAGTTGAAGAATGCAGTAGAACCTGAGTATATGCTATAATATTATATGATACCACTAGAGCTTTAGCTGCATCTTGTATTCTCATATACAAAAAGGTCCAATATCCATTCTTAATACCATTGCAATGTAAGCAGCAATGCAATATTTACAAGATAGGAGGGCTTCAAAAGTTATTTACTTATAGCCCAATATATAAAAAAAACAAAAGAAAAAAGTTACTTTTCATGTCATGAATTCTTTGTTTGCCATACCATGACTTTTCAATGGTTTGATCCATTAGAATATAAATCACATTCAGTGAAAATATAAATTATAGAATTTCTAATCATACCGTTATTCATTTTTTTAAATATGCTCATAGCCAAACTAAATATAATCTTGATAACATTCATACATATCCTAATTATCATGCATCTAATCTACCATACATACTGTAACTATAACCTTAAATTGTTTTTGAAGCATCCTCCCGTGACACCCACAAGACTCGAACAACGAACACCCACATTAGATAGCAAAGTTGTACCGCCCTACACTCCTCTATTCTATACTTTGTATGAATTTATAATAATATAACATGGTATCATTTATTAACGAAGACATAGTATAACCAATAAAATTGGTGAAAACGAGATAAGCTTTAATCATAATAATATATGCATGAAATCATATATACCACTCACACTTGATATGTCAATGATGTTTATCCCAATGGCGTCAACTTTCCAAAAAGTTGGCAATGTAACTATGAAATTGTCTCATAGGCTCATAGTGAAGCCGGATGGACAAAGCGAAGAAAGCAAATATTATAGATGACCTTTACGAATTGAGATAAGTTGTTGTGGTGGTGGAGAGAACATAACATCTAGTTTCATCTTGAATGTATACCTCATCTGTATTTCACAAATGCATGAGCATCTACGGTTGTTGCACATCAGGTGGTCTACAAGTACTGTTGCTACCCATATACAAAATACAGTAACAAGCATTGTTACCTAAAATTTAGGATCGCAGTACGAGTCTTCTTCTTTTGTTGTTAAGGCTCATTTTCTCAAATAAATTGCAGCTAACATCTTTTTTTAAAACTATTTCCATCTTTTTTTCCTCACTTGCTCTGCTACCATGTTATATTTTATATTTTAATATTTGACGAGTGTTGTAATTTATATTTGAGAGAGTACTTTCAACATAATTTGGGTTCATCTAAATAGACTTGAGCCTAATTAGTTGGGGTCCCAATTATATCTTATACCCTTGTACCTCTTTTAATTTTTCCAATGTAAGACTATTAATCCCACATATCTCAACAGTCATTATTCTTAACAAATGCCTCTATCGTCCAAAATTGTACACGTCCAAACCGTCTCAAATTTTCCCTTCCAATTTTATCCTCTATGGAAGCTCCTCCAACTTACTACGTATGTATACCTGTCTTATCCTATCTTTTCGATTATTGTATATACAACCATATATGCAAAAATACTACCACATACTAAAAGTGTTTGAACAATACTCAACAATCAAACACGTAAAATAATCCACCATGGAATTTATCAACTAAATGCTACACAGAAAGTAAAATAAGCACAAATCATATTATGGTGAAAGGTACGTATGCACGCTTGCAACTTCAACCTTCTGAAGATGAATTTTTCTAGATTTTACTCTAATTTCTTTGCCTTATCATACAACTTACAAAACCAAGCTGTCGGACCTTGAACGTTTTGTCATGGATGGTCCTCCTCATTTGATGAAGTAGGTTAATTTCTTCTACTTATTTTTGCCTTATATACATGTACATCTATTGCAAACCGGTCCGTGTTTTTTTAAAAACGGGAACTCTCGATCCACGACATATTTGAACTATCCGAACCGTTCAAGTTGATCACCCTACCCTCAAATGTATGTATATAAAAAATTAAAGGATTTGAAGACTTCTAACCCATGCATCGAATGAGTGCAAAATGAACGTCTTTCAATATAGCAACATAAACTCCATCTAATGCATTGGTTAGAGGTCTTCAAATCCTTTGATTTTTCATACACAGACTTGAAAGTAGGGTGATCTACTTAAACGGTTCGGATAGTTTAAATATTTCGTGGATCGAGAGTTCCCGTTTTAAAAAAAAGCGGACCGGTTTGCAATAGAGTGCTCTCATATATATATATATATATATATATATATATATAGAAAGAGATGATCCTTTAAGGCGGGTTCGTGTTTTTTCAAATTCACGAACCTTTTTGTTTGACCAACGATCCGCTCCGCTCCGTCCAAGCTGTTCTACATGTCTTAGATAGTGGTATAGATAAAAAATCACCTCGAATGGAAGTGTTTTATATGTGCAAAATGTGGATTTATTTCACCAGTGCAGTTTTTAAAATTTTTAAACAGGATTTTACACATGGAAGACACTTCCATTCGATGTGATTTTTCATCCATACACTATCTACGACATGCAGAACATCTTGGACGGAGCGGATCGTTGAAAGGTCACACGAAAAATTTCGTGAATTTAAAAAACACGAACCCGTCCTAACGTATCTGCACTCTATCAGGATAATGGAGGAAAGGTGCCCTAGGAGAATATTTCCTATTATGGCGTCAGAATAATACACCCTTCGCTATTTTTTTCGACGATCGGCATTTCTCAGCTTCATCTTTATCCTTCTAGGGCCTCTTTTCTTCTTCTTCTTCTTTATTATTATTATTATATAGGGGGTGAGATGAGATTCTTAAAGTGAGATAGAAAAATCCTACCATTATCTATCAATCAAACTACGATCGGCTCCATACATCTTGTTCTACATGTCGAACATACGTGTACAAAAATTTATACGATTTAGACGCTTCTAAGCATGAATATCACGGTCGCAAAATGGATGGTTGTTAAAAGCATCATAAAAGTTGCATACATTGCATACCCTTGATGAATGACTTGCAAGCCTCCAGATCGTCTAATAATTTATACACATACATATTTTCACAGTCGCAACATAATGCAAAAATCAGATCGTCGATCCAACGGTTGGATTTTTCCATCTTACTTTTAGAATCCCATCTCACCATCTCGCTACCCTCTCTCTCTCTCTCTCTCTATATATATATATATATATAGGGAGAGAATAATGAAGAAAAGATGCCCTATAAGGATTTTACGTTAGGTGGCATCAAATATCTATATCCTCTGTGATTTTTCTTGACGATCAGCACCCATCATCACCTTTGTTATGTAAGATGTGGATAGACCAAATCTCAAGTGATTCCACCACTTTTCCACCGTTGAATTAGCAAAGTAAAATGTTCTATTGTCGGTAAACTGTTAAGTTTGCACACACCAAATCAACTGTGAAAAAGTGATGGAATCACATGAAAGTAGGTGTATCCATATCTTATATGATAAAGACGACAATGATGGGTGCCAATCGTCGGAAAAAATCGTGGAGGGTGTATTTTTTCGACGCCATAGGAGGAAATTCTCTCCTATGGCATCTTTCCTCCATTATCCTCGTATATATAATCCTTTTCTTTTTTATTAATTATTGTTCACTTTTTTAATAGAGGGATCACGGTGTATTAACATGCATGAAATTGTCGGATGCTTTTCAGGTTTGTATTTAAATTCTTTCTTTTTTTTGATAATTTTTATAAAAAATTATTTGCAATGGAAAATGTGTTTGTAGGTTATTTTTTCCTGCAAGAGCTATATCAGAATATTGTGAGGGAGGCCTACGTCGCAAGATGCGAATGGCCAGTAAGCCTACTTTTAAGTTTTTTTCTTTGTATTCTTTTGCTAAGTAATTAAAACATGTAATTTTTATAATTTATATATATGAGAATAATGAACAAAAGAAGCCCTAGGAGACTTTCGTTAGGTGGCGTCAAAAGTCTATATCCTCCACGATTTTTTTCGACGATCAGCACCCACCATCATTTTTATTATGTAAGATGTGGATACACCAAATTTCATATGATTCCATCACTTTACACCGTTGAATTAGCAATGTAAAAAGTTATGTTGTCGGTAAACCGTTAATTTTGCACCCACTAAATCGACGGTGAAAAAGTGGTGAAATCACATGAAATTTGGTATATCCACATCTTATATGGTAAAGATGATGGTGATGTGTGCCGATCGTCAAAACAAATCGCGGAGAGACCATAGGAGGAAATTACCTCCTATGGCACCTTTCATCCATTATCCTCATCATATATATAATTTTATTTTCTGGTTTTTCCCTCTCCTTAATAAGATTCATTGGGATCTCCGGAAACCAATCTCACTGAGCTGCTCAAGCCCATCGTGCTGTTGACTAGCTCAACATCTTTATCTTTAGAAAGCTCTACAATCATGGCTTGATCTCAAGACCACTCTGACTCTATTACGCCAAGACTTCTTTATCGGTGCAGTAAAGGACATTCTCGTCTTTTGCATGATCCTTTGTAAGGATTTTTAGTGTCCTGCAAGGCAAAGGGCGATTTGCAGTAGGTTATGGCAACTGTGATGGTCAATCAAGGGTGTAAGAACCCATATACTTTTCTTCCCTTGCTTCCGAACATGATTATGGTACCCAACGAGGACATAGGATCCCTCGGGAACCTATTTATACATGTTATGTGTTGCTAGATCTTAGAGAGTTTCTATTCTGGTATTTCGGACTGCTTGGAAGTTAAATGAGGATAATGGAGGAAGGTGCCATTGAAGGGAATTTTCTCCTATGGCGTTGGAAAAATACACCCTCTACGACATTTTTCGACGATTGACACTCATCTTTATCATCTAAGATGTGGATACACCAAATTTCATGAGATTCAATCATTTTTCACCGTCAATTTAGTGGGTGCAAAATTAACAATTTACTGACAATATAACTTTTTACTTTGCTAATCCAACGATGAAAAAGTGGTGGAATCACATAAAATTTGGTGTATGCACATCTTACATGATAAAGAAGACGATGGGTGCCGATCGTAAAAAAAAATCGCGAAGGATATAGATTTCTGACGCCAACGAAAAAGCCTCGTAGGGCCTCTTTTCTTCATTATTCTCATTGTTAAATTTGTGTTGGTATGGACTTTGTGTTTTAAGAACTATATATGTTTTGTTGATGTTGTAGATATTTTTTGCGTGTTTTAAGAACTATGTGTGTTTTGTTGATGTTTTAAGGTTTTAAGAACTTTTTGTGTTGTTAAGAACTATGTTTGTGTTATGTTGATGTTTTAGGTAATTTGTGTTTTTAACAATACAGACATAGTTCTTAAAACCCTAAAACATCAACAGAACACACATAGTTTTTAAAACACACTAAAAATACATACAACATCAACAAAACACAGTTCTTAAAACACAAAGTCTACACCAACACAAATTAATAACTTCCAAACAGTTCAAAATACCAAAATAGAAACTTCCTAAGATCTACAAGTACATAACATGCACAAATATTCTCGAGGTATCCTAAGGCTGTTTCCATGTCCCACTCGTTGGGGACCACAATCATACCCGGGCGCATGGGAAGAACACGTATACGGATTCTTACACCCGTGAGGACCCTTGGGCCTTGATTGAC